>CM077552.1:9206250-10595833 GCA_039657385.1 Citrus x changshan-huyou | reverse complement strand
TAACATATATAAAACACATTTAGAAATTGTTATAATTTATTCCATTATTTTCAGCCATTTAAATTAAGAAAAATCCTAACATATATAAAACACATTAAGAAATTATTATAATTTATTCCATTATTTCCAGCCATTTAAATTAAGAAAAATCCTAACATATATAAAACACATTAAGAAATTATTATAATTTATTTCATTATTTCCAACCATTTAAATTTAAAAAATCCTAACATATATAAAACACATTAAGAAATTATTATAATCTATTCCATTATTTCCAACCATTTAAATTAAAAAAATCATAACAATTCATAACAATTTAAATATATAAAAAGTAAAAATCTATGAATTTTTGTAATTTAAATTAAATATTCTAACCATTTAAACATCTCTCACCTCTGTTTGTAGATCTAGATCTAATTTCTTTCTTGTGATAACTGAGATGCAGAGACGGAATTGGTGAGATGCAGAGATGGAACTCGTTTGAGTTTTTCCTTCCTGAACGCAGAGAGCTCACGTAAATGAGAGATGAGAAATGGAGAGAAACTAAAGACAGAACTCAAAAAGTAATCTCTTTCTTTTCTTTTCGTTACTTTTCTTTCTTTCTTTTGATTATTTTATTTTTTAAACTCAAAAAGTAATAGACAAAAGCTGTTAGTGCAGTTGATTCACGTGCCAATTTTTCTGTCATTCTTTTGTCTTCGCGGAGTTCAAATAACAGAACTCTAAGTATAAAAGGACATGGATATCCTTAGCGCGGAAAAGACGCTATAGAATAACGCGAGATGCATGGTGATAGGAATAGGGTAATTTTTAAAAACCTCCCCTGAGGTTTAACGCTGTTGCAAGTAGATGGCTAAGATCGTTTTATTTGTAAAAAAACCCCTGCCGTCAGTTAAATTTTCTCGACTGGTAGTTAACTTTAAAAAGACAATATTATCCCTAGTGACAGTGCGATCCTTTGCAACTCTCTTCAGTCAACTAGCAAACATCCCATGAAGTTGAGATTAAAATAGCAAAAATGGTCGGCGTTTTCCAGCGCTCCCTTTCATTCCCTAACAAACATCCCAACCGTCCACCCATGTCTCATCACATTAGATCCATCAATCTTCCGTGCAGATCACACCCTTTGGTTTCCCAAAAATGCCTGCAGCATATACACATATATATGAATAATTTGTAATCGATGCATGCGGATGCGCTTCAGCTTAAAATATTTGGTAACTAACGAGTAATTAAAGGTGACTGTATATTATATTACTCACAAAGCCGAAGCCTCCGAATATGTAAGTGTTGATTGAAGTGTATTTCTTGCAGTACTTATCAAGAAAAACTTTCTCGTATGGACGTTCAAGAAATAGGGAATCTATGATGTTGTTTTCAAATTTTTTTATATAATTGGCTTCAATGTTGCCAAAAGGGACAATATTCCCTGACATGAAGCCAAGCACCTCCTCCAGGAATTTTTTTACAAATGAATCGTCGACACAACCAACTTTCAAATTGTAAGACTTGAGAGACTGAACATCGGTAAAATTGGGCTCCAGTCTCCGGACTGTGAGCAGTGAAGACAGACTGGCTGTGTAGCTTGATGTCAAGATAAACACAACAAATAGCCAACAAATATGTGTATATGTGTATATGTGTATATGCTGCAGGCATCGATGTCTTTGGAATCTTCCAAACATTTGTTATGACACTCAAGGAAGAGCAGTTTGCTGCCAAAGTTGCTATAAGGAAAAAAGACGACGCAAAGATAGCTTCGTATTTGAAATCAAGAAAAAGATTGGCCAAAGAGATGCTTAAGCTTGTCAGTGCAATTCGGTGTATCGGCCAATACCAGGTACCGCCACCAATGCTGGCGTCCGTTGTAGATTCTGAGTTAGCCGGTGTCGTCAGTGATGTTGTTCGAGTGAAATTTCTCCATCATCATCTGATTCTAGTACGCGATCAAGTGGCAGTCTTTTCTTTCTCAACGCCAAAAGCTGAAAAAAAAAAAATTACAACCCATTACATGCCAGCTAAGATAAATCCCTGTATGATTTTCGCTCCAAGGATCGCACTGTCATTAGGGATAATATTATATTTTCAAAGTTAACTACCAATTAAGAGAAAATTTAACTGACAGCAGGGGATTTATTACAAATAAAATGATCTTAGCCATCTACTTGCAACAGCCTCAAACCTCAGGAGAGGTTTTTAAAAATTACCCGATAGAAATACCCCAGGGCACTCCATATATAAATGCTCAAGCTTTCTCTCTCTCTAACAAAGTTGAATACAAAGAAAGAAAAAAAGAAAAAAGAGCCAAAGTCATCTTAGATCTTGAGCTCTAACCATTATTGAGGGTTGCGAACCTTTAACTTCTCTTATTCGTCATAAATTAACTTAAGCCTACTGCTGCTCCACTTCTAACCTATGTTTCCTCATCTTTGCAAGTTCTTCAAGCTCTCAATCCACTTTCTCTCAAGTTCCTCACTCACGCCAACAATCTACCACAATTTCTTGTTCTTTTAAGCTCATCAAAGTCCAAAGCAAGTGTCATAGCCTGGAGAACCCTTGCACACACCTTTAAATGCAAATTTCTTGTGTTTGACCTGATTTTCGTTTTATTTTGAGAAATACCCAAAATCTATTTAAAACAGATTATATTAAAGAAATATTATTAGATTTCATAACAAGCAAGAAATAGTAGATTTAATTCAATTACTAGATACAAAAACACCTAGACCTATAAAATTAGAAATTAAAGATATACTACAAACCTTAAAACTTGAAATTGAAAATATTAAACAAACACAAATAGATTTTCAAATACAATAAGACTTAATAAAAATTATAGTAAGTGAATGAATATAAAAAGACACTTAATAAAATTCTTTGCCGAATTAAAAAAAGACTTACCATACATTATCCCAACAAATAATAGTTGTAAACCTTAAAACTTGAAATTGAGAAGTATGTTTTTTTTTTATATTTTCTCTTGAATGGGCATTTATTTTTCTTTCCTTCTTTTAATGCATTTGAAGTTTGAAGATTGCGGCCGATGATAATAACTAGTCCAGAATACATGTTTTCATTTTTATGAGGTTGATCATGTTTGTCTTGAATGCATTCTCAGTGGTAAAACTACTTATCTGACGGCTAATGGATCTGAAATAATTACAAATTGGGGGAAGATTTTTCTTTCTTTTATTTTGTATTGATTATAATCTGTGGGTTGCAGATTTGTGTGGCGAAAAAAGATTGAGCGTGATGTTTCTCAAGGTGTGCCCCTTGAAGAGTTTTCTGTTAAAGCAGAGAAAAAGAGACAGAGAGAAAGGATGGTATGCGTTTTGTTTTGTTTTTTATGTTGTTAAATTCTTTGTCGTCCAAATTCTAGTGATTTCATAATTTAGTAATTGATATAGCTAGTTTTTCAGTTCAGTATTTCAATTTATTCATCATCCATTCTCGATGCAGGCAGAAATTGGAAAAGTTAAAAGGAGAGAGGAAAGAGCGCTCGAAAAAGCACAACATGAGGAAGAAATGGTAATTTTTGTCCTTTAACAGAGTAAAGTTTTTCTTGTAGAATCTGTTTTCCAAGAGAAATATTTCATGGCTTATTATGATGGAGTTATCTATACTACTATTTGGATGCATTTTGGCTTGGTTAATTATATCCTTCTGCAGGCACTGCTGGCTAGAGAACGTGCTCTTGCTGAGTTCCAGGACTCGGAGAAGAAAGAGGAGGAGGTTCGTTGCTGAGCTGTTCATTTTTTAAATTATTTTTAATTTGATCCGCTACTAATATTTTGATTCTACAGTTTCATTTTGATCAAAGGAAACTCGGGTCAGAGATTAGATTGCGTGAAGGTCGTGTCAAGCCTATTGATGTTTTGTGCAAGCACCTTAGCGGCTCGGATGATTTGGACAAAGAAATAAATGAACCATACATGGCTTTCAAGGTGATTTTTTGCTGTAACCTCAATTTTGATATAATAATTATTTTAACAAACATGCATTGACTATGTTTTCTAACTATTCATTTTGGTATTTGATTTGTATTGTTTAATATAGGGCTTGACTGTAAAAGATATGGAAGAGCTTCGTGATGATATCAAAATGTATTTAGATTTGGACAGAGCTACACCGACTCATGTCGAGTATTGGGAGGTATTATCCCTTCTCACTATTTTGCTCTTGCTGAGTAGAGATATTCCTTAGTGACGGGTGACAGCTAGAAATTTCTTCGTTTTACAGACTATCTATCTTGCTACCTTTCTAGAATTTGGATATTTTGTAATATCAGTCCTGGTATGAGAACACAATGGAATAGGATTTATGTTGTTGATTCCATAATCATGTAGAATAAGGTTTTTGTCAATTTGAGGATTTAGAGTGTCCTCCAAAGTCTTATATTTTCCTTTTGGTCACCCTCTCTTCTTGGTTAAAATGATTGCTTTTAGAGCATTTCTCAATGACAGGTGACAGCTAGAAATTTCTTCATTTACAGACTATCTATCTTGCTACCTTTCTAGAATTTGCATATTCTGTAATATCGGTCCTGGTATGAGAACACAATGGAATGGGATTTATGTTGTTGATTCCATAATCATGTAGAATAAGGTTTTTGTCAATTTGAGGATTTAGTGTCCTCCAAAGTCTTATATTTTCCTTTTGGTCACCCTCTCTTCTTGGTTGAACTGATTGCTTTAAGATAATATCTCATGGTCACTAACTTATCAGAACATTATGACCATGAATATTGTATTTTAGCACCTTAGATGTTGGCTAAAAATAATTGCTGGTACTTGTCACAATAAGATGTGAATGTCTCATAGGTGGTGCTTCAACATGTGTAATTAATTCTACAGGCGCTTATGGTGGTTTGTGATTGGGAATTAGCTGAAGCACGGAAGAAAAATGCACTAGATCGAGCTCAGGTGCGTGGGGAGGAACCTCCTGCTGAGTTGATTGCAGAAGAAAGGGGTTTGCATTCTAGTATTGAAGCAGATGTCAGGAATCTTTTGGAAGGAAAGACTCACAAGGAGCTTGAAGCATTACAAACCAAGATAGATCTGCAGATGTGTGCGGGCACAGCCATGGTGGTTGAGTACTGGGAAGCCATTCTTAAACAGCTTCATATATATAAGGCAAAGGTACTCAGTTCTAAACATTTGTAAATAATTTTTCTATGTAATGTGCAACTTGTTCTGGACTTCACTACTAACTAGCTGTAATTATAGGCTTGTTTGAAGGAAATACATGCTAAAATGCTGCGTAAGCATCTACAACGCCTTGAGCAAGCTCTGGAGGGTGCAAAATTTGAAACTGATCTTGATTCAATGCGTGAAGCAGAGGTTATTGAGCATAATGACGACGGTATGTGTATTTTTATTAGCTATGGTAAAATTCTGGATTCTTTTTAACGTTATTGCATTTATAGTCATTGACTAATATTTCTTTGACATAGATGCTGGAAATTTCTCTCCAGAACCTATATTGGAGAAAGAGTCTCAAGAGTCGGAGGAAGAGGCTGGATCATTTTCACCAGAACTATTACATGGTGATGGTGACGAAGAAGCTTTTGACCCTGACAAGGATAGGGCTTTACTGGTAACTTGTCTAATACAATGCATATTGTCTATTTAAGAAGCTTATTGAGTTGAAAAGTTGTTTATATGTTTAACCATGTCATTACTTAGCAGGAATGTAAACGAATTGCAGTTTTGGAAGACCAGCAAAGACGAATTCAAGAAGCTATGGCATCAATGCCAACTCCATCAAAAGATAACTTTGAACTGAAAGCCATGAAAACTATGGGAGCCATGGAAGAAAGGGACGCCGTATTTGGGTCTGGTGCAGAACATAACCTGGACTCACAGGTTGATCTTCATCCATTCTGTTCATCTTCCTTTACTAAGGGGTTATTTGATATTATGATTTGCTTACAAAATTCTCATATGCAGGTGTATTGGTGGCATGATAAATACCGACCAAGAAAACCAAAGTATTTCAACCGTGTTCACACTGGATATGAGTGGAACAAATATAATCAGACTCACTATGACCATGACAACCCACCACCAAAAATTGTGCAAGGGTATAAATTCAATATCTTTCACCCTGACCTCGTTGACAAGACAAAGGCTCCTTCATACACAATTGAGAAAGATGGAAGCAATGGTGAGACATGCATCATTAGGTCCACGCCGGGCCTCCATACGAGGACATTGTAAGTTGTTGACTCGATCTATTTGGTAGTCTTGCTTTTGTATACAATGATTAAATTACCCTTGACTTACCAGCTTGTCTTCTTGAAATTGCAGGCATTTAAAGTTGTTAACAAGGAATGGGAGTATTCTCATAAGAAAGGATTCAAGTGCACATTTGAACGTGGGATATTACATGTATACTTCAACTTCAAACGCTACCGCCACTGTCGGTGATTTGTGGAAAGGCCGTTTTGCTAATTTTTTTTTTCTGTCTCTTTTTCTCTGCTTTAACAGAAAACTCTTCAGGCGGCAAACCTTGAGAAACATCACGCTCAATCTTTTTTCGCCATACAAATCTGCAACCCACAGATTATATTCAATACAAAATAAAAGAAAAAAAAAATTCTTCCCCCAATTTGTAGTTGTTTCAGATCCATGAGCCGTCAGATAAGTACTTTTACCATTAACAATGCATTCAAGACAGACATGATTAATATCATAAAAGTTGGTTGGTGTGAGTGGTTCGGTACTCTCACTTCTTAAGAGAGGTTAGGGGTTCAAGCCCCGCTCTCGTATGGAGTCACCACTTTGGCCAGCATTTTACCCCTTATGGGCCGACCCGGTGCAAGCGGGGATTAGTCTGGATTGTGGTACGGGCTTAAAGGTGTCTCCCACAGTTGGGGCTCCACTCAGGACCACCTCGTGGTTCAGACCAAAAAATAAAATAAAATAAAAGTGAAAACATGTCTGCACTAGTTCTAATCATCAGCTGCAACCTTCAAATGAATTAAAAGAAGGAAAGAAAGATAAAAAGGCCATTCAACAGAAAATTGTTTAGAATTTAGATCTATTTGAACAGGAAAATAAAATCCTAGATAAATTAATTAACTTAGGTAATTAGTCTTCAAATTATTGCTATTGATTACTGTTCATACAATACTTTTTTACTTTTTATACAATACTATTCATACTAGTTACTATTCATAGGTAGTGTTCATTGCACTGTTTATTACCTTAATTCTATCATATATGTTAGAAATAGTAAATTGCATAAAGTAAAATACACAGAGAATTTTTACGTGGTTCGGGTTACAATCTTATATTCATAGGGCCATGCTCAGACAATAAGCAATTCACTAAGTAATGAAAGATTACAACCTATTAGATTCTTACACAATTTTAGACTCTTTTTTACTTTTGCAACCACCTCGTTTAATCTAACTTAGTTGAGCTTGCATAGCGAACATGACTCGTCTTCAATTGTGTTTGTTGCTTTGCATGAGATCCCCTCAACATAACAAATGGCCCTTTCAAGACGAAGTGATAAAAGCAATAATAATAATGTATACTTTTAGCTTGTATACCTTTTCTTGATTTACTTCTCTAGACTAGGTATACATTTAGTTTGTAAAATCAGCCATTAACCCATTGAATGCATAAGGATCAAGCTATTGTAATAACTAGTTGGCAAGCCTGTGTCACATGAAATTAAAAAACATTACACCGACAAAACCCCTCTAATTTGCACGAATTGTATCTTCTCAGCATACGTTACTATTAATTCAATCACTAACGGCAGAAAACAACCAATTAAGATCAAAGGAAACAAAAAAATTGTCTCAAATTATAAAATTTCAAGATTTATAATTCGTGGGGTGGAGTCGTGTTGTTATTTGAATCTTTAATCCTAGGGTTTAATTTTGTCTTTTAGAAACCAAAAGATTCCTAAAACAGTAGCGCTTGAATGCAATACACTAACCTTAATGGACAGCTTTCTAGTGGAACGACAGTGACGTATAGACGATCGGAGACAAAAAAAACAACTTCTATGGCAAGTTTGCTTTCGGAAGTGAGAAGATAGACAATGCAGGCAGCTTTTCAGCTTGGGAGAAATTGCAAAATTTGTTTTTTAATATTTTTTATGTAATGATTAATATGTAAGTTTGCATATTGTATTTCTCATTTCGAGGAAAAGGTGCGAGAGGAAAAGGAAACAACGGAGGGATCCGAATCGGACCTAAATGGGAATGACATGAAAAGTCTTTTTCAAAACCTAGCATTAAGGGCGTTACGACGATATACGAGAGGAATGGAGAAAAACTCGTGATTGGTGTGGAGGGGAAGATCTGTTTATGATATAGTTCAAGAAAAAGTCGTCTCATTTCCTTACTTCTTCGTTCTTTCTAATTCATTCACTTCAAGGCTGGTTCTGAACGCCGCGTAACATCATCTTCAACCAACCTCCACCGTACTCGGTGCGGCCACTAAAGAATTGCTTATACACTAAAAAGCTAGTTATTAATTATTCACTTATTAATTATCCACATGCAACCGCCTTTGGATCACTTTCATGCGTATGTTAAAAATAAAATTTAATAGTTTATTGCATGCCGCTCACTAATCATGAGTATTATTTAAGTTCTTAATCTCAAATCTCTTCTAGTATTTTAAAAAGAAACAATATTCAGCTGAAAAATGACGATAGAATAAAAATAGACAAAGAACCAAACCAAACCGACTGGTCAGAATAACTTAATGTACATATAACGCAGCATTATAACATTGATAACATACAATTACATATTTGTATTAGACTTTGCCTTGAATGTTTTGACATAGTTTACACAAAATTGCCACTACTCCCATTCCAGATAGGAAAATCAAAGCTGAGTAGAACAAAACTAACATAAATATTAAAATGCTTTGCTAAGTCATTACGGTTATAAGAGTTTATACAGCGGAAATTCCACTGTTGAGTGATGAGATTATGGAGAATGTACATAGATTTTTAATAGGTAGAACAAGGCATGGGTGACACAGAATTTATTTGCTTCCGAGGATTGATTATTGGTGAATGGTGACCATTTAGTTTAGTGGATGCCGATTCATGTTTGTATAAATCCACATGCATAGACACAAGCAAGAAAAGACTGGCATTGTCGCTGAAGGAGATGGGCACAACGACAATCATGCCTTTTGCTTTTACTCCTACCTTATTCTCTGCGATTGCATGAGCTCTTTTCTGGTGGCTTATCGGAATCGGTATATGAGTCAGACTTGGACTCCAACTTAGACGATGAGTCATCGTATCTTTCTTTTTTTTTCACTTCGACTACTTCTTTTCGAAGAGGACTTCTCTCTTGGTCTTACTACTTTTTCCATGCCCACCCATTACACAAAAAACTGTTCAAGTTACGACGAGTGAGCGAAACGAATGAGAACATAGGTTAGGGCATTTGGTTCTGTACAATCATTTAAACCTTGGACCAGAAACCAAACAAATAAATTCTATTACGATAAGTAAGTAATCTACAAATGAAGAACAGCTCAATAAAAACAAAGTGATATTAAAATAATTAATATTAAGCACAAACATTCAGATTAAATCAGAAACAATCAGAAACAATCAAGTAATCTAAAAATGAATAGAAAATTTGATTCGGGCTAAAATTCTACAGATCCATTATAAAGTCCAACATGCAAGTTCAAACTCTAAGAACATTCATCAAAGTAAAAAATCACAAATTCACAATTTTTTTTTCAATAAGACAACAATTATCAAATTACCAAATTTTCAGACTCAATATAGTAGAAATATGGTCCATAAATTCCATTAGCTTTGGTATAAATTTTCCTAGCTCTATAGAAATAAATTAATTATTTTAATATCACTTGTTTTTTTAGTGTTATCTTGCTCACTTATTTGGCTAAATAATAATAATGTATACCTTAGTTTGTATATCTTTTCCTGATTTACTTCTCTAGAGTAGGTATACCTTTAGTTTGTAAAATCACCCATCAACCCATTGAATGCATAAGTAGGGGTGGGAAAAACCGAACTGGAATAGAAAAAAATTCGGTTTGGTTCGGTATTTTTATTTAAAAAAAAACCGAATATAGAAATACTGAACTGAACTAATAATATCATTGGGTCCCTCTCTTTTATAAAATTTTAGTATGACCCAATATTTAGTAAATATTTACATATAGAAATTCTGTTATGGCCTAATATGTTTTGAAAACTTTTCAAAAGGGTCCTTGACCAAAAGTCAACAAGATAATATAACATTTGATCCCTTTTTTTGATAAATTATAGTATGGCACAAAAACTTATTTTATTTTATTTATGTTTTGAGCCAAAAGTTTTGATATTAAAAACAATGATGATGATTCTGAAAATTATTTAGTTTAGTCCAAAATTTTGCAACTTTTTTTTTTTTGCGTATACAAATTTGTAAATTTATTTTTTTTTGGTTGATTATAGATTGATTATAGTAAGCCTTGTGTGCAAGTTAAGGTGAACTGAAAAACCAATTTGTTAATCTAATATGTTAAGTGAATCGTTACCGAAAAACCGAAACCGAACCGAAAAACCGAAGCCGAAATGAAACCTAACCAAACCAAATTATCGATTCCGGTTCGGTTTTTATTTTCTCTAAAACCCGAGTGGATTTTTTAAATTTAGGAGCTGAACTGAGCCAAAACCAAAAATTTATCCCGAAACCAAACCGATGTCCACCCCTATGCATAAGTATCAAGCTATTATAATAGCTAGTTGGCAAATCTGTCTCACCCAAAAAAAAAAAGCATTACATGAACAAGAACCCTTCTAATTTGCACGAACTGTATCTTCTTAATATACCTTTACTGTCAATTCAATCACTAACAGAAGAAAGCAATCAAATAAGATGAAACACAAAATAGTCTCAAATTATAAAATTTCAAGGTTTAAGATTCGCGGGATGGAGTCCTCTTGTGATTTGAATCTTTAATCCTAGGGTTTAATTTGTCTTTTAAAAGCGTTTGAATGCAAAACACTAACCTTAATGGACGGATTTTTGGTGGAATGACAGTGACATACAGACAATCGGTGATAAAGAAACGGTCTTTATGACAAGGCTACTTTGTGCATCTTGAGGATATGATACACACATGGAATGTTTCAAGAAAAATAGAGGCTTTCAAAGAAGCCAAGAGTTCTTTTGGTTTATTTTATGATAATAAATCTCAACAATTCATACTTGGATAAGGATTCATGGTCACAAATCTCTGACTTTATTCATTTGTACGATAATAAAATATATTAAAATGGTTAAATTGGTTGCTATAATTAACAGCTATATGTTTTTTTTCATTATTTTCCAATAAATTGCAAAACTGGAAAGCTCACCTTTATGAACTGGCACTATCATAAAACAAATGCATTTTCTTGGTTTCTTATCTTCGAAATTGAAATTTCTTTGAGAGCTTTTTGCATTGGTGTCTTTCCCGTAAGAAATTCCTGAGAAATGCATTGCATTGTGAGTCGAGATTTTGGTTAAGAACCCAAGCAAGCAAATGCTATTTTTGAAACTAGAATAATTGTTAGCCTGGCTATAAAATGTTGATTTTGATGACAACAAACCACGTGTTTTGGATAAACAAATAATTACACATTATATTTTTATAATAAGAAAATGATTTTATGAAATTAGTTGTTTTCAAGTTTATAGTTTAAATCGTAAATTTTGAAAACTTTGAAATCAACAAGTATTGTTTTAAAATTCTGAAAATGGACCTATTTGAAAAACTTTATAAATATTTAGGCCATAGTAAAAGTTTAGAAAATATTGGGGCAAAACTATAATTTGGAAAAATAGTTGTTTCACTGTAGCAAGCGGCTAGCCGGATTTAGAAAGTGGCAAACCATTTATGGACAGAAATTCTATGGAATAAAAGTGGCTAACCGGATTCAGAAAGTGGCAAACCGGTTATGGACAGAAATTCTCTAGAATAAAAGCGGCTAACCGGATTCAGAAAGCGGCAAATCGGATGTGCAAAAATTTAAATCTTTGAATATATTGGTAACATAAAGCGGCAAGCCAGATTCACAAAGCAGCAAGTCGGTTATCACCAGAAAGTCAATAACAGCTAGTTTTCTTCTTCAACTATAAAATGGATCAAATCAAATTCATTTTAATAGATACAATCATTGTTATCATTGAGCATTCCTTTGCAATCTGAGCATAAACTTTGTGTATTCATTCATTCACACACATTGAGCTTTCATTTGTAATCAAACACATTATGTGAGAGAAGTTTATTTGTAATCGTTTTTGTAAAATGAAGTTGAGAGGTTATAAGTGTTGGGGTACACTTGGGTTAACAGATTGGAGATAATCTCTTATTGTAAAGGTCTATTAACACTTTGGAATTTAATTGTAAAGAACTTGAAGCCTTGGGAGACTTGGATAATGAAATTCTCAAGCCGGGTGAGTTTGGAGGCGTAGACGTAGGCATGGATTGCCAAACCACGTAAAAATCATTGTGTTTGCTCTCTCTTCCCTTATTATTTTATTATTATGCTTTATTAAATTTATTATTTTTTATTTCATTAAGGGAATAGATTGAATTGTTGTGCGTTTTGTTTAGCTTAAGTTTTAAAAACCTAATTCAACCCCCTCTTGGGTTGCCTAGTTAGTATTTCAATAATATCTTGAACAACATTTTAACTCTTAGTGGTGAAAGAAGTTGGTCTAAAACAATGATCAACATAAGTTTTGGATCATATGCTGGTGATAATGATGAAAGGAGTTCTCCCGGATAGCTTCCTATTAATACTGCAAGTGCCATTGCTCAAAAGCTATATACATCGCATTTCTCTATCACAATCATAGTATAGGCAAGTTTTACATGAAAAGAAAAGGTGTAAGATCATATCTTTAAAATTTAAACCATAGAGTACGATGAGAAACATAACCAAATATTTTATTCGCCTGGAGCAATATATGCGTAAGTGTCTACTCGCAGGGTTCTATCAGATGAGTCAACATAAAGAAGTCTAGCAGTGCTAAAATTACACTACAACAAAAATGATATATAATAGCATCCAAAAAATGCTACCAAAGGTGATCGGTAGCATTTTAGGCAACGCTAAGTTTGCCCATGTAACTAAAAGTTTTACCATTTAATAGCATCTATTGAATGCTAACAATTCATATATATAGCATTTAAAAATGGTTAGCAAATCTTATTTTACAGCTTCATGCAAATGCTATCATTGTGCAATGTGTGGCATTTATGCAATGCTACTAAATTACATATATAACATTAAAAAAATGCTACTGAACCATTTACTAATGCTACCACTTGTCTTTGATAGCACTTTGATAATGCAATTTTACTAATAATTATAACGTTTCGGTAATGTTACAACTAGTACAAAATTAATATATATATATATATATATATAATGTAGCTGTTAGTAAAGGCTATGGAAGATTTTAAATCTTTATATAGTAGCATTTGTAAAAAGTTATGAATGTTAATTAATAAAAAAGTATTTTTTTAATGGTTGTTCAATATCATCAATTTAGTTGATAAATTCGTATCAAAATGTTTATTCACTAAATATAATTTTTAAGTCTCCAATGCCAAACCATTTGACGTGTAATCTATTATTCCTTTCATGAAAAAAATTTAGATACCATATATTTCATCACTGTAACTATATATAAGCATCCAAAATCACATGATCATGTACATCAAAGTATACAAAGAGACTTGCACAAAAAATTAAGTGCGCAAAAAATTAAGTATGTTCATGTCATACTTGCAGGTTTTTACCCGTTATGTTACCCATAACATCCACAACTTGCCTTCTACTCTTTACAAAATATACTTAAATTTTTACAACCTGCATCATGAAATTAAAACAAAAGCATAGTTACATTATGATAATGAAAAGAATTAATAATGATGCTTTAAGAATGACAAACAAAATAATGACTCATTAATAAATACAAATAAAAATAACAATATTGAAAATTCAAAGCAATAAATCTGAATATTTGTATCATAAGAGGAAAATATTTTATTTTTCATTTATCAAGAAAAAATGAAATAACATAATGATAAGCAATAAGCCAAATCACAACCCACCAAGATTAACATTTCAAACACATATGGCAATAGTGAAACCTTGGCGTATGGCTCTTAATAAAAATGAACAAAACAGCTACTTTTCAAAATAACCACTCTAGGAAAAATTGAACCAAGAAGATAACATAAAAAGGATAATTTTGCATACAAAAATATATAAAATCAGAACCTTCTCAAAGTAGAAAAATGCAAAATTACTTTCTCATAGTGGTAAACTAGATCATATTTGCAAGCAAACTTAAAAATATGAGGTCATTGGAAAAAAGAAAAGGACGTAAAAGAATACCTAAATAGATGGACTAGAAAAGTTAGTTGGCAGCAAACAGGATAACTCTATCAGCTGGCCATGCAATTGTACTCCCAACAGATTCTTCAATTGTTGTCATATAAGGTGTTACTTTCCACAAAAACTTTAGCGGCTGCCTAGCTATATCCACCCAAACTCTTATAGCGTTAGAACCAAGAGGAATGTGATGAACAAGTGCATTTGGATCACTTGATGACCAACGCCCTTCAGCCACAACTGTATCAGACCCCTCCAAATCAAGCATTTTACACTTAGTAATGTTCGGGATTGCCTTCACACTCTTTAACAACAACACAAGAACAATTTAATTAAGAAAAAAAATATTAGTAATAAGCCTTCAGCATTTTATTTTTCATCATTTCACTAAACTTAAAAGTGTAAATAATGTTCTTACCATTGGAGAAGTCAAAGGTGTTTTCGGAGGATTCCCATTTGTTTCGGTTTCATGAAAATGACTCTAAAATGAAAAATAAAAAGTCAGTAACTAAATATTATAACAACTACATAAAAGTGAGTAAAACATAGTACATGCCTGCCTTTTTTGTAACTCTTCAACTAAACTTCGCATATCGGACAATGCTTTTTTCATTTCATCTTGTTCTTGTTTCATTTGAGCATTTTCTTTTTTAATTTCATCATGTTCTTTTGTCAACTTAGCTATTATGCTTTCCATTTGTGATAGTATGGCCAATTTTGAAATGGTGACTCCTTTGCCGATAGCTGTTAAATGAGAATTGTCAGGCCTAAGTACTTGTGAGAGAGCATCATCTCTTAGATTATTTGAAGAATGTCGTGATGGATCTTGCAAAGTTTCTTTTAATTTATCCTGAAAATTTATTTAAAAGTAATATTAATCAAGAACAGATGATAAAAACAAGCATATCAATTGAATAAATGGATATTCTTACAATAGTCTCTCCAGCTTGAATGTTCACGGGTTGACCGTCTTTTTTTGTATGTGCTCGTATCCATACATCAACTCTAGGCACTTCAGTTTTTCCACTACTTTTTTTCTGCAACAGAAAATAGTTTAAAAATGATTGCTCAGTTAAAATCCTATTATAAAAGAAATATTTTTTTACCATATCTTCTGTCATTCTAGCGAGTCCCCTACGACCTGTTGTTTGTGGGATTTGTTTCTTCCTAATCTTTTTAAATCCTTCACTTCTTTCCTGCACAGTTAATATAAACTTTGTTCAGTAACATAGTTACAACCATAATTACATAATTTAATATAGTAATACACTTACTTTAAAATTTTCCATTTGTTTATTGATGAGATGTTATCAGGTCTTAACTTCATTCTTTCTTGTTCATTTTTTGCCTACAATATCTTCTGAACTAGCCTTGATTTTGAAGCCCTCCAAAGCCCAGCCATCTCCTGGAACACATAAGCTCTTTGCCATTGTCCATCCAATTTATTTGCCATCTTCTGAACTAGCCTTGATTTTTGCCTGCTTTATGTTTGTACAAAGCTACAATGGCTGATAATTTTGTGTATCTTGTACAACTTGGATACAATGGAGTTTCTGCATCTTCTAATTTTTGAGTGAAGTCTTCATCTTTTCCTAGTGCAGGTGTTACATAATCTTCATTTTCCATATATGCATTTGCATATAAATTATGTGTGTCTGACATTTTCACTTCTTTAGGATTTTCATCTATACTTAGTTTCTCCCCATGATGGAACCAAGTTGTGTAAGTAAGATCCATTCCTTTAAAATCAAGTGCTCATAAACAGTCTCCACAAGATGATGACTTAGATTTCGGCAATCTTTACAGGGACACAAAATCTTATCTACATTCCATGCATTTCTTTGGCCAAATTCACAAAATTCGAAGCAGCTTGCATATACTCGTTAGTAGCTCTACCAAATCACAGTATTAATTACATATTAGTAATAATGTGTATTTTTTATATAGTTTTATTATCTTGCTTAAAAATCATCTTTTATTACCTGTTAAGTTGGATCCAATCTTTATTCATCATCATATGTCCACTACTCCTAGTACCACAAATTATTTTTAATTTACATACATATAAATATATTAACCCTGTACAATGAGAGTCATTTTAATTTACATACTTCATGTATTCATTTATCTGAAAGCATATCTAAAATCATTACTTCACGTGTGAGCAACATTTATCATGAACTATGAAAAAAATTTAAATTTAAATGATATATGCTAATGCTCTCTTTCAGTTTATGATTCATTTCATCAGTTAAAATTGATATTATTTATAACTACCTAGATACAATGTAGAAAAAAGCCGTCAATGATTAAAGTCTTACATATATATTCTGTCTGTCATTACCCAAACAAACATAAAACACACAGAAAGAAAGAATTAGTTTTAAAACACAAAACATAAAAGTCACAATACAAAATAATAATTATTAAAAGATGTTGCCGTAAACAAATTTTAAAACATATTAAAATAAAATAAATAGTACCAGAAAATTGTATTGGCTGCACCTTTGTTCTTTGACTTTAAATTTCTTCACCAAACCTGCCTTAGAATTGATATGCACGTTGCTGCAAGTCTATTGAGTATGAAGCTAATAACTCCTCAATCAAAGGCTAACACTACACATACCAAACAAGAATTTTGAGATTCTGCAATTAAAATTATGTTAATAGTGACAATCATAAAATATATCAAAACCCAAGACCAATTTGATCAAAAGAGAAAGAAATCATAAGCAGCCAATCTATAATAACGACATATAAGTTAACAAATTTATATTGACGCAGCTAATTGTAGATATTGCTAGAATGCTAGGGATTGAGAGAAAAAAAAATAATAAACTATAAAACTATCAATAATTCAAAACCAATTAACAAGATAACATGACTTTTCCATTTAAATATTCAACCATCAGACCCATATATAATAGTAAATAATTTAATCATTAATTACTCAAGTGGATGGAAGAAAAAGCACCCAGATTGGGGATGTGCATTTGCTTTGACCATGGGAATACTGAAATTGAAGTTGCACGAGTAACGGAGTAAGAATCCTTACCAAATCAATGATGCCACTTCTAAATCATCCAAAAAGCCAAGTGATCTTTCTCAAATCAGCAAACATACGTGAAGTGCCCATGGAATCATTTTCGTCTTTTTCTATTTTTATCTTTTTGTTTTTATAGATTTAGTTGGAATTAGAGTTGGAGAGAACAATGGGCGTGGAGAAGAGATAGCAGAGGAGAATTTTCTAGAAAGAGATCGCGGGAAGTGAAATAAAATAATGGGCGTTTTTAATTTTTTTTATAAAGTACCCGCCTTTTACTAAAACTACCCGTTTTGCATATCTTTAGCTTAATTTTCAGACCATTTTTTATTTTTATAATTTTCACTATTTTATAACATTTTTAAAATGCTTTTATATTTACTCACAAAAAATAATGTTATTATATTTGACAATAATATTAGAGATCCTAGTATTTAAGTCTCAACTTGAGACCCAATACTATTTATCACACATTTATTCGATGATGAATTGAGACTCAAATTGAGAATTAGATGCTGGGATACCTAACACATATTATATTTAATACTATCTTGTAGAATTTTTAGAATGTTAAATTATTAATTGATATTCTATTTAGCATATTTTCATATCACCAATAGACATTGACGGTCTAATACTTCAATCCTTTTGTCTTGTAGAAATTTTCAAATGCTATTGTATTTTATCAATCAAAATGCTACCAATAGAATGCTACCAATACTATTTTAAAATATTATTACATTTATTACTATTCCTTAACATTTTTCAAATGCTATTTTATTTAATCTTATCTTGTAGCATTTCCTAGATGCTATATAATTCAATATTATATGTAGCATATACAAAAATGCTACTAGTAATTATCAAGTGTCATTAAAACCAAAATGTAATGGCTTTCATACTACAAAGGTAGCATCACTTTAGAAAATATTACAATAAATTAATATTTGGTAACATTCTTTAAAAAAATGCTACAATATGATGTTACCAAAGACCATATTTGTTGTAGTGTTAGTAACAAAAGCCTCCAAATTTAAGTTAAGCAGATTGTTGTTGCTTCATATGTCGCGATAAATAATTGATGGTGTGCAGTGGTGATGCAGGTACGACAAAGCGTGAGCCACACACTTTGCAATGTTTACATTGTTTGTCCAATTCAACTCAAGAGCTTCATTCTCTTTGTGTAGAACACAACACAAGCTTCCTCTTTCCATGTACTTATAAATCGCAAACATGCATTTCTTGTGCAAACAAAAACCATAGAGTTTCACAATATTTTGATGTTGTACTGCGAAGAGTACAAGAGCCTCATTTTAGAAACTCTTGACAAAAGTTGAATCCTTTATTGCAAAATGGTGAAGCTTTTTCAAATAACAACTTTTATGTTTGGTAGCTTTGCTCTGTAATCACTGTCATAACATCTAGTTTCGATGTGATATTTTGGTATGAAAATCTTCTGTTGCATTAATTAAATCTTCACATAAATTTTTACCATCATAATTTTGTGGTGATAATATTATTATTATTTCTTTCAAGTGATATAAGACCACCCACTTTGTACATAAAAATACACTAGTTATGTTCTCAGGAAAGATTGGAAGGGTCACGATGGTCCCACTTAAAAGCAAGCCTCCTTAGGCGTTGTATATAGCCTTGGTGCCAGAACCTTTTTAGTGCACCTAGGCTTACTAATAAGCTTCTTATATACTTATCATAAATTATTATTATTATTATTACTATTATTATTATTATTATTATTATTATTATTATTATTATTATTATTATTATTATTATTATTATTATTATTATTATTATTATTATTATTATTATTATTATTATATAAATTGCAATGGCAATGACATAGTAAATAAATCAACAATATGTAAAAATATTACAAAAATTCATTAATCCGAGGCCTGTAAAATTATAGTGTCCTTAAAACAGATTCGCCACTTTTACAACGGTGCTTTAATTATATAAACTTCTATCTCTCAGAATACAACATATTCAAATAGTGTTGGCACCACAACCTCACTATTCCTACAAACTTCAAACAAATGTTTGAATTCTATCACGCTAAAGCCTAAAGCTAGAACATTTGCTTAAGAGATAGGAGAAGAAAATCACTAGAATTTTGTGAGTTTTACAATTGAACATGGAGGCCAATATATATAGGTTTGAAGGGGGGGGGCATTAGTTAACTAAAAATCTCACAAATCCCTCATTTTTCCACACCAATGAGTGTTCTTTGAGATCCAATCTCTAATTTGAAATACTAACTTGGCAACCCAAGAGGGGGGGGGGGGGGTGAATTGGTATTTTAAAAATTATCCTAACAAAACCACACACCAATCCAATCTAATGTCTTAATAAATTCGAAAACAATAAATTCAATGAAAGCACAATAATAAATGAGTAAGGGAAGAGAAAGCAAACTCAAGGATTTTTACGTGGCTCGGTAATCCCCGCCTACGTCCACGCCTCCAAGCACACCGGACTTGAGGATTTCACTATCCAAGCCTTTCCAAGGCTTCAAACGTTTACAATTGACTTCAAGGTGTCAATGAACCTTTACAACAAGAGATTATCTCTCAAATCTCTTCACCCCAAATGTTTCTCACACTTGTACACTCACAATTTGATGAGGAATGAAAACTACAACAATGAAACTCTCTTTAAGAGTGGATATACAAATTGAAGAACAAAGATGATTTAATAAATGATGATTTACGAAATTGAAGCTCAATATATGTTGTGTGCACTTGTTTTTGCTTGCCAAGATTACCAAAAATGAATTGGTTTTGAGTTTATATAGTTTGAGCTAAAAAACTAGCCGTTATGCACTTTTTGGTCATAACCGGCTTACCGTTTATGAAATATGGTTAGCTGCTTTTGAAATCCGGATTGCCGCTTGCGAAATCCGAATAGCCGTTTATGCTCCAGAAGCTTACTACCCAAAATCCAGATTTCCGTTTACCATATCCGGTTAGCCGCTTGCTACAGTAACTGCTACAATAAAATATTTTCTAAATTTATAGTTTGACCCCAAAACTTTATAAAATTATATTATGCCCCAAAATGTTATGAAAGCTTTCAAATAGGTCCAATTTCAGAATTTCTAAATAATGCTTTGTCAATCCCAAAACTTTTTGAAATTATGATTTCACCCAAACTATGTGAAATTATAGAATGACCTAAAATATTTAAATATTTTCAAATAGGTCCAAATCTGAAATTTTAAAACAATATCAAAGGTTTTAAAATACTTTCATTTTAGTCCAAAACACTTTAATTCCATAACATCATTTTCTTAAAAAGCACAATTCATAAATCTTTGTTTAATCAATACATGTGGTTTGTTATCATCAAAATCAATATCTATAGCCATATAGGCTAACATAATTCACCCAAGCACCAATTTAAGAGTTCTATAATTTGTTGCAAAGAGCTCACAGAGGAGATTCCGAATCATCCATGCACATATTTTTTTTCAATATTTATCTTGCTCAAAATTGGCCTCAAAATAGCCACTTTATGCTATTTTTCTAACAATCCCCCACATGAATGAAAATTAGCAAAAACACAAAAGCGATTGTTTTTATATCAAAATCATTTTGACTCTAGTGATAGAATTCAACGGATTAAAACCTGCATAGGATATGCAGGTCTCAACCTTTGAACCTTCGCTTGTGAAATATATTTACTTTATTGATTGACTAGTAGACACGATATCTTTGAACTATTATGTCGTTTATATAAACGATAATATACTCTCACACAATAGTTTTTCCTAACACTTTGAGTTCTCATGGTAATGTTCATTTTAGTCCACACATAAACGAGCGTCGCTATTTCTTCATGGGAATGAACAGAAAGATAACCCCTAAAGTGATCTCACAAGGTATTATACAATTAAGTTGTCCCTTTAAACCTAGTTCTTGGGATCTCCAATCAACTAGGTTGAGTTTTCCTTCTTAAAATAAATCTTTCATTCTATGGGCTTTAGCCCTATTACCCCCAAAATTTTTCTATTAGCCTTTTGTTTAACATTTTGGTTAGCGGATCATAATGTTATCCTTAGACTTTACATAGTCAATGAAAATAACTCCAGTAGAGAGTAATTGTCTAATGGTATTATATCTACAACGTATGTGTCTAGACTTACCATTATACATATTACTTTATGCTCTTCCAATTGCGAATTGACTATCACAATATATGCAAATTGCTGGAATAGGCTTTGGTCATTTTAGAATACCTTATAAGAAATTCTATTGTTATTTTGCCTCTTCACCACATTTGTCTAATGCAATGAATTCAGATTCCATCTTTGACTTGGCTATCACCATTTATTTAGATGATTTCCATGAAACGACGGCACCTATTAGTGTAAACACATAGCCACCAGTAGACTATAAGTCTTTTACATTAGATATCGAGTTTGCATCCCTATACCGTTCTAGTACAGCTGGATATCTAGTGTAATACAACCTATAATTGTGAGTATAGCGTAAGTACCTAAGTACTCTTACTATAGTTTTCTAGTGATCAGTTCTTGGACTATTCGTATATTTACAGTTTGTTTACTATATAAGCTAAATCTAGCCTTGTACAATTTGATAGGTACATCAGACTGCCTATCACTCTGAAATATTCTACTTGAGAGACACCTTCACCTCTATTCTTAAACAGATACAAACTTGTGTCTAAAGGTGTTCTTGCTACAGCAAAATCATCTTTATTGAATTTCCCAAGAATTTTGTCCACAATGTAATTGACTTAAAATAAGTCTGTTAGATGTCCTTGAGATTTTTATTCCCAAAATGACATCTGCTAAACCCATATCTTGCATGTCAAAACTGAACTTCAATATATTGAAAGGCATGTCATCAATTGAAAGGCATAAAATACATAAACATTTTTTGTCTTTTTGACATATATACATTTGTCACATTCGTTGATCTTAAAACCACTAGCCATCATTGTATGGTTAAATTTTTCATGCCATTGTTTTGGTGCTTACTTCAAGCTATATATGACTCTACTCATTTATAGAATTGTTTTCTTGTCCTGCAGTTATAAAGCCTTCAGGCTGTTCCATATAGATTTCTTTATCTAAATCTCCATTTAGAAAGATTGTTTTTACATCCATTTGCTGTACTTTTAAATTGAGCAATGGTTCAATTGCTAGTATCATTCTAATGGAATTTATTCTCGTTATAAGAGAATAAGTATCAACATAATCAATGTCTTCTCGTTACTTTTAAATTGAGCAATGGTTCAATTGCTAGTATCATTCTAATGGAATTTATTCTCGTTATAAGAGCATAAGTATCAACGTAATCAATGTCTTCTCGTTGCTAATAATATTTAATTACAAATCTCATCTTGCATTTATCAATTGATCTATTACCCTTTATTTTCCTTTTAAAAATCCACTTGGATCCTAGAGGTTTGCATCCTGAAGTGTAGGTCTACTAACTGCCAGGTATGATTCTATAAGATGGATTCAATTTCACTATTAATAGCATCTTTTCACAGAGTGCCTTTTGGTGAACTTACAACTTTCATAAAGTTTTGTGGTTCACTTTCTAGTGACAAGGTCAAAACATCTTATTTTTCCGTTCTATCTCTTTTACTACGTCTAATTTCAAAATGAATCTCTTGTTCACTATCTTGAACTTCTTATTTTTTGTCTTCACTATCTTCAATGATAGCTTAATGTGTTCGTTTAATCAAACTTGAGTCCTCCTTAAATTTATAAGCAAATACATTTTCAAAGAATGATGCATTTCTGGATTCCATTACTGTATTCTTGTGAATATCTAGTAGATTCAACTCATACACAAGAAATCGATAGGAAACTACTGTTATGTGCATAAGCAATAAAAATGCAATCTATAATAATAATAATAATAATAATAATAAATAAATAAATAAATTGTGATCTATGAAAATACAATCTATAAAACGAGTCTTATTGTATCACAAGTTTATAATAATAATAATAAATAAATAAATAAATTGAAATAGCAATGATATAATAAATAAATCAACAATATGTAGAATTATAAAAAAATAATTCTACTACCACGAGGTCTGTAAAATTATAGTGTCCTTAAAACATATCCGTCACCTTCACAATGGTGCTTGACTTATATAGGCATCTATCTCCCAGGATACAACAGATTCAAATAGTGTTGGCACCACAACCTTATTATTCCTGAGAACTTCCAAGAAATGTTTGCATTCTATCATGCTGAAACCTAAAGCTAGAATATTTGCTTAGGAGAGAGGAGAAGAAAATCATTAGGATTTTGGTGTGTTTTGCAATTGAATACGGAGGCCAATATATATGGGTTTCAAGGGGGCCATTAGTTAAATAAAATCTCATGTGGGATTTTTCCTCATTTTTTTCATGTCAATGGGTGCTTTTTGAGATCCAATTTCTCATTCACCAAGCGCTAATTTGAGCATTCTATGATTCATTGTGAAAAGCTTATAAAGGAGATTCTAAATCATTTATGCACATATTTTTTCAATATTTATCTTGCTCAAAATTGGCCTCAAAATAGCCACTTTATGCTAGTTTTCTAAGAAATTCCACACTGAAAACACATTTCCATTCTTGGTAGCTCTTATCTCGATTGAATTTTTATTCTTACTCTTAAGGAGTAATATGAATCCAAATATTATGCAGGAGAGAATTAGAGTGAGAGGACGAAAAATTTTAACAAACATAATGATTGAAGGTGCAAATGTATGACGTCGAGAGCAAGAAGGAAAACCTTTAACATGGCCGCATAAACCATTGTTTCCTAAAAACTCTTTGGTGGATTATCCTGCAAATAAGTTGGAATTTCACCTTCCAAGTAGTTGAATGACATGTCTAAATACATTGGAGGGAGAGTCTTACGTATGGTACCTAAAAGGTTATTGTGAGAAAGGTCAAACATTTATAGGAATAAAAATTTTCTAATCTCTAGTAGAATGGTTCCATCCATGCTGTTGTGGTTTAATGTTAAGCGCTGTAACCCTGAGGAATTGCCAATCACAGTTGGAATGGAACCACTAAGGTAATTTTTAAGGAGCTATAGAGACATAAGGTTGAAGAGTTTTCCAACTGCAAAATGTGTTTGGCTTGGAAGTAAGTTTCAGGAAAGACGGAGGTATTTAAGTGAGGATAACTTGGTGACCTCTTCTGGAGTGATACCATATATTTTGTTATCAGATAATATAAAATCACTAGAGCATTAAAATTCTCATATTTCTGTTGGAATGGAGCTGTGGAGTTGGTTGGAACTGAGATCTAAAGGCTGCAGGCTAGTTAAATGGCCTACAGTTGCAGGAATTGGTCCAGTTAACTTATTAGCTATGATAGACAAAAAGGTCAATTTTTTTAAATTTCCTATTTCGTATGGAATTGAGCCAATGAACCTGTTGAAACCAAGGTTTGTCAAGCGAAACAGGGTTGAAAGAATAGGTCCACCTACGGTGTTATAGTCCAGGTTAGACTTTTTAGATTCTCGATTTCTTGAGGTAACACAGCTTTGAGTTTGTTACGACTGAAAAAAAAAAAAAAACACCTCCATATTTCTTAAGCTCTCAATTTCTATAGGGACAGTACCTGCAGTGTGATTGATTAAAGAAAGAATGAATATCAATGATGATTTTTTTATGGATATAAATTAAATATATAGCTAGGTATAAGTTGTATTATTGTGTAACTAAATAACAACTTTCTCTACTAGCCTTATCCGAAGCTTACCTAGTCAAGGCAGCCCTTGAATCAACAGCCACCGCCTCCACGCAATGACCAAAATTCATGAGTTTTGCAAACATCCCCCTTACGGTGTTGCCGACTCTTTGGTCGCTGCTGAGACCTTCTAAAAGATGTTGCCCCCTCCCTTGGACCAACCCGACTCCATGCCACAGCCCCAAAACAAAAAAGTTTGCATTTATTATCTTCCAGCCGCCACACTACCTTCGCTGCTTCTTTAGCCACAGCTGGGACTAGTGTCATCACCCTTGATCCACCCCACTACAGCCTAGGCCCCATCGACGTCACAGCAACCGCACACCAACTAGTTGCCATTCGTGTCACAAAACCCTAGTTCTCTCATCCCTTCTCAACCCGCCATCCATGCAATAATCATTTCAACCCCTTCATAGCTAGCCCTCCTTACCAACACATCCACATTGACACATAGCCAGCAGCTTGGTTTTGAATGAGCCACCACAACCCGTGAACAGCCACTTCATCAAAATCCTAATATTCCCACCTCACTCCCACGCCTATAAATTCGGCTGTTAACACCATCAACCACCCAACGTAACCTGCCTATGTCATCCTATGCCTCTGTACTCAACCCAGCTGTAATCCTTGATCCAAATATTTCCACTTCTTCACCAAAATCCTTTGTGGATGTTCTTGCCGACTCCCCTGGATCTCAAGTTCCTGTTAAGCCAATTTTACTTCATGGGGAGAACTTACTGTTGTGTTTTTCGCTGCTGAAGTGTAGTCCATGGCTAAACCTTTTGAACTATTCCTAGTTGGTAAATTTTCCTTTGGCCGACCCCCTATGAACATCATTCGAAACAAAATTTGTTTCCTTTTGGTTAAAAGGGCATTCTCAGGTCTCCTTGTTAGATAACAGGCATTTCCTAAATAGACTTATACTGGAGGAAGATTATTCCTGAATTTGGATTCGCCAGACATTGTATGTTAATGGTAGGAGTATGCGGATCTTTAAATTGGGTACAGATTTTCGGTGATTAGAGGAGTCCTCTATTGTGCTGATTTGGGTTTTTTTTTTCCCTTATTTGCCTATTCACTTTATTAATTATAAACTAGTTTTATTTTCGATTGCTTCAGCTGTTGGTAAACCCTTGTGAGTTGATCATGGTATGGCCTCCATTAATAGGCCATTTATTGCTTGGGTGGTGATTGTGTATGATATCTCGTGGCCCCTATCACCATGAGTATGGATCGATGAAGGTGAATCCGGGTTTTAGCATGATGTGATTTTTGAGCGGGTACCTTCTTTGTGTGCTTCATGTATGGGTCATGCGTCTGATGCCTGCTATGTTACAAATCCCAAGCTTCGTAAGCCCCATCAGCCCGTTGGTGAACCTCATAGTTGACAGCCTAAGGATAGGGGCAAATTACTTGTATCTGATATAGATTTCTAGCCTAGGGTGGTTCGCCCTGCTCGTTATGTTGTCGTTGCTGATAATTAGCCTTAGGGGTCTGACATACAGCTTTATCTTGTACAGGGACAGAATTCGAGTTTTGCTTGATAGTCTCCTCTACCATTGGAGGTATGGCCATCGAGGCTTATGGCTTATGGTGAGATTCATTTGGCTATTAATGTCCTACTTATGTTCGTCAGGATTTCAAGACTATTTTGGTTGATCAGATTCGGGTTTCTTCAATTATTGATGATAGTGAGCATCGACTGGGTTTGTCTTGATCGGATGGAGATGCCATCGCTAATGAGGTCTTGGGTTCTAGTGATAAGGATATATTTCTGATTGACCCTAAGGACAGACCAATGATTGATAGTATTAATGGCCAGAGGGTTACAAATTCCACTTAGGATTTCCTTTTAGTTACGGATAAGAAGTACCATAATACTTAGCGACGGATGCGGGCCTTTGCTCATCTGGAATATTAGGGAGATTAGTAAGGCCTCTGCGGTCCGCAAATTGCAGAAATTGATTTGGATGCATCGGTTATCTATGATATGTATTTTGAAGCCATTTCTTAATACTGATTAGTTAGAGATTATTCGGGTTCTCTTGGGATGGATCAGGCTATGTCTTCTTAATTTGAGAAGATTTGGGTGTTTTAGTTAGAGCATTTGGCTGTAGAGGTACTACAAGATATGGGTCAAGTGATTTACTATCGTGTTATCCATCTTTTATTCCTTGACCTTGTTTTTATATCTTACTGTTTATACTACTTGTCTTGTGCCTGAGGGAAGATATATGGGCTACCCTTGTGGCCTTTGCTAATAGCCATGATAGCCTTTAGGTTGTGAATGAAGACTTTAATGTTGTTTAGGTTATTTTTGAGATTTCTGGTGGACATGCCCAACCTCAAGGTGCTATTGATACTTTAAATTTAACTCTGTTAAACTATCATTTGGAAGATGTTGGGTTTTGTTGGTAGTCCATTTACTTGGACTAATGGACACATTTAAAGGGGGCTTATAATGCCTAATGGTATGATTTTTTCTCTGTATGTTGAGTTACTCACTTGTTGTTCTCTTGTGACAATGATGCGACCAAAAGGTCTTTCAAATTCAAGTTTTTATGTGCTTGGCTTAAGCATCATACTTTTCATAATGTTGTGTGATAATCTTGGGTTTGCCTTGGTTTTTGGCAATTTGATGAGAGTTTTTCAGCAGAAGCTAGTTCATCTGAAGCTTTACTTGAAAAGTTAGAATAATGATGTGTTTGGTAATGTTTTTCAAAGGGTTTAAGAGGGCGAAGAGGATGTGACTCAGAAGGAAAGACAATATGATATCTATGGTTCTACTAAAGATAAAGCTACTTTTTTTTAGGCTAGAGCATGGTTACAGCATATTTTACTCTGTGAGGAAGTTTTCTTGAGACAGTAGTCCAAGATTAGCTAGGTCCAAGAGGGGGATGCTAATATTTGGTTTTTTCATATGATGATTTGGAAGAAATGCCAGCTTTTTACTATTTATCAAATTCAGGATGCCTCTTCGAAGTGGATATCTGAACCTACTATTGTTGCCACTTTTGTTGTTGATTTCTTTTAGGGTCTGTTGACAGGGGGTTAGGAGTCAGTTTTAGTGGTCTAGTTTTGATTTTATCCTGTCAATGATGATTGTAAAGGATGATATGGATTTGTGTAGGGAGCCTAGTCTGGATGAGATTCGTCGGACGACATTTTTTTATTGACCCTGATAGTGCATCGGGTCATGATGGGTTTTGTAATCACTTTTATTAGGTTTGTTGGGATATTATTTGTAGTGACTTATTCGATGGTATCATTGACTATTTCAAAAGTTCTGTCATGCCTAGGGGTTTTCACAGTACTTTATTGGTTCTTCTTCCTTAGAAGACTTTTCTAGCTTCTTGGGCAGATTTTCTGTCGATTAGTCTTTGTAATGTGAGCACAAGGTTTCAACCAAGTTGCTTGTTTTGCTATTGGCCCCTCTGCTACCTCGTATTATTTCTCTCTCAGAGTAGTTTTAATACCTAGCAAGGTGATTCATGATAATGTGCTATTATTTTAAGAGCTAGTTCACGATCTTAATCGTCATAGTCGGGGCAACAATATGGTGCTGAAGCTTGACATGGCTAAGGCTTATGACTGGATGTCTAGGTCTTTTATTACTCAGATGTTACAGTGCTTTAAGTTCTTAAAACAATAGGTTTCCTTGATTTAGAAAGCAATTTTTGGTCTTTGGTTCTCAATATTGATAAACGGGGTTAGTCATGGATTTTTTCAGTCATAGCGTGGTCTTCAGCAGTGCGATCCCCTTTCCTATGTTTGTTTATCATTGTTGCTAAGTTTTTCTCTTGAGGCTTGGATCACTTATACTCGCAGTATCCCTTGGTCCGATATTGTACGACTGCGCTTTTTCATATCTCCCATTTGAGTTTTACAAATCATATTGTTATTATTGCTAATAAGAGCTGATCTAGCTTTCAACGATTTATGGTTGTTTTACATTATTATAAGGTTGTCTCAGGGCAGTTGATTAGTCAAGCAAAGAGTAATTTCTACATTAGGGGCTTGAAAATTATAGCACTAAAGTATTTGGTAAACACTAGTTACTTTAGCTTGGAAAATAAGTTGATTTGATTTACTCTTGGGGGCTCGTTTGGTATGCCAGATTTAATTGGATTAGATTGAATTGGATCGGATTAGATAAGATAAGATTGGATAACATTGGATTATATATAATTCTATGTTGTGTTTGGTGCAATATTAGACTAGACTATAAATAATCATGTCTTGTGTTTGATATATCATAGGGTTGGCTAGTAACTAATAATATGTCTTATAAATTAATTTATCAAAATTATCTTAGATTTATTTTAAAATGACATGGAATATAATCTAACTTATACCAATAGTTATTGGTAAATTCATTAAAAAATGCAAAATCTTCCCTTTTTTTTTTAACATGTCATAGTTTTTAAACTTATATTTTAATAAATTATATCATCATAAACATAATAAGGATATCACCAACAAATATTTTACTAATTTATATTTTACTAATTTCTAAAATTGCTCCAGAAACAATTTCCAGAATTGCTATCCTTTTTTTTTAATATAAGAAATTCACAAAAAAAATAAAATGACAAGATACAACTTTAATCAAAAGCATAAAGATAAAGTTCTATTATTAGGTAATAAGCACTAAAGTAAATTCATTATATCCAAAAATAAATTTCTAGAATTGGTTAAGAAACAATTTCTAGAATTGCTATCTTTTTCTTCTTTTAAATAGAAGAAATTCACTAAAGAACAAAATGATAAGATACAACTTTAATAAATAGCAAATCACATAAACTAACAAAGAATGTGGACCAAGTGGCTAGAAATTGACAGCAAGATTTGCAAGCTTATGAACAATCCCATTACTGTATCTAGAAAATTAAAACAAAATCTACATAAATGTCTCTTTTTAATTCATCTCGAATTTTAGACAAAACCCAAAACATTTCCTTCATGGAGCTATACGAACAAATCCATTAAAAAAGGTTCACCCAACACAAACAATTAACCTCCAAAATTGATTTATACACATGAAAATTAATTGAAACTAAGAAACACTCAAATACCATATAAAACATGATAATTCATTCCACCAAGTAATTATAACAAATAAATAAAAGAATGGAAAAATATTTAACATAAATTGAAATTTTTAGTCAAGATTTGAGGAGACTTCCTGCATCAACAAAGGAGATTTGGCGATGAGAAAAGAGACTTTGGCGTTGAGAGCGATGGAGAGAAATTTTGGGATTTTTTTTCTTATCTTGTGAACAATGATGGGAAATTTACAGTAGTAACCAAAAAAATTTTGCTTTTTTTCATCTTAACCCCCCAAAAATATTTCTATCAACATTAGCCATAAAACAACATTTGAGACCAAAATACCCCTCCCTCATCTCTCCCCCAACACTCCCTTGCACTCATCTCTCCCAAACCGATCCAACTCCCATCATCGGCGGCGACATCAACCCTCGTCGGCGGCGGCTCCATCTCTCACCGGCATCCGATCTACGATCTACAACCTTCAACAAAACCTAGGTTAGTCATTTTTCTTATTTTCATTAATTTAAAAGGAGATTTTAGAATAATAATAGTTATAGCTTGAGAATAATAGTGGTGGTGATGATGTTTGTGGTGGTTGGTGGTGTTTGGGAGTATTGTTTTCGATTTTGGAGTGATTGCGCTTAATTTTGGGGGTGGGGAGGGAGGGGGGCAGGGGGCGCGCGCGCGCACCCATGCGCGAGGCGCTGTCGCACCAGATCTGGTGCGACAGACGCGCGCCTGTCACACCAGCTTTGGTGCGACGAGCTTGCCTGTCGCACCAGCTTTGGTGCGACAGGCACCTGTCGCATCAAAAATTAGAATTTTTTTTTTTAACGAGTATATTTTTTCTGTAAATGTAATGTAATAATTTTATAAATATTACAGATACATGGCGAAATCAGAATCACCGGATATTGAAGTAGGCAAGATGTATTTTCGTTATGCTGATCACTTTCCTGGTCGAATTTCGAGCATGTGTATGTTATCTTCGGTCGTAAAAGCCATCGAGGAAAAATTAACAATGCGGCAGTTGAGTATATTCAAAAAGGATATATTTGGGCATTTCTTGGAGTGTCGAAGTTTTCCGTTTAGTGGGGTAATTTTGCACAATCTTTTACTGCGGCAAGTGGCCCATGAAGATGATAGCCGTGAGGATTAGTTATGGTTTCAAATTGGTAAGCATTTGATTCGCTTGTCAATTGTCGAATGGTGCTTGGTTACTGGACTTTCATTTGGTGTTGATACCAATGAAAAAAAAGATGAAATGGAGCAGAGGCTACGGAATTTGTATTTTAGTGGTGTGCATCGTAAGATTAATGTGAAGCAATTCGATGCAGTATTTAAGGAGTTGAAATTCGAGGAAATGGACGATATGGACGCATTAAAGATTGCGCTGTTTTATTTTGCGGACAGAGTACTAAATACAAGAAAAAATCACTGTCAAATTAATTTCGATTGGCTTGACCAAGTTGATGATATACAGTACTTCCGAAAACGTCCATGGGGTCTATCGTCGTGGGAAATGATTTACGAGAGTCTTGACAATGCACTGTTCGAGAAAGACGAGAAATTTAAGAAGACTCGGTTGAAAAATCCAGATCATAATATTGAAAAATACAATCTTTACGGCTTTACGTCTAGGGTTCAGGTGCTTTTTTTTTGTTTATTAATAAGTTTTATACTATTAAATATTTGATAGTTGTTTTATTTGATTTTTCACTTTGGTTGTTGTAGGCTTGGATTTACGAAGCAATCGGAGGGTTGCCATCAACATGGGTCGTCAAAACGAAGAATAAGATTCCCCGCATCCTGCAATGGAAGCCCATGGCGTCTTCGAGAATCAACTTTGCGGAGGTTTATTCGTTCTTCAACGACGAATCTCGTCTTGTAAGTAATATGTATTACTTATTTTTTTAACTTTACTAAATTTAAATTATGTATACTTACTTAAAATTTTCAATTGAATTTATGGCAGGGGGACGTTTTACAAACTCTTGAGCCAAATTCAAAGGAGAGTAGCAGAAAATATTGGCTCTCTGTGAAGAATTACTTGCCAAGCATTCCAGACTGGGTTCATAAGGTCGATATACTCTAAGTACTCAAAATTTTTTAATCGAAATTTTTGGCTTTTCATTTACTAATTTTAAATGATACTTTATACAGCACCAACCCTCGATCAACGCGATGCCGTCGGTTACAAGGCAATCAGACGAGCATGACAATCATGACGACATACCAAACCCAATACCAGAGCAGCGTCATGACACTTTTGAGGATGAGGTGGGTCATGACACTTTTGAGGATGAGGTGGTTGTTGATGACCACCAGCAGCAAACAGACAACTCTGATGACGCACGGGATTCTGAGGTTAGAAAAAATATACGATATTTTTCCTTTATAAATTATTATTTTTTTATTGTTATTCTAAAGTTTTATTTTTTTCTTTTGTAATAGTCGAGGACAAAGCAGTTTAATGATTACGTACAACGACGGCTGGATAAGATTGATCGTAACGTGTATGAAATAAAGTCCGAATTAAAAGATTTTAAAGAAACCATTGTTGGCTTCATCGACACATTTTCGAAACGTCCAAATAAGGATTCTCCCACTGCACGCTCGTATGCGGTAAGCTAATTTAAATTTAATAATAATGTTCGTTTAACTTTTAATTTGATAGTTATTTAATATGTTCTTTTTGGCGAATGTACAAGCCCCGGATGACTATTGAGTGTATACTGACGTGGGCAATGAAAATTTGTCTACGCCCACGTCATTGTATAGTTTCTACGAGGATGTTAGTGGGGAGAGCGTGCAGGTGTTCACAGAGGTGCCTCCAGGCGTTAGTAAGTTCGGCCGCGCGTACATACCGTCGTATGTTTATAACAATCCTTACATGATTCCTCCGGTCAGGCGAGGACAAAACGTCCGTCCCTTACCTCGACCCCAAATCATGGAGCATGCGATTGACATGAGTACGAGTGTGGATGTAAACCCACTTAGAGGATTGGAGGACTCTAGTTTGTTTGCTGAGTTTGATCGATGGTTCACTGGTGATAGCGGAGTCCGCCGGAGAGTCCAGCACCCGCGGTCATTCTTTCAAATAATTTTGGGGACAGCTTCGATGGGATGGCTAGGCGATGAGGTATTTATATTTTCCTCGTGGTGTATGCTATTGTGGATTTGTGTATAATTTTTTTTAAATCGTAATATTTCTGTTTCTCTACAGCATATTCACGAGTATCTCCGCTTGATTAGCGAGAAACAATGGCAGTATCCAAATGCCTTACTCCAACGTGTCACACATACTGACACATTTTTTTGGGTAACGTGCCGACAAAACTTATAAATACTATTTAATTTTTTTTAATTATTGCCTTTAAGTTTTATTAATTTATGCATTTCTTGGTTATCGATGTACTAGGTGTTCTTGAATCAGTTATGGAATAACGGGAATTGTGCAGTCAATTCAATAGTATTCGACGACCGCTTGAATAGTTATCTTTGTGGGCGACAGCACACAATGTCAAAATCAATGACGGATGTCAATATTGTATGTATTTTATTACATTTCACATGTTCTATAATGAAAATATTCGAGTTGTTGCTTTTTCTTTGTTGTATTTCAATTGCATATATAACGAACATGTTTTTCAATTTTTATATGCAGTTACTCATCCCTGTTAACTTGGACGGCGCGCATTAGGTACTAGCACGAGTTGACTTTCGGAAAAATAAAGTTTGGATCTATGACTCATTACTCACATTTCGCGACGACAAAAGGTACAAGTTGAATTTTAAGCCACTTGAAGTTATATTCTCTCGCTGGTTGGAATATGTTAGCTTCTACAATATCCGACCTGAGTTGCGGAGTGAAGACCCGTGGAAAGTTATCGCAGTTAAGAGCGCGCCGCAACAAGAGCCCGGAACTGGCGATTGCAGTGTTTTTGTATTGATGGTTACGATGTATTTAATGTTTGGGCTTAGATTGGAGTTTAACGCTAGTCATGTCGAGTACTTTAGAAAGAAGATTGCGGTTGATATATTTAATGACGATATTATATTGTAGACCTATGTAGTAATTTTAATGTAAAAATTTGAAATTTTTTTTAATTTGCGCACTTAAGTTTATATAATTTTAATGCATCACATTTTGAACTTTAAAATAAAATAAAGTTTTATGAAATATAAGTGTACAATACACAAAAAACAATAACAATTTTAACCAACGAAATACAAAAAACAACAATAGTTTTAACCACCGAATAACACACAAAATACAACTAACTTCGAGTCGACGCAATAGGATTCTTACATCGCTTACGATTATTGCCTAGTTCATGACATCGGCCGCATCTTACAGTCCGCCGGTCAACGTCCTCGCCAGCCGAGGGTATTCTGAGCTCTTTACGACGGCCAGGTGGTGGTGCCTCAACTGGTGGGTGTACTTGCATCTCCTGAATTTCATCTGGAACTTCCCAATCAGCCACATCACCAACTGGCTCCACTGGTTGTGCATAAGCCATCGCCAACGATTCTGTAGTGTAAAAGTCCGAGCAAAGGTTAATAAAATCCACCCGGTGTGTTAGACACGCCGCAATTGCATGAGCACACACAAGCTGATCAAGCTGAAACACTCTGCAGGAGCAAGTTCTCTTTTGCAAGTCAACCAACCATTCCTTAAGCCCACCGCCTATAACTTGAAAGCGATGCGGAGACACCGGCCGAACTATCATTCTTTCAGCTATAGTTCTCCTCTCAGTGACTATTTCATCCGCCCATGTTGTTAGCCGAGTAGTCATTTATTCAGCCACATTTTTCTATCATAAAACCATTGCTGCAATGTTTTCCTAAAGTGATCAACAAGATGAGTAACAGGAAATTTTTGAGGTTCCCTAATGAAAGCATTAACACTCTCCACGATGTTGGTGGTAAGAATGATATACCTCCTACCTTCAAACTGAGACCTTGCCCAATTACACGTACCGACATTATTTTCTAGGTAATCAGCCGCACCCGAGTGGATCATCCACAACCCCTCAAGATGTCTCTTAAATTCCTCGTGGCCATATGCTTTTGCTGCATTAATAAAGGCAGGCTCAAATTCATCCCAAAGAGCTTTGGACATTCTAAATTGTGACTTAATGTTACCTTTGACGTGGTAAAAACAAACGCCATGAGTTGCATTGTGAAATACTTTAAGAACGGCTCTCCTTATGGCAGTGCATCGATCAGAGATAATTACCAACTCAGGTCTATCACCAATCACTCCGTGTAAAGCCCACCTTGCGTAGTTGTAATATAAGCTCATTCTTCTCAGCAAATAGCTTACCCACGCTGATATCATCTGAGTCATAACTGCTAACAAAGCTTGGAGCAACCATGTTCGAAGGCAAGGTTGGAGCAAGACTTGTAAGGGGGTCAATTCTCCTTCTCGATCGAACCATAGAAGGAATAGGTCTATTGCCTCTGTTATTCACAGGAGTATTGTCTTCACACTCATCCTCATGCTGAAACGACAGAACATTCGAAGGACCGGCTCCTCCATCATCACCATCATTATTGAAACAAGTGCCCCGACTCGTATTATTAGAAGGTTTTGCACAAACATTATCCTCCTCTGTCTCATTATTGAAATCATCATTGTCCCGAAAATCATTGTTGTGATACGGAGAATATCGTTGCTCCAACGACGTTGTTATTGGAAATACCGTTGCTCCAACATCCTGTAACGTAACGCCATTATCATCAATGTTGTCATAATTGTCGTGGATTGGAGAGTAATATTGCTGCAGCGATATTGTCCTTGGCAACACCTCTTCATCATTATCGGGGCCAGACATATTTGCTCTAAATGAAGTTTCTGTATCAACATGTGGCTCAATACCTTCGCTCGGAACTCGAGGTGATGTGGTCACGAATATAGGAATGCATCCAACATTAGCTACGTCAGATGCCCTATGCAACACAACCCTCACCATTTCATCATCACATATATCCATGGGCATTGCACATATACGATATAATGTGTTACTAGACCTCAAAGTTTTCTTCATTGTGATACTATAATCATTAGGGTTTATTTGTAACACCTCGTATACTCTTGCCAATAACTGATCAAACAGATAATTTTTTCCAACAAAAAAAGCTCGATTTTTACCATTCACGTACTCCATACGGCCATTCTCTAATGTCTCCCACCAACCATTGTAACACAATTCAAGTACAACTGAATCCATTAAGCCTGAAATTATAAAAAAAAAAATTATTTCAGTCCTATTAAAATAATACAGTTTTAATGAATCTCCAGGGTGGGTGCGACAGGCAACCTGTCGCCCGAATCTTGGTGCGACAGGGTGCCTGTCGCTCCAAGGTTTGCTGCGACAGGCACCCTGTTGCACCGAGTTTTACTGCGACATTAGCCTGTTGGCAGATTCAAATTCACCCGACTCAGTTCAGTAAGTTCAGAAAATAATTCATACCACTAAATGACGTCGATTTGTGTTGGATCCGGATAGATTATGACCGGATATCACTTTTATCGTTGTCTTTTGCGGTCGCCGTTGGCTGATGATTTAAGAGTGACAAGCTACTTTTGGTTTGGCGACATGGGAGAAACAATGTTGGTTTTGTTCTGTAAAGAAGGGTAATTTGGGAAGAAAGGCTTGTGTTTGGCTAATGTTGATAGAAAAAAGTTAATAGGATTAATTGCGAAAATAATAAAATATTAATGGTTATTTTCATAAATTTCCCAACAATGATAGGTTAACATTTAGCTTACATATTATTATCCCACGCTCCCCTCATTATAAAATTTTGATACTATATTAGATTAAACTGTGAGCTCCACTAATTTTATCTTACAATTATTTTTGTGTACCAAACACTACATCAGGATAATTTTAGGGTAAAATTATCCAATCCCATCATTTTATACTCCAATCAAATGAACCATCTTATAATGAAAAATCTATTATATCTTTACTAGTTTTGTCAAAATTACTATTTAAAAATTATATTTATTATATATTATTAACTTTTATTCTATAATTTCAGTTTTTTTTTTTTTCTGTAACAACTGTAACTTAAATTTTATAACATTTCAATGCCAAACAAAGCATCGCTAGTTAAGAGATGATTGCTTTAAACTAAAAATGCTCCAACTTAGCAGTTGTCTTGCATTTTTTTCTGCACATCTACTTTCACTTGGTAATTCTCAGACGACTAATTAGTAGTCAATTATTTGGATCGTAAAATCAAATGAAATGTGAATAGAAAACCTTCTAGGTTGCTGCCATTTTCGCCGATGACCAAAAAAAACAAGAGCAAATTATTCATGTATAAATAGATTGAAAGTAGACTTGTATGTAATGTGTGAATATGAATAATTACTCTATTAATTATAAGCCTCTGCAAGCTGGATGGACCATATCCATCAATATCACTTTTAGAAGATTTGTTTTTAGTTTTACTCAAAGATAAGGATTGGGTTAAAAGAAATTAAATTAAACAAAATTCGATTTACCATAGTGAGGGTAGTTATTCAAGTCCTTGTATATGGATTTAATTTGTTCCATTTATATTATTAGATGAAGGTAGATTTCTATCTTAGAAAATGATTGGGCAAAATTTAAAAATACTAATTAAAAACTCGAGTAATTTTTTTTCTTAATTTTTAGAATTTATTTTTTTCCACAAAGCTTGAGTCTCCACTAGTCAGGAACTAGAACCACCAGTCTCCTTCAATATTAATGGAGCTAGAAATCTAATAAAAATCTATACTACATCATATAATAGATTTAATCTAAAATAATCCCAATAGAAAGTTATTCAAAAGTATCATAATAGATTAATAATGAAAGCTATACAAAACCGAAACAACACACAAAATTCTGTACGGGGAAAAGAAAATTATCAATTTTCCGCTAGATGATTGCCAAAGTTTTAAATACTGAAAATTTGAAAATTATAAATTTCAATTTATGAGGCCCGTAAAACCACCTCCATGTTCCTGCCATGGAGTCATAATAGAAGCATCACATAATAATTGGCGACTGCATAGAAAGTACCAGCACTCGTTGGATGCAGAAAAGGAATTATAATATTAATGGTGTGTTTGGTACACTGTATAGTACAAATGGTGTGTTTAGTATACTGTATTATATTATTTAATATAAATATATTATATTATATTGTTTTGTATTAACACTCAATTATAATAATATTGTACAACATTTTATACTACATTAAATTGTATTAATTTTTAATTATACTATAATTAGTACTGCACTGGTATTAATCTTTTTTTATTAATTTAAATTATATATTTAAAAATTAATATTTATTAACTTTTTGTTTATTTATTAAAAAAATATATTTATTTTAGGGAAATTATCCACTGACTACCTATTTTTTCGCACTTTTTAAAAAATACATAATTTTTAATTTTTTTACTAAACTCCACTCGAAGTTATATAATTTTGCACATATCCACTTCCGTTTTCAAATTGTTAAGAGAACTAATGAAATATTATATAAATGACTCTTTTACCCTCCAAATGTAAAAGGGCAATTATCCACCAATCACGTTTGTTTTCGTATTTTTTGAAAATTACACAATTCTTAATTTTTTTTTTTTACTAAACTCCACTTGAAATTATATTGTTTTGCATCTGTCCACTTCTGTCTTCAAATAATGTCTTTATGAAATGATAAATTTATCTTTATGATGTCAGCAAAATTCAAACAATATTATAACATGAGTGAACCAATGAAAAAAATGTTAATTTCGTGCAAAAAAAAAAAACTGTATATTTTTGAAAAATTTAGAAAAAAAAACATGTGATCGATGGATAATTACTCTTTATTTTATTTATGTATTTTTTTAAAAAATTTTCCTCTCTCTTTTTTTTTTTAATTTTCCTTTTCTTTGGATAATGTTTCTTATCATCATCTGCTTCCTCTCTCTCCTCCCTTCGTCTTCTCCAGATTTTCTCTCTTTCTCCGCCTTCTTCAGTTCGCTTTCTTTTTTTCTCCCCTCCTTTTTTTCTTTTTTCTTTGTCTTCTTCAGTTTCTTTTCCATTTTTTTCCCTCTTTTTCTCCTTCTTTTTTCTTCTTCTTCTTCTCTGCCTTCATCTTCTCCACAGTGAAGGAAATGCAGGAAGATTTGATTGTCAGATGGATGTGCCCTAGCAAGCTTGGATTCTAAAATAAAGAACAGGTCGGCTCGGCTTCTCTCATTTCCTACTAGAACCTCACATCTAAGTATGCAAGCCCATTACTTCCAGACATGGTATAACTTGACTTATGGCATGTGTTGTAAGACCAAGAGAGCTAAACTTCAGTGACACAGAATGTCTGCTTGTCACAATTTGAAGCAGCCGTAATGCAGATTCCGTTATGCGACCCCACAGCATTGTTGGATGCAACAAAGAATATGTAGGGTGCGTTTGAGATTGAGGTTGGATAATTATAACTTAAAAGATACAACACTAAGGGCATGTTTAGTTGCTGTATTATAACTCCTCATTGCATTAGTTTTATACAAGCCCATGTTTGGTAAGTTAAAAGCTACAGAAACACTACATAATGGGTCAATCTAATGCGGCAAACTGCCGCTTGCTCTTTCTTTTTTTTTTTTTTTTTTTTCCTTTTGGTTTCCAACTTTACAGCTTTTGCTAACTTTTGCTTTTACTTTAATTTTATAATAATAATAATAATAATAAATATTATTTTTTAATTTAATATTATATTATTTAATATTTGTTTCCTTTTCGTTTGCTCTTTCCTTTCTTTTTTTCCTTTTCGTTTCCAACTTTCCGGTTTTTACTAACTTTTGCTTTTACTTTAATTTTATTATTATAATAATAATAATAATAATAATAATAATAATAATAATAATAATAATAATAATAATAAATATTATTTTTTAATTTAATATTATATTATTTAATATTTTTATTTTTTTACATTATAATTATTAATATAAATAAATGATTTATTGTTCAATAATATTATATTCTATTTTTTATTTTTACATTTTAATTTATTAATAAATTTACAATTTATTATGACTAATAATAAATATTTAAATATGAATAATATTAATTTAAAATTAATAATAATATAAAATATTAATACAATTTAAATATATTAATATAATATAATATTTAATTTAAATTAATCAAAAAAATTATTACAGTACAGTGTAGTACCAAACATTGTACAGTATTATTATAATACAATGCTAATACAATACAGCATAATACAATACACCAGCATTAAAATAATGCAATACAACATAATACAATACATGTACCAAACGCACCCTAAAATATTTGGTAAGCACTAACTGCTATACCTTGAAAGATATGTTGATATGATTTTTTACTTTATAATATAAAATCTATTATATCTTTAATAATTTTTTCAAAATTATTATTTAAAATTTATATTTACTACATCTTACTAATTTTTGTTTCATAATTACAACTTTTTTTCACAATAATTTAAAAACTACAACACCTCAGTTACAAACAGGACTGTAATGCGGCAATTTACCCTAAGGTATTATGATACGGTATTTAATAAATGTAGCCTAAATATTCTATACCTGTCTGAGCTTGTTGAAGACTCCAGCAGAATGCTTAAGCAAAATGAACTTCGATAGAAACACTTCTCCCAACATACAGGAAGGCACCATTTTCTGCAATACCAGGCTACGATATAAATCCATCGTTATAAACAACTTATTTTTCTTTAGCCAAAGTGTTAAGTCTACATATACCAACGGATCAGACAGAGTGAAATGTAAAATTGGCCACCAATGACATTCTTTCATAGCACTTCATCAGCGTCCAGATGAAATATTCCAAACTCTGATGGAAATTTCTCTGCAAGCACAGAATGTGATGTTCTATTTACTTGTATAAATAAACAGTGCATGCTAGGGCATTAGTAGATTAGGAAAGGACAAACATAAACTTCCAGCTGAAGAGATCAAAATTTGATTAGCAAGAAAAGTAAAAATAAACTGCTGACAAAAAAAAAAGATCACACCTTGCTACTGCTAGTGATCTTAGGATCAAGAGGCAGTGAGAAATTGAGGAAAAAACTTTGAAGCAGCAATCACTATTGGACCAAGCATGATAGAAAGCATGCATTGCAGACAATAATTGGATTACCGCCGCACAAGTTGCCCAATTGTACAGTTAATTCTATGATTCCATCCGAACATGCATGGGACGCTTCAGTCATCCTCTAATCAACAATGCATCCATCTTGGGACGAAAACATAAGTTTCAACACATCCACTTATCAGCAATTCATCGTCGCATAAGAATAAACAAATCATACACCAACAAATTGGAAAGCACAGAAACTTATTTAAATTAAATTTTTATTCATCACCGCATAACGTTGTTTGACAAAAGACAGAAACAGAGCATGGTTACCAAAAAGCAACCAAGTAATTCATTACCCAAGTAAACAAAGAAACAGATACAACCGAACAATTATCTCAAAATTCACCACCACGGAGACGGAGGACGAGATGGAGGGTGGATTCCTTTTGGATGTTATAATCAGCAAGGGTACGGCCATCCTCTAGCTGCTTCCCAGCGAAGATGAGCCTCTGCTGATCTGGTGGAATCCCTTCCTTATCCTGAATCTTTGCCTTGACATTATCAATTGTATCAGAACTCTCCACCTCCAGAGTAATAGTCTTCCCAGTCAAAGTCTTGACAAAAATTTGCATGCCTCCACGAAGACGGAGGACAAGGTGAAGAGTTGACTCTTTCTGGATATTATAGTCAGCCAACGTACGGCCGTCTTCCAATTGTTTTCCAGCAAAGATCAATCTTTGTTGATCTGGTGGGATCCCCTCCTTGTCTTGGATCTTGGCCTTGACATTATCAATCGTATCTGAACTCTCCACCTCGAGAGTGATCGTCTTCCCAGTTAGGGTTTTGACGAAGATCTGCATGCCACCACGGAGCCTGAGGACAAGATGCAAGGTGGATTCTTTTTGGATGTTGTAATCGGCCAAGGTGCGGCCGTCTTCCAATTGCTTTCCGGCGAAGATCAGCCTCTGCTGGTCGGGAGGGATTCCCTCCTTGTCTTGGATCTTGGCCTTCACGTTATCGATCGTGTCGGAGCTCTCGACCTCGAGGGTAATCGTCTTCCCGGTTAGGGTTTTGACGAAGATCTGCATGCCGCCACGGAGCCTGAGCACGAGGTGGAGCGTTGACTCCTTCTGGATGTTGTAATCGGCCAAGGTGCGGCCATCTTCGAGTTGCTTTCCGGCGAAGATCAGACGCTGCTGATCCGGAGGGATCCCCTCCTTGTCCTGGATCTTGGCCTTGACGTTGTCGATTGTGTCAGAGCTCTCCACTTCGAGAGTGATCGTTTTGCCGGTTAGGGTTTTCACGAAGATCTGCATATTGACAAAGGTTGTTTATCTAGCGAGCAAAGAGAGAGATTTTACAATTGTTTTGAGAGAGTAATGAGAATGATGATTATAAATCGAGCGCGTTGGGTTTATATAAGAAAGCTAACCCTTGACGAACGATTCAGATGGAGGGCGGATTCGTGGTACTAGAATGTAAAGGAATGGTCAAGATTAGTCGGTACGGAGTTAAGTTTGATGACGTAATTGCCTATCAGTTTTGAACAATCTAGAAACTTCCCGTGATTTGTCGTAGAAAGAGAATTTGGGCCAACGTGGTTTTACTTAATGGAGCGAGCCCATTTATAAACTTTAACTGATCAGATTTTAACCAATTGTGTGTTTACGGATTTTCTCGATTAGCCTAATAGACCATTTACATGAATACTAAACTAAATTATTCTCTAAGTACGCTCTATGGGCCCGAATAGCTATAAATATAAAAGAGGGAAGGTAAGTGGCAATAGAATAATGCAAAGTGGGATGATAACAGAAATTTCCTGTAAGCACACTCCATATATAAATGCTTAGACTATGGTGGCGTTTGTTTTTTAACTTAATGACTTAAAGTGACTTAACTTAATTAATTAAGTTAATTAGAGGTGTTTGTTTTTATAACTTAATGAGACTTTTTAGATAATTTTGACTTAATAAAATAAGCTAATTTTTTTGGCTTTTTACTTAATGGAGAAATCTGAATTAAGTCAATTACTTACTAATGTCAAAAATATCCTTGTTTTATAATTTATTTTTCATGTCTATCCCAAAACTCACCTATAGATATTTACCCCACATAAAAATATCCCTATTTTTTCTTTCTTATATTATATATGATAAAATTTGAAATTTATGGTATTTTATATATTAAAATTCTAAAATAATTATGTATTCACTTGAATATAGTTTTACTTATAAATGTTAAAATATTGTGGTATTTAATATATTATTTATTTGACATTCAAATTTAATAAGGATACAAATGTAAAAGTACATATTTTCAGCTTTTTAAGTTGAAAAAAACAAACAACTTAATACTTGTTTTTCGAGATTCAGACGAAAAAACAAACATATTATTCAGATTCAGACATTCAGACCTATTCAGAATTCAGACTAATTCAGGTTTATTCAGATTTCAGAAAAAAAAACAAACGCTACCTATCTCTCTCTAACTAAGTTAATACACATATAAATGAAGGAGTTAGAATCGTCTTCAACCTTGAGCTCTCAGCATTGTTAATGGTTAGTAACCACACCTTTCATTCACCACAAACTAACTTGAGCATTGAAATATGGTCACGGGCCACCATTGCTCCATTTCTAACTTCTAATTCCTCGTCTTTGAAGGTTCTTCAAGGTCTAAATCCACTTTCTCTCAATTTCCTCACTTACCATAGCAAATTGACCACAATTTCTCATTCCTTAAGCTTCATCAAAGTCTAAAACAAGCGACACTACCCGGAAAACCTTTGCATCATACCTTTAAATGCAATTTATTGTGTTTGGGCTAACATGGTTTTACTTAATTGAGCGAGCCCATTTATAAACTTAGATTCTAACCAATTGTGTGTTTACGGAACTTCTCGATCGGCCTAATAGACCATTTACATGAATACTAAACCAATTTATTCTCCAAGCATGCTCTATGGGCTCGAATAGCTATAAATATAAAATAGGGAAGGTAAGTGGCAATAGAATAATGCGAAGTGGAATGATAACAAGAATTTCCTCCAGGCGCACTCCATAAATAAATGTAGGGATGGCAATTTTCGAGTTCGGGTCCGGGTTTGGCATTCCCGGTTCCAGACCCGGACACCAAACTATTCGTACTGGACCCGGATTTAAACCCGCTTTTTATGAGTACGGATCCGGTCCGAGTTAAACCCGGAAAAATTCAGGTTTTCGGATTGCGGGTTTTAAACCCAGATCATAAATAAATAAATAAAAACTAAAAAAAAAATACAAACCTAGTTCTACAAAAATCAAATACAACCCAAATTCTTAAAAATCAAATACAAATTCTAAAATTTTCAATGTTTCAAAACAATAAACCATTCACAAATACAAATCTATATAATACAACATTTACAAAATACAAAATTCATGTCTACATTCAACCTCACGATTCACGGCTTCAGTTCACGAACTTCAAGGATCGGCGTCCGGCGAAGCAGCGAATGTCAGCTATTGATGATGACGACGATGACGACCACAACATCATAGCCGCGAATTTACGATTGGCAAAGGTGTTGATGAACGTCATAGCCGCAAAACAGCGGCCAAAGTTGATGAACATGAACACAACGAAGGTATGACGAGTGATGGTGATGATTTGATGAAGAGAAGAGCTGAAGAGAGAGGAAAATGATGATTTGATGAAGAGAAGAGAAACGAAGAGAGATGAAAAGAAAGAGAAGAGAAGAGGAGTTGAGGCGGCAAGGTTGTGAAATTAGGGCATCTTTTTTTTTATATATTTATATGAAAAAAATAATATTAAAATAAAGATATCCGGGTCCGGGTTTCGAATATCCGAGTTTACCCAAACCCGGAACCGGACCCGGATACATCTGCGTCACTAAAATCTATTCCGGATCCGGATTTTTTTACACTCCGGTACGGGTTCAACCCGGTCCGGATTATCCGGGTTAGTCCGGGTCCGGTCCGAATCCGGGTTAGTCCTGGTCCGGTCTGAATCTGGGTTATTCTGTCATCCCTATATAAATGCATAGGCTATCTCTCTCTAACTAAGTTAATACACATATAAATGAAGGAGCTAGAATCGTCTTCAACCTTGAGCTCTCAGCATTGTTAATGGTTAACAACCACACCTCTCATTCATTATAAACTAACTTCAGCATTGAAATATGGTCGCAGGCCACCACTGCTCCACTTCTAACCTCTGATTCCTCGTCTTTGAAGGTTCTTCAGGTCTAAATCCACTACCTAGATAACCTTTGCATCATACCCTTAAATGCAAATTTATTGTGTTTGACCTAATTTTGACTAAAACACGATCTATTTAAAATAGATAATATCAAAGGAATATTATTAGATTTTAATAACTAAATCAAAAGATTTCCTAACAAGAAAGAAATAATAGATTTAATACAACTACTAGATATAAAAACACCTAAATTTGTCAAATTAGATTAAAGATGTGGTAGAAATCTTAAAACTTGAAATTGAAAATATTAAACAAACACAAAGAGATTTTCAAGCATAGTCAGACTTAATAAAAATCATAGTAAGTAAATGAATATAAAAAGACACTTAATAGAATCCTTAGCTAAACTAAAAAGAGAATTACCAAATATTAACCCAATATGTTATAGTTGTAAAAAAATTAACCAAGAAAATATACAACAAGCACATATAACACTATAATTAAATTATTTATTAAAACCTGTATTAAATTAGAAGATTTTAAAAGATAGATTAATCAGATTAGAAACTAATTTCCAGCCATTTAGGAAAAAACGAAAAAGCTGCATCAAACGTACAACTATATAATTCACTAGATAATTTAGACAAAGAATTAGATAACTTAACTAGGAAAACAAAATATTACTAGCATATCACCTAAAATAATTAATGCTTAAGACCAAAAGTCATACTAAAAAGTAATGGAGCAAATGGAGCTAGTAAGAAATAGTAATATGGACATTACTATAACTGAAGGAATTAGAATATCTTTATTGTTTCCACGTGAATGGGGTGACTCAAGACTTATATTAGCTGAACAAAAAATACTAATAAGGTTTTATAAATTCACCCTTACTTTTTGTAGCAGTTCCTTGGCCATGTAAACGTTTTTTTTTATATATAAAAGGGAAGCCAACAAGGATAAACTGAAACAAAATGCCGAAAAGCATTCCCGTACATGTCATGAATTAAGCAATGGACAACACCACGAGGAGGGTTGTGAAGGAAATGGAAGCCAAGAGGTTGACTCATTGCGAAATTCGCAAGAAAATCCGCTGCAAAGTTTGCTTCACGATAAATGTGGTTAATGCACACATGCCAGTCCCTATCCAGGAGCCTCCTGATGCTTTGAATCACTGAAGAAAAACTATTAGGACTATTGCTCGTGTTTGCAAGTTGATCAATGGTGCACTTGCTATCAACTTCAACTAACAAATTCTGAACCCCCAGCTTCCAAGCCAGATCAAGACCATAGAATAAACCCCAGAATTCAGCATTAGTAACCGAACTAATGCCAATGTTCGCACAGAATCCAGCAAGCCAATTCCTAATAGCATTTCTTATCAACTCACCTGCAGCTGCCATGTTCATCTTTTTGCAGGCCCCATCAGTATTCAATTTGAAGGCATTTTCAGGAGGTGGTTTCCAGCCAAAGTATTTCACAATCTTTGAAGCTCCAGGCTTGATCAAAGTCACCATAGTTTTATGGGAATTTTCAGCTCTAGTCATAATATCTAAAATAATGCGGTGATTACTCCTCTGCACATTCTTAAACAGAGCTTGGTTCCTCCAAAACCACAAGCGCCAGATTGCTATGCCAAAAATAACAGACCAATCCACTCCATTACTATTATAATGACCAAACTTTAAATTAGTAAGAATCCAATCCTTTAAGTCTAAAGAGAAAAAACTATCTCGTAGGCTAAAAGGGACAATAGCTAACCAAATATGCTTGGCTGCCACACAATCTCTAAAGGCGTGAAGAGAGTCTTCCACACCTACTTTGCACCTCGCACATTGATTCTCTGCCAAAATATGTCTTCTAGCAAGCTCAGCTTTGGTCTTTAACTTATTTTGAATAGCAAACCAAAGGAAAGTTTTAACACTTTGTGGTCCTTTCCAGCTCCAAATAAGGTCCCATCTTAAGCCGATACGACTGGAGGATTTGCTTGAAATACTTTGGTGTGTTGATTTTACTGTAAAGTTGCCCTTAGTCAAGAAACCCCAAAAGATACGATCCATACCCCCTCGACACATGGAGGCATAATGGCAGCAATAGCGAGCGCTAACCTATGAGGGAGATAATTGCTGAAAGCAACCCAATTCCATTGACCATTATTGTCAACATATTCCCTAATAGAGTTATCAAGCATATTACTCGGAATCGGCATCACATCATAATCCTTCAAAATGACATTTTTCATTACCCAACAATCTTTTCAGAATCGAATCCTTGAACCATCTCCAACTTGCCAACGAATACCATTCAAGACTTTTTGCCAAACCGTACCCACTGCACGCCACACATAAGAACCATATTTTGTAAGTAGCTCCGCGAGGAGATTGTCATTCTCAACGCCATATTTAGAGCATAAAACTTTGATCCACAGGTTTGTAGGAGAAACAATAATATTCCACCCAATCTTCATCAATAACGCTTCATTGATTTAGAGAAGATTTTTTAAGCCAAGACTGCCTGCCATTTTAGGTTGACAGATTCTATCCCAGCTAGCCATAGACATGTTATTCCTCTCGCTATTCCCACTCCATATAAAACGACGAGAAATACGATTAATTTTTTCTTGAGTGCCTTGCGGAATCATTGTGGTTTGCATAGAATAAATTGGCAATGCTTGGATTACCGCTTGAGCAAGTGTAAGCCTTCCAGCAAAAGAAAGGTGCTTTGCATTCCATCATGAGAGATGTTTATCTACTCGATCTAGAATCTCTTGATAGGTTTTATTGGTAACCCGACCATGAAGAAGCGGCATACCTAGATACTTCCCCAAATTTTTTAAAGTTGAAAAGCCATTTAGTTTACTGATTTTCTTTGACAAAGCAAGTTCCACATTTTTCGAGAAATATAATCGAGTTTTTTCTTCGCTAACTTTTTCTCCCGGCATGTTGCAAAAGTTATTCAGAGCTTTGATCACCACATTCGCTTGCTCAGAGGAAGCTTCTGCAAGAAGAAGAAGGTCATCAGCGAAGAAAAGATGGGTAAGGGGTATACTTTTTTGAGACAGCCTTATGGGTTTCCATTGCTCCTGTTGCACTTCTCGATTGATGACATGGCTAAGTCTTTCAATACAAAGAACAAATATGTAAAGAGAGATTAGGTCCCCCTGGCGAATCCCTCTAGAAGTCTTGAAAGAATCAGTAAGCTCGCCATTCCAAAGAATCTATATGGAACATGAGGTGATGCACTCCATGATAATTCGTATAAAGTTCGTAGGAAGACCCACAAAAACCAAAGTCTCCTTGATAAAATCCCAGCTTAATCTGTCATAAGCTTTTTCCAAATCTACTTTAATAGCCATGAATCCTCGTTTGCCCGTCTTCCGTCTCATACTATGAATAATCTCCTGGGCGATTATAATGTTTTCGGTGATGTGCCGCCCTGGAAAAAAGCTAGTTTGATGTGGACCTACAAGATTAGGGAGAACAATCTTTAATCTATTAGCGATGATTTTAGTGATAGTTTTATACATAGCCGTGCAAAGACTAATAGGCCGGAAAAACTTTAAACTAGTTGGATTGTCAATTTTTGGGATAAGAATGATTAATATCTTCAAGAAATTTCCAGGAACAGTCTCTCCATTGAAAACATCTTTGATTTACTTGCAAACCGACTTGCCAACCACCTCCCATTGAGATTGGTAAAAAATAGCATGCATGCCGTCAATTCCCAACGCCTTTAATGACTTCATGCTAAAAATAATGTCTCGAATTTCCTTGTCATCCACTGATTTTTCCATAATATGGTACCTATCTGCATCAAGGCAAGGAAAATCATTAGGAATAAAATAACTTTCAATAGAATTAGTGTCAACCGTGTATAAATTAGTGAAAAAAATTAATAGCACGAGCCTTAAGCTCATCCTCATCCGAAATCCACTGGCCCCTGTCATCTTTCATCCAGACAATTTGGTTTTGTCTTCTCCTAGTCATTGTTTTCTGGTGGAAAAAAGGAAGTATTTCTGTCCCCAAATTGAATCCAATTGCTGCAAGATTTCTGAAGCCATAAGAGTTCTTCTTGATTGAGAATATCGTTAAGCTCCTTACTAAGACAAGTCTCCAAATTTAACAGATTATCTGAATGGTGACTCTCCAGAGCTTTTTGAATTCCACCAAGTCTAGCTAAGATTTTCCTTTTTCGCTTAAAAATATTTCCAAACTCATTCTTGTTCCAATGATCAATTTTGTCAGTAAACTCCTTTACCGAACATTATAGTCAACATCCTTCTTCCATACCTGAGACACAAAACTAGAGAAACGATTATCAGTAAACTAAGATGCAAGGAATCTAAACGGTTTCAAACTTTTGTTCCCAGTACCCTCATTATTCAAACTAAGAAGGATAGGCTGATGGTCAGACCCTAATCTTGGTAAGTGAAACACTCGTGCCTTATTAAAAGTATTGAACTAAATATCATTGCAAATGACTCTATCCAAGCGTTTATAAAGTGATCCCCTTTTCCAAGTAAATTTTGGTCCAGTAAAATAGAGATCGCAAAATCCGTGTTTGTGGAACCACTTTTGAAAATTTTTACAAGGCCGACTACGACTATTAGTGCTTCCTTTACTCTCTGAGGTTGAAAGAGTGGCATTGAAGTCACCTGCTAGCATCCATGGACCATGAATAGTCTCAACCAAATAATTTAATTCCTTCCAAAGAAATTTTCGGAGAGAAGAAACTAGGCTAGCATAAATCACGGTGACCCAGGTAATTAAACCTCTTGAGTCAGACACTTGGAAGTGAATATATTGCTTATGATTAATAAGAATGATGACATCTAAACCCGCTCTCCATAATAACCAAATTCCACATGAGAAACCAGCCGCCTCAACTCGATGGGAATGATCATAACCACTGAAACAAATAAAGTCATCAGCTTTAATTCCACTAATCCTAGGTTCATAACAAGAAAGACATATTCATTAGTTTTGAACAAACATCTTGAACGTTCGTCCCAAGGATTGCGAGGCCGCCCCCTGGCAATTCCAAAACAAGAAAGACATATTCATTAGCAAAAAATTAAAATAAAGGAAAGACTTACTCGAAAGGCTCAAAGCCTTGCTGATTAACCTTCATATTATCCTCCTCAATAAAGAATTGAGACTCATCTGATATCTCAGATTCGTCATCCTCTGATTCCTCCATATATGCACTGTCTGATGAGTCCTCTTCCACCTTATCCATGTCCCTATCGCCTATATCAGGAGGCTCCTCATTGGGGTTTGGTTTGGGAGGAATCGAAGGGGGGGCCTGGATGGTCCCATTTTCTGACTTGTTTTTTTAATATTACTGCAGAATGATATTTAGGATCCAAAGAAGTTGGGATTAGAGTTGGTTCAAGAGAATGAGTCGTAGATGACTTGGACTTGTTGTGTGAGATATTTTTTTCCATGGACTCAATATGGTGTTGATTTGATGAGCTAGAACCACCTGTGGGGGGTATATTGTGTATTTCACGTAAAGGTTTGAGGGTAGTGTGTTTAAACGTGGCAACATTCTTGTTTTTTGTCACGGGTTTTCCCTTGCTTCCAGACAACATCGTTTGGGTAGAGCCTTTAGAGTCACGTGAGATCATCTTTTCCTTGTTTTTAGGAGAAGCGACGGTCTTCTCGTGATTATCCATGGTGATAGCTGCGTTTGAAATCTCCCCAGAATCATTATCTAACTCACTTTCCTGTCGTAAGACACCGAATCTAGAACCTACACTTTGTTTACCAAAACTATTTTGATTAGGCTCTTTTGCATCTGCTCTGCCCTTATTTCCTCTATAATTTCCTTTCCTAGCCACGATCATCCAAGGACCAAATCTTAGATTGTCTGGAGTAACCACCGCCGGCGAGCCATCTGAATTTCCCTTGGTAGTTTCACCTGAAGCCATATCATTCATCTTCTCCCCTCTTGCTTCCAAAATCAATTTATCCAGGCATGAGGAAGAGGTGTGTCCATACTTTCTACATCCAAAGCATATTGTTGGAAGCGCTTCATATTCAACCCTTTGGATTCTTCCATCCAGTACAAATTGAGAGATTAAAGGACTCTCAAGGGATACTTCCACTGCAATACAGGAAAACTTACCTCTCGTCGCCAATTCCGTATTATAATCAATTTTGATTACCTTTCCAATGACATGCCCCAACATTCTAATGATCTTTTTATGGTAATAATGTAAAGGCATACCTGGAAGCCTTATCCATGCAGTGATTTTATCAATCTTTTCATTCGAGCTATCGAAATGAGGCAACCATAGCTGAATGGTCAGGTAATGCCCCGAAACAATCCATGGCCCTTGTGTAAGAACAAAATCAGCATCATCTTCCTTCCTGAACTTAACAAGAAAATAGCCATTGTCCAAATCTATAACAGAGTATCCGCCAATATTAGGCCACAAGATTTCCAGCCGTGAGCAAAGCGCTTTGTATCCAATCATGCGGCCAAGAAGTTTCACCACCACAGTAGATTGTCATGGTTTTATGAGTTGCTCATGGACTTTTCGTGAAAAAGAAATCGAAGGTAAAAAGCCTTCCCGTTCAATGACCACATCCTCCTTTTCAGTTTAAATATCATTTTCCCTCCCCATGAATTCTGCTCTACCGACTTCAGCATCAACCACCCCCCTTTGTTATTCCATTAGTTTATCTCGAAAGGATAGCATAGATGGATTATCTCCATCCTCCCCTTGTGCTCTGAATTTGGTTTTCTTGGTCGATCTATCATCCTCAAGGGGAGGGGGGCTGTTCTTGTCGAGAGAGTTTTCGGTTGAGAGCATTTCTCAACGGCTAGTTTCCATGTAAACGTTTTTAATGTAGAAGAATTAACGTTGAAGAAGCTGAACAAGTAGCACGCAGTTCCATTGACACATTATGATTTTGAAGACTATAATTAATAACGGAGGATGCAATTCAAAAAAATCTACTCTACCTTCTGCGACCAAGACTAAATACATAAAATTAAAATTGGTTGAGTATCATGCAAAAGAATTCAAAGAAGAAATAGAAACTCAACGCAAGCAGGCAATTTTGAGCCAACGAGAAGCAGTATGGTGTAACCAATTAGAAGATGAAGAAAGAGGTAATATTGAAAACATAATGGAAGCTTAGCTAGTTACTCTAGACAAAATTTTCAGTATGTTGCAACTTTTTCTTTTATAAAGTTTATAAATGTCTTTTCTTTATTCATTACTCAATAAGAAAAAATAGAAAAAAAAAATTGTGAAGGCATATCTTATTTTTTGTCTTTTACTGTCAACACTCAGTCACCGACAATTTACTACAGCTAGTTTGCTTTAGTCAGTGTAGCTTTACGAGGGGCCAGCGACCACCTTTAGAATGATAGAAGAATAAAATTAAATGATTAATGTCCATTCTTGTTCAAAGGAAAATGGCAACCTTTACTTCAAAACTTCATAGTTAAGCTTGCTTAAGCTGGAGAAATTCAACAATAGGCGCCTGAATCCAACAAGTAATGGCAAAGATAGGTCATGTCTTCAATAGATGATAGCACCGAATCAGCCAATCAAGAGTGTATTAGCATTGTGAATGGCAGCGGCAGGATGTGCCCAAGCCATAATGGCGGAGGCTCAAGCAGGGAGTAAGTTAACTGGTTGAGTGGATTGGCATTATATCAAGTAACAGTTATGTCGAAGCACGGATGCAGGATGAATGGAAAGCAGCATCCACCATAGAACTACGGAAAAATGGCATTAAATGATTTAATATCCATTATCTGACCACTAATTAGCTTTCAATAAAATATAGTAACCCTTGCTTCAAGTTAAATATGCTGAAGTTGGAAATATTCAATGATAGATATCTTACTAGAAAGTTGCAACAAATATCTCGATCCAACCGTATTTAGAGAAATAAAAATAAACAAAAAGAGACATTCTCAAGATTAACATGTTTATTTTTCTTAATTCTTTTTAACTTTATCCATTTTTCAGAAACTTACCTACCTAACGAAAATATAGTTTATATTTAAAGTATCAACAAAAAAGTTGATCCTTCTTAGTATTCAAAGTAAAATAATTTTTTAGAAGGATTTTTGGTTTAACAAAAATATTAAAAACCCTATTAAAATATTAATGATTGAAAAAGATTATCTTTAAACACGACTCCAATTTTTGCCTAAAATATCTTGTGGGCTATGTTTCTGTCTAAAATATTTTGGTGATTTGTTTAAATTGTAGGACTAGAAGTTTTAAAACTTGTTTTTATAATAATTTTGAAAGGGCAGTTTTTACCTCTACAATGTATTTTTTCAATTCTCATTTAAATTCCACTCCGAACAGGGTGTAACTGTGTAAGGTCTTCAATTAAGGACAAATAAAGATTAACAAGTCATAAAAGGAGCAAAACAACACTCAATTTATATTACTGTTACATCTCAAATACCGTAGTTTTTTATTATAAAAAGGCGATAAAAATAATAGAAGCAAAGAAAACATATGACCCAAGTGCTCCCACATTCTATGTAAAATTACAAAAAGTAATTAACTCAATTTAATAACATGATATTACCATAATGCATACGTAATATTTCATTTTGATGGATGTTTATAGTTTATATAAAACTTAAATTGATTTTAAGAGTAACATGAATATTTTATTATAAAATAACTTAAATTGTTATATAAAGAAATTAAATGTAGTGATTTTAAATTTAGTGTAAATATTTCTAATTTATAGTCGAGGTTTCCAAATACCCATAGTATTTAACCGTTACATTATCTTTAAATCAAGTCAACGTACCAATCTATCATGGGCAAGTCAAATATTTACAATTTGTCACTCTCTACAACCATTTACTTGATACTTTTCATTTTCAATAAGAAATAATACCTCCTATCTTCGAACCTAACTTCGGTGCTGTTATCAATTCTTTACCAATCACGTTACACAGAGGCCCCACCTGCCTTTAATCTTTATTATATAGTACAACATTTTTGAAGCATTTAAATACCAAAACTTCGCATAAGCCCGAGATGCCGTTACCATTTACCAATCCTCTCACCTAGAACAAGGCGTTCCCGCTCAGCCTGCTCATTCATTCAATATCTTAGAAGAAGTCATCATGTAATTTGATACTGGGAAAAAGACTTAATTAGTCCATTAGTAATTAGTTTCTATTTCTAATAGACGAACATTGGTTACCAGTTGAATAGAAAATAATCCTTACATAGAAATTTTAGGACGTTCTTTAGAGATTGTAGAAACTGAATTAAATAGAATTAATATTGAACAAATATATTTAGACACTTTAATAGAAGAAAGGCTAGGCAATTTAAAGCTTTCTGTGGATTACACATCTCCTTTACCTCGTGAAATAGAAAGAAAAATAAATATTAAACATTACGCTTTTACAAATTTACCAATATTTAATTTAAGAAGACATAATTTGCAATATTATAATATTAATAAACAAAATAAATTATTAGACAAATACGAGAATTTAGTATTAAAAATTAGGAATAAATTAGAAGACCTAGCAAATTAGTTTATGAATTTTCAGCGATTAGATTATTTAGACTTAGAAATTAGTCATCATAAAAAGCAAAAGTTAAATTTGACAGAAAGAATAAAGATTAGTTGTAATATCGAGCACTTAGAAAATCAATATAAACATATTCCACACACTTGCAATAGTCAACAAAAATTTATAGTAGATTTATTAATTAATTTAGGACAACATTTAGAAGTCAATATAGAGAGGCTAAAAGTGCTAGTACTAGAATTAGGTAAATTCTTCGAAACAAGTAATATTAATACATTAAGAAGAAATTTAGATTATATTAAAGAATTATTAACAGATTTTAATAGTCAAGTTAAAAGATTTCCTAGCAAGAAAGAAATAATCCAATTAATTCAATTATTAGACATAAAAACACCTAATCCAGTAGAATTAGAATTTAAACATATTGTAGAAAGTTTAAAACTAGAAATAGAAAACATTAAATTTACACAACGAGACTTACAAATTCAATTAGATGCTATAAAAATAATTGTTAGTGAATGAGTTCAGATAAAATATTAATAGAATCTTTAGTTGAATTAAAACTAGAAATTCCACACTTAAATCCAGTAGGTTATAGTTAAAGAGAATTTAGTCAAGCAAGTAATAATATTCAACAAGCACTAGCTAACACTATAGTTAAATTATTAGTCAAAATTAGTAATAGGTTAGAAAACTTAGACAATAGACTTAATAGACTAGAGAACAATTTTCAAACCTTTAGAAAAAATTAAGAATATGTATCACCTAGAATTTAGCAACTGTTTAGATAACTTAGACAAAGAACTAGACATATTGACAAACCGAGTAGAAAAGTTAAATTTAAGTGGACCAGTCTTAACACGTAGAACAGTAGACATTAAAGACATTTTTGGACCAAAAGTAATATAAAAGTAATGGATCTAGTAAGAAACAATAGAGTAGATGTAAACATGGCAGAAAGAATTAGAAGGTCGCTTTCATTTTCTAGTAAAGGTAAAGAAATAATGAAAAGGACAAGACATAATAGACGAACATGATCCAGATAAATTATTAAAAAAAGGTTTTGAGCAAATTAAGAAGAAAAAATTATATAATGAAGGATTAAGTCAAAATTAAACAATACCACAAGCTAGAGATTTATTAGTACTAGAATTAGAAGATCATAAACCTAGCCAATGGAAACAAGTATTTAATCAATGGGAAGGTAATTTACTTAGACATTCTATGGAGGCATTAGCAATTATAGTAGACGCAAACTATAAATTGATACATTTAGAAAGTACTTTAGAAAGTAGAGAAAGACAAATATACTTAGGATGGAGAGAATGGATGAAGAAAAATAAATTAGAAGAATTAGACAATTTTGATACAAATATTACAGTAATTAGTTTTATTGATTTAATGAAAAAATTAGTATTAAGAGTAGATGAAAAAGATGATGTAATTAAATAGATTAAAGCCATTAGAAATTTAGAACAATTAAAAATTTGTGATCTAAGATATTTTGATGAATATGCTAATTATTTTTATAAATATTGGAGTGAAATAGATAGAACTTTTGATGAAGATTTATTATTAAAATTTGTGGACAAATTACTAGGAAGAATAGGAGAAAAATTACACAATGAATTAATTAATTGGTCTAAAACAAATAGAACACAAGGAATAAATTATTATGCTACATTATTACCAGTAATAGAATACATTAGAGGTACTATTAGAGAATATTGTGAAGAAGAAAAACATAGACATTATGAAAATTAAAATTTAGAAAAACGTGTATAGACATGACAGAAGTACCAACATTAGGTTGTAATTATCCTAGTTACGCTAGACATAAGAAGTATAGAAAGCATAGGAAAAGATATAGTCAAAATAAGCCACCTTATAGAAACAATAGTAGAAAACTTTTTAAAAAGAAATTCTTTAAATATAATAATAATAATAATAAAAAGTCCAGAAGGCATTTAAAAAAGGTAAACGCGTATACAAAAGGAATAAAACTTGTAAATGTTTTTTATTTGGAAAGGAATGACACATTAAGCCAAATTGTCTAGAAAATAAAAAAGGTCAATCAATTAGAATTAGATAATTATAATATAGAAGAAGAAATTTTAGATATAGAAGAAATTCTTAATATAGATCAATTATCTTATAACGATAACATATGTATAGTCAGTAATAGTGAATCAGACACTAATAGTAATTCAAGCTTAGAATTAGAATCAGACATAGAACTAGAAATAGATATTAATGTTCTAGAAACTTATACTTCATTCTTTGGTAAAAGTTATACACATTGTAGTAAAAAAATTAAATTAGGACATAGAGACATAAGCACAGGAAAATTCTTTTGTAATAATTGTAAAGATAAACAACAGATAGAAGATGAAACAATAGAGATAAATAGAGCAGGTAGTGAATTAATAAATATAGATTTAGAATTATTATTTAAAAAAGAAATTGTTTACACTAAAGCAATGATAGACACAACACAGGTGCAAATAAATGTATTATACATGATAGCTTAGTACCCAAAGAAAATAGAAATAAACTTAGAAACCTTGTAAACATTAGACAATTTAATGGAGAATTAATGCAAATTACAGAATGTATAAATAATAAACCAATAAGAATAAATGGTGAAACTCATGTTTTGCCACAAACATTTATTTCAAATAAAAAAGTAGGATATAAATTTATTTTAGGATTAAATTTTATATTAGCAATTAATGGTAGTATATTAATAACTCCTAATTGAGTAACTTTCTTTAAAAAAATCAACATTCATTCAACCTAAATACGAAACGCATATCTTACCATATGAAAAGAAAACTCTAGTTGTAGAAAATGACATAAATACATAATTTTTTTATTCTTTATTAGAAAAAGAAAAAGTAGAAAATACAAAAGACATAGCTAGCAATTTAGAATTAGCACATGAAATAGAAAACTTAGATGACGAAGAAATAGACAACTACTTAGAAGATATACTTAATGTAGAAAAAGAAGTGGAGTATTTAAAATGTGAAAAATGGCCAGAAGAAATTAGAAAAAAGGTAGAAGAATTACAAAAAGTTAGAAATAATAGGAAATAACCCAATTAGAAAAGATAATAAGGAAGTATATAAATTAGAAATCATTAATCCAGACATAACAATAAAAACAGAAGATTTACCTTATAGTTTAGAAGATAGAAAATAGTTTAAAATGCAAATAAATGAATTTTTAGAATTAAAAGTTATTAAGAAGAGTACCAGTAGACATAGAAACCCTGCATTTATTGTAAATAACCATAGTGAACAAAAATGAGGAAAAAGTAGAATGGAAATAAACTATAAAAGATTAAATGATAATACTTTAGACAATAGCTATAAAATACCCAATAAAAATGAGCTAGTAAATGGTATACATAATGCTAAATATTTTTCTAAATTTGATTGTAAAAGTGAATTTTGACAAATACGACTCCACGAAAAATATGTTCAATGGACAACTTTTGATTGTTCAGAAGGACATTTTGAGTGGTTACTTATGCCATTTGGAATTAAAAATGCCCCACAAGTATTTCAAGCTAGAATAGATAGAATATTACAACCTTATTCAAAATTTTGTATAGTTTATATAGCTGATATTTTAGTTTTTAGCCAGAATAAATTTATGCATATTACTCGTTTACACAAAATTTTAGATTGCTTCAAAAATAATAATATAGTTATCTCTAAAAAGAAAATAGAATTATTAAAAAAATAGACTTTTAGGATTAACAATTAACAGAGGAATAATAGAATTACAACAGCATATAGTTAGCAAAATATTAGAATTTTCAGATAAAATAGAAAACACAAAAGAATTACAAAACTTTATAGGACTATTAAATTATGGTAGAAAATTTATACCAAATCTTAGTACGTTAATAAGACCCTTATATAATAAATTAAGTAAAAATGGACAAAAATATTTTAATAGTGCAGATATAAAACTAATTCAAAAACTTAAAGAAATAGTTAAAACCCTCAAACCCTTAACATTACCAATAGATAGTTATTATAAAATTATACAAATAGATGCCAGTAGCTTATGATGGGCAGGAATATTAATCAAAAAGCCCAATAAAGATAGTTCTAAGGATAAAAAAGAAATAACAATGTATATTAGCTGTAAATTTACTGAAACAGAAGGTAGAAAATCTAGTACAAAATTAGAAATTTTAGGAATAATAAATTCTTTAAAGTCATTTCATTTGTATATACAAAATGACACATTTACAATTAGAATTGATTGTAATAATATTATAGAATTTTATAAAAAAAGTATAAAGGAAAAACTTTGAAAAGAAAAATTCTTTTATTAGTAAGAGATGGTTATATTTTAGAAGTAATAACTGCTAGATGGTACAAAGCAAAATTTGAACATATAGTAGGTAAAGATAATACATTAGCAAATATTCTTTCAAAACTGATAAATCAATAATTATTTTGCAGGAATGGAGCGATATATGAATTTCGGTCCAATTAAACTTAGATGGTTCCCATCATGAATAATTTAAGTTTTAAGAGCAAGTTTCGGTTATTAGACAGCCAATAATGCATTTTAGACAATTTGTGGTGTGTTAATAACCCACGTGATAAATTAAAGGTAGCCAATGCACTCATATATTATTTTAGACAAATTAATGAACATGTAGACAAATTACTTTGCATTTTTTATATTAGTTAGAGGTAGACAACCGAGAATATATAGTCAATGGAGAGAGGTAGTTGATTTGATAATCAATTACCCTAATCCATATTATAGAGGCTTTTATACATTTCATGAAGCTATAGAATTCGCTAGACATGAAATAGGACCAAATTATCATGTTAGTCATTTAATAAATCCTTTAAATAATGCATCAGCATATTTATCTAGATAGTCAAATAATCTCTTAGAAAATGCAACAGTAGCATAATCATCATCATCCATACAATTTTGTAATCATTATGAAGTGATGACACGAACAATTAGAAAGCTTAATGATACAAAATATAATTTAGACAATGAAGTAAATTCATGTAGTCAGAGGATAAGTGCATTAGAAAGTGTTAATGTAGAATTAATTAGACAGCTCACGCTTCAAGATAAAAGTCATACATTAGCTACTCAACTTCATAGTAGACAAAATAAACAAACAATAATAAGAAAATAATGGAATGAACTTGAAAAATGGAAGTTTTCTCTTTTTCTAAAAAGAGAATATCCACTTCCAACACATTTAATTCAGAAAATTAGATAAGAAGAAGCAAGAATAGCTACAAAAAAAACATATATATATTATAAAATTCTTAATTGATTTAGCTATATCTGAAATAAATATTGATGGTTTAACCATTATATGGGAAACCTATTATACCACTAAGAATGTAAAATGCCCTAAGGGAAAACCCTTGTGCATAACAGTTCTCGTAGAAAGATTTGCCTATCAATGCCACCTTATTTATAGTATACCATCAGCCTGTATAGACTTAGCCAAATATGAACCCTTAGAAATCCAGTACAAAAAAAAAAAAAATAGTCTTAACACCCACTTTGTTATTAGATTATGACTTATTAGGTCAACTAATATTTTCAGACCCAGATCAAGCAAATCTTTTTGGTAGAAAAATAGCTATAGTAGTCTCAAACACTTTTGCCAATACAAATAACCTGTTTGTTGAATTAATCATAGGCAGTAAACTTCCAGAATATGATGAGTCTGAAATTATACTAGCTCAGCACAAAATAGTAGTCATATTTCATAAATTTAGACCTTTATTTTATGGAACAAAGTTTCCTTGGCTCTGGACACAGTTTAGTGTAAAAGAATAGCTTCAACATTGGATTAGTAAAGTAATTGGTAGACAACTCCATTTGATTCATTTTGAATTTGAAGAATATACTTTAATAACTGAAGATTCAATTCAAAAATTTTACTCAAAACATCCACTTCCAGAAGTACCCTTTTTAGCCAAGACAAAATATACAAAATTGTTGGAACACTACGCCAAATAATTCAAAACAGAAATCAGAGCTCAAAGAGAACAACAAGAATTGGCCCAACGAGTTGCTGAATGGTGGGATGACTTGGGAAGTGAAGAAGCAAACAACATAGAAAACGACATGGATAATTAGTCAACAATAGAAAGCTAAGGAGTAGTCAGATTCAACATAAAGTTAAAGTAGTCAGAATCATGTGATTTTTACAGATGACCTTTACTCACTACCCAATAAGAAAAAAACTGTGAAATCATCTTTTTCATTTTGTCTTTTCTTACAGACGGTGAGTTAGCACTAAAAAATAGTAGTCAGTTACTATTTATAGAGAGTGAATCACTATAAAGTACTAGTTAGCCAGTTTTTACTTTTTTAATTAATTGTTGGCTTTTTGCTACATGTAACCTATGTCAATACTCATGTCAATAATGGTCCAGAGTCTTGAGTTGTATATAAAAAGTTTCAAGTCTATGTACAGAGGGAGTCGAGAGCAAGAGTTTTGAGAGCAACTCAACTTGTACTCAAAATCAAAATCAATAAAAGTTTCTTTTTTCCAAAAACACTTAGAATATTATTTAGACAAGCACTAGTAAGCAATAGGGATGGTAAAATCCGGGTCCGGGTCCGGGTTTAGCCTTTCCAGATCCAGACCCGGATACCATTTTCTTTTTCCCGGACCTGGATTTTAACCCGAATTTTTTCACCCGGGTTCGGGTCCGGGTTCAACCCGGAAAAATCCGGGTTTCCGGATTTCGGGTTTTGAACCCGGATCAATGAATCAATATCAATTTTTAAAATTCTAAAAATAAAAAATTAATACATTTCCAAGCAATAACACATCTAGATTAATCAATAAAATTAATTAAAAAATAATATTAAAATTAGATATCCGGACCCGGACCCGGATATATCCGGGTTATTAAAATTTATTCTGGACCCGAATTTTTTTACATTTCGGTACGGGTTCAACCCGGCCCGGATTATCCGGGTTCGTCCGGGTCTGGGTTATTTTGCCATCCCTAGTAAGCAATTATCAAGTAAGTAGTTTTACTCTTTACTTTTATTTAGCTTTCGGGTTTAGAAGTCTAGCTGAGTTAATGAAAATATAAATTATATTTATGGCATTAACAAAAGGCGGTCCTTACTATCATTCACCAGCAAAGAAAATTTTTAGGGAAAGTTTTTGAAAATTAAGGTTTTTGTTTTTGACAAAAACAATAAGAACTTAGTAAAAGTTTCTACTGATTTTCTAAAATCTTCTTTTTAAACATAGTCTCCGTTGGCCCGTTTAGTCGTTAATGTGTTGAGAAAGCGTTTTGGGCATGAGTTAGGAGTTAAAAGTGTTTTCAGCATAAATGTTTTTAGAAGCAGTTAAATGAACTTTGAAATGCCTGTTTTTGGAAAAGCAGCTTCCGTAAATTTTCATAAAGCCTTTTTGGGAATACTCTGTATATAGGTGGGAAACCATAAACATATATTCTGATGGTCAATCCGAATGGGGACTAGATCAGTTTGCACTACTGTTATAACAAGCCACGTATAGCTTTCTCCTAGTCAAAACCTAGCGTCTGCTTTTCTCTTTCCTTCTCTTTGATATCAGAGAACCTCTTTTGTTCTTGTTTTAAATATTTTTTATATGAGTAGTTACAAGGCATACTTCATTTGTCATATGATATTTTTCTACGATTGCTAAATTTGACCAAACTCTTGAAAACCATTATAAAAATCCATTTGCTGTTCTAGAAAAAGATTTATAATAGTTGAATAGAAAATAACCTTACATAGAAATTTTAGCACGTGCCTTAGAGATTGTAGAAACTGAATTAAATAGAATTAATATTGAACAAGTAAATTTAAACACTTTCCTGTAAATTACACATCTCTTTTATCTCGTCAAATAGAAAGAAAAATAAGTATTAGACATTACGCTTTTACAAATTTACCAATATTTAATTTTAGAAGACATAATTTGCAATATTATAATGTTAATAAACAAAATAAATTATTAGACAAATACGAGAATTTAGTATTAAAAATTACGAATGAATTAGAAGATCTAGCAAATTAGTTTATGAATTTTCAACGATTAGATTATTTAGACTTAGAAATTAGCCATCATAAAAAGTAAAAATTAAATTTGACAGAAAGAATGAAGATTAGTTGTAATATCGAGCACTTAGAAAATCAATATAAACATATTCCACACACTAGCAATAGTCAACAAAACTTTATAGTAGATTTATTAATTAATTTAGGACAACATTTAGAAGTCAATATAGAAAGGCTAAAAGAGCTAGTATTAGGACCAGGCAAATTCTTCAAAACAAATAATATTAATACATTAAGAAGAAATTTATATTATATTAAAGAATTATTAACATATTTTAATAGTCAACTTAAAAGTTTTCCTAGCAAGAAATAAATAATTGACTTAATTCAATTATTAGACATAAAAACACATAATCCAATAGAATTAGAAATTAAACATATTGTACACTACTAGAAAAATGGGCTTTACTGATACTAATTTAGTGTCAGTAATTACTTTTCTTGACACTTATTAATTGTGTCAATGATGCTCAAGCCAGAACACACTGACACTAATTTTTAGTGTCAGTGATTATTGTGTCAATAATTAGTGTCGTTATAGTATCACCTAAATAATAACATGATAGTGTTAGTATTTGATGATATTATTTATACGTCAGTGATTTATGTGACTATAGTATCAAGAGCACACTGATTCAATAACATCAAAAGCTATTATTGTCATTTTAAATATTTAGTGTTAATATTTAATGATATTATGCTACTTTTGGTTAATAGTATATTTTTATTTTTATTTTTATTTTCCTTCTGTTTTACAATCAAAATAAAAAATATATATTAAATATACCAAATCTCACAACACAATTCATATAATAAACATCCCAATACATCACTTACATTAATATAATTTAACTACATCATTGTCTGGAAAAGAAAAATATAAGTACCAAATTGAGTTTCGACCAGTTCTAAACAACAGAATACAAAATTAAGTTTCATCAAACATTAACCTACAAAATTAAGCAGAAGAATGTCACTGAATATCCAGACATGGCTTCATTTTTTTCCCACCTACAAGTACATAAAATCAATTAGTACACCTCAAAAAATAAATCTTGGATATTTGGAAACAATATATAAAGTGCAATAATTTTTCCAGTGCACTAATATTAATTTGAAAGAATTTTTATTTTTGAAAATTACATGGCATGCTTATCTAATGAAAACCTTATAAATTAACAATGAACATATGTATTAATTTGAAAGCATTCAACTTACAAGTAATCCTGATCAATCTTAAATTGTTGGAATGTCCTCTAGTTGACCAGCAACTGATGCTCCACCTATAAATTAGAGAGACATTTATAAGAAACTGTGGCAATCTTAAACAAAGAAATGTAAATTTCAAAACTGTGTATAAAGAAAATCACATAAATCTAGTAGTGCATTCCGCATATTACATGATCATCCGGAAGCTGGTTCTGCCCAATCAAATGTTCATCACTTAATTAATCTAGAGAAACCAAAATTAAAAAATAAAAAATAAAAATCTAGCTACCACTTTTCCAATCACTATTATTAACCTCTCTTAAAACGTAAGCGAGTAACAAGCAGTAGAAGATGGACGAGTAAAAGTAGATATTTAGAAGGTTTATAATTAAGCACTTATAATAATAATTCAGAAAAAATCCCAAAATTGAAACAAAAGAAGCTTTGAAATTAAAACAAGAGAGGAACAAGTTAGATGAGCCATAATGACTTTTTAATTAGCCAAGCTAATTCATAAGTTAAGTAACTAATAAAAATTAAGACTTAAATTAAAAATGTCTTCATTTTGTTTAATCATCGTATAATTTATTTTTTTCTCATGTCTAAAGCATATTTAGAGGGAGAGCTCAATTTTACAACCTACTTATGAATTAAATTTTATCCACACAAAAGGGGGAAAAAATCACCGAGCTAAAGTTTTAATTAAAAGAATAGTGAAAGTAGAAAGCAACGTGATTAATTAAGAATTTCATTTAATTTTATTCACAAATTGATGTGTTATATATCTCTATGTGTGTGTTAGTGTGCGCACGCGCATACATAAAAGACCCTGCATTACAGAGTTAAAAATATTCCTATTAGTTTTGTTTACTAGTACTGTTGACGAGGGAACAAATCTCTTTTATCATGGATAATATGTAGAGAGATGAGAGAGTAGTGTTGTGTTATAAATATTAATTGTCAAACAAAATATTATTTCTTAACAGATCTGACTTTCTCGACAAAGTGCTCAAAAACCAATAATTGTCAAGAAACACGTTGACCGTTGATAAGGCTTTTAACTAGATGCCTTAAGCAACAACTTTAATAAATATTACTTTTTCATATTTCAATAAGTTGTAGTTGGCAAAACAAAATATAACATTTAATCATTAAATATTATCCAAGTCCAACCCAACAAAATAAAATCAAGGAGCATTAACAGAGGTCAACTAGCTCCCACCGCCCTGGGCTTATTTTTTACAATTTCTTGTGATTATACTTGTTACAACTACCATCTCATAGTTATTGAAGAGGTCACTTTAGATTCGGAAGGAGAGGGGAAAAAAGTCAAAATTAGACCACAAAGAAAATAGTTCTCAGAGGAAATTAAAAAGGAATTATAAGACTCATATTATGTAAATGAGCGGCCTACAACACATCAGAGTTGCAAAATACTAAAAGCTTGCAATAAGGACCCAAAAAAGAGAGAGAGAGAGAGACATAAAATTAGCATCTCTAAACAAAATGTTGAATAATAGTTTGAGAAATATTTCTTTCTCCTACTTTTCCATAGTGATGGGACTGGGAATTAAGATCAAGTAAAGAAAATTAGGCATAATTATTGTTAAAAAAAAAAAGACCATCAAAACATAGCAGACATACAGAGATCACCAACAGCAAGCATGGATATGAAATTAAAACAACTAAACAAAAAATTAATTATTTTAGTAAGTAGACTGAACTAACCATATGCTTCTTGCCACTATAATAACCATAAGAACCTGACAGTCATGAATACCAAAGCTTGTGATTTTCTCTAGCCAGGAGCCCACCTGCACTAAAGTCCATAGGTACAACAATATCCAAAATAATAATAAAAGCCATGATGGAGTTTTAAAAAGTTCATAATTCGGTATTAGAACAATTGATGGATAAACTTAAAAATTTGAAGTACACCAGTCAGTTTGAAGTACTTCATACCGCTTTCATATATAAAATATAAATGTGAAATAACATGTTCACAGTGGAGACCAGTCAGCTGCTAGAGAAACTATTGCCTTGCTTTACATATACAGAGCATCCCATGCTCATTATCATGGAATGTCCCAATTCCCCATTCTTTTATTCCGAAACAAACCAACAATACAAGACATACAAATTGAGACGTGAAATGAAAAATACATCAAACTAATAAGCTTTAGAAGTTTACCCAAATCAATCAGCAAATGGCACAAAACACAACATTAGCGGGTAGCCTGCTAGACGTGCATGCTATTCTACTACACTAAAACATTAACATTAAAAGTCACAACCAGTTGAAAAAGAACTACGAGCACACAACTGCAGAAGTTCTCCAGCAAAAGATCAAGGAATGCTTACAATGATACTGGCCCCCAGTTATATACATCTATCCATCTAGAGGTGGAACCCACAACCTCAACCATCAAATGGTCCAGGTGGCAAGATCCACCCTCAGTCCCCCACCCCCTCTTCAAAGTTGATCACGCAGAAAACCCATAACGCTAATTAAACTTTTAAAATAAATAAAAAGAGATTTCATCAAACACTAATTGTTAAAATTACAAAAAATAATCATAAGCTAAAATAAAACAAACCCAGTAATTAAATTGACAAAAAAATATTAAGCCATTACCAATTGTTAAAATAAACCTCTCTGCCTTTAAAGTCGTTGAAATCATCCTCTACAATTCTAGGCATAGGCGAACCTTCTATAGCAAACAAATTAACTAACTTCTCAACAATTATCTCAAATTCAAGCAAATGGGTTTCGAGTAGCGAACAAAAAAAGTGAAATTTGAGCAGGAAAATAAAAAACTTCGATGAAAGAAGCCTCAAATAGGGTTTCACTTAGGGGTGGGCATATTTTAACCGAACCGATCCAAACCGACCATTTGGATCGGTTTCATTAGTAAAAAAACTGGTTTCGGTTTATTGGATTGCAAACCGACATCACTCGGTTTGGATTTCGGTTTGGAAGGATTCCAAACTAATTCAAACCGATCCAATCCATAAATACTATATAATTACATTATATTCTAAGTTAAGCAATCTAATTAATTATATTTATCATTTTATGCAGATTTTGACAAATCAAAAGTAATTGGGCCATAAGTTTTGATGGACAAGATGCACAATATTTTAATTGTCAAATGTTGTTCAAGTTTATTTTAATTTTTTGATTTTGTTTTGAATGAACAAGTTAAGAACTTCTTTATTAGGATGTATTATACTGTAAACTTGTATGGATGTATCTTTGAATTGTTATGTAGATATCAAAGTAGATATGAATAATATAAAAGAGGTATCAATTGGGATTACGGACACAAAAAAATAACAAATAATTTAGGTAAAATAATATAAAAGAAGTGGGCTTTTATCTAATAAGCTCAAACTGAGGATCCAAACCGATCCAGTCGGTTTGGATTGGTTCGGTTTGAAAAAAATTTAGGTTGATATCAGTTTGAAAATATTTCAAACCGATAAGTTTGGATTGGTTTGAGAATATTTGCCCACCCCTAGTTTCACTTTGTTTTTCGATTTGGGGAAAAAAAGAAAAAGGAAAGAGAAGCCTCAATTAGGGTTTTGCTTTGTTCTTCGATTTGGGGAAAAAAGGGTTTCGCTTTGTTTTCGATTTGGGGAAAAAAAGGAAAAAGGAAAGAGAAGCCTCAATTAGGGTTTCACTTTGTTTTTCGATATGGGGAAAAAAGAAAAGAGAAGCCTCAATTAGGGTTTAGCTTTTCATTATCTGTCTGAATTAATTGAATTGAGTTTGCAAATGGACAACTAGAAACAAAAGAGATCGAGAAGAGAAAAAGGAAAAAGAGAAGGAGAAAGCAAGATAGTGATAGGGTTTGGTTCAAATATTTGCGTCCATAAACGAAATAAAGTTTCCAAGTTTGGGTTATATTTTGCTTTTGTTATTTTAATTTTTTTTTAATTTATTAGCGCTATTATATCTTAATTCTACAAGGTCCAATGGTGTATTGTCCATATGTTAAAGCTTTGAATTTTAAAAGTCCTAGGTTCGAGTTGGAGTTAAAGCAAATTTTAATGATTTTTTTTTTATCTTTAATACTTCAATGTCAGTGATCACTGATGTTTAATTTACTGACACATCAGTATCAATAATTTATGATACCTATTTGTTAAAAGCGGAAAATGGTGCATATGTACACAATTATTGACACTTTTTACAAAGTGTCAATAACTAAGTGTCAGTAAAAGTCATTTTTGTAGTAGTGGTAGAAAGTTTAAAACTAGAAATAGAAAACATTAAATTTACACAAAGAGACTTACAAATTCAATTAGATGCTATAAAGATAATTGTTAGTGAATGAGTTCAAATAAAATATTAATAGAATCTTTAGCAGAATTAAAACGAGAAATTCCACACTTAAATCGAGTATATTATAGTTATAGAGAATTTAGCCAAGAAAGTAATAATATTCAACAAGCACAAGCTAACACTATAATTAAATTATTAGTTAAAATCAATAATAGGCTAAAAGACTTAGACAATAGACTTAATAGACTAGAGAACAATTTTCAAACCTTTAGGAAAAAAATAAAGAATTAGTATCTCACCTAGAACTTAGCAACTGTTTAGATATGGATTCTTAATTTTTTCTAAAGGTTTGAAAATTATTCTCTAGTGTATTAAGTCTATTGTCTAAGTCTTCTAGCCTATAGTGTTAGCTTGTGCTTGTTGAATATTATTACTTTCTTGACTAAATTCTCAATAACTATAACCTACTGGATTTAAGTGTGGAATTTCTCGTTTTAATTCTGCTAAAGATTCTATTAATTTTTATCTGAACTCATTCACTAACAATTATTTTTATAGTGTCTAATTGAATTTGTAAGTCTCGTTGTGTAAATTTAATGTTTCTATTTCTAGTTTTAAACTTTCTACAATATGTTTAATTTCTAATTCTACTGGATTAGGTGTTTTTATGTCTAATATCTTTTGACTAGGAGAAACTTGTACGTGGCTTGTTATACCAGTAGTGCAAACTGATCTAGTCCCCATTCGGGTTGACCATCAAAATATACGTCGCTGGTTTCCCGTCTATATGCAGAGTATTTCCAAAAAGCTGAATGAAAATTTGCGGAAGCTGCTTTACCAAAAACTGGCCTTTCAAAGTTCATTTAACTGCTTCTGAATACATGCATGCTGAAAACACTTTTAACTCCTGACTCACGCCCAAAACGCCTTCTCAACACATTAACGGCTAAACGGGCCAACAGAGACTGTGTTTAAAAAGAAGCTTTTAGAAAATCAATAAAAACTTTTACTAAGTTTTTATTGTTTTTGTCAAAAATAAAAACCTTAATTTTCAAAAACTTTCCCTCTAAATTTTCTTTGTTGCTGAATGATAACAAGGACCGCCTTTTGTTAATGGTTTAAATATAATTTATATTTTCGTTAACTTGGCTAGACTTATGAACCTGAAAGCTAAATAAAAGTAAAGAGTAAAACTACTTACTTGATAATTGATTGCTAGTTACTTGTCTAAATAAATTGCTTAAGTGTTTTTGGAAAAAAGAAAGTTTTATTGATTTTTCTTTTGAGTACAAGTTGAGTTGCTCTCAAAACTCTCGTTCTCGACTCCCTTTGTACCTAGACTTAAAACTATTTATATACAACTCAAGACTTTGGACCATTATTGACATGAGTATTGACATATGTTATAAAAGACAAAAATTGAAAGTGACACTTTACATGTGGCGAGAAGCCAACGATTAATTGAAATCACGTGACTCTGACTACTTTAACTTTTCATTGACTTTGACTAATTTTTTTTTTTTAGTGGTGCCTCCTATCGATCCATCATTTCATCAACCGCTTCAGTTATATCCTCATCCAAAGACTGATGACTCATAGCTTCTGATTCATGTCCTGATGATGGCATGTCATTTATTTCATCTAGCACCTCCAAGTATTCTTCACGTTTTTGCAGATTATCAATTTTAATTTATAGTGAAGGAATGAGTAGCTCCTCACGGACAAGATGCTTTTGGGCTATGATTGTATAATGTTGTGCTTGGGCGATAATCCTATCATGAGTATGTAACCACTTATAGAAGGCTGCCATTTCATGAGTTCTTTGATATAAATCTTTTGCAGAGAAGTTGGGCCTGTCATGATGAAATCTTCTCTTGCACTTTTTTGCTCCTTCGCAAATAAAAATGACATGATAGGCTAGTAGTATGACACCAGTTTTGGTTTTATTAATTACTTTAGGTTAGGTGGTATAGAATTAAAATTGATTACTAATGTGCTTGTCTTATAGTGGATAAGACTATGTTTAGGGTTGGTGGAAAGAATTTAAATCTATCTTGGCTAAAAAGGTGGATAAATCTATCTTTTCACCACGAAAAGATGAAAGTTGTTATATTTTATTTAATTGTCCGGCTGGGGTATGGCCAAATAATTTATTTAATGGCTGTTCTGGTATAAGGATTTTATGGGTTTTGTGGGTATTTTGGGTTTTTTGATGGTCTAATAACATAATTTGATATTTATTTTGTAATATAATATTCTGTCTAATTAATTCTTCTTTAGCATTTTCTAATGCAAGTATTTTTTGTCTACATGCTTGTAGTATACTGTCTAAATGATATCAAGTATCATTAAGCTTTCTAATTGTTTGTGTCATCACTTCACAATGATTACAAAATTGTATGGATGATGATGCTACTGATGCACTTTCTAAGAGATTATTTGACTGTCTAGATGAAGAAGCTGATGCATTATTTAAAGGAATTATTAAATGACTAACATGATAATTTGGCCCTATTTCATGTCTAGTGAATTCTATAGCTTCATGAAATGTATAAAAGGCTTTATAATATAGATCAGGATAATTGATTATCAAATCAACTACCTCCCCCCCATTGACTATATATTCCTGGTTGTCTACATCTAACTAATACAAAAAATACAAAGTGATTACTCTCTACATATTCATTAATTTGTCTAAAGTAATGCATAAGTGCATTGGCTACCTTAAATTTATCATGTGGGTTATTAACACACCACAAATTGTCTAAAATGCATTGTTGGCTGTCTAATAACTGAAACTTGCCCTTAAAACTTAAATTTGTTCCTGATGGAAACTGTCTAAGTTTAATTGGACCGAAATTCATATATCGCTTCATTCGTGCAAAATAATTATTGATTTATCAATCTTGAAAGAATATCTGCTAATGTATTATCCTTACCTACTATATGTTCAAATTTTGTTTTGTATCTTGTACCAATTATTACTTCTAAAAAATATATCCATCTCTTACCAATAAAAGAATTTTTCTTTTCAAAGTTTTTCTTTTGTACTTTTTTATAAAATTCTATAACATTATTACAATCAATTCTAATTGTAAATGTGTCATTTTGTATATACAAATGAAATGAATTTAAAGAATTTATTATCCCTAAAATTTCTAATTCTGTACTAGATTTTCTACCTTATGTTTCTGTAAATTTACCGCTAGTATACATTGTTATTTCTTCTTTATCCTTAGACCTATCTTATTGGGTTTTTTTAAATAATATTCCTACCCATCCTAAGCTACTAGTATCTGTTTGTATAATTTTATAATAACTGTCTATTGGTAATACTAAGGGTTTGAGGTTTTTAACTATTTCTTTAAGTTTTTTACTTAGTTTTATATCTTCACTATTAAAATATTTTTGTCCATTTTTATTTAATTTATTATATAAGGGTCTTATTGATGTACTAAGATTTGGTATAAATTTTCCACTATAATTTAATAGTCCTAAAAAATTTTGTAATTCTTTTGTGTCTTCTATTTTATCTAGAAATTCTAATATTTAGCTAACTATATGTAGTTGTAACTCTATTGTTCCTCTGTCTATTGTTAATCCTAAAAAGTCTATTTTTTGTTTTAATAATTCTATTTTCTTTTTAGAGATAACTATATTATTATTTTTGAAGCAATCTAAAATTTTGTGTAAATGAGTAATATGCGTGAATTTATTCTAACTAAAAACTAAAATATCATCTATATAAACTATACAAAATTTTGAATAAGGTTTTAATATTCTATCCATTTTAGCTTGAAATACTTGTGGGGCGTTTTTAAGTCCAAATGGCATAACTAACCACTCAAAATATCTTTCTGAACAACTAAAAGCTGTTCATTGAACATATTCTTCGTGGAGTCGCATTTGCCAAAATCCACTTTTACAATGAAAATTTAGAAAAATATTTAGCATTCTGTATACAATTTACTTGCTCGTCTTTATTGGGCATTTTATAGTTACTGTCTAAAGTATTATCATTTAATCTTTTATAGTTTATACCATTCTACTTTTTCCTCGTTTTTGTTCACTATGGTTATTTACAATAAATACAGGGCTTCTATGTCTACTAATACTACTCTTAATAACTTTTAATTCTAACAATTCATTTATGTTCATTTTAAACTCTTTTCTATCTTCTAAACTATAAGGTAAATCTTGTGTTTTTATTGTTATGTCTAGATTAATGATTTCTAATTTATATACTTCCTTATTATCTTTTCTAATTGGGTTATTTCTCATTATTTCTAACTTTTCTAATTCTTCTACCTTTTTTTCTAATTTCTTCTGGCCATTTTTCACATTCTAAACACTCCACTTCTTTTTCTACATTAAGTATATCTTCTAAGTAGTTGTCTATTTCTTTGTCATCTAAGTTTTCTATTTCATGTGCTAATTCTAATTGACTATTGCTAGCTATGTCTTTTGTATTTTCTACTTTTTCTTCTTTTAATAAAGAATCAAAATATTATGTATCTATGTCCTTTTCTACAACTAGAGTTTTCTTTTCATATGGTAAGATATGTGTTTCGTATTTAAGTTGAATGAATGTTGATTTTTTAAAGAAATTTACTCCATTAGTAGTTATTAATATACTACCATTATTTCCTAATATAAAATTTATATTTTACTTTTTGATTTGAAATAAATGTTTGTGGAAAAAATGAGTTTCACCATTTGTTCTTATTGGTCTATTATTTATACATTCTGTAATTTGCATTAATTCTCCATTAAATTGTCTAATGTTTACAAGGTTTCTAAGTTTATTCCTATTTTCTTTGGGTACTAAGTTATCATGTATAATACATTTATTTGCACATGTGTTGTGTCTATCATTGCTTTAGTGTAAACAATTTCTTTTTAAATAATAATTCTAATTCTAAATCTATATTTATTAATTCACTACCTACTCTATTTATCTCTATTGTTTCATCTTCTATCTGTTGTTTATCATTACAATTATTACAAAAGAATTTTCTTGTGCTTGTGTCTCTATGTCCTCATTCAATTTTTTTACTACAATGTGTATAACTTTTACCAAAGAATGAAGTATAAGTTTCTAGAACATTAATGTCTATTTCTGGTTCTATGTATGATTCTAATTCTGAGCTTGAATTACTATTAGTGTCCGATTCACTATTACTGACTATACATAAACTATCGTTATCAGATAATTGATCTATATTAAGAACTTCTTCTATATCTAAAATTTCTTCTTCCATATTATAATTATCTAATTCTAATAGATTGACTTTTTTATTTTCTAGATAATTTGACTTAATGTATCCTTCCTTTCCACACACAAAAACATTTATAAGTTTTATTCCTTTTGTATACTTTTTTTAAATGTCTTCTTGACTTTTTGTTTATTATTATTATATTTAAAGAATTTCTTTTTATAAAATTTTCTACTATTGTTTCTATAAGGTGACTTATTTTGACCATATCTTTTCCTATGCTTTCTATACTTCTTATGTCTAGCATAATTAGGATAATTATAGCCTAATGTTTGTACTTCTATCATGTCTATACACATTTTTCTAAATTGTAATTTTAACTGATGTCTATGTTATTCGTCTTCACAATATTCTCTAATCCTACCTCTAACGTATTCTATTACTGGTAATTATGTAGCATAATTATTTATTCCTTCTGTTCTTTTTGTTTTAAACCAATTAATTAATTCATTATGTAATTTTTCTCCTATTTTTCTGGTAATTTGTCTATAAATTTTAAAAATAAATCTTCATCAAAAGGTCTACCTATTTCACTTCAATGTTTAAAAAAATAATTAGTATATTCATCTCTGTATATAGGTGGGAAACCAACAACTTATATTCTGATGGTCAACCCGAACGAGGACCATATCAGTTTGCACTGCTGTTATAACAAGTCACGTACAGGTTTCTCCTAATCAAAACTTAGCGTCTATTTCTCTCTTTCCTTCTCTTTGGTATCAGAGCATCTATTTTGTTTTTGTTTTAAATATTTTTATATGAATAGTTACAAGGCAGACTTCATTTGTTATATGATATTTTTCCACGATTGCTAAATTTGACCAAACTCTTGAAAACTATTATAAAAATCCATTTGTTGTTCTAAAAAAAGATTCTGATAGTTGGATAGAAAATAACCCTTACATAAATATTTTAGAACATGCTTTAGAGATTGTAGAAACTGAATTAAATAGAATTAATATTGAAGTATATTTAGACACTTTAATAGAAGAAAGGTTAGGCAATTTAAAGCTTCATGCAGATTACATATCTCCTTTACCTCCTGAAATAGAAAGAAAAATAAATATTAAACATTACGCTTTTACAAATTTACCAATATTTAAATTTAAAAGACATAATTTACAATATTATAATATTAATAAACAAAATAAATTATTAGACAAATAAGAGAATTTAGTATTAAAAATTAGGAATAAATTAGGAGATTTAGCAAATTAGTTTCTAAATTTTCAGCAATTAGATTATTTAGACTTAGAAATTAGCCATCATAAAAAGCAAAAATTAAATTTAACAAAAAGAATAAAGATTAGTTGTAATATCGAGCACTTAGAAAATCAATATAAACATATTCCACACACTAGCAATAGTCAACAAAACTTTATAGTAGATTTATTAATTAATTTAGGACAACATTTAGAAGTCAATATAGAAAGGCCAAAAGAGCTAGTACTAGGATTAGGCAAATTCTTCAAAACAAGTAATATTAATACATTAAGAAGAAATTTAAATTATATTAAAGAATTATTAATAGATTTTAATAGTCAGGTTAAAAGATTTCCTAGCAAGAAATAAATAATTGAATTAATTCAATTATTAGACATAAAAACACCTACTCCAGTAGAATTAGAAATTAAACATATTGTAGAAAGTTTAAAACTAGAAATAGAAAACATTAAATTTACACAACGAGACTTACAAATTCAATTAAACACTATAAAAATAATTGTTAGTGAATGAGTTCAGAAAAATATTCATAGAATCTTTAGCAGAATTAAAATGAGAAATTTCACATTTAAATCCAGTAGGTTATAGTTATAGAGAATTTAGTCAAGAAAGTAATAATTTTCAACAAGCACAAGCTAACACTATAGTTAAATTATTAGTCAAAATCAATAATAGACTAGAAGACTTAGACAATAGACTTAATAGACTAGAGAATAATTTTCAAACCTTTAGAAAAAATAAAGAATCCATATCTAACCTAAAACTTAACAATTGTTTAGATAACATAGACAAAGAACTAGACATATTAACAAACCGAATAGAAAAATTAAATTTAAATAGACTAATCTTATTTAAATAGACTAATCTTAACGCGCGGAACATAGACATTAAAGACATTTTAAGACCAGAAGTAATATTAAAAAGTAAAATAATCGTACAGATCACACAGACACAGTCTACGTCCAGTTGATTAGTTGATCAAATTAACATAAAAAAAAAAGTGCTTCAAACCCATACAAAGGAAGCACAACTTTGAGTAGAGATGGCAAAACTCTAGGCCAGGTCCGGGTATTGCAATGACCGGAGCCTGCCCGGATGCAATCGGTTCGGATCCGGGTCCTGACCGAATTTTAATCCGGGTACCCGAATTTTATATTTTTTAATATTATATGTGTATATATTTTTTTTTTTGGTAATTTATAAGTTTTAAATTTATTTCAATAAAATTTGATATGAAAATATAAACTTTAAGGTAGTGTTTACTTTCTGGAGTGGGAGTGTGGAGTGTAGATTTCTCCCACTCTAGTGTTTACTTACCTAAAAAATGAGGAGAGTGTGAGTGAGAATCTGTGGATCCCATCCAAATTTGGAGTGGGGAGTGGGATTCCCACTCCCATTGGGGGAGGTGGGAGTGGGAATCCACTCCCCCCTCTTCCCATTTTATCCTTATAAAATTAAAATAAATAAATAAATAATATTTAATAAAATAAATAATATCATATTTATTAAAAATAATAATTATATCATATTTATTTTATTAAATTTAATAAAATAAAAATAAATAAATATTATATTTAAATAATAATATTAAACATTAATTTTAATAAATATTAATTATTTATTTAATTAATAATAATAAATATTTTATTCTAAAAAATATTAATTTTGTACTATATTATCAATAATAATATTTCATTTGTGTTGCTATTATTAATAATTTTTATTCACATAATTTAAATTAAAATTAATAAAAAATTATGATTTACATAATTAAGAATATTAGTAATTATTATTAATTTATAAATATAATAAAATATTTATTTTTCAAATATATTTTTTATTAATTTTTTAATTACAAATTATAATTCTGTACATAAGGATAAAATTGTAATTTAAAATAATTTATTCCCAATCCAAGACAAAGTAAACAAATAATTGGAATTCTAATTGACAATCCATACTTTCATTTAGTCTAAGTAAACACTATACTCCCACTCCCACTCCCACTCCACACTCCTAATCCAAGGATTCTCACTCCTCAGGATTCCCACTCCAATCCAAAAAGTAAACGCAGCATAAGTGTTTAAAACTTTATATATATATAATAAATTAATCAAATAAATATAAATATTTAAAATAATATATATTTTATAATTTTTTTTAATAAAATTTAAGTTCTGGGTTTATCAAGTGATGCTCAAGACCAACCCTACTTCATACGCGAGCTGGATAATACCCAACCCACAACGCCCGAATACGATCCGAATTCAGACCGGACGGATATTTTTGCCGCCTCTAACTTTGAGCTTTAGAGCAACAAGTGAGGTAATCGAGATTGAGGAATTGATGCACTAATACCAAGGACCCCAAAATATGGCCTAGCCAGTGAAAGAGAACAATCAGATTATCAAAATATGACAAACTCAGCAGTAATGATACCATATTTTCAGAGAACGTTATAACTTTTATTTGGTGCATTATGGGATCAGGTTGTACTTTGCAGGGGATAAAAAGACCATTCAATCACCAAATCCCAGAAAAGAAATTGGCTCCTTGCAAAAATCATATTTCGTTATTAATGATAAACCCACTCTTGCTTATTTTATTGGTTGTATACAGACTATTTGTCCTCAAGGTTTTGAACCCTCCCAAGTTGAACAAATGGCATCAATGGATACAGCTATAAAATACCAGAAATGAAACACTTTGATTGTTATGAGTGGCTATCTGGGCAATGAACTAAATGCCCCCTTTTTGGATGAAATGACGCAGCGGCTTCCATTCAATAACACGATTATCTCTTTACATACAGTTATTCTAACTATTTTCGAGAATGAATAAACCTCTCAAATGCGCTGAAAGAAACAATATCCTGGTATAACAGACACATACCACAGAAAATTGCTCATGAAGAGTTTTGGTTCGTCAGACAATAATCCATACCTCCACTGTCCCTACCATACCACTCCATGTCAACAATGGCCTCGGGATGTATGGATGTACTTTCGCACATAAGCTAAAGGGACTCCAAGATTTTCATTACCATCGTTATCATTATAATTCCAGCCAGAGTGACAATCTGATGGGAAGAAAAACATGAATAAGTCAGAGCCATTACGTTGCTAATAATGAGCTAGTGATTGTAAATCAAGAGGAGTCAATCTACCCCAAAATCAAAGAAGTAAAAACCCATATTAAGCACATACGTCCGATAATTATATATTTATATGTATGAATGATTTCAAGCCAAGATGCCCAACTCTACTATTAGTGGAATGATTCAGCACAAGATTTTTCACTCACTAACATTGGAAGTAGGGTCAGCTGACCAACGTGTGTGTCATACAACAATACAGACGAATAAATAAAAATCCATGCACCAAAAAAGAGAACACTTTAAATCATTGGAACCAGTTTATATTCATTAGATTGTATGCATGAATTATATGAATTATTCACATGCTTTTCAATCCAACTCACTTATACATGTATGAATTCTTGTGTTTTCACATTGATTCACATCATCATCCATGAATAAAACTGGTTTTGAAACATTCAGAGATCAACAATGGTCTTTAGAATGGAATAAAATTTATATAATTGGCTAACAGTTTCAAACTCAGCCCAGAAAATCAATTAACCAATACTAAGCTAACCAATAAGCCATTGTTCCAAATCGGTTAACTAGTAGATAGGTGGCAGTTTTTCACCACCAAATCAAAAATCTAACCATAGCGAACCAAAATCCCTAGAATTGACCTAATTTCTGGCTTACTTTCTTCTTCTCACTCCAAAATAAAAACTCCCCAGTTTGAATCTAAAAGCTAGCCCAACTGTCCTCCAAATTCAGTGGACTTTTGACGTTTCACATCAGAAAGCAGGCATCGAGCAAGCATAACATGTTTCCAGTTTTTGTTTCCAGTCATTAACATTAGGAATGAGACCAACCAATGTGCAGACTTCTATCGTGTGCGTTTAATGTTTACAATACATCCATTAATCAGCAATTCAGCGTTGCATAAAATAACAAATACCAAACAGAGGAGTGCAAAAAATTATTTGACTAAATTTTTATCCATTACTACATAAAACTGGTTTTGATCGAAAACAGAAAGTGCATTATCAAAAGAAACTAAGCACATGGAACCATCTAGAACAGAACAGAACAGAACAGACAGAAACAAGCAGACAACTTATCTCACAAAGACTGGACTTCTTCTGATTTTATAACCAGCAAGGGTACAGCCATCCTCAAGCTGCTTCACAGCAAGCCTCTGCTGGAATGCCTTCCTTATTCTGAAATGGTTGATCCAGTTTTATAAGATTGGCCCTCAGCTCTCTGCTTCAAGGGTGGGTGAGGGTTTTCACAAAATACAGACAAAGAACAGGATGAAATGTGGCCTCTTTCTGAATATTATAGTCAGCCAAGGTACCGCCATTTCCCAATTGCTTACCAGCAAAGATCAAACTTTGCCCGTCCAGTGGGAAACATGGCCTTGACATTATCAATTGCATCTGAACTCTCTATCTCAAGAGTAATCGTCTTCCAGTGAGGGTTTTGACAAAGATCTGCATGCCTCAATGGCAAAAACACTAGATATTTCACTATTCAAAGCATGAACCTCAGACAATTATAGATATGATAGCCACCAAACAGATCACATTCTACAATCAAATTCTGTGATTCCATGCGACATACATGGAACGTCAACAAACAAGCATCAACAATGCCCCCACCATATCTTCAGAGCAATATTAAACAACAGTGCTCAGCAAACAGTCTTAAGAGGCTACAAAAGCCTATGTTTCAGAAGCAGGAAAGAGAGCCTCAAGCCCTAAAATTGGATCAGCATAGCAGCTAATAATAGCTAATGGTCCTTCAGCCACCGAAATTTGAAATAAACTGAATCAACAAGCAAGCTTTTAGGAAAACACAAATGGAGGGCACAGAATATGCATTTCATTAATTGGCAACTCCTCACCACATAAAACTTGTTTTGACAGAAGACAAAAAACAAAAGGACCATTATCTAGAGAAATTAATCAAATATGGCCAATTTGCAGACAAACAAACAAGACAAAATCCAACTCACTCAGAATTTGCAGCTAAGAAATCAAGAGGGCAAGATGAAGGGTGGACCATGGACTCCCTCCGATCACATAGACAATATTTTTATGTGAGCAACAAGTTCAACATTTGAAATCTAAGAAGCAAGTGACCCCTACTGCCTCTTCCTGTTATGATCTGGAACATCAAAGCCAGCAACCTGCCTTGATTCAAAAGGTGTAACAGCAAAAGAAACTTGCAAACTGAAATATACTGATCCTAGACTGTTTGTAAACAACAGAAGAAAGCACGCTGTGAATGCGTATATTATGAATAATGGAAACCTATGACCTACAGCATGTTCTAATTCAAACAACAGAAATTTTCCAGCATGTTCTCATTCAAACAAGTGAAATTTTCCAGCAAACATAAGTCAATCTCTTAACCAGCACAACCACAGTTGCCATAGACATGTTACCTGGATTTCTTCAGACAGCAATTGTATCTGTTCCTCCAGAAATTTGCACGTCAGCCAATGAGTGACGATTATGCAGGTTCAGTTCTATAGGTCTGCAAATCAATTAAAATAGAATCTGCTGGAAATTCATTCTCTAAGCAAGACTAGAATTGATAAATGTGAAGTAGGAACAAACTCGGGGATAAACCTAGGTCCCGACCATTGCTTCATGTCAGATAAACTTAAATAGAGAGAGCATACATATATTTGCAATTGCAACTCAACCCACATTTTGTAAACGTGCAATATCAAGCCCAGATTTCCAAAAAGGAATAACATAGTAAGCATGTAACAGGCACAGGATGTTTCGATCATTGACACCAACGCACACTCATTGTTCTTTTCTGTGCGTACAACATACACCATGATAAAAGAATCAATGGAAAATAATAGAGCATAGAAAATTATTTAAACTAAATTTTTATTCATTACCACATAAAACTTGATGTGACAAAAAGACTGAAACAGAAGCAGCACTAACAAACGAAAAATAAATATTACTGCTACAGCAGAGCAGAACAGACACGGCGGCAAGCAGATAACATTCTTAGAATTCACCACCACGAAGGCGGAGCACAAGATGGAGAGTGGACTCCTTCTGAATGTTATAATCAGCTAAAGTACGGCCATCCTCAAGCTGCTTCCCAGCAAAGATGAGCCTCTGCTGATCTGGTGGAATCCCTTCCTTGTCCTGAATCTTTGCCTTAACATTATCAATAGTATCTGAGCTCTCCACCTCCAGAGTAATAGTCTTCCCAGTCAAGGTCTTGACAAATATCTGCATACCACCCCTCAGGCGCAGAACCAGATGAAGGGTCGACTCCTTCTGGATGTTATAATCCGCAAGAGTCCTTCCATCCTCAAGCTGTTTGCCAGCGAAGATCAAACGCTGCTGATCCGGTGGAATTCCTTCCTTATCTTGGATTTTTGCCTTGACATTGTCAATTGTGTCTGAGCTCTCAACTTCCAAAGTAATTGTTTTCCCAGTAAGGGTCTTAACAAATATCTGCATGCCTCCCCTAAGACGAAGAACAAGGTGGAGAGTTGACTCTTTCTGAATGTTGTAATCGGCCAAGGTGCGGCCATCTTCCAACTGCTTACCGGCGAAGATCAATCTTTGCTGGTCCGGCGGGATCCCCTCTTTGTCCTGGATCTTGGCCTTGACGTTATCAATCGTATCCGAACTCTCCACCTCCAGAGTGATCGTCTTCCCAGTTAGGGTTTTGACGAAGATCTGCATACCACCACGGAGCCTGAGGACGAGATGAAGGGTTGACTCCTTCTGGATATTGTAATCAGCCAAGGTGCGGCCGTCTTCCAGTTGCTTGCCAGCAAAGATCAGCCTCTGCTGGTCCGGGGGGATTCCCTCCTTGTCTTGAATCTTCGCCTTGACGTTATCGATCGTGTCTGAGCTCTCAACCTCGAGGGTTATCGTCTTCCCGGTTAGGGTTTTGACAAAGATCTGCATGCCTCCGCGGAGACGAAGGACAAGATGGAGGGTTGACTCCTTCTGTATGTTGTAATCGGCCAAGGTGCGGCCGTCCTCGAGCTGCTTTCCAGCGAAGATAAGCCTCTGCTGGTCCGGGGGTATTCCCTCCTTGTCTTGAATCTTCGCCTTGACGTTGTCGATGGTGTCGGAGCTCTCGACTTCGAGAGTAATAGTTTTGCCAGTCAGGGTTTTCACGAAGATCTGCATGCCTCCGCGGAGACGAAGGACAAGATGAAGGGTTGACTCCTTCTGGATGTTGTAATCGGCCAAGGTGCGGCCGTCCTCGAGCTGCTTTCCAGCAAAGATAAGCCTCTGCTGGTCCGGCGGAATTCCCTCCTTGTCTTGGATCTTGGCCTTTACGTTGTCGATGGTGTCCGAGCTCTCGACTTCGAGAGTAATAGTTTTGCCGGTCAAGGTTTTCACGAAGATCTGCATATCGAACAGAGCTTTTTCTTGCGAACGAAGGAAGAATTGATAATTGTTGCGATCAAGATGATGAAATGATGAGTGAAGCGCTAGAGGTTCGTGCTTGGTTATATAGCAAAGCTAACCGACTCGTGAACGGTTCAGAGAAGAGGGCGAATTTCTGATATGAAAAGGAATGGTCCAGATTAGTCGGTCGAAAGTTTGATGACGTAATTGCCGACCTTTATTGAACTATCTAGAATCTTCGACCGATTTGTGGTAATAAAACGGGAATTGGGCCAACGAAGTTTTTCTTAATGGGGCCCATACCTAAACTCTCGCTGAGCGGATTCTAACCAATGTTCAACTTTTCATAGTCCGTGGACCAAGTCCGGTTCAAGTAATAGGCTCTCGATGAAAAATATAATTTCAGAAAATAAAATAGACTTTCCTCTTCTTTTTTTTTTGAAAATTACATCCTAATATTTTTAAGTGTAAAAAAATAGTTTAGTGAGGTGGAACTCTTGGACCTATTTTAAAATTAAGGTTTGTCAGCTGTGACTTAAAAGTAATAGTACTTAATTGTTAGGTAAATAATAACTGCTATAACTTAGAGGTTTATGATCCGTTTGGGGCAACTGCGCTGTGGCTCCCCATGCTTTATTCTAGGGGAAAACGTTCTCTAAGTTGATTTAATTTCATACTTATATAATGAAAAATCTATTATATCTCTGCTAATTTTATTAAAATTATTATTTAAAAACCGTATTCACTATATTTATTTTATAGTTATAATTTTTTTTACAGTAACTATAATTTAAAAGTTATAATACTTCGATACCAAACACAGACTTAAACTCCGTTTGGTATAATTTTTAAGTAAAACTTATTTAAGTAGAGTTTTTATCAAAAAATTTTAATTATTTAGTTATCAATAAGAACTTTTATTAAAAATTTATGAAATTATTTTAATAAACATATTTGTTAAAGTTATATTAATGAAAAAAATACATAAGATTATCGAATAAATAAAAGATATTTTATATATTTTAATATTTAAAAATAAAATCACCTAATCGGAACTTTTAGACTGCCGTGAACGTCGATTTAAAGGAGGGTGAAATGGTAGAATGCTAAGACCCCACATCTAACCATGAGACCACCAACGTCTGACTGCAAAGGAATTGTAAATTAAAAGCTTGAGCTTTGTCATATCCTTTTGACCAGGAAACATAAAATGTGAGACTAAAACCTCTGAGTCGTTTTAATTTCTGCGTTAATAGACTGATTAAAATTTAAAGACAAACCTATTGTAACACGGGTTTACCGAGTTTTCATTGGAATCGAATTATGAGCTAGTTTTTATTAAAAAGAAATATCTTTTAGGTAATTTCAGTAATGCCTAAATATGCATTCCCTCAGTAATGCCTAAAAATGTAAATACATAATAGGGTTATTAAGTGCCACCAAGTGCCGATAGTGCAATTCAAAAAATTTCTAGGAATTTTACTTCTATTTTCAAAGCAGCTTCCCTCAAAAGAGTATGACTAGTTTTCACGTTTTCAAAAGCAATATGGTCCATTATTTTATCCAACACTACGCCATAAATGACATAGAAGCATATGCACCTAAAAACACATTCTTATAATAAAAGGAAACAAAATGGCATTGAAATTTAAAGGCTCCAAATAATAAGATGGAAGCCTAAAATAAATGGACTGGCCTTTCACTAGCATTCCCTTTGACAAATTTTCTTAAAAAGTTTGTTTTTCCTCCGTTTGAGGGAATATCAAAATATCATTATACATATATACAGAAATCATAAATTGTAAACAACAGAAAGAATATACTTATTCCTTCTCACTATCAGCCATAACTGAAGCTTTGCAGATTGGACATACGTTCTTCATTGAAAGCCATTTCTTGATGCAGGTCACATGGTAGTCATGGCCGCAAGATTTCAGTGTCCCAACATCATCCATGTTCTTATATTCCTCCTGTCAATTAATACAAAGTTATTAGAGCTAATAAAAGATTCAAATGTAAACCTCCCCAAATTAAAACCAAAGCTCAGTCTCAAGAATTGTAGAGAAGAGACCAAACATACACAGAAAGCAAAGTGCTCAAGTTCTATTTGCATGCTCATATCTACTTCATTCTCTTTAATTATTACATTTTTTCTTTTTCTTTTTTAAAAAGAAAGAAAAGACAGTGTTCAGAGCTAATTACAAGATAACTGTTTCAAACAACATCGAGTTATCCGAGTCCTTACCAGGCAAATTACGCAATTCCCTTCCTCCTGCATTTGATCAGCTGAACAGTATATTGATTCTGTCAAGCACCTGGATATCAAATCTTCTGACAGGCCTGTGCTGACACTCCCAATTCTTTCCCCTAAAGCCAGCAATTCCTGATCGGAACAATCATTCAAGATGTTTCAGGATCCAACAATTTCTACGAATAAGTCAAAATGTAATAGACACTGGAAAGTTATAATAACCTCATAAGTCATGTTGTCTATGTCTAGCCTCATGTCCCTGTGCTGATCTAACATACCCCTGGACCCATACAAAGGTGAGCGGTCCACAATCATAAAACCCTGCAAATTGAAGAGGAAAGTACGAATTTGAGTAACAATAATAAACATGGAGGAATATTTGTTTATTGATATACTGACTCCATATATCTGAAGTATGGTTGTCTGTGTGTGTGTTCGGTGGGGGAGTGGATGGTTGTTTAAATGATTCACTAGCTTGCCTATAATAACAAAAAATGAAATACTGTATTTCTAATTAGAATGACTGCTCTCACAAGTAGCAAAAATACAAAATTCCTCCCCAAAAAGTGCATACCTCAGAAGAAAATCGCTCATGTAGACTTGGTTCATCAGAAAGTGAGCGATATCTCTCATTCGACATCCTTGATCTACCACTCCTATCACTATGACGCCATGCTATGGCAGACAATGGCCTTGAATGTCTGGAAGAGTAACTTTCAGCTACCAACTGCATCCCTTCATCCGAAGATCCCACATGTCCCAAATGAACAGTGCTTGAAGAAGCCCTGAAAGCCGGGCTAGATCTCTGTGAATAACTACTGCGAACACCCCTCACAGACTGATTTGGGGCACCATGAAAACTTTGAGAAACAACAGGATTTCGACCCAAAATTAAATCATGATGAAATGCCCCAATCTCCAAAGAAGCATTTGTTGCTGTGCTTCCAACGATAGAATCATTTGTCTCATGATTAAAACCACCTGAATCTGCAAATTCCCAACAAGAATCTTATAATTAATAAGAAATCCAATGTATGTAAAAGAATATTGTGCCAGTAACTACCTGAAACTTGAATCCTTCCATGAGCAGGAGCCATTCTATTATGGGGCCACTCCCTTGTCAAGGCACTAGAATGCTGGAGTGAATGATCCATTGAGCTAGAATGGTCATGATGGACTGTTGAAAAGGAACTGTGGGGAGGATTGATGGATAAATGTGCTCTGGCAATGTTGGATTCTAAATCAAGTGCAGGCCGGCTTCTGACATTCCTCATAGAACCCTCACTCCTAATTGAGAGGGCACTACTTCTGTAATTGGGAGCCATTGAAACACGATCCCAAGGCATGTGTTGAGAATCCATATTTGGTTTCTCCTGCCACGGTTCAGAAGGTATAGGAATATCAGAGGAACTTCCAGCACCATAATATCTGCTTGTGCTGCCTCTATCACAAACTGAAGGAACACCAGGGCTTTTTCGCTTATGAGGCCCTCTTCCGTTGCCCATGGTAAGATCAACTAAACCACCACCCTCAATGCCATGAAATGTCTGTCTTTCATAGTTTGAAGCAGCAGCATGAGGCACATAATTCTCGGGGACTGGATAAAAGGCTCCAGCATTTGACGGATGCAGAAAAGGATCGTAGGATGGGCCCGAAGCATCTGGTTGGTAATGTGGTACGTCAGCATTGTGACTTGAAGTAAACCCACTTGAGCTAGGTGCAGGGTTCCAATGGGGAGCAACATGCACTCCTTCTAGAGACATATTGTCCCCTGGAAATAAGAAAGAGCCATTTTCAGCAGTGCCAGCCCTGGCTGCAATATAAATCCAATAACATAAATCTTGAGCAAGAAGATTGTTCACAAATCTCCACAGAATAATTGTTCAACATAATATCAGATCATATGACATCACATGTTTATTACATCCTTTCTTAACCAATTCCCATCCATAAAGATACAAATAAACGAACACCTCATCAAGGCCAAAACAAGAATAGTTGAGATTATTCAAAAAATCAAAATTTGTTCCGTCTGTAATGCAAATGCACAAAGAAAAAAAATCCCACAATTTTGATGTGACAATCATCACTGAGTAAACAGTTCAGTATTACGAAGACGTAATTTAATTTAAAAAAAAAAGATAAATAACTTATATTGATACAAAATGAACCAGAAGAACACTAAACCAAAAACCTGATAGAGGCATTAATAAAAAGACTACAGAAAAATCAAAAACTTTAATAGCATCTAAATCAAAAACCCTAACTTCTCCGGCTAGAGCTGTTCTATTGATTTACAAACCAGCGATGTGAAGCCATAACTACATGAAAAATAAGCTGACTTTGCATAAACAAGTAGCAGACATGTCTGCACCTTCACATCAGCAAAGCCAAATACAGTCCCAAACTCCCACTGATTTAATGTGCAATTAAAGATATTGAAAGTTTCAGTACCTAAATTTGCATAAGGTTGCTCTGTATGCAAATGATTCCAGTTCTGATCATGTCCACTCTCAAACATTTGTGATGTGCCAAATAAATGTCTATGCCCCATATCACCTAAGCGCCAACAATAAATTATATCCTGGTGTCAAAATCAACCTGCACATGAGAGGAAAACATCTCTAACATTCAGAACATGATAACAAAATCATATACTTCTAAGAAAATATTATTAGATCCCAAACCTCAATATTATTGTCTCTACCAATAGAACATTCAATTATAACAAACAACTTAATCTTCAAACATATGACTTCATAATTATACATTTAACTATCAAACTTCAGATATTTTTCAACTTCTGAATAATATTACTTTAAAAAAAAAAACCAATCTTAGTGTCAATTAATTTATTGACAATCAACTTCAAGGTTTAATTTAATTATCTTTTACTTCTTCACCCATCTTAAATCAAGCAGTTAGATCAGCAAGTTACGTTGTAAAAAATGTTAATTATCCAAAATCAAGGTATTGAAACTAACCATCACAAGTTAGGCAGTCCTAAAAGCATCACAGTTTATCCTTTAAAAAGGTAAAATAGTGTATCCACTATTTTTTTCACGATTTGAAGATGAGTTGCAGATATAACTCCTTCAAAGTCTGAGCCCATAAACAAAGAAAAAAAGTTTCAAGAATAATAGCATGCCGAGATAATTAATTAAATATAGATGTGAAGTCGGGCACTAAGTACTCACTCTATAGACCCTTATGTTGCAATAGGAGCTAAAGATTTATTAGTAGATGGATCAGGATTGGAGCTGCTGACAGGATCAGCCTACCTGAATTAGGATCAGAGGAGGCAAAGTAAGGGAAGTAATGGCGTCACCATCTATAATTCTTTCACTAAACAGAAACTTACTATTTTCTTTCTAGTCTCAGCACCTGAGGCTAATATTGAACCACAAAAAGGTGTGGAAGTTCATAAGGGCACACCAGATGAAGAAGAATAGTCTTTCATTTCAATCAACCTCAAGGCAAATCAGAGGCAGAAGAGAGCCGTCATTCTACCCACCTTTCAAACCAGTCTTAAAACCAAAGAAGAGAAAAATTTCACAAAGTAACATCATGATAAAGTAAAATTTGTCTGCACCAGGAAAATTAATAGTTGTAATCTCAGTATGAAGATGCAACAGAAAGCTAGAGGTGAAAACGAATGGAACTGACTTTGGTCTGTCATAGAAACCAAGGAGCATTAAAAACATAAAAATACACTTTAGCAGGTAGAGTCAAGGAGGGTGTTTTAAATACTACACAATGGAGTTCAAATCTCTTTTTGTAACAACAGAATGCAAAGTCTCAACGACCGTCCAACAACTAGAAAGACAAATCATAGCTGTGAATCTTCGAAGTAGAAAAATGAGCCCTATCATAATCACCTCCAATTCTTACTAGGACCAAAATCCGGAAAAAGAAATAACATTTGATTTTCCAAATTGTAAAAGTTCTAAGAAAACATTTAAATCACTTATTTGGATTGGAGCCGTGAAATTTTTAGCATCAATGTCAAATTGAAAAGTTAAGAGCAATTTACAACCTCCCTAAGCACAGTCCATTCTTTGTAATCTCATCACCATTTTTACAATAATGGTTACAAAGATACAGAGCAGTCATTGTTTATGCAACAGGAAATTCTAATTTCGATAACTTAGTCTAAATGAGGTAAATGAGATGTTGCAGAAATAAATAAAAAGATAAACAACACTGTTACATTTTAATTGAATCATAAAAACTTCATAAGAAACACTAAAACCAGTACAAGTGCATTTGAACGTACACTGTCAGACTGGAATGCCACTATTGGAAAGAGCCAGTGAGTCAAACACATATTGGAAAAGACTCTAGATCCTAGATAAAAATGAATTAGACCTATAATCCTGCCCAATGCTGTCTTCAAATCAATAAACAAAAAATTAGATTTAGTTAAACCACTGTCAATGATATGAAGGTAACCAGAATTTTATACACAAATCTAAAAAATGATAATCATTGATCACTTAATACAAACAAAGAAACGTAACCAAATAAAAAACCCTGTCATTTTTGTATATTTTCAACAACTCTGAAGCAGAAGATCAGTCAATATAACCACATCAATACATTGCTTAAAGTTGCAAGTCTTCACTAATTAAGAGTATTAAATCTTACAACAAATCCACTCTCAATAATAAGAAACTGTTCTTTAAAAGATTAAATAAGATCAAATGCCAACGCATTTTATCAACACAAATGTGAAGAAGTTCACTATCAATGCTCTGGCAAGTACAGATTACAGGAGATGCATTACCTAGAACAATATACATAAGGAATTCTGGAGGTGACACAAGTGTATCACACAAGTTTACAGAAATCTCTCTCTCTCTCTCTCTCTCTCTCTCTTTCGCTCTCTCAGAGTGAGTCTTGTCAGTTAAAATACATCCTAATACACAACGGGGACATTCTCTTGGCAATTGTTCTTCAATATCATGCAGCAATTGTCAATGGAAAAATTTACTATGTATTTTTATTTTTCTTTCTTTTATAATGAGAAAACAAGCCTCCAGTCAAAAGGGTCAACTGCGCTGCATCTAGGAAAGGACTATCATAACATACAACTTAATTACTGGTCACAACTACAATTTCTCCTCCACACTCATCTACATCAACCAGAAGGCACCAGGCTATTTCTCATTATTCTTTTATGTTATCAGCAAGATGATGCTATAACTATCCCTTACTGGGATCAGGTCACAATAAGACTAAGAAGAGAACAGCCACTTAACATTTATATCTGCAAACACATACATCCACCCAAGAACTAAATCCATACCCGGCCACAATGCAAGTCCCACTGAGTGCCTTCCGCCATCACCAACAAATCAAGTTTCTTTAAGACACTATCAATTCCACTTCACCAAAAAGATAGTGGACATTCAATAAAAACAAAGATTTTGTTAAATCCAACATGAAACCCATATTCTCTGGCTTAGAGCAACAATAATTGGCCAAAACCCATCTACCAGTACGCCACTTATTAAAAAGTTGATTCCCATATTCTTACAGCCATGGAGATGCCCCAGTAAGTTACATTAACCAATCCAAAACATCATATGAGCACTGCATGCCACATGCTAGGAATGAAATACTCAGTTATGCTTAGTCCTTTCAAATCAATCTCACTCCCTAAATTCCAGGCAAAACACTCTTAGCCAAACCTCTTGGATCATTAATATATATCTCAAACATAAGAGATCTAAAGATCATAGCATCCTCAGCATAATCACTAGGTTTTTCTCAATACAGCTACTATTTCATGGACAACATGACGCTGTTGTGAAACCAATTCCAATGAGGCCTAAGAAGTCAGAAATGGAATCTCTACCACCATATAATTTGCTCTCCCCATGGAGAGGTCAATATGAAACGCTCTTGAAATTGCAGTACAAATGATAGAATATTCTTCAGAAAATACAGGTGTGCAATTCATATCTGTTCTTCAGTTGCCCCAAGACCCAAAAATTCCTGCAACATCATTTGCAATTCAGAATATGTAAACATAAAAGACTAACTGAACCATCCACCAAGTAAAGCATCCTACTTACGGCTGGATCAAAGAGATCAGTCGCCAAATGTTTTATAATACTCTGCAACTTATAAACCAAAATGAATTAATGCCCCAAGAATGGGGCAAGGTATTTGAGCGTGTGTTAAGATTAGACAAGATAATGAGGATCAGGATATTTAAAGAGAAGGCAAGTTCACTGACCTACTTAACCACTGACCAAAACCTACAATGGATAGATACATATATAAATGCATTTCTTACTATTGTTTGAAAGAAGTGTCTGCTCGAACAATAACAGGGAGCTCACAAAATCACAGCTTCTCACCGGTAGATGTAGGCGTGTTATAGTTCCAAAACCTCCATACTAGTTAATGTTCATTTCTGTGCCCTAACTCAAGACACATGAGCAATATTGAACAGATCATCAGAGCCCCTAAACCTGCATAATAGAAACCGTCTAAACCTAGTTGATGCTAAGGCAATCATGATTAAAAACCAGGACCGAGGCTATCTGCTATAGTCCCTCATCCAACAAGCATTGATAAACTACCAGCAATGAAACAGATCTTAATCGTTCATTTTTATTCTCTCAGATTATTAAAAACAATCAGACAATTACAAGCAATAACAATAATCCACCATTATCAATAAAAATAAAAAATTTCAAATTTCAAATGATCAGAAGTTTATATTCAATCCACATCATAGCAAAAATTTCTCCACCACTTGAGATACAACATATGGCAACGACAATCGTCATCATCGTCGTCGTCGTCATCATCGCGGTGACGATGATAAGAATTCTCAAACATTTCGTATTTTCTCGAAGAAAGTTGTGCTTGTATAGATAAACTTAAAACACGTGTGCGGTTGATAGCCAAAACGCAACAATCAAAAGCGAAAAACGACAAGTCAGACAGAGAGGTGGAAAGATCAATCGTAAAAGTTAGAAGCTTGATAAAGAAAACGACGATCGGACAACGGATAAAGAAAATTAAATTTTATACAAAAAAAAATTGAAGGACCGAATAAAAACACGCGCGTTGATGACCTTCATCTATAGTCAATGAGGAAAACTCGCCGGAGCAACGTACCTTGATATAAATTAAAGAGGCGGAGGCGTGCCGTGCCGGTGAAGGAAGAATCGGGGGAGGATTTTATTTTTTTCGGCAGAGTTTTAACGCGAGAGAGAGAGAGAGAGAGAGAGAGAGAGGTGCTGAAGAAAGAGTTGCGTTGTGTTATTGAAATGAAGACAGAGAAATAAAGCGCTGTCTGTGTAAAAATATATACTAATTAGAGGAGGAGAAAATTGGCTAGTCTGCCTACCTTCACCGGCAACCGATTCAATCTGTATTTGAACTCTTTATTTATTATGGTTACATCCTTTAAAGCCTCTGATATTATGAAGCCATAAATTTTACTCGGCCCCTTGTGGCACTTTGGTAAATAACTTCTTTTATTAAATTAAAATTGACTTTTTTTAAACAATTAAAGTAATTAAAATTTTTTATTTTAACTAGAGATAGCAATCGTACCCGAAACCTGCTCAAACCTATCCGCCAAAACCCGTTCGTTACAAGTAATTTTACGGGTTACGAGTAGTTTTAGCGTCACAAATTAAAACTCATACTAGACTCCAAGCGGGTTTGATACATGTCAAATATCCAACGGATACCCGTATAGGTGTATGCCAACACGCACTTTTTCAATTATTTTTTAAAATGTTAATAATGTTAATATTTATTATACACAAATTAATTTCATTATATAATTATGGATTATTATATATTTTTTATAATTTTATTCTTTAGATTAGTGATTAGAAAGTATTAGTGTTTAGAAAATATTAATCTTAAATCGTTATTATAGGAATCGTGTTGGATGAGTGCTAATGGTGGTGAATGAAATGAAGATTTTTAACTCTTGGAGCTTGTGTGTGTTTTTTTTTTTTTTTTTGGAGTTACATGAGACTATTACTCATATTACATGAGAATACAATTGATATTTACAATCAAATAATTACTGGGACTAGTTTACATTAAATCTTATATAGTACTGTCCATATTTTAACCATTTCTAATATTCGAGAGATGTCAACTCTACTCACATTTTAAAAAAGATAAGATTGTCTTCACTTAAATTTGAGGATGGAATTAAACCCCTCACAATACTTTTGTGGATATTCGAACCACTAGCCAAGTTCTTGGAGCTTGTGTTGAATAAGCATATGAGATGATAATTGTTGCACTTTGCAATGATGCTACTTTTGCATAATTATGTTGTTACTTTTGGATATTAGTTTCAGGATTTTTTCTTTTTTAATTGAAAACACTTTTACGGTTTGATGGATTCATACTTAAATCTGAAAATTAGTGTTGGATTGATGTTAAAAATTAAATTTTTTATTTATATTGATTAAATTTAGAATTGAATTTTTTATATAAAATTTTAGGCTATTGTTATAAATTTACATATTGAGTTATATAATTTAAGTTTTTAAGTTTTATTGACATTATCTTTTAAAATTCTTCTCTTGAAGTTTTGATTGATGTCTTACTCGTATTTTATGTTTGAATTAAACTAATCTCTTTCCAAGATTAGTCGTTAGTGTAATAGAGCTTCAAACATTAAACCTTTAACCTTCTATATTCATTTCTAATATATATGAACTAACCATCCCTACTGTTTTGATTTTTTTATGTTATCAAATATATTTTTTGGGTCTTAAAAAAGTTTATATATAATTTTTTTTCATTTTAATTTCAAAGTCTTTAATTTTTTTTAAGAATTCGCACGTGCTATTAAAGGATATTCCAATGACTTGTCTTAACTTTTGGTTGCTGACTTTTCAAATAAAATCTACATTATTATATTAAGGAGATAAATTGTAGAATTTTTCAAATTCACCGTTTTAAGATTTGACACAAATATGGGACAAACTTCTTAATTTGAAAATAGATCAAATATCTTTTTGAAAAAAAGAAGAAGAAGAAGAAAGAAAAAGGAAAATTATCATTCATATACCCTATAGATGCTTTGTTATAAAAAATATTATAATACTTTAAGGGTATATTAATCGTCCACCTTAAATTGACAAAATGTATCTACCGTCCACTAAACCGTTACTTGCCGTTTAAATAAGATAACGTCAGATGGGTAATTTAGTCTTTTTATTTAATATAAGTGATAATTTAAGGGTATACAAATGATAATAAAATAATTTAAAAGTATACAAATGATATTTTTCAAAGGTAAAATTATCAATTATCTATAATTCCGTTAATTTTCAAACGGCAGCTAACGGTTTGGTGGTCGACAGATAACTTTTATCAATTTAGGGTGGACAATTGATACACTCTTAAAGTATTATAATATTTTTTATAATAAAGTCTCTATATGGTATACGAATGATAATATCCCAAAGAAAAAAGATGAAAGATCTCTCTCGCTCGAAATTCTTAAAAGAAAAAAAAACAGAAAATCTGTTTGTCGTTTCACATAATTTATATTAAAGAAAATCATTCGTTGGATGAGTCGTTGCTTAATTCAAAAATTAAACCAATAAATGCGCAGTTTAGTCAAATATATTTAATGAAATTTACCCAAACTGATAATGAGACGTGGGTTACGTCCCGTCGAAATGCCGGTATCGAAAAACGCTCACATGTGGGGTGTTTTTGGTAATTGCATATCATAAAGACAAGATTATAAAGTCCCCCTGGTGCGACCATAATGGAGCTTAATAAAAAGGTAGAAGTATTAATTTTTTACTTTTGGGACGATGAATGCCGGCCACGCGTAGCCATTATGGTGCTGTTAACTCAGTCTTGACGTTTCTCGTTGCACAATCTTGACACGTCAAGAAACACGAAACAATTTTTCGGTTCGTAACGTGTAAATCGGGGCGTCTGAAAATCATATTAATTCAATTAACGCCAACTCCTTTGAAAAAAAAAAAGAAAAAAAAAAGATGGAAAGAAACAAAGAAAAATTACCCACAATCTTTGAAAGGGAGATGAAACCTTTAGTTAGTGTTTGCAAGATGACGGGACAGGCGAAATTTACCAATCTTGAGCTTGTTTCAAATAATAAAATAAGATAAAAATATATTTTAATCTCGTCTCAATCAATCGGATTTAGTTATATTGCAACAGTATTATGGTATTATTGTTGCAATATAATTTTGTCCCAATTAAGATCTTAAATTTTGATCAAAATCTCAAATTATTTTAAATGATATGAGCTTTTTGCCTACACTCTAAATTTTGTGTATATTATAACAAACGCATCACATTTGTGTAACTAACTTATCATATATTTTTTTAAAAAATATAAATTTTAAGTCTTTTACAATTTATATCAAAATTTTTGAACATCTCGAATCTCAAATCTCAATTCAAATAATAAATCAAAATAAAATATCAAATTATGATCGAGATTCAAAAAATTTTGCCAGCCTTACCTCAATATACAGTAAAATGATGGAGATAATTCGATGTGCTCAATAAAGGGAGAATCTTGCATGATCATGAGGTCAGAGACTCCGAGAGAGCAAATTAATTCTTCTGCAGCAGTCGACTGTGTGCGATTTCTCCCAAAACAAGCATAAATTAAAGTCTATTCTACTACCGTTGTGTGACATGTCAACACGCCTTGGTCAGTATAGCAGTTCTCCCCTGTCAGTCTACAAAAGATTTATCAAAATTAATATGTTTATTTTTTATTTTTATCATGAAAATATAATTAAAAAAATGAAGAAGATTAATATTTAATGGTAGGCCGTGCTATTAGTATTATTCAAGCTATCAATTAAGTTTAAGTTCTATAATGAGTTGAAACATGATTTTAAAAAATTAAAATTTAATTTTAGTGTTTGGTGAATTTTGTTTAAATTACTTTTGACAAAATCATCTCATCTTATAATAAATTTTGAAAAATAAAAAAAAGAATAGTCTTTTAAGATCACATTTTGATAATCAGTTTCATATTTAATATAATTTCATATATACTCTTGTATATATTATAAAAGTTTAAAACTATCCTTATTAATTAAGAAATAAAATCATAAACTTTAAATGAATTATTATTATTATTACAATTATATTCAGATAATAGAATAAAAAATAAAATTTATACTATAAAATATTATTTTAATTATTAATTATTATATGTACACATTAAAAAATATTTTATATACATGTTTATACACCGTGTAAATAAATTTTATTGAACATTATATCTAATTTACTCATTTATATTTTTACAGTAGTTTAATAGTAAGATTTACTAAATACATATGATTAATTTTAAAATTCACATTACTTTTAAAAATAAATTTAACCAAATATTTAACTAATTCTCTTCATAGTTGATTATTTTTATAGGCCAGTTATCGACAATTATTTTAAAACTTATATTATTACCAAATTGGCCTTTAAACCAATATAATAGGGAGAGTAGATTTTTAAACTAGTATTAAAAAAAAAAGTTGCCCATACTACAAATATATCTATATAAAACCTTAGTAGATTCATATTGATTGTAACTATTAAAAAAGAATAAAGGAGAAAGGGAAATTATTTAAAAATGGTGAACACATTAATTTAATTTAAGTAGATGGTACTCATCTTTAAGAATAAGAGAATTAAAATTTTTTAATTAAAAGTTCTTAGATTTTTTTAAATATAAAAGAATAATTTTCTCACTTGTCTATTTCAAAATTTATAATAAATTAATATTTAATTTTGAATGTGAATGAATCATACCGTCACACTTTTTTTTTTTAAATTTTTTGAATATTACGTATCATCGTCATGCTTGGATTATGTCCAACTATGACACATGGAATGGGTATTTCAATTAGTGGCAGAGCATGAACGGTACCGTCACCTAACCCACTAAAACTTGACCAAACTATTGCCATTTTGAATTACCCAAGCAACCGAACATAACATGTCCTCTTTTTTTTTTTTTTTTCTTTTAGAATTTTCTATATTGGCCACTGAAAATTTTTACAAATACTAAAACTATTAAATTTATTAAACTTATTTGTCTTCCAATCTTCCATACAAGAGTTCAACAAGTCAAGTTATCCTTATAGAAATATTTGTTAATAATCAAATGAATTTGATATTAACTTTTTCAAATACAAATGTCATTGAGTATATATTTACATTGCAATAGGTGTTACTTTCAAAGTGCATAAATTTTTATTACTGTGCCGTGAGTGTTCTTTCTACTTGTAGTAACAAGTTTTTTCTTTCTTTCTTTTTTTTTGGAATTGGTGGCAACGTTTTTTTAAATATAAATACAAACATTTATGTATTAACTTGTTATTTGTAACGATAAAATTATTTCAAATGACGAAAAATTGTAATTGTTAAAGAAAAAAAAATGAAAATTTATAACACTTGTTGCAATAAAAGCGAACCCATTTAAGAAATATGCGAGAAATTATTTATATATTTGACAATGGGTTCGTAGGCTTTAACCACCATCTCTCTCTGTTGGCTTTGGATAAATTATAAAAATAGCTTAGAGTTAAAGCATGCACAATTTATTTTAATAATTTATAAGATTTCGTATGATACCCTCTCACAAAATGGTCCATTGCCAACTAAGGAGCATTTCTTGTCTTTAATTAAATTTCATGAAATGAAAGCATATTATAATTTCATTGACGGAATCGTCGCGAAAAAAAGTCAGTAATTAAATAATTTCATCGATAATGGAATTGACTTGCATTTATGGGTATGAAACATACACGATATAATGCTTACCTACCAAATATTATTCTCCACTTAGTTTGTTTCACAGAGAAAAATAAATTTAACAATTATCAAACTTACTTGGCTACTTTTTGATAAAGACGAAACAAATAAAGTTAATTTTTTTCTTAATAGTTGTGCTTGTAAGAAAGTGAAATTAATAAGTATTAAATATACTTAGCACTTAACCATGTACTTCACTTACGTACGTGGTTACTTTTAGAAAGGTAAATGATATATATGCAACGGATTGTATTGGTTTATATTAGATTTAGAAAGATAATTAAATATTCTAATCTTGTAATTGGATTTTACAAATTATGATCAAATCCTATTCGATCACAAAGTAAAAATTATAAAAATTGGATTAATTTGAATTAGATCATTTAATTTGATTGGTTCGATTTGAATTCTAAACACTCTTATAATCAGAACATTAACTTGTACAAAAACAAAAGAACCATTGTGAAGAATTAGTTTATTAATTATTATCATTACATTTGTTATAAAATTGTCATAGGATGTGCATCACATTTTCTCACTTTATTGTATATACTCTCATATTCACATTTCATCAAGAATCTATCATATATTTTGGACAAGCACACAAAACGTACAATAAACAAGAGCGGCTTTGTGAAACATATACACAAAACTAAGTTCCAACTTAATTTTTTTATCTTATGTTTATCTTCCTTAATTCTTATAACATCATTTCATCAACCCAACATGTATAGATGTCATTTAGTATATGCTTACATTATTATAATAGGTGTTACTTACAATGCGCACAAATTTTTTATTATTGTGTGGTGAGTATTCTTTCTGATCTTTATCTTTTTTTAAATTGGTGGCAACTTTTGTTTTTACTTTTTTAATATAAGTACAAATTTATGTATTTACTTAACATGTTTTTATGTAAAATTGTTATTTGTGACGATAAAAGTATTTCAAATGACGAAAAATTGTAATTGTTAAAGAAAAAAAGAAGATTTATAAATGACACACGTTACTATAAAAGTGAACCCATTGAAGAAATATGCTAGAAATTATTTATGTATGGCAATGGGTGCGTTAACCACCATCTCTCTCTGTTGGTTTTGGATAAATTATAAAAATAGCTTAGAGTTAAAGCATTCATAATTTATTTTAATAATTTATAAGATTTCGTATGATACCCTCTCACAAAATGGTCCATTGCCAACTAGGGAGCATTTCTCGTCTTTAATTGAAGTTCATGAAATGAAAGCATATTATAATTTCATTGACGGAATCCTCGCAAAAAAGTCAGTAATTAAATAATTTCATCGATAATGAATTGACTTGCATTTATTGTTACATGTATACTGTTCATAAATATGTTACATGCATTATTATTAGATTAATACATGTGCTAATCTCAAAATAAGTGTTACATGCATGTACTTGATGTGGCTTACATTCATAAATTGAGATAAATTAAGATTGATCATGTTTTTATGATAAGATAATAATGAGAATAATTATTTCAAATTTCTAAAAATTAAGATAAGAATAACTTACTCACTTTCTTGATGGAAGGAAGTAAATAAAGTCTATTATAAATGCTAAGCATCCCTAACCTAGCCAAAGATCATATTTGCCTATAAATTACCCATCATATAAAAAGCCCATATAGAGGTATAGGATAGAAGGTTTTAAGTATTATTCAAATTTAACTTGAACAACAATAATTGGAGGTGGAGATATGTAACTTATTTAAGTTGATAATCTATAATATTTAAACTAACATGTGGTATTAGAGATACCTGTAAGACCTTGTTGCTCAATTATATAATATTTTTGCACTTAGTTTACAGTTTTCGATCATATATTGCCATGACCTTATATGCTATGGTGTTAACAATGTATATATTATGAAAATTATTGTATTTGTGATTGAAATACATTATGTATTGTTTAGCCTAATACATTATGTCATTCAGATATTTTCATTCAGGTCTATTTAGACTTTACTTAAATTCAAATATATTCAAATTTCAGATAAAAAAAAAAAACAAACACAACCTTAGTCTTTACAATGTCTTTAAAATAAAAATTAGTAAAAGCATCATAAGGATTGAGGCATTCTACAACTCTCAACTATTCCCTCCTCACAACTTGAAAGAGATATTGTCTTCAATGTCTTAAAAGAAAATAGTAGAGTTTAGAAGATATTACTTAGCTACTGCTAAAAAATATTTACAAACAGAGAATTAAATTTAATTTACACTTTTTACAAGGGTTACTGCCATCATTATCAATTGACCAATCCAATGCCATAGTCATAGGATCTGGCTCTAGTTTGTAAACTTGCAAAAGATCAAGTAATTCATTAATAATAAGAACACAAATAAAGAGTTTTTTCGTTCATGATGGAATGAAATAATCCTTGATTGCATGATTAAGAAATGATATTAAGCCATCATAAAAGTTATTAACATTTAACAAACCGATGGATTTTTAATGGATATTTAAATGAGCCTAAGAAGCAAATGTAATTAGCGCCTCTAAAGTTGCAAGATCTCCTAGCAAGAAAATGAAGGCGTTAGTATGATTTAACATTTTGGATATTCTTTATTATGTACTTGAGACAAATAACTCTTCTTCAGTTGGTGGGTTAGGCAGATATCCTAAAGGTTTTAAGGCTTTTGGAATGATGCCTAACACTTAACTTCCTCGAACGAAAACAGCTTATGAGACAAGTTTTGATAATCCTCAGTCACCTCTTCTACATTCAAGATGTAGTTTTCTCTCTGTTATCACACGACTAAGATCTACAGTTGTCTGAACAAACTCCTTATACTTTCCATAGCGAAATCCAGAAAGCACACAAATGTTCTTAAGTTATTTGTTCGAAGTTCTGCCATTGAAACAATTTAAAAAAATAATAATAATTTATGAGTGCTTGAAAATGAGCACATATTTAAAGATCTTAGTGATAGACACAATGACACACAAGTGTAAGTGGGGTGATGTGTTTGTCAAATGACGCGTAAAGCTTGAGCTCAATAATTCAAAAGCAAATAAAAAAAACAGCAAAAAGAAAAAGCAAACAGTGATTAGATATAAAATTATACCAAAAAATAATAATCATAATCATAATTATAATAATAATGATGATGGTGATGATGATGATGACAATGCAAAAGATAAAAAAATAGTAAAATAAAAAGATACTTATTGGTAGTTGCAATTTTGGCTTCCATCTTCCTCTGTATTTACATCCAGTAACGGCTTGAACGCCCTCTATGGGTTGAGACTTCCTACCCAGTTTTCTTATAAACTGACAAACAGACTCTTTTAGAGTCAGATTCCCAAGACTAAATCGTGCACTTTCTTTTTAGAACAACTTCCTTAAATTATGAATGTCACGTTGCACATATCCGCTCGGATGCGTCTCAAGAGATCTTAAGATATCATCTAGCGATTCTTTACTCATGCCACCCTTAAAGAAGTTGATTTTATCTTCACGATTTAGAGAAACCATTCCTAAAGTTTTATAGTGTGATTTATTGCAAGCAAGTTTTACATAGTTAGGACAATTAGAGCCAAGCTGCTAAGTTTTTCTTTCTTTTAATAAACGTGCTTTTACCAAAACCGGGCATGTCAGAAATGGATCAGAAAACTCACCTGCTAATTAAACATTTGCTTCAATTAACCAATAAATGTAAGTAGGAATCCCATTGATCATTAACAAAAACAGTCGTTCAGAACGAGCTTTGTAAATCTTCTTAAGAGCATTTTGAGGGATGGAAGGAAAACATTTATATAATTTATGTTGTATTTCTTCTATGCTTTTTTTGGGTTTCAATTATTCTGGGAAATTGAAAATGCTGACTTAAAAAGTCACGGAGTATTATTATGATATTATCCATCATTTATGCGGGAAAGTGAATCAAAACACATCAAAGAATCAAATCTGCAAAATTAAGTCAAAATTGAAGGAAAACAACAAAATAAAAACACATAATGAATATAATCAAACATGTAATTGACTTTTATCTTTTTATTAAATTTACCTCAAGTTCCAATTGGAGTTCATAAATACCACCATTTATTTCCTTGAGTTGTCTTTATAGATCCTCAACGTGGGATATTAATACTGGTAGTCATAAATCTCAAATAAGATGTAATTTACAAACTCGAAGAAAGCTTCTTAGGCAAAATTTTAAACGTAAAACTTCTCTAAAATGTTTGAAAATGATCATTCTCATGAAGATTCACATGACAATTATCAAAAACGGTAAAATGAAGCACAATTGTCAAATAAACATACTAAAAAAAACAACGAAATGCACTATATTCAAGAAATGAAAAAATTAAATAATCCAAACGGTAAAGTAACAGTAAAGCAAAATGACAAAAAGTAAATAAAAAAAAAAAGACTTAGTCAAGATTTGATAGGTCACTAAAATTGATTTTGGTGTATGCATCACATAATTGGTATTCCAAATATGGTTTCACTATTTGACTATTAACTTTAAATGAGATACCATCCTTTGGATTTTTAATTTCTATGACTCTATATGGGTATACATTTTTTACAACAAATGGGCCACTCCACTTTGATTTTAACTTACTTGGAAACAAATGAAGACAAGAGTTATAAAACAATATTTTTTTGACCAATCTCAAATATTTTCCAAAAAATTCTTTCATCATGAAAAACTATGGTTCTTACCTTAATAATTCTAGAATTCCCATATGCATCATTTCTTAATTCCTCAAGCTCATTCAATTGTAATTTAAGCACATTACCAGCACCATCAAAATTTGCATTAAAAACTTTAATAGCCCAAAATGATTTATGTTCAAGTTCAACTGATAAGTGACAAAGTTTACCATAAACAAGCCGATAGGATGACTTTCTTAAAAATGTTTTAAATACAATACGATATACCTAAAGTGTACTAGTTAATTGAAGAGACCAATCTTTATGGTTTGGGTTAACTGTCTTTTACAAAATTAGTTTTACTCCCTATTTGCTAATTCAACTTGATCACTTATTTGAAGGTGATAAAAGGTAGCAACTTTATGTGTAATTCCTTTTCTTCATTAAGGACTCAAATCACTTGTTACAAAAATGCTTACCTCCATCACTGATAATAACTCAAAAATATTGTTTACTCCTAAGTGTAAGAGTGTTTAGTTATAATATAACCCGGTGAGTCCAGGGTCGAACCACAAGAAATTTAATATTTAGTAGTTAATTTATTAAACAAAGAAATTTAGATGCGGGAAAAGAAATTAATAGGATTCAATCTACTAAGGTTACGAGATTCACTCTTAGATTTCAAATTATGATTATAACAACTCTCTTATATTTGTATTTTACATTTATTTTTTCAGTTAATTATTATGTCATTTAATTCTTAACTAACCATTAGTGTGATAAATATGGGACCAAGTACCTAATGTGCCACAACTATATTGAAGTATCGACATTATGTCAAAATACCATATAAATCTGAAGAGATGTACATTTATAAATTAACATGACATAAAAAAAACTGATAAGAGAAAAAAATACAAAAAATAAAATAAACTTTAAGACTTCACTCGAGAGAGTAATCAATAATATGAATTCTTGAACTTCACCTTTCATTTCAATTTAGAACATTAGCCACTCATATTGAAAAATAAAACACTTATTTTATTTAATAAATTTATGAAATATATTACAAGAAAATAAAATACACAAAATAAGAAATTTCACTTGATGCTCAATCTTAGCTTCTTCCATTCTCTTTCTCTTATTTCCTTTAAAAGGCAAGGGACACATCTTTTTTATTTTTTATTTTATTTTTTAATATATATTTACATAGAAAAGTGTGATGGTCAAGTGGCAAAATGGTCACCTAACCATCACGAGCATGTTTGCTCACTTTTTTTTTTTAATAATTACATCTCCTCAATAATATATTCCAAATGACTTCAGCAATTATTTTTTATTTTCCCTTTTCGTTCTAATTCCCTCTCTATTCTTGAAATATTTACAATATAAAAATTAAGACTCAGTTACCTTGCAACAATTGCAAGGTACCACTAATTTTTGTCTTTTCTTGATTTTAGTTCATTACCGTTGGATTTAGTGAAAATGTAGTTTTAATGATAGAGATTTGTTCGTTTAAATATAAACATTACACTCCCTGGTATTTATTAAAAACACAAACAAATTAAAGAATTAAAAGTTTTAGCACATAAGTCCGGATTGTTTTCAATTTATATTGTTTAATTAGTAGTGAGTATTAAAAAATAAATTTTATTTTTAATGTTATATATTTTATTTAAAACAATAATTTTTTAATAATATTTATTTTAGTAAAAATACATTTTATTTAATATTATTTAGTCATATGCTTATTATTATATTTATTCTTTCAAAAAACTAAATAACATAAAATAAAATAATCAGTAGGGAGCCTTAAAAATAAATATTATTTTTAATATTTTTTATTTTTATTTTATTTAATATTATTAATCATAGGCTTTTATTCTATTTATTCTTTTAAAAAATAAATAATATAAAATAAAATAAAATAATAATTAATGAGCCTTAAAAATAGAAATCACTTTTAATATTTTTTATTTTTATTTTATTTAATATTATTTAGTCATAGGCTTATAATTATATTTATTCTTTAAAAAACTAAATAATATTAAAAATGAATAGTGTCTTAAAATAATATCATTTTAATATTATTTATTTTATTTAAAATAACTTTTTAATATTATTTATTTTATTTCAAATAATTTTTTATTATTATTGATTTTATTTTATTTAATATTATTTAGTCATATGCTTATTATTCTATTTATTCTTTTTAAAAAGATAAATAATGTTAAATAAAATAAAATTACATTTTAAAAAGTCACCAACCAAAGCACATAAACTTATAAATAATATAAAAAATAAAATAAAATAGAATAAAATTCCATTTTAAAACGTCACTAACTAAAGTATATAAACTTTTAAATAAAATATAAATAAGACAGAAAGTAAGGGGTTGAATGAAATTTAACGTCACATAAGACAAAAATTGGTAGCACCTTGCAACTGTTGCATGTAGGCTTGGCAAAATCCGGGTCCGGTCCGGGTTTTGGTGTTGCCCGGGACCGGACCCGATGAGAGAAATGCAAGCCCGGACCCGGGTTAAAACCCGGTTTTTCCTGGTGCGGTCCGGGCTTGAGCCTGGTACCTTCCTTTTAGGTTTTGATCCGGGCTTTTAAAACCCGCATGTGATAAATTTAATTTTTTTTTTTCAATTTTTTTCTTTAATTTTTTTTTTCATTTCTCTAACAATGCAAATTTTAAAAAAGAAAATAATCAAATAAACTCATTCAATCTCAAACTTTAAAAAAGAAAATAGTCAAATACAAATATATAACACATTAACAATGCAAATTTTGCACAAATGATAAATAAAAATTATTTCAATCTACTTTCTAATACCTAAATTCATCCAATTTCTAACTTAAACTCATTCAATCTATATATAAAATAAATAAATTAAATTCAACAACACAATAATTACACAATAAATTTAAATAACATCCAATATATCATAAATTCATAATTATATATTTATATATAATATATTTATTTTTTAAAATTTATTAAAAAACCGGGTCCGGTCCGGGTTCTGGGTTTTTTGTGTTGAACCCGGACCCGGGACCGGAAATGTCCGGGTTTGAGAATTTCAAACCCGGGTCCGGTTTTTATATGCATGCGGTCCGGGTTTTGCCTGGACCGGATTGGCCGGGTCCGGGCCGGGTCCGGTCCGGGCGGGCTTTTTTGACACCCCTAGTTGCATGGTAGCTGGACCCTAAAAATTAACATATTGAAAATTAATTTTAACATAAGAATTTATTAGGGAAGTATTAAAATAATTTAGGAATAATGAGCGCATTAATTAACACTAAAAATAAAAAACTAATAATTTTACACTTATTAAATATACATTTTTTTATGTCAATCAATTGTAAACTGTCATGATTTTAACAGTCCAAGAACATGATGTGTGTTCATGAACTCTAATGAGTGTTAGATAGATAATTTCCCTTTGGTTACTTTGGAAACTATGATAAAATTAGGATGTATGTCATTCCTTCTTTAAAATCACTTAAATTATGCTATTGGGCGCCCATCCCGATGGCGAATAGGTGTTTTAATTAGTAACTCATTCTATCTTTTGCAAAAATATGGAATAATAAGGATTTTCTTCTTGTTAATGAAAGTAAATTTTCGAGTCAATCTTAGTTTTCAATAAAGCTCATATCATGATATATTTATAGATTATAACATTAGACTATATTTAGGAGCTGGATAAATTATGTGCTTGAATTAGATTTTAGGACAAAAAAATTAATTCTATTTGATATTAGGTTTGGCTATCAGACTAGTTCATTTGTCCAAATTTTAGTCTAAGATGGAACTATTAATCCTTATTTATTTTTTTATTTTTTCATGTGGGTTTTCCTTTAGATAGGACAAGACTTGGTGAAAAGTTGTTCTATTTATCACTCTTTTTTTCTTGATATAACTAATATATTACGTATATTAATTGTAAAAAATTAACTTTGTAATTATTTTAATCTATAATTTTTTACTATATTAAATGTCAAAATTTAGGGAAATTATCATTGCACCACTTTTATTTTGTCTTATATTCATCTAACCACTACAAAATTTTAACATGTACTTTGCACCACCTTTCTTTTCGCATTTGTATCAACTAACCACTTTTGCATTAACGCTATTAAATAATTTTAATAAAATGACAATTTTACCCCAAAATAAATTAAAAGACTATTTTATCTTATAAAAACTTTTAAAATTAAAAATTATAATCATAAAAATATCCCTAAATTTAATAAAAAAATAAATCCCAAATAGAGGTGCTCAACTGATTTTTACTAAATTTAAACTTTACAAAATTTTAATAATTATTTTTATTAAAAATTATAATTTTACAAAATTTTAATAAAAATAAATGAATTTATTTATTAAAATATTATAATTTTGTAAATTTTTATTAAAATAACTAAATTTATTTCTTAAAAGAATAAATCCTAAAATTTTAATAATTTAGGGGATTTTTATTAAATCCCAAAATTTTGCAATAATTTTTATAATTATAATTTTATATTGAAATAATTTTTATTAAAAATAAAAATTCTAATTTTGGGATTTATTTTTATTAAATTTAGTGATATTTTTATGATTATATATATATTTTTTAAAGTTTTTATAAAATAAAATGGTCTTTTAATTTATTTTGGGGTAAAATTATCATTTTAGTAAAATTATTTAATAGTGTTAATGTAAAAGTGGCTAGTTGATACAAATGTGAAAAGAAAGGTGATGTAAAATATATGTTAAAATTTTGTAGTGGTTTGATGAAAATAAGACAAAATAAAGGTGGTGCAATGATAATTTCTCCAAAATTTATTTAGACTAGTATTGAATATTAAATATAAAAAATTTAATTATTTTCTTTACAATAATGTTGAATATTAAATTTTTGAATTCAATTATTATTAATATAATTCAATAATATTAATTCTATTTAAATAGTTATTTTAACCTCATTAAATTAAATTCAATAAAGTCCTGTCAAAAGTTGTACCAAAAGAAAAACAAAATTATGTATAATCCATTCTAATTCAACCTAATTTAATTCTAAATATAATCCGGTCCAATATAATTCTGTCTTCTAAAATTAGTCTGAAAAAAATTCGTTTAAACCTCAAAAAAATTTGGGAAATTTACAACCGTCCACCTGTTTGTTTTGTCTTTTTCAAAAATACACAAACACTTTTTTTTTTTTCAGCGCGCCACCTGAAGTTCACTTTTTGTTGCATTCTTCCACTTCCGTCTAATTTCCGTTAGCAAATTTAACGGAATGACCTTTTTACCCCTCAAAATTACAATTTAACCCAAAATAAATAGAAATTGGAGATAAATTGGATGGATTTATTTTTTTTTCAAAGGTGGATGCTAGAAATTGGAGGAAAATAATGTTTGTTGCTTGCTAAATTTAGAAAATTTGTATTTATTTTTTTGGAGGAAAATAGTGTTTATTACTTGCTAGATTTAGAAAATTTGTATTTATTTTTTCTCTTTCAAAAAAATAAATACAAATTTTCTAAATTTAGCAAGCAACAAACACTATTTTCCTCCAATTTCTAGCATCCACCTTTGAAAAAATTTAAATACATCCAATTTATCTCCAATTTCCATTTATTTTGGGTTAAATTGTAATTTTGAGGGGTAAAAAGGTCATTTCGTTAACATTCCGTTAAATCTACTAACGGAAATTAGACGGAAGTGGAAAAATGCAACAAAAAGCAAACTTCAGGTGGCGCACTGAAAAAAAAAAAGTGTTTGTGTATTTTTGAAAAAGGCAAAACAAACAGGTGGACGAGTGTAAATTTTCCAAAAAATTTAAAATTTAAATTACACCGATTGACAAATAATACCGGTTTTTTTGAATTTGCGCCCGTAAAAACAACCAGAGCGGCGCTGCGGTGTCGTTTACTCTTTTATTATTAGCCATTTCTAGTAAATAAACGACATGACGTTCAAAGGCCCATTGCAATTAAACGACGTGTCATTCCTGGATCGACCTTCCTTGCTTGCGAACGCGTTTACTAAGCGGAATTGTACAGGCTGTAGTTTGTAGTGTAGGCTCAGGCAAGTTCTCTCAGTTCTGGTGTTGGTTACCCCCGCACTTGCAAATACTAACTGCGACTTAAAAAAAAATTAAATTAAATTAAATTAAATTAATTGAACTCAAATCCTTCTCTTCTCTTTTTGAATTATTCCTTCTCATCCTCACCATTTTTGAAGTGATTTATTCAAAATGAGCGTGATCGACATATTAACGAGAGTAGACTCGATCTGCAAGAAGTACGACAAATACGACGTCGAAAAGCAGAGGGAGACCAATGTCTCCGGTGACGATGCCTTCGCTCGCCTATACGGCGCCGTTGAGGCCGACATCGAAGCAGCTCTTCAGGTCAGTCCCATTTCCACCTCTTCCTCTACTGCTCATACTAGCGTCCAAAAAAAAAGTCAAGTATAAGATCTGAGATAGAGTTAATTGAAGATCTATGAGGTTTCTTCTCGAGTTCAAATTCCAATTTAATTCCGATTTATCTTTAATAATTATGCTCGCGCTCAGTTGTTGAGAAAGCTGAGAAGGAAGACAAGAGTGATTATCTTCCGATTAAGATCAATTTAAGATAATTAGTTGTTAAAGTAGAGTAATTTATGTGAAGATCTATGGTTTTGTATACCTACATTTAGCGGATTAGGGATTAGCTAAATTTTGTTTTTTAATTTGTTTGATTTACTGAAATTTGAGTATTTGATCTACAGAAGGCGGAGTCTGCTTCTAATGAGAAAAACAGGGCATCTGTGGTGGCTTTGAATGCTGAAATTCGTAGGACTAAGGCTCGATTGTTAGAAGAGGTCCCCAAGTTGCAGAGACTGGCCATAAAGAAGGTTAGTATCAACATTTCTTTTAATAGTTATTTGTTGAAATATTTTTAAAAGATTCTGTTCATTATTAAGGCATGCATTTGACACTAAAAGTAGCATGTAGATTTATACCCACAATTTCATGATTTTGATAAGGAGTGTTGAACTACCCATGCATTGATGGACTGATTCATCACCTACACGTTAATATGTGTTGAGGTTGCGTACTTCACAGTCCTTTGTTTGTTATTGCTTGTAAATATTCATATGGTTATAATTTGAGTGGCTGTTTATTCCTTGCATACTGATTTTGGGATGTGATGTCTAAGAAAAGAAAGGAAATGTGTTAGTATCAGTCCATTTCTCAGGTGAAGCCGTTTTTATTGAATGAATCATACACCTGAACAATAGTATACCAATATTGCTTAGTTCTTGATGGCATAAATCTTACAATTTATTGCAGGTTAAAGGGCTTTCAACAGAAGAGTTAGTTGCTCGCAATGACTTGGTACTTGCATTGCCTGATAGGATCCAAGCTATACCAGACGGGACTGCTGCTGCACCAAAACAAAGTGGAGGTTGGGGGGCTTCCGCTTCCCGTACAGAGATCAAGTTTGATTCAGGTGCAGTGTTGATTTTATTTGGATTCATTTTACAGACCTTAAATCACATTTGTTAAATGGATATATAGGCTTTTATTGCGATATGATTTTAATATACATGTCAGTATTCCTCTTTTAACAAAGAAAGTGTTTCTCAATGTACAAGCAAATCTAATAATTGTGCATTCAATGTATTACTTACGTTAGTTTTCCTATGCCAAAACAAAAAGTTATGGAAAAATACTACTGGATTACATTTTGCAAAGCCAATCTTCACCTAACTTGAATCTTTTTGAAGTTTTTTTTTTTTGGGGGGGGGGGGGTTCAATTTCTGAATTTTTGTTAAGCATTTAAACTTTTCCCCATTAATTTTTAGTTACCTTATGTCTATTTTGCTCTTTGAAGATTATATAGTCACATGAAAATGTTATTAGTGTGGAAATTATGTGATTCATTTTTGCTGTCTACTTACCTGTTGTGTAGATGGGCGGTTTGATGATGAATACTTTCAACAAACTGAGTCGTCAAGTCAATTCAGGCAAGAGTATGAGATGCGTAAAATGAAGCAGGCAAGTCACATATCTCAAGTTGCAGCTTCTTTCAGCATGATTTTGTAAACTAAAATTAAGCATGTATGGTTCCTAATTTATGCCTTTTCCAACCATGGTTTTTGAAATTGATCTGTTTTGACAATCACACAGGATCAAGGTTTGGATATGATTTCAGAAGGCCTGGATACTTTGAAGAATATGGCCCATGATATGAACGAGGTATTCTGGCTTGAATTAAACTATTAGTTAATTTGCATACATTTTGTTCACCATCTTCAGGGGATTTGCAGGAAGTGGATAGACAAGTTCCTTTGATGGATGAAATTGACACTAAGGTCAGCAGCACTTTTATATCCTTCTATGCTTTCAAAACTCTTATCTTGTTGCAGTATAGAGTTTATGTTGAACAATCTTCATTCTTCTTTACAGGTGGACCGGGCTACAGCTGACCTTAAGAATACTAATGTTAGACTAAAACACACTGTTACTCAAGTAATGACCTTTAACTTATGAATTTCGTATTCCATATTTCTCTAACTGTCTCCAGTTGTATGTTTCTTTAACATAATCTCTGGTTCTGTTCCAGTTGAGGTCTAGCCGAAATTTCTGTATTGACATAGTTTTGCTGTGTATTATTCTGGGAATTGCTGCCTATTTATACAAGTAAGCACCTTACTCTTTCATCAGAGCTTAAACTTATGCATCGCCACTGTTTTATCAACTTAAGTGTGTCAGCTTTCCCCATATGCCCTTGTTGAGGAATATGTAGAATTTAACAGACCATTCAGTTAGATCTCCATGATTGGGAATTCTTATGCTAATTTTATTATTGCTAAGGACAACCAAGTCTGAGGATTGAGAATTGATGGCATGGTTTTATGCTGGCATTCTGGGCAGCTGTAGAAAAAATTTATAATTCCTGTCATTGATGCTTTTCCTATTTGATATAGCTATATTTCATTTATTAATTTTTTATGAGACTCTGAGTATTCATCTTGTCTGCCTGCAGTCCATATTGTTATTCATAAGAATATGGAATCTTCTTTCTTTTCATTTTAGAAGTCATTGTGGATTCTCATGGACAATTTTGGAGTGATTCATCTAAACATTTTTGTGATTGAGGTATTTAAGTAGTAAAGTTGACAATTTGGTTGGATAACTTTATGGTGTTGTCAGTCTCATGTTGCATGTTCAGTAATTCGATTATTGGATGTTGAGGTAGTTGACAAAGTAGGAAGGATAGAAATTATTGGTCCATGAATTCATGTTGAGTGCAAAGAGAGAATTTGATGTCACTGCATTTAAGCTTTGATCCTAGTGTCCTCAAAATGTACCAGCGCAGAGTATAATGTGTTTATATTTGCCAGTTTGAATTAATCCTTTGAACTGAATGCTTTCCACCATTTACCAAATAGATAAGTGTGGGGGAGGACTCATTAACTAGTGAATTTACTTTGGAGAATCAGGTGTAAATGCATTCGTTGAGGCATATTTAATTTGCCCAGATCCTTCATGATTCAGATTTGTCCCATTGAAACTTTTATGTAATAGATTCATTACTCTATGCTTTTACTATTGTTATTAGATTTTGATTTACTGTCCAAAATTTATTCTGATGGAATGTGCTTTATTTATTTGCAGTGTGCTGAAGAAGTGAAATGATATGAAAGCTACTTCGCTGATTTCCCTCACTTTGGCTTTTGCGTTTTGGTATTATTTTTTGCCTTTTGAGGACGTTTTTTGGTGCTTGATTTTCTATTTGGTTTGTCTCTCTTATATTTGGGATTACTGCTCACATTTGAAAAATGTATGGTTGTCTTTTATGTGCTAATTCACTTGTCTATGTCCATGTGAATAACTTTTCGCTCTTGTGCAGTGTACCTTATATCCATAGTCTAAGCCAATATTCTTTCTCTGGATTCCGACTTTAATCTATTAAGAGTTTTGAATACCGGCGTTTGGCAACACAACTGGTGGAATGTCAAACATAGGATAGTTCAGAATAGATATTTTATTGTGTGAAATAAATTTTGATTGCATAAAACGGAGGATGTTGTGTGGATTGATGGCCAGTATAGTGTTTGCAAAACATCCTAGAGAAAGGAAAAACAAAATTCAGAAACAAAATTGAGCATATAACTTGTAGTTTTGTGTTTCTAAGCTGGGAAGGGGTTATATATAAAGAAACAAAATTTTGGATCAGTAAGGTCGACTGACATATCATTTCTGCTGTTCAAAATGTATTTACTTAATGCTCTGAAAATTTGACTAGATAAGAAATTGCTCTGAACCCAAGTCAAACATTGGATATTTTGTGCACCAAGACGTTATTAATAATTAATATCTTGTATTTGTAACATCGATGCTATTTCCTTGTAAAAATTTCCTCATCTATTTCGACTTGAGAAAAGAAAGGGAGGTGTCTTTGAATTCTTGAAAAGGGCTATTTTTAGAAACCTTCCCCGAGGTTTGATATAATTTCACTTAGATGGCGAGATTGATTGTATTCTCACTTATCTCCCTTGCCGTTAGTATACATACGGGTTGACCGTTAGTTTACTTCTAAAATGACTAAAATATCCAAATCAATTTGGGGAGACAGATCTCCCAGGCGATAAGTGTTTGTCTCTCTAAATTACAGAATACTTGTTTCTGTAATTTCGAGCTACGAATGCCATCTCCCGGGCAACAAGTGTCTATCTCTTCAAATTACAGAATGCTTATAGGGCTGGATAGTGAAATAAAAAACTACTAAAACATAATTTAGTTCTTTTAGCAATAGACATACCAGTCTCTACCAAACAAACTATCAATATTTGACTTGTTTAAAGAAATAATTAAATTCGAAACCATCAAGTTGTATATCACCAAACCGGCAACACAAATAAAAAATAACAAACATTTTAATTTTTGGCGAGAGAAAAAAAAACATTAGTATGAGTTAATTGAATTGGAAAATAACACTAAGTAGAATGACATCATCATTTAAATAACGGTCACATGTGTATTTTCACAGCTTAGAATTGGTGACAATCACAATTTGCTTGAATTTCATCAGCGTATATACACAAAAAGAATAAAAATAACAACTACACTAACTGTGTGGCGTGATAGTTAAATTATACTTTATACATGGCATTGTTCATTTCTACTGCAGGTTCCAGTGGAATAACAGACGGTTCAATTGGCCTTTCGTTCCTATCATATGTCAATAAGTACACGTTAATAAGTGAAAGAAAGATAATAATAATAATAATGACATTACTAAACAACAACAGTTACAATAATAAAGAAAAATAATGATAATAATAATACATTTCAATATTTTTCACATGACATGCGTGCTACAAAAACTGTCGCACGGGAGACATCACTTGTCGCCCAAAAACACAGAATGTTTGAATGTGCGACAAGAGCATGTCGCCGCCCAAAACACAAAAACAGTGTTTTTGGGCGACATGGGTTGTCGCCTAAAAAAATAAAAACTGACTTCGGGCGACATAAGTTCATCGCATGTGCGACAACAATGTCACCCAAAAACACAAAAACTGTGTTTGTGCAACGAGAGCTTGTCGCACAGGAGACAGACCTTGTCGCCCAAAAGCGCAAGAACTATGTTTGTGCAACAGGTGCACACAAACACTGTAAATTTATAAACAGATCAACTTTAGCAAACTTGGGCGAGAAAAATAAAAATTATAGCTAAGACTGCTATTTTACACACCTATTTGCATAAGAATAACAAATTATTGGCTTTATATGCCTTATTACACTATGTATAGTGTAAATCACAAACATAAAATAACCAATAATTAATTTTTTTAACTCATGGCCATATATGGCTGAACCTATTTTCCTTTTAATCAATTTTTCCACCACCAACCCATGAACAAGACAAGTCAAACACAACCAACAACTACTTATATAAATCTCCAAAAATAAGAAAATTAAAGTTATTTTAAAATTTTAGACTTTGATAAAGTAACTAACCTCTTATAAACTCCAATACCAGTAGCATATTATGGCCGCCGTCGATTGTCACTGGTCGGTGGCCTTCTCCGACCACCCATGTTTTTCTTCTTCATGGGTTATATATGCTCTTGGTGTTTATTTCTTTTTGTTCCAGCAAATGAGAGTAGGGGAGTGAAGTGAAAATTGTGATAGAAATAAATGGTGAAGATCGACAATTGTGAGTGAAAATGGAGTAGAGTGGAGTGGAATGAAAATTGTGAGTGAAAATGATGTTTATCTCCATTGTTTTTTGTGGTGGGGAAAGAGAAATGCACTCTTTTACATAATGGATATTGTGTATAATCGGATAATACAATTATTCAATAGATTTTAAACCATTTTTTTAATTGTTATTTTATTTTTTAGAATTTTAGCTTGTCTTTTACATTTTTGCCCTCAAATACAAACGTTATACATGTATGTATACTAACAGCAGGGAAGTTAAGTGAGAATACAATCAATCTCGCCATCTAAGTAAAATTATATCAAATTGTAGGGGAGGTTTATAAAAATAGCACATCTTGAAAATGGAAAGAGGCGCTTTGAAATTGGTCACTGTTATTGATTTGCTACACGAGCCCATTTGGTTAAGCTGCCAGGACTCCCACCCGCTTGCTAACCATACGGGTCAGCAGGGCTTAGAAAATTGGCCCAACTGCTTTTTTAATTTATTTTAACTCAAATTGTTACCAATACTAAATTATGTGATAAATTTTGATAATTATGTTTATAAATATCATCAAATTCTATATATATAACCAAGATTTACCAAATATAATAATCACTGTAACTTTTTTCATCCAGCATAGTTTTTTTTTTTAAAAATTACTGCATTTCAGTACTAGATAGGTTTTTTTTTTTTTTGAATTACATGAGACTAATGCTCAGATTACAACTCATATTATATGAGATTTACAACTGATATTTACAATCAGACAATTACTGAGCCTAATTTACATTAATTCTTATATAGTCCTGCCCAGATTTTACGTTCTTTAATATTCGAGGGGTGTCTACTCCTCTCACATTTCGACCTTTTTTAATATTCGAGAGGTGTCTACTCCTCTCACATTTCGAAAGAGAGAAAATTGCATTCACTTAATAATTAAGGAAGGAAATCCTGCCCAGATTTTACTTTCTTTAATATTCGAGGGGTGTCTACTCCTCTCACATTTCGACCTTCTTTAATATTCGAGGGGTGTCTACTCCTCTCACATTTCGAAAGAGAGAAAACTGTCTTCACTCAGATTACAACTCATATTATATGAGATTTACAACTGATATTTATAATCAGACAATTACTGGGCCTAATTTACATTAATTCTTATATAGTCCTGTCCAGATTTTACTTTCTTTAATATTCGAGGGGTGTCTACTCCTCTCACATTTTGAAAGAGAGAAAACTGCCTTCACTTAATAATTAAGGAAGAAAATAAACCCCTACATACGTCGCAGGAGCTCGAACCGCTGCACTCACAGTTGTGAGTGCAGGGTCCTGGTCACTGGGCCAATGCCCAGTTGGTTAGTACCAGATAGGTTTTAGAAATGAATGAAAGTGAAAAAAATTCTTAACAATGTTATAACCGAATAAAATTAAACAAATGGGTGATAAGACTTTGGTCCTGATAATTTTAGCCACTTTGGTTGCTAATAAATGTTTAGCATTACCACTAGTGTTAAGACAGTAAAGAAAAATTCACGGTTAAATGGTAAACTAACATTTTCGCGTGAAAATTGATTATTTGAAATCTCTGTGTTAGTTATTTTGCTTGTTAAAACTTAAAAGGTCTCTTTTACTCTTGAATAGTGTTATTTTTCGGTTAGGATTTTAACATCGGGGATAACATAACATAATAAAAATTTATCATGTACCCTAAGTTATAACAATAATTTCTAAAAGGGATTAAAGTGTCACTCTCTAGGAACCTAAAATCGTCTCTTACAGTAGATGGGTATATGGAACCCCAGCAAAATTATAAAATGATTCCCAGTTATGCAAAACCCCAATTCAAGATTTGAACTCTCATTCTTGTTTAATAAACCACCAAACCAAAAGCTAATATTCATAAATTCCTAAGAGAATAAACGAAGCTGTTCCTTGATTACATGATTTATCTGAAACCAAGTTCGAGGTCATTGTTCGATAATCAATATTTTGTTTATTTTGTTTATTCAAAATTTAACCGAAAAAAAAAATATTAGAGTTATTTTACAATCAAAATTTAACCGAAAAAAAAATATTATAGTTATTTTGTTTATTCAAAATAGCAATAAAAATTATTGATTAGATGATCAGAATACAATCAGTAATACAATTAATGATTGCATTTTTAATAACATCATAATCTAAACTAAAAATCATACCTAATTTTTAATAGGAAGTGAAAGTATATATATGTACGCATATTTTTACCATTCTTTCTATACAAAATTCTAAGTATTTCACACGTAGATCGAACCTCGCAAACACTAGTAATTATACAGGCTGCAATGCACACAATACCACGCTTCATGCTGTCTTTCAAACTTTTATTTAGTAGCACGCTCACACTCCTTAATCAATCTTCAATAATAATACAGATACAATCTCTTTCACAAATTAATGTCGTATTATTTTCTAATTGATGCATGATTCATTCGAGTCACTTTCCTGTGAAAACCAAGTTATTGAGCTCTTGATGATATTGCATGATACGACTCCATTGATGATGACCATGACTGAAATTGTTACCCTCAGAATGATCTGTTTCGTAAATGTTCGTTTCCCCAATGCTTTCATTACTCACAGATAATATAATTTCTTCCTCCTTATGAACATATCCCTCTTTAATTTTCTTGCTCGGCGGAACACAATCGTCTTGCTGATTTTTCTCCATAAGCTCAATTCTTTTCAGTGGGTTGAACAAGCTATCTTCATCATGAGCTGCAAGACAAGATTTATCACCGCCTCGAAAGCTTATGTTCGAGTCTGTATCGATGCAGCAGCTAGTAAAATCTCGATAAGCAAAGATGTAAGGTAACATGGAGCAATCATTGTATAAATAACTTTTCACCATCTCAACATTAGGGTTTGTATTATTCATATGCCGCAACTCATTCACTTTTGAGATAAAACCGGGCGCTGCTTCATAGCTATAACCATTTCGATCATCCCACGCTTTCCTGGAGTTGATGCTCTTTTGCCTCACTCGACACAGCACCCAATCATCCAACTGCAACATGAATAATAGATGCATGTTTCAGTATTAACCCTAATAAGATGATGGACATTGATATAAATAATAACAAATATAAACTTTGCAGCTAGCTAGAGCTTACCCTCATAGATCCTTTTCGGTTGGGTGTCCAAGCGATGGTATCGGGTAATCTGTATTCATGCATGATCCAATCTGTCTTGTATCCTTTCGGAGGGCGTCCTTCGTAGAACACAAGAGCTTTCTTGACTCCAATACTCTTCGTTCCAAACGAAGTAAGTATCGGTTTATCAGTCCCCGTGGCCTTCCAAAAACCCGAAGCAGCTGCCCTGTTCGGCCTTGCTCCATTCGGATACTTCCTGTCTCTTGGAGTGAAAAAATACCATTCTTCCTCTCCAAACAATGCTTTCCCTGCTTAAAAAGATATAAAATAAATAGCGGCTTTGTGTGTGTGTGTGTGTATTGCATACTTAATTAACAAAACACGCACGCGCACGGCGCACACAGATACACAGAGATATACATACTTGGTAGATCCCACGGGTTATATTTGTATAAATCGATTTCAGCGATGATTGAAGCTGGGAGAGGAATTGAAGCAACTTTGTTTGTTAAATAATGAACAATGAGCTCTTCATCAGAAGGGTGGAATCTAAAACCAGGAGGGAGTTGAATATGTGGGGGAGCTGCTAGTTTATTATTTTTCTCCATGGAATAAGACATTAATTGATGCTTGTTGTTGTTAGTGATGCAGCTGGAAAAACAAGAAGGCTACTGATATTATCGAAACAATATTATTAGCTCCTTGCTAGAGTTGCAAATTCGGGAGCACTGTGCAGCGTTTTGCATAGGTTATATAGGAGAATAAGAATTAATGTTAATCCCATGCAGACGTTGGCGGTGCAATTAAACAGCTTAATTAATTATTTTTATTGGTAAATCAGTGAAGGTTCAAAGAGAGATGACTAATTAATGAATTGTCCGGATCTATGACTTCTTGAAATGAGCCCGCCAAAACATGTCATCAATTTCGATAAGTTTGAGGAAATGTGTTAGGTTGAAGTTAACATCATACTTTTTTCTTATTCACATCATGGAGTAGTGTAATACACTATAATGTTAACAGTGCCACATTAAATAAACCTAAGAGGAGTTGAGTTTGTGTAATACAACACTGTTCACATTAGTTTTTTAAAATTTAATTAAAATAATAACAAATAGGTAAAACTAAATAATATAAAATAAAATAAAATAAAAACTCATATATGCCAACGCAAGTGTTGATGAACTGCCAGTGACAGTTTGATGGCTGGCCGTAGGCTTGACTGCAGCATAATATCGTGTTTTGCATTAGGATTAGGCACTATTACAATATTTTTTGTTGAGGCTACGCAATAGTTCAATTATTTCTAGCAAAAATGCTTCTGCTTGTTGTAAATTTACTGAAAAAAAAATTTGAGAAAAAGAAACTTTGACTGCAGATCTACAACAAATAAAGATTTCTTTATTGGTAATAGTTGCACTATGAAGTAGCTTCAACAATAATGATTCTAATGGTATCAAAATATAACTTAAATGACATTAAAGTACAACGGTCAGTGGTAGAAATTTTTTATTTTATTTACAAAAATTTTAATTATTAATTAATTATAAATAATAATAAAATACAAATATTAGAAAAAAAAATATTGGTTTACATAATGCAGCCTATACCACATTAAAAATTGTATTACATTACAATTTAATACAATATAATGTAATACAACCTAGTGCAATATAATACAGTGTATTAAATACACTCTTAATTAATTGAGTAGGTGTTACTGTTATTTTACTCACTCTAGTTGTATACTTATTTTACTCACTCTAGTTGTATACTTGATCAATGAAATTGTATCGTTTTTTTTTCTTTTGAGGTGAGAAAAATATAAATTTGAGCTAATAAATTAATTATCGATAACTAGTTATATTAACTACGTACATATGCTTTGCAATTGAAACATGATTAAGTTCGGATTATGTCTATCGTGAAATCACAATTTTTAAGATGCTCCTCAAACTATTTTACACCTTACCTTACTCTCCATTTTTGTTAAGAAAATGAAAAAATTTCATCAACACCCCTCATTTTTTTCTTTAATTTTTTAACAAAAATAGGGGTAAATTAAAGCTTACAACAGTTTCAAAAATATTTTTGAGATTATCATCTTACGGGGAAGAATCCGAAACTAATCTATTAAAATATCGTACCTTATTTAATTCTTGTATCATGTGTGTAAATTGGTTTTTTTATTTAGTTGAGAGGTGCTCAGGATATAAACTCTAGTGGATGAAAGTAGCCAAGATTTTTTGTTCAATGTGAGCAGATTTGAACACTGAAGAGTGCCTTCACTTGTTGCTTTCAACTTTCTTTTAAGAAATACATAGTGCAAGTAGCTTGTCAAAAATACCTTGGAATTATTTTTGTGCAGTATTATTGTCAGTATAAAATAGATAAGAACTACTTAAAAAAAAAAACGATAAAAACAACTTTTAGAATGTTTAGAATGGAAAACTAGCGGGTGTTTGGTACCCTTTTTCGAATCACTGTTTTTCGTTTTCCATAAATAAAATACGAGAAAATATGTCTGGTAGCAGCTTTTACTGTAGCATTTTCATTTCTCCAGTCCAAAACAAGTTGTTCTTTTTGTGTTTTCTACTTTTTATTGCCCAGCAATCAGGTCCCACATTGTAATATTTATTGCTGTCAGCTTATGGGTCCTGCACTCAAGGACAAAGAGCATTTTTTAAATTTAATTAATCTACTTTCCATTGTTTATAATTGCATCTTAAAATTACTATAAGAATAAACCTCTTTATTGGAATATATATATATATATATATATATATATATATATATATATATATGATTTCTATATAATCATAAAAAATTATGATCCTAATTTAGGTTAATTATTAGTTAGAATAAACTTTACATTATAATGAATTACAATTTTTTTAGATATTATCTTAAAAAATTTACCTTCATATAATAATAATTATATATAAAAAAGTCTTAAATTATTTTAAAAATTAAAGATAAAATAAAATATTTTTCTAAAATTACCTAGGACAATAATTTTATTTTTTAGAGTTTTTACTAAATAATTGTATAACGAGAGAAAACCAAATATAAAATGAAAACGTTTAGACTTTCAAAATGATTTTACTTATATATTACTTGGATTAAGAATAATTAAGTCAAACCAATAATTTTCTAATTATACCTATATTAAGTTATATCCTGCCAATAATTAAAAAATAATTGATTCTAATATTATGACTATAAAGAAGTTTTATTGTATACAGTAATGTATTATTAAGAAAAATATTTGCTTTACTTTAAAATCATTTTCAACTTGAATTATAATTTTACTGGAAAATCCTTTTTTTTTGTGTAAATGCTGTCAGATAGTTTCATTAATATCTATTTATTATTATTTTACTCTATTTTCTTATCAAAGTTGCATTTTAATTTAATTTTAAATTCTCTCAAATAAGTATATAGTCTAGCCCAAATGTATATGTCCACATAAGGCCCATTTCTCACTCCTTAAGTTATAAGAAGACTTGAATAATTTCCTACACGCTTGGAGAAAAAAGGTGAGAAACACCAAACTAAATGATAGGTCTAAACATGTTAATAAAATATTGACCACAGAAAACTAACAATGCAAAAGACATTATTTATTAGAACTTAAGTACTACTCTTTAGGCTTTTACCTTGGAATTTTAACCTTTATGATTATTAATGTAATTACTAAAAATATGACTGAAAAGAGAGAGTATGTTGTTTATTTATCATAAATATAAAAAATACCTGTAGTCAAAGAAAATATGTTGATTTTATCCTTTTAATAGATTTAATGTCCTTTTATATAATTTCTTAAGTTATATGAATAAATGATAATATAATAATAAGAAGGAAAAATTTCAGATTCCCCCTTAAATATAAGTAAGAAATACTTACATACAAACTCAACAAGATTGTAATATTTACCACCTCTAGATTTTGATATGCCACACTTAACCCCCTAGAAATTGACATATTGTATTGAATTATAATAAAAAGTCCACATTACCTCTAATTAATTTTAGTCATTTTGCAAACTATAAACATCCATGAAGTAAAATATTTTGTATGTTTCATGACAATAATGTCCTTAATAAGTTGAGTTAATTACGTAGTTTTAAGTAATTTTTCTTTTTTTATCTTTTTTTTTTTATATTTTATTCATTTAAAAACTGAAAAATGTAAGCAAATTGGGCAATATAGTATTCAAAGGTTTGGTGAAGCTTAATTTATGGTTTATCATATTTTTCCCTTGTTATCATGGAATAAAATTTTATAAGAAAATCCAGTCTGTAAATAGCTTATGTTTATGCCAAAATTCTAAATAAGAAAATAAATTAGGTAAATAACTTCACTATCAAGGATATTATTGTAATATCACACGCTAAGAATATTCCATTTTCTTGTATGTTTATGGTTTTTAAAACAACTTAAATTGATTAGGAGTAATATAGACTTTTTATCATAATTTAACAAAATATATCAACTTTTGTTGGTATTAAGGGATAACCTATTAAGTCTAACATTTCTATATTTGAAGGGGGTTAGTGTAATAGCCTTTTGAATTTGAGTGTAAGTGACTAAGTGTTACATATATTTGAGGGGAGAATCTATAATTTTTTCATAATAATAAAACAATAACAACAACAACAACAATAATCATGATAATGATGATGATGAGAGATTGGGGTTTTATTAGGGTATTGGAGGAGGTGTTAAAATGAATTTAGATTTGGGAATGATATTTTTTGTGATTTTTTTATATTTTTACTATTAGTATTTAATTACATATATGTATATTCTTATTTAATAACTGTTAGTCATAACTTTTTAAAAATTAACACAAAAATAAGATCAACGTGGAATCCTTGTCCATTAATAGCAATACTCATAATAAAAGCATGAAATTCAAAATGAATATTCTACCTACCCACTAAACATTCTTCAAGTTAAAGAGACGGGGAGATTGCCACTTTCCCGCAGATATCACCATTTATCAACAACCTTTTAGCATTTTCATAATACATTATTATCTCTCTGACATCATAATTTTAAAATTGACTCCTAATTACTTATAAATTATATAAATCAAATAACTTGATGGATAAAACATAAAATAAAATTTTAAAAAGTTTCATACTAACAAAATAAGAAGAAATTATTTATTCTTATTTAATTATTATAATTTTATCTTTAATTATTCATAAAAAATATTATATAAATTAAAAATAATTTTTTTTCTTTAGTAATTGCCACTTTAAATGCATCTCTATTCTCGCATACATTGCAACTAATCCATAAAATATAAAAATTGCCGCCAACAGTAACCACAAATACAACATTACAAGCAAAACAATAGCCATCACTACGATTGACAACGGTAAACATATAACTAAAATTTTATTACACAGTAAAAACTATAGATATTAGGTTATAAAAAATAATAATGAGATAATTTTTTATATTTTCAATATTTTATCTTCTTATGCTGTAGATTTTATGTTTTCAATAAAAAGAATTAGGTTAAATTTCCCATTTGTCCCTTTTTGTTTTAAATTCTAACGGCAGGATTAGTAACGAGATATTATGAAAATATTAGAGTAGTAAATGATTAAAAAAAAAAAAATCTTATTAAGAGGAAAAGCGGAAATCTCCTCAGATATGACAAATGCTTAGAAGATGCCCATATCCAAATTTGGCTTCTAATCCTAGATAGAAAAATTCCAAACAAAATGTCAATTTTGGGAATATATCATAAGATTTTGTAGAGTAGAAATTTTGAAAAAACATTAAAGAAAACTAGGGTCGGTGATTATTGTCAATAATTGACGAACATCAGGCCCATAATAAATTTAATTAACTATTGTTGCCTTGATTATTTTAAGCATTACTTGTAACCCACCATTTATGTGATATTATTATATGCTATCCACTTGGTTGTCATTTTCTAGTGTTGGTAAGCATTATTATTAGCTTAAGAATTTAGGAGCATGAAAATCGTTAGATAAATCATAATGATAGATCAAATTGAGTGTTTTCTACTCTCCGGGCAAAGAAAATTAATTCAACATAAAAAACAAAGTAGAATAATGGGTATGGCGGTGAAGATGCTATTGTTGGTTATGTTTCTTCCATACCTTAGCTTTATTTAGCGAAATTCCAAGAAATAGAACATTATTATGGAGACATAATAGTCCTTTTTAAAAAAAAAAATTGACATAATAGTCCAAAATGAACAGTTTTGATTCTATTATATGTTTTTTCCTCATTGAATTTTCCTTCTCAACAAATTTTTTTCGGCCAAGCTTAAGTCTTTTTCAACATGAATCGGTGTTTATTCCTTTCACGTCTCAAAAAGATTGGACATACATGCTTGTTTTCATATTTAGGGTAGAAATTCTTTTATCAAATTTTTTTTTTTCTGATAAGATGTTGCTTCATCAAATGGGTGAGGCTATTTTCATTTTAACAAGTCGGTGGGGGGCTTCAGTCCACAATAGAACTACTGTAAAATATTCTTATAGTCAATGTAAAATATCATTAAATCTAAGTAAATTGTTAATTAAGCCCCCAATGATTTTTTTTTCTTTAAACTAATGAAAGAATTTGTTTGGGATAAGTTTTTAAGAAAATAAATTCTAATATTTATATATTATTAGATTTATTAGAAGCAGTCCTCTCTGAATAAAATGTTTGATTCCATCACTGATAAATAATATTATTACTCGTAACACCCATAGCCGGCACACTCTTTCAGCGAACTTTTTGTGCCAACATTTTGACAAATATTTATGGGAAACAAATCAATAGACAATGACAATAACTTTTATTTAATGTTTTATGAACTTTTCTACAAACTTTGTTACGCTTTTCTTGAGGAAATTAATTATTTATTATTAATAATTACTCTTTTTTTTTTATAGTGATAATATAAATATTTATATTGGTTCATTTTTTAAAGCCAATTATTGCACATGCTAGATCATAAGAGCAGTAAAATGTAAAAGCAAGAGCAGCATTTACTCGAAAAGAAAATAAAAATGGGTGGCATGACCAAATAAATAAATAAATAAATAGTAGTTGAAAATTTGAAAAGCAACGGCTGTTAAAAGTTGTATAATAATTATATACATCTATATATCTCAATTTAGGTACGTTAGCCAAAAAGATCATGAGGATTTGAAGTTAACATAATATTTCTTAGTACATATACATTTACTTTAATAAAATCAATTTATCACAATACTGATCGAAATAAAAATTATTGGAGAAAATTTGGAATATATGTCATAATATTTCTTAGACAGTCTGATACATGATATAGTGAAAACATATCACATAAGACTTTGACATATTAATCATTGAAAATATCGGTATTGCTGCACATCTTAAATTTTTTATTTCAAATAATGTGATATTCATTAATTGATTAGTGAGACAGTACAATTAATTCACTTAAATTTTATAAATAATTATCAATCACTTAATAAATGACATATCATTTGAGATAAAATTTAGAGTATTTATCATTACTCATATTATAAAATACATTGAACAGAAATGCAGGAAACCCAAATCGAGTTAAATTCACTATTTAAAGTATGACATTGCCCTAGGTAAAAAAAAAAAATGTCAATGTCCGTACTAATACACAGCATCATTGTTTTAGTTTTATTATTATTTAATAGTGGCTTTGGATCATTAATATATAATCCAATTTAATTTTTTTTAATTATGTTCAATTTTATCTCATCCATGCACAGCGACCTAATTAACCGACATCAAGAAAGAAGATGACCCGGATATTCCAGGACTTTGCTAGTGAAATAAAAAGAAGTGCTCTTCTAGCTGTAATATGTTTTATTTCTAAATGCACAGTCTTTGAATTTGAAATTATTATTTTATAATAAAATGTGGATTAAAATATCACCATGAATTAATCACGGAAAACATTATGATTAACACGTGAACATGAATCATACCTGATATATGTTATCTTAAATATTTTGGAAGAATAAGTATCGGGAAAAATAGCGAAAGCCCCTGTTGTTTAATAAAATTAATCGAAATTTTTTGTAATGTTTTAAAACACATCTAAATTCCCTTAAGCGTCAATTTTTTTGTTTGTTAATCTCATCATTTTATCTTTAGTAGTTGTTTTATGTTGGCAATATGAGTAACTTTAATTATTTAATTAATTGAATAATTTTTAATCATATATAATTAATTGAATATTTTTTTAATATATATATACATACACTTTTTTAATTTAATTTTTCAATTAATTATAATAAAAATTATTTAATTAATGAACTAATTAATGGTATTCTTGTTCCTAACATCAAGCAACCATCGAGAATAAAAGAATAAGATTACTATAAATATTGATATCGAAATAGATTTGAATCTGTTTTAAAACATTAGAGGGTTTTGATTAATTTTGTCAAATAATGGAGGATTTGGCCCGTTTTCCCAATAAGAAGTGGGTATGTGCATGCATGATTCAATTTGCATAAATTAAATTAAATTTTAGTTTTGTTCTATTAAAATGTAGCTGTGGTGGCGTCTTTCCTTTTAGTTCATGGTTCAATTTTGAGCTTCTCTAATAAAAAATCTTACAGACATTTATCAATTTCAGAATATATTATAATATATTGTGTTGGCGAAAATTTGTAGAATTCAATATTCGTTTGCAAAACCAATAAGCAAGAGATTATAATTAATTTTTTCCTCCCAATTGAATTAACTAATATATACCTCTCTTATTAATGAATTACGAGAATATACATGAAGTTAAGACAATAATTTATGCACCGACAGCTTCAGGCCAAGTGTGCCCTGGCCACATTCCTGCATCAACAAACATAAAGAATGAGGTATATAAAATTTTAAAGGAAAAATAGTAACATTAACAAACAGTAAAGTTATGAGTATAAATTGAACACGCATTTTATGTGAAGCTAGTTATTTTTCACTCATTATTAGGATCGGTATTTTTGAGTTGGTTGAAATAATTTTAAATTTAAGGATCTGTTGGTATTTATTGAGGATTGTGGTTGAAATGTTAAAAGTAACTTATCTTATAAATTTTGGCAAAAAATGTTTGTTAAAGTATTTTCGTATATCTATCCTTAAAAAAATAAATTAATATCTACTTATTTTATAATTTTTTTTAATTTTTGACGATAATTTTTGAAGGTTAGTAGATGATTATTTCTTAATGCAGCTTATAAAATGAACAACTACATAAATAACACTTTCTGTGAGCGTTTTACTTTAAAAAAAAATTCACTCAAGCAAGTGAATAGAGAAGATTTGGTGTGTCAAAAAGGAAAGAAATGTTGAAATAAAATTTCCATAATCTTTGTAATCTGTAAGATATAATTCTGAAATAATCAAGATTTATATGTATTTATGATAATCTTTAGTTTCCTTTTTTTTTTAAAGATAATTAAAGGCTCAATATATTCCTTTTTCTTTTAATCTTTTCTAGGGATGGCAATGGGGTGGGGTGGGGTGGGGGTGGGGAGGCCTACCCCATTCCCCACCCCATTAGAAATTTTTGCCTCCATTCCCCACCCCATTCCCCAATAAATTTAGTGGGGTGGGGATGGAGAATCCCCACGTGGGGAATGATTTCCCCATCCCCACCCCATTCCCCATTTATTTATTTTATAATATGTATAAATATATTATTTTAGTAAGTTAAAAATTAAATAAAATCATCATCATATTATAAAGTATTTAAATTCTTTTTAAAAAATATCTAAAAGTTTGAAACAATATCTTAAAATGATATTAAAAGTGAAAAATATTTAAAGAGCGTAGCACCTTAAAAGAAAAAAGAAAATATAACAATGTTTCAAAGTTGAAAAATATTATAGGATTTTCTTTCATTCATATCTTGTTTACATTGCATAAAAATTAAAAAAAAATTATTAATTGACATTATAATTGATAAAATAAAAATTATTAAATAAGAATTAAAAACATATTTATATATAATGGGGATTGGGGTGGGGGTGGGGTGGGGAGTACAAAACCAAACCCCATCCCATTAAGAATTTGGGGATTATTTTCCCACACTCCCCACCCTATTCCCCAAAAATTATTCAAAATTTTTTCCATTTAGGGTGGGGCTCTATGGGGTCCCAAACCCGTGGAGGATTTTGCCATCCTTAATCTTTTCGTGCTTTTCGTTCTCTCACATGATCACATCTTTCATTCTCTTACAGAGAATAGACGAACAATTTAGTCCACTAAAATAACATTCTCCGTGAGTTTATACACCATATGTAATCAAGACTACTCTTTGGCGCATTTAGTTAGTTTGTTAAACGGTGTTTTATAATTTTAATTTCTAAAAATAAAGATGGCGTCTGTTTTGGATTCAAAAATGCATTTGTTACTTAATATATTTCATTGCAAGAGTGTTTTGGAGTTTTTTTTTTTTAAGTTATAGAGACTAAACAAACACTTAAATCAAAATATATGGACTAAACAAACATTTATAAAAACCAATTCAAATGTTGAGTTTTAAAATATTATTGTTTAGTGAATTTTGAAATGATCCAAAAAATTACTATGAAACTTCTTTAAATTGTTATTCACAATGAACGCTACATCATATGCCTCAAAATTTTTTGGAATAGTATTTATGGTTCCATTACTCAAAATTTTTGTAAGTTTCAAGTTAATTTATCATGTCATCACACTATTACTGCTATTTACTATATTCACAAGTCACTTAAAATTTAATTTAGAATGTATAGCACGACCCTAAATGAGCTAATACATGTAAAGTCAGCTTAAATTTTTATTGCATCAAGAGTGAATTAGCTTAAATTTAAAATGAGTATCTATGTATTTTGCATGTAAAATGAGCTACTAAAACTAATTAAGTGGTTCATTTATCTAATCCCAGTCCAACCTATTAGCTTAAATTTTTATTTCGTCAAGAGTCAATTTTATTAATTTAAAATCAAATTAATTAGACTGCACATCTTACAAAATTGTGACAAGACTCATAGCTACCAAAATATCTTGCTTATCAAACTGAAAATTCTGCCTAAGTACTAGTCCATTTGAAGAATATCTAACAAAACAGCGCAATTTGTGGCACTGATAAATTTCTTCAACAACTTCAATAATCATCAACATTTATTTAAATAATTCTTCCTATTTTAATATCACACAACAACAAATAATAATAAAGAAAGAAGATGGGTTTTCTCAATACGTGCATTGTGGGGCAGATGGGAGGGAATCTATGCAATGGGATGTCGTATCTGGTCGGATATAGAAAATAAAAATAATTAATAAAATCTAAAATGAAATATATTCATTCTCTTGCTCAAATCAAAATCTAGGAATTAGAGTTTCTTTAATTTCTTTCGATATAAAAAAAATGAAATTAAATAATTAAAAAAAAAAAAAAAAAGCATGGGTGCACGCGATGGGTTCTTGTTGTTTGTGTGATAAGCTTTGGATACCAACCGGAAGATGAGGAAGCATCAATTATGTAGAAGAAGATCCGAATGCATGCAGCCAAAAGCGGTTGAATTTTCTATTACTATATTGTTTGTACATATCCCATATGTTGATGTACACATTTTAATTCTGTTATGAATTTTGAGTTAATTTTAAATGTATAAAAGATGAAATAGTGGGTGGATGTTGAAATGGTTTGATGGGTCACGCGATGAAAAGGTTACTTTTTTGTAAAATGAAGTCAACTGGCCTTATGCTTATTGTTCCAAGTCGAATGATTATTTTACAAGAAGATCAGAAGTTAATCAAGTGATAGGAAAAATCTTTGACGTCCATTGAGATTAATTATTTAGTTAACTTTTAATTCTTAAGCCAGGGCCGGCTCTAATAGTTTGGAGGCCTTTTGCAATTTTATTTTTCTTTTGAGGCCTTCTTGCATTAAATAATATGACTCTAAAAAAAATTAAATAACTTAAAAATTTAACTATCTTTAATAATATCTTGAATTTCAACGATTATCAACAACATTATAAGATCCCAAAAAAAAAACAAATAATAAAAAGATTTCTACATGTTCTCAAAAGAACATTCACTGAGTTCACCATGTTTATTAAATTTGATTCAATTATCAATATTTGCGGTTGCACTATTTAAATCACAAAATTCACAGCTAATTCAAGTCATATATCAATACAACAAATAAAAAATATAATAAATTTAAAAATAAGAATTATAATAATTTAAAATAAAATAATTGGAATGATAACATATATAAAGCTGACTAGTTGAGATGAATATGATGATCATATGATAGTAATGAATTTTATAGAGAAGATCTGAAGAATTTTCTTTTTAGATCCAAGAGTAAAAATTTTTTAACTGAGTACCGTTAAATTAATATATATTAGTTTTGAGGTTTTAAATAGAGTTAATAGAGTAAAATTTTTTTTAGAAAGGGAAAGTATTGAATTTGTAATAGAGTAATTAATAATAGAATAAAAGTTTCAATGGATTAAAATCATTATCATATGGGAAAAATCATATTTTTATTAAAAAAAAGTATTTCATCAAATGTAGGGATAATTATGAAGGGGAGTAATAATAGGGAGATGCCTAAAAATTAGATTTTCCTAACTTAAAAAATTAGAATTTTAGAATAATAATTATTATTGTATTAATAAATAAATACCTAAAATTTGTGACCTTCCTAAATATGGGACCTTAGGTGACTACTTTGTTCACTTAGTGCTAAAGTCGCCTATGCTTTTTGTATAAGTTAAGTTGATAACTTTTATGCAGTATCATCCCTCAATTCATGCATGGAAAGGCCAAATTGTGTAAGGTAAATTTACCACACTATATTTGAAGTTAGAAATACTAGCTCTTTTATATTTTCTACAAAAGCATTTCAAAATTAAGTTCCCTTTTTATTAGTTATTTTCTAAAAAAATTAACCTATACTATGGGAACCAGTTAATGACATAGTGATAAACTATTGATTCGAGTGTATATTTTGGGAGTTAATTTTCTTTTGTTTTAAGTCTAAATATCTGACATATGACATCATGATAGAGCTGATACAAGGCTAGATATCAACTCTAAAAGATATTATTAACTATTTAACAAATAATACTCTTAATATGAGAAATTTACAAAAATGATCATAAAATTTTTAATAAAAAATGACATTAATTATTTATTGTACAATGCATGCATGAAAAGATAATTAGGAAATAATTTGTCACTGACTTTAATTAGTTTTTAGCATTTTTAACAACATGAATTGTGTTCTGTCCTCTGAAACAAGATTGACAAAATAATTTGAGAATTTTTGTTGATAGGGTAGGCATTTGAAAGATTTTTTTTTTTGGGAGAAATAATAACCTATAATCAAAGTTTCTTATTTCACAAAGAGAGTTTTATTTAATTCAACTAAACAGTATAAAATAAAATAAAAATTTATTCTTAAATGTACATCTACAAACACACTAAAGTTATCTTTGGCAGTTTGGGCTGCTTAGCCTCAAGGGTGGACTTGAGCTGTTTTTCTTTCTTTCTTTCTATTTTTTTAAAAAGAATATTATAATACAATTTGATTAATATTCAGTCAAGACCTATTTTGATATAGTTGATCTGAAGTTCAACTTAAAAATATAATCCAAAGAAGGATGGAGTAAATGACCAGCTAAAAAATATACTCTAAAGAAAGATGAAATATATCATACTCTTTAATTATTGGTACCAAAATTCACTAGTTGTCATATGAATTCATTTGCGCATGAGTTTAGCTTTCACACCATACATAAATCCACACGTCTAACTTATAGTAGAAAAATAGTTTGAGTTGAGAGGTTACGTAAAGTTTAAATTCTTAAGTCATCAGCCGATGTGAGATAGTCTCCTTGACACTTCATCCATCCATGTTATATGTACAAATAAAAATTCAATATAATTTTCATACTATTACACAGTTCACCCATCCATGTTACACTCTAATAAAAACTAAGCATGATTTTCATATTACACTCTAATAGAAGGTTATTGGCCAACTCATATTTAGAAATCATGAATTGTCGGTTAATCCTAATCCATAACATTTTGGAAAGACGCAAATATCTCTTCTCCTTCCTGCAACAAACCCCCCCCCACTTTTCTTTCATGGGAATAAAACTATGTTAAGACATGGCGGCCATAAGACCCCAAGTCCATAAAAATTCTACGAAAGGTGAGGTATTTTCTTGAGTTTTTACAGAATTGTTCGTTAATTTCACATTTTATGTTTTGAATTTTACAGATTTTATTTTATAACCTCTCCACTATAGTCCTATACTCCTATCGAACCAAAACCATGTTCCTTCATACTGATGCTTTCGTTAAAGTAATAATGCAACGAGTATATACTTCAGCATACAATAGAAACATACATAATTACAGACGTACATTACATGCAATCCATCAACTCACAGCACGTAGTAGTAAAATTCTGTAGAAATAGATAAAAAATTATTATATATATTCACTCTCACATCACGTGCAATCAAACTTTTTGAGAGATGGTCCATGGATCCAGCAAATAAATGGCCCCCACACTCAAAAACACACTAAGTGTCAGTGAGACAGGTATCACGGACGGTCCTATAACCTCATGACCTGCCTTGGAAAACGTAACTCACCTTCTCTCTCTCACTCTCTCTCTCACAGGCTTCGGTTCAGCTATAGCTGCTGCTGCTGCTAGTAGCCTGCATCTCCTTTCTAAATTGCGTTGTTACTTTTCATTATGTTTTAATCATTTCTTTTGGCCTCATCAAAAAGCACCATTTATAAAGCTAACTTGATCACTCACATATTTTTATCGCAACCTTTTCTTCTGTTCTGTTAGTAATAAGAGTCCCATCATTTCACCTTTTTACTTGCATGGATCCCCTCGATCGTTCGGTTCCACTAATCACCCTTTTTTAATTTAATAATTATGCGCTTAACAAAATCACATTCGTTTTGATGATAAATTATAGAAGTTGATACATCACACTGCTACTCAAAAAATAAACCTAGAGTTTTTTTTTCTCCTTTTGATAAAAGTTCTACAGTTTAGTTGTTTAATTTTATATGCTTAACTTAAGAACTAATTTCAATTAATGTCAGCTAATTTTTCTAACACTCAAATTACATGTACGTCGATTTTTTTATAAAATTATAATTAAATGATAAGTTTGTATTGTAGACTTACTCATATATGAATATGACTCTAATATTATAAAGAACTTACAAAACTAATTCATACTAAAAAAATAACTCTTAAATGAAGAATTATTTGAAAACTTACATATTTGGTATAGAAATTATGTACGTGCATATATTATTCAATAGCACTTTTATACAAGAGAGTTCTTAATATTTTTGAACTTTTTTTTTTCTTTATATATGGGTAATAGAGCTCTCGCAAATTTACTTTTTGATTAGTTCGAAGTTTAGTAACATCATCCCAATTAATTAGTTAAGTAAAAATTGTAACACAATAAAATAAAATACCTTATCATATTCTTTTCTTTCTTGAATTTGAAAATAATTGGGAGCTTGAGCTCAAAAGACACACAACCCTACACATTCTGGTTACACGAGCAGGTAAGCAGCAGCTTACTGTCTGTCACTCACACAGTACAATTTACACATACCGCAAAATTCCACAATCGCCAGCGCGTGTCTGAAAAATAGAGAGTGGGTCCCACATGAAATCAATGGCTGATCGACTTTGTGGATATGAATGAGATAATAAGCGCAACGATGTGTGTATATGTAACCTAAGAAGAGCTTACAAAATAAGAGCAGATAATACTCTTCTTGAGATAGCAGCAATCATAAGTTGTTGGAGTTTTCTTTTGAAATTGATCAAAACAAAACCAGATCTCTGTAACAAGAGTCCGAAATATATTTTTGTTTTTAGATTAAAATTTTGAGTTTTTTTTTTCCTCCTTTCCTTCTCTTTTCTTGTCTTTTGGCTTGAATCTCAGAGTCATCAGAATTTGAATATATATATATATATATATACCAAACATTTATCAGCTTCTGTTTGGAGGAAAAAAAAAAGCACAAAACAAAACCCTTGGTTTTTTGCACTTTGATAGCTTGCAAATGATGTCTGGTAATGCTTTTACAATACCCTCTTCTTTAGGAGGGTTTGTTCATCAAGAACAAAATCCCAACCCTAACCCTAAACTTAATCAGGCTGCCAGTAAAAAGAAGAGGAATTTACCGGGAACTCCAGGTAATTAAGCAAACTCTCAAGCTAGCTCGATGCACTTCAAATCTTTTAATTTTTTTAATTATTAATTTCTTTTTTTTGTAATTCATGAGCAGATCCAGATGCTGAGGTTATTGCTCTTTCTCCAAAGACACTCATGGCAACCAACAGATTCATATGTGAAATATGCAATAAGGGTTTCCAAAGAGACCAAAACTTACAGCTTCATCGAAGAGGACATAATCTTCCATGGAAGCTGAGGCAAAGAACCAACAAAGACGTCATCAAGAAGAAAGTTTATATCTGCCCATAAAAGACTTGTGTTCATCACGAACCATCGAGGGCTCTCGGTGATTTGACTGGTATAAAGAAGCATTTTAGCAGAAAACATGGAGAAAAGAAATGGAAGTGTGAGAAATGTTCAAAGAAATATGCAGTTCAATCTGACTGGAAAGCTCACTCCAAGACTTGTGGCACCCGAGAGTATAAGTGTGATTGTGGCACTTTATTTTCCAGGTATACGTGTAAATAAATTAAATTAATAAATGCTCATGAGTGTTATTGTTTTGTTCTGAATTTAATGCCACGGGCATTTGATGATCTTTGGGTAACAATTAATTCGGGGTTTAGTGGTTTCAATTAATTAATTTCTTTAATTGATAATCAACAACAGAAAAGATAGCTTCATTACGCACAGAGCTTTTTGTGACGCCTTAGCCGAAGAGAGCACAAGACTCGCCTCATCAGTAGTTGCTGCTGCTTCAAATCTGAATTTCAGAACTGATCATACCGTAAATCTGCCTCAGGGTGTACCCCAAGATGTTGCTGGCAGCATTCCTCAATTTGGATCCGGCTTTGCAGGTTAAAAATTAATCGGCATAATTTGGTAGTTAATCTTTATTAATTTGGATCCCGTGCTATAGACGGCGCATGGCTAATTAGTGCAAAAATAGCTTCACATAAATCTCAACTCGGCAATGAATTCATATGCATTAATTTTAATCAATGTTCTTAATTTATTCTTGTTTTAATTAACAGGTTTGGCTGAGATGGTGCAAATGGGTTCAGTCAGTAATAATCTGTTTGGCTCGTCATCCTCAAATATGGGTAATTTTGGTCATCAGTTTCAAGGCTTTCACAAGAGCATGACTGGTGCTACTACAAATTCAAAAAGTGCAAATCTCACATTATTATCGGAATTAAAAGAAGAAACTTCTTGTCTTTATAATTCTGATAGTACTCATCAAAACAAGCAATTAAAACCAGCGGCTGTCGGGCCAATGTCAGCGACGGCGCTCTTGCAGAAAGCAGCTCAAATGGGTTCTACAAGAAGCAATAATAACCCAATTACTTCAATTTTCGGAAACGGCAGCGGCTTCAATAATGTGATGAGCTCTTCTTCATCTTCGAATGCAACAAGCTACAATAATAATACCTCTCTTCACAATACTAATCTCTCGGGATCAGCAGTTACTTTAGCCACAAGTGATGGAGTAATGGGTAGTTCAAATTTGAGATCCACGAACACAACAACAACAGCAGCAGCAGTGGCAACAAGTGATACGCTTAATCAGCTGATGATGATGCAAACAAGAGGAGATCAACAAAATGAACAACAACAACAAGTTCAATTGAAGCTAACGAGAGATTTCCTTGGCATGACTAGCGGTAATCAGGTTCAATCCGTTCGTCCATTTCTCCCACAAGAGCTTGCAAACTTTGCCTCAAATATTGGATCAGTATCACCAATTGGCTTAAGTCAATTCACTAGCAATAACTGAGATAAAAACTTGTGAATGACGAGTGGGGCGCCGGTGGGGTTACTTAGCACTTAGAAGTGACCAAACAAACACTGAGCGAAGTTCAAGTGATGCATGATGTTGTATCGTACTCTCACTGTTGTTTTCTTTCTCGTGTCTTAAAGCCTTTTAATTTTTATCGTATTTTGGTTCGACCTTTTTCGTCTTTATTGGAATTGAACAGCTAGCACAGAAAACTACGTAGCATTTGGTTGACCGTCAGTCAAACTTAAGCACTCATCTCGTCAACGTTGGTGGGTACATCTACACAAGAAAATTCTAAAGTCTTTGTCTGCGATTTAATTTAATTCATTTGAGCCAACTTGATCACTGACCCTAAATTATTAATTATTTAAGCTAGCTAGCTTAGACCACTAATTAACGTTCCTCTAATTTATGATACAATTAGTGCAAGAAGGCCTTACACGTCTCTTTTCTTTTATGCTAAGATTACACTAATTTATGATACAATTAGTGCCATGTTGGATCAAAACTAGCTCGTAATAATCTAGCTAGGGAGGTTTATATAGTACAGAAATTCATGGCCGTCTGATCTGTCAGGAAAAAGCATGATGGGATTTCAAATTCATGCACGATGGGATTGATGAAGTATGATTATAGGCAAATTGCTAGAAACCCTATATATCGTTTACTTTCTTAGCTTAGCTAGGCAAATTTCTTTTTAAGGTTCTGTTACTCTTGGAATTGACTTTGTATTGGTTTTCCTGGGGAAATTTTCACATGGGATTCAATAAAACTGTACTTATATATAAATATAATTGAAGCCTCTCTGTAACTTGACTAGTAACCTTTTTCGTGTAAATTTAACCAGATTTGCCTAGACATGCATCATGTTTACCATGAATATGTCGAGTGTCACGTTCAATTCAAATTCAAAATCAGTAAACCAATTTCAGTACGTAATTTAAACAACTTAATTTTTACGTATAAAACATTAACACTTAGCTTTAATTATTTTGAGAATTGTTCTAAATCGATGTGAAATTTTACTTAACATCGGTTGATAATAAGGAGTTGGAGTTTGGTCCAGAAAACATTTTCTTTCTTTTTTTCCCCTAAGGGTAAAAAAAAAAAAATTCGTTTTCCTGCAGTATAACCTCCCAAACCTCGGAAGTTTTAGCTTATAGCGATTGTTTAAATTTCTTCATTTATCAGTTTAAAAAAACTAAAAAATAGAAAGTTTTCCCTTGTCAGTGTAGAGAGGGGGACCCTAATAATAAATTCAAGTAAAACTTTGGGGTACCTTCCTTTTCTAGGTAGTGTTGTCCCTAAACCGATGCCTTGCTGAGACAGTATTTGACTTTAAATAGCCTTTATTATTAAGAAATATATAAGTATATAGCCCTCTAAATATTTTTAAAAAGCCCTATATTATGTAGCAGCTAATAATTTTTTCACCATGCGGACAGGCGAGGCGACAGCCCCTCGGATATAAATTAAAAACGGAGTCACGTGAAAAATTGCACGAGAAGAGAGAAAAAAAAAAATTTGTGGAGATTAAAATAATTAAAACTTTATTGTAATGAGAGTATCGCCTTTTTATTGGTACTTGTCAAGATCGACCAGCTTTTTGAGACCTGGGCTCGTAATATTTTTGAAGTTAGAGCTGTTACATGCAACAATTCCATCAATTGTTTTTAGAAATTAAAAAAAATAATTTATGGATCTGACTTTACAAAATTTTATTTCACATTATTGTAACTTTAATTAATTGTTTTGTCATCAAGATATAAAAACAGGCTGAGTCGGCGGTCACGTACCCAGGAACTTTGTCATTAAGCTAAGCTGCCTTTGGATTTTGCATGAAATGATCCGAAGGCTACAGATTTTACAACTGGGTTTAAATAGAAAAAAAATAGTAGATAGGATGCAATTGCGTCGTTCGGTGCAAGATGAAATAGAAACAGTTAAGTGTCATGGCAAAGTCGGGGCGATTTTATCAGTCGACACTCATAATCGGTTTTTATTTGAGTCGCCATGAACCCATGTTTAGGTTAGAGAGAGAGAGAGAGAGTGTGTAAAAGAAATTTTCATTAGTATTTATTAGATTTCGTTCTAGCGTATGTTCTTAGAAACTTAAGAAAGAGAGCTCTTACAAAGGAGAAAGTATCTTAATTGAGAAAATACTTAATATTATTAAAGAGTAGCTTGTGTCAAGAAACAAGTATAATAAGCCTATTTATACTAGTTAGGATTATTATATTCCTAATAAAATTATGATTCCTTATAAGAAAAGGAATATAACTTAAATAAAAAAATATAAAATAAATCTTAATCAAACTAGAAAAAGAGAATTTAAACTTATACTCCTACTAGGACTAGATTTGCCCTACATCAGTCTCCTCCCCTTAGAAGAACTCGTCCTCGAGTTGATTCAATCATATGGCAATGGTGGATGTCCATGATACTCAAACAAGTCTTGAATATTGAAAGTCTTGGAAATATTATAGTTCCTTGGTAGATCCACGACCTAAGCATTGTCATTGATTTTCTAAAGGATGTGAAATAGTCCAATCTTCTTTTTCTTGAACTTGTTGTATTCTCCAACAGAAAATATGTCATCACATAGATGAACCATTACTTGATCTCTTACAACAAAGGATTTGAAGCGCCTATGCTTATCTACATCTGCCTGGTACTTAGTAGCAAATTCTTCTAATTTCTTCTTGACTTTCTCACTAACATTGATTACTTTGTCTAACATATGATAAGGAATGATACTCATTCCAGGTAATTTAGGCATAGGAACCAAGTCTAAGGTATGTGATGGTTGTCGAAGCCAGCAAAAATAAATACCTACTCTAAATAAATTGTATATAGTGATTGAGCAGAGTCGTGTCCACATAGATCGGTAATTATTTAAATCATTTTAAAATGTAAAATGCAAAATGGGGGGATTGTTGACAATAATAAAAATCAAATTAAAATAACAAGAATGCAAATTAAAATTGTAATTCAAATTGGGGAAAGCTCTGGTTGAAGGAATTAACTCAGCTTGATTCGACTACTGATCACTGATTCAAATATAAATCATTACTACTTATGAATAGACCGGTTATAGCTACTGAGACCCTCTAATAACCAATCTCTCCTTAACTAGTCGATAACCAAGGTACGACCATTGGTTATTTCCCTAATCAATAAACAACCCTAGATACAATCATATGATTTAATCAATTGACAGCCTGAAAAACCAGAGAGACCCAAATCATAATCAACAAATGCATACGATGGTTCATTTAAATTGGATTGTTTATTCTCATAACACAACGCACTGCTATGCTATTTGTCACAAACATTAAAATCTTCATACGATAAATCTTTTAATTGACAATAGATTAAGTTGATAAATAAATAATGGCCAATTATCTAATTAACAAACATAATCATGACAATAATTTAGAGAATAAACAAATACCTAAAAAGCAATAAAACAATTAAAGCATAAGAAAGATCTCACAGTAGTGATGAATCAAAGCTTCATTAACCTTCAACCAGAATAATAGGTTTAGTTCTTCATAGAGATAAGAGAAAAATTTAGATCTAGGGTTTCTCTCTTTTCCAAAATCTCTCTTTTCACAATAGATTCCTCCCTTAAATACTCTTCTCTCTCTTCTCCTCTAGAGTTCTTTTTAAAATAAAATACTAATATATGAAATATTAAATTTGTAATTACAAAAATAACTAAAAATAAAAAACACGTTAAACTAAAAACTGCAGGTCCGTAGTTGACAACATCGACCACGCCTTATCAACAAAGTTCTTCTGACGCTCATAATTTCTCTAGGAAAACAATCATCCTCAAACATCATCTTGTAGCTCAATTTTAGCACCAATCAATAGAATTGCACCTACAAAAATAAAACACAAGTAAATCACTATTATTAAGTGCAAAACATTGATATTAAAGGAAGTAAACAATGCAAAATTAGTGCATAAATTGCACTCTAACAAATTCCCCCACACCAAGATAATGCTTGTCCTTAAGCATATAACTCAAGACTAATCCCAAATCTCCACTCAATTCTCATCTCAACTCATCCGAAAACAATTCTAAGCAAGCATACCTCAAGAATTTAAGTCAATCAACATTCGAGAGATAAGGATTTTAAAGCATAGGATCTCGTAAGCTAATATAAAAGAAAAACATTCAACCACCAAGACGATCCATTCAAAATTCAAGTGCAACAAGATTTAATAGCCCTCTCATTGACTTCACTCCATGAACTCAAAGTATTTAGGGTATCGTTTATGCACTCAAATCAAATCAAAGAATGCTATTACCATAAGCTTGCTTATATATCACATCTCAATCCAAAACATGAATTAAATGCAAAAATCTAAGGGTCTTAAAAAGGTTGTAACGGGGTTAAATGAAAAGGAAATGTCTATGAAAGAAAAAGAGATCAAAATGAGAAGAATGAACTCATTGAATGAACCTTATGATATCAAAACGCTTATTTCTACTCAAGTCGCCAAGAATGTAAACAATTTTTTTTTTCTGTTGTTTTCGATTTATTTTTATTTTTATTTTGAATCAAACAAAAGAAATGAACCTTGCACAATTTAATCCAAGAATAATGCTTGTTGATCTAATTGAGGACCGTTAATTCAAGGTAGCAAGAGCAACAAAATATATACAAAATATATCCAAACAATGAGTCCAAAAATCTCCTTAAATTGAGGCTCAAAAAGAAGGATAATGGGTAAGTAGATGGAGAGAATTAGATGGGTAATGGTTAAGGCTCAAACAAAGATAACAAATAAAGGTCTTCGGGTGGAGAAAAAGAAGAAAAATACGAAAATAGAAAAATGGAAAGTGGTTTGCCCTTATCATTTTAATGCATAAAATCCCGTAATGCGGCTTCAACATGCATAACAAAGCAAGTTCTAGAATAAACAAACTAAGATTGATATTCACATAACAAAAATAATTAGAGCAAAGTGGTTGCTCATAGGCTCAATTCCTCACAAAGTTTGTAAATTTACCATCAAATCATGTACACTCTTCAAATGAATCAACCATCAATAGTGGTGTAGAATGAGAAGAAAGTATGAGTGATATATAAAAGGAAAGGTAAAAATGATAAGAAGCGAGAAAGATGTATGTAGTAATATAAAAAGTGAAAGATAAAATTTGAGTGATGAAAGAGTATGATAGAATAAAAATAGATGTAAATAATTTGAGATAGATGGGAAAAGAGTAGTGAGAAAGAAAAGAAAAGAAAATTAATAATATATGAAGCATACTAACTCCAAAATCATTTAAGGAAGAGCAGAGTGAAAATAATACTTCCAGATATCAATATTGCAAAAATCCCTCCCCCATACCAAGAACTTACATTGTCCCCAATGTAAGATAATCAAAACTCACATAAAAATTAAAGCGTAAAGATAAAAGATTAAAGGCAAAAACTTCCCTGAATTGTGAGCTTTGATCCACATAACGTCTATGGGCTTGGCGGAAATGGTGGGATAAATTCCACACTCTCAAAGTATGCGGCCAAATTCTGCTCCATCTTGTTCAGCTTGTGCTCCATTTTCTCTAACTGATTGCTCAAAGGTGGTGCAGATGTAGAAGGAATAGTTGGTGGGGCAGCAGTTTCATCGTCAAACTCGTCATCAGAGGTAGCACCACTCCTAGCATAAAGCTTCTTTGGAGGTTGAGTGGGTCCTGGTTCAGTAAACTGAAATCTCCCCTCCTTGAATTCAACAACACCTGTTCTTTCAAATACAGACATATCCAAAAATTCATTTCTTTCTCTTGTTGAGTCGTGAATGTGAGGCACCCTCCGAGATTGGATTCCGCAAGTGGCAAAACACTCATGCCTTTTCTATGTTTCGATCTTTGTCTCACGGCTTGGCGTGAATTTGAAACTGTGTTCCATGGGACCGTAGTGGGAGCGGCAATCTTAGATTTCTTTACGACGAGTTTCTTTTTAGACGTTGATGACTTGGAAGTTGATGCTTTCCTCTTCGGCATTGTTACAGTAATTTCACTCACGGGTTGCTGGACTTGGGCTGCTTGCACGGGATTGCTGGTGAGCGTGGTCTGGTTGCGCGGAATGCTGGACTGGTTGCGCGCGTGGGATGGAGCTGGTTGCTTGCGCGCTGGTCAGCTGGAGAAGGCTGGTGCTGCGAGCGAGATGCTGCATTAGTGCGCGCTGGTTGCTTGGCTGCTGGGCTGACGGGAGATGCTTGCTGGTTCACGCGGGCTGGTTTGCTGCAAGCGGCTGCTGGTGTTGCTAGAGAAGAAAACAAAGTTTTGTAAATTAGGGATTTTGTGAACATTGTTTTTTTTTTCGTTTTTTTTTACTTTTTTCAAATAAATAAAAAAAACTAAAAGAAAAAAAAAACTTTTTTTCTTTTTTTAAAATTTTTTTTAGTGATGAATTAGTGATGAATCACTTGAGACACTAAAAATTTCATAAGTACTTTTTTAATAAGCACGTGGGCACGCCTTAAAACCATTTTACTTTAAAATCACAGAAGTACTTATTAGTTAAAACGTGCGGCGATTTAGCGACTTTCCGGTGGTGTTCGGGTAGCAGTTCGATGGTGATATAGGTTGGGTTATAGTTGACAGCGTCTTCTTATTTTGATGAAGGAGGAGATTGACGGAAAAGATAAAAAAACGATAGCAGTGGCAGTCGTGTACAATGGCTGTGAAGGTGGCTTCAAGTTTTTGTTTTTGTTTTTTTTTTACTTGGTGGAATTAATGGATGATGGAGAGAGAATTTGTGTATGAAAGGTAGTTGATGGTTAGGAAAGCTCTGTCTGGTGTAAAGAAGTGTTCTGATACCACTTGATGCAGGGTAAAAGAGATACTAGATTTCGTTCTAGCTTACATTCTTAAAAACTCAAGAAGGAGAGCTCTCAGAAAGGAGAAAGTATCTCAATTGAGAAAATACTGAATATTATTGAAGAGAAACTTGTGTCAAGAAACAAGTATAACAAGCCTATTTTTATTAGTTAGGATTATCTTATTCCTAATAAAATTATGATTCCTTGTAAGAAAAGGAATATGACTTAAATAAGAAAATATGAAATAAATCTTAATTAAACTAGAAAAAGGGAATATATACTCATACTCCTACTATAACTAGGTTTGTCCTACATCACCATATAAAAAATATATATATATATACAGGTGCCCACGTGAGAGAATGACTAGTGTGTGTGTATAATTGTTCGTGGAAAAATTGTTATTGAAAAAGACGGTTCGATTTTTGTTAATTCAGTTAGTGTTAATTTCGATTGAGAATCCATTGTTCCAATATGAATTTTTAAGTTTTGTTTTAGCAAGTTGCATCATTAAACGGAGGTTGCAGCTGAAAATTGATTTTAAAGAAAAAAAACCTGTAACTGTACATTCATGAAAAATTTCCATTTGTCGGAAAACGAAGATGGAAGATATGTTTGGTGAATAAAAGCCATGGTCAAATTGTAATAAATTAACATATGTCATTGGATGTTCATCGAGCATACTTTTTATCTCCCCATTACTAACCCTTTATCTTTCCATAGCTTCTATATCTCCCTACATTAGGGATTATTGGTTTTTACATTATCATCTATTTAATTACTTATTTATGATTTTATCTTTATAAAAGGAGGCTTTTCTCATATTTTGTATATATATTTGAGATTGAATAAAATTCCTCCTCAGATATGTGTCTCTTATTTGCTCTCTCTTTCTCTTACTATATTGTTGTGCTCCTATTTGATAAATAATTTAACACATTATCAACACAAGACACAAATGATCACGTGGTAAATTTCTTTTTGTTCATTTCATATGGTAAGTCTATAGTATTATTTTTTTTTCTTAATATATTTGACAATCTAAACATTGTCTAATCTTATATTCTATACCATCTTGATGTTCTAGCATAATGAATTCATACCTTTATTCATTGTTGCTTATATTCCCATGCAATTGCTTGTTAACGTTATTTTACCATCATTGATATTCTGGAAAGATTATATCGATTGTAATTTTCAATATTAAATATGACCGTGAAGTGCAAATATTGTAATATAGAATGAAAGAAGATTTAGAATGGATTCCTTAAGGATTGAACTATGATGAAAATTTCTTTAATCATATATTCCTGTAGAACTATACTAATTGCTGATATTGTTCATTATCTTGTCCTTAAACGACAACAAAATTAAAAATAAGTAGTTTCCTATTTTCATATATCATTTCCTTGTATGAGGAAAGATTATAACGTTTATGAAAAGATGACTATGAAATTTTTTCATGAAAGAATATGAAGGAACAAAATTATCATTAAATGTTGAAGAAATGTTTTTCAAAGCTCACATATATGGTTTTCTTATACTAAATTAAATGAAAAAATACCATAAGAAAATAGTTATGGCTCAAATATGTCCCCGATACATGAAGTTATAATTTTTATTCACCATCATATCCTAAAAGGACTACCAAATTAACAGATTATAATTTCTTTATCATTCTTGAACAATATAAATAAAAAGATCATGATTTTCCTTTATCGTCATCTCCTTGAAGGAGTTGAAATTAAATATTTTATGATAAATTATTAATTTATTTCTTTGTAGCAATTTAAGGGAAATCGTAACTTCAAGAACTTCAAGAGTTGATATTTCAAAAGTTCATATGATTTTCTTTGTTAAACTCCATGTACGATGAAAGAAAATTATACGATGGCTTGAATATTTATGTGCTCCTCAAGTAACAAATTGAGAGTGTCAAAAGATGATCAACTATATCTTATTACAATTGTTGGATCGTCCATTTTTGCTTGTATGCCATATTGGATTGTATGAGGTGGGTTCTTGTCTGTTAACTAAGTTTTGTAGCAGCTAGTGGTGATCTTTATGTTCTCCATCAACACCAAGTCGATAAACATATTTATGGATCTACCATCAGATGAGTGGAATTTACATTCCATGCAATTTGATTAATAATTGATGGATAATTTAAGGAAAAACAACTTAAACATATATCTACGTTTGTAAATTTGTCAATTAACATATAAAAATAGGATAGCCTTCTCTTTGTTTCTCACTGTTCGGTTCTTAAAATTATCATCTATTTCTAACAATCTACAAATTTTATTCGCTGAATTGAATGATTTTTATTTGATTAATAAAGAAATACAAATTCCCAAACTTGTAGCAGTTATAGGTCTTATCATTAGATATAAAAAAAATGAAAATGCAAATAGGCCTGAATGTATGAAATAAATAAAACTAACTTCAATAAGGATTCCAGGATTCCTGTGATGATTCATTATTGTATCAATAAAAAAAGTAAGATGAATTTCAAATAATTGTGAAAGTTATCCTCTAAATTGGGGAAGGAAAGTGTTCTATATTTGATGGACAACATAAATTTTATATCTTACCTTTATCCAATTTTGATTTCTACATGAGTTAATTTACTTGAACTTCAAGTTCAAAAGAATTATTATACAATGCTTATTGTTAATATATTATCAAATGAACTTATAGATATAGAGAAAGTGATAAAAATCACGAATAAAAAATACCCTAATATGGGTAGTTATCCTTGAAGGATGACATCTGGTGATACAAGTAAATATACTAATGCTTGAAGCATGCGTGTAATAGATCAAATAGTGCAAATAATTTAATTTCCAGGAAGATGACAAAATTCTTGAAAATGATTTTGTGCTGCTGATAAAACCATAGCAAACACATTTGATCTATAATTAAATTATTGAATACATTGCCTTTAAGGAGACATGTACCAACAAGTAAATGAATCACAATTACCCTTAAAGACAAATATAGTGAGAAATAAAGAGATTCAAGTTGTGTTATAAAGACTCACGTGCAAATTAAGAAAGAAAAAATCTTTAGCTCTTGCAGAGACATATATAATAGAAGCTTCCAAGATTTCCTTGGGCAAATATATTTGAAATATAAAATATTTGATCAATAGTACTTGGTGCAAGAGAACAATTGAAATTAACATAGATTGTTGTTAATGAAAACTTGTGATATGATAAAATATTGAGGATCCTGAGCCACAAAAATGTAAAAGAATATCTATTTAAATGATTGGCCAAAACTTGGACGGTAGTCCATATGCCTGAAGTTGTAAAATTTATTAGTAAAATGTGAATTTGAACTACAGTATGTCAAAATAAATTGATATACTTATCATTGAAGGATAAAATGCTTGAAACAAGTTCTGAAAGTAATAAATAAAAAAGCTTGCACCTTATATATTCTGATAAGCCATAATCATACTTGTGTATATTATAGTAATCTAGGGTGATAAAAGTATAATCACTTGGGAAAAAAATTATTACAAGTGGAATATGTTAATATCCATTTTGCTTTGTGATTTTATTAAAAACTAGAAATTAAATTTGAGAAAAGAACATCTACATCTGCGAAGTTTGGGAAAATGGTTACAAAGAACTAGGGATGGTAAAACGAATAATTGAATCGAATCCTAAACAAATTGGGTCAAAATTTTGTGGATTCAGATTCGATTTGTTTATTAAACGAATTGAAATCTCAAGATTCAGATTCGATTAATTTATTAAACGAATATTCGTTCGATTCATTTAATAGAATTAATAAATGAATCGAATCGAATCCAAATTAGTTTATCCTAATAATAAATGAATCCATAACAAATTGAATTGAATATGAATTTGTTTAGAAAAATTAAATAAATAATCCAAACCATAAAATTTTTCATCTCATGCATATATCGTCTTATTATTATTTATAATTACTAAATTAACCTTCAAATTTTAAAAATTTTCATAAATATTTAAGAATAAATAAGTAATTTAATTAAACAAATAGATTGTATTCGGTTCATTGATAACTCATTTATTAACGAATCCTAAACGAATTAACGATTAAGTGTCTTCAAACCCGGGTTCGATTCATTTAATTAACGAATCGAATCGAATTCACCCATTTATGAATCAATTTTTTCAAACCCAAACCCATTTAATTCTTTTCAAATCGAATTGACTAAATGAATCCTACCCCAAATTGTCATCCCTACTGATATGACTTAAAAGTGTTTAATTTATTCTCAAGTATAAGAGTGCCTAGTTATACTATATCTCAGTGAGTCCGAGGTCAATCCACATAGAAATGATTTAATTTGTTTATTTAAGTTTATCTAAAAAAAAGAATTTTTTTTAAATATATGTAGTTTGATTTGAGAAAACTATGAAATTAAATTAGTTAGGGTTATGGATTTACTTTTAGTAATAAATATAATTTATTGAATTCTTTTTATTTTTATTTTATTACCCAAAAGATTAATTGTATAAATTACAATTATTTTCCCATTAATTTTATTATGGTTTAAGTATTTAATGTGCCAAAACTATCTACAATAAGTCAAAATACCATTTTACCATACTTTATACTAAGATATTAAGAATTCATTGTGCCAAAATCTCATGTTTGTGTAAATAAAAATTTCAAAATATAAAATATGGATAAAATTAAATAGAAAATAATTTAATTTATATAATTAAAAATAGAATTTGATTAAATCATATTTATTTTCTAAGAGCTTCACCTTGCCCTAACTATTAGTATTTAGCTAAATATAATTGAAATAAAGGGAATTATTAAAATAAAAAAATATAATTAAAAAAAGTATTTGAAAATTGAAAATAAAACTAATTTTATTTATTGAAAATATATTACAAAAAAATATGAGAAGAAGAATTTGAGGGGAAAGAAGAGAAGAAAATGTGTGAAGAGGTGTGTTCCCCCCCTCTATTTATACTAATATAAGATTAATCCACACCACACAAATAAATAAAACTAATTATATCTTAGCCTTACATTTTTCATACTAACAAAACATAAACCTAACTTAATCTACTCAAGCACATTCAACACATTCAACCAACAATTATCATACCTAACATGATAAAAACTTATAAATTTACAACAAAAGTGGTGGTTCCTCCTCGACAATGACCTAATTTCTCGGACTTTCGAAATCTAAATTTAATATCCGTACATTTGTTTGGAGCCCCAAATTACGTGAAATTATTATTTTTACCTAATAAACACACAAAAATACACAAAATCAAATATTTAGACAAATGATTAGAAATTCATAATATGTTACATAGCTACAAATGTAAATTATAAACAATTATTACATAATTACAAATGTAAATTATAAACAATTATTTTCCCATTAATTTTATTATGAATTGAGCACTTAATGTGTTCAAACTTAATTTGTCTACAATAAATCAAAATACCATTTTACCATACTTTACACTAAGATATTAAAAATTCATTGTACCAAAATTCTATGTTTGTCTACAATAAATCAAAATTTCAAAATATAAAATATGGATAAAATTAAATAGAAAATAATTTAATTTATATAATTAAAAATAAAATTTGATTAAATCATATTTATTTCCTAAGAGCTTTGCAATATATTTACCCACTTTTTCTTTTCTTAAATTATGTTCTGTCCTCCAAATCTTTCAAAATTTAAGTTTCACTCCAAAGATCTCTGATTCAGGCCATTCTTCTCATAATTGTAGTTTGACCATAAAATTAAAAAATATTTTCGATTAGGTCCCTAGCCAATATTTCCTAGAATTCTCAAATTCGGACCTATAACTTGAACTTCTTTAACCTTATTTGGACTCAATAAAAAGAATATTGATTTTAAAAATTACTACGATGGCCCATTAGTTTGAATTAATCAACTTAATTGGTTGGTAATTTTTAAAATTTGAAAAAGAGTACACTTTGAGATAATTATTTCTTTTCTTTTTTTTTCTGTAATTTAAATTTTGCATTTTTTTATTTTTCTTTTTGGCATTTACTTTGTTTATATATTGGGTTTATTGCTTATTTAGTTATTTTAATTTCAGTTAGTTAATTTTTAGTTTATTTATTTATTTTTATATTGCTTTTTTTGTACATTTATCTTGTTTAATTTTCATTTTTTTAATTTGTGTAATTGTTTTTTAATGTTATTCATTTGTTTGTGTATTATCTTTACAACATAATTTCACACACACACATCATCATTATTGCATGAGCCGTTGGTCTCGAACTTCAAGTGGCAGGTTATTTCATAGATCTCAATCACCACCACAAATCATGGACGAGATCCAAGACGAAAATATTTTGGGCCAACTTAATCCTCCAATTGATCAGGGAGAGAACCAATTTCAACATGATTAGAATCAACTAAGAACTTTGAGAGATTACATGAATCCAACAAGAACCGGAGCACTCTCATGTATAGTATTTCCTCTAGAAGCGTCTTGATTCAACTTCAAATAAGGTATTATCTAACTTTTACCAACATTTTATGGTTTAGAATATGAGAATCCATATTTGCATCTAAGAGATTTTGAGGAAGTTTGTAATACATGCAGACCAAAATTGTAGTATGAACGTAATTAGATTAAAGTTTTTTCCTTTTTCACTAAAAGATAAAGGTAAAACTTGACTACGAAACCTTAGATCTGGATAAATAAGAACTTGGAATAACATGCAAGAACAGTTTTAAAAAAAATTCTTTCCGCCTCATAGAACCAATTCTTTTAAAAGGAAAATCACTTCTTTCACTCAAAAAAATGGAGAAACATTATACCAATGTTGGGATAGATTTAAAGAATTGCTTAACATATGTCCACACCATGGTTTTGAAACTTGGCGATTGGTCACTTATTTCTATGAGGGCTTAACACCCCAAAATAGATAAGTTATAGAAATGATGTGCAATGGTGAATTTGGAGATAAAAATTCTGAAGATGCACTAGATTACCTTGACCGATTAGCTGAACATGCACAATATTGGGATACTGTTGGAACTTTTGAATTGAAAAATAAATCACAACTATCTCCATCTAGTAGAGGAATTTATAACCTTAGGGAAGATCATGATTTGGAGAATAAAAAGAGTGATCAAGTAAAATATGTTCAAGAAATTGCATGTGATGTTTGTAGTTCTAATGATCATTTCACTCAAGATTGTCCCACTTTGCCTGCACTTAAAGAATGTTTGTATGATCAAGCTAATGCCATTAACACTTTTAACAAGCCAAACCCATATTCAAAGACTTATAATCATGATTGGAGAAATCATGCAAATTTTAGTTGGAGGAATATTAATAATGCACAATCTTCACAAGCACCACCTTTACAAAATTTTCAAAATGCTCAACCTTATGCACCATATGTTCCACCACCAGGGAAAAATTTAGAAGATACAATGCATTAATACATTATGAAGCAAGATGCTATTAACAATTAAAATGCACAAACCTTTTCTGATTTGAAAGATACTCTTGCTAAAATTGCTTCTGCACTCACAATTCAAGAAAAAGGAAAATTTTCAGCTCAACTACAACCAAATCCTAAGATTCAACAAAATTCACCAATGGATGAAATCAAGTCAGTTATAACTCTTCGTAGTGGTAAGGTTATTGATAGACCTATTCCTGAACTTTGTGAAGATAAAGACAATGCAAATTCAAAAAGTAAGGAAAAAACTAAATAAACTTACACCTAATGAAGAAATAATTATTATTCCATCTGAACCACCATTTCTGCATGCATTGAATAAACCAAGGAAATCAAACCACTCTTCTGAAATTTATGAAATCTTTAAGCAAGTGAAAATTAACATTCATTTGTTAGATGCAATCAAGCAGGTATCTTCAAATGCCAAATTTTTAAAGGACTTATGCACAATGTCAAGAGGAAATTGAAGGTAAGAAAGAATGCTTTCATGGCTGGACATGTAAGTACCATTATGTCTACTAATAATAAGTTGAAATGTAAAGATCTTGGTTGTCCTAATATTTCTTGTATTATTGGAGATCACAAATTGAGCATGCTTTGTTAGACCTTGGGGCTAGTGTTAATTTGCTGCCATATTCAGTTTATCTTCAACTTAATCTTGGTGAGTTAAAATCAACTTCAACTACATTTTTGCTTCTCGATAGATCAGTTAAAGTACCAAAAAGAATAGTGGAAGATGTTTTAGTCCAAGTTGATAAATTCATATACCCTGTGGATTTTATTGTCTTAGAAATTGAACCTGTTGTGAATAATTATAGACCAATTCTTGTAATTTTGGGTTGACCATTTTTAGTAACTGCTAATTCTTTGATTAATTGTAGAAATGATTTAATGAATTTGTCATTTGGAATATGACTATGAAATTGAATGTTTTCAACATGTGTAGGCAACCTAATGAAGAAAATGAGAATGAAGATGATATTGATGAACAAAAGGAATTGCTTGAATCTTATATAGAGGAGAATATTCAAAAAAGGAATTTTTCTAAACTTAGTGATATTTGTTCGGTTAATTCAATTTAATGAAATAAGCAACTTGAACATGATACTTCTAATATAAATTTGTTGTTTGATTCTTGTTTAATTTTATCCATATTTTATATTTTGAAATTTTGATTTATTGTAGACAAACATGGGATTTTGGCACGATGAATTCTTAATATCTTAGTATAAAGTATGGTAAAATGATATTTTGATTTATTGTAGACAAATTAAGTTTTGGCACATTAAGTACTTAATCCATAATAAAATTAATGGGAAACTAATTTAATTTATATAATTAAAAATAGATTTTGATTAAATCATATTTATTTCCTAAGAGCTTCACCTTCCCCTAACTATTAGTATTTAGCTAAATATAATTGAAATAAATGGAATTATTAAAATAAAAATCATAATTAAAAAAGTATTTGAAAATTGAAAATAAAACTAATTTTATTTATTGAAAATATATTATAAAGAGAGATGAGAAGAAGAATTTGAGTGGAAAGAAGAGAAAAAAAGGTGTGGAGAAGTGTGTTCCCATCCTCTCTATTTATACTAATACAAGATTAATTAATAACACACAAATAAATAAAACTAATAACATCTTAGCCTTACATTTGTCCCACTAACAAAATATAAACCTAACTTAATCCATTTAAGCACATCCAACACATTCCACTAACAATTACCATACCTAAAATGATAAAAACTTATAATTTCACAATTACCACATTTACCGTGGTAAAAACTTATAAATTTACAACAAAAGTGGCGGTTCCTCCTCAACAATGACCTAATTTCTCGGACTTTCGGAATCCAATTTGACATTCGTATATTTGTTTGGAGCCCTAAATTGCATGAAATTATTACTTTTACCTAACAAACACACTAAAATACACAAAATCAAATTTTTAGAAAAATAATTTGAAATTAATAATATGTTACATAATTACAAATCTAAATTATATTATAAGCACAAAATAATATTTTTGTCCCTTAATAAACATACAATTTTTAACACTAATCACCTACAAAGAACCTCAAGTTTTCAAAAAGGGGCGCCAAGACCCCCATTTGTCCATAATATCCTTTGCCTTTATTAAACCCAAAATTTGACTAAAATATTTTATAATAAATAGAAATATAATGTAAAAATAAAAGTGATAATATAAAAATTTTATAATAATTTCAATATTTAAAAATATTTTAATATTTTACAATCTATTAGATACATTTTATTATATTAAAGTAATTTTTATCATAAATAGAAACATAATATTAATATTAAAAGAAATTTATTAAAATTTAAATTATTTTGAATATTATGTAAAATAATAATTTTAATATTATTAGTATGTGAGATCTTTTTTAATTGTAAAATGCATTTAATGAAAATATTTATTTAAATCTCTACAATAAATATAAATATATTATTAAAATAAATATAATAATTTACATATTTAAATTTATTTAAATATTTAAATATTATTTTTCTACTAGATAGATTAAATTATTTATATAATATTTGTATTTATTAAAAATTTTAATCACTATATTCCAAGGGGATTATAGTATAAGGGTCTTAGTGTCTCTTTTTTTAAAACTTAGGGGCTGCATGATCATTTACCTAATCCTTGGAGGTGTTGATGTTCTTTTCCCTTTAAATTTGCAATCTTTGCAAAATGTGTTGGTGACTTGGTGATTTCATTATGAAAAACTCTTGAAGAGCTTATGAATTTATTTATTTTAAGAATAAGATTCAAGACAAAAGATCTTAAAGTGAAAGAATTTCTTTCAAATTATAGATTGAAATTTATCAAGTGGAATGCTAATACTACAAAAATGCCAGAAGTATTTTATAATTAAAAAAATATTCTACTTTAAAATATGATGTATGTGTATTCAAGAACATCAACATTATAAAGATTATACATGAAGATATTCTTCAATCAAAATGATGATGTCTCAAATTATTTTAGGTATTTGGTCTTTTGAAAGATGAATGTTGATCGTGTAGATTATTTCACCAAAGTATTATAACAAAATATAATTGATTATTGAAGCACTCATGTCATTATGAGGGCAAGCATATTTAACAAGAAGAGTTTTTGATATTGAGGATTGCATGCACTGTACACTTTTTCTTTCACCAGACTTTTGTTACAATGAGCTTTTCCTTATACCGTTTTGATGAGGTAGTTTTGTACCTCTATAAAATTTAGATAAATTATATGCTCTTTTTCCTAAGCTAGTCTTTTTCCAATAGGTTTTTACTAGTAAAGATTTTAATAAGACATATTCTCTATAGGATGAGAGTGTTATGAAAATATTAAATTTTATGTGGATGTTCATTAAGCATACTTTTTATCTCCCTACAACCAATTTTTTAATCTTTCGATAGCTCCCATGATCTCCCTAAATTAAGGATCATTGTCTTTTACATTATGATCTATTTAATTACTTCTTCATGATAAAATGAGGTCTTTCCTTCTTTAGGTCGGCTTACCCAAGCTCGCGGGCTTTAAGCCCAGCCCACAAGATAAAATTATGGATAAGGGCTTAGAAAATACAAGGCTCACATATATAGGTGTTGAGTGTTAGAAAGTGTATATTTATAAAGGAGAAAATTGTCATTTTATATTTCAAGTCTTATTAACACCCTTACTTTTATATATTTAAGCCTCTTGTGATTTAATTATGTGTGTTTTATTTTAATTAAGTATTTTATGTATTTTAGGGGCATCATGATCATTTCACAATGAACAAGAGATCAGACAGTAAAACGAATATCACTTTTGAACTCAAGACAGTCGAAAACCTTAGGAGGAGCATAAAAGGAAAAATAGCACTGTTCACATGTACGGTATTATCCATGTTATTGTTCACGACATTGTTCGCATTTACGGAACGATGATGTGGCATTGACTGATGAGGTGTCACGATTGTTGAGTGTTAGAAAATGCATATTTATAAAGGAGAAAACCATCATTTTACATTTCAAGTCTTACTAACAACCCTTACTTTTATGTATTTAACCTTCTTGTGATGTAATTACGTGTGTGTTATTTTAATTAAGTATTTTATGTATTTTAAGGGCATTATAGTCATTTCACAATAAAGGAGAGATCAGACGGCAAAACTGACATCACTTTTGAACTCAGGACGGTCGAAAACCTTAGGAGGAGCATAAAAGGAAAAATGGCACTATTCACATATACGGTACTATTCACGTATACGGTACTGTATATGTTACTGTTCATGGCACTGTTCACATAGACGGTTCGATGACATGGCATTGACTGATGAGGTGTCATGATCCTGTTGGACTAAAATTCTTATGTACTGTTGATGGTGACGTGGCAGCATATCAGTGGACGAAAAATCTCGCGTACGGTGCATGCATCACACAGGATTATTTTCAACCAAACAGTGTTACTGTTCATCCGGGTCAAACCGTGTTACTGTTCATCCACGTGGTAAAACCGTGGACTGTTGACTGATGACGTGGCGCAATCCTGAGCGTCCAAACTGTTTTTAATCCGATGGCCATGATTTACTCCATGTATCTATAAAAATGGGGCCTCCCCCCCCCTAATTTGATATCTATGAGTAGCTAATTTCCTTTCAAGCTTGGGTTGAAGGTGAAGTCTCAACATGTGTCATGGGCTTTATTTGGTAAATTTATTTTCTTTTCCCCTCTAGTTTTTGTGGATGATTTGACTTATCGTCGACAAATAATACTGATCTTGTCTAGATACCGCCTTGGTTACACCGGCTCTCTAGTATAAGGTTATTATTATTTGGCACGATAAGCCCTTAGCACCATATTGATTAGAGCGTGGTTCATGAGGTGTGGATTCCCCCCTCATGATTTAATTGGTATTAATAAGGAATATTTAGCCCATGATGCATGTTGATACGGATCCAGATACCCAAGTACGTCATTTCAATAGATTTCGCTTCAACTTATTCTCGCCATTGCAATTCCAATTTTAGAATTTATTATCGCAATTTCAATTCCAATTTTAGGATAATTTAAATCACTTCCACCACAATTCCAACCACCCATTTTGCAAAATTAATTCTATACACAATTAAAATCCTCCTCCTCGTGGGATCGACACTCGTCACTATTGATCTATACTACAATAGATTTGTGCGCTTGCGAGTACATTAAAATTTTCACAACAACGATCCTATTGGATTAAAATTCTTATGCACTGTTGATCGGTGATGTGGCAACATGTCAGTGGACCAAAAATCGTGTATACGGTACATGCATATACACAAGATTATTTACAACCAAACCACATCACTATTCAAGTCGTCCGACTATTCAAACCGTGTACTATTGACTGATGACGTGGCACAATCCTGAGTGTCTAAAATGTTTTTAATCCGATGGTCATGATTTACTCAGTGTATCTATAAAAAGGGGGCTCTCCCCCCTAATTTGGCATCCCTGAATTCATTTTTGAGTTCAATGTTCTGTAATTCCTTCTCCATCTTGTATTTTCTATGTATTTTAATAAATTCCCATTTTACCTCTAGTTCAATTATGAGTAGCTAATTTTCTTTCAAGCTTGGGTTGAAGGTGAAGTCTCAACATGTGCCATGAGCTTTATTTGGTAAATTTACTTTCTCTTTCCTCTAATTATTGTGGATGTTTTGGCTTTTCGTCGATAAATAGTAATAATCTTGTCTAGATACCGTACTGGTTTAACCAGCTCCCTAGTACAAGGTTATTATTATTTGGTACGATAAGCCCTTAGCACCATATTGATTGGAGTGTGATTCATGAGGAGTGGAAACCTCTCTCATTATTTAATTGGCATTAATAAGGAATATTTAGCCAATGGTGCATGTTGATGCAAATCCGGATACCCAAGTACTTCATTTCAGTAGAATTCGTTTTAATTTATTCCCGCCATTTTAATTTTAATTTCAGGATAATTTAAATCACTTCCACCAAAAATCCAACCATTCTCATAGAAAATTAATTATACACATAATTAAAATCCACTTCCTCGTAGGATCGACACTCGTTACCATTAATATACTCTACAATAGATTCGTGCTCTTGCGAGTTCAATAAGATTTGTACAACAATAGGGCTTGGATAAGGGCCCTTTAAAATATATATGTATATATATATTTGTATATAAAAAAAATGAAACACTCGAAGTGCAGTAACAGCCAATAGTGAACAACTGCACCTTTAATTACCTTTGCCTTACACCAACATGGAGATGATTGAGTAAAAAATTATGACAAACAAAGACCTAGATGAGAAAAATGAAAAAAAGGCCACCTTTGGCTTTTGTTTGTAGGAGTTATCATGCAGCTTGGTGCTGAGCTGAACACTGGTTTTGTTTTTTTTTTTTTTTGGGCTGATTCTGGGTTTAATTGCTATGTTGTTAGCTTACTGGGTCAGGTCATTCTTTTTCTCCCTTAATTTTTCTTATTATTATTTTAAGCTTAATTGGTTCTAAGTTTTATTCATGCACTGTTAAATGATTGTTGCACTTGGTGATTTTAATTTTTTTGTCAATCTTGATGCTTAATTGGTTTGAATTCTTGTGGCAATATTTGATTTGAACAGTTCTTGTCTTAAAAGTGTCTTACTGATTCAAATTAATGACATCACAGCATAGACTCTAAGTGAATACAGAAGAAAATTTTATATTGCATCATAAAGGAAATTAAATGTGGACAAATCTCTATATAATTTCACTTTATCTATTTTTATATTTTTATTTTCTTTCTATTAATCTGTAAAAAAATATATTATTGTTAAAATCAATTATTTTTTATTTATTATTTATGTTAACATTTTTTTTTGTTAGGTGGAGTTTCTGACGTAGAACTTTTTACTAGAGAGGAATTGAGACGAAGAAGAAGTCGGCCTGCAAATATTGGATTAATTTGTTTTCGATATTAATATTTGTGACTTATTATGTTGTATTGGTCATTAGTTTATTATGTATTGGATAATCATTTTTAAAGTTTTTTAGCTTTATTAAAAAAATAATTTAAAAATTCATGGAAGCCCAATCCCATATTTTTGTTATTATTTATTTGATAATCATCTTTAAAGTTTTTTTTAGTTTTATTAAAAACATAATGTAAAGGTTCATGGAAGCCCAAGTCCACCCAGGCTCGGCCTAAGCTTTTAGAGGGCCTGGCCTGGGCCTAATGACAAAAACATGGGCTTGGCCTTGGGCTTGAAAAAACTCAGTCCAAGCCCTTGATTTGCCAGCCCTATTTCCACACTATATACTTGACAATGAATAAAGTTCCTCATTGGACATTGTTTCTCTTATTTGTTTGCTTTTTTTTTTATTATATTGTTGTGCCCCTGATTGATAAAAAAGTTAACAATATAATATTTATGTTCTCGTGTGTGATATGTGTGACAAAATAACAAATGTTTCATTGAAGTTGAATTTCCTTAGTAAGGAGAAGTTGTGATTAAAAATGAATGTCTTACTGAGGGGAAAGTATAAGTTGATTGAATTTAGTGAATAGAGGCATAATTTATAGAGATAAGAAGCCCAACCATACAACAAGTTGTCACTATCTGAATCTACTTTGGCTGAAGAATGGACAATAGCAGTATAATATCTCAGAGTGTAATGGAATATCAAATTGTTAGAACTTTTTATTTTTGCTAGTCTACAAATGAAGATCCTCAAAGCCACCTATGATCCACTCTTCATTAAGTAATGGCCTTTTTTAGCATAGTGCTAAACTATCTGGTTTGGTTTTGGTTTTTTTTAGAGGGGATTATTTTTTATGTGCTTCCAAGAGACCTGATTATTTAGCACTGTTAATAGCACATGTATAGCCCCAATATCTATCAACAGAGAGAAGGAAACAGTAAATAACGAAAGACGAAATGTAAAAAGTAGTGAAGTCAACTTTAACCCCAAAGCCAAGTTTAGGGTTATTCATCATTTGCAAAAAACGGTACAAATAACTAGATAAGCAAAGATCGTCCATTTGATACTATATTAGTGACAGAGCAAAACAACTCTACTAATGAAATATATGGAAATCATTAATTTAACACTTGATTGAAGCACATCATGACTAGAACTCCATAATGTACCTCAATTTGTATATGTTATGCGATAAAGATGAAGCAACCTTTGAAATTAAAAATGTGTATATGCTCTGAAGGAAATATATAAATATTATATAATAGAATTAAGGGAAATTATCATTCATTTATCTTAAGCTTACCCTATTTTAAAAAATACTACAAAAATTTGAATTTGTTCGATTTTCCTCTCTAAGTTTGTAATTTATATAAACCATCCACTAAAAAGATAGAATCACCTTTACTAAGTAACTACTATTATAATTTATGTTTACTTTTTTTTGTCATTTTATAAAGGTATTTATGTCTTTTTAGTGGATGGTTGATATAAATTGCACACTTAGGGAATAAAATTGGGAAAAATTAAGGTTTTGTAGTGTTTTTTTTAACAACAAGGTTTTCATGGATAACATTATAGCACTAGAAAAGAAAACAATCTAAGGAAATAAAGCTAACAACACCACAAAATTTACGTTAAGTTAAAATTTTTAAAAGCAAGTGTTGTGCATTAGAGTCCATTAGTTGGACTATCTTTAAGTAGCTGGTGGCATTTGGTTCACCAAGTGAGATTCATTTTTCGTTTTACCTAAAGTTTTTTCCTCAATCCATCATCTAGTGCCTTATACTCTTTATCACTCTCAATTATCAAGGTATATTTTGTACTCATTGTTCAGAGATCTAATAGAATTCAATGCGATATATTAGTTTTGGCTTTGTACTCTTGTCTAATGAGACAAAACACACATACTCGTAATTATTAGAAATGTTAATTTCAACAATCGATGGGAAGTATAGAAGCTTACGGGCCTTTAGCTTAACCTAACATGTAGGTCAAGAATTAAGGGTTGTCCAATTCTTATATTTATAACCCAAGTTCAATACTCAGACAGTGGATATGGGATATTTTTCCTAACACACCCCTGTTGCTTGTAGACTGATCTTTTTGACTGGTTCTTGTCATGTGGTAAGGTAACATGGGCTCACTCGTATATGAGTTTGTCTCTTATACTTTTTAAAAGCCAACAGGCCTAACTCAATCTAAAAGTTAGCTCAAAAGTTGAGGGTTAAAATCTTATATGCTTAATTCAAGTTCAATACTTAGTTGATGTGAGATATTTTTCATTAATATCCCATATTGACTAAGTATTGATCTTGGCTTAAGTATATACGGCTTGGACAACCATCAACTGTAGAGTTAGCTTTTGGGTTGAATTAGGTCATAAGATTCTATATTGTATTGGGGCCAAGCTCATGCACGGGTGAGCCTACACTACCTCATCATGTGAAAAAGACTAGTAAAAAAGTCCGGACACGTGAGAAGGGTGCTAAGAAAAATATATCACATTAACTGAGTATTAAACTTGGTTAAGTATTGACTAACACTAAAAAGTGTATGTGTAATAAAAATAAAATTATTAGCTTTACACTTATTGTGTAGATTAATGCGCTCATTATTTCTAAATTATCTTAATACTTCCCAAATAAATTTTGTGTTAAATTAATTCACAATATGTTAATTTTTATCTTATAAATATTTTTCAGGAATAAATTGGAATTGAAAGCAGGAACAAAGAAGGTCTGCTGGAGCAATTTGGAAGCATTATTGAGGAGATGTAAATAAAAAAAAAATTAAAATGAATAAAAAAATAAAAAAAATACAAAAGAACAAAAGAACAGAAACCAAAACAATTTGGTTTCTTGTAATGGTCAAGTGGCCATCATGGCCACTTGACCATTACACACACACACACACACACACACACACACACACACACACACACACACATATATATATATATATATAAATAATAATAATAATAAATAAAGGTAATGCATAGAACCACAGTGTCCTATTTAAAAGAAAATTACTACAAGCACTTTTCACACTTAGAAAACAATTTTCTTCTTAATTCAGTGAAAGATTATAAAATAAATGAAATACGTATTTTATTTGTAAATCAAACTTAGGATATAGTTTTGCACTTGACTCCATGTGCAGTTACATGCATTGTTGGATTAAATCTTTATTTTTATACAATGTTATTTTATTATTGGATTAAATCTTTGAGAAAGTAAAGTTGAATGTGATGTTAATATGTGTTGCATGGTTTCATTTATATAAAAATGATAAGTGTAGAGAGTAATGTATGCACCCAAATCTTTATGCATATCCCAAAAAAAAAGAATAAACAAATTCTGCAAATTACAGAGAATATGCAACTTCTGGCAAGTTAGACTAGGCCACCAATAAAAAAAAATGTATTTGGTGTAAACAAAGCAAACTACAAACATAAAATGAAAGCATACCCAATAAGCTAACATAAGAGGACACAAAAATCTTAAATAGATTATTTCAATATTTTTCCAATTAAATTTCACACGTTTTTCCATTTATTATAAAATTAGTTTGATATTATCTGCTCTATCATTCTTTCGTAAAAAAGATAAAAAGAATTCATAAAGCATTGTTAAAGCAAATCAATGAACATGATCAAATCAACTAAATTTTCTATGAAACTCATATTACTATTATTGTTTGAATATATATAGTAACATAAAGGAAGCACAGTAAAATTTGCAAAATAAATCTTACTTTCTTTTAACTTTTTCCCCTAATGTTTAGAAATTAGACTTTCATAGGACCAAAATTTTACTTTATTATTTTTATTCTTAGGAGCCAGGTCAAAAAGGTAGTGTAAGGAGCAAAGTGTGTGAGTGTGCGAGAGATTTGTTGAAAGGTAAATCAACAAACAATTTGTGATTAAGCTTTCATTTCATTTTTAATTGTTCTTTAAACATTACTACTCTTGATTTTGCATTTCTAAGCTACAAATGGATTCATTCATTCAATGTTAGATATAGATAAATACAAGGTCGCTATAACGCGACACCCCATATGTTTGGCAAAATTACTTAACGAATCAGTTAATACCCTCTAACATAATTGGCAATTGAAATATAACTAGCAATTGAAGATTCTCTTTAAGACTTGAAGAAGCAAGATTTGAGACCTAAAATTGTTGTTTTAACTTTTGAACACTTGAAGAAGAAAGATTTAAAGATACTCCTTAAGACATAAAGAAGCAAACCTAGCCACTATGGCTCAAAGTCTTGAAGATATTTTGTGCAGTATTGGCAGATAGTGGCGTGGTACTGTGGTGGTGGGAGGTTAGCGTAGTTGTCAATTTTACTGGTTGTTAGCTGCTGGTGGCACAGTGCCATGGCGGTGACTCATGACAGTGGAGAGAGGCTTGATTGTTAGCCTGCATGACTATAAAATGATTGATTTTAATGATAACAAACCACATGTTTTGAATAAACAAATAATTACACATTATGCTTTTGTAACAAAAAAATGATTTTACGAAATTAGTTATTTTTTCAAGATGCGGACTAAAATGAAAAAGATTGATTTTTAATAAGTATTGTTTTGAATTCTGCATTTGGGCCTATTTGCAAATATTTAAAAAATTTTGAGCCATCTATAATTTCCACATATTTGGGTCATATCGTAATTTCACAAAGTTTTGAGAATAACAAGTATTATTTAGAAATTCTGAAATTGGACGTCTTTATAAAGTTTTATGAATTTTAGGCCATAATGCAGTCATATAAAGTTTTGGGGTAAAACTATAATTTTGGTAAAATAGTTCACTATAGCAAAGCGGCTAACCGGTCTGGATTAAAGAAAGCGGCAAACCGGTTATGGGAAAAAACTCTCCGGAATGAAAGCAGCTAATTGGATTCAGAAAGCAGCATACCAGATGTGCAAAAATTCAAAATTTTGAACATAACGATAATATAAAGTGGTTAACCGGATTCACAAAAGCGGCAAGCCAGTTATCACCAAAAAGTCAATAACGGCTAGTTTTCTTCCTCAACTATAAATTGCTCAAATCAAACTCATTTGATATGATGCAACCATTAATATTTTGAGCATTTCTCTACAAATCTAAAAGCATAAACTTTGTGTATACATTTAATTTATTCACACATATTGGGCTTTTATTTGTATTCAAACACATTGTGTGAGAAAAAAATTTATAATCTTTTTTGTAAAATCAAATTGAGAGGTTGTAAGTGTTAGGATACACTTGGGTTAAGAGATTAAGGATAATATCTTGTTGTAAAGGTTCATTGACACCTTGGAAGTTAATTGTAAGCATTTGAAGCATTGAGAGGTTTCGATAGTGAAATTCTCAAGCCCGGTGTGCTTGGAGGAGTGGACGTAGGCGGGGATTGTCGAACCACGTAAAAATTCTTGTGTTTGTTTTCTCTTCCCTTACTCATTTATTATTGTGATTTATTAAATTTATTGTTTACGAATTTATTAGGGCATTAGATTGAAGTGTTGTGTGATTTGTTTAGCTTAAATTTTTAAAATCTCAATTCACCCCCCCTCTTGGGTTGCATAACTTGCATTTTATTGATGCGGTGACACATGACGGAGGCTTAACGACGTGACAGAGAGGCTTGACGTTGTGCCCCGTAATGAAGGCTTGACGGCATGACAGAGAGGCTTGACGCTGTGACCCGTAACGAAGGCTTGACGGCGTGATAGAGAGGCTTGACGCGTTGACGAGAAGGTATGATTATAGTGCCTTTAAGGTATTGCAATGTTAATTGTTAGGGACTTAGGGTTTGTTTTTGCGCCTTATGAGTGTGAGATGTGAGGTATCACGTGCGAATGTGTGCGCATTTTTTTTTAATCATTAGTGATACCTTAGTTTCATTATCACAATTTTGAATGGTTTTTGTCTAAGACTTAAAAGCTTGATTTTTATAGGTCTTTGGTTCGAGTTCTATCTGAAATAACATTAGAATTAGTTTGATTTTTTTTACTGACACCTTAGTGTTAGCGATCTCTGATGTAAAATTTAGAGACACCATAATATCAGTACTTTGTGATACTTGTATGTTAAACATGGAAAATGGTCTACATGTATATAAATATTGATACTTGTTAATAAAGTGTCACGAGCTAAGTATTAGCAAAGACTATTTTTCTAGTAGTAAGCAACAAACTATGTCTTTAGAGATTACAAAGCAACAATAGGCTGTAGATTTACTTTATGACTGACCAAGCAACCAATCACCATGAATAAGTAGCCTGAGATTGACTTTTACCAACTAAATCTCCAGTAAAATCAAAGTCAACATATCCTACAACTTTATTTTCATCTTGTTTAGCTCTTCAACACATCAAACCATGATTACAGTGCCTTTAAGGCATCTCATAATCGACTTTATGGCATACCAATGCACCTTACCAGGATTACCTATAAATGTGCAAACAACACTGACTACATAAGCAATATTAGCCTTGTACACGCTTTTGCATACATAAGACTTCCAACTGCTTGAGCATATGGTATCTCAGACGTCAAGAACTTATCTTGTCGTGTCATCGGTATTTGTACTTTAGAGAGTTTAAACTGATGACCTAGAAGAGTCTAAACAGTTTATAATTCAACATATCAAACCTATCAAGAATCTTTTATATGTACCTTTGTTGACTTACACAAAAAGTTTCAACACTTCTATATATGATAATTCCATGCCAACTATTCTTTTAATAGAACCAAGGTCCTTCATTTTGAATTCTCCACTTAATAGACCTTTAACCTTCCTAATCTCACCTTTGTTTCTATTGGTAATCAATATATCATCGACATACAGTACAAACTAAATTGTTTCACCTAAATTAAAGCCTCCAAAATAGAGAAAACTATTATATTTACTTTTAAAATAGCCATTTGAGGCCATGAACTCATTAAATCTCTTATACCATAGCCTTTAGGACTACTTAAGGCCATAAAGAGATTTGTTTAGAAGACAAACACGATCTTCTTTCCCTTTAACTTCAAATATTTCAGGCTATGTCATCAATATCTTCTATTCAAGTTTTTCATATAAAAAGCAGTCTTCACATCTATTTGGTCAAGCTCTAAATCAAGTAATGCTATCATAGTCAGCAATATCCATATAGATTGTGTTTAACTAGAGGAGAGAAAACCTTATTAAAATCTACACCTCTTCTATGAATCCCATATCAATTAACTTGCCTTGAATCTTGAACCTTTAGCACCTGGACTCTTTTTTTTTTTTAAAAAAATCCATCTACAACTAACTAGTCTTTTGTTTTTGGATTTGGAACAAGAGTCCAAGTATGATTTCTAATTAAGGAATCCATTTCTTCAGTCATGTCTTTGACCTATTTGCTACTATCACTGCTTTTCAATGCTGTTAAATAGTTTCTAGACTCTTCAACAACTATATCTTTTACATTGATGAATACATATGCAATTATTCTAGGTCAAGTGGTTTGATATCCCTTTTGGTTTTATCTTTTGCTAATTGGTAGTCTCGTAAGTCAGGGATAAGTGTTCTTGATTCATCTATTTCCAAACTTCCTTGAGAGATTCTCCAAAATCGTCATCTTTTATTTTATTTTTACTACTACTAGATGACTCTACCTCAACTTTAGGACATTTCACAGTTGGTATCTTCTTCTAAATTCATCAGTATAGGAATTAGTATCAAAGGTTGCAATGTTAGGCTTCTTGATCATCGTTTCCTCATGAAACACTACATCCTACTAATAATACACTTGTGAGTAGTCCACATTAGACCTTATGCCCTTAACTCTCTCTGGATACTCCACAAGTACACCTTTAAAGCCCTTGCATCAAGCTTGTCTTTCTTAATATGGACATATGCTGGACATCAAATATTTTAAGATGCTTGTAACTTGTAGCACACCGGTCCAAAATTCTTCTAGTGTTTTGAACTTTAGAGCTGAAGAAGGGCTTCTGTTGACCAAGTAACAAGCTGTGGTAATAACATCTACCCAAAAGCTTCTTCGTAGCTTAGAGTTGATTAGCTAACATCTTCTTTTGTCAATACGGGTCATGTTCATTCTCTCAGTCAAGCCATTTTGCTGAACAGTGAATTTAACAATCTTATTTCTAATAACTCACACCTCTGACAATATTATTCAAACTCTTTATTGTAAAATTCGAGCCCATTATCAGTTCTTAATGCATTTACCTTCATTCCATCTAATTTTTAACAAGAGCTTTCTAAATTTTGAACTTTTTAAGAGCTTGATCCTTTGTTTTGAACGTACAATGATACTTTCCCAGAGTAGGCATATATTAATGTTATGAAGTACTCTCCACCACTTAAAGATGGAATTTGAACAGGCCCCTACAAGTCAAAATGTATATAATCCAATACATTCTTAGATTTATGCACTTATTTTACAAACTTTACCTTGTATCCTTTCCCAAAGATGTAATTTTCATAGAAATCCAGTTCTTTAATGTCATCACCACACAATAACCCATGTTTACTCAATTCTTGCAAACCTTTAACACTCATGTGCCAAGTTTTAGATACCACAACTTAGCTCTATCAATATCAGTTTTTATGTACAAAACATATAACATATGCACATATGAGCTTTCCAACAAATAAAGTCTATTCTTCTTGACACCCTTTATTACTACAATAATATTTTTCATTATCTTTAAACCATCATAGTTTGATTTAAAGAAGTAACCTGATCTATCTAGCATGCCTAAAGAAATTAGATTCTTCTGTAGTCAAGGCACACGCCTTATATGCTCTAGTATCTTTGTGGTTCCATTATACATTCTGATTTTGACAAAACCCATACCAACAATCTGATAAGCATTATAATTACCAATCAAGACTTGACCACCATCAATAGATTCATAATCATGAAAAAGACTCTTATCTGGACTTATATGTAAAAAGCATCTAGAGTCAAGAACCGGCTGACATCTAATCTTTTCATTTGATGTATCTGGCAAATCAACTCTATGATAGCCTTCATTAGAAGAGTCATCTGAGGCCACAACATGATCATTTGATTTCTTCTTATGATCTCTATTTTTCTTAGCACAACTCCTAATCTAATGACTAGATTTCTTGCAATAGAAACAATTTCTTCTCTTTATCTTTTCCTTGTCAGACTCATCTTTTTTTTTTTTTTATATATATACTAATTCTTGTTCTTTTTTTCTTCCTAGGTTTCTTTTTTTTTTTAACCTTGCCATCAAACCTCACTTATATTTATATCCAAGTCCTTTGAATGCCTTTAAATTTCTTTTGAGCATAGGGAAGCCTTCACATCTTCTAATGTAAGAGTTGTTCAACCATATAACATGGTATCAACAAAGCCCTCATAGGACTTTGGCAATGATCTCAGTAAGAGAAAAGTCTTATCTTCATCACAATCTTGATATTTTCAACCTCTTTAAGATCAAGAATGGTCTTATTGAAAATATCAATATGCTCTTGCGTTGACAACCATTTTTTCATTGAAAAGTATACAATCTTTTTTTAAGAACATTTTGTGAGCACGTGACTTCTTCATTCACAAAGCCTCTACTTTATTTCCTTCAATTTATTTCAAACACCTAGAGCTATCTTTTCACTTGAAATCTCCCTTGAGATTGAGTCATTAAGACTCAAAATCAAGGTGCTATGAGCTTTGTTTAAGATCTGTCTTTTCTTGTCATTGGAGACATAACCTGATATTTCCCAGAATCTTTTTCTTCTAGAGCAGATTCAAGACCCTAATGAAAAAAGAGAGTCCTCATCTTCATTTTCCAAAGTGAAAAATCACCACCAATGGTGAATTTCACAATTTCTAGTTTCAGAAGTGACATGGTTGAGAACCAACTAATGCTCTAACACCATTTTTTGTACTTTGAGACAAATTATTCCAAGAAACTCCAATTCAAAGCAAGAATAGAGAACAAATCAACAAAATCAACGAAATCAGAAAATACCACAACAATCAAGCTTTAATATTTGAAGGAAAAACTAACGTGCTTTCATTACTAAAACTCCCCAAAAACAGTCATCTTTTTCCAGAGAAGATTAAAAGCTTTACTCAGAATTAAGAATCACACATTTTGGTTAAAAAATGAATTAGAAAAAGCCCATGCATCAGATGTTGTACAACAGCCTCTTTATGCTGGTGTTTCTGAAAATTTCTGCAAGCAGCTAATAACCCTTAACGGCTTTTGGCCACGTTAGCAAATTTATCTGTAAAACGAATTCTGCACAACGACCTAGAAACTTTTCTCAATAACATGTTGGTCTAAATTACTTGTCTTCACAAGAAGGACATGGACAGGTTTATGGATAGGCAATGCGAAGTGAAAGGAAAGGAAGACGGTTGACAGTTGTAATGTGAAGCTAGTTTTAACTACTCGTTTGAGGCAGTATAGGGAGCAAGTAGGTGGTTGCCTATGTAAGACGATTTTTTACTATCTTCCAAAACAATTTTTTTTTATTTTAAAGGTTTTTCAATATATTTTAATCTTGAAAATAGCTTTTGAGAGGTATCAAAGAACAACCTTTTTATTTTTGTTCAAAGAAAGAGCTATCTTTACTGATGATTTCAAAATTTAATGCGGAATTACTTCTGGCTCTGGTTTGGCCTGAGATATAGCAAGAGTTACTTCATGGGAATTTTTCCAAGTGATAAAATCCATAATTGGATAAGTTTCTCTTTTGACAAATCTTTTGGAGAAGAACTATTTGTAGCCTTCTCTTTGAGCTTGATGAGCTTTTTCATCTTCACAAATAATTTTATACCATGATTTTTTAGTACTAGAAGATTTAGAATAAAATGCTTTTGATTTTTTTTTTTTTAGTGATTTTCTTCTTTTAGGATTTAGGTGTCATTTTTATCTCCCTTAGAGAAATTCCCTTTACAGTAGTGGTGGACACCGGTTCAAATCGGTTCGACTTTAGCTGGTCTGCCCACCTCACATGGCTCCACTCTATGTCCATAAAACCCACACTTAAAGCAAATGAGGTCTATCTTTTTGTACTCCAATTCTTCAAAAGTAACGACTTCCTTAGATCCACTTCAATCCCTCTTTCAGCCAAGAAGTAGTCTTGTCAACTTTGACAATCCGTCCTATTTTGGTTTCAAGCCTCTCCAAGAAAAGTTAATCAAAATATTCAATAGGGAGGTTCAGCGTAGCCCAAACAGCCAGATTCTTAATGGCATCCTCCTCTGATTAGTTCATTTTCGACATTAACCTATTCGGTTTTTTTAGTTATAAAATACCAAACCAGAACTTAAAAAAACGAACCGAACAAATTTTTTTGGGTCTACTCTGGTTCTGCCCATCTGTATTGCGCAGATCATTTGCTTGTTTATGCTTCGTCTTCTTTCTTATATTTCTATTTCTACGGTTCTATCTGTTACAATCGGAGCATTTTAGTTTAACCTCACCACACATCACACACAAACACAACAAAATCCTAAGTGAGATAAATAAATAAAGAAAAAAAAAAGGAAAGAACTTTACAAAATAAAAAAAAAGATCATAGAATTATTTCCTTTATCGATGCAACAGCAATGACGGAGAGAGGCTGCAATGGCTGGCGAGGTGAATGAGATTACCAGTGGTGGCTGGCAAAGATGAGGCAGACGAGCGGTGACTGACTCGTGAGTGATGGGTGTTAGCAAAGATGACAGCAGACAAGCAGCAGCTGACTCGTGAGTGATGGGCGCTAGTGGCAGCTGACAGTGAGAGTGAGACCCCGAGTGATGAATCTGTGACCGTGAGTGATGACCGTGCGGGAGGGATGAGTCTGTGACAGTTCAGGCCATCGGAGAGAGAAATTGTTGTTTGCGAGGCCTGAGAGAGATTGCTGCTGGAGGGTTAGATTTGAAAGTTAGCAATTAGGAATTGAAATTGATTTTTATTTTTGCTTTTATATCTTAAATTAAATTGTTACAGCCAACATATGTGTTAATATATATATATATACACGCACATACACACATACACATTTACAATTACAGAAATGCCATTGAGTTTGGTTCGGTACCAGTTTTCTAATTTTGATCCAAAAATTGGACCGAACCATTTGATTCGATTTCCGTATTAATCCATTTCAATTTTTTTTTTTAGTTATAAAACACCGAACTGAAACCAAAAAAACTGAATCGAATCCTATTCTTTTGAGGTCCAATTGATTCTGTCCACCCCCACTTGAGAGATAGTGGGAAGGCTTTTGCAAATTTGCAATTAACACATGCAAGAAATTTTTTATTTAATAAATCACTTTAAAATTTTATAGTGCACAAACCGATGGACAATAATTTTGTTTTGAGTCATAAGATAAACCTTTTGAAGATCTGCTTTATATTTGAAAAAGAATAAGTTTACAAAATAGACTCAAATCGGAAATAAGCGAAACTTATTAAAAAATCAGCTTTTAATTTGGTATACTTGATCCTATCTCTTAGGAATCAGAGCCAGAGGGGAGTAGAGATGTAATTACTTGAGTTTATTTGAAAACTATTTAATTTTATCTGCCGCTGAACCATTGCGGTTATGGTCCTGGCATAAAGACAAGTATGGCGTCGTAAGACTGTTGGTCAGCAACCGTAATAGGTGGAAAATAAAAGAAAAATGTTTTAATAATGAACTATTTATCTAGATCAATGTCTGCCTTCAGTTCTTGTAATGGAGACGGAATCGTGAACCAAGAAGAAATCAAATTTCCTGAAGAAAATGACCAAAATTATGACAATACTCTTTGCTTTAAGCAATTGGGATACATGGTCAGTTCCAATAATTCCAGCAAACAAAATCTAAAAATATAGTAGATTAAATTTCTTAAATCTGATAATATTTTCAAAACTGAAGAAAGAACTGTTGAGATAAAAAAGTGAAGTTGGATTAGTCCAAATTGGATTTGAACCATTGAGTTGTGGAGGCTTAGATATTGCTTTATTTGCTTGTCTAAGAGACTGTAGGTTTCCAGATTTAGAGACTCACTTTTAAGAACATTTGAAACAAGTCTTGGCAATGGACCAATATTTTGATTGTTATAATGTTATCCAAGTTTTACAGTTTCATTAAATGAGAAAAATATATTGGATGTCTAACTTTGAATATTAAAACACACAATCATAAAATCATACCAGGAACACTTCCTGTAACTTTAATACATAGAATTCACTACAAAGCAATGTTCTCTGCTTTCATCACAAAAGATTTAAAACAGATCCCAAAAGAAAAAACTTTATATTACAAACTGATCTCCACAAAGCAAATGTAACTATTTCAAAATCTATTAAATGAGATCAAATCACACTCACTGAAAAATAGATAATAAAAAAATATATACAATTTAAAATAGTACAAAACACATAACTAAAAGAAATAGAAACAAAAGCTGATGGTAGTGTAACAACACCATTTGCCAGACAAAGAGAATCTCAAACTCGAACTTAGGATCCTCCAGGCTGAAATTTGGATAATCCTCAAGAGAACCAACTAGATCCTCTTGTTTTTCAATTCTTAGGCCTCCAATAAGAATTGATCTTAGCTAAGTAGACAATGACAATTTCTTCAAACATATCAACTCCATATTATCCTGTTAACGAACCTGAATATATCCAAAGTGAAAGTACACAAACGAAGTCTCCGAGAATGTCACCTTCACATTCATCTATAACCGATCATAATGAATTATTTGTTTTAGAGAAAATTTTTGAAATCAATAAAGAATATTTGAGAAAAAAACTTTTATTCACAGACAAATGAAAAAAGACGAATTTGGTTTCTTGACAATTATAGGGGACAAGAAAAGCTAGAAATTCGAAGATAATATTATGAACTCGTGAATAAGAATAAAACTCATGTGATGTTTGGAGAATTGCTAAATCAGCAAGCCGACAACATCCGTTTATTTTTGCAGGTTACTGAAGAGTTGCTCGATAATTTAACAAGTTGGGATGCGTTGCGTGAAGCACTACTTGTTGGGACCGCTAGTGGAGCACCCAAGGTACACTTAAAACTTCACACGAGTGTTTTCTTGATTTATTATTCTTCTAAATTCTTAGATATTCTCTATTGATTGACTGCCATTCAATCTTATAATTTGATCTTGGAGAGCATCACCAGTGTCATATGTTGAAGGACCTCTGTTGTTTATTGCTGTTGGTATGTTTTTCGTTCCTCATAATTTGTTGTCTTCATGCACTGCATGTCTTCTTTAATCCGACTTTGTAAAGAAAATGTGGTATATGATTGTTTGCTCTTCAAATTATTTTACAGATTGACTGCTGTAACACAACTAGCACATTATGGTATGCTGTTTCTTCCACTTGGTTACAACTTTGGCCGCGGCATGTTTAAGTTGGATGAGGTGAAGGGTGGCTCTTCTTATGGCGCTGGAAGATTTGCAGCAGATGGTTCCCGCCAACCCGCGGAGCTAGAACTCGAACAAGCGTTTCACCAGGGTGAGTATGTTGGTGAAATAGCAAAGGAGCTCAAACATTGATCTTTGTTAAAAGTCATGGCTGGCACCGGCCTTCTAGATGGCCGGTGCCATGCCATTCAACACGGCCCGCCATTTGTTGGTGGTGCCGTGTTGACTTGTTAAAAAAAAAAAAAAAGAGCCAAAATTTTGGCTATGTAAAGAGGGCTTCCCACCCTCATTTTAGTATCCAATTTCATTGAGAGAGAAGCATTTCTTTCCTTTAGAGTTGAGAGTATTAAGAGTTTAATAAACTCTTGAGTGATTAGTGTTCTGAGAGTTTGGGTGTATTGGGATTTTGGGAAGTGAGCTAAAATATTACAATACTTGTAACTCCTTTTCACTAGTAAAATATTTCCTTCTGTTTTCGCCCGTGGACGTAGGCTAAAAGCCGAACCACGTAATTTCTGGTGTCCTCTTTTTGTGCTTGTTCTTTATTTTCTTCCAATTTTACTTTAGCTGCGTGTCTGCTTTACCCACCAATTTCCTAACAGTGGTATCAGAGCTATTGGTTGTATTTTTGGAGTCGGGTATTAAGAGTTTAATAAACTCTTGAGTGATTAGTGTTCTGTCAGAACAAGATTTGAAGATTCTCTCTGAGCGAAAATTGCTTCCAGGGCTCAAATCAGTAAGTTTACCATTTTGCGAGCATTGTGTTATAAGTAAGCAGCATAGATTAAAATTCAGTAGATCTATTATTAGAAGTAAATACATTCTAGACTTGATTCATTCTGATGTTTGGGAATCACCGGATATATCCATGGGAGGTGCAAAGTACATGGTGACTTTCATTGATGATTATTCTAGAAGATGTTGGGTGTATCCAATTAAGAAAAAGTCGGATGTATTTCCAGTGTTTAAAGAATACAAAGCGTTGGTGGAACTTGAATCTGGTAAAAAGATCAAGTGCTTAAGGACAGATAATGGTGGAGAGTATACAGACGGCGAGTTTCTTGCTTTTTGTAAGCAAGAAGGTATTCAGAGGCAGTTCACTGTAGCATACACTCCTCAACAAAACGGAGTGGCGGAGCGGATGAACAGAACTTTTACAGAAAGAATAAAAGCTATGTTGAGGACTGCTAGTCTACCCAATTCATTCTGGGCACAAGCAGCCAAAACTGCTTGTTATATAGTAAATCGGTCGCCATCTACAGCTATTGGGCTGAAGACAACGATTGAGATGTGGACTGGAAAGCCAGCTGATTATTCCTACCTACATGCATTTGGATGTCCTGTGTACGTGATGTACAATGCCCAAGAAAGAACAAAGCTGGATCCAAAATCTAGAAGATATATCTTCTTGGGGTATGCTAATGGAGTAAAAGGGTATCGTCTGTGGGACCCCACTGCCCACAAGATCGTCATCAGCAGAGATGTTATCTTTATAGAAGATCAAATGCAAAGGAGAGATGAGGATGATGGCGCTGCAAAAGAAAAGTCAGAGACTGTACCGGTATATGTGAAAAATAATCCAGAAGATTCAGATTCTTCTGAAGCAGCACCAGAGCACGAGGAACAAGAACCAGTCAAGTCCGAGGCTCAAGAAATTCGTCGGTCAACTCGTGAGAGACGACCGCCAACGTGGCACTCGGAGTATGTCACAGAGATCAATGTTGCATACTGTCTTCTAACAGAGGATAGAGAGCCTTCAACTTTCCATGAAGCTTTAAACAGCTCAGATGTTGCTTTGTGGATGACAACAATGCAGGAAGAAATTGAAGCTCTACACAAGAACAAGACATGGGAACTTGTACCACTACCATGTGAAAGAAAAGCCATTAGAAACAAATGGGTCTACAAGATCAAACGTGATAGTAATGACCAAGTGGAGCGGTATCGTGCGAGATTGGTGGTGAAAGGATATGCTAAAAAAGAATGTATTGACTTCAACGAGATATTTTCTCCGGTGGTTCGACTCACAACAGTCAGAGTAGTCTTGGCGATGTGTGCTACATTTGACTTACATCTAGGGCAGTTAGATGTGAAAACTGCATTTCTTCATGGAGAACTTGAAGAAGAAATATATATGCTCCAACCAGAAGGTTTTGCAGAAACAGGAAAGGAGAACTTGGTTTGCAGGTTGAACAAATCTCTATACGGTCTCAAACAGGCGCCGAGGTGTTGGTATAAGAGATTTGATTCCTTCATCATGAGCCTTGGATACAACAGACTCAGTTCAGACCATTGTGCATATTACAAGAGGTTTGAAGATAATGATTTCATTAATTTGCTGTTGTATGTGGATGACGTATTGGTAGCAGGTCCCAACAAAGATCGAATCTAAGAATTGAAGGCACAATTGGCTAGGGAGTTTGAAATGAAGGACTTGGGACCAGCAAACAAGATTCTAGGGATGCAAATTCACCGAGACAGAAATAACAGGAAGATTTGGCTTTCACAGAAGAATTACTTGAAGAAAATCTTGCGGCGCTTTAACATGCAAGATTGTAAGTCAATTTCTACCTCACTTCCTGTTAATTTCAAATTATCTCAAGTATGTGTCCTAGCAATGAAGCAGAGAGGAAGGAGATGTCTCGAGTACCGTATGCATCAGCAGTGGGAAGTTTAATGTTCGCTATGATATGTATTAGACCAGACATTGCACAAGCAGTGGGAGCAGTCAGTCGATACATGGCGAATCCTAGTGGAGAGCATTGGATAGCTGTGAAGAGGATTCTGAGATACATCAGAGGAACCTCAGATGTTGCATTATGTTATGGAGGATCAGAGTTTACTGTTAGGGGTTATGTGGATTCAGATTTTGCAGGAGATCTTGATAAAAGAAAATCCACTACTGGTTATGTGTTTACACTTGCGGGAGCAGCTGTAAGCTGGGTTTCGAAACTACAGACCGTTGTGGCTTTATCTACAACAGAAGCAGAATACATGGCAGCTACACAAGCTTGCAAGGAAGCTATTTGGATACAAAGGTTATTGGAGGAGCTCGGGCACAAACAACAGAAAATTCCTGTGTTTTGTGACAGTCAGAGTGCCTTGCACATTGCAAGGAATTCAGCCTTTCATTCCAGGACAAAGCACATAGGAGTTCAGTATCACTTCGTTCGTGAAGTAGTGGAAGATAGAAGTGTGGATTTGCAGAAAATCCATACCAAAGAGAACCTAGCAGATATTTTGACCAAGCCGATCAATACTGACAAGTTTGTCTGGAGTAGATCCTCTTGTGACCTAGCAGCAACGTAGGCAACATAACTACGGCGAAGCAGAAAGGATGGTGTGGAGATTGATTGATTCTCAATCTAATCTCCAAGTGGGAGAATGTTAAAAGTCATGGCTGGCACCGCCCACAGAACCAAAATTTTGGCTATATAAAGAGGGCTTCCCACCCTCATTTTAGTATCCAATTCCATTGAGAGAAGCATTTATTTCCTTTAGAGTTGAGAGTATTAAGAGTTTAATAAACTCTTGAGTGATTAGTGTTCTGAGAGTTTGGGTGTATTGAGATTTTGGGAAGTGAGCTAAAATATTATAATACTTGTAACTCCTTTTCACTAGTAAAATATTTCCTTCTGTTTTCGCCCGTGGACGTAGGCTAAAAACCGAACCACGTAATTTCTGGTGTCCTCTTTTTGTGCTTATTCTTTATTTTCTTCCAATTTTACTTTAGCTGCGTTTCTGCTTCACCCACCAATTCCCTAACAATCTTAACAAATGGTTGTACACAATATATCTGATAATATGAAGAAAAATACTCAACTGCAATTTATCAAGGGAAACCTATGAAATAAAATCGTCTGCCTTTAAAAATGAAAGCTGGCCTGTGCGCATTGCTCAATCTTTGTAGCTTCCACGTATACTTATGATGCTAGCGAATGATCTATCATGCTAGCAAACATGACTAACTTATGCGCTGTGTCCCAAACTTGACATGCGTTCAGATAAATGACATGCATTCAGATAAATGCTTGAGTAGACTAGGAGAGGATCATTGTTTAGTTCGTAACTAGATTGTAATTTTTCATTGTGTGTCCTTGGAGTTGGTTTTAACTTCTGAGTCCATGGCCTGGGCAAGTTTTCACACCTTTTTATGACACAAGCACGCACAAAGGAAAAGATAACTGCCAGCTGAGTAGAAAGTGCTTCAACTTCAATGGAGAATGTCTGGCGGGCATCATCGGGTCAGGACCCGAACCCGGTAGATTACAAAGGCATAGAGTTCTGGTCCCAACCCGGAGCGATCGGGCCGGCTAACAAAGCAAGGCGACTACATCAAAACCTGGCTCCGCCGTTGGTTCATTCTAAAACAAGGCGAGCACTTTTGGTTTAAAGATTCCCACAACATCACCCGCGGCTCCACTCCTCGTGGCTTCATCCCTGTGGGCACTTGCCTCACTGTCAAATGCGCCGAGGACGTTCTAAACAAACCCTTCGCCTTCGAGCTCTCCAGGGGGGGATACACGATGTACTCTGTGGCGGATACTGAGAAGGAGAAGGGGGAGCGGATCAATTCGATTGGTCGGGCGATTGTTCAACACTCGCGGTCGGTGACAGAATCCGAAGTCGTTGAATACGATAGCAAATGGTGATTGGTTTGTGAAATTTCCAATTTCTTAAATTTAGTGTAAAAAAAGTATGAGCCTTCGTTAAAAATTATTCCTTTTTTTGTGGGCTCATGTCACAATTTGAGCTTACTCGGTTTAGCCTATCAATTTTAAAGGGCCCCTCAGTGATAATTGTATGTGTTGCTTGAAGTTAGAGATATTCTGTAGCTCAGTGGTGGATAAAGCACCAACCATTCCTAGGTGACTTTTCTATTTCTTGCTTTTGAGCTTGTGGACGAAGAAGCATAACACTAGATAAGGATATACAAACAGAATTGGTGGATCAAGAAGGAAAAGTTTGAAAATCTGAGATGAAGAAAGCAGAGCTCATATTCGTTCCATCACCAGGAATTGGTCACCTTGTGTCAACCCTTGAGTTTGCGAAGCATTTAACCGATCGGGATGATCGAATTTCAGTCACTATCCTGTCTATGAAGCTAGCGGTCGCTCCTTGGGTTGACGCATACACCAAATCACTAACAGATTCACAACCAAGAATCTGTGTCATTGACCTCCCTCCTGTAGATCCGCCTCTTCCAGACGTTTTGAAGAAATCCCCAGAATACTTCATCTCACTGGTTGTGGAAAGTCACTTGCCCAATGTTAAAAATATTGTATCATCCCGCTCTAACTCAGGCTCCCTCCAAGTTACCGGGTTAGTTCTCGATTTCTTTTGTGTGTCCATGGTTGACATTGCTAAAGAGCTGAGTCTACCTTCGTATATGTTCTTAACCTCTAATATGGGGTTCTTACGTCTCATGCTGTATTTACCGACTCGTCAGGATAGGATCAGCACTGTATTTGAATCTTCAGATGATGAGTTGTTGATCCCAGGTATTACCAGCCCAGTTCCCGTATGTGTTATGCCTTCTTGTTTGTTTAATAAGGATGGGGGTCATGCCACTTTGGTGAAGCTTGCTCAAAGATTCAAAGATGTCGATGGTATCATTGTAAATACATTTCATGAGTTAGAGCCATATGCTGTCAACGCATTTTCTGGTGATCTAAATCCTCCCTTATACACAGCTGGGCCGGTCCTTCACCTTAAAAGTCAGCCTAACCCTGATTTAGATGAGGCTCAGTACCAAAAGATCTTCCAATGGCTTGATGATCTGGCTGAATCTTCTGTAGTGTTTCTCTGTTTTGGAAGCTCTGGGAGCTTTGATGTGGCACAAGTGAAAGAGATAGCTATCGGGCTGGAGAGAAGCGGGTACAATTTTTTGTGGTCTCTGCGAGTTTCGTCCCCAAAAGATGAAGTTTCTGCACATAGATATGTCACAAATAATGGTGTATTTCCTGAGGGATTCTTGGAAAGGATCAAGGGAAGAGGAATGATCTGGGGATGGGTCCCACAGGTGGAGATTTTAGCCCACAAAGCAATTGGAGGTTTTGTATCTCACTGTGGATGGAACTCGATCCTGGAGAGCTTGTGGTACGGTGTGCCAATTGCAACATGGCCTATTTATGCAGAACAGCAGCTTAACGCATTTAGGATGGTGAAGGAACTGGGATTAGCGCTGGATTTGAGATTGGATTACAGGGTTGGTAGTGATCTCGTGATGGCTGGTGATATAGAGAGCGCGGTAAGATGCCTAATGGATGGTGAGAACAAGATAAGAAAGAAAGTTAAGGAAATGGCCGAGATCAGCAGGAAGTCTCTGATGGAAGGTGGATCTTCATTCAATTCGATAGGACAATTCATTAGTCTAAACTTTTAGTATGGTGTGCTATCATTAATATAGAAGAAAAATAATAAGTATATTGCCTAGAGCTAGAAGCCATGTGCTTCTGCAGTCATTTCCTTTTATGATCTCATGTTCTCTGACTATATTTGTGAACAATATATATGTTGGCCGCCCTCTGGAGAACATTTTCTAGCAAAAGAATTGCAAGGCTTTATACATCTCCTCCCATTGACACTTCGCCACCCATGCCATACTGTAAAAGAAACATGCTGATGCACTAACGTGTCGGTTAACATATGAGTTCTGACATGCAGTACATGAATCCAAAAACAATAGTCAGAATATCAAAGTATTTAAAAAGGATATTATTAGTTGGATAAAGATTTTCTAATTTAGGATTTTAAAGTGGAGGAAAGTTCAGAAAAATTTTAAAACCGTACGGTTTTAAAGTTCTGTTTTATAATGCTATTAAGCCTCATGGTTTTAAAGATTTTTCGGACATTTCCTACACTTTAAGATCTTAAACCAGAAAATTACTAATTAGTTGGATAGCCTATGGTTCCTTTTATTTCACTTAAGCTTGATCTTGATTTAGTGGACTACTATTTGCTAGAAAATCCTGCAAGTCCAAAATTACACCACAACCATGTCCTGAACCAGAAGAACGTTGCTGGATTTCATATCACCATGAACGATTGGTAATTCACTACTCAAAAAATGCGTTTTTTATGACACAAATTTTATGACATATATCATTATGTCATAAAAATATCATTAAAACATGATACTTTTGTAATGTTTAATGTTTCTGTCATTATTTACTATGGATTCATGAAAGATATGGATACGACATAAAGTTATGATAACTACATGTCATGTAATATTATTTTATTTTTTAAATAGATTTAATTGCAAAAATGCCACTCTTAAATGACAATGTTTTAGATTTTGTTTTATTAAATATAATTTATTTTGAATTACTAATAACACATGAAACAATGCCATTTATTGATAATTTAAATTATTTGATTAGTTGAATTACAAAATTGCCATTGTTAATATTTAAATTATTTTTAAAAAATTAAAAAAAAAACGGTGTCGTCTAGTTGCTATAAATATATTAAGCTAACACATCAACACTTAGCAAATTTCTAGAAGTGATAAACGAATTGAACCTTAAGCTTTGCTCCCTCACTCTCACCACTACTCCTTCTCTCACCTATAATCGTTGAAGGAGTTGAACCCTAATTGTAAGCCTCACTATAGTCACTCACAATCTACAATACAAATAAGCCTAAGCCTTACAAAATTTCTTAATTGACAAAAATCCAAAGCCCTCACAGCATCACAACTGATGGAAACCCTAAGTTAAACAAACTCGACAGTCGTTAGTCAACGACCATTGTAAGCTATTGGTCGCTCAATAAGCACCAGTTTCTCACTCAACAACCATCACTCAAACGCTGCCATTTCCTATTCATTATTCTCTTTATCTAAATTAAAAAATAAAAATCGCTTGGAAGATGTTGGGCTACGAGAATGTGAGGAGCAAAGATGATGACAAATTCGAGGTAGATTTAGAAGGTGGAGAGGGGGAGAAGCTTTACCCCAGTCTCAGCTACGGAAAGAACAAGCTCTGATGGGTTTCATTTGCAAGGTGTACGAAATCTTGACAGTTGGTGTGTAAATTCTAATGCTATGGGTGTTAATGTGCAAGTGTACACAACAAATAATATACTTATGAGTATGCAGATTGTCTCCACATGGATTGATGTTATCAGATTTGCTACAACAATTCTGACAATGCAGTTTAGATTAAATTAAAATAAAATAATTAAAGAAACTAATAAACTAACTAAATTAAAAATGCAATAAAGGAAATCTTAAATCAAACACGAAGATACAATCAATAAGAAAGGAGTAGTTGAGTGATTAAACTCACTTAATTGTTTTGACTATTTTCTAATTAAGAACTTGTTGCTCCAGAATTTACTACAGCACTGGGCAAAATTCCTTATGCATCCTCAGCTGTCGCCTATTGGATATATTATATCTATATGCAACCTAACAGTGATCAGTTGTTATACTAACATTAGATATGACTTTATGCGTTCTAGGATTCAATTACCCTACAAGATGAATCCTTATGTCTAGTTATTCACTAATCTTATATCAAGTATGACCCTATTTAAATCGAGATTAACTCAACTTAGGAAAACCCAATCTAAAACTAAGTATTGTCTTAATTTGTTCCACTAAGTCAGGCATTTTTTATGCTCCTTCTTAGTTAGTATCCACTAAATGGGTGATCAACTGAAATAAGGAATTAAAATAAATACAATTAAGACAAATTGCTACAACAAATACAAACAAACACGCATATATCAGTCAAACATCTATTAAGATCGTTTATTACTCAACCACAATCAAATTGCTACAACAAATACAAACCAACACGCATATATCAGTCAAATATCCATTAAGATCGTTTATTACCCAACCACAATCAAATTGCTATAGCAAATACAAACCAACACGCATATATCAGTCAAACATCCATTAAGATCGTTTATCACTCAACCACAATCAAATTCAGTTCATGATTTGCGAAAGAAAAATAAATAAAAGAGTTTTAGCCATCAAATACATCCCCATGAATAAATAGAAAACAAGAAAAGAATAAGAATGACTGATTTTCAATGGATCTCTACATTTTCTCCTCTGGTGTAGCACCTAATCTCTCTCTTGAATTATGTTTTTCTTTTGTTTCTTTGCAGTTTTTCTCCTTGGGTGATGGCTCTCTTTTTTTATTAGCATGTGTACTCCTTTTATAGCTTAGAATTATAGCAACCAGAAGTGTAGGGCGCGTATCTTCCATTTTAGGAAACTCCAAATCGCAATCTTCTAAGTATCTCCCGTGAAATCTTCTCTGTCAATGCTTCAGAATTGTTACAGCAACAATGCTATAATAACAGTGTGACAGCAATGGCTTCAGCACCTGCATTGTTCCACACTTGTTTCAATTCTTCTATAAACACATTCTTTCCTTATTTTTGCAAGCCTATTGCAACAACATTTTTCCCTTGAAATTTGAGCTTCCGGTCACCTCTGATTATGCATACGATCTAAACACACAATAAAAATATGTCATTTACTCTCTAAGTAATCTTGATTTAAGTCTAAAAGTGCCATGATAACTCTCATTTCATAGAGTTATCAACGGTCCAAATCGTTTTGACTACTTTGGTCTCTTCAATCAACGCTCTTTACACTCCCGTTAATGATCTTCTCAAGGGCAATTCTAGCCTTCTCCTCTTCTTCTTTATCCTCCTCTTCATCCGTATATTTCATTTCACCTAATTCATTATGTGAATTGGTTATTGTTGGTGTATAAATACTAATGCTATTGGTATCAATGTGCAAGTGTACACAACAAGTAATAAAGTGATGAGTATTCAAGATCGTCTCCATAGGGATTGATGTTATCAGATTTGTTACAGCAATCTTAACAGTGCAGATTTTGTGCTAACATAAAATAAACAATTAATGAAACTAATGTACTAATAAAAATAAAAACGCAATAAATAAAATGCAACAAAGTAAACTATCACGTCAAACTCAAGGATAAAACTAATGGGAATATATAGTAGTTGAGTGAATAAACTCTCTTAATGGTCTTGACTATTTTCTAATGGTTGGCTCGGTTGCTGCAGTATTTGCTATAGTACTGGGCAGAATCCTTATGTCCTCAGCCATCGTATGTTGGATATCTTATATCTATATGCAACCTAACAGTGATCAGTTGTTATGCCAACATAAGATATAGCATTACACGCTTAGGTTCTATTTACCCTACAAGGTGAATCCCTATGTCTAGTTCATCACTAATTTTAGATTAAGCATGACCCTTTTGGAATAAGTTAAACCCAGGAAACTCAATCTAAAACCAAGTATTGCTATGATATGTTCCACTAAGATAGGCCCTTTTGCGGCTCTCTCCTAACTTGTATCATTAAATGGGTGATCAACCGAAATAATGAATAAAAATAAATACTATAAAAACAAACTGCTACAACAAACATGCAGCAACACATATATTCAGTCAATAAACCATCAAGATTGTTTATCACTCAACCACAAATAAATTTAGTTCATGGTTTGTAAAAGAAAAATAAAGAACAAAGTTTCAGCCATGAAACACATCCCCATAAGTAAATAGAAAATGAGAAAACAAGAGAAGAATAAGAAGGATTGAGCTCCCAATTGATCTCTACAAATTCTCTTCTTGTGCAGCCCTTAATCTCTCTCTTGAATCTTGTTTTTCTTTTGTTTCTTTATGTTTTTCTCCTTGGGTGACGGCTCTTCTTTTTCTTATGATGTGTGCTTCTTTTATAGTTGCAAATTAGGGTAAACGGAAGCCTAGGGCGCGCATAAGTTAGATTAGGAAACTGTAGATCGCAATTCTGCAAGTATCCCGCATGAATTTTTCTCTGTCATTGTTCCAGGATTGCTGCAGCAACGGCTACAGCAATGGTTGCTACAGCAACGGCTACAACAACTACACTGTTCTAGATTTGTTTCAATTCTTTTATAACCATGTTCTTCCTCCTTTTTGCCAACATATTGCATCAGCATTCCTTCTATGAATTATAAGCTTTTGAAAACCTACAATTATGCACACAATTTGAGCACGAATTACTTTAAATTAAGTAAAACTCATTAAGACTAAACTAAAATGAATATTTATGCAAAATGTAACAATAATGCAATAGAATCACATCATTTACTCTCTAAGTAATATTAATTTAAGTCTAAAAGTGCTATGATAACTCTCATTTCATAGAGTTATCACACCCCCAAACTTAAACTATTACTTATCCTCAAGTAATGACAACAACGCTAACACTTCAATCATACAATCATGCAACAAATAACTTAGCTCTGTCATCAAATTTGCAAGAATTCTTTCACCCTCATATCACACTCTGAATCACGCAAAATAGCCTTAGCAGTTTAGTTCTAGACTTAGGCTTCATTTTGTCCAAAGTGTGTGTGTGCCACTTTGATCAAATTCCAGAGGTGCTATAACATTACAGAAACATTGCATATAATTCAAAGGTAGAACACAAATATATTCACATATAGGGGAGCAGAAATCACAAATATACTCAAACTGTGCTACAACAATAATAAATTTTTTTTTTCAGTTAAACCCTTCAATGCAACATTGAGCTTTCATGTGAATGCCTATCACTTGTAATGACGACACCCAATTACTCATTCAAATTACATGTCAGAGTTACTACAACAATGCATTTAAGATGTTATATCTAGGTCTTACCTTTGGACGCCTTTGACTTAAGGCTGAACATGAGGCTCATGAACAGACCAGGTTACTCAGTATCTTAGGCAGCGGACCTCTTTATTTTTTATTCCTTCATTACAATTTTTTTTTTTTGCTTTTTTTATATATAATTACTGCAGCACTGCTCATAGCTCTTGTTGTCTTTGGACTCAAGTTTGCATATGGGGTGCATACTCAACCTTGGTTACTCAAAAACTTAAACCATTGGAGCAGAATTTATTTCATAACAGGCACAGTCCAACAAAAATTTTCCCCCAAACTTGAGATATTTTCTACACTTTTTTTGGTTTTCCTCGCACTACTACAGCATTCTCATAAAACTCAACCAAAGTCTAAGTGTCGGGACAGAATTTTAACTTCCATCTATAACTATCTCTACTTGGCATTCTCATAATACTGAATAACACTCAATTTATCTTTATTAGGTTTTCAAATCCATACACAAATATTAGATAACAGAGCTTCACATAACACACAACACAAACATAAACACATGCACTCAGAAACACAACCCCCCCAAACTTGAGTGGTGTTGTGTCCTCACAAGCACACAAAACAAAACCACATAAACCAGACATGCATACAGTAAATAAAAGGACATGCAGAATAAATTAGAAAATTAAAACTAAATGAAAGAAAAGTTTTGCAGAAAGAAGTAAAATAAACTAGCGGGTAAGGGTACTCCCCTGTTGCTGGAAGCATTACTGCAGCATAGGTTGTAAAGGGTCACTTCTTCTTTGATTCACTTCTCAAACGCTCCTTATCATAAAATCTGATCAATCCATTTGCTGCTGTAAAAGTAAGAATGCCTCTGTTGTTTGACAATCTTCTGTTATATTATGATGTAAGTGATACTGCAGCAATTCCCTCATGCTCTTTTTGCCCACATTTATTTTTTATTTTTATTTTTTACTTGCTGCAATGTAATAAAAAGACATAAAAAATTAGATGCACACTTAAAAGAACAAAAAGACAAATTAAATAATTTAAAAGCTAAATTCAATGCCATAAAAACTTGAAACAACTTCCCTTATTGGGTTGCCTCCCAATTATCGCTTGATTTTAGGTCTTTCAGCCTGATCTTTCTTATTTCCTCAACCTGGATCCTTCAAGAACCGATAATTCTTTAGGCTGTTCATATCATCTCCCATATAGTGCTTCACTCTCGGCCCATCAACCTTGAATTCTAGTTGGTCTGGAGTGAGTTCCATTTGCTGGATTTGCTCGTCAATTCTGAAGGGTTGCTTTTCCCCTGACCATGCTATGTTAGCTGCTTCATGATCTTCATCATAAAGTTCTTCAAATGTTACAGCATTGATTTCTTCCTTACTGCAGCAACTGTGTAATCTCTCTGCTACAACAAAGTCCACAACACTGATAAAATTACAATCTTCCATCTCATCAGGACTCTTCATGATATCCAGCACATTGAATGTAACTTGCTGGTCATTCACCCTCATGGTTAATTCTCCTTTTTGAACATCAATTAAAGTCTTTCTCGTGGCTAATAAAGGTCTCCATAGAATGATTGGCACTTCTTTGTTTGCCTCAAAGTCTAGCACAATGAAATCCACCGGAAAAATAAATTTATCCACCTTCACCAACACATCTTCAATCTTTCCTTCTGGATACGCATGAGATCTGTCAGCAAGTTGTAAAGTCACTGTTGTTGGTCTACATTTACCAACTCCCAATTGCTTAAACACTGATAAAGGCATGAGATTGATGCTAGCCCCCAAATCACAAAGTGATTTTCCACTGTATTTAGTGTCTATAGAGCATGGGATTGTGAAGCTTCCTAGATCCTTCATCTTCTGTGGTATTTTACTCTGAAGCATTCAGCTACTCTCTTGTGTTAAAGCAACTATTTTAAACTCTCCAAGTCTTCTTTTCTTTGTCAAAATATCCTTAAAAAATTTTGCATAGTTTGGCATTTGCTCTAGAACTTCCACAAAAAGGGATATTGATATGCAGCTGTTTCAGCACTCCCAAGATTTTGCTGAACTGCTTGTCTTGTTGTTGCTTCTGAAATCTTTGAGGGAAAGGTGGTGGGTGTCTAAACTGCTGTGCTGCAGCAGGTTGTGCAGACTGCTTCTCTTTTGCTCTACTCAGGTCTGTTGCTGTTGGTACTGTAACTTCCTCACCACCAGGTGCTGGATCATAACTTTCTTCAGATGCTGTAGCAGAACTGTATTGATTTGCATTCTGAAAAGTGAAAAACTGTGACTCATTCTCTACTTGAGTGTCTTCTTGGCCTTGGGTGGACTCAATTCTTCTTTTCGGTACACCAACGGGACTATAAACATCATTTTCAGATCTCAAGTTAATCACTTTGCAGTGTTCTTTTCCTTCTCTTCTTGGGTCCTCTGTATTACTGAGTAAACTACCTTGAGGTCTGTTGCTCAATGCTGTAGCAAGCTGTCCAATTTGATTTTCCAAGTTTCTCAAAGATACAGTATGACTTTGGACAACTGCTTCATTCTTCACAATATAATCCTTAATCAAACCTTCAAGGGAGCTGAGTTGATCATTGTTGATGCTTCTTTGCTCTTGATTTTGCTGATAAAATCCAGGTGGTTGAGCAGGTCTGTTCTGTCCACTAGGTGCTGCAGCAGTCTAGTTCTGATAACTTCATGAAAAGTTTGGGTGCTGTCTCCATCCAGGGTTGTGAGTGTTTGAATATGGATTGTCCTGGTTCTGTCTATTGAAGCTGCCCATATAGTTAACCGAAGCTAGATTACCAAGACAATTATCAAATAAATGTCATTCTCCACAATAAACGCAAGACATATCAGATATTTGGTTAACAGTTGCTGGAGCAGTAGTAATAACCTTTACCATCTTTGTTAATGAAGTTACTTGGGCTGACAATGCTGTCAAGGCATCTACGTTATGAACTCATGTTGTTCCTCTTGCTGCAGCTTGTCTGGTTGATGGCCACTGATAGTTATTGTTGGCTATCCTCTCCAAAATTTCATAAGTCTCATTGTAAGACTTAGTTAACAAGGCCTCATTTGCTGAAGCGTCCACCATCAATCTAGTGCTCTGGCTGAGACCATTATAGAAAGTTTCCAACTGTATGAAGCAAGGAATACCATGATGAGGACATTTTCTGAGTAACTCCTTAAATCGCTCCCATGCGTCACACAAGCCCTCATCTTCAAGTTGATGGAAAGATGTGATCTCGTTTCTCAACTTTGCATTCTTGGTTGGCGGGAAGTATTTCATCAAAAATTTGTCAGCCAAATCATTCCATGTAGTGATAGAATCTGGTGGTAGAGAATTCAACCATGCTCTTGCTCGATCTCTTAAAGAAAACGGGAAAAGTCTGAGTCTCAATGCTTCTTGCGATGCTCCAGCAATCTTGAAAGCCTCTCTTACTTCCAAAAATAACTTAAGGTGTAGATGAGGATCTTCGGATGGCAAACCATTAAATTGCCCCATTGTTTGGAGCATTTGAAACATCACAGGTTTGAGTTCGAAATTGTCAGCTTGAACGTCGGGTCTAACTATTCCGGATGTATGGCCTGAGAAGTCAACACTGCGTAGTCTCAAATGGCTCTATCTCTATCGTTCGCCATGTGAATAATGTTGTTGTTCCCTGGTTGTCTTTGAACACATTGTCCATTCAGACCTTCATGTACATTGACTGGTTGTATCTCCTCTCTACGGTTAGAGTTTTTCAAATCTTGCAAATCATCCATTACTACAGCAACTTGTAATTCCCGATGCTCTCCTCTCAATCTCCTTGCAGTTCTTTCAATTTCTGGATCAAACTGGAATTCAACATATTTATATTTGTGCATACAAGGGTTGCTAGATCACCTATGTCAACAAAATAAAAAAATCAAAATAAAATTAAAAATTAGCACCGTTAAAATTAATTTCGCAAATCACAATGAACAATCAATCCCGGCAACGGCGTCAAAAACTTGTCGGTGTATAAATACTAATGCTATTGGTGTCAATGTGCAAGTGTACACAACAAGTAATAAAGTGATGAGTATTCAAGATCGTTTCCACAAGGATTGATGTTATCAGATTTGCCACAGCAATCTTAACAGTGCAGATTTTGTGCTAAAATAAAATAAACAATTAATGAAACTAATATACTAATAAAAATAAAAACACAATAAATAAAATGCAACAAAGTAAATTATCACGTCAAACTCAAGGATAAAACTAATGGGAATATATAATAGTTGAGTGAATAAACTCTTCTAATGGTCTTGAATATTTTCTAATGGTTGGCTCGGTTGCTACAGTATTTGCTACAGCACTGGGCAGAATCTTTATGTATCCTCAGCCGTCGCATGTTGGATATCTTATATCTATATGCAACCTAACAGTGATTAGTTGTTATGCCAACATAAGATATATCATTACACGCTTAGGTTCTATTTACCCTACAAGGTGAATCCTTATGTCTAGTTCATCACTAAGTTTAGATTAAGCATGACCCTTTTGGAAGAAGTTAAACTCAATCCAGGAAACTCAATCTAAAACCAAGTATTGCTCTGATATGTTCCACTAAGATAGGCCCTTTTGCGGCTCTCTCCTAACTTGTATCATTAAATGGGTGATCAATCGAAATAATGAATAAAAATAAATACTATCAAAACAAACTGCTACAGCAAACATGCAGCAACACATATATTCAGTCAATAAACCATCAAGATTGTTTATCACTCAACCACAAATAAATTTAGTTCATGGTTTGTAAAAGAAAAATAAAGAACAAAGTTTCAGCCATGAAACACATCCCCATAAGTAAATAGAAAACGAGAAAACAAGAGAAGAATAAGAAGAATTGAGCTCCCAATTGATCTATGCAAATTCTCTTATTATGCAGCCCTTAATCTCTTTCTTGAATCTTGTTTTTCTTTTGTTTCTTTGTGTTTTTCTCCTTGGGTGACGACTCTTATTTTCCTTATGATATGTGCTTCTTTTATAGTTGAAAATTAGGGTAAACAGAAGCCTATGGCGCACATAAGTCAGATTAGGAAACTGCAGATCGCAATTCTGCAAGTATCCCACACAGAATTTTCTATGTCGTTGTTCCAGGATTTCTGCAGCAACAGCTACAGCAATGGTTACTACAGCAACGGCTATAACAACTGCATTGTTCTAGATTTGCTTCAATTCTTTTGTAGTAATGTTCTTCCTCCTTTTTGCCATCCTATTGCATCAGCATTCCTTCTATGAATTATAAACTTATGAAAACCTACAATTATGCACACAATTGGAGCACGAATTACTTTAAATTAAGCAAAACTCATTAAGACTAAACTAAAATGAATATTTATGCAAAATGTAACAATAATGCAATAGAATCACATCATTTACTCTCTAAGTAATATTAATTTAAGTCTAAAAGTGTTATGATAACTCTCATTTCATAGAGTTATCAGTTATCTTAGTAATTTTGTTAGTTTGATATTTCACTTAATTTTATGTCTGCTTATACTAAAATTAGGCAAGTTAAATACTTGGGAATGTTCTTAATTGACGATTAACGTCAAGGTTTTCTTTTGTTTGCTTTGTGTTTTGTTCTTATTGATTCTTCATGATGAATTTGATTAGTTGGGATTTTGATGGAATTGTCAAGTCATGCTTGAATCTTGAGTTCGTGTTTACTTGCATATGATTTGTTGCCTTCACATTATATGTGGTTTTTTCACTTTGCTAAGATAATGGGATTATGTTAGAAGGAGTCTTAAAGTTTTGGTGAATACATGAGAAGTTGCATTGCATCTGAGATCTTGATTAAGTCAATTTGTTGCTTCGAGTATTTGTATGTCATTTGCTTGCATTTGTGCAAGCTTTACAAGGAGTTGAAGACTTTAAACACCAGGCTTCAAATCTTGAACACTTTAAACACCAAGCTTCACATTATATGTGGTTTTTTCATTTTGCTAAGATAATGGGATTATGTTAGAAGGAGTCTTAAAGTTTTGGTGAATACATGAGAAGTTGCATTGCATCTGAGATCTTGATTAAGTCAATTTGTTGCTTCGAGTATTTGTATGTCATTTGCTTGCATTTGTGCAAGCTTTACAAGGAGTTGAAGACTTTAAACACCAGGCTTCAAATCTTGAACACTTTAAACACCAAGCTTCACATTATATGTGGTTTTTTCATTTTGCTAAGATAATGGGATTATGTTAAAATGAGTCTTAAAGTTTTGGTGAATACATGAGAAGTTGCATTGCATCTGAGATCTTGATTAAGTCGATTAGTCGCTTCGAGTATTTGTACGTCATTTGCTTGCATTTGTGCAAGCTTTACAAAGAGTTGAAGACTTTAAACATCAAGCTTCAAATCTTGAACACTTTAAACACCAAGCTTCACATTATATGTGGTTTTTTCATTTTGCTAAGATAATGGGATTATGTTAAAAGGAGTCTTAAAGTTTTGGTGAATACATGAGAAGTTGCATTGCATATGAGATCTTGATTAAGTCAATTTTTCGCTTCGAGTATTTGTACGTCATTTGCTTGCATTTGTGCAAGCTTTACAAGGAGTTGAAGACTTTAAACACCAAGCTTCAAATCTTGATTTATGAGTGCAATAGGGTAAGCCCCAATTATGGCCTGAAAATGATCTACGTTGTAATTGTATAACCACATCCTTGGTGGAGTTGGTTGCCAGACAACTATTACAGAAAGATGTGAACAGGTTTGTCATAGCTTAACCTTTTTGTCTACAATTTTCAAGGCTTCCTTCTTGTTTATTTTAGTTGACATGTTCTTGTTATTGTTGCTCTTGTTGAAATCCACAATTAAGTAGTTATTTTAAAAGAGGCTTAAAGATATCGCTATTAGCCTAAAGGGCTATACATATTGTAATTTTGACGAATCAAGGGCTATATAGTTTCACTAGTTCTTAAAGGACAATATTTATACAAGTGAAATCAAGTTCAAGACACTCAATGGACAATGGCTTGATCAAGAACAAAGTTCAGCTCAACGGAGTCATTATTGCCACAAATTCTTGTAAAGTCAGTATGATTTAATATATGCATGGTCTAGCATTTGACAAGCTCGAGATTTTATTTAATAAATCATTATTCATAAACCATAAGGTTTTATACTTATAAGACAAGTAATTTATGGATTTGAATGTTTTTCAAATTTTGGATTAAATTGAAAAAGTTTTAAAATCAATAAGCATTATAAAAAGAACCTCTTTGAAATGTAATATAAAGTTTTGGGCCATATCATAATTTCATAAAGTTTTGGAAATAACGAGCACTATATAAAAATTCTGGATTTGGACATATTTGTAAAAGATATAAAACATTTTAGGTTATTGTTTAATTTATATAACTTTTGGGTCATTGATAACTCTACGAAATGAGAGTTATCATAACACTTTTAGACTTAAATTAATATTACTTAGAGAGTAAATGATGTGTTTTTATTACATTTTTGTTACATTTTGCATAAATATTCATTTTAGTTTAGTCTTAATGAGTTTTGCTTAATTTAAAGTAATTTGTACTTAAATTGTGTGCATAATTGTAGGTTTCCAGAAGCTTATAATTCATGGAAGGAATATTGATCCAATAGGCTTGCAAAAATGAGGAAGAACTTAGCTATAAAAGAATTGAAACAAATCTGGAACAGTGTAGTTGTTGTAGCCGTTGTTGTAGCAACCATTGCTGTAGCAATCTTGGAACAATGACAGAGAAAATTTCATGCGGGATACTTGCAAAATTGTGATCTGCAATTTCCTAATCTGACTTATGCGCGCCCTAGACTTCCGTTTACCCTAATTTTCAACTATAAAAGAAGCACACATCATAAGGAAAAGGGAGAGCCGTCACCCAAGGTGAAAAACACAAAGAAACAAAAGAAAAACAAGATTCAAGATAGAGATTAAGGGCTGCACAAGAGGAGAATTTGCAGAAATCAATTGGGAGCTCAATCCTTCTTATTCTTCTCTTATTTTCGTGTTTTTTATTTATTCATGGGGATGTGTTTCATGGCTGAAACTTTGTTCTTTATTTTTCCTTTGCAAACCATGAACTAAATTTATTTGTGGTTGAGTGATAAACAATCTTGATGGTTTATTGACTGAATATATGTGTTGCTGCATGTTTGATGTAGCAGTTTGTTTTGATAGTATTTATTTTCATTCATTATTTCGGTTGATCACTCATTTAATAATACAAGTTAGAAGAGAGCCACAAAAGGGCATATCTTAGTGGAACATATCAGAGCAATATTTGGTTTTAGATTGAGTTTCCTGGATTGAATTTAACTTATTCCAAAAGGGCTATGCTTAATCTAAAATTAGTGATGAACTAGACATATGGATTCACCTTGTAGGGTAAATAGAACCTAAGCGTGTAATACTATATCTTATGTTAGCATAACAACTGGTCACTGTTAGGTTGCATATAGATATAAGATATCCAACATGCGAAGGCTGAGGATACATAAGGATTCTGCCCAGTGCTGTAGCAAATACTGCAGCAACCGAGCCAACCATTAGAAAATAGTCAAGACCATTAAGAGAGTTTATTCACTCAACTACTCTATATTCTCGTTGTTTTTATCCTTGAGTTTGACGTGATAATCTACTTTGTTGCATTTTATTTATTGTGTTTTTATTTTAATTAGTAAATTAGTTTCATCAATTGTTTATCATAATTTAGACACAAAATCTGCACTGTTAAGATTGCTGTAGCAAATCTGATAACATCAATCCCTGTGGAGAAGATCTTGAATACTCATCACTTTATTACTTGTTGTGTACATTTGCACATTGACACCAGTAGCATTAGTATTTATACACCAACAATCATATTTTAATTTCTAAAAGTATTAAGGCCAAAAAGTAAATATAAAAAATATGGTGGGAAGACAGAGACTGGCGGCTAGCCGCCTGAGGCAAAATTTTCAAATTTTCAAAGCCAAAATTTGCAACGATAACTTACACTGTACTAAGCGGTGATCCGGCTAATTAAGAGGCTAGCCGACTATTTGTTGTTTTTGTCTATAACGGCTAGTTTTTGTATCAAAACTATATAAATTCAAATCCAATTCAATTTTAAGGACTTTTGCAGAAAGAATAAGTGCATACATCATATTTTGAGCTTCCATTTCACAAATCATCATATATTAAATCTCCATTGTGCTATCATTTATATATCCACTCTAAAAGGAGTTATTTGTAGTAATCTTCATTTCTTTATCAAATTTATGAGAATTTGAATGTGAGAAACACTTGGGTTAAGCGATTGAGAGATAATCTCTTATTGTAAAGGTCCATTGACAACTTGAATGTTAATTGTAAGAACTTAAAGCCTTAGGAGGCTTGGATAGTGAAATCATCAAGATTGGTTTACTTGGAAGCGTGAACGTAGGCGGGGATTGCCAAACCACGTAAAAATTTTCGTGTTTACTCTCTCTTCCCTTACTCTTTATTTATGGGCATTGTTAAATTTATTGTTTTTCTTTTTATTGAGGCATTAGATTAAATTGTTGTGTGGTTTGCTTATCTTAAATTTTAAAAACCCAATTCACCCCTCTCGTGGGTTGCATAACTAGTATTTCACTCACTTCCAAAACTGCCATAGTTAAGGTTTGGGAATTTGGGTACATTTACAAGTGTTTATTCTGGCATTTTATACATATATATAGTACCTTTTTAAAAATAGTGTTAATGAATTTGATTTAATGTAAGCTAAAAAGGGAATCTCAAGCTCAAGCTCATGAAGCTATAAAGGTTGTCAAGGATGCTATAAAAAGAGAATTCTACCTAGTAATACTTGTTATTTTTACTATAGAATTTCATTTGGTTTGTCTTGTTGGGTTAATAAATCACTTTTCTTTTTAGTATATCAATGAGTTTTGCAGGTGCAGGGGTTGTGCTTCTACATGCTTTAAAGGAGCTAGACGAATTGTTGCTAACAGGAAGATTGCTATCCAACTCTTTCAAAACACTCTCAGCAAGATTTTTCTTTTCTTTTTTTCAACTTTCTTTTATATATATATATATTGGCATTAAACTAAATATCCATTTCAATTTTCTCTAGCTAACTCTTTTATTGGCAGATTCCTTTATTAATATTTTCAAGTGCTAGATTTGGTGGTATGAATGGTGCCTTAATTGTTATTTTCATTTTTTCTATCTGGTATACAATACTATAATATAGTTCTCTGTATAGCTAGTGCAAAATAATTCTTTAACTCCTTATTCTTGGTTGGAAGGGTTTTGTCATATGATAAAGAAGCTTTATCACCAATTCATGTGGAACAAGAAATAGGAGAAAAATGGGATCAGAAAAGAAAGAAATATAACCAAAATAAAAATCTAATCTACCTCGTATAAGCAACTTGAATAATTGTATCTCTTACTTAAATGAATAAGTTTATCACTTACTTAAAAAATATTATAATTTCATTTTGATTCCTAGAAATTAAGAAATATTATAATATTCTTTAAATAAGACTTATAAGCTTATTAGGCATATATTGAATCATCTAAGTTGAATAATCTTTTGGGTTTCAGTCTCTTAATAGTTGAATTAGCAATGAAATTTTGAAAGTGGAAAAACTCACCCTACTGCGCTTGTTTTGGGTGCTTACCATAGATAAGAATTTTACTTCTTACACTTTATTGTCTATTGTTAACTTAATTTAGTAAGTATGAACCTGCTTTAGCTCTGTGCTCTCGAAGATCTATAAGTGCTACTTGGCTTCGATGTAAAAAAATAAAGTATTATTATTCAGTTTAGTTTATGATGCTCATGGAATTTGCATTAGAGATGGTTGAAACTCCTTTTTACGTTACCTTTTATGATGGTGGGCCATGGAGTTTCTAGTGTAAAGAATGCTTGCGTTATCTTTTAGGAATATCATCTACAATAACAAGGGATTAACCAAAGGTACAAATTGAAAATTTGACTTGTCTTTAAATTTTTTCCCAAATTAAGGTAAATAATTTCGTTATCTTTTTATCTTTTTTGCAATGTTAGTCCGGGCAATATGAACATTGCTTGAGTTAATGTGTAATCTCTTTTGTATGCATTTTTCTTCCCAAAATTGCCAATAGTGAAATGCTTGCACTCAAAGACTGCATAAGGATCGAAATTGCTTTAATTGATCTTTCAACAGCTAGAATCCAAACAAAAGCATGCCGATGGATGTGTAGTTTGATGGTTGCTTGGTCAATGTTGAAGACTTGAAAATTCATTTAAAAGTTAGAATATTTTTTAAAATTGATTTTGATGTTTATTTTTTATTGGAGACTGTATACTAAATTGGAAAAATTTTTGTTTAGTTGAATTGTTTGTCTGTAATGAATAAATTGTGGGTATTGAATAGATGTGAATTATGGAAATTTGGATTTTTCATTTTTAATTTATATATTTTTAGAATTATTGAATATATATAAATTCATTATAAACTCTTGCTCCATTGACAACATATTAAAAGATTAATGTGCAAACCCTCTTCTTCAAGCATAAACAATAATAGGGCATATGGATAAGATTGTTAGTTTTCTTGATTCTTTTGGACCGAAAAAGTTGATAAAAGCAACACATCTAGACCCCCGTATAGCTTCTCATTCCCAAAAAGTGAAATTCTTATTTTATTCAACAGCTCCTTTTATTGGTACCTCACCCTCAATATTATTGTAAGAAAGATTAAATATTCCAAGAAGGATAAATTCTCGAAAATTATTTTAGAATCTGACCAGACAAATTGTTACTTGATAGATCTAACCAGTTGATGCTTTTTAATGAACTCAAAGAAAGAGGAATGGTTCCTCTAAAAGAATTACCATGCAAATCAAAATATCAAAATATGCTAAACTTTTACAAGTGCTTAAAGTCATCAGAATCTCATCTTAAGATCAAAGAAGTAGAGCCCAAAACAGAAGCAAAGCTCTTGAAGTTTTATTAAGTTTTTTAGCATAAAAAAATTAACCCCTCAATTGAGTTCTCCTTATACAGAGAAAACAAGGAAATAAGCTAATAAAGGAAACAACTAAATAAGGAAACAGCTAGCTAGAATCAAGGCAAATCAGCCTTAAAGGGAAACTACTGTAACATTTCCCCCTCTGTTCAGGAAGCCTTGTCCTCAAGGCTTAAATTCTAGAAATTTCTGCCGAATAATGTAAGCATCCTCCCATGTAGCATCCTCAGGAAAAGAATTAGTCCAATGAATCAACCATTGAACTATAGGCATGTTGTTTATCTTAACCGTACGTCTCTCCAACAATGCTAGTGGCTTCAACTGCATTCTCCCATCTTCTTGGATTGTAGGCAACTCTGTCTGCTGAACATTAGTAGCTCTCAATTTTTTCTTCAAGCAAGAAACATGAAAAACTGGATGAATTTTAGAGTGTGAAGGAAGTTCTAGCTTGTACGCCACCTGCCCAATCCTTTGAAACACCTTATAAGGTCCGTAGAACTTAGGAGCCAACTTCTTATCCTTTCGAAGAGCTAAAGAAGCTTGTTTGAAAGGTTGCAGTCGAAGATAAACCCAATCATTTACCTCAAATTCCCTCTTTGTCTGATGCTTATCCACCATTTTTTTCATTTTACTTTGAGCTTGATGCAAGTTCTCCTTGAGAAGGCGAATTATTGAGTCTTTGTCTCTTAAAACTTGGTCCACAGATGCTACAAAAGTCTCACTAGGAATATAAGTAGTATAAGTAGAAGGCTCCCTGCCATAGACAACCTCAAATGGGGTCATCTTAGAAGATAAGTGAAATGAAGTGTTATACCACCACTCAGCAAGCGGCAACCATTTACTCTACTCATTTGGCTTGTCTCCAGTCATGCACCTCAAGTATTGCTCCAAACACTTATTAACTATTTCGGTCTGACCATCTGTCTGCGGATGATAAGATATGCTCATAAGTAATTGAGTACCCTGCAGAGTGAAGAGATGTTTCCATAATTGACTTGTGAAAATTCGATCTCGATCGCTTATTATGGTCTTTGGCAGGCCATGAAGCTTATAAATGTTATCTAAAAACACTTGAGCTACATTATTTGCTGTGTAGGGGTATGCTAATGCCAGGAAGTGAGAATATTTGCTCAACCTATCAATCTCCACCATGGTAACCTCCTTGCCATGAGATTTCGGAAGGCCTTCTATAAAATCCATGGAAATGTCAAACCAAATCAGTTCTGGTATTGGCAACGGCTATAAAAGTTCCGGAAAAGCTATAGTTTCAGCCTTATTTCTCTGGCATGTGTCATACTCAGCTACAAATTTACACACTTCTCTTCTCATCTTCTTTCAATAAAACGTTCTCCGTATTCTTTCTAATGTTTTCTTTACCCCCGAATGTCCACCATCTACTCCACCATGAGCTTCTTGCAATATCGCCTTCTTTATTTCATATTGATCTCCTAACCACAATCTTCCTTTGTACCTCAGCTAATTATCTACTTAGGTAAATTTAGAGTATAGGTTCTGATCTCGCTGAATCTCATGGATGAGTTTTTGTATGTTCTCATCTTTCTTCCATTCATCTCGTAGCACGCCCAACCAATTTGCTATTGGAAATGACAAGGCCATAATAGTTAGTTCTTCCTTTTCCCCATGATAAGGCATGTACAGCTGTATTCACTTTGCCACTGCGGTAGACGATCTCATAGTCATAACCAGCTAATTTGGTGAGCCATTTATGTTGCATCGGAGTTGAAACTAATTGATCTAAAAGGAACTTTAGGCTGAGATGATCAGTGATTATCTTAAAGTACTTCCCTACCACATATGGCTGCCATTTTTGTACTGCCATGATAGCAGCCAACATCTTTTTTTCGTATGTCGAAAGACCCAAATTCTTCGATGCTAAAGCCTTGCTCAAGTAAGATATGAGTCTGCCCTCTTGCAGTAATACTGCTCTTATCCCATTTTCGAATGCATCGTACTCAATCACAAAATCTTTCTGGAAGTCTGGCATTGCCAATACTGGTGCCGCACACATGATGCGTTTGAGCTGGTGAAAGGCGTCTTCTGCAACTTGAGTCCACTGAAAATTATCTTTCTTCAACAAGACAGTGAGTGGTTAACTAACTTTTCCATAATCTTTAATGAACCGCCGATAGTAACCTGTGAGCCCCAAAAAACCCTTAAAGACTTGAGGGAATTAGGTTTAGGCCATTGCAACATGTTTTGAATTTTTGCAGGATCAGTGGCAACTCCTTCCTCAGAAATTACATGCCCCAAATACTCAATCTTCTTTTTACCAAAAGCACATTTTGATTTTTTAACAAATAATTGGTTCCAAGTGCTCCAAGTGTTCCTTCCAATCATTACTGTAAATTAAGATATCATAAAAAAATACTAGTACAAATTTCCTTAGAAAGGGTTTAAAAATCTCATTCATCAAGCTCTGAAAAGTCGATGGTGCATTAGTCAGCCCAAAGGGCATGACTAAAAATTCATAGTGCCCCTCATGGGTCCTAAAAGCAGTCTTATGGATATCAAAGGAATGCACTCTAATTTGATGGCAGTCGGATCGGAGATCAAGCTTAGAAAAATATGTAGCTCCATATAATTCATCCAACAACTCGTCAATGACAGGAATATGGAACTTATCTTTTATGGTGATTTTATTAAGGGCTCTATAGTCAATGCACATTCTCCAAGTTCCGTCTTTCTTCTTGACCAATAACATAGGTGAAGAGAAAGGACTCACACTTTTCGAATGGTGCCATTTTCAAGCATCTAATGTATTAGTTTTTCAATCTCACTTTTCTGAACGTAAAGATACCTATATAGATGTATATTAGGTGGTGTAGATCCAAGTTCAAGGGGGATTTTATGGTCATGTTCCTTTTGAGGAGGTAACCCCTTCGGCTCATCAAAAACCTTCCTATAATGATGCAACACTTGCTCCAGATCCTCTGGTTCTCTGTTTACTTTTTCTACTTTCTCACCCTCCACTTGGATAGAGAAAATATGAGTTGTTGATGCTTGAGACAAATGTTGAAGTTCCCGCTGAAAGTGCTTTGGTGAAACCATTTTAGTAGAGCCTGGTGTATCACACTTTAGTACAAAATTTTGATCGCCAACAGAAAATTCCATCGTAAACTCCTTGAAGTCCCATAATACAGGTTATAATTCAACAAGCCATTGTATTCCGAGAACTATATCACATCCTCCCAATGGTAAGAGCCTTAAATCAGCTCGAAATTCCTCTCCTTGCATATTCCACTTTCATTACCAGTAAATAGTATCACTAATTATTTTGGTTCTATCTTCCACTGATACAATCATTGGGCTAACACGTTGAATGGTACAGCCTGCTCTTTTTGCAACCGCAGGGTTAAGGATGTTGTAAGTACTTCCAAAATCAATGAGTATGGTGATAGCTTTCTTTTTAATGCTGTCGTCAATTCTCATAGTTTGGTGAATGCTAGACCCAGATACGGCAAGAAGGGAAACTTGGGATTCTTCTTTCCCTTCCACTTTGTCAGCTTCATTTGGCTCTTTACCCTCGCTATCTTCGCTTTGTAATAGATAAATATGTTTATGTTTGCAAACATGACCAGGCTCATATTTCTCATCACAATAATAACAAAGCTTTTTTTTTCTCTCCTTACTTGCATCTCTGCTGCAGAAATCTGTTTCACAGGTGGTAATCGGCTATTGTCTGACTTTTTCGGCACAAAAGAATTCATTGTACTCACCCCAACTTTGTTAACCCCTTTGGCCTCCTTAAGAATTGCTTCCATAGCTCCTTCCTATAGCAAAGTTAAACCAATGGCCTGGGTCAAAGTGTTCGGTTGAAACATGGTGACTTGGTTCTTAATAGCATCCTTCAAGCCACTAATGAAACATTGAACAAAGAAATCCTCTGGCAGCCCCTTCGTTCTAGCCATCAATGCCTCAAATTGTTCTTGATAGGCTTTCACTACAGTAGTTTGCTTCAACTTGGTTAATTGCCCAACTGGACTATCATAAGCATTAGGACCAAAACGAGCTATGGCATCTGTAGAAAAACTCTCCCAATTGATGTTCTCATGGCCAGCTTCATACCCCTGAAACCATTCGAGAGTTTGTCCCTTTAAATGGATCAATGCCATCTCTACTTTCTCTTCTTCAACAATTCCATTTATGTTGAAAAAACGGTCACACTTGTAAATCCACCCACTAGGATTTTCACCCTCGAATTTAGGAAAATTCAGTTTGGAAAATCGAGTTTGAATGGAATTCTTACCAATATGATTATTATTCGAACCCTTATTAGTCGAGGTACTTCCCCCGTTATTGGAATCCCTTGTCTTCGTTGTTGTGGATTGATCACGTTTTAGGCTTATAGCAGCCATTATCTTAGACAAATCCGATAAAAGAAGGCTGTGTTTTTCTGAGGTCTCCCGCAACTGCTTCAAAGACCCATCCACACACTTTTGCTCCTACACCCTCGTTCTGTCAGCCATATTGGTGCCAAAATCGAGCTCTAACACCAAATCTTAAGATCAAAGAGGTAGAACCCAAAACAGAAGCAAAGCTCTTGAAGTTTTATTAAATTTTTTTGCATAAAAAAAATTAACCCCTTAATCGAGTTCTCCTTATATAGAGAAAATAAGGAAATAAACTAATAAAGGAAAAGACTAAATAAGGAAACAATTAACTAGAATCAAGGCAAATCAGCCTTAAAGGGAAAATGTCGTAACATCTCATTTGGAAACTGATTTCTAAAGATATACAACTCAACAATAGCAAGAGTGCATTGAAAAGGTTTCCTGGGAGATCTAGTATAAGTGAAAATGTTGTTACATAAAAATTTATTGTAGCAAAATACCATCGTCGACAGCCAATGCCAACAAACTGGTTAGACTTTGTTGCAAATACCTTTGGATTGACAAGATTTCCTGTCTGAGGAGGAACGGTTCCTTCTATTTTATTGCGACCTAATTTGATTGAGATCATTGTGGATGAGATGCTTACTATGGAATAGGGGCAGCAGCCCTCCAAATTGATTGTCGTATAAGATGAGAGTTTCAAATTTGCTACAGTTCGCGAGAAAGTTAACAAAATCAAGATCATTGTCCACCTCAGATCCCAAATTTTTTCCGCCCATAAACCTAGAAGTGGTAGATTCGAAAGGCTACTAAAATTAATTGACACTTTCCATTTGAATTGATTGGCGAAAATATCAAGAAGCTCCGAGATTTGAGGTGTTGGACAAAGAATCAGGCATAGAGCCAAAAAAAATTATTTATCACAATACTAAACTCTCTAAGGTTTGGAAGATTGACACCAATGTCAAATAGTAACCTTCCACTGAATCTATTGAGCGTGAGATAAATCTCTTCTAGGGAAGAGATATTATAAATTGAGTAACCATGGAGAACTGATTTTTACCTAGGTAATCTCTAACAAACATTACATAATCAAGTAAGAAAAAAAGGATACATTTCGAATTATCTTACTTGTAAATTGACTATCTTCTAAATATTCACTTATTTTTTAAAACCTCAAGTTACCATTATTCAATCACTATGGAAAAAATAGAAGTTGATAATTTTTTTGTCTTCTTAGCAAAAACTAAGAATAAATTGAGATTTTTAAAAATAGAGAAGGTAATTTAAATATAGGTAATTTAGGAAAAAGTAGAAAATTCAATGGATTGCCATGTCACTTAAGAATTATTAAGTGGTTTAATCGTTTTAATTTCAACTCAATTAACGACCAGCTGTCCATTCTTCCTAAAAAGAGAATATGAGAGTGGATCACCCTATCGAACACCCCTACTAGGATAGGCTGGCAACCAATTCAATTAGCAAAACTGGGAACCTTTTTTAGATTTCTAGATCGATTCAGTAAGGTCATTGGAAGCCAATTCGGTTAGCGAAACTGGGAACCCCTTCAACTGGCTGTCATTATTAATAAGGTTATGCATGAGTTTTGTGCTAGCTTGGGAGCCAAGGTTAATAAATCAAAAACTTTGGTTTATTTTTCTGCTAATATATCGGCTATGGATGTTAACATATATGTTTCCATAATATTGATTTTGATGATAACAAACAAGATTAAGAATGATTAATCTTTTAAGATCAAATTATTTTTTATGCATCTTAAATAAATCATTATTTTCACATTTTAAAGGTTTTATATTTAATGAAAAATGATTTTATGAAATTGATTATTTTTATTCTTTTTAAATAAATCATTATTTTCACATTATAAATATTTTATATTTAATGGAAAAATAATTTTATGAAATTGGTTGTTTTTCAAAGTTTATGGTTTAATTGAAAGAATTTTGAAAACTTTGAAATAAACAAGTATTGCTGAAATTTTGGTAAAGGACTTATTTGAAAAGTGTCATAGCATTTTTGGCTATACCATAATTTCAGAAAGTTTTGAGATTAACAAAGCATTATTTAGAAATTCTGAAATTGGACCTATTTGCAAAGTTTTATAACGTTTTGGGCCGTAACACAATTTTATAAAGTTTTGGGGTTAAACTGTAAATTTCAGAAAATAGTTCACTGTAGCAGTTACTGTAGAAAACGGCGATCCGACATTTTGTTAACGGCTCGCCGACTTCAAACAGAATTGAAGATTAGTCTCTGGACACTAACGGCGATCCGACAATTTTGATAAACGGCTCGCCGATATCTAACAGAACTGAAGATTAGCCTCTGGACATAAACGGCGATCCGACATATAGATAACGGCGATCCGACAATTTAAAAATCAGCCCCAACGGTCATATTGACCAGTCAAACGGCGATCCGACATCTAGATAACGGCGATCCGACAGTGTGCAGACAGTCTATAACGGCTAGTTTTCAGCTGCAACTATAAATAAGCTCATTCAAATCCAAACAAAGATTGATCACAACACTACCACTGAGCTTATATCCGAGAATACAATCTTCATAGAGCTTTAAACACATTCTCTCTTCATCTATTCACACATTGAGCATTCATTTGTAATCAAACACATTGTGTGAGAGAAAATTCATTTGTAATATTTATCCTTGAGAGGTTGTAAGTGTTGAGATACACTTGGGTTAAGAGATTGGGGATAATCTCTTGTTGTAAAGGTCTATTGACACCTTGGAAGTCAATTGTAAGCGTTTGAAGCCTTGGGAGGCTAGCTTAGTGAAATCCTCAAGCCCGGTGAGCTTGGAGGCGTGGACGTAGGCGGGGATTGCCGAACCACGTAAAAATTATTGTGTTTGTTTTCTCTTCCCTTTACTCTTTTATATTGTGATTGATTTATTTGTTATTACTTTAAATTAGTTTTGGATTTGCATTGAGTTTTGATTTAAAATTGAATATTTTTAATATCCCAATTCACCCCCCTCTTGGGTTGCCTAGTTAGTATTTCAATGGAGGCTTCCAGAATCGGTTCTGAGCTTGGAGCTTCAGTTACTGATAATTTAGGGAAGTATTTCGGTGTCCTATTGCTTCATAATCAGATTTTGAAGCAAACCTACCAGAATATTATTGATAAGGTTGACTTGTGGCTTTCTGGGTGGAATGCTTATCATCTGTCTTTAGCAGGACACATCACTTTGGCGCAATCAGTATTACAAGCTATTCTTGTGTACGCAATGCAAACCATTAACCTGCCATGAAGTATTAAAGTGAAGATTGATCAGTTATGTCGGCGTTTTATTTGGAGTGGTTCAGTTGATCATCAAAAAATGAGTTTAATAAATTTGGATATGATTTGCACTCCAAAATCTAAAGGGGGCCTCGAATTTAAGAAGCCAAATATCATGAACTATGCCCTCCTTATGACGAATACTTGAAGTTTGATTACTAAACCCACTAAGCTTAGTAATCAAGTATTGCTAACAAAATATGGAGTTCAAATGGATGAGGTTCCTACAAGTTTGCCTACTCGGTATTGTTCTCCTTTGTGGAAAGCAATGGGAAATATTTGGGAGAAAACTCGAGTGGGAATTCGGTGGACCATTGGTGATGGGGGGACGGTTTGGTTTTGGTGGGATTGTTGGGTGACAAGATTGAGACCCTTGGCTGATTTTGTAACTCAATCAATTTTCACCACTTAGCAAGAGGGTAGCTGATTTTATTGATGTAACTGGAAACTGGAATTGGCTTTTGTGTTCGCCATTTTGCTGCCTAGTAACATCCTTGGAAAGATTGCTTCAATTCATCTGCCTACAGTTTCTCATGGCACTGACAATTGCTTTTGGGGAGTTTCATCTAATAGAATGTTTTTTGTAAGATTTGTTTATGCATTTTTCGATGATTCTATTGGCGGTGGAACTCATAATTTTTGGCTTTTGGTTTAGAGTTGAAAGGATCCTCATAGCATACGAGTTTTTCTTTGGCTACTCTTGCATGGTCGTTTGAAAACTCAGGAGGAGCTTCATAGGAGACATTTGGCCAATTCTATTCATTGTGATATATGTGGAGGGTCGGTTGAGGATATCTTTCATACTATGTGTGATTGTGTTACGGTTAGGAGGGTATGGTCTTATCTCTTGCCCACTCATTATCATCATAGTTTCTTCCTTTGTTCTCTTCATGAATGGCTTTATATGAATCTTTTGAGAAGTAATCATGCCACAAGTCAGGGGTATTGGAGAGTGTGCTTTGTAGTGGCGGTGTGGCATTTATGGTTTTGGTCCTTTTGGAGGAATGATGTCTTTTTTAATCATGGTTCATGAGATAGTGGCTTTATAGCTACAGACATTAAAGCTCGGATGCATGAGATCTTATGTTGCATCCAGCAACCAATGCTAATAAAACAACAGAGAGTGGAGAAAATGATCCATTGGAAAGCTCCTATTTGGTCGTGTGTGATAACGAGCTACACAAGTCCAAGTGAGCACCTAAACCCAACTGCAAGTATAAGGAATATGCATGGGCACATGCAAGAAGCCATGTAAATCATGCATGAGGCATGCATCACGTAGAAGTGTGTCATTTAAGTGAGAATATTAGAGCTGACTTCTTTAAGGATGCAACGGGTGGTTTACCACGTCAAGCTGTTAATGATTTGTTGGAGAAATCTTATTTAAAAATGTTTCCTTTAAGATTGTTATTTGCTTCGAATTTATAGCTAAGTAGTTTATTTGATATTAACTACGTTATCTCATTAGCTTTGTTTAAGCATTCTTTCACGATTACAAAGCAAAGTAGTTCATTATGTATGAAACTATAAATAAGCTCCAATATCTCAATAAAGGGAGATCGGACTTTTATCCAAACGCTACTAGCAATTGTGGTAGTTCTCACCCTAAGAAGAACCAATTATTTACTTATTATCTCTACTAATTCTGACTGGGACTATCAGTGGTAGCAGAGCTAGGCAATGATGACAACCAATAAGGAACGCATCAAACGGGTACAAACAGAGCTCAGAGAGATGCAAGATAAGATGCAGCACATGGAATTGGGAATTAACGACAAGTTGACTCATATTGAGGAAAACCTTGAGTAAACTTGCAGAGTCCTTCAACATATCAAAAGACGCACCAAGCATCAACAACAACATAGCAACATCACGACCAAACCGAGAAGACAATGATGGTAGACGACAGCAGTTTCAATCAAAAGCGGCAAAACTGGAGTTTCCATGCTATGCCGGTGACGGCCCCATCGAGTAGTTCACTAAGTTAATCAGTTCTTCGAATATCAATAGTCAACAGAAGACCAGAAAGTTGTCTTGGCTTCATTCCACTTGGAGAGATAAGCTAACCAATAGTGGCAATGGCTTAGGAGGTCTTATCAAGAGGAAGGACGAGTCGTGACATGCGAAATCTTCATGGAGCAGCTAGGGGCGAGGTTTGGGCCAACAGATTGCGAGGACTTCGACGAGGCACTATCAAGGGTCAAGCAAACCAGCACTCTTCGAGATTACCAAAAAGAATTTGAGAGGCACGGCAACCGCGTTCAAGGGTGGACTTAAAAGGCTCTTGTCGGCACATTCATAGGTAGACTGAAACCCGATATATCTGAGGAAATCCAGCTATTCGGACCAAGAACTCTTAAAGAAGCGATTAGTTTAGCGAAAATGAGAGATGAACAATTACAGCGACAGAAGAGGTTGATGAGATCACCAATTTTCAGCCGTTCACTGCCACCACAAATCTTCAACAACCGCGCTTTACCAGCAGTACCATTTAAAAAACTTTCTTGGGAGAAGATGCAAAGACGAAGGGCGCAAGGACTTTGTTTCAGTTGTAACAAAAAGTTTACCGTCAGGCACAAGTGTTCCAAGGCTCAACTGTTGATTCTAGAAAGTGATGACGACGTTGATAAGAACCCTTACGAAGAAAGTTCAGAGGCAGCGCTATGTAGGAAAGAGCAAGAGGAATCTGTTGACCCTAAAATTATATTGTATGCTTTAACAGGTTAGGCTGCTCCATTAACTATGCGAGTGATGGCTAAAATTGGGCCGTACGAAATTGTGGTATTGATTGACAGTGGCTCTACACACAATTTTATCAATACCCGATTGGCCAATATGCTCCAACTACCGATTCAACCTACAGCCGCATTCATAGTAAGAGTGACGAACGGAGAAAAAGTTACATGTCAAGGGAAACATGAAAAGGTACAAGTCTTGATCCAGGATGTTCCTTTTGAACTTACGCTTTAGTCACTGCCTATTATAGGACTAGATATGGTACTCGGTGTTTAGTGGCTTGAAAATTTATGATCGGTTGTTTGTAATTGGAAAACCTTAACAATGGATTTCAAGTGGAACAACGGAAAAGACAGCTGCAAGGGATAGGACCACAAACAATTCAAGCCACTTCCTTGACAGAAATCACGAAGGAGATAAGGCAAGGGCATTCCGTCTTCGCAATATGCCTTCAGATAAACAAAGAAGATTCCTTCAATGTAGCGCCGGGCAGTATGCAAAAATTGTTGGAGGAATATGCCGAATTATTTCAAGAACCCAAGCAACTGCCACCAACGTGAGAAATTGACCACCGTATCACACTTAAAGAAGGGGCTGAACTAATCAATGTAAGACCGTACTGATACACTTATTTTCAAAAGGTAGAGATTGAAAAACAAGTACATGAGATGCTGAATTCTGGGCTTATTCGGCCAAGCACCAGCCCATTTTCTTCACCGGTATTGCTTGTTAAAAAAAGGATGGTAGTTGGAGGTTTTGCACCGATTACCGATCACTCAACGAAGTAACGGTGAAAGACAGATTTCCAATTCCCACGGTTAAAGATATGTTAGACGAATTACACGGCGCTGCTTACTTCACCAAACTTGACCTCAGGGCCGGGTATCACCAGGTATGGGTACATCCATCAGATATTCATAAAACGGTCTTCCGCACACACAACGACCATTATGAATATTTGGTGATGCCGTTCGGATTATGCAACGCACCCTCCACTTTTCAGGCTATAATGAATGCAATTTTCAGACCTCATCTTAGAAAATTTATACTTGTTTTCTTGATGATATTTTAATCTATAGCTTCACTTGGAGTTGTCATCTTAAGCATGTTAGACAGGCGTTGGAGATCCTCAAGCAACAGTAATTTTTTGTCAAAGCCAACAAATGCAATTTTGACCAATAGGAGCTATAATATTTAAGGTATATAATCACTTGTCATGGTGTGAAGGTGGATGAAAAGAAAATTGTAGCAATGGTATCATGGCCACAACCACATAATATTTCAGAGTTTAGGGGATTTTTGGGCTTAACCGGATATTACCGCAAGTTCGTACGCGGCTATTGCTTATTAGCAAGGCCCCTAACCAATCTCCTTAAGAAAGGGCAGTTCGGCTTGAATAATGATGCATAAGAAGCCTTTGTAAAACTCAAGCAAGCCATTACCAAGACACCGGTCCTTTCCATGCCAAATTTTAATGATATTTTTATCATAGAAACAGATGCATCAGGAAACGACATTGAGGCAGTACTACAGCAAAAAGGAAAGCCTATAGCCTTCATGAGCCGAGCTTTGGGTACGAGACTTCTTCAACCGTTGCCAATCCCTTACCAAATATAGGAAGACATCACTTTAGATTTCATTGAAGGACTCCCGAATTCACAAGGCTGAGATATGATATTGGTGGTAGTCGACATGCTTAGTAAGTATGCACACTTCATGTCCCTATCTCACCCGTTTACAGCAAAATCGATTGCCGAAAATTTTATTGAAGGAGTTGTAAAGTTGCATGGCATGCCTAAAACAATTGTAAGTGATCGGGATCCTATATTCATTAGTAAATTTTGGCAAGAATTCTTTACAATGTCAGGAACCAAATTGAAAATGAGTTCAGCTTATCACCCCCAAACGGATGGAAAAACGGAGGTCGTTAATCGGTGCTTAGAACAGTACCTGAAGAGCTTTGTTCATCAATGGCCGCGAAAGTGGAATTCGTATTTACCATTGGCAGAATTTTGGTATAATACGACCTTTCATATTTCAACCGGAATAACTCCCTTTCAAGCTTTATATGGTCGGTCACCTCCTCATGTCCCCATGTATCCAATCGGGTCTTCACCGGTTCATGAAGCAGACCAAGCATTGAAGACTCGTGATGAATTTTTGATTCAATTAAAAACAAATCTGGCGGTAGCAGCTAATAGAATGAAACAAATGACTGACAAGAACCGAAGAGAAGTTGAATTCCAAGAGGGTGATATGGTATATTTAAAGCTGCATCCATACAGGCAATCCTCGGTCTTCAAGCGTTCACACTAGAAGCTGGCCAACAGATTCTTTGGGCCGTATCAAGTCCTCTAGAAAATTAGTCATGTCGCCTACAAACTTCAGCTACCAAAAGGGGCTCGGATTCATCCTATCTTCCGTCTATCTTTGCTAAAAAAAACTATAGGTGACTTGCCCAAGAGTAGCACCAAATTGCCTCTAATTGATGATGAAGGTGTGATAGAGTTAGAACCTCATTCAGTTGTAAACACTCGTTGGCTTAAACGTGAGGGTACCATCATCGAACAAAGTTTCATTCGTTGGAAGAAGCTTCTGCTGGAGGAAGCTACTTGGGAATATACAACTGTGATCAGTCAACGGTTTCCTACACTGTCCCTTGGGGACAAGGGTTCTCTTTTAGGGGGGGTGATGATAAGGAGCTACGCAGGTCCAAGCGAGCACCTAAACCCAACAGAAAGTATGAGGAATATGTATGGGCACATGTAAGAAGCCATGCAAATCATGCATGAGGCATGCATCACGTGGAAGTGTGTCGTTTAAGTAAGAATATTAGAGCTGACTTCTTCAAGGATGCAACAGGTGGTTTACCACGTCAAGCCGTTACTGATTTGGCGGAGAATTCTTGTTTAAAGATGTTTCCTTTAAGATTGTTACTTGCTTCGAATTTATAGCTAAGTAGTTTATTTGATATTAGCTACTTTATCTCATTAGCTTTGTTTAAAGATATTTCCTTTAAGATTATTACTTGCTTCGAATTTATAGCTAAGTAGTTTATTTGATATTAGCTACTTTATCACATTAGCTTTGTTTAAGCCTTCTTTCATGGTTACAAAGCAAAGTAGTTCGTTATGTATGAAACTATAAATAAGCTCCAATATCTCAATAAACGGAGATCAGACTTTTATCCAAATGCTACTAACAATTGTGGTAGTTCTCACCCTAAGAAAAACAAATTATTTACTTGTTATCTCTACTAATTCTGACTAGGACCTATCAGTGTGTTATTTTAAACACTGATAGTGCCAAGAAGGGGTCTGGATATAGTGGGGCTAGTGGTTTGCTTCAAGACTTCAATGGAAATTGGCTTATGGGTTTTACAATTGACCTTGGAACGTGTTTAGTCCTCTCGACTGAGCTTTAGGGTTTGTTGCATGGCTTGAGAATGGCTTGGGACCATGGTTTTAGGCATCTTCAAATTGGAGTGGATAACAAGAGCATAGTGCATCTTTTGGCGATGTCTTCTACTCAAGCGAATGAGAATGCCATTCTTGTCAAGGCTATTCGGGAATTATTAGCGCGTGATTGGATGGTTTAAATGGAGCATGTGTACAAAGAAAGAAATTGTGCTGCTGATTTCCTCGCTTCCTATAGTTTAACTACCCCCATAGGTTTGCATGTTCTTCATTCTCCTCCTCCTGCTATTGTTGGTTTATTTTGTAATGATACTTATGGGATTGCACACTCCCAATTAGTGTTGCCTTAGCTCTTCGTGAGCCCTTTTTATAATTAAAAAAAAATGAGAGCCTAGTGAATGATGACGGATAACCCACCACACAACCCATGGAAACTCTAAGCACCCCTGTTATTTCTATTCCACGTCATCCAAACCCCACTACCCTAACTGTCAATAACGGCCATCAACGCCACCCGCAGTTTTCTCACTAATCAAAAACAGCTAAAGCAAATTCATGCTCAAATGCTAAGTACAGACTTTTTCTTTGACCCATACTCAGCTAGCAAGCTCTTCACACCGTGTGCTCTCAGTACCTTTTCCAGCCTTGAGTACGCACGTAAAATGTTCGATCAAATTCCCCAACCAAATCTTTATACTTGGAACTAGGGGTGGGCAAAAAAAGCTGATTAATCAAAAATCGAACCGAACCGTTCGGTTCGGTTCGGTTTTTTTGCGGTTTTTTTACATCCAAATAACCGAAATAGTAATATAGTAGAAGTAGTAAAATCAGTCGGTTCGGTTTTCGATTTAAAAAAAAAAACCGAAAAACCGAACCGACCACAGGAAAAAACCGAACGCAAATTTGATTTTTACACAATCCCTAATCGAACACATTCTTAATTCTTCTCATCTTCTGATCTTCACAAACCTTCACCGCTGGAATCTCGTCCCCGCTGCTGCTGCTACTGCTGCTCATCCTTCACGAACCTTCACCGCTGGAATCGTGTCCCCGCTGCTGCTGCCGCCGCTGCTCATCCTTCACGAACCGTCACCGCTGGAATCGCGTCCCCGCTGCTGCTCATCCTTCACGAACCTTCACCACTGGAATCTCGTCCCCGCTGCTGCTGCTGCCATCTGACTGCTGTTGTGAGCTGCTGCTGGTAACTTGAGCTGCTTGAGCTTGAGCTGTTTTTGCAGAGAACTTGAGCTGCTGCTGGCGTGAAAAGGTAATCAAACAAACAGCTGCTGCTGCTGGCGTTAAAAGCTCCCTTTGTTTTTACTGGTGCCATTGGTTTTAACCAATTTCCACGATTCTTCTTCGACTCCAATTTGGAGAAAACAGTGCAATTTGGTGATGAACATAAATAAAATCAAAACTCAAGTTTCGATTAATTTTATTTAATTTTAATTTGTAAAGTGCCACATAATTCAACTTGTGATTGTGTTTTGGCTTTTCACGTGCTATTGACACGCATTCTTAGAAATTTGTTTCGTTTTCTTTGAAGGCAAATTTGAAGAACACGTTGATTAATATGTTTTGCCTTTTTTATTGTCTTCACAGCAGAATAAACAAATGGCCGTTTGCAGCATGCAGTTTTAAGCTTGAAATAAACTTGTGCTTATAAAATTATTCCCCTGGTGATCTTTGTCCTTTTTATAACTTTGGGAATGGGAAAATGAATTTTTGTAGTGTCTGGTTTCCATGTGCATGTGGATTTCCCATTTAGTTCCTCTGATTGTTGTGGTATGTCCAGAATTTTGTAAAAACACTGTGATTGTTGGATCTTTATAGTATGTATTCTTGTTTGCAGTTGTTTGACTTGTTTCTACGGATAGTTTCATTGTTTTCTAACTTACTCTATACCGTTTAAACTTATTTAAATATTTGTTCCATGATTGAGTTTTTCTCTTTTATTAGTTGCTTAATTCCATAGATTATGTTTCTTTTAAAAGACTTTTTGCTTATTTATTTTGATTTGAACTTGTTATTTAAACATGTTATATGTTCTTGAATATACTTTGAGACATATTTTAATTTTTTATTTGTTAACTTTTTATGTTTATGGTAGATTTATTAATTTAAGGTTTTAAATTTAAAAAAGTTCAAAATAGGCCCAATAGGCCCATAATCGAAATAATCGAACCGAACCGAATCGAATTATTTCAATTAATCGAGTATTTGATTATTTCGGTAATTTGATTAATCGCGATTATGATTTTAAAATAATCGTAATCGAACGATTATGAAAAATTTAGTAAAAAACCGAACCGAACCGAACCGCGCCCACCCCTACTTGGAACACCCTCATTCGTGCTTATTCATCAAGTGACGAACCTATTCAGAGTTTTATGATATTTTTGCAGCTGGTTTATAATTCTCCTTATTTTCCAAACGAATTCACTTTACCTTTTGTGATTAAAGCGGCAGCAAGGCCCGTTCAGTTTCGTGTAGGGCAAGCTATTCATGGAATGGTTATCAAGTCCTAGTTTGAGGATGATTTGGTTATTTCTAATTCACTAATACATTTTTATGCCGGGTGTGGGGATTTAGCTATGGCTTATTGTGTTTTTGTTATGATTGGTAAGAAAGATGTTGTTTCTTGGAATTCGATGATCTCGGGGTTCGTCGAAGGAGGTTTTTTCGAAAAGGCAATAGAGTTGTATAGAGAGATGGAGGTGGAAAATGTGAAGCCTGATGAGGTGACAATGGTGGTTGTTTTATCAGCTTGTGCAAAGAAGAGGGATTTGGAATTTGGGATATGGGTCTCTTCTCATATCGAAAAGAATGGGATAAAAATGGACTTGACTTTTGAGTAACGCGCTTGATATGTATGTGAATCCGAAGCCGTTGAATATGATAGCAAACGGTGATTGGTTTGTGAAATTTTCAATTTCTTAAATTTAGTGTAAAAAAAATTATGAACCTTTGTTAAAAATTATTCCTTTTTTTTGTAGGTTCACGTCAGAATTTGAGCTTACTCAGTTTAACCTTAACACAGTTTCTTGTTCTGGGCTGTTTTTAATATTTCCATTATTTTATTAATAGTATTATTCATGACATAGTGGGTTGAGCCTATCAATTTTAAAGGGCCCATCAGTGATAATTGTATGTGTTGCTTGAAATTAGATATTTTCTGTAGCTTAGTGGTGGATAAAGCATCAACAATTCCTCGGTGACTTTTCTATTTCTTGCTTTTGAGCTTGTGGACGAAGAAGCATAACACTAGTTAAGGATATACAAGCAGAATTGGTGGATCAAGAAGGAAAAGTTTGAAAATCTGAGATGAAGAAAGCAGAGCTCATATTCGTTCCATCACCATTAATTGGTCACCTTGTGTCAACCCTTGAGTTTGCGAAGCATTTAACCGATCGGGATGATCGAATTTCAGTCACTATCCTGTCTATGAAGCTAGCGGTCGCTCCTTGGGTTGACGCATACACCACATCACTAACAGATTCACAACCAAGAATCTGTGTCATTGACCTCCCTCCTGTAGATCCGCCTCTTCCAGACGTTTTGAAGAAATCCCCAGAATACTTCATCTCACTGGTTGTGGAAAGTCACTTGCCCAATGTTAAAAATATTGTATCATCCCGCTCTAACTCAGGCTCCCTCCAAGTTACCGGGTTAGTTCTCGATTTCTTTTGTGTGTCCATGGTTGACATTGCTAAAGAGCTGAGTCTACCTTCGTATATGTTCTTAACCTCTAATATGGGATTCTTACGTCTCATGCTGTATTTACCGACTCGTCAGGATAGGATCAGCACTGTATTTAAATCTTCAGATGATGAGTTGATCCCAGGTATTACCAGCCCAGTTCCCGTATGTGTTATGCCTTCTTGTTTGTTTAATAAGGATGGGGGTCATGCCACTTTGGTGAAGCTTGCTCAAAGATTCAAAGATGTCGATGGTATCATTGTAAATACCATTCATGAGTTAGAGCCATATGCTGTCAACGCATTTTCTGGTGATCTAAATCCTCCCTTATACACAGTTGGGCCGGTACTTCACCTAAAAAGTCAGCCTAACCCTGATTTAGATGAGGCTCAGTACCAAAAGATCTTCCAATGGCTTGATGATCTGGCTGAATCTTCTGTAGTGTTTCTCTGTTTTGGAAGCTCTGGGAGCTTTGATGTGGCACAAGTGAAAGAGATAGCTATCGGGCTGGAGAGAAGCGGGTACAATTTCTTGCGGTCTCTGAGAGTTTCGTCCCCAAAAGATGAAGTTTCTGCACATAGATATGTCACAAATAATGGTGTATTTCCTGAAGGATTCTTGGAAAGGATCAAGGGAAGAGGAATGATCTGTGGGCGGGTCCCACAGGTGGAGATTTTAGCCCACAAAGCAATTGGAGGTTTTGTATCTCACTGTGGATGGAACTCGATCCTGGAGAGCTTGTGGTATGGTGTGCCAATTGCAACATGGCCTATTTATGCAGAACAGCAGCTTAACGCATTTAGGATGGTGAAGGAACTGGGATTAGCGCTGGATTTGAGATTGGATTACAGGGTTGGTAGTGATCTCGTGATGGCTGGTGATATAGAGAGCGCGGTAAGATGCCTAATGGATGGTGAGAGCAAGATAAGGAAGAAAGTGAACGAAATGGCCGAGATCAGCAGGAAGTCTCTGATGGAAGGTGGATCTTCATTCAATTCGATAGGGCAATTCATTAGTCTAAACTTTTAGAATGGTGTGTTATCATTAGTATCGAAGAAAAATGATAGGTATATTGCCTAGAAGCCATGAGCTTCCGCGGTCATTTCCTTTTAATGATCTCATGTTCTCTGAAAATATTTGTGAACAATATATATGATTTAATTTCGTGATGGAGGTGAATTTGTCTTCGCATAGAAGATGACATGACTTGACTCGAGACTTGGAAAAAGGAGCAATGAATTGCGGAAATTCTGGTTTATTCCCATTTATCAGAGGAACATAGAATGGATCGTGTTCGAAATTTTTTGATGCACGAGTAGTTATGTAAAATGTCTAAGCATACCCCTTTATGCATTTATCATTTAACAGTGGAGACTTGATTTGACATCTCTGTTATATCAAAAACATTATTGCCAAGAAAAGTCTCAACAATTTTCATCACTAGTTCTGGCAAAGCCATTTTAGCAAATTCGTGGAGACTCAAGTCATCGCTGAACGCGCTATCTGTGGGCCGCTTTCTGGCGAACATTTTCTAGCAAAAGAATTGCAAGGCTTTATACATCTCCTGCCAATGCCATTGACACATCGCCATCCATGCCATACTCTAAAAGAAATTCGTTGATGCACTAATGTGTCAGTTAACATATAAATGAGTTCTAACATGCAGTACATGAATTAAAAAAGAATAAAATCAGAATATCAAAGTATATAAAAAAGATACATTTACTTGGAGCTAGATAGTCTACAGAGCCATTTATTCCAATTGAGCTTGATTTAGTGGACTATTTGATAGAAAATCTTGCAAATCCAAAATTACTCTCATAGACAACCATGTCCTGATTTACGAAAACGTTGTTGGATTTCGGATCACCTTGATAGTAGTGGTAAAGACATTAAATTATTTGCATCTAAATTAGAATCTCTTACTTTAATAAAGTAGAAAATAAATTAAAAAAAAAAAAACACAAATTTTAATTTATAATATGATAAAAAGAGTGTGTTTCTTTTATTTTTTAGTTTGTCCCTTATTTTAACACCAAAAAAACAAAAAAATTTACTCTATTGCCATATTCAATCAAGAGAAACTTTCCCACTTAAATGGTTTCCAGCAACATCAAGCCTTCCAAGATTGAAGAACAAGAAATCCAGTCAGGAAGAAAGCCCGTAAAACGGCTGCCATTAATTGAAAATGTTCTCACCTTTGGAAGATTGAAACCCAATGAAAGTGGTAGACTTCCTTTCAGTCTATATGGTGGAGTGAGCAAATACCAGAAGCGTACAAATCCAAAGTTTCCCTAACCAATTATGTTTGACGATGAAATGTCACCAGTTATCTTTACTCAGCTCTGCATAAGAAACCATTGGAAACTCTTGCTCCATCGGCAACATATCAAAAGATTAATGTGCAGACTTCCTTTTTTGAACATAAACAATAATATGGCATATGGATAAGATTTCTGCTTTTCTTGATCCTTTAGACGGTCAAGATGGTAAAAGCAACTCATCTGAACCCCCGTACAACTTCTCACTCCCAAAGAGTGAAATTCTTATTTTATTGTCCAAAGCTCCTTTTATTGGTACCTCACCCTCAATATGATTGTGAGAAAGATTCAAATATTCCAAGAAAGATAAATTCTCGAAAAATATTTTGGAATCTAACTAGACAAATTGTTACTTGACAGATCCAACCATTTGATGCTTTTTAAGGAACTCAAAAAAAGTAGAATGGTTCCTCTGAAAGAATTATCATGGATATCAAAAATATTATGAACTTTGCACAAGTGCTTAGAGTCTTAAGAATCTCATCAGGAAACTGATATCTAAAAATATACAACTCAACAAGATTATTCAAGTTACCCACTTCTAAAGCAAGAGTGCCCTTAAAAAGGTTTCCTGGGAGATCGAGTATAAGCGAAAATGTTGTTATATCAAAAATTTGTTGTGGCAAAATACCATCGTCGACAGCCAATGGCAACAAACTGGTTGGACTCTATTGTAAATACCTTCAGATTGACAAGATTTCCTGTCTCAGGAGGAACGGTTCTTTTTATTTTGATTGAGATCATTGTGGTTGAGATGTTTACTATGGAAATTGATCAGGCCCTCCAAATTGATTGTCGTATAAAATGAGAGTTTCAAATTTGCTAGTCTGTAAGAAGGTTAACAAAATCAAGATCATTGTCTACCACAGATCCCAAGTTATTGTCGCCCTTCGTAAGGCGGCTAAACTTAATCGACACTTTCCCTTTGAGTTGATTGGCGGAAAGGTTAAAAAGCTCTGCAATTTGAAGTGTTGGACAAAGAATCAGGGAAAGAGCCAAAAAAAATTGTTTGCAGCAATACTAAACTCTCCAAGGTTTGGAAGATTGAAACCAATGTCAAACAGTAACCTTCCACTGAATCTATTGAGCGGAGTAACCATGGAGAACTGATTTTTACCTAGGTAATCTCTAACAAACATTACATGAAGAACTGAAAGATTTCCAATGAAAGCTGGAAGTTGTCCCCGTAAGATTATTGAAACCAATGGACAGGCTTTTAAGCTTTAACTAGTAGCCAAAGGTCTGTTGGAATCTCTACCACAAGGTTGTTTTAATGGGCAATAAAGTTGATAAGGTTTGAGCAACGGGATAAATTGGTTGGTTTTTGTCAGAAAAAGAATTATTGGCCGGTATTGCATATTCAAGCCTGAACAGACGACCAAACTCACTAGGATTTTCACCCTGGAAGCCGTTATCTGCGATGAAGATGTACCTGAGGAAGCTAAGATTCCTCACATTAGGAGATAAGAAACCTCCTATGCTCTGGTTTCCAAAGTCTAACTTAGTCACCCTTTTGTGCCTACGACCGCAGGCTATTACCCTCCATTGACATAAGTTTACAGAAGTGTTCCATGAACTTGTGACTCCAAGTGGATCATGAAGCTGCGACTTTGTGGCGAGTAATGCAAGACGATCTATCTCGTTGGACTTAATCCATCATCTTTATCCCTAACTCTCCCACCTCGTCCATATCTCCTATAGCTACCCATTGAGTCGTCCCCTTCATCATACTCATCCCTATAATAGTCATCAATCTCTCTTCTAGCTGGAGCTCTTTCTCTTCTACGTGCTTGGAGAACGGGTTATGGCTGCCCTGCACTTGTGTTCTCCACTTAATCCAAAAGCTCGTGTATAAGCTCTAATTCAGCCCTTATGATCCTTCTTATCTCTCCCATCAATGCTTGAATTTACAAATTTTGAGTAGTTGCGGACTGATTCTCTTCATTTGTGTTTCGTTCTAGGTTGTGAGACATGACTAACATCTCCAAAAGAAAGTTAGAAATAATGTGGAAATGACCTCACCTCACTCCCTTACGTGTTTCACTAAAAAAAATGATTCACTCAATTCCACTTGTGTTTTGCTCAAATTAATTGGCTTTTACCCTCTAATTCGCTCACACTCTCTTGCCTTTTTCCACTCTTAGTAATTCTGACTCGGTTCTTATCAAACTAATCAAACCAATATCAGGATTCCAATAGTAATTCACAAAGATTATTCAAGAGCAAGAAGGCAATGCGTACGTAAAGTCGGGTTTTGATTTTGGGCAAAAATTTTTACCTATGGGGTAAAACCAGTTTTGGACTTCCAAGACACTAATAATGGAAAAATGAAAGACTTTAAAAGGAGGTCAGGGACTCTCTCTCTCTCTCTTTTTTAGGAAAAAGAATAGCTAAATTTTGTGGATTTAAAAAGAATTAAACCACAAGGATGCAAAGTTGATTTTTTTTTTTAAAAAAAAAAGAAACCCTAAAAATATTGTTCATGTGGCACTATTCACGAGGTACTCTTCACTCGGCACTATTCACGACTTTTTTTTTAAATACTAGAACAAGAATGAAAACTTTAAAAAATAATGAAAAACAATAAAGATAGATGGATCTGACCTTGGTGCCTATGCTTTGATACCAAATGATACGAACCCCGTCAAGAACTGACGCGAACCTAATCAATTTAGTCTTCAATATCGAATTTAAACCAAGAATTGAATGGAACCGCGACCCAATACTTAATGAAAACACGAACCATGGTATGTGAGGACGCCACAATTAGCTATGGATGGTCTGTTTAATAAGTCAAGGGTTTGAACGCCATATAAATCCGATAAGTTCAAAGAGTTTGTATAAGAACCAATGAGAATTAATTATCTCATCAATTGCATCAAAACTTATCTCTGTTTATTGGATACGAGTACATTATATAGGGTTGGTTACAAGAATTTTTTAGAAATAAATCCTAAACCAAAATCAAATCGGAATATGAATCTAAGCAAATAGGAAAAAAAATCAAATCATAATCATAATCTAAGCGAATAAGAAAGAATTTAAATGAAATCACAATCATAATCTAAGGAAAGAATCTAAATCAAATCAGAATCTTAATTGGCTTAAATGCCTTACATCAATTAAAATGGAGCATAAGCATCTTTAAAAATAGTGGGCCAATAATAACCTGATTGCATAACTTTGGCAACTGTTCTGTGACCACCAAAATGTCTTCCACATGCTGCAGCATGACATGACTCCAGTATATGAGGTATTTCCTCTGCTGCAACACATCTTCTTATTACTTGATCTGAGCATAGCTTATATAAATGTGGGTCAACCCACTGATAACTTCTAACATCATGAAGAAATTTCTTTTTCTCTTGAAACTTCAGCTCAGGTGATAGCAACCCACTTACTAAGTAGTTAGCAAAGTCTGCTTACCATAGAGATTCTGACTGCTGCAGCATATGTGCTTGCTATACTACCAATAGTTGTTCATCAGGAAAAGTTTCGGTGATGCCCTTCCTTATCAATGTACTAGTGTCTGCTTCCAGCCGTGACAAGTGGTCTGCCACTTGATTCTCAGTCCCCTTTCTATCTTTAATTTCCAGATCAAATTCTTGAAGCAGTAAGATCCATCTGATTAATCTTGGTTTGGCATCCTTCTTTGAAATTAAATATTTGATGGCTGCATGGTCTGTGTAAACAGTTACTTTAGTACCCACCAGGTAAGTTCTGAATTTGTCAAAAGTAAAAACTACTGCTAGCAACTCTTTCTCTGTAGTGGTGTAATTGATCTGAGTTGGAGTGAACGTTTTGCTTGCATAGTATATGGAATGAAAAACCTCATCCTTTTTTTGCCCTAATACTGCTCCCACAGAATGATCACTAGCATCACACATCAATTCAAATGGTAAAGTCCAATATGGAGATATAACTACTGGAGCAATTATCAGAACTTTCTTTAATTCTCCAAATGCTTGAAGGCACTATTTGTCAAAGTGAAATGGTATGCCATGCTCCAGCAATGAACACAAAGGCTTAGCTACTTTGGAAAAATCCTTAATGAATCTTCTGTAGAATCCAGCATAACCTAAAAAACTCCTAATACCATTTACTAAAGTTGGAGGTGGCATTTTATCTATTACCTTTATCTTGGCTTTGTCTACCTCAATATCATCCTTGGATATCTTGTGACCCAGCACTATTCCTTCTTGTACCATGAAATGGCACTTTTCCCAATTGAGTACTAAGTTGGTCATCTCACATCTTTTAAGAATTTCTTCCAAATTGTGTAAACAATCATTGTATGTTTCCCCAAAAACTGAGAAGTCATCCATGAAAACTTCCAAAGTTTGCTCTACTATATCAGAAAATATAGACATCATGCATCTCTGAAAAGTTGCTGGAGCATTGCATAACCCAAATGGCATTCTTCTGAAGGCAAATGTTCCATAGGGACAAGCAAATGTAGTCTTCTCTTGATCCTCTGAGCTATAGCAATCTGGTTGTAGCCTGAATACCCATCTAAGAAGTAGTAGTACTGTTTTCCAGCAAGTATGTCCAACATCTGATCTATGAATGGAAGTGGGAAATGGTCTTTCCTTGTGGCTTTGTTGAGCTTCCTGTAATCCATACACACTCTTCATCCAGTCACTGTCCTTGTAGGAATAAGTTCATTTTTCTCATTAGCCATTACTGTTATCCCTCCTTTCTTTGGAATACATTGAACTGGGCTTACCCATGAACTATCTGATATTGGGTATATGACTCCCGCATCTAACCATTTGATGATTTCATTCTTCACCACTTCTTTCATAATAGGATTCAGCCTTCTCTAGTGTTCCACCGAATTGCTGGAACAATTCTCTAACAGGATTTTATGCATACATATGGATGGGCTTATCCCCTTTATATCTGCCATGGTCCATCCAATTGCTCTTCTATATTTTCCCAGCAAATCTACTAGACTCTGTTCTTGACCTGCATCCAAAGTAGAAGAAATGATTACAGGGAGTGTGTTGTTTTGACCAAGATAAGCATACTTTAAATGTGAAGGTGCTAGTTTTAATTCAAAACTAGGAGGTGATTCAATAGATGGTAAAGTTGTTTTTACTTCCCTGTCTGAAAGATTTAGGTGTTCAATAAACCTGTTTTGCCTATCAGATTGTTGTTTGTCCATCTAATCTGTTTGAATTGCTGCAGCATCTTCCTCTTCAACATCCTCAAAGGTGGTGACTTTGTCAAGTACATTACTGCAGCATCTGTCCATTCTGTCTACTACAACAAGATCCACTACACTTTAGGAAATTGCAATCTTCTACTTCATCAGGGTTCCTCATAGCCTCTAGTACATTAAATGTGCTTGTTGATCATGCACTCTCATGATGAGCTCTCTTTTCTGCACATCTATCAAAGTTTTTTCAGTTGCTAGAAAAAGTCTTCCAAGTATAATGGGTACCTCTTTGTCAACTTCAAAGTCCAGCACAATGAAATCCACTGGAAAGATGAATTTGTCAACCTTCACCAATACATCATCTATCTTTCCTTCAAAGTGTGCATGAGATCTGTCAGCTAATTGCAGAGTGACTGTTGTTGGTCTGCACTCCCCTACTCCCAACTGCTTAAATACAGATAATGGCATCAAATTAATACTAGCTCCCAAGTCACAAAGTGCTCTGACAGCATACCTAGTCCCTATAGAACAGAGTATTGTAAAACTCCCTGGATCTTGTAATTTTGTGGGAATTTTTCTCTGGAGCATATGACTGCTTTCCTGTGTTAAAGCAACAGTTTCAAACTCTCCCAGCCTTCTTTTTCGTGCCAAGATATCTTTTAAAAATTTTACATAATTTGGCATTTGCTCTAAAGCTTCCACAAAATGTATATTTATGTGTAGTTATTTCAACATTTCCAGGAATTTGCTGAACTGTTTGTCTTGTTTTTGCTTCTGGAACCTTTGTGGGAAAAGGTGGTGGATTTCTAAACTGTTGGGTAGCTTCAGGAGATATCAAACTTTGTTTGTTTGATTTGGTGTAAGTTGTAACTACTAGTGTTGTGACTTCTTTTTCAGCATGTTCTGGTTGAGTTTCCTCTGCAGTTGTTGTAGCTTGGCCCATGTAACCAGTGTCTTGAAGAGGAATTTGCTGTAACAGGCTTTCCTTTTGAGTTGGTTTTTGTGCTGAATTGTATTCCATCCCATTTTTTGTCACCTCAACTAGGATATCAATATTCTTTCCAGATCTCAAACTAATTACTTTGCAGTGTTCTTTGCTCTCTCTCCTAGGGTCTTCTGTGTTGCTAGGTAGGCTTCCTTAAGTTCTACTGCTCATTGCTATAGCTAGTTGTCCCATTTGGTTCTCAGGGTTTCTCAAGGACACAGCTTGACTATGCACAATTGCTTCATTCTTTGCAATATACTCCTTGATCAGTGCTTCCAGTGAAGTGATTGGATCCTGACTAATATGCTTTTGCCCTTGACTTTGTTGATGAAAACCAAGTGGTTGTGTGTTTCTACTCAGTCCATTCAATGCTGGAGCATTTCGATTCTGACTACTCCATGAGAAATTTGGGTGTTGTTTCCAGCCTGGGTTGTAAGTATTTGAATATGGGTTGTTCTGAGGTTGTCGATTGAAGTTACCCACATAGTTTACTAAACTTGGATTTCCAGGACAATTATCAAAATCATGTTCTTCACCACAATAGACACAAGAAAGTTCAGTAACTTGCTTTACTGTTGCTGGAGCAGCTGTCATGGCTTTTACCATGTTAGTCAACGAGGTTACTTGTGCTGATAAGGCTGTAATTGCATCAATGTTATGTACCCTTGTTGATCCTCTTGCTGCTGATTACCTAGCTGAAGGCCACTGGTAATTATTGTTGGCAATTCTTTCCAGAATTTCATAAGCTTCAGTGTAAGATTTGGATAACAGAGCTCCATTTGCTAAAGCATCTACCATTAACCTTGTACTCGGATTCAACCCATTGTAGAAAGTTTCCAATTGAATGCAATAAGGGATACCATGATGAGGACACCTTCTGAGCAATTCCTTGAATCTTTCTCACGCCTCGTACAAACTTTCATCTTCAAGTTGATGGAAGGAAGGAATCTCATTCCGCAGTTTTGTATTTTTTGTTGGTGGGAAATATTTCATTAGGAATTTATCAGCCAATTCATTCCAAGTAGTAATGGAATCAGAGGGTAATGAATTTAACCATGCTCTTGCTCGATCTCTTAAGGAATAAGGAAAGAGCCTCAGCCTTAAGGCATCTTGTGTTGCTCCAGTAATCTTGAAAGCATCACTTACTTCCAAGAACAATTTAAGATGGAGATGAGGATCTTCATTAGGCAATCCATTGAATTGTCTCACTGTTTATAACATTTGAAACATCATTGGTTTCAACTCAAAATTTACTGTTTCTACCTCAGGTCTGATGATCCCAAGGTGTACAACTTGCGGGGTTAGTACAGCGTAATCTCTTATAACTCTGTCTCTGTCATCAGCCATGTAAATAATATTGTTGTTGCCTGGCAGTCTCCCGTTGGCATGTTCATTCTGCTCTTCTTGAATGTTGACTGGTTGTAGGGGCCCGTGAGGATTCAAATTTTGCGCATCCTGTAAATTATTCATGCTTGAAGCAATTTCTGAATTCCTTTGTTCTCTTCGTAGTCTCCTGACAGTCCTTTCAATCTCAGGATCGATTGGAATGCGGCAGATCTGTCTTTGCGCATTCATGTACCGATCTGCCAATAAATAGAATGAATCAAATCAAATTTGGCGCTATCAAGATTTACTCCACACTTCAAAAATAAATAATCAATCCCCGGCAACGGCGCCAAAAACTTGTTGGTTGTTATATAATCAATTATTATCAATGCCAATGTGCAAGTATACACAACAAGTAATAAAGTGATGAGTATTCAAGATCGTCTCCACAGGATTGACGTTTACTCAAAATGTTAAAGCAATCACAATAGTGCAAATCAACTAAAGACCGAAACAAACAATTGTCAAATAATTCTATCGTAACTAATAATTATGAGAGATGGAAATAAAAAAATATTGTAATGAAATAAACTAAGTTAAATGTGTCTAAGATTCAATTGAGAATATAGTAGTTGAATGATCAAACTCTCCTAATGGGGTGACTGTTGTTTACTAAATTAGCACCAGTGTTATAATAAGTGCTGCAGCAATGGGTAGAATAAATCTGCATCCGCAGCTATCGCATGTTGGAAATCTCATACCTTTAAATCTACTAACAATGACCAGTTGCTCATATATTTATGGTACGGCATTATAACATTTAATCTCTCCACCATACAAGGTGAACACATATGTCTAGAGTGTCACAAATCTTAACTTCAAGTATTGCCCTTATGGGATTCAAGGTAACCTAATCCAGGAAACTCGACTTAAGAACAAGTAATACTCTAATAATGTCCGCTAAGACATGCCTTTTTGCTGCTCTATCTTAACTGAAACTATTAAATGGGTGGTCAACCGAAATAACAGTTGTATTCATAAAAAATACTAGAGTATAATGCTACAGCATTACCATAACAACATAAAAGAACAGTCAAGAACCCATCGGATTATTTGTCACTCAACCACAAGTAAATTTAGTTCATAATCTGGATGAGAAAAATAAACACAAATATATTGATCTCGGAATACATCTAAATAATTCAAGGAAGAAGAGAATATATAAGTTGAGCACGATGAAAGACAAATAATTCTGCACGGTTCTTTTCTTTTTTTCGAATAGCACTCCTCAATCTTGATCTTCTTCTTCTTGCCTTTGTAATTATTTTTTATGATAATTCCTTGCCGCCTTTCTATGTGGTGCCTGCCTCCTTTTATATTGCAAATTAGGGTAAAAGACCCAGAGTCCATGCGCGTGCATACGTTTAAATTAGGAAACATGCAGATCGCGATTTTATGGCTGACCCACGCTTTAAGCTTTCTCCCGCATTGCTCTCCGATTGCTGCAGCATTGGTTGCTCTAGCATCCACAACAGCACTGCATTATTCCCGATTGTGTTGTCTTCTTTTGTGGCCATCTTCTTTCCTCCTCTTGCTCATCTAATGTCTCAGCATCCCCTTATGAATTTAAAACCAACAATTATGCACCTGTTTTTAGCACAAATTACTTGATTTAAACAAAACTTATTAAAACCCAACTAAAATGAATGTTTATGCAAAAAGTAACCAAAATGTAATAAAAACACCTTATTTGCTCTCTAAATGATCTTGATTTAAGTCTAGAATAGATGTAATAACTCTCATTTCCTAGAGTTATCATGGTCTCAACAGATTATTTAAAGCATTGGCATGAGGAAAGTTGCTGCATAAAAAAAAGGTCAGGATAAGAAGTGATCGTCGATGGTGCCAACAGGTAGCGACGACCAAATTGGGAGAAGCGGCAACCATGTCGGCAAATTAAAAGAAGCAGCGACGATATAAAGGAAAAACGAAACAATAACTATGACTAATGCATGACAAGAAAAAAAAAATTAGGGTTTGAAAGATTTAGCCTGATTTAGAATCTGATTCAGTCTCAACCCGGTCAATAGTTGACTGACCTTTTTCAGTCTATTGTAAGTAGAACACTAGAAGCCAAGGCAGTCTCATCATTGATTTCGTCTTTTGCATTTGCTTCTTGTAATAAGGACCTGAATCATGCAATGTAAACTTGCCATTGATATTAACATTCTAATTAAATTAACAACACCAGTCAAGAATATGGGAGTCAATCCTTTGTCAAAAAGATATAACACTTAAAGAGACAAGGAGATTCCTCTTCCTTCATCTATACATATGTGTATAGCTGGTATAAACTAATCTTTGCATCTTTACCATCAAGTGCATTCATAAGAATTTTTTCCCAAAAAGAAAAATGACAAAATCATTCTCTATTGGTACCTACTATCAATAACGATGGGTCCAAGCTCATGTTGAGTGATAAAACTTAGGGTGGGCAAATAACCTGACTTGACCCGATTCAGTCCGAAAAATTTAGGGTTAAGATCAAATGTGAATGAAGAATCTAATCTGATTGAGTTGGATTTTGGCCACTCAATTAGATCGGATTATGATCGGATCTGGTTAATCACAATGCACACACAAACACAAATTTTCAATCCATTTCAAACTATATTTGGATCATATTAGATTACAAGTTCGAATTGATTTTGAATTACTTTTTTCCTAACCTAATTAACTCGATATCCAATCAAATTGAGCCGAAACCTGATGGGGTTCGATCCAAACCCGATCTTATTGCAAATTTGTCCATCCCTAATAAAACTTCCAAGTCCATGAGGATACGAAACATCGTTGTGTTATGGCAACTATGTATATATATGTTATGTAACCATGAATGAGTTATTGATTTATATGATTGTCTATATTTTATTATATGCATGAATTATATTTAGTTAATTTTCTCAGAAACTAATAAACATAGCTTGAATCATCAGTCATGATAAATAACAGGCTGGCCTCTAAGATCAATTTAAGCAATGAAGAAAATTAATTTCAGTAGAAGATTTTCATTAATTAATTCTATTTCATGATCGAACAAAATAAAATAGAAAAAAAGATAAATTTTGAATTATTCCACTCATGAATTGACTGTATTTTAAATATCATTCTATTTTTTAAAACCTCAAGTTAACCCTATTCAATCGCTATGGAAAAAATAAAAGTATGTTGATATCTTTTTTTTTTGTCTTCTTAGTAAAAATAAAGAATAAATTGGATTTTAAAAAATAAAGAAAATAATTTAAAGATAGTTAATTCATGGAAAAAACTACACGACAAGTGGTCTGGTTTCACAGAATTCACTGGATTGCCGTGTCATTTACAAAATATTGAACGGTTTAATCGTTTTAATTTCAACTTAATTAGCGTCCTGCCGTCCATTCTTCCTTTTTTTTTTTATAAAAAGGGCTCCCTTTATTGCATTTAACAAGCGAACAAATACAAATGGCAGGTTGGAATGTTATCCACCCAAAGTACAACGTCAGATTGCTCCAGAGCTAGTCTAGCTAAATTGTGAGCTATTACATTGCTGGCTCTTGGAGTATATTGAATTGATATTTGTTGTTGCCTCTTAATACAAGCTTGCAAATCAGATATGACCCAATAAAGTTCAGTTCTTGTGCTTTTCTTGTTCAAAACCAGATCTACAACCTCCTGTGAATCAGTTTCTATGATTAAAGGCCAACATCCCACCTTTTCTGCAATTTCCACACCGAATCTTGCAGCTTCTGCTTCGGCATAGGCTACCTCCTGCTGGAAACAAGAAGGTTTCATGGCTGCTGCTGTTGTGCAAATTTTAATGTACTCGCAAGCGCACGAATCTATTGTAGTATAGACTAATGGTGACGAGTGTCGATCCCACGAGGAGGTGGATTTTTAATTATATATAGAATTAATTTTGTAAATGGGTGGTTGGAATTGTGGTGGAAGTGATTTAAAATATGCTAAAATTGGAATTGCAATGGCGAGAATAAATTGTAGAGAAAATCGATTAAATTGACGTACTTGGGTATCTGGATCCGTATCAACATGCATCATGGGCTAAATAATCCGCATTAATGCCAATTAAATCATGAGGGGGGAATCCACATCTCATGAACCACGCTCTAATCAATATGGTGCTAAGGGCTTATCGTGCCAAATAATAATAACCTTATACTAGAGAGCCGGTGTAACCAAGGCGGTATCTAGACAAGATTATTATTATTTGTCGACGAGAAGTCAAAACATCCACAAAAACTAGAGGGGAAGAGAAAATAAATTTACCAAATTAAGCCCATGACACATGTTGAGACTTCACCTTCAACCCAAGCTTGAAAGAAAATTAGCTACTCATAATTGAACTAGGGGCAAAATGGGAATTTATTAAAATACATAGAAAATACAAGATGGAGAGAGAATTACAGAAAATGGAATCCAAAATAGATTCAGAGATATCAAATTAGGGGGGGGAGGCCCCCTTTTTATAGATGCATGGAGTAAATCATGGCCATCGGATTAAAAACAGTTTGGACGCTCAGGATTGCACCACGTCATCAGTCAACAGTTCACGGTTTGACCACGCGGATGAACAGTAACACGGTTTGGTTGAAAATCATCCTGTGTGATGCATGCACCGTACGCGAGATTTTTCGTCCACTGATATGCTGCCACGTCACCATCAACAGTACATAAGAATTTTAGTCCAATAGGATCGTGACACCTCATCAGTCAATGCCACATCATCGGTCAATGCCACATCATCGTCCGTCTATGTGAACAGTATCGTGAACAGTAACGTATACAGTACAGTACACGTGAATAGTACCGTACATGTGAATAGTGCCATTTTTCCTTTTATGCCCCTCCTAAGGTTTTCGACCGTCCTGAGTTCAAAAGTGATGTCCGTTTTACCGTCTGATCTCTCCTTTATTGTGGAATGACTATAATGCCCCTAAAATACATAAAATACTTAATTAAAATAACACACGCGTAATTACATCACAAGAAGGTTAAATACATAAAAGTAAGAGTTGTTAGTAAGACTTGAAATGTAAAATGATGGCTTTCTCCTTTATAAATATGCATTTTCTAACACTCAACACACCCCCCAACCAGCTTATTGCTAGTCCCTAGCAAATAAAGCGAAAACAAAATTCAAATTCAAAATGATTTTTTTTTATTTTTTTAACTAAGAAACACTCGTGTTTATTCAATCAGATTAATGATAGCAATCAAATAAAAGTATAAGCATTATCTCCAGTCTAAAGCAACATCACACCCACATCAACCATCCACATGAATTAGCCCAGTAGACTTTGTTATAGCTACTTTCAAGAATGACATGTTCAAACCCCAAAATCTCACTGGAAGTAGTGACACTCTCACAAAGAAATTAAAACCCAATAAACATAGTCACTCCAATGAATGGTAATTGAGAGAGAAAATAATAAAGAAATGATATCACATGCTCTCACCAAGATGAAATAAATATGCTCTTAGCTTAGAAATAATACGATCTCAAGTCAAATAAAATGTTAGTCAACCCACTTTATTTATCTCTTTTTTTTTATTATGCATCACTACATCTTTTTAACCCATATAACTAGCTTATACTTCAAACTATAGTTCCCTAAAATCAAGAAGGACTTTTATTAGGACGTAACGTAGGCTAGGGATATGGCTAACAAAGAAAGAAAATAAGGAAAACAAAGTGTATGTTTGAAAAAAATGCAAAGAAATTTTTTTTTTTTTTTTTGAAGTTGCAAGGTGTATTTCACTTATTGTTGTTTATTTTTTATTCTTTTGAAACAACAACTTTTGCTTTTTTTTTTTTTTTGCTTTTATTTGGCATAACTTCACTGAACAACATAATTATTTACATTTTTTCAAACATAAATAGGTGATGGAACTTATAAGACATAGGGTAATACTCCAAATCGGAGTGGGTCAAGATGATAAGTTGACAAAGAAAAGGTTTTTTTTTAAAAAAAAAAAAAAGGCTCAAAATGGGTAACTATGGATATTTAATAAAATGGATGGCTAGAAAGGCTCAATAGGATCAAAGATGGTCTTTCCATCGTTTTTTAGGGCTCTAAATAATTATCCATATCTACTAGTTAGATGGGCCTCCCAATGTAGCAACACATATTTTTTTTTCTTTTTTTTTAATTTTACCAATTTTTTTTTATAGGGTTAACTCAAAAGAAATCTAGAGATCGTGTATAAAATAATAAACTGCTAAGCTGTATAGAAAATGGGCAAAAGGATTACTCTCCAAGAAAATGATAGGCTCAACAACTCACTTGGCACTTATTTATGACATGTTCATTCCTTCAAGCAACTCATATTTGTCTCCGACATCAACATGTAAAGTAGCAAACATAGCGTAACATCACTTAAGACCAAAGATAATACAAATACTAAATTTTGAAATTAATCATGTTATCTAATGTTAAAACAAATCACACAAAATTTTTTTTTTTTTTAAACAACATTTTACCCCCCCAACCTATTCTAAGCATGAAAGGAAAATATGCATGCAGAAATGCAAAAATGATGTAGAAAAACTAATTAGAAAAGTTACACTTAAAATGATAGGAAAAGAAAATGGTTTTTTTTTTTTTTAAAGATGCGTTTCTAGAGGCACTACACTCCATATTCAGCCATCTTCGACTCAAAAGTTGGAAAATGTATATTTATAGAGGAGAAAATAAAAAGAAGAAGAAAAATGAACATCAAAACTTAATAAAGAAAAAGAATTTTTTTTTTCGAACAATGAAAATGCGTTTCTAGAGTAACTACACTCCATATTCAGCCATCTTCAACACAAAAAGTTAGCAACAGTTAGTTTCTACAACAAAAAATTAGTAAAAACTTAACCAAGATTCCACAATTGTCGACTATTCCCTCCCCCCAACCAGAGCGAAACATTGTCCTCAATGTTTTAAAGGAAAGAAGTAGAGTTTAGAAGACATCACCTGGATGGTGCAACACAGAAGAAAATATTTACAGGCGGAGAGTTAAATCTAATTTGTACTTCTTACTGCGGCTACTGTTACCATCATTATTTGGTCGTTCCAACACAAAGGTCCAGGGGTCTGGCTCCGGTTTATAAGCTTGTAACATATCAAGTAGCTCATTAGCAGTGTGAGCACAAATAAAGAGTTTTTTTACATTAGAAGGAATGAAATAGTTTTTTATTGCATGGTTAAGAAATGCGATAAAGCCATCATAAAAGTTATTGACATTTAACAAACCGATGGGTTTCTGGTGAATGTGCAGATGGGCCCAAGATGCTAGTGTTATAAGTGCCTCTAGTGTTGCAAGATCTCCTGGAAGGAAAATAAAAGCATCAGCATGATTAAGCATTTCGGTTATTCTTTCTTGCATACCTGAGACGACTAACTCTTCTCCAGTTGATGAGTCAAAGGAACTGCCCAATGGTTTTAGGACTCTTGGGATGATGCCTAACACTTGACTTCCTCTAATAAAAGCTGCTTCTGAGACCATTTTTGATAACCCTCGGTTACCTCCTCCATACACCAAGTGTAATTTTCTCGCTGCTATGCTTCGACCAAGATCTATGGCTGCCTCCACGAACTCTTTATGTTTGCCATAGGTAAATCCAGAAAGCACACAAATGTTCTTGAATTGTCTATTGGGAGTAGCTGCCATTGTGATACTTCTCAAAAATAATTTGTGAGTGCTTGACAAAAGATAAATCACATTTAAGAATCTTGGTGACAATGGATCACAGCTGTGAATGAGGTAACATATCAGTGTCAAATAACTCGTAAAGCACGTGGCTCGCGAGTCAAAAAGGAAACAGTAAAAAGGAAAAAGCAAACAGTAACAAAATTATTAAAGACAATAATGCAAACAATAAAACAACAGTGAAATGAAATAAAATAACAGTAAAGTAAAAGGATATTTACACGTAGTTGCGACTGTGGCTCACATCTTCCTCTGGTTTTACGTCCAGAAACGGCTTGAACGCCCTCTATGGGTCGAGGATGGGCTTCCCATCCAGTTTTCTTATAAACTGGCAAACAGGGTCGTTTATAGTCAGATTCCCGAGACTATATCGTGCATGCTCTTTTTGGAATAATGGTCATAACTGGAGAATCGCTCCTTGCACATATCCACTGGGATGCGTTTCAAGAGACAAAAAGATATCATCCAATGACTCCTTATTCAAGCCATCCCTAATGAATTGAATCTTATCTTCCCTGTTATCAGACACCATTCCTAAAGAACATGGGTTTTTATCGCAACTCATTCTGGCACACTTATGACAAGCAACAGAAATTCTTCGAGCTCGTCGTTTTCTTGCGTAATTTCCTTTACCACAACCAGGCATGTATGCAATAAATTTAGGAGGTAACTCACCTGCCAATCGTACTTTAGCCTCGATTAACCAACGGATGTCTGCAGGTATGTTATTCCTCATGAGCAATCGCATGCGTTCAGACCGGGCTTTATAGATCGTAAAGAGGGCATTCTGAGGAAGTGAAGGGAATCGCTTGTGAAGCTTCGCTAGAATCTCGTTTCTGTCCATACCTTCGCCTCAGAATATCAGTTATTATGGGAAACTGAAGTTAACCGACTTGATTGTCACGGAGTACCGTTATCCGCCACTTCACCGGGGTAACAAACTAAAGCACACAAACAGAAAAACAAATTAAAACACACAAAGAAAATTAAAATCGTCCTCTTATTGAATTTACCTCAAGCTCCAACTGGATGTCGTAAACACTTCTCTCAATGTCTCTGAGTTGGCGTTCTAAACCCTCAACATAGGCTACTAACTCTGGTGGTTGTAGAGCCCAAATGCGTTGTGTTTTACAAAATTGAATCTGCCTTTTGAGATGAGTTTTGACACGTTGAAGTGGTTTAAGAATGTTCAGGAGGAACGGTCTAAGTATGAGACTCATGATTAAAAATGATAAGAGAAAACTTAATGGTAAAATAAACACACTTATGCAAAAACAATTTCAATTAGCAAAAGAATAATAATAAAAAGAAATAAAGAAAAATCAAATCAACGAAAAGAAAAAAAAATCAATTCAAATTTGGTGGGTCACTCAAATTTATTTCGATGTTTTCTCCATGTGGTTGGTACTCTAGATATGGCTTTAATCTTTGACCATTAACTTTAAACGTGACACCGTTCTTCGAGTCCTTAATTTCAATTGCCCCATATGGAAAAACAGTATGTACAATAAATGGGCCAGACCAACGAGAGCGTAACTTACCTGGGAATAGGTGCAAGCGAGAATTGAATAAAAGCACTTTCTGACCTGGAGTGAACGATTTTCTCATAATTTGCTTATCATGGAAGACTTTCATTCGTTGCTTGTAAATCTTGGCATTTTCGTATGCATCATTGCGAATTTCTTCAAGTTCTGCCAGCTGTAATCTTCTTTCTGAGCTGGCTTGCTGCATGTCAAAATTGAATTTCTTGATGGCCCAATATGCACGATGCTCTAGTTCCACAGGTAGGTGGCAAGCTTTTCCATACACTAGCCTATAGGGTGACATCCCAATCGGGGTCTTGAAAGCCGTTCTATATGCCCATAAGGCATCATCAAGTCTTAATGACCAATCTTTTCTGTCCGGCCTCACCGTCTTTTCTAATATGTGCTTTATTTCTCGATTGGAGATCTCAACTTGGCCACTGGTTTGCGGATGATACGGGGTCGCCACTTTGTGTGTGATTGAATACTTTGTCAAAAGAGCTTTGAATGCTTTGTTACAAAAGTGGGCACCACCATCACTAATTATTGCTCGAGGGAATCCAAAGCATGAAACAATGTTGCTTTTCAAAAATGCTATCACCACCTTGTGATCATTGGTCCTACATGGAATTGCTTCTACCCATTTTGATACGTAGTCAACAGCAACCAATATGTATTGATGGCCAAAAGATGGGGAAAAGGGTCCCATGAAGTCGATACCCTATACGTCAAAAATTTCAACCACTAAAATTGGATTTAATGGCATCATGTTTATTCGTGTAATGCTCCCCATTCGTTGACACCTATCACATGAAGAACAGAAAGTGTAAGCATCTCGAAATATAGTTGGCCAATAGAAACCACATTGTAAAACTTTAGTCGCTGTTTTCTTAGCGCTGAAATGGCCTCCACAAGCTTGTTCATGGCAGAATGAAATGATATTTTGAATTTCACTTTCTGGGACACATCGTCTAACAATTTGGTCTGCACAATACTTGAACAAATATGGTTCATCCCAAAAGAAATTCTTTATTTCCGCAAAGAATTTAGCCTTGTCTTGCTTGGTCCAATGCTCTGGAAGTTTACCTGTAACAAGATAATTAACTATATCAGCATACCAAGGTAATACTTCCACATTCATCAATTGTTCATCTGGGAATGACTCATTTAATGGTAATGGCTCTATAATTGTGTCAAAATAGAGACGAGAGAGATGGTCCGCCACGACATTTTCTGTGCCTTTCTTATCTTTGAATTCCAAGTCAAATTCCTGCAAAAGTAATACCCAACGAATTAGTCTAGCTTTTGCATCTTTCTTTGTGAGAAGATATTTAAGAGCAGCATGATCTGTGAATATAATTATTTTACAACCAATGAGATAAGATCGAAATTTTTCCAATGCAAACACTACTGCTAGCATTTCTTTTTCAGTAGTTGAATAGTTCAACTGTGCATCATTCAATATCATACTAGCATAATAAATAACATGGGGAATTTGATCAACTCTTTGTCCTAATACTGCTCCTACTGCATAATCAGATGCATCACACATGAGTTCAAATGGTAAGCTCCAGTTCGGGGCCTGAATGATGGGTGATGATGTCAACAACTGCTTTAATTTTTCAAAAGCCACAAGACATGAATCATTAAAGATAAAAGGTACATCCTTAGCAAGTAAATTGCATAAGGGTCTAGAAACTTTGCTAAAATCTTTAATGAAACGTCTATAGAAACCAGCATGCCCAAGGAAAGATCTTACTTCTCTGACTGTTTTGGGTGGAGGAAGATTAGAAATGAGATCCACCTTGGCTTTGTCAACCTCAATACCTTTTCTCGAAATGATGTGACCGAGAACAATACCTTGTTTTACCATAAAATGGCACTTCTCCCAATTCAAGACTAAGTTCTTCTCGGTACATCTCTGCAGAACTAGCGTTAGATGATGTAAACATTGATCAAACGAGTCACCAAAGACAGAAAAATCATCCATAAAGACTTCAAGGAATCGTTCAACCATATCAGAAAAAATGCTCAACATGCATCGTTGGAATGTAGCAGGTGCATTACATAATCCAAATGGCATTCTCCTATATGCAAAAGTGCCAAAAGGGCAAGTGAAAGTAGTTTTCTCCTGATTTTTTGGTGCTATGGGAATCTGATTATATCCTGAGTAGCCATCTAGAAAGCAATAAAATTCGTGGCCTGCTAATCTATCAAGCATTTGATCGATAAATGGTAAAGGAAAATGGTCTTTACGTGTGACAGAATTCAACTTTCTATAATCAATGCATACACGCCATCCTGTAGTTACTCTAGTTGGTATTAATTCATTATCAGCATTGGTAACTACTGTGACTCCTGACTTTTTGGGGACGACTTGTACAGGACTGACCCATGAACTATCAGAAATTGGGTAAATGATACCTGCATCTAATAGCTTAAGGACTTCAGTTCTAACAACTTCTTTCATGTTAGGATTTAACCGACGTTGCATCTCCCTAGTAGTTTTAGCATTTTCATCAAGGTGAATGTAATGCATGCAGTCTACTGGGTTTATACCTTTTATGTCTGCTATGGTCCATCCTAATGCTCCTTTGTGCTCTTTTAAAACATCCAACAACTTACCTTTTTGTTCGTCATTTAGGGATGATGAGATGATTACCAGCAGAATACTTTCTTCTCCCAAAAACGCATATTCCAATGTGTTGGGTAATGGTTTGAGCTCGAGTTTCGGTGGTGATTCTGATGATGGGATGAGTTTCTTCTCTGATGGTGCTAGTTGTTCAACTCTTGACTTCCATATATTAGTATCCATGGATGGTGCTGAGTCAAGTAGAGCATTGACCTCATCGACCGATCTGTCAATATCAAAATCCAAACCAAAGTGAGTTAAACATGTTTTTAAAGGATCATCATTAAGGTTTGAAAGAAAAGTATTATCAACTATTGTTTCTATTAAATCCACATCAACAATTCCATCATCTGCACTGTGAGGTTGTTTGGCAATGTTGAAGATGTTCAGCTCCATAGTCATGTTGCCGAAGGACAACTGCATATTTCCAGTCCTGCATTGAATGTGAGCATCCGCAGTTGCCAAGAAAGGTCGGCCTAGAATAATGGGGATGTGCTTCCTTGAATCCTGTATTGGTTGAGTGTCAATTACAATAAAATCAACAGGAAAATAAAACTTGTCTACCTGGATAAGCACGTCCTCCACAATACCACGAGGTATTTTCGTGGACCGATCTGCAAGCTGTAACACCACTGGAGTTGGGTGTAATTCTCCCAGTCCAAGTTTCACAAATACTAAATAAGGCAACAAATTTACACTAGCTCCTAAATCCAACAAAGCATTCTCAATTGTGTGGTTCCCTATACTACATGAGATAGTGGGGGAGCCTGGGTCTTTGCATTTTAAAAGAATTTTATGTTGGAGTATAGAACTAACGTTTTCTGTTAAAAATGCATTCTTTTGAACATGCATATTTCTCTTTTTAGTACAAAGGTCTTTAAGAAACTTGGCATAAGATGGAACTTGTTTAATAGCATCAAGTAAAGGGATGTTAACACTTACCTGTTTGAAGATTTCAAGAATCTCACCTGTGGATTTTTCCTTTTTTCCTTTAGCTAACCTTTGAGGAAATAGAGCTTTCGGAACATATTCTCGTGGGTTGGTTTCTTCTCTCTCCTCCGGTGGTGAGTCCTCAACACTCACAGGTACAATTTGATTTTCTTTTGTCATCGGCATCTCCACTTTGTTGTCGACTTCTTTTCCTTTTCGCAAGGTCATGACTGCTTTGACCTCTCCATGCTGCTGTGGTGAACTGGTACTTGCTTCATGTACTCCTTTAGGATTAGGCACTGGTTGACTTGGAAATTTTCCTTTCTCAACAGTCATTGCCAAGGTCTGAACTGAAGAAGCAAGTTGTCCCACCATCTTCTCAAGGCTTGAAACTGATTGGGCTTGTGAGTTAAAGCCCGCTCTCAATTCATTTCGTAGTCCATCAATGGTGCGGTTCTGTTGCTCAATCGTGGAGTGAGTAACATTCTTGAAATTATGGAATGCATCCTCCCATGGTCTAGGTTGAGAGTAGTTCTGGTTCTGATTGTATGGTCTAAATGGGGGCTGAGAGGCTTGAGGATTTTGAGAAATTTGTTGCATTGGTGGAGCTGGAGCTGCTGGTCCATTCTGTTGGAATCCTTGAGACCATGAAAAATTGGGGTGGTCTCTCCATCCAGGATTATATGTGTTGGAGTATGGGTTGTAATTTGATGGCTTTCTCATTACACCTATGGCATTGGCTTGATCTGGGTATGAGTCATGGTCATATGGTTCTGTTGATTTAGCAGTCGATAACGATGCTATTTGTCGAGCAAGACCTTCAACCATCTCCTTGACTTCTTTGATTCCCGAAGTTAACTCGCCAATTTGAACCTCATTTACTCCCTTAATTCTTCTAGTATTCCTGAGTGATCGACTCCGTTGTTGGGAATTATCCGCTTGTCGCTGGAAGAATTCCCAAATCTCTGTTGCGCTTTTTGACATTAGCTCTCCTCCACTTGTTGCCATTAGCCATTCTTGCACATTCGGCAATAATCCCTCCAAAAAGTATTGGCATTGGTGCCATTTCTCGTACCCATGATGTGGACACTTCAAGAGTAGCCCATTGAATCGCTCCCACGTTTCGAAAAACTGATCGTTCTCTCTTTGGGTAAACTCCGAGATTTCCCTGCGAATAGCATTGGTTTTATGCACTGGGAAATATTTATTTAGAAATTTTGTAACCATTTGTTCCCATGATGCAATGCTATTAGCAGACAATGTATTAAGCCATGAACGAGCTCTATTCTTTAAAGAAAATGGGAATAATCTAAGCTTTACATCATCATCTGAAAAATTCTCGTATTTAAAAGTTTGACAAATAGCATGAAAATCATTCAGATGATTATATGGGTCCTCATTTTCTAGGCCATAAAATGTGGGGAGACAATTTAGCACACTAGGTTTTAATTCAAAACTCCTAGCAGCTACATTTGGATATCTTATACATGATGTGCTCAAATTAGCTAAGGGACTAAAATAATCCTTAAATGGCTTCTCTTGTGGTGCTTGTAAATCCATTCCAAATTTATTAATGTGCTTTTGTGTGCGAAGTGTTTTCTCAAGTTCAAGGTCTATAGGTTCAAGATTAGGTAATAATGACCTACGACCATGCATGCAAAACAAATAAAATAAAAATAAAGATGAGAACAAAACAAATAAAAATAAAAAAGAGGGAGAAATTACGATACTAACCTTATTGCGCTATTACAACCTTTCTATAAAAATACATAAAAACAAATACGTGAAATAAATTAACTAAAAATTAAATTAATAAAATAAACAAAAATTACAAACAAAAAATAAATTGAAAATTAAATTATAGAATTTTAAAGAAGAGAAAAAGAAAAGAAATACTAACCTCTAAATGCGGATTCACTTTTTTTTTTTATTATAAAAAATACAAGAAAACAAATAAAAGAAATTATTCACAAAAATTAATTCTATGAATTAAAATTACTTACCTCCCCGGCAACGGCACCAAAAACTTGTTGTGCAAATTTTAATGTACTCGCAAGCGCACGAATCTATTGTAGTATAGACTAATGGTGACGAGTGTCGATCCCACGAGGAGGTGGATTTTTAATTATATATAGAATTAATTTTGTAAATGGGTGGTTGGAATTGTGGTGGAAGTGATTTAAAATATGCTAAAATTGGAATTGCAATGGCGAGAATAAATTGTAGAGAAAATCGATTAAATTGACGTACTTGGGTATCTAGATCCGTATCAACATGCATCATGGGCTAAATAATCCGTATTAATGCCAATTAAATCATGAGGGGGGAATCCACACCTCATGAACCATGCTCTAATCAATATGGTGCTAAGGGCTTATCGTGCCAAATAATAATAACCTTATACTAGAGAGCCGGTGTAACCAAGGCGGTATCTAGACAAGATTATTATTATTTGTCGACGAGAAGTCAAAACATCCACAAAAACTAGAGGGGAAGAGAAAATAAATTTACCAAATTAAGCCCATGACACATGTTGAGACTTCACCTTCAACCCAAGCTTGAAAGAAAATTAGCTACTCATAATTGAACTAGGGGCAAAATGGGAATTTATTAAAATACATAGAAAATACAAGATGGAGAGAGAATTACAGAAAATGGAGTCCAAAAATAGATTCAGAGATATCAAATTAGGGGGGGGAGGCCCCCTTTTTATAGATACATGGAGTAAATCATGGCCATCGGATTAAAAACAGTTTGGACGCTCAGGATTGCGCCACATCATCAGTCAACAGTCCACGGTTTGACCACGCGGATGAACAGTAACACGGTTTGGTTGAAAATCATCCTGTGTGATGCATGCACCGTACGCGAGATTTTTCGTCTACTGATATGCTGCCACGTCACCATCAACAGTACATAAGAATTTTAGTCCAACAGGATCGTGACACCTCATCAGTCAATGCCACATCATCGGTCAATGCCACATCATCGTCCGTCTATGTGAACAGTATCGTGAACAGTAACGTATACAGTACAGTACACGTGAATAGTACCGTACATGTGAATAGTGCCATTTTTCCTTTTATGCCCCTCCTAAGGTTTTCGACCGTCCTGAGTTCAAAAGTGATGTCCGTTTTGCCGCCTGATCTCTCCTTTATTGTGGAATGACTATAATGCCCCTAAAATACATAAAATACTTAATTAAAATAACACACGCGTAATTACATCACAAGAAGGTTAAATACATAAAAGTAAGAGTTGTTAGTAAGACTTGAAATGTAAAATGATGGCTTTCTCCTTTATAAATATGCATTTTCTAACACTCAACAGCTGCTATTACATTGCCTCTAGAATCTCGAATCACAGCCCCCAGACCAACTCTTCTCTGCTCAATCACAACTGATGCATCCACATTAACTTTGAAACAACCTGGTAGTGGGGATTGCCAATTGGAAGTTGCAATAGATTTTTTCTCTAGAGATGTCTGCAGAGGAGGCAACTGGATCTTTTTATAAGAATGAACCACAGCTTCTGCTTTAGCAGCTGATAATTGAGAATCTTCTTTCTTATTTTCAAAGATAAAAAGATTCCTTTCATGCCAAATAGCCCAACAAGTAGCAACTATCAGCTCCATATCTGACTTACTCCTTTTACCTGTCATCTCTTGTAGAAAACCAATCATATCCCCCCCCTCCAGGAGCTTGACTTGATCTTCAAAAGGGGTCAACTTCCAAACTTTTTGAGAAACCTTGCAGCTAACAAGTGCATGATAAGTGGACTCCTCTGTTCTTCTGCATCTCTGACACCATGGGCTTGAGAGGATTTTTTTCTTCCAAAGGTTTTGAGCCGTAGGTAACAAATTCCTTGCAGCTCTCCACATGAAAATCTTTACCTTTGCTGGAAGTTCTAAAGACCAGATTGCTTTCCATGGAGATTGTTGATTGTGTGAGCTGCTGGCTTGGTCTGGAAACTTAAGCTTTAAAGCCACTTGGTAGCCGCTTTTAACTGAATAAACTCCTTTCTTGTCAAAATGCCATAGAGCCTGATCAGAACTTGGTTCTCTTGGGAGAGGAATCTTCATTATCTGCTCTGCATCCTCCTTTAAGAAGCATTGCAGAATCACCTCTTCCTTCCATGAATGATTGTCATCTATCAGCTCAGACACTGTGGATTCCAGAGGTAGCTTTGGTGGTGAGAACGGCTTGAAAGTGGTAGGTCTTGGCAGCCAACAATCTTGATAAATCTGCACGCTCTTCCCATCTCCAATCCTCCATCTTAGGCCTTTTTGAATTACATGCTTTCCCCACAAAATGCTCCTCCAAATATAAGAGGGTTTTGATCCTATGTTGGCATGCAAAAAATCTGAATTCTTGAAATATCTAGCCTGTAGAACTTTCGCAACTAAAGAATCAGGATATTGGATCACTCTCCAGCCTTGTTTCGCAATCATGGCTTGGTTGAAGCTGGATAGGTCTCGGAAACCCAACCCCCCTCTACATTTGGCCTGGCACATTCTCTCCCATTTAGTCCAGTGAATTGACCTCTGATCTGGCTTTGAGTTCCACCAAAATCCAGCTATAGCTTTCTGTATATCCTCACACAATCCCAAAGGAAGTTTGAAAACGCTCATAGCATAGGCAGGCATTGCCTGAGCTATTGCTTTGATAAGGACCTCTTTCCCTCCACTTGAAAAAAACTTTGACTGCCATGTAGAAAACTTGCTTATGATTCTGAGCTTTATGTCTTGGAAAAGGCATCTCTTATTTTTACCCACCATTGAAGGCAGCCCCAAGTATTTTTCATGTCTTGAGACTACTTGGAGCTGGAACAGATTCTTTATTGCAGAAATATGCTCTGACTTTGTTTTCCCACTAAAGAACATAGAAGACTTCTCAAAATTGAAAATTTGACCTGAAGCTGCAGCATAACAATCAAAAATTCCTTTTAAGTTGGTGCAATCTTCCATTCTTGCCCTTGTGAAAATCAAACTGTCATCAGCAAAGAGAAGATGAGTAATGGACAACTCTTTGCTGAACCTCAGACCTTGAATCAACTGCATTTGTTCTGCTTGGAAGAGCATGTTTGAAAACACTTCTTCACACAAGATAAACAAATAAGGGGACAACGGACAGCCCTGTCTTAAACCTCTTTGTGGCTGGATCAAGCCCTTGGCAACTCCATTTATCAGCACTGAAAAGGATGATGTAGAGATGCATCTCATAATCAAATCTACCCATTTAGAAGAAAACCCCAATCTTTCCATAGTGTATCTCAAAAAGTTCCACTCCACTCTATCGTAAGCCTTACTAATATCCAATTTCAAAGCTACCAGCCCATTCTTTTTGCCTTTACTATGTCTTATTTTATGAAGACATTCATACCCTATAATTATATTGTCTGTGATAAGCCTATTAGGGATAAAGGCACTTTGAGTGGGAGAGATTACAAGATGCAAAACCTGTTTTAATCTATTAGCAATTGTTTTTGCAATAACTCTATAAATTACATTGCACAAGCTAATAGGACGATAATCCATAACCCTCTTAGGTTTAGCAATCTTTGGAATTAGAGCTATATAAGTGTGGTTTAAAGGAGCTATGTTACCTCCTTCATTGAGGATGTAAAGGCACGTTGTTAACACTCCCTTGCTCACTGATTTCCAATGCTTTTGGAAAAAGATAGCCGGTAAACCACCTGGACCCGGAGCTTTTGTTGGATGCATCTGGTTCAAAGCTGTTACTATCTCCTCTTCCGAAAAAGGCTGGTTCAGCTGATCATTGGTCTCTGCATTCACCTTGATTGGCATGTTTTTTAGGGCAGCTTCCAGCTGATTCTGTGAAGGGTGTGTTGTCGTAAATAGCTTGTCAAAATAATCGCAAAACAGCCTGTCAACTTCCTCAGCTTCTTCTCTCCACTGCTGGTTCTCATCGTAAATTCCCCTTATAGTATTTTTCCTCTTCCTCGCCGAGGCTTTGGAGTGGAAAAATTTTGTATTCTTGTCCCCTTCCTTGAGCCATACAGCCCTCGATCTTTGTCTCCAATAAATTTCCTCCTCAATCAGCATCTCATCAATTTGTCTCTCAATAAGGTTTATGTCCTCCCCGCTAGAATAATGCCCATTTCTTTCTCTAATAATCTTTAATTCATGCATAAGACTTTTTAATTTCCTTTTTCTGCCTCCAAATTCCGTCTTGCTCCATCTTACCAATTCTGCCATAGAGTCATTTGCCTTCTTTTTAAACCAAGCAACAGGATTCCCAAGACTCCAGTTATTGTCATCAACCCACTCTTGCTTTACTATCTCTTTACATCTTTCATACGGGCTCCACATATCCTCATAATGGAACCTTGTGAACGATCTTCTTCTGTGCTTAACTCCTCTTCCTTTTTCTTCCACTTCTAAAATAATCGGATTATGGTCAGATGTCCAAGTTTCTAAGTGCAGAGCAGCGTGTTCCTGAAAAATGGTTCCCCACTTCCGACAACACAAAAATCTATCTAATCTTTCTTCCACCAAATGAGGCCCAAATCTCCTGTTTGACCAAGTAAAGGGACGACCTATACAGCCCAAATCACTCAATCCACAATCCCTGACCGCTGCTCTAAAATTATTAACAGCTGACACACATCTATTATTTCTCCCTGTTTTCTCATTCAGAAGCAATATTTCGTTAAAATCGCCAAAACAAAGCCACGGCAGTGGGGATAAACTTGCTAACCTACGCAACAATGTCCAGGTGTTGTGTTTTTGCTCTGCCTCTGGATGCCCATAAACACCCGTACATCTCCAAAAACTGCCATTTTCGAAATTCACTACAGCATCTATATGATGCTTACTAAAAGATTTAACCTCTACTACTACCTCCGAATTCCATAAAAGAGCTAGGCCACCTCCAAGACCACTCCTATCTACCGCAAGACAATTATCGAACATTAAATCCTTACCTCTTCTTTGCATTTGCTTAGGCTCCAGCTTAGTCTCACACAGAAACAGTATCTGAGGCCTTTGCATTTGGAGAACTTTTTTTGTTTCTCGGAACGCTCGTTCGTTCCCCAACCCACGAACGTTCCAGCTCATGATCCTCATTGATGTCGGCGGGGCTGGTAACCAGCCTCCGCCGCTGAATTTTGTGGCCCCCTTGTTTCCAGTTCCATCGATGAATTTTGAGACACCATTGTTTCCTGCTCATTCTCTCCATAACTCTGCACTTCCCGCTTCAGCTTTTCTTTTGAGCTCGGAGAAACTGTGAGAATTGACAAGGTTTGGCTACTGACTCTCCTTTTCTTTTCATTCGGGTTTGCTCTATGCAGCTCATTTCTTGGTCTTTTTATTGCTCCTTGCCCGTCAGTGCAGTTTAGAGTCTTCGTAATTTTTCTAGCTTGTAATTTCCACTTTCGCTTTTTTGGTTTGTTTACAGCTACATTCGGCCCATTTATATCCCCTGTGTTATATTCAATTTGGGCTATTTGAAGTCCTTGTTCTATTTGGAGGTCCATCTCTTGTGCCTCGGTAGCTGTAGCCTCGTTTTCCTTCTCTTTCTTCTCCTTTTGCATTGCACTAATTTCAGTATCCCGCTCAATTACTTTTTGATTTCCCGTGTCATTTTTTTGTTTCCCATGTGGTGCAGCCTTTTCAGCTATCCCCTGTGGTTCCTGATCTCTGTTTTCTGACATCTCTGTAACACCTACTCCTTGGCTTTGTTGAAAACCCGACCCTTTTTCAATGTGGATCTGAGCTGACCCTTCTCCCCCACCCGGCTTATTGCTTTTACCAAGAGCTAACAGAGATGAAACTTCTTGATCTACTTCCTTAACTGGACCTTCATTTCCTTTTTTTCCAGCCTCTGACGACCAATCCTCCTTCCCATTTTTCATTTTTTTCTTATCAGTTACCGTTGGAGCTTTTAACAGTGGCCCATACTCCATTTCCTTCCTTGATTGGTTTTTGTACTTTGCACAAATTCTGTATTGATGGCCAATGCAGCCGCACACAAAACAGAAGTCTGGTAATCTCTCATACCTCACCAACATTGGAACTGGTTTTTCCCCTTCATCCTCCTGCTCTAATTCCAGCATTTGGATAAGCGGCTTTGTGACATCTATCGATATTCGCAGTCTGATGTACTTGCCAAAACAATCTCCATTATCATCTGTTCCAACTTCCTCAACTCGGCCGATTGCTTCTCCTAGCTCTTGAATGGTTTCTGTGTCCCTGCACATTATTGGCACATTATGTATTTGGACCCAGAAAGATACATGTGTAAAATCTTGTTTTGTAATTTCCCCAATGCCTACAGGCTCTTTTAGAATTATAAGACCATTTTCAAAGTGCCACGGGCCACCTGATAGAATCTTCCTTTTGTCTACCTCAGCTCCAAACTTGAAAAGAAAAATGTTCTCTCCCAATTCCTCGATCTTGACCTCCCTCATTGTTTTCCACACAGTTTGCAGTGTTGATTTAATCCTTTCAACTGGGACTTCTCGATTCAGCAGAACCTTACCCACTAAACAGCCCGCAACAATCTTCTCTCCTTTTCGCTTCATACTACTTTTGAAAGTGATTTTGCTTTTGCCTTCCCCACTCAATGATATTTCTTCACACCTTCTGATAATCTCCTCTGTATCCATCACCTCTTTTTTCCAAGCCCCACCAGACTCCCTTTTTTTGAAAAGATTGCAGGACTCAAAAACCACAGAAGCAAAATTTTACTCCCCTACTTCAGCTATAGACTAAAATTATGACGAATGATAAAAGACTAAAGAGAAAAGCTGAAAAAACTAAGAAACCCAACTGATGTGGGCTACTTGGAAGAGCCACTGATGACCCACTTTTCTACTCTCATTTTGTTTTTCAGAGAAAAACAAAAGTGAGGACTTTAATTCATTTCTGCCGTCCATTCTTCCTAAAAAGGGGTATGAGAACCCACTGAATGATGACGGATAACCCACCACACAACACATGGAAACTCTAAGCACCCTAGTTATTTCTCTTCCACGTCACCCAAACCCCACTACCCTAACTGTCAATAACGGCCATCGACACCACCCGCACCCAGTTTTCTCACTAATCAAACAATGCAAAAATATAAAACAGCTAAAGCAAATTCATGCTCAAATGCTACGTAAAGGCCTTTTCTTTGACCCATACTCAGCCAGCAAGCTCTTCACACCTTGTGCTCTTGGTACCTTTTCCAGCCTTGAGTACGCACGTAAAATGTTCGATCAAATTCCCCAACCAAATCTTTATACTTGGAACACCCTCATTCGTGCTTATTCATCAAGCGCCGAACCTATTCAGAGTTTTATGATATTTTTGCAGCTGGCTTATAATTCTCCTTATTTTCCGAACGAATTCACTTTCCCCTTTGTGATTAAAGCGGCAGCAAGGCTCGTTCAGTTTCCTGTAGGGCAAGCTATTCATGGAATGGTTATCAAGTCCTCGTTTGAGGATGATTTGTTTATTTCTAATTCATTAATACATTTTTATGCCATATGTGGAGATCTAGCTATGGCTTATTGTGTTTTTGTAATGATTGGTAAGAAAGATGTTGTTTCTTGGAATTCGATGATCTCGGGGTTCGTTCAAGGAGGTTTTTTTGAAAAGGCAATAGAGTTGTATAGAGAGATGGAGATGGAAAATGTGAAGCCTGATGAGGTGACAATGGTGGCTGTTTTATCAGCTTGTGCAAAGAAGAGGGATTTGGAATTTGGAAGATGGGTCTGTTCTTATATCGAAAAGAATGGGATAAAAATGGACTTGACTTTGAGTAATGCGATGCTTGATATGTATGTGAAATGTGGGAGTCTTGAAGATGCAAAAAGCCTGTTTGATAAGATGGAAGAGAAAGATATTGTTTCGTGGACAACTATGATTGATGGATATGCTAAATTGGGGGAGTTTGATGCAGCTATGTCAGTTCTGGCTGCCGTGCCAATACAACAGATTGCCACATGGAATGCACTGATTTCAGCTTATGAACAGAATGGGAAGCCAAACGAGGCTTTGTCCATTTTTCATGAGCTGCAGCTCAGCAAGAATGTGAATCCAGATGAGTTCACTTTTGTGAGTGTTTTGTCCGCTTGTGCTCAGCTTGGAACAATGGATATAGGTGTGCTGATCCATGCAAAAATGAAGAAGCAAGGGATAAAGTTAAATTGCTATCTCACAACCTCACTTATTGACATGTATACTAAGTGTGGCAATCTGGATAAGGCACTTGAGGTATTTCATACTGTGAAGAGTAGAGATGTGTTTGTATGGAGCACCATGATTGCAGGGTTCGCAATGTATGGATGTGGTAGAGAAGCATTAGATTTGTTCTCTAGAATGCAAGAAGCTAAAGTTAAGCCCAATGCTGTGACTTTTACCAATGTACTATGCGCTTGTAGTCACTCAGGTTTAGTGGACGAGGGCAGGATGTTTTTCAATCAAATGGAGCCAGTTTATGGGGTTGTGCCTGGAGTGAAGCACTATACTTGCATGGTTGACATGCTTGGTCGTGCTGGCCTGTTGGATGAAGCTGTTGAGTTCATAGAGAAAATGCCAATAGTTCCTGGTGCCTCAGTATGGGGGGCTCTGCTTGGGGCCTGTAAAATTCATGAAAATGTTGAGCTTGCTGAATACGCTGGTAGCCATTTGCTGGAGTTGGAACCTGAAAATCATGGAGCTTTAGTGCTACTATCTAATATATATGCCAAAACAGGGAAATGGGATAATGTTTCTGAGTTAAGGAAACATATGAGAGTCTCTGGATTAAAGAAAGAACCGGGTTGTAGCTCAATTGAGGTCAATGGTGAAATTCATAAGTTCCTAGCAGGAGAGAGCTCTCACCCTCTCTGCAAGGAAATCTACTCAAAGCTTGATGAAATTGTAGCAAGATTAAAGTCATTTGGTTATGTACCCAACAGGTCTCACCTTTTGCAACTTGTTGAAGAAGAAGACGTGCAGGAGCAGGCCCTTAACCTTCACAGTGAGAGGTTAGCGATTGCATATGGGCTTATTAGTGTGGAGCCATCTCAACCAATCCGGATTGTGAAGAATCTTCGTGTTTGCGGCGACTGTCACACAGTTGCTAAGCTCATATCTAAACTTTACAATAGAGAGATACTATTGAGGGACCGGTATCGATTCCATCATTTTAGTGGAGGGAATTGTTCATGCATGGATTATTGGTGAATATGGGAATTGCTACAAAGAAAAATCTAAAACCTGGAAAAGTGAAACTTTTGCATATTCAACAGTTTTCTGAAGCATTACAACCCCTCTGCAGATTTTTAGAATATCAAACAAGTTGAAAAGGGCATGAAAAACATTCTTGTCAGCAAGGAGAACGACTTATTTGCACATGAAGGGCAAGCAGAATCTTTTCCCTCCAGTTCTCCTAGGAATTAAGTCCCTTCACACAAGACATCTGGTGCCTGAGATGGAAAGAGAGTTGAGCAGCTCCCTTAAGGAGGAGGAAAATTTCTTCAAAACTCCTGGAGTGTTCTGGCATCTTCTGCACAATATTAATTTTACTTTGTGTGATATTTCATATGAATCATACATTACATGGATTATGTATGTCAGGTTCAGCCAACTGAATGCTTTTAAAAATTGAACAAAATTATCAAATTACAAACAATGTGGTGTCAATATTTCGAAACTAAGAAATTTCTTTGCTAGAATAGCAAAGAAATTTCTTATGTATATCGAAACTAAGAAACTAAGTCTCAATTATGTATATCTGATTGTAAATATCAGTGTAATATATCTGCTATAATAACAATTGTTGTAACTATTGATGCAATGCAGTAATCTGATGTATAATCAGTATTAAAAAAAAAAAGAAATTTCTTTGCTATATGGCAAAAATTATAGTGGTCATATATACTGGTCATTCTGTTTACCTGTAGGAGAGCCAAGTCTACGAAGAAAGCTATTCACAACCATTTTAGATTCCCTATTTCCAAGTTCAAGCAAATTTACCTCTCCTGAGATTCGATCCGTGGCCAAAGCGTTTCTAAGGTCTGAACCGAACAATTAGGTATTAGTTTCAATACCGAGAGTGCCATTAAAATAATATACAATTCCATTAATATCCCTGTAACAAATTAAACTTAATTTCAGATTTTATAAATTAAATATATAATTTGAAAACTCACCGATGGGAGCTTAATATTCCGTCGCCGGCTACGGAAAGTACTGCTATGGTGGCAAATTGCACACTATCGAATATAAAATTTCCGATCATCTAACGGTGGTACATTTATCGGAAAACTAGGCCACATGACTGTGAAAAATTCCACCCAAAAGGTGGCGGGATCATAACTTCGCCATTTAAGTGTGACCTGACAGACTTCGTGAGGTGCACGACCACCTCATCAATCTCAGCGGCTGCCGACGACGAGAAATCAGGTGGCGATGCACCTAAATGAGCCGCAATTGTTCAATGGAATTACACTGCCACAACTTCTTTTCGTGGTTTTGCGCGAACAAACGACCATCCGTGTCGACAAAATTTGATCGGTTGTGCAGGATGGTTAAAATTTGAATATTTCGGTATCAGAGTTGTCACCAAATATTTTGAACTCGCCCGCGACGGCGACGGAATAGTGAATTTTGATTTGTTATTTTTAAGTTATTAATAAATTTAGTTTTATATTGTTCATTTATTATTTATTTTGTTATATTAATAGCATTGAAAGACTACATAAAGTAATATTATCATGGAGTTATCCAATATTAAGAAATAATAGCATGTGAAATAAGTAGGAGGTCATGGGTAATTATCTATAATAGTACATGGTAATTGATAAATTTATTACATTAATTAGCATTAATAATATTTTTGAATTTTTTTAACTTTCTATTTATATTTCATAATAGTTATTTATTACAATAACCATATTTGACCATTTTAATGTGTGTGTGTATATATATATATCTCCAATTACTGAAAATTTTTTAATTCAAAAACCATGGTTTTAAAACTTTTCTGTACTTTAAGATTTTGGACTGAAAAACTACTAATGTACATTTATACACATGCACTTTTATAGTTAATTTATCAAATATATCTGGTAAATTATTTGACAAGTGATTATATAATAATTTAAAATTACCAAACATCTTACCAATTTTTTTCATAAAACTGATTATTTATTCGAGAATTTAAATAAGAATTGATTACTTCGGAAGCGGAAGCAATCCCATACATTTCTAGTTTTCTGCTTCTATTTTTTTAATTCTGACAGTCCCAAGATGCATGATTTGGATAAGCCAAGAGAAATTTTGAAGAATCCCTTTCTTCAGACCACCGTGCAAATCCAGAAAACTTAATCCAAATTTAAGCTGGAACCTATTCTTTTGTCAAACTGCTACGACTGCAACAACATACTGATTTGTGCAGACGTTTATAAGGATGCTTTGCCACCAAAGTCGAGTCGACAACTCTGAAACCGAGAAAAGTGGAGACTATATGCGTTTGAGTGTTTCTTCTCTTCTTGAGAAGTTGAGGGAGGCTGTCGGCTCCTTGTGTTTCCAAGTTGAGGGACTTTGTGCGTGCGTGTCTCACTTCACTCTTTAGTTTCAATTTCAGTTAATTTTTTTTTTTTTAATTTTAAAGCCAACCCGATCGAATTGTGATCGGATTGAGTGAAAAATACATAGTTTTGTTAAAAATCTGCACCACAAAAAAATTGTGTTTTTGTGACCAACTATTTTATGACTATTAAATTTTTAGTCATGTAATAGATTATTATGTTACTAACATAAATATTTAGTCACACCATTTGCAGCCCAATGGTCTGAATTTTTTCCCACTATCGTCCATATTCTATGACTCTTTTACTTAGTCCTTAAAGCCACATTAGGTGACAAATAGTCAATTAGTCTCAGTAAGAATCTTATCTATTGACACTTCATGCGACATCACATTTCCGTACTGAATAAAGGCCATCAACGACTGACATATTAATCACTGAAGAGTTCTGCTATTTGTCCCGGGTCAAACCCCGAAAGTAATAAAACGATGCCGTTTCAATTTCGTTTTTTTTTTTGTTTCATCCCAGCTAAAACGGCGTCGTTTTAACTGGGTTAAGGCTGCGAAAGCATCAGATTTGTCACCAAGAAATCATTTGCAACATTAATTAACAAGGGTAAACAAAAACGAACTCCAGTTTAAAACAACAGAGACACACATTGTTCTTTTTTCAAAATGAAGCAATAAGAGTGCAGGCACCAGAAAAAAAGAAAAAAGAAAAAAAGAGAGATCCAATTTCGTAAGATTACAACATACAAGCTCTTAGTTGCCTGCATTTTCGTTCTTTCATCTTCTACCAATTAATAACTACACAATTGCCTTTGCTACTTTCAAAATAAAAATTAAAGCAATATTAAATAAGAAAAAAAAACGAAGAAACAAGAGGGTAAAAATATACAAGCTGGAGCAAACAAAAGAATCCATAAACGAGAATCGTTTTGGTTTGTTCTCCACGCATAACCTCCAGCTACAGAACCATATTGATGAGAAAATTTTGTTTTGCCTGCAATACACAACAATCAAAAATTTTCTTGGGTGGCCGTGTTGTCTAATACGTCATCATAGGAAAGAAAATGGCTGAGGAGGAGGTCGATGTGAGAGTAGAGGAGGGTTTGTGAAGAAGATGAAGAAAGAGGTTTGTGAATGACAGAGATGAGGGTTTTTTGCAGAGGGGTAAAACGAAGAGGAAGACAAAGCAGTTGGGTTTTCCTTGGTTTTATCTTTTCTAAGCCAAACGGTGTCGTTTTATAGGGAACCAAAACATAAAAAAGCATCGACAAAACGACGTCGTTTAGGGCAATTTCGGGGTCTGACCCGGGGTTTGACTCGGGGCAAGTAGCATTTTCCATCACTGAAACATATGTTTTTGCCGCTAAATAATGCAGTCACTGTATATGGTAGAAACGTTTTTCAAAAGAATGATTATTTTTTTTCTATCATCATTAACTTTGGATGACTATATGGTATAGTTATCCATACGCTTTTAAGTGACAATTTTGTATTTAGTTACAGATGGTATACATTTATTATGGGAATTGGGTTCAGAGACAAACATATTTAGTTGCAATCGGGGTGTTTAAGCAACTAAAACAAACAATCACTAAATATAATCAAATTAGGTGTAGAAAATGTGGTGACTAATATTGTTAGTCCCAAACTGGAATATAATGGGAGACTATGGGAGACGACATTAAGAATTAGTCACCTTAAGATGATATTTATTTATCTACTTTTCTTGTCTAAATGACACTGTCGCAATAAAGATTATGGAGCGAATATAGTTTACAGTCACCAAATAAAATTTAAATATGTTTAAAAAAAAATAGTGTTCTTTATTGTTTGGTGACTAATTTTATTCATCACTATATCAAAGCGTTTTCAATTAGGTTGAGAAAACATAGTGCAACTATTATTCTTAGTCACAATATGAAATAAATTTGGCGACTAACATTAAATTAGTTACTTAAGATGAAGCATATTTTGGCGCCTCCTCTCCGCGCCATAATTATATTTGGCACCCGTCTACAAAAATGGAGGACGAAAAAATTGAATTAATATAATGACTAAAGACTTTAGTCCCAAAAGTGTGTATAAAATTATTGAATTATTTGGTAGCTGTTTTTTTAATTCAATAACCCCATCAATCTTTATTTGTTGCAAAGCTTATAAAATATTTAAATAGCATACAAGATATAAATAATAAAATTATCATTCATTAGTGTAACTATGAAATAGAATATTGCAGACAAGAAATCGGCTATAAATTATGAGAAACATCAATGAATAATTAAGGAAATAAAATGTCACATACGAATTTAATTAATTGAATTAATTATTTTCATTAAGTGTCACCTAACGTCTTTTTTATAAACTGCACCATGTTCTGGATAAAAATTGATTATAAAGTACTGAGACAATCAAGCCAATACATGTATGTGTAGTTTATATGGACCAAATGATACAAATCTAAGTTTCCTAGCAAAAGGAAAGCCATTAACTATTTCCGTGAAAAGGTTGATTCAAACAAGAAGAAATTATTCATCATAGCACTAATCATTTATGTTTTGGTCTTTAGAATCAATAATAGGCATAGGCAGATTCAATTTATGTAAACATATACTTAAATTTATTTTTATTTCTTTATTTCTGTGAAATTGAAACTCTTTCATTGTATGAAAATGTAAACTATAAATTTTGTAATAACTAGCTTATATGTCTAACTTTGTGATAAAAGTATATTATCAACTAAATAAGAATTATATATGATTCCTATCAAAATTATCTTATAACTAAACATATGAATATTTTAAACTGCTATAACATCAATTATAATTTATTAAATATTTAAATTAATCTTTCTTATTTTACTAGCTAGTTTGGATCTAAAATATTATGAAGTGATTATTCATAAACATAAAGCATGTTAATGTATCAATTAATATCTTTGTTAGACACGCTTGTTCATTTGTATTTTTTTTAATATTATTCATATGCACTTCAAATATATCAATGATATTTATTTTGTGATTTTTAGAAAATGATTAGGATTGACTTAAAAAGACTCAAACACACACCTTACTGCCTTAAAAAAGAAAACCCAAATTGCCTATAACTTTTCAAGCAAACCAACAGACCCTAAATCCCTGTGAATGATGAAGTCCACGGCACAATGAGATTCCTGCAAACTTAAAATCCCTCTTGTTTTAGTGAAAAAGGTACCAAACACGTTCACTGTTGATTGCATTTTGTATGTGTAAATCTTATGTTTCCCTATTATTTTCTTATTAACTCTTTCACTATAAATTGGGGTTTTCATATGCTATAGAGAAAATTCCTCTCGATATGATTGGGTTCTGAATTGACGCTTAGATTGGAGGTTAATTTGGATGGTTCGCAATTGTTATTAGAAAAATTAGTCTGTTAATTTTATATGGATTCAGTTCGTTGTCAATATGTTGAAAAAAAAAAATCTTTACAAGTGAAGTTTGAGTCTAGTATTATATATTTTCTATGTATTTGCAAGGTTTGATTGAAAAAAATTTGTAAAGTTTGTGCTCTGTGTTTGTCTTCAACCTCTATGTTATTGTTATTGTGGTCCCGCGTGGTTCTTGGGATTTCGTTAAAGCAATTGTTTGGAAGCATGTAATTGTATCTATGAATTAGAAAATGGACTTATGTGTTTTCTTAAAAGTTATTTTATTTTATTTTGCTATTGGGTTACTTATTTATGTTCCTGGAAGGGGATATGGCAGCATGTGGAGTAAGTTTTATTTGCTCCGAATGAGTGAAAGTCATGTTTTATCTGTTTAAGAGTTTACTTTAGCTTCATGCTTTTACAGTTTATAATTTAGGTTTTGAACAGTCAGCATTCATTTACTCATTCATTTATGTAGAAAACTCTAAATTGAATACCATAAAATTCTTTAAACTCTTGGCTCATATATGGTTTTAGTGATATGCATGATGTTCAATATATCTTGATGAGTTAATATCAGAAAATTCATAAATTTTGGCCTTGTACAGAATCCTGATAGTTGTGACCTTTATTGACTAAATTTTGATTATCTTTAAGAACATAGGTCCAAATTTGATTTTAAAACATTTATCTTTCCAATCATATCTAACAAAAATTTAAATATTTCTTAATCAATACAATTAATTTGAAAATTTCATTGTCTATATTCAGTTTTAGTAAATCTGAAAACATTTTGATTTACTTTTTAATTCAGGTTTAATAAGAAAATGGGCTTTTTGTAAAAAAAAAAAAAAAAATACCTATTATATGTTTTACATGTTTCCTGCGTCAAGGTTTCAAGAAAATATAACGTTTGTTGAATATCGAAATTGAGGTGAGCATTTATGAAGTTTTTCACTTATCTATTGTTCATGTGTTAAGTGAATGCCTATTTTAAAGATAAACTAGTTGATTGTTAGAGGAATTTTTCTTTTTTCCTAAATTGCTAGCCTTAAGTATATTGAAGATATTAATAAGTATATGAATTAATTTTTTATGTCATTATCAAGATGGACCGAAGTTGGATTCAATTTCCAAATAGGTTATGCAAAGAATATGAAAATGGTATTGCTTCATTCATTAAAATTGTTAAAAAGCATTTAAATGGTGATAGTAAAACTCGTTGCCCATGTATAGATTGCTTGAACACAAGGTTGCATAATATAAACACCATTCAACGACATTTCATTGAACATGGCTTTTCGCTAAGTTATCCTAGATGGACTTTTCATGGGGAAGATGCAAACTCTCCAACCGATACCTTGAACGACATTTCATTGAACATTGATGAAGAAAATGAAGATGATGATCATGAACAATTAGACATGTTAAATGATGCAAGGAGACCAACAGAGATGCGTGTAGAAATGGGTCATGAAGATTTTGGCGTTTATGTTAATAATAATTTAGATAATGCTAGCTTTGAAAAGTTTAACAAATTATTTGAGGAAGTTACGCGAGAACTATATCCAGGGTGATCAAAATTTTCAATATTAGATTTTGGGTGAAATTGTTGCATATAAAAGTGTTAAATCAGTGTAGCAATAAAACAATTGATATGTTGCTTTAGTTGTTGAAAGCTATTTTACTTGATAGATCTAAGATTCCCACATCCTATTATGTAATTATGTAAGTATGATTGTGTGCTATTTTGGAAAGAGCACACTGAAGCTGACAAATGTCATGTATGTAATGAACCTAGATATAAAATTAATGATGGAAAGGGTAAAAAAATCCCACAAAAAATATTGTGGTATTTTCCGTTGAAACATATACTGCAAAGATTATTTATGTGTAAGCATACTGCTTGTCATATGAGATGGCATAAAGAAAAATGTGTCGATACAGAAGGTATCTTAAGACACACGGCAGACTCTGAAGCTTGGAAAGACTTCGACAAACAAAATCTTGAATTTGCTCTTAATTCTCGCAATGTTCGATTAGGTCTTACAATAGATGGTTTAAAAACTCCATCTCTCTATTTATATCTCATACACTTTATTTCTTTCATTTTTTTATTCTTTCATTCTTTCATTCTCTAACTTTTATTCTAAATTCTGTCATCTATAAGTTTCTTTAACTTTCATTCCCTCATCTCTAATGTATAATTCTCATTCTTTCATTCTCTAACTCAATCTCTATCTTCTTATCTCTTCTATTTTTCTTCAATATGGTGTAATTTTTTTTATCTTTTTTTTGTTACAATATTACATGATTATTACACTTACAAGTTAACTAATTATTGTTTGTGTTTTTTTGTAGGAAATATTGAAGTTCAATCACACTACGAGATGAAGAAAATCAATAAAGGTATATTCATTTGTAATTTAAAAAAATAGATATTACATCTTGTAATAATTTTTATGTATTTGTCATTAATAATAATAATTCTTTTGAATTAATTAATTTCTTTTTTTCTTATAATGGTATTAATTACTTATAATGGTATTAATTATCATTGTATTTAATTTAAAATTTTTTTATATAATAATTTTGTTGAAAAAAAATTATTTCTACACAATTTTTTTGTAGTAAAATTATTTATTCTATTTCTTAGCAACAAAATAATATTGTTGTAAAAAACATTTAGTGCAAGGGCAACAAAAGAGTTTGTTGCAAAACAATTTCGTAAACTAGCTTAACACTCTTTTACTATGAATCTATTTTGTTGCAAAAAGATGTTTAAGGCAAGAAAACTTTTGTTTTGTTGCTGAATATAGAGCGTGACAGTGTTAGGCCGACAACCTTAATGACAAACATATTTTTGTTGCAACAATCTAAGGCAACAAAATTTATACTTTGAGCAAAAAACCCTTGCTGTTACAAAAGGTCATTATTGTTGTAGTGATATTTTCTATTCTAATTATAGCAACAATCCAAAATTTATGTGGAAAATCGCAAGAAACTAAAATATGGCCATCGAGGTAGATCCAAGCCTTTTGTACAACATCAAAAGTAAATGGTATATTAAATATTTTATAAATTTTATTTTTGAATGAATTATAATTGAAGTAAATAATTTCTTTTTAATATTGTATATTATAGGATAAAAGACTTGGACACACTCCAGGACCAATTTCTTTGTTTCATGACCCCTATTGGAGTGCAAGTAAAAGTTGGAGCAATGATAAAGTTAGAGAAAGATATGTAAGTTTATTCATTGGACTTATCCAGCATAGATTAATTAATAATCTTAATTTAGATGTGATTTCTATATTTAATCACTCCATGAAAATTTATGTAAGCTTTTTGTTGAAGAAATGAATCAAAAATTTTTTATTGTAAAATCTTTGTTAAACAATTTGGGATTATTTTATATGTTTGTGCTTAATGTATTGGCTTTTTCTTGTTATATATGACTCGTGCTTGTTATTACAATGCTTGGAATTGTTGTTTATAATGTTGAAAAAAATGATGAAATTTAGTTAGCCAAAAATGATGGATTTTGGTTAGCCAATGAATATGGTGATTTAAATATAGCTATAGTAACGATAATTATAAGAAATTTGTATATTGTATTAGAGAATTTTAGAGCTAAAAGATCAATCCTTAGTTGACCCATGCCTATTATTCCAATGCTTAGTATTATATTAATGTGGTTAAAATTTTTCATTTTATTGTCTACATTGGTAAAGAAAATGACAAATTTTGGTTGGCCAATGAATGGGGATTTGAATACAGCTACAGTAGATATAATTATAAGAAATGTGTATTTTGCAGGAGAAAATGTTAAGAGTTGAAAGAACGGTCATTGGCTGAAGGATCTGAAGAAAGATTTGAGGCAGAAATTTGTGAAGAAGTTCTTAGTAGGAGTTCAGGATATGTTAAAGTCTTGGATTTGGTCCACTTCCTCAGACACATGCTTCATTCAAACAAACTACTACTAAGCTACAACAGAAGCTTTAACGTCAAAATGAAGAGATCGAGAGTTAGTGCACACAACTTCAAAGTCAAAATGAAAAAATCCAAAGTCTGAGTGAATAAATTAAATGACTGCAAGAACAAAATGTGCAAATCATAGAGATTTTAAAGAAGCTGCCACTAGCTGGTGTGAACTTTTCATCCATTTCTATTCCAACTCGAAGAGCTTTTATCATGTTTTTATGAATAGATCTTGTTAAGTTTTTTATCTACAAGAATGATTTTATGTTACTACAACTTCTAAGCAGTAGACACTTTTAAAATGTTGAACTTTTTATTATGTTATTAAATCTTGGAGATTTATCGATTTTTGATTTACTATATGATTTAGTTCTTGTCATTATATGACTACAAATAATTAGTGATCTTATGTTAGCCGATACTCTTTTAATTACATTATGGACAATGATGCATCATTTCAGTGACTAATACAATTGTTCTCAATTTAGATGACCAAATAAAAATTTTAATGCACTAAATATATAGTTACTAAACAATATCATTAGTGACTAAGATAATTAATCACTTAAACAAATATTCATTGAACAAGAGAAACAATCATTGAACAAGAGAAACAATCACCGATATATATATTCATTAACTACAAACATTAGACACTGTGAAGCCAGAAGGTAGTTATATTCTGTTAAACATTAATGAGGTGGCATGCTGAGCTGGCATGGACTCTTTTGGCTGTTAAATCTGTTAGTTAAGTAGAACAGCAGCTGGCTTCTTCTCTCGTGACTAAGGGGTATAAAAGGGCAGCAAAAGTATTCTTGAATGGGGCGTGTGAGAAATTCTTGGAGTGAGATATAGAGCTTATATGAGAAGTTAATATCTCTGTAATCTCATCATCTTTTGTTAACCATTTTTCATTCTAAATAAAGCTTAGAGCAGTATTGTTTCAACCGTGGATGTAGGCTTCTTGTGGCCGAACCACATTACATCATCTTGCCATTTTTATGTTCTTGGTGACTTTAATTGCTTTGTTTAAGCTTTAGGTTTTGAGTCCATTTGATTGTATGCTTTGATTCTCCTAAAGAAGCTAGAAGCATTGGGCCAGTTCTTACCAAATTGGTATCAGAGCCAGAAGGACACTCTGTTCTTGATCTAGCATGATGGGCAGCACAAGATTCGATCTTGAAAAATTCAATAGAGAGAACGACTTCTACCTGTGGAGTCTTAAGATGCGAGCCATTCTGATTCAACAGGGCTTGGATAGTGCCCTCGATGATAAAGAAGAATCAAAGTCCAAAAGGGAAAAGGAAGGAGGATCTTCAAGTTTGGGTGGAGACTCAAGAACTATAAACAACAAAGCTCACAGCACTATCATTCTACACTTGTCTGATGAAGTGCTGAGAGAAGTAGCCAAAGAGAAGACAGCCTCTGGTTTGTGGGCTAAACTGGAAGAACTCTTCTTGAAGAAATCTTTGGCTAAAATATTGTACATGAAGAGGAAGCTCTACACGTTTTCTATAAAGGAAGGGACAGCCATGAAAGACCACCTGGATGAGTTCAATAAACTGATACTCGATCTTGAAAACGTTAATGTCATGCTTGAAGATGAAGATAGAGCTCTTATTTTGTTGAGCTCACTGCCTGACTCCTATGAGCATTTTGTGGACACCTTACTCTATGGAAGACAGACCCTCACATTGAAGGATGTCAAGAATGCTCTCGAATCTAAAGACCTAAAGAAAAGATCAGACTTCAAGGATCAAGCTATAGGAGATGGATTGTTTGTCAAAACAAAATCAGAAAAGAAAGTAAACAAAGACAAGAAGAACAAAACTCAGAAAGAAAAAGATGACAAGAAAAAAAAGAAAAGAAAATGCTACTTCTGTCAAAGGGAAGGACACTACATCAAGGACTGCTTCGAGAAAAAGAAGCTTGAAAAGCTGCAAAATGAGACAAATGGAAAAGCAGCAATTGCATCTGAAGATGAAGAGGATGCTGAAGGTGCAGATGTCCTCATTGCAGCAGAAAAACAACCCATAGCTGAATGGATTCTTGATTCTGGATGTTCCTTTCACATGTGCCCAAATAAAGAATTCTTCAAGACCTTCGAGAGCTTAGATGGTGGGAAAGTTTTGCTAGGAAACAACCTTGCTTGCAAAGTCACTGGAATGGGAACTATCAACATCCAGATGTTTGATGATAAAACCAGGGAGCTTAAACAAGTAAGGTATGTCCCTGAACTAAAAAGAAACCTGATTTCTCTTGGGATGATGGATAAAATGGGTTGTAGCATTAAGGCTGAAGATGGGAAAATTGAGGTCCTAAATAAAGGTGAAGTCATAATGAAGGGTGTTAGAAGAAATAGTTTGTATGTGTTAGTTGGGTCAGTGCCTCAGCTTGGAGTAAATGCAAACATAAGTAGTGATAAAACCAAGCTCTGGCACATGAGACTTGGACATATGAGTCAGAAAGGTATGAAAGAGCTGGAGAAACAAGGTTTGTTTGGTCATGATCAGATTTCTCAGTTGGAATTCTGTGAAAAGTGTGTGTTTGGTAAAGCCACCAGACTTAAGTTCAACACAGGCAAGCATGAAACTAAACAGACCCTGGATTACATCCATTCTGACATTTGGGGACCCTCCCAAGTTCCATCTCATGGTGGATCAAGATACCTCATCACCTTCATAGATGACTACTCAAGGAAGCTTTGGGTTTACATCTTGAAGCATAAGAGTGAAGCCCTAGATAAATTCAAGGAATGGATAGCTCTAATGGAGAATCAAATAGGGAGGAAAGTGAAAAGACTCAGAACTGATAATGGGCTAGAATACTGCAGTAATGAATTTGATGAGTTCTGTAAAAGGCTGGGCATTGCAAGGCACAAGACAGTAAGGCATACACCTCAGCAAAATGGACTTGCTGAAAGGATGAATAGGACCTTGATTGAAAAGGTTAGATACATGCTGTTGAGCTCAAATCTCTCCAAACATTTTTGGGCTGAAGCTGCTGTTACAGCTGCATATCTCATTAACAGAAGCCCATCATCAGCTCTGGAGTTCAAAACAGCTCAGGAAGTCTGGTCTGGGAAGCCACCTGATCTCAGCAATCTGAAAGTCTTTGGTTGCCCTGCCTATGCACACATTAAACAGGGCAAGCTAGAACCAAGGGCTGTAAAAGGTTATTTCATAGGGTACCCTGAGGGCATTAAAGGGTACAAAATTTGGAGCTTAAATGGGAAACCCACCAGAACCTTTATCAGTAGGGATGTTGTTTTTGATGAGGAAGCCCTGACACAGTCAAGGGTTGAGACTGAAATAACCAATACAAGCTCTGAAGAAAAGGGAGTTGTTGAGCTGGAGGTGGAGTCACCAAAAGAAGCAAAACAGCATCCAAAGCAAACACATTATGAACTGGAAGGATATCAACTGGCAAGGGATAGAATAAGAAGAACCATTAAAATGCCTAAAAGATATGGAGTTGCAGATCTTATATCATATGCTTTGGCTGTGGCTGAAGCTGAAACAAGTGAGGAACCAACAACCTACAAGCAAGCTATGAGATCCGAGGATAAAAGAAAGTGGGTTGATGCCATGGAAGAAGAAATGGCATCACTTAGAAAGAATAAGACCTGGACTTTAATAAAGAAACCAGCTAACCAAAAGCTAGTAGGATGTAAATGGATATATAAAATAAAAGAAGGAGTCTCAGAAGCTGAACCAGCCAGGTACAAGGCCAGACTTGTAGCAAAGGGGTTCACCCAAAGAGAGGGAGTGGATTTTAATGAAGTGTTCTCCCCTGTGGTCAAACACAGCTCAATAAGAGTCTTATTGTCTATTGCAGCATACAATGACTTGGAGTTGGATCAAATGGACGTGAAGACTGCTTTTCTACATGGAGATCTCAGTGAGAGGATACTGATGGAACAGCCAGAGGGGTTTGTTGAAGCTGGATCAGAAGACATGGCTTGCTTGCTCAATAAGAGTCTATATGGATTAAAGCAGTCACCTAGGCAATGGTATTTGAAATTCGATGAGTTTATGATCACACATGGCTACAGCAGAAGTAAATATGACAGTTGTGTGTATTTTAAGACTCTAATCTCTGGAAGTTTCATTTACCTTCTACTCTATGTGGATGACATGCTCCTGGCATGTAAACAAAGAGAAGAGTTGGAGTGGCTTAAAGGTGAGCTAAGCTCTGAGTTCGAAATGAAGGACCTAGGACCAGCCACCAAAATATTGGGAATGCACATAACCAGAAATAGAGTTTCTAAAACTCTTTTCTTGTCTCAGACAGGATATGTGGAGAAGGTTCTCAGTAGATTTGGAATGAATGAATCCAAACCCGTCTCAACACCTCTGGGAGCTCAGTTCAGACTGTCTAAACAGGAAGAGCCAGAAGAAAATGCAGAGGTTGAACACATGAAGAATATACCATACACTAGTATGGTTGGTTGTATTATGTATGGCATGGTCTGCACCAGACCTGATTTGGCTTATGGAATTGGAGTGCTGAGCAGATTCATGTCAAATCCTGGAAAACATCATTGGCATGCAGCTAAGTGGATGTTGAGGTATCTAAAGGGTACAACTGGTCTGGGCATAGTATATGGAAGGGTTGACAAGAGCTCAGACCAAGTTCAAGGATATGTTGATTCAGACTTTGCTGGTGACCTAGATAAAAGGAGGTCAATCACTGGATATATTTACACTTTGTGTGGTGGAGCAGTCAGCTGGAAGGCTTTTTTACAGTCAGTTGTTGCTTTGTCAACTACTGAGGTAGAGTACATAGCACTCTCAGAAGCAGTGAAATAAGCAATATGGTTAAAAGGGTTAGTTACAGAGTTAGGTCTGAAGCAAGGATCAGTCAATATCAGCTGTGACAGCTCTAGTGCCATCCAGTTAAGCAAGAACCCTAAATACCACGAGAGGACAAAACATGTGGATATAAGGTTACACTTCATCAGAGATGAGATTGCTCAAGAGGTGGTAAATGTAATTAAGATTGCATCAGAATGTAACCCTGCTGACATGCTTACGAAGCCTCTGCCATCAGTCAAGTTCAAAGCTGCTTTGAATTTGATTGGCATGGTTAGTTAGTAAATCAAGTTATGGTAGGTTGATTCAGTGACTGAAGGAAGCTTTAACAGAATAAAACTAGGTGGAGATTTGTGAAGCCAGAAGGTAGTTATATTCTGTTAAACATTAATGAGGTGGCATGCTGAGCTGGCATGGAATCTTTTGGCTGTTAAATCTGTTAGTTAAGTAGAACAGCAGCTGGCTTCTTCTCTCGTGACTAAGGGGTATAAAAGGGCAGCAAAAGTATTCTTGAATGGGGCGTGTGAGAGATTCTTGGAGTGAGATATAGAGCTTATATGAGAAGTTAATATCTCTGTAATCTCATCATCTTTTGTTAACCATTTTTCATTCTAAATAAAGCTTAGAGCAGTATTGTTTCAACCGTGGATGTAGGCTTCTTGTGGCCGAACCACGTTACATCCTCTTGCCATTTTTATGTTCTTGGTGACTTTAATTGCTTTGTTTAAGCTTTAGGTTTTGAGTCCATTTGATTGTATGCTTTGATTCTCTTAAAGAAGCTAGAAGCATTGGGCCAGTTCTTAACAGACACTAAAAAATATGTTCGTCAACCACAATAATTAGCCACATAAGAACATGATTTTCGACCATATAAAATAGTAATGCAAACAATTCATTCATGACTAAAACTAATGGTTATGAAATAGTACCTTTGGTGGCCAATTTATGCCCTTCTAGGAGATCAAACGGACTAATTTCATTGACTTGAATGAGTATTACAATGGCCGTAAAAAGTTGCCTTTGGCGACTTGTATAATTAGTCACATATTCAAAGGTTATGTGGCTAACTTCGCATCCTTCTAATCAACCAAAGGTGACTCATTTAATTATCATCTATGAATAATATAATAGTCATTTACAAGTGCATTGAGTGACTAAGGTAGTTTAGTCATAAAAGCATTCTTCGATTGACATTTCATGTCTATTATGCGACTAAAAATAAATAGTTGCAGAATCATTTTGTGATTATTTGGATAAGGTTTAAAGACTAAATTTATAGTCACCAAAACACAATTTGCTTATAGTGTTGGTTCGATTCGAACCTATTATTTTCTTGATCGAGTCAGGTTGGGTCAGATCGAATTGGATTAGATTTTTTGTCCAGCCCTACTTAGTGCTATTTTTAAAATTTTAGAAAGGACCTATTTGATAATGGTTCAAAACCTTTTTGGTCACTTTCATATTTATAAAAAAAAAAAATGAATCATAGATCATATGCAAAAACTTTCAAAGTTGGCCTGAGCGAAAGCAGTAGACTGATTCTAAAGATTAGCTTACTGATTTGTTATAATTAAATTGACCATGAAGTAATCAGCTAACTAGTTTACTCTAAGCAATTAATCAGTTTGTTTGAATCCTTCAATGATAAATACACGTATCAACAAAGCAGTGAACATGTTTGTTAGAGTGGTAAATTAATTTTGTGCAAATTTGGGTTTTATGTTCCAAACAGAAATTTCTATATAAACCCAACTCCAAATCTTGATATTTTTAAATATTCTTGAGTTTTTATTTGCTTATCCATATATATATTCATGCATATCTGAGCTATGACTTTCTTATATATTCTTGTGAGGAACACATTTTTTGTGAACTTCATTTCAATCTTTTAATTGAGTGATTGTAAGAATGAAAAACACTTGTGTGAAAAGATGTGAGATGTACACATCAAATTTGTGAAGGTTTATTGACACTTTTGAAGTCAATTACACTCATTTTTTAGTCCTTGAGATACAAGACTCGGTGTTAGTAGAATCCCCAATCTTGAATTGCTTTGAGGGACGGATGTAGACTTGATTGCCGAATCACTTAAAAATTATTGTGTTGTTTTCTCTACTCTTATCTCTTTAATTTACTTGTTATGTTTGTTGTTGTATTGTGATAGCTGGGGTTACATATTGTGGTTCTTATTGTTGGGAAAATTTTTAAAATCTCATTTCACCACTTCTTGGGTTGTTTAGAATTTCATATTGATTGTTTTTCCCCCACTCCCGCAAGAGAATTCTTGACAGCTTTTTTTTTGGAGAGAGTATAATTGGTTTGTATAACATTAAAATTTAAAAAACATAAGATATCTTATAGTTTTAAAATCTTTTTAGTTGAAAATATTAAGGAACTCAATATTTTTACATTTAGTTATTCAAAAGGAGAAAAATATGCATATTTAAATCTATTTAAATTTAGACAAATAAAATATTGTCACTTCCTTTATCACCTCATCATTCTCATTTTGATGGTAATAAAGGGGAATTTGTATAGGGGAATATCTTTTGCTAATTACAAATGGTGAGATGCCCAACCGTAACGAGTTTTTCAAAGACTATTGAGACTTGCCCAGGTATGCTGGTTTTCCTAGTTGAACTTGCAGCCACTTTATTTGTGCTCTTTTTGACCTTTCTCGTCTTCTCGATAAATCTTTCGAATTCCTATTTTTTTTATTAAAAAAAAGTAGTAAAAGGTGAATTTCAATTACACTGGCCTTAATTTCAAAAAAACAAATTCAAAAAAAAAAATTACACTGGCCTTCAGCATTACATATCCAGGCCCAATCTTATTGTCCAAAAAGTTTCACAAAGGGGCTTCTTCGGACCCTCCAATTATGAGGGCTTGTTTGGGCCCATTTGATAAAGATGGTTTCCAACCTCTGAACCAAACAGCTCCAACTCGGACCAAACAAAGCGGGACCGTATTACCACATGGCAGCTGTTCATTGGCCGGACGATTACCGAACACGTTGAAAGACATCGGTCCGAACTCCACGTGTAAATTATCAATTGGTCTAGCGACGTGTACTTTTACATGAAATCTAATTACACACCCAACACACTTAACATTAACCAGCCTCGATCGGATATTATAAAAACTCCTAAATTTATGAAACTCGATGCTATCAATCAAATTTAATCCTTTTCGTCTTCATCGTTCTCTCTCTCCATTTCAATTTTCCAAATCGAAAAGTGTCGTTTCACGAACGTTCGACATGTCATACGTATTGTAACTTCTAGATAATTATTAGTGACGATGAATCTCTTGAGTTTGTTTTCTGTAATGGACGCTGTGGCGTGGAGAGGGCTTGTTTATACATTGTTTATTCTTCACTTTGTGTTCGCTTGTCAGCTCCTTTTGTTACAGCCTCTTGTTTCCGCTTTTGGTAATTTTTTTTTTTAACTCCGACTTCAATTTTTTTTCAATTTACTTTTCAAAATTAAAGCATTGTTTATTTCCTTATGGAATTAATTTGGTTGAAATTGGAATTACTTGCTTTGATCTATTGTTGCTGCGTAAAATTTTTGTTACTGATTAGAATCTATTGGGTGATAGTAGTAATTTGAGTGTCAATTTGGCATTTTATATATAATTTTTTTTTTTTTTGGCATGGTTAGATTTAGTTGATCCTCAACTTTCAGAAAATATATAAAAATAAATAAATTTTCTAGATTTAGGGTGAATGCTAGTTAATGTTGTTAGTGGGAGTAGATTTTCAAGCTAGACTCAGTATATTCTTGTGCTGTATTATAAATGTATCTAGCTAGAGTCTAGACCCCCAGGTTGTAATTTATCAGTAGATTTAAATAATTTTTTTTTAAAAAAAAAAATTATGGTAGTCAACATTTCTAGTGTTTCCTAATTTGTATATGTGCATGATGTTGAGGCTATTTTGTGTTTTAAAGAAACATGTAATTGGGTTCATTCAGCTGATATTTCTTTGTGCTCGAATCTGTGCAAAGAAACAACTGTTTGTGTTTTGACATAGTTGTGAAATTTTAGCTTCTTTGTAGGTTAAATGGGTTTCTGAGAGTTGGATGTTATTGATTTGAATGTATTTGGTAGCTGGTTGGTTGCCTCCTTTTGTGGTACTTAGTCCGTTGAAGTTTTACGTTGCATATCTTATGTGGTTTACTTGGATTTTGTAGATGGAAAACCTAGTAATGCAGCTGAGTTGTTCGAGAGAGTTTCAAAAAGTATAAAGATGAAACATTACAGCGAGGCACTTGATGATCTCAATACTGCTATAGAGGCTGATCCTACTCTTTCTGAAGCCTATTTTCATCGTGGATCTGTTCTTCGCCAGTTGTGCAGGTTGTTTAGTAGTGAACATATATATATCCTTTCTATATTTTAGTATTTCATTTTTCATGTGCGGTTCAAGAGTAACTAAAGATTGTGAACTTTTTGAAAGTTTTTGAGGCATTGATAATCAGTTAAGTCCATCTTCTCTTGATTGTACTTTGTAGGAATCCCAATTCTCTGTCACACCCTTATTGTCCCTTGCAATTGACAAATGTCCCTTCTTTATCTTTTCATTCACATGAATGTTTGTAAACTATGCCTGTGATCATTATGATCCATGCCAAGCAGATTGATGCCACTCCAGCATACATGAACTCAGAGCTTTAAATTGTCTTTGTAGGAGCATGATTTTGTTTTTCGAGTTGGAAATAGAGCATGATATTGGCATATACATGTCTGAACTATGTTGATTAGAAAAGAATGGAACTAGGGCACTAGTACATGCCTAACAATCAGTATTGTTGAAGTTGGTTTCTCTAAAGTTGTAAGGACCAAAATGGCCTTTAGTTGTTCCTCGGACCCTAGCGATGAGTCTAATTCTAATCATATTCATTGATCTAATTGGAAATGGACGGTCATGGAAAGGAAATATGTATCACGTACAAATCATTTGAATATTAGAAAAGCCTGTGGAACATCCCTCTCTTTCCCTCGTTCCTCCGACTTCTGATTGGAAACTTATATGATTCAGGTGCTTTTTCGATGTAGATATGAGGAATCTGAGAAGAACTACAGAAAGTTTCTGGAGTTAAAGCCAGGGAATTCAGTTGCAGAAAAAGAGCTGTCTCAGTTGCTACAGGCTCAGAGCACTTTCGATTCAGCTTTGAAGCTCTATGATTCAGGAGAATATACAAAACCCTTGGAATACATTGATAAAGTTGTACTTGTTTTTTCTCCCGCGTGTTCAAAGGTATCATATCCTTGTATGTGTTAACAAATTATTCTTAGATATATTTATGTTTGTCGTAATAGTTATTATTCCAGCGTCTTTTGGTAGATCCCTAGGGTTGGGATAAGTCGGAAAAGTTGAGCACTTGGAACGCTACTAATTTGATGCATGTTGCAGGCCAAACTCCTGAAAGTGAAGTTATTATTAGCAGCCAAAGATTATGCTAGTGCCATTTCTGAAACTGGATTTCTGCTCAAAGAAGATGAGAATAATCTAGAGGCCTTGCTGCACCGAGGCCGTGCCTACTACTATTTAGCAGATCATGACGTGGCTCAAAGGTTGTTCAAGCTTATCATATTCTCAATTTAATCTGTTTACAATTATAACTTTTTACTCATAAAAAATATGTTCTATTCAGGCATTTCCAGAAAGGTCTTCGCCTGGATCCCGAGCACGGTGAGCTGAAGAAAGCCTATTTTGCATTGAAAAATTTACTCAAGAAGACAAAAAGTGTAAGGCCACCAATAAATTCCTTGGTATTTTTTTTTTTTGGTTGTGTCATCTTTTTATTGAACCTTTCTGGGGCTTTAATGAAGTGGAACTACGCTTGGTGTTTTTCTCATCTGTGATCCTATTTAGGACTTAATATGGCAATTAACATGTGTGTATTATATATAATGTCTGACTACTTTACCTGAACTTGATTGTGTTTTATACAGGCAGAAGATAATGTAAGTAAGGGTAAGCTGCGGGTGGCAGTGGAGGACTTTAAGGCAGCTCTTGCATTGGACCCTAATCATACTGCACATAATGTGCATCTTTATCTTGGTTTGTGTAAGGTCTTGGTCAAGCTTGGCAGGGGTAAAGATGCTTTAAGTAGTTGCACTGAGGCACTTAACATTAATGAGGAGCTTATTGAAGCTTTAGTTCAGGTTTGTTGTGTCAATACATGAATTCTACTTATATTGCTTTGCCTTCCATCAGGACAAGGCCAATTTGTTTGGCTCCTTTTTCATATGACCGTGTTCATGTTCTTCCTTCTTGACATTTTCAGAGGGGTGAAGCTAAACTTTTAACTGAGGACTGGGAAGGAGCTGTTGAGGACTTGAAATCAGCTGCTCAACAGTCACCTCAGGTTAGTCATAGTATAGTTTCATAAATTATTTGCCTGAAGATTACATTATGCTCCAAAAGAAATCATAGGATGCCAGTATAGTTCCTCAATCAGTAAACTTTGGCACATGTCAAGTCTTGCAACTTTACATTTATCCTACTCAATTAGTTATTGATTAGATCACTTTTGATTACCTTATTGTCAGTATGCTAGTGAAGATCTTGAAGTCTTGTTAATAGGTGAATGCCGTTGACATTCTTGTAAACATTCCTAGTTTAGAGCTTATTGTTTACTATGTTAAAGCATTTGAGTATTATTTATAGAAATTTTTACCTATATCTGTATTTGTAAGACTTAAAATATTCTATATCTGCAGGATATGAATATCCGAGAAGCATTGATGAGGGCCGAGAAAGCTTTGAAGATGAGCAAACGCAAGGACTGGTACAAGATTTTGGGAGTTTCCAAGACTGCATCAATATCAGAGATCAAGCGTGCCTACAAGAAGCTTGCTCTCCAGTGGCACCCAGATAAGAATGTCGATAATAGAGAAGAGGCAGAGAACAAATTCCGTGAAATTGCTGCAGCATATGAGGTTTGACTCTGGAACTAATTTATTTTTAACTTCAAACACTTTTTTTTTTTTTCATGTTCTGCTGTTTTTGATGTCATACTTCTAATCAGCACTTGTATTGCCCCTTACAGGTTCTTGGAGATGATGATAAGCGTGCAAGATATGATAGAGGGGAGGATATTGAGGAGACAGGAATGGGTGGAGGTGGTTTCAACTTTGGTGGTGGGGAACAGCAGTTCACTTTTCATTTTGAAGGAGGCTTTCCTGGCGGTTTTGGAGGTGGTGGTGGCTTTCCTGGTGGTTTTGGATTTAATTTTTGATTTCAGTGAAGCAAGGCTTATTCATTCACGAAAACTTTCAAGAGCAGAGTTGTTTCCATCAGCTGGGAGTGTACCAATTTGACTAATGCTGACTGGTAAATGGTGGTATATAGTTTAGGCCATCAAAGGAGGGCTTGTTTATGGAAAAATCTCTATCTTTACAAAGTTTTGCTCCGTTGATATCTTAATCCCTGGATTTTCTTTAGTTGATTTAAGGAAATTGTTAGCCCTTTTCAGTTAGTTATATATATTGCATGTACTCCCTTAGTTATCAATATGCCTGGACCCCAACTGACCAAAAATTCAATTCAAATTGTTTGAATTCTTCAACATAAAGAATAAAGTTATCCAGATTTTTACTATGACGAAGTTAAATGGTTGCATATACAATATTATCATTTGCAAGTAACTACCTCTGTGTGTGCCTGCGATCGCAAACTTAACTGATTTAGCAAATAAAAGGTTATATCAGATCAAAATGGTGAAACTAGTAAATCGGCCAGGATTTTTACAGCGGCAACTGTAATTTTGTTTCCCCCTTTAATATGCTGAAGAGTTGGATTTTGGTGACTTGCAGCAGAACTTGTTTCTGGGTTTTGTTAGACTTTAATTTATGTTCATACAGGATTTCGTCAGTATCGCCCCACCTTGTAACCCCAACTGTTAAGACCAGAGAAGCTAATTCATAAAAACATGGAATTATCTAATTAGAAGACTGGGGGAAGAATAGGATGGGAAGTCTTTTTCTCTTGACTAACTTCTGATGATGATTCAATTATTTGAAAGAATAAAGATTTCCATCCAAACTTTAAACAGAATAATACAAAGATCTGATCATCAACAAATACAAAATATCAGCATCAACCAAAATACCAAACAAAATCTTTAGCATCCTAGAAACATAACTATAACAAAGAAACAGCCGCAAAAGCTGAAATTGCAGAGGATGCCATTGTGAGTGCAAGATGGTTCAAACTCAAGGCTCTAGAAGTATCAACTGAGGCGTCAGTGGAAGACCCTTTTGGAGTTGCAGCAACTGGGACATCCTTTTCTGGCGTCGAAGGTGCTGGAGCTGGTGCTTGTGATCCGAAAAGGTCCAGTGGAAGTAGCACCTGATCAACCTGATACACAGCTAAATTGCTTCCACTAAATACAGTGTTAGCCACTGTTGCTTCGTTAACCCCAGTTGTTAAGTTCACTTGATTCCCTGAGGTTGTGACATTAAGCGGGAACTCACCATCATTGCTATTTCCAGCCTGAGTACGCAGAGGATTGCTAGCAGTTTGGAATTGTGATGTGGACATTGAAGTAGGGAGAATATGGAACTGCACAAGCTGGACCTTTTGCTGATCCCTCAGTGAGTTGATTGTGCCTGATTTTAGATTAGCAAAAGCATTATCTGTTGGTGCAAATACTGTAAGGCCCTGGTTTGAGTTATTGAGCTGTGTGTTAATTTGGTCATCTTGCTGGGTGTTTTCGAGCAGGCGAATGAAGGAAGTAAATTGGCCACCCTTTTCAAGGATTGCAGTGATGTTTGGCGGGCCTGATGGTGCTGCAGCAGGCACTTGAGCAGAAGTTTCTATGCAATGAAGAAGGGAAACAAGAAGAAGAAAGAACATGAAGCAAAATGGCTTTGTCATTTTGTTAGCACGCTGCTTTTATTAAGACTGTAGCCTGGACTATTCTTTTCAGCTGGTGATGAAGAGGAGCATTCAAGGTAGCATATATATTGACTGAAATCAGATGGAAAAGATTGTAAAAGTTAGGTGAAATGGTCCTATTTATGGTGGGGAGGAACTCTCAGTATGGGTATCTTTCTTTGCAAGGAAGATAAATCAAAAAAGAGAAAGAAAGATTGTATTCCAAGGCAGGGAAGTAACAGCCAAACAATGCAATTGATTAATGAAGTTTGTCATGTGGCATATGCTTTTGCTTGTTTCTGGGGACAGCTTAATTTAAGATGAAAACTTTAAGTTCAAGTTGTGAATAGGAGTACCGGTCTATAATTATAATTATGACGACCATGATGTGGACCAATGCTTTGCTGGTCTCTAATTTTCGATACATCAAACAAAGCTTCAAACAAATTATGACCCAGCACTTTTTATTAAAAGCAATTCTTCTGAGAACGATTCCATAATGAGCAGAAAATAGATGGATCTTCGGCTTATAAGAGTATGTGGATCCACGGTGTCGTTATGAATAGTTCGTGACTATAAAGTTAAGCCATTCTCGTAATAATAATATTACTACTCTTTATATACAATTTTATTATTACTACAATTAGAAGTTCAGCGGGACTGATATTGATCAGCACTATAATAATGAGAGCAAATTGAAAATTGGTTATGAAATCAACGGAAGCTACTCCAAATAAATAAGAAATTTATGCTTAATACATATACCACCATAGGTTCTTCCCACAAGTTGGATAAGGGTTGCGAGAGTGCTCATTTCATAAAATGGACAATTTTATCTTAGATTTCATCTCCTCACCTCTATTCCTACCATTTCATGGGTTTATTATTGGATTACTCATTTTAATTAGAAGGCTAGTCCTTTTAGTTGGGAATCTGAACGTATCTTTATAGTTCGGATGTGGTGGACTCAATGTCAAACAAATTAGGTGGGACCAGTGTGGCTCTCCAACGGTAGGGATTTCTCGGGATAGGGATTGTTGAGTAGTTAAGTTGTCTTATATTGCTTAAAAAAATGATGATACATGCGCGATGCGCCTAAATATTGGATGAGTCACCCTATCTGAAGAGTAATGATATTTGATTTCCTCAAATTATCTCACCAACCCTCACATTTTAATTTATCTTATTACTTTTTAGAGTTATCCTTATTAAAGACAAAAATATTTTATTTTATTTTATTTTATTTTTTTTCTCATTCTCCTGCACCCCCTACCTCTATCTCTAGTATAACCATTAGTTTGCTACTCCATCAACAACAAGTTCATCATCATCACCACCATCACTACTACCACCTATCTTCTTCACCATCAATTCATCACCTCCATCAACATATGATGAGTTTCAATGTTAGGTTTTCTTAAAGTTTATGAACAAGTGGTGGGTTTTGTTGTTATTGACAATATTAGTTTTGATTTTCTGTGATAATCTACTATTTTATTTAATTTCAATTTGGGATTTGATTAGGAGTTAATAGTTGATTCAAATTGTGGTTCAATTAAAAAGTGGGAAAGAAGTGAGAGATGAGAAGTTGATCTATTGAGAGCTTGAGAGAACACTTTTGTTAAAAGATGTAAAGCAGATAATGGGTATTCTAGAGAAAGAATTTGAAAAAAAAAGGATCATAATTGATTTACTGAAAAAAATTGAATAAGTTTTGAATCAAATGAATTTAGTGTAATTTTTCTATTTTTTATTAAAAAAAAAAAGAAAATTTAAAATGGCTTTGCATCTTTAGACCCATCTATATATTTAGACCGGATAAAATTAAATATAAGTATCTAGGAAAATTCACTTTGACTTTGAAGTGGCTACTACTTCTTAGATACACGCGTTACGAAATTTTACAATTGAATCAGTTTCGAAAAGACTTGTGGCCGGGGATGTTTCAATTGGTAATGCTGCTTCAATAAAAGGATGGCAAAAGAATGGGCTGGGCCTGATTTGGCAACGCCTAGATCAGGCCCAGTCATGTTATTTGAACACCCAATATGGGTCTAAAAAATCTGGATTTTATGATATATTAACTTCAAAATTTTATTTTAGTAAAATTAGGCTATAGATTTTAATGTTTAAAATTTTAAATATATGTAATAAATTATATAAAATAATTTATATTTTTAATACATTTTTTATAAAATTTGAGATTTCAAGATAGACCTAACTTATCAAGTGAGGCCTAAGTCTGGTCATACCTCATTCTCAAATTAGATTTGAGCTTGGCATGTATTTTTGATATTCTACTCTAATAACCAAGCACGAGACCGATGTTGCATCAACAAAGAAGAAAGAAATATTTATTTTTTAATTATATTTTAGTTTTTAATAAGAGAATTATGGAATAAATAATAAAATTAAAAAATAGAGCTAATGAGATAAATTGAGTGATCAAATATCTTCAATTATATCTAAAAGACTAGTTGAAAACCTGGATAAACTAGGCCCCGGCCTGACAAGCTGAAGTGGTTCCAAAGTCCAAATGGAAGGTAAGGAGATTGATTATGTTGACGATTTTGCTCATCTCTTGAAGCCATGATAATTATAGCCTTGTGGTCAGTGGAGAGTTAATCCGAGGAGCTGCCGTGGCATCATTATCTGTAAGAAGCTGGACTTGGGCTTCTCATAAGAACAAAAGTAGAGCTTTTAACGCCCCTTTAAATCTTGATAACACCCCTTTGAGTTTTATTCCTAAAATACTCTCAATTTAATTTATGAGAGATAGATTAAAAACACGTATATTAAACTTAACCATCTTTCTATGTATTTTCACTCAAAAGAAAAAAGCTTTTTTATATTTTTATTTATAAAGTACATACAAATATTAAAATTTTAAAATATTTTTCTTATTACATGATTTTTATCTCTACAAATCTAAACTCTTATAATTTAATTTAAAAAAAAAATTAATTAAAATTTAAAATATAAATACAAATTATGAAATGGGTGCATAGAGTGTCTCTTAAAATATTTAATCGAATTTCCATTCAAAATAAGAAATGAATTAATTTACCTTTGGTTATTCAGGTAATTTCATTTAAAAATCAGTTTTATGAGAAACTTTGAAGGGGTGTCAAAAGGCTTACTCTAAGGCTCCATTTGATGCAATTTATTGGATAGAACTTATACCAATAGCTTTTTTTGACAAAAAAAGGTTGTCAATTAAAAAAGTTCTTTTAAACTATTAGATTGTTTGATTCTACACAATTAAAAGTACTTTTGTATAATTAAATTACCAAAGAGGATATGAAAAACGTTTGTATCATAATTATACAACTTGTAACAAAATGCATTCAAGCTATCAATTAATAAGAAAAAATTAGTTCAACCATTTCTTCAATGTTCAAAATTAAAGCACATCGATAATATATTCTTCTAAATAAATAATACTATCCAAATTAAAATGTTAATCAATAACATAACTGAAATGTTAATGGTGCATAAGAAGTGTTGCAATTTGATCATGTTCTTAGTCCGTTTCATGTACATTAGATGAACTTCTACTTTTTTCTTCATTATTCTATTCCCTCTGATTCTCACTTTCACTTGTTGGAAGTAATTTCTCATCATTATCAAAAGGTTGAAATTCTTGATCATTATCTATTTATTTTCTTATAAAATCATGAAGAACCATTGAAGCAATCATAATTTTCACTTGGTTACCAAAGGGAAACTAGACATTTGGCGCAAAATTTTCTATTTATTTTTCCAAACACCAAAAGTCATCTCAATTGTGCACAATGGCGGCGCCACATTAGGACTAGGGGGGCTGAAGCCCCTCTTAACTTTTTAAAATTTACAAATTTAATTTGATATTTGTCTCATTGTTAATTTGATTTATCATAAAGCCCCTATTAAAATTTAGAAATAACTAAAAATTTTAAAATAACGAAAATATTAAGTATTTATTTTTACACTTCCAACCCACAAAGGAATATTGTTATTTTGAAATTCATTGAGTCCTAACTCTCCTCACACAAAAAAATATAAATTACTTCACCTTACTGAGTTTATCCAAATGATTTTTCTTCAATAAATCTTATGGCACTTAAAATTTAACTTGATGTCTACATTATGGAGGTGTGTTCTAATAAAAAATGTTTGAAAATTGAAAGGATAAGGTAATAAGAAAAATAGTTGATACTAAAAAGGATAAATTATATTCATTAATTTATTTAGTGATAATATTAGTATTGGTTTTACTAATTTTCATAAATACAGTAAAAAAATGTATTTTTGGCTATGAATTTTGTGAAAAAATCGTCTATGAAATCATATGAGAGATCAATAATTGAGTGATATTATTGTTGTATATATAGAAAAAGATTTATTTTGTATTCTTGATTATAAAGTTATTTTTCAACGTCTTTAACATATGAAAACATGTCGAGATCAATTATAAATATATTGAATTGAATATATTAATGATTTTTTTTGTATTTATTACTTGTCGATCTTTTTTCAATTACATTGTTATTTAGCCTTAGTCCCTGCTAGATTAAATTCCTGGCACCGCCACTAATTGTGCATATCAAGGAAGAGCGGGCATGATTAAATATTTCTTTGTTTTTCCTCTTGGTTGACTTTCACATCGAAAATCTAGAAGATGATATCACTCACTTTTATAAGAACCTAAATAACCCGTTATGTGATGACATCAATCATCTACCAGGTAATATTTACCTATAAAAGTACATAATTCTACATTGAAAAAAAAAACAACCTTATCTAGAAATGTAACATAAATAGTATTTTTTAACTAACTTGCGGGTGGCTAAGGAGAGTACAAATTCTCTTTACATAAGCATATTATGGGCAGTGCCTTCCCATCCAGCTCGTGTAAATGTAAAATACATATTAAAATGACATGCAACCATCATATTTTGGATAAGAATCTCTTTTCATCCAATATACATTATTTGCTTCGATGTAAGCACTATAAGTAATATATGTGTCCCATCAATTACCCCAATATAGTCTTTAAAAGATGGCTAATATCGTTCATCATCCCTATTTTTTTGGGAATTCTTTTAAATTATGGGTCTGATAGTTTCAGAAAATCAACAGCCATATGACAAGCATTATCTAACACTATTTCGAATCACCTTAATATAGTTTCACCAGAATGTTGAAATCTTTCTTGAACTATTCTATTCTCAAATAAATGATCTAATGTGATAAAAAAAACATAACTACTGTCTAAATTATAAATACATGTTTGCCTCTTTTAAGGCCATATGATTCACTCAAAACTTTACATCATTAAATACATGTTTTCCATTCTAAATTGTTGGTGACATCTATCTTTATGTATATTTAGCACCTCTAATACAAAAGAATGTCCTAAATGAGGTGATGTTCTACATGGTTCCTTTAAACTACATTTAATAAAATGATTGACATGTAATGCAACTCCAGTTTGTACTGTTTGTCATCATTTGTATCCAGCATCATTTTCATCAATGTAATTTTGTTCATTATTATCGTCATTTTCTAGAAATTCCATATCTATACACACGTATATAATAAAAATTATTATTATTCGAAAAGAAAAGAACAATAACCATATCATAACTTAAAATCAAATAAAATAAAAATATCCCAATTGGTTCAAAATAATATTCTTAATACAAGAACATAAATAAAATATATTAAAGCAAACAATAATATTTAATATAAGAACAAACCATAAAATAAAAGTAGAAAGATTATTTCATGAACTTCAATCACTCTATTTGAATATCACGATTCTTGATTGCAACAAACATCTCTCTATTGTCCTTCTTAAGAAAAACTTTAGTGCATTAGCTCACTTTTTATCTCAATTTTAGGCATGTTATGTAGGGGTGGGCAAAATATCTGATCCGACCCGACCCGATCTGATCCGATCCGAAAAATATCGGGTTCAGATCGGATCGGGTTGTTGATATAACCCGATCGGATGTATTCTTGCTAACCCGATCGGATCATGATCGGATCGGACAAAACCCGATCCAATCCGAAAAACCGATCGGGTTGCCAAAGAAAAAAAAGAAATTAAAGGTCAAAAAACGAAACCTAAACCCAAGAGCACATGCAGTCATGCACACGAAGAACACTCAACACTCTTTAATAGCTAAAGACAAAATCACATTTTAGCCAAGCCAAGAACATTCTTCAGTTGCATCAAAACGGAACAAAAAAAAGAAAAAAAAAAGAGAACCACATTCGGTTCACTCTAACAGCCACAACCACATCTTTTCTCCCTTCCTCAACTTCTCAATCTCATCTCAAGAACACTCTTCACGATTTCATGCACACAGCCACGTACACATTTCGAAAAAGAAAGGGGCAGCTGGATCGATTTTGCCCGCAGTCACCGCCGACGCTAACTGCTCCGCGAGGACCGCAAATGGATCTGCTGCCACCGGATCTATTGCTACCAAATCTGTTGCTACCCGATCTGCTGCTCCACGCCACCAGTCCTCCACCGTCACCTGATCTGATCCAAGATCCATTCAACCCGGTAATTGCAAGGCTGCAACCCGAGTTTCATTTTCCTCTTTTGAAGCTCTGTTGGTACTTGGTATAATAGTATTATACCATATTATTCGCCATTTAGCAGTAATATATCATATATTATTATATTACATGTGAAATTGTTAATTTGTAATTATGTATTGTTAAATGTTAATAAAAAAAATAAGAAAATTTGTAAATCCGAACCGAATTTAACCCGATTTATTGACTCGATCCGATCCGATCCGAATATATATCGGATCGGATCGGATCGGGTTATAAGTTCGGGTTGTGTTCGGATGAATTTGTGTTCAACCCGATCAATCCGAAATCCGATCGGGTTGATCCGAATCCGACCCGAACCCGTATTTGCCCACCCCTATGTAACATTTCTATTACTTCTACAATGTTATCGCAATTTTCACCATTTTTTATAGGTATAGATGGTCTAATCTCTATTGCTTAACATAAGCGATCCAATTGTTTAGAGAAGCTAATTGTAGCTCCATCTCATTTTTTAATTGGTAATTTTCTTGTCCTTTCATTATCATGTGTATATGGTATAAGAGTACCATTATCAATGTCAGTCTCAATATTCTTTAACCCATCAAAATTATTTGACTCAATATTGACATTCTCTTCCTAAAAATATGTATTATTACCTTCACCAATACATTCGTTAGAAGGTCCATCCTCACCATCATTTGGTACAAAATAGATGGCGCGTATAATCCTTCCCCTGTAGTAGCAACATTTTAAAGCAAAATTTCTAGTTGGTCAACATTTCTCAAGCCTTTATAACAAAATTTAATTACTTTAGAAATCTCCTACAATAATGCAAAAAGATTATATGTTAAAAATATGTCTAAATTACTCCCAAAATCATTTCCTATTACATCGTAAATAAAAATGTTAGAAAATTGCACCTTCAATTTTCTCTCCCACCATCCATCACTAGTAGTAATTGTTTGTTTTATAGGATTCCATCCTAAATCTGTTTCATTTCTTAACAAACTTGTCCAAAGTTGCCAATCTTTTTTTTAGGATATCCCACTTGTTTTTATTCATAATCTCTACCGATCATTGAATAAAAACTTAATAATAAATTTTTTTTCACCCAATCTTATTACAGTGACTATTTGGTCAGTTCCAGCAAATGTTTCATTCACACAAATCTTAACAAAAACATTAATGGTAACATCGTCCTAATCTGCCTTTGATTTTTTTTTTTCCTTTGTAACAATTGCCATTTTAGACAAAGGATATCTAATATTATTACAAAAAAAAAATATTGCACAAATAAAAGCAAAGAGGGAACATATTTCAAACACAGATTAGCGATTGGCATGTTTGTTGACTAAGATAATAAAAAGAAAAGTGAAACATTAGCAAGTGGTGGCTATAATTCATATCGTGTAGATATACTTTAACAGTGATGAAGGAAATATTCATACCTACTACGCTCCTCACCAAAATGGTGGCTATGATTTTTCTATCAAATTGTGGCAATAATTTCTATTGCATAGGGTTTTGTATGTAATAGTAAAGTGGCAACAATCTCATTTTAAAAAAAGTGAAGTGGCGGCAATTAATTTTCTGTCAAATGGCGGCAACAATTTTTATTGTGTAGGTTTTGTATATAAATAAAGGCATTATATAATTAATGAAACGTTCTTAGGGTATTTTTGATATTATATATGTTTTGAAAAAGTTATCTAACATTTGCTCCCAAAAGCTGAAATTTTGAAATTTTAGTAAAAAACTAACCTAATACCAACAAAAATTTTAAAAATAGCTTATGAGATTAAATAAGCACTTATAATAATTAGATAAGCAATACCAAACAATTAAGAACAAAGGTAGCAATATATTCATCGATGATGCTTTTAACCTTCTTTTTAATCTATTGATAAAACCACTGTTCTATTAAAATTATATTTAAGAACAAACCCTTTCTTTTTACTTTTTTTTTATTAATTATATTTATTCCGAGGAAGCTAGTATTTTTTAATTTTGTAAAAGAAAAGACATAAGAAAACTTTAAAAAATTTATCGCTCATAAGAATTATTTATGTGAAGAATGAGCTAGGAAGACTGCAAAAGTTTTTTTTTTTTACGACTGCAAAAGATTTTTCAAAGTGAGAAAACAACTACAAGTGAATGATTCAGATAAAAACAATGTTAATTTAGAGAAGAATTTTATTTTTAATATTAAATAGATATAATTGACAAACAGATTTTAAAAAGAATATAATGAAGGGTTCTTTTAAAGCCCGTCTTGTTCTTGGGTGGTGTTCTCATTGGTCATTATTGGGCCCACTAAATGATGCAATCTCTTGTGAGATAGGCTTTCTAGAGTTTCAAATTTTCAATCAAAGCGCCCACTTTAAATATTCTATAGAAAGTGTCTTGTTTTTTTCTTGAAAAAAAAAAAACGAAATAGATTGAGAGACCAATTTCAATATAATTTTAAGGGTTGTGTTAATTTAACCATTAAAATTCCTTCGGATGAGGCTAACCTTCACTCACATAAATGGTGAAAGGATTTGACTGCTATGTTATTGAATGAAGATTATTTTAATGGAGATTATTTTAAGAGTGTTAAAATTATAAAATTCTTTTTTTCGTTTATTTTTGGTGCATCAAAGAATTTTATTTTCTTTTAAATAATTGAAAGTAAAGTAAAATAGCATTTATATTTTGATCTGAAATGTGAAAAAGTCTAAATTTTTCTGAAGTCTAAATAAATTTGAATAAATAAATTTGAATGACTTTTTTTTTTAAATTCCTAAATATAAGTGACATCTTATTTATTTTTATAAATAAAAATATTTTAAATATGAATATTTGATATTTACGTCCTTATAAATCAAAATAAAAAAGAATTAAAATTTATAATTTAATAAATAAACATATTTCGTAGAGATTTTTAGAATATAATATTTATTTTTCATTAAAAATATTTTTTTATTCAAATAAAAATCACAATAATTTATCTTTTTATTCAAATGTAAATGTTCGAACAAATAAGTAAATTTTAAAAATATATTCCAGACTTAAAAGACATTTAATAAAGGGAAAAGGACACAGAGACCCCAACGTTTGAATAAGGGACACAAAACTCCCTAAGGTTTTAAAAAAGACACTCAGACTCCCATTTGTTAACAGTAAATTATAATTTTAAAGTGCAATTACCATTATACCCTTATAGCATATTAAAAAATAATTGTTTATTGTCCAATTTATTCCTATATTATTAATAAAATTACGAATATAACTTCATTACCCAATTTTTCCAATTAATTTTTATCAAATTTTCTCTTCAAACTAAATAAATTTAATCCATTGCTCAAAAATAAAAATAAATTAAATTGATTATTAATATAATAAAAATAACATATATTTAATATAAAAATAACATATATTAAATTAAAATAAATTTAATTTATATATGGAGAATTGTTATTTTTAAGAAATTATCAATTTAATTTACATATAAGAAATTACAAGAAATAACATATGGAGAATTGTTATTTTTATTATATTAATAATCAATTTAATTTATTTTATTTTTGAGCAATGGATTAAATTTATTTAGTTTGAAGAGAAAATTTGATAAAAATTAAATGGAAAAATTAGGTAATGAAGTTATATTCGTAATTTTATTAATAATATAGGAATAAATTGGACAATAAATAATTATTTTTTAATATGCTATAAGGGTATAATGATAATTGCACTTTAAAATTATAATTTACTGTTAACAAATGGGGGTTTGAGTATCTTTTTTGAAACCTTAAGAAATTTTGTGTCTTTTATTCAAATGTTGGGGGTCTCTGTGTCCTTTTCCCTTTAATAAATAAGTCCTAATTTTGACAAGGCAAATAACATGTGTTGTGTGTGTTAATATTGTCATTAACTCAAAAACAGTACTCAAGATCCCACATTGATGAATGATTGTATATTACAGAATATGCTGTAATCACACCATGTATATACTTTCCACCCAATCTACGCTGTCTATTTTATCTACCGTGCACCCAGGCGTACAGTATCATTTCTCAAACTATTTTTAAATCGATCAACAAAGCCAACCTTTTCACAGTTGAATCAATCTCCACGGAAAAAGAGTTCCCCTCCCTTCTCTTCTTCTCTCTTTAGTCTTTGCTTTGATTCGTAGTTTCACCGGTAACGAAATCATCACCGTCCGTTTCTGTTGACTTTATTAACCCGAAAGTCAAACTTCTATAATTAATGAAACAAAAATTAAAAAATAAAAACCACCCTTCAACGTTCACAAATCATAATAACGATCGCATAAGCCGCAAACCACAGGATCCAAGCCCATCCGTTGATCCGGCACCTGCTGCAGCCTGCCATTGAAGAGAGAAGACCCAGAACAGCGCAAAGCAACAAAAGTAAAAACAAAACACACTCTCACGAATCCTCTTTCGAGGAGGAGAAAAAAAAAATTCAAAATCAAAATCATAAAACCCTAGTGTCATGATCACATGCTCTCGGGTCTATCGTAAGAGAAGAAACAACCATGATCAACACGGCCAACGGAATGATTTCGCAATCGTCTTCATCGGCAAACGCGCAGTCTCCGGGTCTTAAGACCTATTTCAAAACCCCAGAAGGAAGGTATAAGCTTCACTATGAAAAGACCTACCCTTCAGGTCTCCTCCACTACGCACACGGAAAAACTGTCACTCAGGTACTTCAATTATTTTTTTAATTTTTTTTATTCTTTTAGAATTTTTTTTGAAGTACCCAGTATGTGAAATCATTTTCTGGATGTATTCCTTTGGTGAATATTGAACCTTTTCATGTTGTTGTTAATACCCATTTGTCAATCTCTGATATATAGGCAATTTTCGTTGCGTCAATCGGTTTTTGTTTCTCAATTTTCACTGGGTAAATTTGAACAATTTGTGACCACATTATAAAGTTTTTTGGACACCAGTGCTTTTAGTCAATTATATATGTTTCCGCGACATCAGATTTTAGAGCAAATTTTGGTTGGATTTGATTGCACAGGCTACCCTTGCTCACCTCAAGGAAAAGCCAGCTCCATCAACACCGACTGCCCCACCTTCAAGCTTTAGTGCCAGCAGTGGGGTGGTTCGGTCAGCTGCAGCAAAGCTTTTGGGCACAGGGAATGGAAGTCGTACGCTTGGTTTTGGTGGAGGCAATGGGGGAAGTAAAAGCATTAGTGGTAGCAGTAGGATTGGTTCATTGGGTGCTTCAAGTTCAAGTACTTCCATGACTAATACAAATTTTGATGGCAAAGGGACTTACATAATTTTCAATGTTGGGGATGCAATCTTTATAAGTGATTTGAATTCTCAAGATAAGGTAATCCAGTGATGTGTGGTTTTTAGTTTGAATAATTACTGTGTATTTTGGTTTGTATATGAAAGTTTCTTTGTTTTTTGTTGAATGTAGGATCCAATAAAATCTATTCATTTCAGTAATTCAAATCCAGTGTGCCATGCATTCGATCAGGATGCCAAGGATGGGCATGACTTGCTTATTGGGTTGAACTCTGGTGATGGTAATATTTTAACTTGAATCTGACTTACAAGTTTGATTGAAGAGGTCAAACTTTTCAAATTTATTTGTTCTTTGTGTATTATTGTAGTCTACTCCGTGTCACTGAGACAGCAATTACAGGACGTTGGAAAGAAGCTTGTTGGGGCGCACCACTACAACAAAGATGGTTCTGTTAACAACAGGCAAGACTTCTCTTATGATACTCACTATGCATCTTTTTTATTTTTATTTTTATTTTTGTTTGTGTTTACTCAGTACGATTGTTTGTATTTATTTCTCTTCTGAATGGAATATTGGGATCATGGGATATTGCTTAAGTTTTGCGGAGTTGCATGAGATGGTGTTTATGATTATGAGTGGTCTTTATTGGGTTTTTTTGTTTAACTACTGTAATACATGCTTGAGAGTATACTGTTGAGAGACATCAAAATCTGTCTAAAAATATTAAGGAATAGCATTCAGGCTTTCTTCAAGAATAACTAAATTTATTTATCATAAATTTTGAACAGATTAGAGATAGATTAAGAATAACTTAAAATTGCTTAGGCTATATAGCCTGGTTGCTCAGGTGAGATGATGTTTTTCGGCCTTCAAATTACATAGTTTAGATTAAGAATAACTGAAAATTGCTTAGGCTATATCTCCTGGTTGCTGAGGCGATGATGTTTTTTGACCCTTCAAATTACATAGTTCTTTATCAGACTTGCTTCGGCAGCATATTGTGATGTAAATTAGGAAAAAAAAATTTTTTCCTCTACTTTGCCTTCAGTTCACAAATTTAGTATCACGGTTTTTAATTAAGGGTGTCGATTCATGTAATTGTGTGTTTGTGTTGTGTCTTATTTGTTTCATGTCCAATTTAAGCAAACATGGATATGACCTACTTATTAATTATGTCGAAACGTTAAAACACAGATATTACCCGTTTATTAATTATGTTATTAATTATGTTAATCGTGTCGAACTATTTAACATATTTACTACAAAAAAAAAATTAATTTAAAAAATAACAAATATGTCCATACTATTATTAAGAATAGATCATAAATAAGTTAACATGACCTGAATATGACATGAATAAGTTTATAACAAAATAAAGATATGATGTAAATAATTAATTTAATGTTCAGCATATATATTGGTTAATTTTTTCAATAATATTATCACATACTAATTGATACTCATGTTATAAAAGTATAATCATGTTGAGGTGGTCCAACATAGATACAACATGGTTATTTATCGTGTCAACCTATTTATTAATTGTGTAAATAGTTGTCAACACGAATACAGAAAAGTCGTGTCCTAACCCATTTTGCCATCTCTATTTTTAATTGAAATCACAAGACTATGACTTTGTTAAACATAGATGGTTCCAGTATTAGGTGAAAAATCCGTGGCAGTATAGTGGGAAAGATGTTTCAAATGGTCATGCTAATTCCTCCTATGTAAAAAATGAGGCTGTGTCCCTCTTATTTTGGCATCATTAATGATTTTTTACTCATAAAAAATAAAAATAAAAATAAAAATTCTATGTCAAATGACTGTGATCATTAAATTATTTCTTAATCTTTCGAGAAATAGTTTGATTTCCAGAATTTTAGGTAAGCTGCCAACAATTGGAGTAGCGCTTTCAAGAGTTTCAAGAGGTGTAATTTATAAAGGAGATGGAAGATAAAAGTTCTGTGTTGATGATTGATCTGATGAATACTTCAGTTTGTGGTTACATATTTACTTTCTTGTTGGGGGTGGGGGTGTTTTGTTCTAGGCTTGTGAATTGTTCTATATTTTCTATAATCATTATTGCGATTTCAATAGTCTAATAATGGATATCGATCACCCTACTTAGGGACTTGAAAAAGAAAAATGGGAAAAAGGGGAAAAAAAAAAAGATGCTTGTTTATTGGATTGTAAATGATTAACAATAAAGATGTAATCCTGAGTTCTCTCGAGTGACTACTAAGACTCTTTAACCCTTGTTGTCTAGGTTCTGGCTATATATTCTTAGTGAAGCTCAGTGCCTGAGTTTGGAAAAATATTTAGTCTTGGCTCGAAACTGTTAGTTGGATTTTGTCAGTGTTCTTTATTTTTTATGTTAAACTGTCCCTTGACTGATCTGAGTGAGTTCAGAAAACAAAAATATTTTCTAATTCATAGTTTAAATTTTTGGTGTTGTATAAGAACATTATATATTCTATACTCAATGCACTTGGAACCAATTCGATTAACTCTTGTTTCCAACAGTCGTTGTACTAGTGTCGCGTGGGTTCCTGGAGGCGAAGGTGCTTTTGTTGTTGGTCATGCTGATGGGAATTTATATGTGTATGAAAAGGCAAGCCTTAAATATCAAGAAAAATATTTTCTACTTCCTAATATTCATTTTCCATGTGTTGCATATTATGATTGTGCTTTTGCCTTCTATCTTTAGAGCAAGGATGGTGCTGGTGATTCTTCATTCCCTGTTATCAAAGATCAAACCCAATTTTCAGTTGCACATCCACGTTACAGCAAGGTACTGGAGTCAATGTTGTATAAATCTTCTGGATATGATTCTTTTTTCCCCCCCTTTTTCCTTTTTCTTTTTTCTCAATTTGCATTTAAGAGTTTATACTCTCTGGAAGCAATTGACCGTTGTTCTTCATTAGTTAGGCTTTGTAGCTCTTTCCTTAATTTGATCCTTCTATATGTTTGGCTCTGCATAGTCCTGTTTAAAGTAGGATGAGGCATTGCGGTGTGCAGCTTCTTTGTTGCTGAGGCTAATTTTGTTTAGATTCACGGCAGGGAACAGAAGCTATTAGTCTTGGAAAAGCTACATTAATTGTGATGTTTCAGATAGACCCCTTTCGGTGGGTTTTTGCCCTTTTGGCTTTCCTCTTTCTCATCCAAGAAAATACTCACTGTACACCTGGATAAAAGTTCAGTGGTTCCATTCGGTTGCCTCCTTACTTTCCTTTTTTTCTTTTTGGTTATCCTATATGATAGCCTTTTCAATTCGCGTTTGCTCTCTCTCTTTCTCTCTCTCTCTCTTTGTGTATCTCGCTGTGTGTGATCACATGCATGTATGAGCTTTAACTTTGTCTAAAAAATCATTTAATAAATCTCTGGTTTCTGCCTCATGTATGGGTTGGGACCTTCTCCTGCTGTAATTAGCAGACATTGTGCATCTACTTGTTTTGACTGATCCACTCTCTATCAAATGTATCTTTTCGATTATGTTTTCTAAGTGAAATGACTGTATGTATAGAATTTTAATTCTGTTTCTGTATCAGTAAATTCATTTTAAGCATTTTCATGCGGGTTACGGTTCAATAATCATATTTTATAACCTTGAACACATTGGATTAATTGACATATATATCTTGCTCACCTTGTGCTATTCTTATGCAGAGCAACCCTATTGCCAGATGGCATATCTGCCAAGGTTCAATTAATAGCATTGCTTTCTCTACTGATGGTGCCTACTTAGCGACTGTTGGAAGAGATGGTATAATGTTGACCTGATGACATTGATATCTTATGGACGCTCATCTTTAGATATTTTGTATGAGCTCAAGTTTTTCTCTAAGTGTAGGTTATCTACGAGTTTTTGACTATTCAAAAGAACAATTGATTTGTGGTGGCAAAAGCTATTATGGTGCTCTATTATGTTGCGCTTGGAGGTAAAAATATTTTCTATAACCCTAGCTATTCATACTTTTTAAACTAATTTCTTTCTGAATCACAATTTTGTTTCTTTATCTAAACTTTATGTTCTGTAACTCTATTGGCTTTTATAATATTATCTTCTTGGAGAAACATAGGAGGCATATTATATTCTAACAACTAAGTGACTAAGTGCTGTTAAACAGCATGGATGGAAAATACATTCTGACTGGTGGTGAAGATGATCTAGTTCAAGTTTGGAGTATGGAAGATCGCAAGGTTGTTGCTTGGGGTGAGGGGCACAATTCGTGGGTAAGATTTTTATCAGATAATCTCAGATTCGTTAATAGTTTAATGCATGTCACATCCATGTTACTTCGTTCTTACTGGAATAGTTCTTGCTGGATGGTATTGGCAGGTTAGTGGTGTAGCTTTTGATTCATATTGGTCTCAGCCAAATTCAGATGGCACAGCGGAGACGGTCATGTACCGGTTTGGTTCTGTTGGTCAGGTATGTGATTGGAAGTATCAGCCTGGTTAAATTTGTAGATAAGATGTCGGTATTCTTATTTATGAATGGTGCAATTACTCCCGCTGCTGCTTACAGAGAAATATACATATTGTTGAATGATTTTGCTCAACAGCTTCATCCCTGAAACTACATCGTTTGTGGGATCTCAAAATGAATACTCTTGTAAGAATTTCAAGTTAGCCTTAGAAAAGTACAAGATGGGATTTTTGGTCTTTGGGTGGTTTGCATTTGCCAGGCTTCTGTTCCTGCTTGTTCTAGTAAAACTTTATCATGAAAACCATACGGAATGAAGTTAAAACAAGGGAACCAAGATAAAATTGGGTGAGGTTTTTTCTTTTTCCAATATTCGCCCCATATCTACCATGCAAAGTATATGGTTGAAAAGAAGGCTCAAACAATTGACATTTTGACCTTTGATCAAAGTAAGAGTAATATTATAGTATATCAGTTCAGCATTTTGCACTTCTACCTCCATTCACCAGTAGTATGCTTAATTGTTTGGGAGCAGGACAAAGAAAATGATAAACTTAAGTATTGCTTTCCTTAAAATCACCTTTGTGCTTTGAATCTTCGTACAATCATATCTAGCCATTGTTGCAACTTACCTATTTGTGATTTGGGAACAGGACACAAGGTTGCTTCTGTGGGACCTGGAAATGGATGAGATTGTAGTGCCATTGCGCCGAGGTCCTCTTGGAGGGTCCCCCACATTCAGTACTGGGAGCCAGTCAGCCCACTGGGATAATGTTTGCCCAGTGGGTACTCTGCAACCTGCTCCAAGCATGCGAGATGTTCCAAAGTTGTCTCCACTTGTTGCTCACCGGGTTCACACTGAACCCCTTTCTGGTTTGATATTCACCCAGGAATCTGTTCTTACTGTTTGTCGAGAAGGGCACATAAAAATCTGGATGAGACCGGGGGTGGCTGAAAGTCAATCTAGCAGCTCTGAAACTGTGTTAAGTACCAGTTCAAAGGATAAGCCATTGCTGTCAAGCAAGGTTGTCACCTCTAGTTACAGGCAATAGCAAACTGTCAATCATATGCGAGGCAAACGAAGCTGTTTTTTTCACGGTGTTGCATTTCTATTGCTAGCAAGGTCGTTCATCTCTTTTCGTCCAGTTGGTTTTCTCAGGCTTAACATGTGGTGAAACATAATCTGGTGCAGTTAGATTAACCAACTGGTTCCATTGTATATTCAAGGTAAAAAATGCCGTTGATGGCACTTAGATGTTGGGAGGAAAAGAGAACTTCCATTGTAAGTAAAAAAAGGGGGGAAAAAAAGTGGGCTGTCGCTAGAATATATTTGAACGACAGTTGCAGGAATAATGTGAAATTACTCCTTTTAAGATATCACTTTGAGGTGCATTCATTGATTCAAGTGATTATTTATTCTAATGGCAATGCATTGTTACAATTACCATATAATTTTTGTTTCGTACGTTAAGACTGGCAGATTTTTGATAACTTTAGCCTTGTGAACATTGTTATTTAGTGTTTTTATGGAAATTTCATTGAGTTTGTGATATCTTTAATTCAATCGCTTCTATTATGTTTCCTCGCTGTTGGATCTTTATCAACATCAATTGGATAGCTTTATGCTTACAGTACTAGGTGTACAGAAAAATAATGCAAACACAAATGAAAATTGATTCAAATTTTTGTTCCATCTTTTTTAGGGGAAAAAAACATCTTATTACAATTCAAAAACATCATAATGTACCCATATACAATTCCATTCCAATAAGTTCCAAAGAAGATAAAGAACACAAGAAGCTGGAATCCAGGAGATGAAACATAGATACACGACATATCAACTAATGGAGAAGACACTGTACACAAAAACATACAACTAACATAAGTGATGCAGTTTCTATACAGCCAAAAAAAGCATCATCTCTCATTGATACACCGAAAAGTTGTCAACGGTCATGTCAGCTGCCCCATGTGCTTTCTGAGTCTCTTACTTCAGATTCAAGGTGCAGAGATTCTGTCGGGGTTTGACGTGTGGTTGAAGAAAGTTGATCTGGTTGCGTCGATTCCCCAGTAACAGGCTGGTGCCTTGACTGAGCTTGCCATCTTCTCCTCCGCAAAGCGTCAGTGAGAATAGAAGTTCCAGCCATTGTGATTCCAAACCCAGCAAATGTGGACAGCAGAACAACTATGACAGCCTGCATGTGAAGCTGTGGATTTCCCACAAACACACAAAATTCACATCATAATTCTACAAGAAGCGGGTATTGAAAACAACATTTACATACTCCTAACCACATCATTGTTTTATTATTTGATTGTTTAGTTTAACAAGCGGAGTACTTAGATAATATTTCCTAAGTGGAGTTAACGAGACATAATATATACTGAAATAGTTATTGTGAGCGGAGGTCCCTTACCAAAGAATAAAAAAGATGGGCAGAGAGAACCACCAGTCCAAATTGAATAAATGCATAAAGCCAGATAAAACTTTTCCTGACTGAACACAAACTTAAAAGGGTCAATACTGATAGCTAACTCCACACTCCATCTAAATTAAAAATATGAACTCAATCCTACCCATAGTTGTTGCTGTCGTAGAGGCGAGAAGACCCAATATGCATGAAAATGGAAGAGAGATGGCAATTGCACCAGACTTCATTTTTCCAACCTGTCAAGTTGACTGTTAACAACAATGACAATCTTGAAAGAGCAGCATGCAGAAGATTCCAAACTTACCAGAAGTTCCTCAAGAAAACAAAAGTAAGCAAGCATGCTGACAATGACAAGAATTGGAACATCCTGCCAGACCCTGACAAATTTGAATAAACAACCTTTAGCTAGGACATTTGAACGAGATCCAAAATAGAAATCTAAATCCCATGGCCTCAATTGCTTGCCAAGATTACTTTCGAATAAAACGACTAATAATATTCAATATTTTAAAAAATACGGAAATACTACATAAAACAAGTAGAGAAGCTAAGGATGTTATTCAATGCAGCCATTAAAGGTAGGTTTCAGGCTTGCCTGTATCGAGTAACCTGAGCTCCACTGTCTGGCAAACTACTGGCCTGGACATTTTGAAGGCGTAAAAGGGTAACAGGTAGGTTTTCGACTTCTTGCTTGCACACCTCACATGTTTTGTTCCCTTTGATACTAAACCATTTTACAGCACATTCTCGATGGGCAAATGCAAGTTCGCCTTTGCAGCCGCATTCCATCTTGAGTGTGTCAAACCCTTCTCCCAGTTCAATGAAGCAGATTCTGCAAACGGCTTCTTCTTCAGGAATATCTTCGCCACCATCATCCTTTTTATCTGAACAATAAGACTAAGATAAGGCATAGGTTGGTTATTGCAAGTTAAAAAACATAAATAAAATTTGCTGCTGAAAACCAAATATGCAGCCGTATGGTAATACCCCAGTATTCAGGATTATTCCATAGAAAATTTCAGGTTAGATCACTAAGAAAATTGATGAAACCAAAATATTACAAATAACTTGAAAGAATTAAAATGATTTAATTGCCTAAATATTAGCCAGTTTATACAGCCAAAATTTACTTCTACTCTGAATTTCATTCAAGCCAAATGCTCCTGGAATTTAAGAAAAAGCTATATTGATTTATTTTCAGTATTATAAGTTTCTTGCACTGCACTTTAACTCAAATTTTTTAAATATTGAAATTTTCTATTATAGTCTTCATTTCCCTTGATTTTGGGCATGTGGAAATTATAGAATGAAGAGAAAATATAGGAGTAAAGTTTACCAGTAGTATTTGAAGGAAATGTGTTTGATGATGTGGTCCCACTACCCTCAGCCACTCGTGGAGTGGTAGGAATAACACGGAATACACCACCTAAAGAATCCATCTGCCTTATGCTTCCATCTTTGTTGAGCAAAGGGACTGAACGTGAACGATGAATAGGTAGTGAAGCTCCTTTCTGTCAACAGATAATTCTATAAGAATTTAGAGGAATGAAAAAGCCCCTTACATGTTATAATTGTTTAATACAAATGTACTATGAATGCAGATGTCAAGTCCTCATAATAAACATATATAGGAGTCAAAACTGAACTCAAATTGATGCAGGAAATTCCCACAGATTTTCCCTCTACTTAAAACTACTTCTGCTGCACAAGTCAATTCCAATGTATCAACTTGAACTTAGCTTATTAGACCCCCATAGACATTGAAATGCCAATAAGTGGTAATGAAGAGGTTGAGGGGAAGTCAGAGAACCCTTTCATTTGTGGATTCATTACCAAATTAAGGTTCTTGACAAGGTGAAATGGACACAATTAAAAAAGGATTTTGCTTTACTCAGAATTTTAGTATTTCTTCGAAAGCAACAGAAGTTACTACCAAACTAGTATCCATGTTCTATAGCATCAAGCACTGCTAGTGTGCTTAATAGTCAACACAAGTACTGAAGACATAAATAAAATTTTCAAGATAATATTGGGTCAGTACTCACAGCAGAATTCAGTAGATCAGTTGTTAGTCCCCCATGTATAGACTCTGGATTCGAGTGAGAAACAGGGGTCACAGGAAAAGATGATGTTTTCTTCATTCTGGGTGTGAGGAGCTTTGTAAGCGATGATGCCCTTGCAATCCGAGGCTTCTCCCTTGTCTCTGTAAATGAACTTCCTAGTGCCAAGATTGCAGCCTTTTCGATATCTGAAGTAGTATTACGATATTTGAAACTTAGCTTTGGAAGGAGGCTTTTAAAGGTTGTTTTACTTTTTGATGAAGAAGGAACAGGGAAATCATTTATTTTGCCAAAACAAGGACTAGGCATGGGAGAAAAATTAACTCTTCTTGAAGTAGTTGGTGTTGAAGGCATGTCTATTCTCACAAAACCCTCTTCCACTTCCTCAATTGTTCTCGATGGTATGTTTAAGACAAGATCGTGCTGTCTCTGTGGTTGACTAGGTGAGGTTACTTCAACTATTTCAGTTGCATTTTCAACCTACAAAGAAGTTTAACCTACATTAGCAGGAATACAAAGATTAAACTTCTGTAATGTAAAAAAATAATCCCCAAGTTAAAGCACAGCCACATAACCATCACACAAGCTCACAGCATCCAATAATTTATGAGATACCGACAAATAAATACTAGAAAATTAGCATCATCGGCTTCGTCTAATTTGCATTCATGAGTCAGAGTAAAATTGCTGCAAGCACTAGGGTCAGGTTAATACTTAGGTAAAAGGATGGACATGTCTACAAATATTTTACCGAACAAATAAAATGAGAAAGCAGAAATCTTAAATAAATTGAACAAAGGCTCTTAAATACAACGGCTGTGGAACTTGTAGCCGTCAAGCTTGGCAAGAGTCATATGGGCATCCACATCGCATGAGTGAATGTGTTCCAAGGGGATAGCTTAATCAGGTAGATCCTGTACAATGGAGCAACAGGTCTAGAGATAAATTTACCGATGGCATTTATGAGTGAGTAAAGTCACAAAATTTCCTGGATTTAAAACAGAAAATTATAATTCCCTAACCCACCGTCCCACCCAAAAAAATAAAATAAATAAAAAATAAGTCAAAAGAATAGCGTTGGCAGATTTGGGAGCCCTATGGCTATGATTTGTTTCGGTTAGCTAGAGTTTATTCTTCTTATTTTCATGAGATCAAACAGTTTTTTAGATGTAGCATACATTAAAAATTATATTTAAAAGCTCAAGCTTTAATTCTGAGATTCAATAAAGTATAAACAGATGTCTTTAAGTAGCCTTCTTAATTACTGAATGCAAAAAATTGAAAAGCTAATAATTGTCAATATAAACTTTTTAAAAAGCTTCAAACAAAAACATAACCAATTCAAGTAAAGGAGACGAAACAACAAAGCAAAGACTACTTTAAACAAAGAGCAAATATAGAACAATTAAAAATTTTGTAAAAAAAAAAAATTAGTACCCTTTGAAGCTGAGGCTCAGCAGCAATGTTGGAAGCTGCTTGTTCATCATCATTCACAGGTACTGGTTCTTCTTCTTCATTTGCCATATTTTTTAAAATAAAAATAATTTTAAAACTGTCAAAAAAATGGGAGTTGGAGATAACAGCAAATATTAACAGAAACCCTGTTTTGTACCGCAAAATCTCAACTTTCTAAACAGCTTAGAATCTGGAAGTGAAAAGTAAGTGGTAGTGTTGGAAGCAAGTACCAAGAGAGACCATACGTGGACAAGTTTCAGCTGAGAAACACAAGACACAAGATGAAGGTGACAATTGGCAAATAACACTTTCTGTTGTCATGGCCGCAGTTTTGTAGTTTCAGAATTTAGACTGGCTGGCTGGTTTACGATGTCGATAATTCATAATCATCTAAATCTATTAGATTAGAGTAATTAGCATCCATGTCCCTAGTTTGTCTAAATTTCCTAATTAAGACATAGTTTTCTCATTTGTGTCATATAGGTCTATTTATTTTCTTCTTTTGTCTTTCCTAAAAGGTTTTGCTCAAATTCGCGTCAGCATGGATGCAGAACGCAATCATGGCCTATGCTTGATGGGCCATTTCTATATATCTATAAGAAAATAACTTAAATACAACGTACTTTGGATAAAATTAGATGTAGTAATTTAGTTTGGTGGGTCATGCCTTGTTTTTGTCGCATGAATTTAAACTAATGCAAATTTGAAATAATCAGGCCAAGAATCTCAAACATTAATTCGGCATAATAATTGAATTTGTTGTACTATGTCATCTTCCTTGTTGGCGTGGTATGAAATTCAAACTGATACAAATTCGAGTTAGGGTCAATTTGAAATTGCAGTGACTGATTAAATAAGTTATTTTTCTTGTACAGATGAAATAAGTTGCTGCTTAAAAAAGCAGTTTGGTATTTTGTAAATTGTATTGTTGCGATTGTTAGAGTTTTAAAAGAAGTTTACATGTATTTGGTAAATTTTATTATGAAACTGTTGTTTTATTATATAATTACTTTTTATTTTTGAAGTATTTTTAATAATGTCTAGATGTGCCTTGTTCTTTGTAAAATACATAAAATTATATAAAGTGAAAAAAAAATTCAATTAAATAAAATCTAATATAATTATCTTGTCAAAATATTAAAGTTATAATAGGAACTCTAAAAATTGATGATGACTTATTTAATAAGTTGCTCATGAAAAGTAACCCCTGTCTACTTTTAGAAGTTGCCATCCAAATAGAAAAAGTTATGAAATAATAGATTTTACAAAATTTATCAAATATAATTTTTGTCAAAAATTATTAAATAAGTAGTTTATTAAATTTCAACCTCAATCTCAAACAGAATCTTAGAATGTGTTTGGGATTGAGGTGTTATAACTTTAAGCTACAACTGTTGTAGAAAAAAAATTGTAACTATGAAACAAAAGTTAATAATATGTAGTAAATATAAAATTTAAATAAATAATTTTGACAAAATTATTAAAGATACAATATATTCTTTATTATACAAGTGAAAAATCATATCAACATAACTTTAAAGTTACAGCAGCTAGTGTTTATTAAACACTTTATTGTTGTAATTTTTAAGTTACGACTGTCTAATCTCAATCTTAAACGCACCCTTAATCATATCAAGAATCTTATATACTAATTAGCACAATTATTAAATTTCATTTTACCCGGAAGTTACCAAGTCTTGAACAAGTAGGGAGCGATTCCAATTCTATTTTTAAAAGGAGAAGTTAATATAAAATTAATAACTTCATCGTAGGAAACTTCCTTGCCTTGGCTCTCTCATTTTTGACTAAATACACAGAACAAAAGCAAGACAGAAGAATGACAGCCCTTCAATTAAGATCGTTTCAGCCTATTGCATTAATTGATTTTGGTTCTTATACTGTGACAAGAGGGGATTTTTCGGCTTTGTTGTAACTGTCTTTCAATCTGAAAAATAGTAATTTAACTCTATAGACGATCATAATTTCGCTTTCCTTTGATGTGCAAATAAGCATGTTAATTATCACAATTAATATCAGCACGCCTACAATTAACAGCTTTGTATTACATTTATATAATGTCTAATCAATTTCTTTTTCCAAATATAGCCAAACACTTTTTTTTTGTTTTTTTAAATATGAGAATAAAACATATTTCTTTCAAATAAAAAAATGAATCAATAAATACAAAATAAATAATCATGTGTCAAAAGTTCTACAATTTTGTTTCGTTTTCCATTATGTTGATAACTCATGCACTAAATTGCTACAAAAGGCAATTCGGTTATCCTCTTCGGAATTACCAAATTTTGGACCTAATTGATACAAACAAATACATTATGTTCTTACTTGAGACAATATAAAATTTCAGGAATCCGGATACAAATTAGCCCACGATCTAATTTGGTAGGAAGATGGTTTTATCTTTATCCATTCACATATCATGTGGAGTGATCTAGTAGAACAAGTATTCTCATAAGTTTTAAGTTTAGGTTCAGGACAATGACGTTATGGCGAATTGTTAATGGCATATATTATATAATATCTATAATGTATAAAATTGCTTAGAGTTAGTTTGGTAATATTGTAATTTTTTGAATAATTATTATTAGTTTTGATGTAAAAATGAATTAGTTAAAAATTTTGGAAAAAAGTTATTTTTAAAAGTGCTGTAAGTTTTAAAAGCAGTAAGATGTATTTAGTAAATGTTACTATTAAATTGTGATATAAAATATAAATAACTAAATTAAACATAATGTTGAATAAAATTTATTTACACATTTATAAACATGTATATAAAATATTTTTTGTCGTGTATATATAATAGTTGATAACTAAAATAAATATTTCATGTTATTAATTTATATTTTATTTTGTTATCTCAATATAATTGATAATAATAATAATCTCTTTAAAGTTAATATTTTATTTCCTAACTAGTAAGGATAATGTTAGATTTTTATAATATATATGAGAATATATATGAAATGATATTAAATATAAAACTAATTCTCAAAAATCAGATTTTGAAAAACTACTTCTTTTTTACTTACTTTTCGAAATCTAATGTAGAATAAGCTGATTTTACCAAAAGTGATTTTTAAAAAAAATTAATTTTGAAATTTCAAGTTCACTTTTGAGTCCAACCGAACTTTTATAATTTTGATGTAAATTTATAATACTAATTGGGTCTTATTAATTATGAATAAGACATTGATTGTTATGTAAGTATTACATTACAATCCATTACAGAAGACAAGTTATTTTGATTATTTTACAAATATTTTACTTTCGATAACACAATAATTTTCTAGTCTTTGTTTCTTATAATCTATATTTCAACTTCCAAGCATGTTATATATAAATTAGCATATAATTTGTTTTATTATTTCATGTAATCTCCGTAAAATTAAGTTAAGATATAAATTTAAATTTGAAAAGACTTTTGGAGATGTATTTTAAAAAATTTTAGTCTTCCAATTTCTTTCTACAAATAACAAGAACAATCATACTATTCTAACGAGGATTAATCAGTTAAATGATCAAATTTATTCTTAACTTAAATTTTTTTAAAAATAATATGAATTTTTTGTAATTAATTTTTAGGTTGAATTTGCACAATTTGAAAGATGAAATGTAACAGCCCTTATTTATTTCGCTGGGAAAGATTTGGTCGAAATAAAACTGTCCAAAAATTCAACAGATTGTTGAACTTCGAGTTGTGAGTCGCAATCACAATTTTGAGCCATTTGAGCTTTTTACTTACTTGTATTTATAGAGAGGCATTTGGCTTTTGCATTTTTTTCTTTTCGAGAGGTTGGCTTTTGTATATTTAAGAAGTCAACTTATTCTTATGGATATATATATGTATATATATATATTAAGGCTATTGAATGTGTATAATATGTTGCAAACTTTACCACATTAAAATATGCACAAAACATATTGATTCTTCGACCGTATGACCCATTTTTTATTTTTTATTTTTATTTTTTTCCCGAATGTCTATTTCAAAGAAATATAAAATTATGGACAACAACTATGGAACGTCTGTCATTTTTTTTTTTTTAATTTGAAAGTTTAAGTCTCTTCTTATGTGTTTTTGGCAATTAATTATCATATTATCCGCGTAAGTTTTGACAAAGATCTTCGTGTTTTTAAATCATAAACTTTTAAATCTTTCTATTTTGATAATTTTTAAGATTATTGGAGGAAATTAATACCAAAATACACTCTCGAGCCAGGGTTTAGATGCTATTGATTCATGCTGGCATCTACTAATTCTCCATTTTTTTGGAATTATGCAGCATTTGATGGATCTCTGAGCTTTTCAACAATTGATGACTCGTAAGTTGTAACTATCATCACATCACTTCAGTTATTAATTATATGGCAGCTGCTAAGTTATATTATATATAACTTAAAGCAACTCGCAAGTAGTCACCTAATTCAAAAATATGAAAGTCTGTTAAATATTTGGGAGCTCATCGGTGGCCACAATTAAATTTTTCTCATGTGGATGAAGGTTTTTTTTTTTTTTTTTTTTTCTGGTTATTTAAGTGTGTATATAAAACACCCTGGATACCAATTATTTTGCGATATAAGTGAGAATTGAGATACAAATTAAAATGTGTAGTATTATTTATTATTTTGAGTTTTTTATTTTTCCACTATGTTGTATTAGTAGGAATTATGTAAAGTACAAATAAGAGTACAAAGTACAACCTAAAAAAATACATTTTCCTTATTTTTTGTCAAATAATAGGAAATAAATAAGAATACACTTTTTCGTTAATATTTTCAAAAACATTTTGAAAATATTAAAATCAATTCCTGAAAAACAGTGGGTAACCATGAAATCTATGGGTGCAGCAGCCGGCTGAAGATTCATGTTACCAAAAGACTTATTAATTTTATTTAATTGGTTGATGCATTTCGTTCTTATCTGGCAACTTGCAGTAGACAAATACTAATGAAAATTCTCTTTTGATTTTGAGATTTTATTTCAATAATTAAATATGTAAATTAATTAATCATTTTCTATCATACATGAATAAATCTTTTATTCTCAACCTTGTGAAATACAATTGAGTCTACTAGAACCAAGACGAGGCTAACAATTAATTGATGACAACTATTGTTAGTTTGTTAGCAATAAGTTCTGAAAAATATGAATAAACTATTAAGAAACAAAGAAAAAAAAAGTTATATATAGAGATTCTATATCCGCATCATTATCCCTCTTCTTCCTTGGATTTGTCACTTTCAAGTGAAGAAAGCAAACTGAAAATGTATTGTCTTTATTAATCTTATCATTATTAATAATGATAATACATTGTTATTAATATTATCATTATTATTATTATTTAATTGTGCAATCAACTTAACGTGGAGAACAAGGACAAAGCTGACTGAAGTAAAAATTCCTAGTTGCGGGGGAAAAAATGATGGTCAAATTATAATTATGGATTCATTTCAAGTGGGTGCATATAAATTAAATCAATAAGTACAAATTATAATTTGCCCTTTAGTCCTTTGGGTAGATTTCATTTCATAGTTTATGTTATCTTTTTTTTTTTTTTTGAAGTAAATGAATGGGTAAAGTCTTAATTCATTTTTAGCTCTTTATTTCTTTCAAAATTTAAATCTAAGACTACTTCAAAACCACCGTCCAAATTCGTAGTTATTCATTTCATTTTAAAAAAATAATTCAAAATATCAATATCATTATTATTTATTATCAGTGTTAAATATTACTTTTCTTATGAAGGAAAAAAAAATTACTTTAGATTAATCTAATAAGCAATGGCAACAAAAATGTTTTGCATCTTTTATAAGAAAGTAGGTTTTTTAATATAAAAATTAAAATTTAAAAATTAAGAAAAAATAATTACAGTTATGTTTATTTATTATTTGTTTAATAAAATATTTACTTTGAACACCCATATTATTGTAAAATTATTTATTATAAAAATACCCAAAAAGTAAATTACTATTAAGGACAATAAATTACAAATTAAAATAACATTATTACTTTGACCACTCATTTAACAAACCCATCCAACATTTAATTCTCTTACCATCTGTTGATGGTTAATTTTAGGCCAATAGAAGGAAAAGTTCAATAATGAAAAGGATATGTGAAGGCAGCATCAGGTAGGTAGGATCTTTAAGCTTTTGGAGAGCCTCCAAGCTCCATAAAGGATCCCCTGAAAGGAACGTGATCGAAGGACTAAGAGTAGGATACAAAGGGAATACGGTAAAGTGAGGAACACTGAAGCCTGCCTAGGATGCCTTATGATTCAGAAGCTGCTTCTCCATTTCCTGAGGTCAACCTCCTTTATCAACCATCGGTTCTGAAGGGATGAGACAGGTTCTCCAATAGGAAGCTTAAAAGTTAACAATAGGTGATCACCAACGCAGAAGGAGGGATCCAAGAACCTTCGCTTATGTCTTAAGCTTATCCCAACACTCTTTAGGTACTATTGTACGGAACAATAGTCCCTAGGGGATAAATAGGTGTGCCAACATCAGGAAGCTCAAGAGGAGCCTGACTCTCCTACAAATTATTAGAAAGGCCAAAACCCGACACGTGCATGACTCATGAATGTTTTTTGTAACGACTTAATTTTATGAGACAATAGGTGGTTTCTTCGCTAAATATTTTCTTTTTCTATGACTAAAATTAAATTCATCACAAAACCTCATTTTTTGCGGCCAAACACAATTTTCGTTGCAAATACATTTACCAAATATATTTATTTTTAATTTATTTATAACAAAACAAAATTTCATTGCAAATTCTATACTTTCAACAACCACTTGAAGATTTAGTTGCAAAAAAAGTGATAAAATTAATATATAACTATTTTTTGAGACAAAACTCAAAATTTCATCCCAAATATCTACTTTTTGTGACCTGTTTCAATTTGTCACAAAAAGTCAAAGATTTTGGTGGGAAATCTACCGCCACACAAATTGTTGAAAGATATTTATAATACTTTTTGCGACAAATTATTGTTTAGCAACAACTTTTTTGCGATCAATTTTAAATTAGTCACAAAAAAAAGATATATAAATTTTTGTTTTGTAACGAATCATGATTGGTCGCAAATTTTATAATTTTAGCAACAACTTTAAAATATCGTCACAAAAAATGAAATATTTTAGCGGAGATTCAACCACCTTACATAGTTTAAACTCAATTTGAACAACTTTTTGTGACCAAATCTAAATATGATCGCAAAAGACTTACATGTTATATATATATTTGAATTATTCTTCTCTCTTTCCTTTTCATCTCTAAGTTCTCTTACTCTTATAATTCTCATTCTCTTGTTCTCTCTCTATCTTCTTAGCTAATTTTTCTTACAATTTTTCATTGTTGCACAATTTTATTTGATTATCATGTGTAAAAGTTAACTAACCAGAAATTAAATATTGAAGATCATATATAAACAAAGAGGTAAAGAAAATCAAGATGCAAGAAGGTAAAGAAAATCAAGAAATTTATGAATAAATGTAGTTGTTCCAAATATTACCTGTTATTTGAAGATCATTATGTAATTGTTCCAAATGTTTAAATTATGTAATTGTTCTAAATAATATAATTTCATTTGCTAAATATTTTGTGTACTTTTTTTTATCAATTATAAATTTTTTAATTTAATTCTTTACTTTTGTGGTGTTGGTCAAAAATATTTTTTTTTGCGACTAGTTTAAGTATGGTTGCAAATATTGTAAATCTGCGATGAAATAATTGGTGGCCAAAAAGTAATGGAGTGAAGTTATATTTTCTAACCATTTTTTTGTCGGTAAAAGTCTTTTTTTTTACCAACTGATAAAGTGGACTCAGATACTTTTCCTTAACATATCTAATGTCACCAACTTGCGATCATAGTTTTTTGGTCGCAAATTATTTTTTAGTCACGAATTTAATATTTTCTGTGACAAATTTATTGGTCGCACGTGACCATAATTCTCGTTGTGTTTAAACATCTATATTTTTGCAAAATTATTTATTACAAAAATATCAAAGAAGTAAATTACTATCATAAGACAATAAATTATTAACAAATATATCATAATTATTTTGAACACTCATTTAATAAACCCATCCAACATGTAATTGTCTTACCATTAAATTCTGAAATCAATAGTTGATTAATTTTGCCTATCTACGCCTTGAAGATTCGACATATTCCTCCTCCTAGTTAGTTGATGCATTAGCCAAGCATGCTCTTGGTGCACGTGTCTGATTTCTGGTTTGGATGAAGGAAATTTCATGCCATTTGACTTGTTTCCTTTCATTATTAGTGTTCTAACGCAATTTAGTTTCTACAAAAAATTAATAATAATAATAACAACTTGAAATTGTTATCGGGTGAAAGAAAAAAAATTAACTAGTTAATAAAAGCTAATTGGAAAGAAGAACAATGAGCATAGAAATTGAGATGACTCCGTTTTCTTTTGTAGTATTTTGATGATTGATTTTCAAACCAAACAAAATTTAATAAAAGAAATGAGTGTCCAGAATTAGTTTTTGAGTGTAATACAACTTTTATGTGTGTGGAGTGATTAAATATAAATAATTTAAAAGATATAAATGAGGACCTTTTTCTCTATTTTAAAGAGTATATAAAATAATAATCAACTTCTTAGAATAAACATATGATTGCACAAAATAATAGGGTGTTTTAATTTTTTTTTAGAGTATAAATGGCTCAATATCGAAAATTAACCTTTAAAAAAAAGTTGATATGCAACACTAGTGCAAAAAGGAGGCTTAGCCGTCAAATTATGCCCGTTAACTTGACCTTTTGTTTTGAGAAGAAGAAGATGATGATATGATGATAACAATAATGACAACAATAATAATTAATAAAAGGAGGAAAATGAATGGTTGTGGATTAGCTCCACCACCACTACGGAAATTGCAAGAAATGAAAGTCAAACATGATATTATTAAAAGATGGTAATCGATTGATGGTTGAAATTTAAGTAGCATTATTTTAAAGGTACATACAAAGTGCAATTTGCCGTGCGCATTCCCCCTAGTTGTTCACTAGATTTCAATGAAATCACTAGTTTCTTTTCTCTTCTCTAGAAAGTGAAGATGCTTATGTACCATTGCACGTATGATGTCTTAATGACATTGACCCAAAACTAATATCGCCATTGGAGCCGGATTGCAACCTATATGCGGATGAATTGACACCACTAACTATTCTCATGGACTCAGCTTTTTATGATATTATAAAGTTACTTTATAGTACCGAAATAGTGTGAGTTTGTAGTTCATAAAGTGTGAACGTTTACACTAAAGAATAGCTCTTGTTACTATTATCATCGTTAATAACACTTGTAAAAATGTACAAGGAAAGAGAGAGAATTATAACATCATATATCACTTTTTTTTTTTTTGATTACATGAGACTATTGCTCAGATTACAACTCATATACATGAGACTATTACTGATATTTACAAATCAGACTATTACTGGGACCAACTGACATCAATACTAATGGAGCTCTGTCCAGATTTTAACCCTCACAAATATTCGAGGGATGTCTACTCCTCACTCATGGGTAAGGGAGAAGACTACATTCACTCAAATTAATTGAGGAAGGAAATACCCCCACAATACTTTTGTGGGGGTTCGAACTGCTGCCCTTCAAGTTGGAGGGCAGCAGCCCTGGCCACTCGGGCTACTGCCCGAGTGGTTAACATCATATATCACTTGCTAAAGCAACTGTGTAATTATTCAATAGATGCAATACAAGCATTTTAGTTTAATTTTGTTATGTGCCGTTGTACAAATTCAATTGGAGTCTCAAAGTTTTGAAGTGGGTGTGAGTCACCACTTTGTGAGTTTCATCATATAGCATTGAGTCATTGTCGACTTAAATGGTTGACAAAAGGCAACATTATAAAATACGTTGTCTTATGTCCTGATTATTTGAGATTTTAGGGTTGAAGTTGACTTGATTTAGGAGGGAGGCTTTATTAGATGGACTGCGGATGCGTTTTATATACAATTAAATTTATGTGCATGTATGATTTTATACTTTAAAATTCCCTCAATTATATCAGTTAAATATAAGGTTTGACTTTGATGATTAATTTTCTGTCCTCTCTTGGGTGGTGGTATTGTATATTACTATAACATCACATAACTGGGTGTATTTTTGGCCATGTGAAGTCATTCAACCATTTTCTTCATTATTGTAAGTAAAATAGAATTAAATACCTCTCTTCTGCGATCAGCAACCTAATATCGTTTTATGAGTGCTTTACTGATACAAGTCTGATTTTTTAAAAATCCTAAGCTCTGTCGGAATTAAAAACTCAATTCAATGCTTGTTAGGACATGCCTCAAATCTGCTCTAAAGAGAAAGAGAAAGAAGAAGAAAGAAAGAAAATGTAGAGTTTAGTTTTAGTATTTTTCACTCTTATCTCCCACCTCAAAATATAAGAAATTAAGAATTGTCCATGAGATGATTATTCCAAATAGGATAATTGGATTAACAGTAACAATAATCTTCCACTATTTTGATTGTTTCATAAATGGATCAAAGACACATGAGGGCCACAACTTGGATCCAACCAAAAGCCCAAGACAGAGTGATGAAAAAGTATTGGTAAGTTTGACTGAACCCAACAAATCTTTTAGAATTAAAGAACCTGAATCTCTCACAAGGATTTTGTTGTATGCACACGAGAATGGCCGATTTTGAAATTTATGTTTCTAAGGGCATGTTTCGGTTTAGAACCGCTGTTTTAGTTTTTGTTTCCAAAGTGTAAGTGCAATAACCGTTCGGTAGAGTATATCTTAAAATAAATTACAAAACGAAGAAAACTTACTTCACCGTTAAAAATTGTAAAACAGGTTAGACATGTTTTTAGGATCCACCTATGTTATAACAGTGGTACCATACCACAGTTTTTATCTTTATTCAGCTGAGTCGTTGGATGTTTTACTGGTCAATCTAATGGCTGAAATTAATTATTAGATAATTGATGCTGCAACCTGCAATCGTTGGAACCGGTTGCGTTTTAATGTAATATGATTTGCGAGCTTGTGGTGAGAGAGTTTGTTGGTACTGCATCAATGGAAACTGATTTCATCTCAAATCGATCTGGAGAAAGCAAAATAAGACAAAAAAAATTGGAATTAGGGTTTAGCTATGTTTGTCGCAATTAAAAATTTCTAATGACTCGTAATGTGAATATGGCGTGTGTCTTGTAGGCAATCGATGGCGAAATTATAATCAACAGGGCAAGGGGCAATCGGAAGTTAGCGGTGCTGAATTTTTAGGCATATATGAAATCAGAGAAGTGAGGTTAGTAACGAGGAGTCATTGGTTAATTTAATTGCAACGAGCATTGGATTGAAGGAGGAAGATGCAATAAAATTCTTGCAGAATAAATGAAGATTGGCCCTGCATAAGGAAATCGAGAAACAATGAGAGGCATGAAGGGACAAACAATGAGGGCATAAGCTAGTGCAACTGTCCAAGCAATATATGTTATTTTCATTTTTTTTTCTTTCGTCTTCGTGAATTATGCAAGCGTGGAAGAACTTTTCAGTGAACAAAACTTCAAGCCAATGAGGAAGATGTGAAGAAACCCAGCATATATATGTCAATGCGACAATAATTCAATTTGATTTTCAGAATAAAATAAAAAATTAAATTGCAGCATGAGATAAATTAAAGCTGCACAAGACTATAGAGAAATGAACAAATTAAAGAACTCCACCATGAAATGATTTGAGATATCTTTTGATGTTTGATGAGAGAGAAAATTTCGTCAGGATTTATGGATATAGAGAAAGAGGAGTGTTAGAAAAGAAAACGGTGCAGAAGATTGTCCTTTCATCCATTTGGCCTTTGGCAGGGGCTTCCTTCGATTTTCACCTGGACTTCATAAATTCCTCAAATTTCCTTCTTGATAACAGTAATCTTGCGTTCGGAGAGAGGTGAGTCACCGTGTTTCGTCACATCCAAATTTACCTTTTCTTAACCGATTTCTCCGGTCTTATCCAACACAAACGTGGCCATCTCTTCTCCATTCGATTGGTTGCTTTTAAATCCAATGGATATATTAAATGAGGACAAAAATTGTGGTATGGTACCACTGTTGTAACATAGGTGGATCCTAATCCATGTTTTTAATTTATATTTTTTAAAAAAATGTAAAATAAATTGTAAAATACTTACCATATGTTTTCCTAAACTTTGCTCCACATTTTCTTAACTGAACGTAATCTCTTCTTATCCCAAACTTTATGGTGATCTTCTCTCACAATTTCATCCTCTGATAATTTTTTCATTTTCCAAGTTTATTCATCCCAACGATTTCTTCATCATATCATGTATTAGTGCAATTGATGGAACCTACATATATTGTTGTGTGGTCACCAACACATAAACAAACATCATATTGGGATAAAAGATTTAAGTGGCTCAAAATTTTATGTGTGCGTGTTATTTTGACCTGATGTTTACATTTGTATGTACAAGTTGGAAAAATACTACCAATGACTCTAAGGTAAAAATATTTATATATGCCTTAAATTGATTAGAAACTGAGTTTCCTATATGTGTGTGTGTGTAATTTTATCTTTAGCTTCTTTTTTTTTTTACCCTATTAAGTTTTGCTTTATTACTACTACTTTTAGGATAATATTATGTTGTAGACTTTGGATACATAAATATGAAAGGATTTTTGACACTATATGGAAGTGAGTGATATCATTTACGTGGTTATAGAGGATCTGGTCGAGCACAATGGGTCCTTTAGAATTGTTTAATTACATACATTCATCATTGCGTTACTTGCATAATGTAATTGAGCATTGCTTTGGTGTTTTAAAAGTGCGATTTTCAATTTTAAGCAATGTGCATAATTATAAATTACATAAACAATGATTAGCTCCAATTGCATGTTATGTTTTACATAATTTTATTCAACGAGAAAATACAAGAGATAGGTTCTTTGATGATTTTGAGATGCAAGATATGATTATCGATGATGAAGGAGATAATAGTAAGCCACTTAATAATATTGATTTATTTCTAGCAAGTGTTGTAGAGATGAATGCTACAAGAGATTAAATTGCAACTTCTATGTGGCATGATTACATGTAATTCATGAGGTCTATCATGTAATTTGATAATCATTTTGTTTAAATCATATATGTTGTAATATTTATTTTAAATATAGTGTAAAATAATGACAATGTAAAACCTTCTTTTTTAAAATAATGCTAATCTTAATTATTTATTGTATGGTTGTGTATGTATTTATATAATCTAATAATTTATTTAATTTTTTAATGAATTATTTGTTCGGCGAAGGGAGATTTACTAACTAAAATTCATAGTATTAGTTTAAAAATTATTTTTTAATTATAAGTATGAGCTAAAAATTTAGTAAAAAATTATTTTTGAAAATGGTACTATTGAACACATGTTACATACTAACTGTTTTTATCATTTTCAATTGTTCATCAAACACATGTCACTATTTTCAATTTTAATATATAAGATACAGAAAATAGTACTTAACATATACTTAAAATTTGAAATACAATAACTGCAAAATACTATTTTCATTCTCATTTTTTTTTAAATATCAATAAAAAGATAATACCGAACAAGAATTTTTTGCAGAGGAGGTAATTTTTATTTTATATTAATTTCTTGTTAAGGCTAAAGTGTATCAAATCTACAAATTTGACCAATGATTAATACACCCAAATTCCAATCCATGGTTGGGTTGAGAATAATGCTGACTGAAAATTTTTCAATCCTTTAATAGGCAGATGTTATTTTTTAATTCAATTCAGTCCTCAATAAATGTGACAATGGGTGGTATTTAAGCAGTTTTTATGGTGTTTTTAAATAAAGGTGGAGTTTACTTAATTTAAAATTTTAACCTAAAAATATGGCTTAATTTTAACCTAAAAATATCCATCAATCTGAGGCAAAAGATGGAGATACATAAGGGTTATTTGTTGACAGTTAGATACGTTGGATTGGGTTACTTTAGCATGAGTAATATCGATCTTGTCCTTGGTGGCAAAAGTGAGATTATTAAATAATTTTCTTTTTATGTTTGTTGATGGTATTATTGCATAAACTCTTTTTTTTTTTTTATAAGAAAATGAAACTTTTCATTCAACTAGTTTAGAGAACAAAGACAAAACATCTGCTGGGTATTCACTCGACCAAATTACAGTATCCAGGCTTTTTAAAGCTCTTTTGGCAAGAGAGTGAGCAATTGCATTGCATTGCCTTGGCACATATTGAAGTACAAGAGATTGAAAATCTTTATTGCTTTTTTGGATCTCTGAGATTGTCCACCAAATTTCTGTTTTGTTGTTGATTTTTTTGTTTACTAGGTTAGCCACCTCACTACAATATGTTTCCATTATCAAGTTATTGAGGTTTACCTTCTTCGTGACCTCTAAGCCCTACTCTACAGCTTGAGGTTCTAGAAATGATACATTCCCATGGAAAAATGCATTTTTGATTGCTGCATCTATCACCTTCCCTGATGAGTTCCTTATCACAGCCCCCAGACCTCCTTTCTGCTTATCATTCTGAACAACAACATCCACATTGATTTTAAAATGGTTGAAAGGTGGTGGTTTATGTTCATGTTGCTTATTGGTCTGAGAATCAATTTTGAATTCTTCTGGCTTTCTCTGCACTTTTTTATAAGCATCCATAACAGCTCTAGCTTTGGCTGCTAAAAAAATGGGATCTGGCCTCCTCCTTTCAAATATGAGCTTGTTTCTTGTGTTCCATGTAACCCACCATATTGCAGCTACTAGTTGAACTCATTATTACCCAGACTGTCTGTTAATCTATGCATCACACTCAGCACGTCTTCTTTAATAATATGCTTAATTTCATCTTTCAAGTGCGTGAATTTCCAGATTTTCCTAGCCATCCTGCATTCCGTTAGAGCTAGGAAAACATTTTCACACTTGGCTTTACACATCTCACATATCGGTTCTTGCATAACCTTCATTTTCCACAAATTATCAGCCATTGGAAGCAAATTCCTTACAGCTCTCCAAACAAAAATCTTGATCTTCTCTGGTAAATCTAACCTCTAGATTTTGTGCCATCCTTATAATCCCCTTTTTGAAACTGTTGGAGGTTTAGAGAATTTGAGATTGAGGGCTATTTGATAACTACTCTTCACTGAGTACATCCATTTTTTGTCATAGTGCCATAACAACATATCCTCTTATGGGGTTCTGGGAAGTGGTATTGCTTTTATGCACGCTGCATCCTCATTTGCAAAATTTGCATATCTTTCATTGCATTGATGATCTGAATCAATAAGCACTCTTGAGCTTTTATGGGCAAAGATGGCTTGAAAATTGGCTTGAAGGTGATAGGCTTGGGAAGCCAATTGCTGGATTGAATTTAGATTTTGTCTCCCCTCCCCACTCTCTATCTCAAATGTTTTTTTTAAGAATATGTCTACCCTATAACATAATTCTCCATATGAATGAGGGGTTATAGCCTGCTTTGGCAAAAAATTAGTTTGCTCAAAATATATGGCCTTCATAACTTTAGCCATCAACGAATCCAAGTATTGAATTAGCCTTTACCCTTGCTTTGCAACCAAGGCTTTAATGAAGCTTGACATATCTCTAAAGCCTGCCCCTCCTCTACTCTTAGCACAACTCATTCTTTCCTATTTTGCCTAATGAATCCATTTCTTATCCTCCTTTGACCCCCACTAGAACCTTGCAATGACTCTTTAAATATCATTACAAAGGCCTAGAGGGATCTTAAAAACACTCATGGTATAGGTTGGGACTGCCTGGGCAACTACCTTAATAATGACCTCTTTGCCTCCACTAGAAAATAACTTGTGCTGCCAACTGGATACCTTGTTCAAGACCCTGAGCTTAAGCTCATTAAAGAAACTTGTTTTCTTTCTGTCCATTATTGAGGGTAATCCCAGGTACTTTTCATGTCTGGAGACTATAGTGACTTGAAAAATGTTTTTAATTGCTGCCACCTACTCTTTTGAAACTTTGCCGTTGAAAAACATAGAGGACTTCTTGATTAAAGAGCAATCCCAAAGCTGTTGTATAGCAATCAATTTTTTTTTTTTAGATGTCTGCAATCTTCTATAGAAACCTTTGTAAATATTAGATTATCACCCGCAAAGAGTAAATGGGAGACTGTAAGATTTCTATCAAATTTCAGTCCATGAATTAGCCTTTTTTCTTCTACCTGCATCAATATATTTGAAAACACCTCTGCATATATCAAGAACAAGTTGGGAGATAAGGGACACCCTTGTCTTAAACCCCTTTGAGGGCGTATAAGGCCCTTTGTAGCTCTGTTAATAATGACTGAAAATGAGGAGGTAGTTATACAGTCTATAACTAAATTTATCCATTTATTGGAGAAGCCTAGTCTTTCTATAGTATGCCTTAAAAAAGACCACGCAACCTTGTCACAAGCTTTGCTTATATCTAGCTTAAGAGCCACTTAAACCTTCTTTTTCCCCTTGTTATGCCTAATATTATGTAAACACTCATAACCAATAATGATGTTATCTGTTATCAATCTATCAGGAACAAAGACACTCTGCATTGGTGATATAATATGATGAAGGATTTTTTTTCCCCTTGTTTAGCTTGCTTCAACCTCTTTACTAGCTCCTTCAGCTTCCTATCTCTGCTGCCAAACTCTTTTTGGCTCCAAAGAATTAGTTGTGCCATTGATCTTTTTGCAACATTTTGAAACATATGGACTGGACTAGCATCGCTGTTGGTATGCCATTTGGACCACTCCTATTTTACAATGTTCCTACATCTTTCGTAAGAGCTTTAGATGTCTTCACAATGGATTCGAGTGAAAGTTCTCTTCGTATAAACTAGGCTCCTCTGTCTCCCATTGATCTCCATCATGACTGGGCTATGATCAGACTCTCAATGAACTAAATTTGTGGCCAGGTCATCATAAAATTTAGTTTTCCACCCTTGATTGCACATAAACCCATCTAACTTTTCCTCAATCAAACATGGTCCAAATGTTTGTTTGACCAAGTAAATGGGTATCCTCTGCTTCCTAAGTCAAAAAGCTTGCAATCACGAACAACAGTTCTAAATTCAGCAATTACAACAACATTTCTATCCAACCCTCTACTTTTCTCATTTAAGCTAAGAATCTTGTTGAAATCTCCAAAGCATAGCCATGAGAGAGTGGACATACCTATTAATCTCCTTATTAGTGTCCATGTGTGTTTTTTCTAGTTTGTTTCAGGATGCCTATATATCCCCATGCCTCTTTAAACTTTATCTCGTGTACTTTGGACTTAGAAGTCAATATGGTGCTTGCTGTAAGAGCAAATTTGAACATCAATATCAGCTCTCCACAAGAGAACTAGGCCTCTATTTCTTCCAACACTATTTACACCAAAACAATTTTCTAATTGTAGCTATTTGCATGTCTGCTTAACCTGTTCAGTCTTCAACTTAGTTTCATAGAGAAACAAAAGTTGAGGCTTGGGTGGAGAATTTTTTTTAAGGTTAGGCACGTTCGAGGATTCCCCAAACCTCAAACGATCTAACTTATAAGCTTTATGGCTGTCGGCAGGGTTGCTCCCCAGACTCTGTCGATAAATTTTCAATAGACATCCCCTCATTTTATGTCAAGACATTTATTTCCTCCTCCTACACCAGTTTGAGCTTTGTTGCTGTAGAGGATATTTGAATCTGGTTTGCCTGCGAGACTACTGGACTCCCTAGCTTTAGTTTTTTACGTTTTAGGCTTGGTCTTATCTGATCTCTCATAGCTCTCTCTTAGGGAAACCGACCCAATAACACACATTCATGTTACTGCCATTTCTCTAGCTTGTAACTTTCATTTCTTTCTTTTAACTCTTGCATTTTGGCTAGAGGTGTGATTCATTTCAAGTACTTGTTCACAACCCATCTTTTGCTCTGAAATTTCAAGGCCCAACAAGCTCATTGTCTCATTTCCACCATTCGTTCTATTTTCCCGCCTCTTGTCTATATTTTTTTCCCACTATAGTTCTCTTTTCTTTAGGCACCACCCCTATATCTGTTGCAGCTACTTTTTGAATTTGAGCTATAGCTCGTACCATATCGATATCCTTAATTAATGAGCCCTCACTTAATATTTCCACTTGGGTGATACTTATTGGCTCTATATTCCCATCTGTATCGGGTTGGTTTAACTCGAGTGCAATCTTTTTTCTCAAGTTAAACTGACCCGTTTCTTCACAAGGTTGTTCTTGACTCATATTGTTTTCCAATGCTGCATTTGATGCTCTCCATTGTTCCTTAGCTCAATTTTTCCTTGACCATTCTGCTTTAGTTTCTGCTTTCATTCATGCTCCAAAGGCTAGTTCATCATTTGGCTACCCTTTATAGGCAAGGCATTCTGTGTATTGGTGCCCAATCCTTCCACAACAAAAACAGAACTCTGGTAATCTTTCATAGGCTACCCTCATTGACAGTTGCTCTCCATCTTCCAGCTTTAATACCAGACGTTTGGTTAATGGTTGTATGACGTCCACCAGAACTCTAATGCGTGCAAAAGAACCAATACACTCCCCTGTTTCATCTATTTCCACTTCTTCCACCTTCCTAATTTTTCCTCTTATCTCCTGTACAATCTCCTTATCCATGCACATAATGGGCATGTTGTGAATTTGCACCCAAAAAGAAGTGTGAGTGAAAACTTGTTTTTTGATATCCCCAACACCAATTAGTTCTGCTAGTATCATTAGCGATATGTCAAAATGCCATGGCCCTCCGTAAATAATTCTTTTTTTTTTTTTCACTTGCTGAAGCAAACTTGAAGACAAAGATGTTGTCCCTTAACCTCTCCACTTTCAGCTCCTTCGTAGATCTCCAAGCTTACTGCATAGCTATCCTTAGCCCTTCATGGGGCACACTCCGAGCATGAAGAATTTTCCCAACCAGACAGTGTGCTACTAATTTTTCTCCTTTTGTCTTCATTCTTCCTACGAAACTAATCATATTCTCCTCTTCTGAATTCAAGGTTATAGGTTCACACCTATGTATGAGTTCATCATCATCCATCTTTTCCCTTTTAAACCTAAGGATTGCTATTTAATACTGTTACCTTCCCCATCAACTAACTTTACTTTATATGTTTTCCTAAGCTTCAATAACCCCTAAGCAAAATCTCTGTTATTATTTTTAAGAGATTTCCCCAACTACACCCAACTCGCGAGTGACAATCTGAATCCATCAGAGATCCTCATAAACTTCCTGTCTAGGTTCCTTTTAGAGAGAAAGGGCCTAGAGGAAGACTAGCAATTTCTAACATAATCTAATCGTATAAACTCCTATTTAAAAACTATAAATAGATTAAATATAAAAAATCAAGGAATGTTTTGTCATTTCTTTTTCAATACTTGAATTTACCGACGAATTGATTTAACTGAGATTACATTTCACATTTTTTTAATAATTTTTAACCATGTTCTAATACAAAATCTTAAAAATTTAAAAAGTAAGCAAGGGGTCAGCTCAGCACAATCCCACCACACTTGAAAGTTGACACCACTGCCACTAATTTTAGTCACCAGCCAAGCAAGAAACTTCACCCCTGAAAAAAAAAAAAAAACTGGAGCAAATGCATGAAGTGAAAAATGTCTAAGAAAATTCCACTGGATATAATCGCAGATATTTTCTGTAGACAACCAGTGAAGAGTCTCCTGCGTTTCAGATGCGTTTCAAAAACATGCTGCTCCTTGATCGACAGTCAAGATTTCATCAAGCTGCATCTCAACCATTCCATCACGACCAGGTCCAATCGCAGGCTCATTCTCAAAGGTGCACATGATCTCTACGCTTTAGACTTCGATACGCTTACGCTTGGTATTGGGGTTCAACCCCACCACCACCCTTTGAATATCGGCAGTGGGACTGAAGTTCTTGGCTAGTGTAACGGTTTGATCGCTTTGTGTAATTCTGTACAGGAACTTGCTCTGTTTAACCCATCAACTAGAAAGTTGAAAACACTCCCACTCCCACCCTGTCTTGTTGGGTTTCCGAGTGCTTTTATTTTTTATGGGTTTGGGCAAGACAAAAGTAATGATGATTATAAACTAGTTAGAGTGTTACATTTCAAGGGAAACGATGGTGATGATGTTGAAGTCGAAGTCTATAGTCTAAAGACCAACTCTTGGAGAAGAATTAGTAACTTGCCTAGATTTCTTCGTGATTTCTACGATTACCTTTATCATTCTTTGTTTAGGAAAGGTTATGGTGTGCTTGCTGGTGGTGCTCTACATTGGGTATCTCCTAAGAGCTCCACACGGTCTGTCATTGTGGCTTTTGATCTGGTGGCCGAGGAGTTTTATCAGTTGCCACTGCCTGACTCCGTTAACGTTAGCTATGTGAATGTTCATGTGGATGTGGGTAGTTTGGAGGGATGTCTATGTGTTTTCTGTTTCTACAACCTAGTTTATGTTGACATGTGGATGATGAAGGAACATGCGGTTAAAGAATCTTGGACTAAGTTGTTTTCAGTTCAGGAGCCAACACCAACAAGAAGCTTTTTATTTCTGAGACCTTTAGGTTATTCAAGGAATGGTGTCAAGCTTCTCTTGGAAGTGAGAAGGGAGAAACTTGTATGGTTCGATTTAGAGACGAATAGTCTCAGGACTGTAAAGATTGACACTCATGGTCTGGATTTTGTTGATACAGAGATCTGTATGGCAAGCTTTGTTCCTCTAAGTGATGCAGGTGGTGGTTGTGGTGGTGGAATCAATGGCATGAAGCGGCGAAACCTAGAGGAAAAGGAGAAGATACATAAGAAGAAAAGGTAGAACAGCTATATCTGTATATGTGTTTAAACTGTTTTCTCATTATTGTTATTTTTGTTGTAAACAAATTTTTATTCTATAATGGATTCTTAAAAGCGTATGCTAGGAGTTGGAATTTCTAGTTTCGTTCCATATCTTAGTTTTGGCTAAACATTTACAATGCTTTGCAAATTCCATGAGGGAAGCAAAGTTAAGATTATCTCTGTTGTGTTACAATTTCAATGTTAATCACTAGTATAATGCAGTAGTAATCTCTGTATTTTGATTTTTGAGGTGCTCATGTATGGATCATTATTGTTTTGCTCAGGGATGATTTCTTATCTACTGGGTTTAAGTTGGTTTTGTAATCACATGTAGAGAACGCAGAATTGGAGCAAAGTGAAAGGAGGTAAGGAGGTAAGCAAATTACTTTTCTCATATTATAAGTTATTAGAGTTGATTTCTTTATTTTCCAGTATGTTCAATTGGTTAATTGCTTAATTTTGGCTATTGGTTAAGCAGTTTTATAAGTATTAATAATACCAGCATAATTTACATATCCAGTGACCAGTGTGCAATGTTAGAAGGACTAGTGACTTCCCTCTTTGACTTTGTAATTGATCTAGCTAGTTATTGATTTGCTGATTTTGATGCCGTAAGCTCCAAAGGAAGCAGTGAAGGGTTCTGATAGTAGTTGTTTATTTTGAAGAACTATGTAAAGAAAGTTTCAGCTGCAAGGTGCACATTGCGTTGACATATATCCTTTTGTAAAATCTTGATATCTACCTTGAACGTTTTGTTCTCTTTTTGTAACTTGTATGTTCTTATGTCAAACTATTCCAACTTGACTTATATTTGAATTGAGTTGTACTAGCGACAAGGGTATTACCTCATGACCATAGGTAAATCTTGTTGTCTTACAGTTTTTGAAATAGAAAATGAAAAATAGTTGCAAATGGATCTTGAAAAGGTTGAAGTAGAAATTGGATTCTGTTAAAAGCAGGTTTCATTGTTTTTCAGTAAGCTTTTTGGAAAGCTCAATTCCAACTAGGGTTGGCAGAATTCCCTGCTTCCGATCTCAGCCCGTTCGAAATGGGTTTTGGGACAAAATTTTATCCTGATTTACTATTTGGGTCGAGATTCATGGTGTTTGAAAATCTTAATTGAGATGAAAATTTGGGTTTTTAGAAATATATGATAAGTCAGTATAATGAATTGCATATATCGAACATGTAGGTCATATGTGTATGATAAGTTGTCTTTAATAAATAATATATATGACATGTCGGATACAGGCATATGACATGTCGTGTTTTGCTAAATCAACAGTGTATGACAAAACCCGCATGTCATCTTGGACAATTTGGGATTTGATCGGGATTCAGGATCCCAATCGGGACAAGACCGAAGCACATTTTTGTCTTGATTTATTATTTGGGCAGGTTCAGGATTGACAAATCTTGGCCTGTCCCGTCTCGTTGCCAACCCTAACTCCAGCATAGATAAAATATCCTTAACAAGATTTGGTTTTGATTTCATCCTCAAGCTAGGCATATGTGTATCCTTTTCTCATCAGTCGGACCTCCTCCATTTACATAGTCGGATCTCCCCCATTTATATGTATTGCTCATTGGTCTTGCATATATTTCAGATGCCTAAACCATCAAATTTGAGATTTATTCATTATTTGCACAGTAAGACCAACAGTTATCAACAAGAAAAAAAATGAAAAATTGCTTGAGAGAAGCTCATTCGCTCTGGCACCTGAAATAAGTTTAAATTTGGAAGGATTTAAGTAATGCATTTAAAAAACTTCTGATATTTTTGCAATAACAAGGACTCAAGTGAAAACTATCCAAGAAAAGAAAGTGTAAAATTGATTGAATTATAAATTAGATTACAAAATAGCCCAACCTTTTACAAAATTCTATGAAATCTATAATTAAAGTGAAAACGATGAGTTCTTGTTGGTGTTAAAATTTGAACTAAGCAATGAAGAAGCGACATGTGTATGAGGAGTGGCAGTGAAACAAAGTGTTGTTATACTCTTATTAATTAGCAAGTGATATAAGACAGTCTACTTTGTATATAAAAATACACTAGTTATTTTTCACGGAAAGACTGGAAGAGTCACAATAATCCCACTTAAATTCCAAACTTCTTATGTAAATATATATAGCTTTGGTGAGAGGGCCTTTCTAGTGCACTTTAGCTTATTAATAAGCCTCTTACACACTTATTCCTTATCACAAGTTTATATTTTTTTTCAATAATAATAATAATAATAAAAATAATAAAAATAATAAAATAAATAAATAAATAAAATGAAATAGCAAAGTTATATGTAATAAAACAAAAACCACTAACCCAATGCCTATAAAGATACAATGTCCTTAAAACAAATTTGTCACTTTCACAATGATGCTTGAGTTACATTGGCATTTGTCTCGTAAGATATAATAGATTTGAATAATGCTTGTAGCACAACCTTACTATTCTTGTAAAATTCAACAAGTGTTTGAATTCTATTACGTTGAAGCCTAAAGTTAGAGAGTATTTGCTTAAGAGAGAAGAGATGAAAATCACTTCGATTTTATTGTGTTTTGCAATTGAACATGGAAGCCAATATATAGGTTTTTAAGAATTGAGTCCCTGATAATTCTCTTTAAAGCGGCTTCACTTCTCTCTCATATATGTGATTTCTTAATAAAAAATAACCATCTTATTCTACTTAGATTCCTAATGCATAAAAATTCATTAAAAGCATAGGGCACCCTTTTCTTTCTATGAGCATCATTGTTTTTCATCATAGGAATAGATAGGAAGGTAATCCCTTCATGATCTAGCAAGGTATTTTATAATTAAATTGTGCCTTTGAACCTAGTTTTTAGAATATCCAATCAGCTAGGTTTCATGCCATTGTTTTGGTGTTTGCTTCGAGCCATATGATGATTTTACTAATTTACATACTTTATTTTCTTGTCTTAGAGCTACAAAGCCTTCAAATTATTCCATATAGATTTCGTCATCTAAATCTCTATTTAGAAAGACTGTTTTTACATCCATTTAATATACTTGTAAATTACTCAATGCAGTAATTGCTATTATCATCCTTATGGAATTTATTCTCGTTACAAGAGAATAAGTATCAAAGTAATCAATGTCTTCTTATTGCTTATAACCTTTATCACAGGCCTAGTCTTGTACTTATCAATTGATCCATTAGCTATCATTTTCCTCTTGAAAAGCCACTTGGATCCTAAAGGTTTGTGTCATGGAGGAAGATTTACTAACTCTTAGGTATGATTCTATAAGATGGATTCAATTTCACTATTAATAGCATCTATTCACAAAGTGACTTCTACTGAACTTAAAACTTTCATAAAGCTTTGTGGTTCACTCTCTAGTTAAAAAGTTAGAAAATCTAAACCAAAAGAGTTTTTCTTTTTAGCTCTTTTACTACGTCTACGTTCAAAATTGAATCTCTTGTTTACTATTTTGAATCTTGTCTTTGCTTGGTCCTCACTATCTTCAGTGATAGCCTCATGTGTTCATTTAATCGAACTTGAATGCCTTTTGAATTTACATGGAAATACATGTTTAAAAAAAAAAAGCTTTTCTGGATTTCATTATCGTATTCTTATGAATGTATGATATATTCGACTCATATACAAGAAATCGATGAACATTACTATTATGTGCATAACCATTGAAAACACAATTTATAGTTTTTGTTCCTATCTTCACTTTCTTTTTAACACTTGTAAGTATTTTTGAGAAGGTACTTTACCTTTCCATAATTCATAAGGGGTTTTTCTGCTTTCTTCTAGGGTGCCTTATTTAAAAGGTAATTAACTAATAAAATAGTTTCTCCTTCACATATTTTGAGTAACGAAGAACTTATCAACATTGCATTCATCATTTCTTTTAAGGTATGACTTTTTTGTTCAACGATCCTATTGGATTAAGGTGAATAAAGGGCTGTGATTTGATGTATGATTTCCTATTGTTTACAAAGTGACTTAAATGGACAACATACTCACCACCTATATCAGTTTTGACTCCTTAGTTTTCTTATTTAGTTGATTCTCAACTTCATTTTTATAGAGCACAAATTTCTCTATAACTTCGTCTTTGCTTTTTAAAAAGGGAAATTATCATTCATATACCCTATACTTGCTCTGTTATAAAAAATACTACAACACTTTCAGGGTGTATCAATCGTCCACCCTTAGTTGAAAAAATGTTTCAGTCGACCACCAAACCGTTAGTTGCCGTTTGAAAGTTAACGGAGTTACAGTGAATTGACGATTTTACCCTTGAAAATTATCACTTGTGTACCCTTAAATTATCATTTGTATCATATGAAAAGACTAAATTACCCTTTTGACGTCATCATACTTAAACGGCAACTAACGGTTTGGTGGTCAACTGATACATTTTATCAACTTAGGGTGGACGATTGATACACCCTCAAAGTATTGTAGTATTTTTGATAATGGAGTAAACTAAGGGTATACAAATAATAATTTCCCTTTTAAAAAATACACATAACCAAATTTTGTGCATTTATGATAAAGATAATAAAATATTTATTACCACCCATCGACAGTATAGATTTAAATTACATATATTACTGTGTATTAAGTCAAGTGATTCAGTGTTCTTTTCAATTATTTGAAATGACATCTCAACACAAGATTCACACTTATGTTTCATATCAATTTGGAACGTGGGTATATGATTCATATTAATTAACTTATGCCAGACATTATAATCAATATGTCCTAATCTACCATTGACACAACTTAAAAATAATTTTTAACTCCCAAGTATAAGAGTGTCTTGTTATATTATAATTTCGTGAGTCCGAGGTCGATCCACAGAGAAAAATTTTAACTTGTTTATTTTATTTTATCTAAAAATGAAAATAAAACTTGAATATATGCAACTTTATTTAAGTGAAATTATGAAATTAAATTAGTTAGGGTCATGGATCCGCTCTTAGTAGTAAATTAAATTTAATAAATTCTTCTTGCCATTTTTTATTTAGGTTTATTACCCAAAAGGTTAATTATATAAATTATTATTATTTTTCCATTAATTTTGTTATGGATTAAGTATTTATTGTGCCAAAGTTTAATTTGTCTACGATAAGTCAAAATACCATTTTACCAAACCTTATATTAAGATATCAAAAATTTCAAAATATAAATAAAATAGAAAATAATTTATTTTATATAATTAAAAATAGAAGTTGATTAAATCATATTTATTTCCTAAGAGTTTCACCTTATCCTAACTATTATTATTTGGCTAACTATAATTGAAATAAAAATAATTATTAAAATTAAATTACTCATAATTAAAAGGAATAAAAACAACTAAAATTGAAAATAAAACTAAATTTATTTATAAAAATAATTATACAAAATATTAAAACACACCTGAAAAATAAGATTATAGGGAAATTAAGAGAAATTGAGAATAAGAGAGATGTCCAAAATATAAAAATGAGATTCTATTTATAGAAAAATACATTCATAATCTAGTGTGTTGCAGTCCATCATAAGCTTTATGCATGTGCTCCTCACAACCTTTAGATCGAGATCCAATGACTGGTCAAACTTTAAAAGTCAACATTACACATGGGATCATGTGAAGCATCTGATTCGGTCAAAGAACGGTTGAAATTTGACAGGTTAATGGTTGGATCGGGTTGACCTGAATACAAAGGTTTGGATCCTACAACTTGCTTCACAACCATTGCCACGTGACATGATTGTGGCCATTGAATCATGAATGGTTGAGATTTAGTTAAAATTGACAGCTATCCAATGTATTCATATATATTATAAGCTTATTTTATTATTCAATCAGTGCTCGGTCAATAAAAAAAGCCAACTTTTTGCACAAGCTGAATTTTAAGCCGATCTTGACTCATCTTAATGTTTTCGAAACTCCAAAATCTAAATTTGACATCTGTTTATCTGTTTAGAGCCTCGAATTACGTGAATATAATATTTTACCTAATAAACACACAAAAATACACAAAATTAAATATAGTTAAGAAATAATTAATAATCCATAATATATTGCATAAAGACAATATAATTATAATATAAGCACAAAATAACATTTTTTATTGCTTAATAATCAAACAATTTTTAATACTAATCACACCCGCCAACCAGTTTATTGCTAGCCCTTAGCAATTAAAGCATTACATTAAATTAAGATTTACAAAATTCACATGTAAGTTAATAGTTGTTCATCTATCCTCTAAACTACCAAATAAATAAACTCTCCCAACATTTCTTTAGCTCTTTATTGTTAACTCATTATCTAGATTATCATCAAACTTTTTTTTGTGCTAAAGTAATTAATGCAATACTTATGGGGTTTTATTAAAAGAAAAAAACATTTTTGTTCCAAAATTCATTAGAAATTCTATTTTTAGGTAGTAGATTATTCACACATATTTTAAAATATTACATTTTTAACCCATGTAGCGAGTTTTAGGCTATTGACTCTCAGACCTGTTGGCCTTAGGGCCTTAGGTGTTGAAACACCCCTACGAACTTAATTACTCGGGTTTCTAATAAATAAACAAATAATATATTTATAACACATGTAGCGAGCTTTGAGCCAGTGACTCCCAAACTAATTGGTCTTAGAGCACTAGGTGTCGAAACACCCTTACAGACTTAATTATTTGTGTTTCTAATAAATAAGCAAACAATATATTTATAATACATGCAGCGAGCTTTAGGCTAGTGACTCCCAAACCAGTTGGTCTTAGAGCTCTAGGTGTTGAAACACCCCCATGAACTTAATTACTCAGGTTCTAAATATAGCAAAATTAAACATATTCAAATATATATATATATTTTTACAATATACATTTTCTACTACCTTAAATATTATCCATAATAAATCAAAATAACTAAATGCTACAAAAATTTTAACTTACAACCCATTACTATGTGTCATAATGTGTGTGTGAAGAATGGTTTAATAATACTGGTTAAATGAGTAAACAATTAAATCACTTAATAACCAATTAAAGGGTTCACAAATTTGAGTAATTCAAAGAAAAGGGAACAAAAAAAATTTACTATAAATTTCAAAATCAAAATATAATATAACAGGACTATTAGGATGCGTATCAAAAGTCGTGACTTTTTACACATCCATCTTAGACAAGTTTATTTTTTTTTTGGTTTTTTTAAACAAAAGAAAAGAGAGAAAAAAGAACACAAATATTTAAAAACACATGTCAACTATCCCCACCCCCCAAGTTAATCTAATCATTATCTTAACGATTTATAATTTTACAGTTATGCATACTAAAAAATAATAATAAAAGAGAAAATAATAATAAAAGAATAAGAGGGGGAGATCTCACCTGAACTCGATACATAAACTTAAAAGAAGATGACAAAGAATAAAATGTTACTCTTTTTTTTTTTGTATAAAACTCAAAGATTAAGAAGATGGATCTCTAGAGGTACTGCACTCTCCATATCCGGCTATCTTCAACTCAAATTTATCCAAAGTTAGTCTTTACAGTAAAACTTTGTAAAACATCACCAGGACTAAGACATTCCACAATTATCAACTATTTCATTTTCCCTTACCTGAACGAGACATTATCCTCAATGTTTTAAAAGGAAAGGGGAAGAGTTTAAAAGACATCACATGAACACTGTAATAGAAAATATTTACAAACAGAGAGTTAAATCTAATTTGCACTTCTTACTACTACTACTGCTACCATCATCAGTCGACCAATCTAGCGCATAAGTCTTAGAATCTGGCTTTAGTGTATAAGCTTACAAAAGATTAAGTAACTTATTAGCAGTATAAGCACAAATAAAGAGTTTTTTTTTTATACAGTAGGTGAAACAAAATGATTCTTAATTGTATGGTTAATAAAAGTTAGTAATCTATCATAAAAATTATTAACATTTAACAAATTGATAGATTTTTTAAGAATATTCAAATGAGCTCAAGATGCAAATATAATCAGTGCCTCAAGAGTTGCAAGATCTCCTACCAAAAAAATAAAAGTATCAGCATGATTTAGCATTTCAGATATTCTCTCCTACATACTTGATACCACTAATTCTTCTCCAATTGGTGGGCCAGAAAGACATCTTAGAGGTTTAATGGCTTTTGGGATAATACCTAGTAATTGGCTTCTTTTAGTAAAAACAGCTTATGAGACAAGCCTTGATAACCCTTGTTCATCTCCTTCATATACAAGGTGTAGTTTTCTCTCTGCTATGACACGACCAAGATTTACAGCTGCCTGAACGAACTCTTTGTACTTTCTATAGTGAAACCTAGAAAAGCCCACAAATATTTTTGAATTGTTTACTAGAAGATGCTGTTATTGGAATAATCTTAAAAAATAAGTTATGAGTGTTTAAAAAAGGAGCTCATATTTAAAGATCTTGGTGACAAAAATATTGAGAAACAACTGTAAATGGGTTGACATACTTGTCAATTGATGTGTAAAGCTTGTGGCTCAATAATTCAAAAGCAAGTAGTAAAAATAAAAATCAAATAGTGATTAGAAAAAAAACAGTAAAAGAAGAAAAATAATAATTAAATACAAAATCAAACCATTAAATGCAATAATGCAAATGATAAAAGAACAGCAAAATAAAAGGATATTTACTGCTAGTTATGATTGTGGCTCACATCTTCTTCTAGTTTTGCGTCTAATAACGGCTTGAACACCCTCTATAGGTCAAGGATAGGCTTCCCATCCAGTTTTCTTATAAACTGGCAAACATGGTCTTTTTGAGTCAGATTCCCAAGACTAAATTGTGCACTTTCATTTTGGAATAGTATCCACAAATTATGAATCTCAAGTTGCACATATCCGCTTCGATGTGTCTCAAGAGATCGTAAGATATCATCCAACGATTTTTTACTCAGGCCATCTATAAAGAATTTAATTTTATCTTCACGATTATCAGAAATCATTCCTAAAGATTTACAATTCGATCGTTTGCAACTAAGTCGTACACAGTTATGACATTTTGAGCCAAGTCGTTTAGCTCTCTTTTTTTTTATAGCAAATATACTTTCACTAAAACCAGGCATGTAAGAAACAAATGGATCAGAAAACTCACTTGCTAGTCGGAACTTTGCTTCAGTTAACCAACAAATGTTAGAAGGAATGCCATTGATCATTATCAAACACAGTCGTTTACAACGACTTTTGTAAATTTTCGTTAGGGCATTTTGGGGAGATAGGGAAAATGTTTATGCAGTTTATGTTTTATTTCTTCTATGTTTGTTTTTTAGGTTTCAGTTATTGTGAGAAACTGAAGATGCCGACTTAAGAAGTCACGAAGTATCGTTATCCGCCATTTATATGGAAAAATAAATCAAATCAAATGTGAAAGTGAACAAAACAACAAAAAGAAATCACACAAAGTAAAAAGAAAAATGGACTTACATTTGTCCTTTTATTGAGTTAACCTCAAGCTCCAATTGAAATTCATATATACTACCCTTTATTTCTCTTAGTTGTCTTTCTAAATCTTCAACGTAGGACACTAATGTTGGTGATTGCAGATCCTAAATTGGATGTGATTTATAATTTTGTAGCGAACCTCTTAAGTGAAATTTCACACGCAAAATGTTTTTAAAATGTGCGAACAAGATCTTTCTTTTTAAGGTACTTATGACATGTAATGAAAATTGATGAGAGAAAATACAATTGTCAAACAAACACGCTTAAGCAAGAAATATAATGCTAAAAAAATGTATAGTGTGCATCAATTGAGAAAAAAAATCAAACAATGAAATGAAAAATAACAGTAAAAAAATAACAAAAAAATTGAATCACTCATTAAAGATTTAATCAAGATTTAGTGGGTCACCCAAATTGATTTCGGTGTCTTCCTCACGTGGTTGATGTTCCAGATATGATTTTAATATTTGACCATTAACTTTAAATATGACACCATTTTTTGGATTCTCAATTTCTATAGTCCCATATGAATATATATTTTTTACAATAAATGAGTCACTCTACTTTAACTTTAACTTTCTTGGAAACAAATGAAGACAAGAATTTTAAAGCAACACTTTTTGACCAATCTCAAATATTTTTTGTAAAATTCTTTTATCATGAAAAGCTTTGTTCCTACCTTAATAATTCTTGAATTTTTATATTAATCATTCCTTAATTTCTCAAGTTCATTCAATTGCAATTTTCGCAAATTACCAGCAATCATCCAATTTTGAATTAAAAACTTTAATAGCCCAAAATAATTTATGTTCAAGTTTAACAAGTAAATAACAAGGTTTACTATAAATTAGCCGATAGGGTGACATTTCTAATGATGTCTTAAATGCAATAAGGTAGGCCCAAAGTACATCATTAAGTCTAAGCGACCAATCATTTTGGTTTGGGTTAACCATTTTTTTCTAAAATTTATTTTATCTCCCTATTTGCTAATTCAACTTAACCATTATTTGAGGATGGTAATGAGTAGCAACTTTATATGTAATTCCATATTTTTTCATTAAAGACTCAAGTGACTTATTACAAAAATGTTTACTTCCATTACTGATAATGGCTCAAGGGATTCCAAATCGACTTAAAATTTTTTCTCTTAAAAATTTTACCACAACTTTGCTATCATTATTTGGACAAGAAATTACTTCAATCCATTTGAGACATAATCAACTGCAACTAATATATACACTGTTGTGCAAATTTTAATGTACTCGCAAGCGCACGAATCAATTGTAGTGTAGATCAATGGTGACGAGTGTCGATCCCACGAGGAGGTGGATTTTAATTATATATAGAATTAATTTTGTAAATGGGTGGTTGGAATTATGGTGGAAATGATTTGGAATATGCTAAAACTTAAATTAAAATGGCGAGAATAAATTCTAAAATTGGAATTGCAATGGCGAGAATAAATTGAAGATAATTCTATTGAAATGACGTACTTGAGTATTCGGATCCGTATCAACATGCATCATGGGCTAAATATTTCTTATTAATGCCAATTAAATCATGAGGGGGGAATCCACACCTCATGAACCACACTCTAATCAATATGGTGCTAAGGGCTTATCCTGCCAAATAATAATAACCTTATACTAGAGAGCCGGTGTAACCAAGGCGGTATCTAGACAAGATCAGTATTATTTGTCGACGATAAGTCAAATCATCCACAAAAACTAGAGGGGAAAAGAAAATAGATTTACCAAATAAAGCCCATGACACATGTTGAGACTTCACCTTCAACCCAAGCTTGAAAGGAAATTAGCTACTCATAATTGAACTAGGGGCAAAATGGGAATTTATTAAAATACAAAGAAAATACAAGATGGAGAGAGAATTACAGAAAATGGATCCCAAAAATGGATTCAGAGCTATCAAATTAGGGGGGGGAGGCCCCCTTTTTATAGATACATGGAGTAAATCATGGCCATCGGATTAAAAACAGTTTGGACGCTCAGGATTGCGCCACGTCATCAGTCAACAGTCCACGGTTTGACCACGCGGATGAACAGTAACACGGTTTGACCCGGATGAACAGTAACGCGGTTTGGTTGAAAATAATCCTGTGTGATGCATGCACCGTACCCGAGATTTTTCGTCCACTGATATGCTGCCACGTCACCATCAACAGTACATAAGAATTTTAGTCCAACAGGATCGTGACACCTCATCAGTTAATGCCACATCATCGGTCAATGCCACGTCATCGATCCGTCTATGTGAACAGTGTCGTGAACAGTAACGTAGACAGTACCGTATACGTGAATAGTTCCGTACATGTGAATAGTGCCATTTTTCCTTTTATGCTCCTCCTAAGGTTTTCGACCGTCCTGAGTTCAAAAGTGATGTCCGTTTTGCCGTCTGATCTCTCCTTTATTGTGAAATGACTATAATGCCCCTAAAATACATAAAATACTTAATTAAAATAACACACACGTAATTACATCACAAGAAGGTTAAATACATAAAAGTAAGGGTTGTTAGTAAGACTTGAAATGTAAAATGACGGTTTTCTCCTTTATAAATATGTATTTTCTAACACTCAACATACACAAATCCAAAAGATAATGGAAACGAACCCATTAAATCAATTCCCTAACAGTCAAATATTTCTATCTTAAGTATAGGAATTAAGGGCATCATGTTTCTTTTAGTAATTGATCTCAATTTTTCACCTTTTTCACAATTTTTACAAAATTCATATGTGTCTTTAAATATGGTAGGCCAATAAAATCCACACTATAAAATTTTAATTGTAGTTTTTCTTGAAGAAAAGTGTCCACCAGATACTTCAGAATGACAAAATTAATCACACTACTTACCTCACTATCAGGAATAAATCACCAAAAAATTTGATCAGGGCTGTATTTGAATAAGTAAGGATCATCCTAATAAAATTTCTTTACTTCAACAAAAGATTTCTTCTTCTCTTGAGCATTTCATTGCAAAGACATTTTACTGGTGACAAAGAAATTAACAATGTTAGCATACCATGACATTGAAATAACAGAAAATAAAAATTCATCAGGAAAAAAATCATTGATAGGTGTTATGTTAGTGCTGAATGTTTATGTGAGTCTTGATAAATGATCATTAACGACATTTTCGGCACCTTTTTTATCTTTAATGGTAAGATCAAATTCTTGAAGTAACAAAATCCAATGAATTAGTCTCAGTTTGGCATCATGTTTACTCATCAAATATCTCACAGTAGCGTGGTCAGTAAAAACAACAGATTTAAAGCCAAGCAAATATAAACAAAAGTTGTTTAATAAAAAAATCACAGCAAGTAATTCTTTTTCAGTTGTAGAATAATTCATTTGAGCACTATCTAAAGTCTTACTCACTTTATAAATCACAAAGGGTCTACCATCAATTCTTTGTCCTAAAACAACACCAATAGCAAAATCACTTGCATCACACATTAATTCAAAAGGGAAAGACGAATCATGAGATTGCATAATAGATGTAGACGTTAAAAGACAAATTATTTTCTCAAAAGATTTTTTGACAATCATCAGTCCATTCAAATGATGCATCTTTTAATGAGAAGTTACAAAGTGGTTTAAATATAGCAGTAAAATTTTTTATAAACCTCTTATAAAACCCTGCATGTCCTAAAAAAGATCGCACACCTCTAATTGTTTTTTGTTGTGGCAATTTAGATATGACTTCTATTTTTGCTTTGTCAACTTCAATTCCTTTAACATATACAACATGACCCAAAACAATTCCAGAAGTAACCATGTAGTAACATTTTTTCCAATTCAACCTGAATATCCATCTAGAAAGCAATAGTAGAGATGTCTAGCTACTGTTTTCAGGATTTAGTCAAGGAATGATAATGGAAAATAATCTTTTCTAGAGGCTTTATTTAACTTTCTATAATCAATACACATGCGCCAACTAGATGTAATTCATGTTGGAATTAATTCACCTTTTTCATTTTTTAACAATAGTGATTCTAGATTTTTTAGGCACTACTTGTGTAAAACTGACCCACTTACTGTCAGAAATAAGGTAGATAATTCCCACATCAAGCAATTTAAGGACTTATGTTTTGACTACCTTTTTTATGTGTATTGACATGTTTTAGCATTCTCTTCCAAATTAATTCTGTGTATGCAAATAAAAGGATTAATGCCATTAATATCATTTAAAGTCCATCCAATTGCATTTTTATACTTTTTAAGAACAGTTAGTAACTTAAATTCTTGGTCGCTTGTTAGACTAGAAGAAATTACAACAGGATAAGTTTGTTCTTCTCTAAGAAAGACATACTTCCATCCTTCAGGCAAAGGTTTCAGTTATAGTTTAGGTGCTTCTTGTTGTTCTGTCTTTTTCAATAATTCCAAACTCCTCAAATTTTGACTCTTCATCATAATTTTATAAAGTTTGTACAAAATCAAGAAACGAATTTATATTAGAAATTTCAAGTTCAAGTTGCTTATTTGACTTAATTGAATTAACTAAACAAACATCTCAGAGTTCAAAAACATCTCCTTTTTGAATATTTTCCCATATACAAGATTCAAGTAATTCTTTTTTATCAATATCATCTTCATTCTCATTTTCTTCATTAGGTTGCCTGCATATATTGAAAACATTCAATTCCAGAGTAATATTTCCAAAGGATAAATTCATTAAACCATTCTTACAATTGATTAAAGCATTAACAGTCACTAAAAATAGTCGACCTAAAATTACAGGAATTGGTTTATAATTATTCACAACAGGTTCAGTTTCTAGGGCAATAAAATGTTTGAGGCAAAAGAAAATCATAGAAGAATTGTGAATGACATGTGGAGATATTTGACCCACCTTCAACGATGGTTGAGTAGGAAAAAAAGGGTACTTCACTTTCCATTTTCTAAGCTGACCACATTGGTCCGCACGTCCGAAACCACCCATTCTTTTTCTATTTCAAAGTCTAACAAATCTTGTTCTCAAGGTAGTCGGAGGGCTACTCTGCAAGACTTAGAGCATATCAAGGTTTAGTATTATATCTCTTCTTTAGTTGATCTCCAGATACCCTACAAGAATGAAATTTAAAGCGCCTCAAGATAGATAAGGTATCCATTTTATTGATTTACGACTCTGCATATCCTCTAATCTAGCCTTTAGGTGTTATGGTCGGAATAACTTGAGAGAGATATTTCTCTTAGAGAGTTGAAGGTGCTCCACGGAGGGAAAATGATATGTTGAGTGTGGATAAATTGGAGAAAGCTGGGATGACCAATGAAAACCCTTTATCGGCTTCTCACTATAAGTCATATATAGTTAAAAGATGTTCTTGGGATACCCCTCCTTATCCTATATTTGTTTATGTTTTATACATTTCATTCCTTTTTTTTTTTTTCTTTTTTGCTATAGCGTCCAATATTCATGCAACTGACTCTTTTTCTTTATGCACAGCAGTTGGCAATTGTAAATCATCCCTAAGATGATTTTGATTCTTTTTTCACCGAAATGAATAATGGCTCCTTCAATGGCCTGAGTATCACTCCTTCTGCGAAGAACGTCCGACCTTCTCGCTTTCTGGGAGGTGAACCAGGCCACCAAAAAACTCGGATATCACTTCCTCACTCACTCAGTAAAAGTGCTCGCGTTGATGGGCTTAGCTGAAAAACAAACCACTTTATAGGTACCCATACTACCCACAAAAGAAAATTGGGATCCCTTTTTTCTCTGCCTAGGGATTTCTGCGAGATCCAGTGGTGAATAGAAAAGTCTTACACTTGCTAGATATGTTTATAATACCACCAAGAATATCACCCAGAATTGACTGCCGATTGGGGTAGGTTGGGCCTGACCGAGTGCTATTTGCGACCTTTTATTGGCATTTTCTGTGGTAACTCTTATTGTGCTAAAGCTGATACTGAATGTACCTCACCTCCCCCAGCCAAAGTTCTCACTAGATGTTTCTAATACTGAATTTCATACTTATGCAAATTCTGCTTATCCCATGTTCAGAGGAAGAGAGTGAGGACGAGGTGCCTACTGTGTGACTTTATTTGGTGTTACTATTTGTTTGTTGGCATTTTTCCTGAATTATGAATTAGAATTATTTTCGTGACTTCCTGATATTCCTCGTTCTACTAGGGTAACCAAACAACTTCAATGTGGTACTAGCAAACTCCTCTTATTTTGTGATGGTATTTTTATTTTTTGTAGTTTTAGATGTTGTTTCTTTGATGCATTCTGAAATTTGACTAGGCACATGGGGTACCTCAAGTACCCTTCTACTTAGATGTTCATCGAGTTATCTTTTACTTTATAATGAAGCAACCCAATTTCATCATCAATATGACGATTCATCCAGATATGCTTATTTTCTACTTTCCTCAAGCCTTCTTAGGGTCCCTCTTAGTGCATTCGAGGAATGACTTTCTAGTATAGGTACCTTTGATCTTATCTCATCAGTGTATATCAATAAACTTAGACATGTTTGTTGCAAATATTAACAAAAATCGTGGCAAATTTTTTTACGAGATGATCGAAAACCTCATGATCTGCCATTCGCTTTTAATAAAAAAATGTGAAACAAATAATAATAAACGTAGTTACTCACTTTCTCTTATGCGAAATGATGGAAAATCTCATGATTCGACATTCTCTTATAATCAATTTAAACACAAAAGATAGTAATAAAGGTAGGTGTTCGCCTACCCTTATATAATATAGTCGAAAACCTCATGATCTGCCATTCGCGTAGAATCAAATAAGTAATATAGATAGAGATAACGATGGTTGTTCGCCTACCCTTATGTAAGATGGTCGAAAACCTCATGATCTGTCATTCGTGTGGAATCAAATAAGCAACATAGATGGAGATAAAAAAGGTTGTTCGCCTACCCTTATATGAGATAGTCAAAAACCTCATGATCTGCCATTCGCTTGGAATCAAATAGACAAAATAGATAGTGATTAATATGGCTGATCATCTACCCTTATAAGTACTTTAAGCATCTAACTCATGTGATTACCCTTTACTTGTAAATTTTTTATCATTTACTTTAGCTTAAGCAGAAGAGTGGAGGTGTGACCATAGGCATACTTTAAAGAATCCTCATTAAATTAGGGTACGACTATGTACTTTGCCCTAAAGTTTTCTTTGACCCTTATTTTCTTCATTCAAATAGCCACATTTTCATAATCACTCTAAAAAGTTAGTGGTGATTTCTTTATATTCTAAAAAGTTAGTGGTAATTTCTTTATATTCTTTTTACTACATCTGACCTTGAGTAGATCATCATGATCAAAATAGGTCAGATGCCCTGGTTACACCAACATAAAGCGACCTTTTAACACCATTCTGTATCATAATAAACATTAGACAACAACAGACATGAAATTAGTTTAATGGTGAACATATTTCTATTAAATGGCATTTTAAACTACTCATCTACATTATATAATCGAAAAGCCAATAAAAGAGCACACATCATGACATTTTGGAAAGAAAATGCAATCATAGGTAATGGAGACATGGATAATTACATGACACTGCACTGTTATCATAAGGAAAATGGGGGGATTCTAAGATCTCTATTCTTTTCACTAGAGATTAAGGAAATTGAAAAATGTAACTAATTGATTTAAAGTACTGTAGGTACCCACACGGTCGGCCATATATTACATGCATATAAGCATTAAAAAAAATAGACAGGATAACTAGAAAGAGGTTAAATGCGATCCCTTTAACAGTAATATAGTTTCTCTCTACCGGGGCCGATGGTGATTACTTTCCCACCACATTCATGTGCATTGGAAAGATTGTGGATGCAAATTTTCCAAACTTATTCTTCTTCTGCCGCCGGCGTTGCCTCGCTCAGGTACCCCAAGATTCCCTCACCTCCAGAGTTATTGGCAAATTCAACCAAAAAACTGACAATGGCTTAAATTCTGGTGGTCGAGCGAGGCCTATGTGTTCCGTGTGAGTATCCTTAGGTACCCCTAATGCCTTGATGTTCATTAAGTCTATTTTCACTAGCGGTACTCTGTCTCTGGTGAGCTGCATCTTTAGCTGAGTACCAGAAGCAATCTAATAGCTTTTTTTAAAGGCAACAGCATAGCAACCCTGAGTTGCCTGCTAGTCCCTTTTGATAGTGACATCATATATGGCAATTGAAATTTTTATAGTGAGGTGATGTAGGGATACTGTTGCTTTGATTTTTGTTAAAAATGGTGATTAGTGTTTAAAATTGTATGTTTTATTAAGGGGTAAAAATGTTATTTTGTGCTATTAATGTAATTTATATTTATAATTGTGTAACAAATTGTAATTTCTAATTATTTTTCTAAATATTTGATTTTGTGTGTTTATTAGGTAAAAATAATAATTTCATGCAATTTGAGGCTCTAAACAAATGTACAGATGTCAAATTTGGATTCCGGAAGTTCGAGAAATTTATGTCATTGTCGAGGAGGATCCGAGACTTTTGTTGTAAATTTTTAAGTTTTTACCATGATAAATGTGATAATTGTAAAATTATAAATTTTTATCACGTTAGGTATGATAATTGTTAGTGGAATGTGTTGGATATGCTGAGTGGATTAAGTTAGGTTTATATTTTATTAGTGGGACAAATGTAAGGTTAAGATGTAATTAGATTTATTTATTTGTGTGGTGTAGATTTACTATGTATTAGTAGAAATAGAGGGGGGGAACACACCTCTACACACCTTCTCTTCTCTTCTTTCCCCCTAAATTCTTCTTCTCATCTCTCTTTGTAATATATTTTCAATAAATAAAATTAGTTTTATTTCAATTTTCAAATTCTATTTTTTTAATTATGTGTTTTTCAATTTTAATAATTTCTTTTATTTCAAAAATGTTTAGCTAAATATTCATAGTTATGGGAAGGTGAAACTTTTAGTAAAAAAATATGATTTAATCAAATTCTATTTTTAATTGTACAAACTGAATTATTTTCTATTTAATTTTATCTATATTTTATATTTTAAAATTTTGATTTACTGTAGACAAACATGGGAATTTGGCACAATGAATTCTTAATATCTTAGTATAAAGTATGGTAAAATGGTATTTTGACTTATTGTAGACAAGTTGAATTTTGGCACATTAAGTTCTTAATCCATAATAAAATTAATAGGAAAATTATTTTAATTTATACAATTAATCTTTTGGAAAATAAAATAAAAAATAAAAAGAATTTGTTAAATTGTATTTATTACTAGGAGTAGATCCATAATCCTAATTACTTCAACTTCACAGTTTTTCTTAAATTAAATTACACTTTTTTTAATTTTTAATTTTATTTTTTTGATAAACTTAAATAAACAAATTAAATCATTTCTTTGTGGATCGACCTTGGACTCACCATATAACAAGACACTTTTATACTTGAGAGTTAAGAATCACTTTTAAGTCGTGTCAAATGGCCTACCCATAATGATATTATAGGCTCATGGGCTATCTACAATGAGAAAGTCAATCATGTGAATGATACGGTGGGGCACCCTACCAACAGTTACGGGCAAGGTAACGATGCCTTTTAGAATGACAATATGACCGGCCAAACCAATAAGTAGTGTATCATTCGAATAGATTTTTGGCGTTAACAACCGATCCAAGGCGCTTTTGAAGATAATGTATGCAGAACTATCTGTGTCCACTAGCATTCTTGTCACTTTGCCAGTAGCAACCTTTAATGTGATGACCAAAGCGTCGTCATAGGGGTATGGGATACCTTTAACATCTTTTTCCATGAAATAAATGGATATGAGATGGTGGGGTACCTGAGGTACGCCACTATCTTGAAACATATTCTTTGGCCAATGATAGCAGCTGGCAATGGTGATGTATAATAATTTTTATGGCTCTTCTAGACTGGCCGGCTAAAGTAAGTCCACCTACTATCACCTAAACATAAACTCCTTTCTAAGATCCTTAGGGTGCCTCACATTCAAGGCTGGTATTAGGTACGTGCTTGCCTTTATCTAGCTCCATAGACTGCCGAACTTGCCTTACGTATGCAACGAACTCTTTAAGGTACTCACTGAGAACTAGAAATTCGATTTTCTTATGCAAACGGAAGCATTCAGTGGTGCTATGACGAAAATCCTTGTAAAACTTGTAATATTTTAGGCTACGCTTCATGTTACAGTACATGCACATAGGCTTAGGTGGGTGGAGTAGGCTGCTGTTTGAAATTTAATAGAAGATCAGTTCTAGAGAGCACTTCAAAGTGTGATAAGATTCATACTGAGGTTTTTATAGTGGTTCTTTCAACTCTGGTTGAAATGGTTTGACAAGTTGTGATATACAAGGTACCCTATCTTGGTATACTTCAGTCTTCTTAGGTTTCTCTTTATTTTTCATTACCTCTGCTTTCTCTTCTTGTCAATTCAGGTGGCATTTCTCATTCATCTTGATTTGTTGTAAGGCTCGAGAATGGGCTTCCCTATATGAGGAAATGTGACACTTTTGAAAGGAACGCCACAACTTTCCCAAATGCATATTCTTTTCGAAGTGGGTCAATGTGTGTTGGTGACCAAGTGTGCTCGTCCATAATACTTCTTGGTGGAAATAGGCTACATAATTTGCCAAAGGCTTGGATTCCCCTTGGTTAATGAAAGCTAGCTTGGATGCCACTTGATCATGGGAGGCGACGTAGCCAAATTCATGAATGACCTCTGTGAGGAGCTAATTAAGGATGATACATTACCTGCCTTCAAAGATCTGAACCAAGAATTTCCAGGTCCAGTAAGTGTGTGGGGAAATATCTGACGCATGGCCCTCTCGTCGATAATTTAATAAGCATTTGATTACAGTACAACTCGACATAATCCGTCAAATCCGAGATACCCGAATACGGGGGTATCTGAGAGTTACAGAAGGTATTCAGGTGAATTGTTGTCTAAATCTCCAAAGAAAATGGCAAGTTGTACCATACTAGTGTTGGAGCACTAGTGACATTCTATTTTCTAGATAGTAGCTTTACTTGAGCTTCCAAGTGTTCCATTTTTTTTCCAAGAACTCACGGAGTGCCCCAGGTTCACCTTGAGATACCACTCCCATTTGAGAAGTTCATTTGGCGTTCAACTTGTGTCAGAGATCCTCGCAAGCTCGCTTGTTATATTTGGTACCCCGGCAAGTCCACGGGTGGCTAGAGGCTGTATAAGGTTTCTTCCCAGGGGTTGCGAGTTTTGACTTAAATCGAATACTTGATGGATCCTACCTTATTCCGTCACTTTCGAGTACCTCAGAGTATGGGACAATTTTCTTTTCTACTTGTGTTGACGGAACATCCTAAATACTGGGAGGAACTATTAGTTCATGTATTTGAGAGCCCACAACGCGAAGAATGGTGTGAGCAAGTTCTTTAAAGTGTTGTTGGGAAACATGCTCTTTATTTGGGCAAATACCGATAAATTGTTTGATGAACTTGCATTTGTTGGGTTGATCTGTTCTCTTTGCTGGATCACTGACCTCCTCACTGCTATCATCTCTCACTGATGTCAAATATGTCATCATAGCGTCCAATGGTACGTCAGGTGCCATGATTTCTAAGTATACACCATGATTAGTTTAGTAACTATTGTGGAGGCTTTTTATGCTCTTCTCACCCAGACGGTGCCAATTGTTTTAAGTGGATTTTGGGTGCAAGAAAAAAGGACAAAACCTCACCAAAACAAGGAATTTATTTTTTTAGAGACTCAGGGTACCTCATTTAACCGCGGTGTATGAGCTATTTTAGGACTTTAAAGGAGATGAAAAAGGGTGTGAGAGGGCTGATAATGGTGAGAGGTCAGATGTGGAAAGTAAGGGTTTAAAAGGACGTCTTTAGACCTGCAAAATAGAAAATAGAGGTTATAACTAGAGCCAGCAGTGGCCAACGACCAACTCCAATGTTCAAGTTAGCTACTTGAACTTTTTTAGGTGATGAGAGTTTGCAAACTCTTGAAAATAGTGGCTAGATGTTGAAGAATACATCAGCCTTTTTAGTGGAGTGGGCGTGTTTGGTGATAATTATGACAAAGATAGAATCTTGTTGCCTTTATATAGTACCCTGCCGTATGGCACATCTTTAGTGGTGATTCTAATATTTTTTCTAAAATCTTTATCATGCTTTTTGGAACGTTAGGAGCATGCTTGGGAAGTAAGGAGTCAGTTGTTTGGCAGGGTTTGTTGTTTTGTGCGCGTGGCGTACGCTGCAGGTGGTTTAGGACAGCTCTGCAGAGGTTGTCTGAACAGCTTTTAGGCATGGCAGCTAAAGACTATTGTCCTTGGCATGCTGCTTTTTGCTTTATGCAAGTGTAACAGCTAACTATCCTCTTATTTGATTTTGCCAAATCAAATATTCTCTTTGGCAGATGGAAATGTCACACGTGGCGAGTATTTTTTTGATTTTCTCTTTAACTACCTTTACTCTGATGTGGCACACCCCACGTACCCACTTAATTACTAGGTATAACTAGTAGAGGTCGAGTACTCCATGAGAATAACTTATAGTCATATAACTTTCACATCGACACGTGGCGCTTCATTTTCAATATTCTATTTATTCCCCAAACAGATAGATTTCAAGGATAAAATGCTTGGAAAAAAATCCTTCTAATTTTTAAGGATAGAATTAAAGGATAAAAATCTTTGGAGAGAGAACTTCCTAGGATGGAATTCAAGGATGAAACCTCCTAGGATGGAATGCAAAGATAAAAATCCTCCTAAAGAATAGAATTCAAAACTGAAAATTCTTGAAGAAAAATCTTCCTAACAATGTAATTTAAGAACAAAATCTTTGGATAAAATCCTCCTAGATATAGAATCCGAGGATAAAACACTTGGAGAAAAATTCTCCTAAGGATAGAAAAATTCTCCTATGAATACAATTCAAAGATAAAATCCTTAGAGAAAAATCTTGTTGAGGATAGAATTCAAGGATAAAAATTTGTAGAGAAAAATTCTCCTAAGATTTTAATTCAAGGATAAAGATTCTTGGAGAAAAATTCTCTTATGATGGAACTCAAGGATAAAAAATCATCATGGAATTCAAGGATAAAAATTCTTAGAGAAAAATCATCTTAAGGATGGAGTTCAAGGATAAAATTCTTGAAGAAAAATCCTTCTAAAGATAAAAGTGAAAGATAAAAATATTTGGAGAGAAATCCTCCTAAATGGATTCAAGTATAAAAATCATTGGAGAAAAATCCTCTTAAGAAAAGAATTTAAGGATAAAATTCTTAGAGAAAAATCCTTCTAGGGATAGAATTCAATGATAAAATTCTCAGAGAAAAAATCCTTCTAAGGATATAATTCAACTATAAAATATTTCTAGAAAAATCATCCTAGGGATAGAATTCAATTATAAAAATCCTTGGAGAAAATTTCTGTTAGAATGAAATTCAAGGACAAAAATCTTTAGAGAAAAATCCTCCAAGGGATGGAATTCAAGGATATCCTTGAAGAAAAGCCTTCACATGATAGAATTAAAGGATAAAATTCTTGGAGAAAAATCCTCCTAGGATAGAATTCAAAGATAAAAATCATTGGAGAATAATCCTCCTAGGATAAAATCTGAGGACTAAAGTTCTCACCCAAAAAAAAAAAAAAAAACTAGAGATGGAATCATTGTCAAATAAACCTCTTGTGTTTAAAATCCTAGAATAAATCACCAAAAAAAAGTCTAAATTTTAACTTTAAAAATTTTAGACTTTGGAGGAGGGGGCAATTGTTGCACTGAAAATAGAATAAGCCCAGTTAAAACCCATATAATTATGGTCTTAATAAAGTCCCATGAAGAGATAGACAAACCATTTAGAATAAATCTCCCAAGTGGTAAGGCTCCGAGGCCCAAAAAATTTCAAGATTTCTAGGATCTCATCTTAAAACAAATCAGTCAGGATAAACCTATTAGGTACCTAGGATCTTATACTAAGACAAATAACTTAGTATAAACCTTTGAGTTTCCTATGACAAACCACTTATGATAAACCTCTTAGGCTTCTAGGACAAACCAACTAGGTTAAGCCTTCAAAGTTCTAAGGTTCCAAGACTCTTATGATCCCAGATCCTAGGACAAACCCCTAAAGATATCAAGGTTCCTAGGGCTCTTATGATAAACCTTATAGGTTCTAAGGTTCTTATAATCCTAGTATCTTAGGAAAAACAACTTAAGAATAAAATGTTTCCTCTTTTAATTTGTAAACAAGCTTACATATACATATGTCAATCAGCATGGGCACAAGAAGACAAGTGTCACCAGATGTCATAAAAATAATGACACTTGTCATCAAAGTAACTAAGACTCAAGTCAAACAAATTTCACCTGTAAACATGCCCTCTATTCACACTTAAAGATAAGAAATATGGAGTCAAAAGGAGAAATGCTAACTTTCTTTCTCTAGATTTTCTCTCTCGAAATTTGTAGAGCATTATCGGATAAAGACATCGTCATTCCCTAAGAAAGTAGACTCTTAGAAGAAAATTTAGAGGCCCATTAAAATTAGCCTAAAGGAAAATTTCATTATTATTAGTCCAACAAAGATGAATCAGTTATAAGGGACCGTAAGTGGTTGGAATTGCCACCTAATAAGTTGGAATAAAATTTGCACCAACAATATTGATTTTCTTTTTCCTTTTAGATCTAATACTAACCATTTTATTATTGTTGTTGTTATTCTTGTTATTATTATTATTATTTTCAGAGATGAAATTCAATAACTAAGAAAATTGTTTATTTGGAGACATAATATAGGAAAACAAGAAAAATAAAAGAAATAAAAGAAAAAGAAAGTTGTTTTTGTAAGAGCTGAGTCCGCATTATTTGTTGAAGATTAATGATCAAATTATCCAATATTATAACTCAAAACTCATGTGAATATCTATATTCCTATTTTAAAAAAAAAAGATAATTAGGGAAAATATCAAATTAAGAATGAAAAATAATTTTTTTTTTTTAATTTTGAAAACAACTCTCACCTCACTAGCAAACTGTTTCTACGGCGGTGTATTTAAGACAGGTGATAAATTTATAAAATCGTTTATTATTTTAATAAATGCAGGGATTGATTTAATAATTCCTTGACATCAAATCTCAATCTTCCTTTTTGTCCCCATTATAAATTCAAAAAATATATAAACTATTATTCTAAATAAAGGGAGCTCAAATGTGGCTGGATGCGACGTAACCCGATCTGTAAAATACGGTTACAATAATCACACGTCCCTTTTCTTTAATTTCTAATAATGCGTGCTGTGTTTCAAATTTGATTTTTGAAACTAGAGCTAACGGCTGTATTTTAGATAATTTTAAAACTTAATTGTTATTTTTAATAACTACAGGGACTAGGTTGAAAATTCCTTAGTCCCAAATCCCCATTATAACTTAAGTCTTTCTGTATCAATCATAATCAATCCATCGATCAATCATAATCTAGATTCTAAAACTACTACAAATAATTGCGGCGCAAAAATGGTTGGATGTGGCGTTTACGGTTTACCCCATCTTATGAAGAACAAGTTACCGTACGGATCACATGGCCTTTTTATATTTTTAATATCCGGTTCCGTGATTCGATGCATTGAGTGAATGGCCTTGCGAAGCATCTTAAAAAGTAAGGGTCCCACACGCTTTTGTCAGCTGATAATAATTCATATGATGCAACTATTCTCATCGAATCGTATCTCGACGGGTGTCCAAAATCGTAAAAATCGTAAATATGAGATCCTATCCTGCTGCTGCCACGTAACCCCATCTGTCAACCCCCGCGTCTACTAGAATTGCCGCTTCTATTATTATAATAGAGATCAGATCTACACTTCACTCTCCATCTACTTCACTTCCCTGAAACCCTAATTTGTAAAAAGGGAAAAAAAAAAATTTCTCCATTTTCTTTTTTTTTTTGTTCTTTTAATCAAAATCCATTGTAATTGAGAGAAATTCGATACAGAAGATGTAATGTAGAATTGTTAAACTGATGATTGGTGGGTTCGTTTTGAGAAGAAACATGGATCAAAAGTGGTTCGAGCCAAGGTCGAAGAGGGTTCCAAAGAGGGTCTGGTTAGGGTTTCAAAAATCAATGGGAGTCCTCGTGGGTGGAAATCACACCTCCTCCAGGTTTTGCACTCGCTAAGTTTTCGTTTTTGCTTAGTTTTAGCCGGCTTTTTACTCTCACACTCATCTTTTGAATTGTTAAACAAGAAAACGAACAAGGGATTTTGTTTTTTTAGTTTCATTTTGCTCAAGATTCGGATATTGAAACTGAAAATTGATGGATTTGAAGACCCTGAAATTCAAGATCCTTCATGGGTCTCTTGCGAGACGTGTGCTTTTACGCTCTTTTATGATTGTCTCGGCTTTGTCCATCGTTCCTTTGCTGCAAATCTTATTTGGGTCCGATCCTGTTATGTTTAACACTGTTTACTCTAATGATTGTACCGTGATTTCGGGTTATTCAAATCCGTATATCTTTCTGGATCGGCTTATGTATCCCATTTTGGGCTCGATTGAATCGGAGCATTGCAAGGAGAATGTCAATTTGACTGTTAATGTGGTTGGAGAGCTAATGGGCATGAAAATGTTGAGTTATGATGTGAAAGCTCTCTGTGTCGGCGAGGGTTCTGCCTCGTCCGTGTATGCATTGCGAGAATTGGGATTTGAATATGCATGTGGGGTTTATAGACACCCATTTTTCTCGCTGAAGCATAAGAAGTTCGTTTATGAACTTGACTACGAGGACAAATCCTTTGATTTTGTGTTCTCCAGGGATCTAGATAAAGTTTCTGTCCCTGCACTTCTAGTGCTCGAGATTGAGCGAGTTCTTAGGCCTGGTGGAATTGGGGCTATGCTTGTGGGTATCAGTAGTTCTAGCCCGAATAGCTTGATTAGATCTGCGACTCCAGTTTCATCAATACTGAAGACTTCTAGAATTGTGCATGTTGGTCATGTCCATGGATTTACTCTGGTTGTTTTCCAGAAAAGAATGGAAACTGTTTCCTACTTTGAGCAGTTTCAACTTCCAGCAGACTGTCAGTCTCATGCCAACAATAAACCATTTATGGAGTTCCTTGAGCCTTTGGTGGAGCAAAAGCCAATGGGATTTGAGAAGAAGATTACTTATTTGCCTAAGTTTATCAATGCTGCCTCAAAGAAGCGGTTAGTGTACATCGATGTTGGGGCAGGGGAACATCTGAACTCCAGTGCTAAAAGTTGGTTCTTGCCATCGTATCCTGTGGATCGCAAAGCTTTTAATGTTTATTTTGTTGACCATAACACTTCAGTCATGCTATCTTATGTCAAGAGGCCTGGTATCACCTTTGTTTATCATCCAGACCTCGCTGGGAGTAAGGCTAAAGCCAATCCTGATACTTATCAAGATCCAAATCCATATGGTGAGGATGATGGTTTCGACTTTCTTCTCTGGTTTAAAGAAACTGTGCACTTTGCAGATTTCGTGGTTCTGAAGATGAATGCCGGAGAAGTAGAACTGAAATTTCTCACCGAGTTGTTCAAAAGTGGAACCATATGCTTTGTTGATGAGCTCTTTCTTCGCTGCTCAAATCGTGCAGATGCCAAAGATGCATCGGGTGGAAGCTGCATGGACATCTTCAAGAGTCTCAGAAGCAGTGGTGTGTTTGTTCATCAGTGGTGGGAAGACTAAAATCCATTGTTGTTGATGTTGTTTTCCATAAACTATCACTGTGGTTTCCTTTTCAAGTGTTGTTGCTGCGTCTTGTTGTTTATTTATGTTCTGCATCCAAGTTGCTTTGTGGTTGGGCACTTGGACTAGTTATGCTAAATAAACAACCTCGAACTTCCTATGTTATTGAATGAACCGTGTTGTCTGTTGTGTTCTTAATTTGTTTTTTCTTAGTTCTTATGTGCTCCTCGACCATTCGACACCAAATCAAGGCTCAAATTCCTCGATGGTGTTACGAACCTATGAAGCTGAAGATGCTGAATGATCAGCAGGCTCATAAGCTCTAGGAGAATCCAACCTCAGCCGCAACTTTCAGCGAATGAGGGCACATTATATAAAGGGTTGTAATGAATGTTACACAACCAATTCTCGAGATAACAGCGTAATTGAAAGCGACAACCAATTCCATGGCCCGACTGTAAGGGCGAGAAAACGTGACTCACTTTGTATAATTTGAAATGTAAAATTTGCAAAATAACTTGACGTAAACACAGTTTTTAAATAGGGGGTTGCTACTTTCTCCCCTACAGTAATTAATATATATTATTTATGTCCATGTTGTTTTTATAATGGCCAAAAATTTCCATGACAGCATAAGTTTACAATATTACCTTTATTTTTAATTACTCTTTTATTTATATTTATTATAAATTAAATAAATTACATGAATAGAAATTAAATTTAAAAAATTAAGTATTAAAAACAAGAACTATATGTTTTGATATGAGCAAAAAAATTAATAATAAAATTTTTTTCCTTGAAATTATTTATTTTGTGAACATTTTCTTATAATAAACATTTTGTAATATTTTAAAATTAAATGTAAAAAGTATAGGCAAAATATTTATTATTTATCTTATAATAAATTTTTATTTTTCATTCAAGTTTTCTTATAATAAATTTTTTTATCATTTTATAATAACTTTCTTATATATTTATTAATTTTTTTCTCATATCAAAACATATATTTATTATTTTTAATGCTTAATTTTTTATTTAGTTTCTATTCATGTGATTTATTTAATTTATAATAAATATAAATAAAAGAGTAGTTGAAAATAAGAGTGATATTGTAAACTTATATCATTATGGGGTTTTTGGCGATTATAAAAATAATAGGGAGGGAAATGGTATATATTGATTACTGTTGGGAGGAAATTGGCAATCTCCCTTTTTAAATAATTGAGCATGAACAAAGTTGTTATTATTATTATTATTATTATTTGGGAAATTATCATTTTACTACCAAAGTTTTACCGACATATCATGTCAGTACCAAGGTTTGCCGAAAAGTGTATTTTACTACCAAAGTTTTGCGCCATTATCAATTCACTACCATTCCGTTAAGAAAAAGTTAATGTTTAACGGAAATTGAGTTAAAAGTCGATTTACCCCTAAGAGTTTGGTAGTAAAATGATAATTCCCCTAAAAAATTGGTAGTAAAATGATAATTCTCCTAAAAACTTGGTAGTAAAATGATAATTCCCCTAAAAACTTGGTAGTAAAATGATAATTTATCTATCAAATTAACAAATAATTTTACTCTTACAGCTGGAAATGTCTTTGATACCCTTATGACATCAGCAAACTTTTAACATTGTTAACGGAACAGTAGTGAATTGATAACGGCGCAAAATTTTGGTGGTAAAATGCACTTTTCGGTAAACTTTGGTACTGACATGATATGTGATTAGTAGTAAAATGATAATATCCCTTATTATTTATCGTGTGGTTAATTTTTTCTAGGCTGTAAATCCCATTATTTTCAAATCCAACATTAACCTGTAGCTGTAAGGCTGCCGACGCAAAGATCCTCATCTCCATTTGAGAATTCTCTAAATTATTCACATCCTTATTTCAATAATTACAAATTTTGAAGTTATATGGTATCTTATAGAAACAGTTTGGATCTGTGATGTGCTTTGTGTTAAAATTTATCAATAAATCAATAGCCTAATTTTAATATATTAATGCTCTTGGGACCATACTTTGTGTTAAAATTCATCAATAAATTAATAACCTAATTTTAACAGAAATTAATACCCTTGGGACCATAAATTAAAAATATTCCAAAACTTTCTTAACCCAAAAAAAAGAAAAGGAAAATAGCTTATCATAAAGGGGTGGTTAAATAAAAAAAACTGACTCAATCAACATAAATCTTGAAAAGCATGCCTTTCTTTCTAGATTCGGATTTTGGATACTCTCTTAATTTAATTTTTCCTAAAATTTTGAGAAGGTGAAGACACATTACTTTAAGTCTTTTTACAATTTGGATTTAATGTACTTTTGACACATTATTTAAGTCTTTTTACACTTTTGGTTTTCCTTTTTAAGACAACACAACACATATTTTGGAGGCTATTGTAAAACTAACCGATAATTAATAGACGTCATCTCTGCCTTTGTTTTCTTTGCCAAGTCTTAATTAATTTATTTATTTATTTTAGTTTTAGTCTTTGATATAGGATTAGCTGCATAACTACTCCTTCTTCTTGGAATATATAAAAAAATATGATCATCTATTCGATCACCATGCCAGTTTTCTTCTTCTACTTGTTTTCTTCTTTTTTTTGCTCCACCTTTTTTATTTTGTATTTGAATTGGGTATTATCTCAATTAAATTAATTTTGTAAAGGAAAAAGGATAGTTACATCCCCAGTATTTGGAAACATTGTCAGGTAAATTCCTAAGTTTTAAAAAAAATGAATATAAGGACTTCTTTTTTACCATAATATCCATTGATTCTAATAACCCATAAAATTAACTCCATTTTTTATAATAAATAAATATATAATATTAAAATAAATATACATTTTAATATTTGGAAATATATTTTAATATTGTACAATCTATTAAACATATTTATTATATTAAAGTAAATTTTACAATAAATTGAAATGTGATATTAAAATGAATATATAGCCATTTAAATTATTTTAAATAGTATATAAAATAATTTTAATATTATCTATACCTAAGATATATTTTATTAATTTTATATCTATTTAATCCAAAGATTCAATTATAATCGTTATAACAAATACATATTATTAAAATAAATATAATAACTTATATTTTAATATTATTAGTCTACCTAACAAATTAAATTATTTATATTATATTTGTATTTATTAAAAATCTTAAAGTCAAATTTTTTGATACAATATTCAAAGGGTATTCTGGTAAAAAAAAGGGTCTTGGTGTCCCTTATTAAAAACTCGGAGATTTCCGTGATAATTTCCTCAAAGCTTGGAGTGCAGTTGTCCTTTTCCCTATTGAAAATACAAAAATTATTGGAATGACTATAGTCATTAGTATAATATAAATAGAATTGTTGACTGTTATGCTTTTATGTTGATTGAAAGTATAGTTTTGATAGGTTTTGTTGTGGTAAAATTTACAAAGGCAAATGGAAGATTGACACATGTTTAACAAGGTGTTTTGTTTATCAAGCCCTTAACAAGCCAAAAATTAGAGCTAAAAGAGTAGGGGCATTGTAAAAAAAAAAAAAAGGTGAAGAGGTACGAGCCACCCTAATAATTTTTAAAAAAAAATCAAAACACGTCTCTTACTATGCCCAAGCATTGCCACAAATATTTAGTATGTCAGTAGGAAGATTCTCTCATTGGGCTAGCTTAGCTCCACCAGGAGAACCCACAAACAGCCACAGCAAAGGACCGTACAAGGGGCCACTCCCCTGTAGGGTTGGCAAATTAAGGATTTGGGCTGAGCTTTTTCAAGCCCAAGTCTAAACCCATTAGAAAACTTAAAATGAGTTAATAATACAAAATTTGTTGTAAAATTTTTGTTCATAAGTGATAGGAAGACTTGGTTACTTTATTTTATTTATTTATTATTTTCTTTTGAAATATTTATTTTTTTTTATAACAACTTGATTATTATTAACTCATTTCAAGTTTATAATAATTTTAAAAAATAAGTAAAAACTCAAGCTGGCCCAATTAACACTTAAAAAAGAGTTTAATATTATAATTTTAAGTTTTTTTATTCATTATTGATATATAAATTAGGAATTTAAGCTTACTTTTTATTTTTCCATTTTTCTCAAATTTGAATTTATTATTCTAATTTTTTTTTTTAAATAAAGAGCATGGGTCTGGCCCGATCTTTTATTCCTAAGCTCTTTTCCAAGCCCTCATGTGCGAAGCCCAGCCTATGTGCACTTTACAGTCCAAAAGGATTGCCACATGATCTATATAGAACCCCTCCCTCAACCCACTAAAGGAATGACACGCGACAACTTGATCCACGAAGAACCGGTTATATTTAAATTCCACAGTAACATTACTAAAAAGCCCTTAGATAAGGTAGGAATAGCCAACTATGGCTCGCCACATATGCAAAAAAGACCAAAGATACCCTTACGAAATTCCACTATATAAATCTCACAAAAAAGAGATCTCTTTTCACTCTTTCACTTCATCTTCATTTTCACATAAGCCTAGCCTCCTCTCCACTATAAATTGACTTGACCGTTAGTGTGTCGTCAGGGTGACGTCTTTAACAATTGTTTTCCTCTTTTTCAAGTTCTCACTGGTTCTTCCCTCCACCCCCTCCTCTCTCAATTCCTTCTTAGAAAACTAGAAAGAACATCTCTAATAGTAAGTCTTTAAATGTTTTGGGCAAAATAATGGCTTGATCAGAATCTTACCAAAATATTTTTGCACCATCTTATGGGGAATCGAGCAAAAAAAACTCATTACTTAATTGTTTCATCTATATAAACAGAAGTTGCTTCTCCATAAAGAGCTCATATTCCATTAAAAGAAGAAAAAAATGAATACTTTTCTCTAAGAAAGAATGCATCGTTCTTCACAAAGAAACTATCTTTCTCTACAAAGAACCTACATTTACACTAAAAGCACCCACTTTCCTCCACAAAGTCATCTTTCATCACAAAGACTTGATCTTTCTCCACAAAGATGTGATATTTCTCGATGAAGATGTCACGTTTCTTTATTAAGTCTTTACTTTTCTATACAAGGAGCCTAATTTCTCTAAAAAGGGGTCTATTTATCTTATCTTTCACTCTTAAACACCGTAAAGAAGGTGAAACTAGAAATCAACAAAAAGAGACCATTGAAAGAGATTAAGAAGAAACTTAACAACCCAAAAATCACACATGAGCAACTAAGTCCAAAGATTTGATGAATCTGGTCGCACTACCAAAATAATGCTTGTTTAATTTGTTCTCATATTAGGAAGAACTCTCTAAAAGAGTGGATCATTGTAAAGTGAGAATAACTCATAAAAGGATTTTAAAGTGAGAATAACTCATAAAAGGTACCTTAGAGTGAGAACTCTTAGAGGGAGCCTAGAATGGGAAGAACTCCCCAATAGAGGAATCATCAAAGTAAGAATATCTGTCTAATAGAAGAAACTCTAGAGTTTTATGGATTCCACAATAGAAGGAGTCTTGTAGTGGGAAGAACTCCCCAATAAAGGAAGTACAAGGGAGAGAAGAATTCCCAAAAAGAGGAACATCAGATTGAGAAGAACCCCACAATAGAGGGAGCCCTCTAATAGAAAGAACTCCCTGGTTAAGAAATACCAGAGCAAGAAGAACTCCTTAAAATAGGATGCCCTAAAGTAAGAGGAATTCCTTAACAAAAGAATTATCCCCGAATAAGAAGAACTCATTAACAAAGGGTGCCATAGAGTTTGGGATGGCAAAAATCCCCATGGGGACAGGTACCCTCGGGGATTTTCCCCATTCGGGGAGGGTATGGGGATAATTTCATACCCAATTTCTTATTCGGGGAGGGGACGAGGATGAGGTGGAATCCCCATCCCCTACCCATTTCCCCATTTTAATTTTTAATTTTATTTTAATTTTTTAAAATTACTAGTAAATAAATTATAAAATTTAAATTATAAAATTATAAATATTGGTAAAAATAAAAAATATCAAAATATTTATATTATTAAACTTTTAGGCTTAATTAACTAATTAAAGTCCTAAATTTTTATTTAGGACATTAAAAAGACCGAGTAGATTCTATTAGCTCAAAAGTTTTTTATTTTTAATATTCTTTAAATATTTTAAACTTAAATCTATTTTTTATTTATTTATAGATGTTATAATTGCCCACAGCGAATCACAATTTTAATATCTAATCTAATATAATATTTACTCTTGATTTGCTCCGATTTAACTATTGTGTTGTAAAGGGAATAGTCCACGTTTATAAAGTGCCCACGCCACCATTGAAAAAGTTAATTTTGAATCTAAATTCTATTTTATTTGTAACAATTTTGTATTAGACTATTAATTTGTTCATGATAGTTTGTAAAAGAAGTTTGTATCCCTTGCATGCTGCGTTACTTACTAATTTAATGTATGTGACTTTTGTAATGGATATTAATGTAAGATATATTTCGAACTTTACTTTTATTTAAATTTTTTATTTTAATATGATTGACTCAAAATTGAAAAAAATATATATTAGTTATTCGGGGATCGGGAATCCTCGGGGATCCCCTGTTATTATTCGGGGAGGAAATGGGGATTCGCTCAAGTAATTCTGACGGAGACGGGGACATACGCAAAATATCGGGGATGAATACGGAGAGATTGGTCCCATCCCCTCCCCTCCCCATTGCCATCCCTACATAGAGTGAAAAGAACTACCGACAAAAAAATCTTCTAAGACCGAGAAGAACTCCCTAGTAGAACAAGTCCCGAAGTTGAGAACTTCCTACCAGATTGAGAGATAGCCCTAATATGAGGGAAGACCCTAGACACCCCAAAAGTTTAAACTGACAAAAAGGTTGTCTTTATTGAGGGAGCGCTCTAGACTCCTCAAGCATCGAAGATGGCGTGAAGTTCACTTTAGACCTCCCAAGCCTCCAAGATGCTGAGAAGGTATGCTAATCAATTCGCCACAAATTCTTCAGCTCTCTAAGATATCGAGGAGATCATCCCAACATTCCTGGTTTTTCCTTTCTAACGCCACTTTTAATTCTTAAAGTTCACATATTTTGTGGGAACCCAACTAATGTAACTTTGAATATAATTTATGTTGTCTTCTTGCTAATAGTAATTTTGTGACAAAAAGGCCCTCATCAATAGAGATTGAGAAAATGGATCGAGATGCGGAACAGTAAAAGGTCAAGATGAATTGGACAGAAAATCTTCTAAAAGAATGAATAAGCTAGCCAACATGGTCTATAAGTTTGGGAAGAAAATAAGGGATAAAACTTACGATCCCAAGACTAGAGTGTTGTGCCTGAACTTATGCATTTTGGCAAACTGCTTCTTCTATTAAGGATGCAGCGTATGATGAGTTGGAAATACTATCCGAACTCATATGTTCTGGATATGGAAGAGTGGCGTCACACAAGCTTCCCCATCATCGTAAAAGATGTTATCAAGAAACGGATGAAGCCAGTGACTACTACCTACTATATATTGTGGTTTAACCATGCTAGATTTTGATTCATGATATCTTTTATATCATAAATGGTGGAGCATGGTGCATGTTTAGCAATCCTGTGCGTAATGAGAATACTGTTCATAGCTTGAAAACAAATTACCGTCACTCATACCGATGTAGGAATTAGTGAACATTAGTAAGGAAAGAGAGGGGAAATTTAATTTCTTGAGCAAATATTATTCATTCCTCTTTCTTTTCTAGAAGAGTAAAGTATTTGGGATGATTTTTTGTCAATAAAAAATTCAAATTAAAATTTACAAAACTTCATAACTTAAGCGTTGGAGTGTTGTTGCCGACAACACTGTCAGCATCCTGACTCCTCGTTTTATCTTGCAGGATTACAGATGATTCAATCCATCATTAGGAAAAATATTTTCGACATCCGACCCACATGGCCTTTAAATCAGCCTCTAACCTTACCACGTCGGATCTATCTCACATTTGGCAGTTGGCCCAAATTCTTGCGTCAACAGATCGTAAATTCCATAAATTTTTAATCCAACATTAACCTACAAGGCTGCCCCGCAAAGATCCCCGTCTCCATTCTCTAAATTGAACAAATCTGGACCAGTACATTATGGAAATCCAAATTGGCAGCCACTTAATTCTTGACATCATTGCACAGGGCACTAAGGCCGTAGGTACCTTTCTCCTGACGGCAGTAGGCCAGAAGCCACGTTCTTTTACTAACCCATTATAGGAAGTTGAATTCAAAGTTCAAATCCACCCAACATATATTTAAATTGAAATAGAAAGAAATTTATTATTTAGAACAGCTAGATGAAATATTAGTAGGAGAATAAGATAAAAAGCCAAAAATAAGAGAAAGTAGTCATAAACTTGAAATAGAAGAAATTTATTATTCAAAACAGGTAGATGAAACATTAGTAGGAAAAGAAGATAAAAAGTTAAAAATAAGAGAAAGTAACCATAAACTTATATTAGAATTCATAGTAGAGCCATCAAATGTGGAAAGTTATGACGAACCATAAACTAGTGAAAAATACATGGAAGCAGAAAGAGTATTCAAAGCTAAAATAAAATTAAAAAAATTAGAAAACCATGCCACAAGCCAGAGATTTATTAGTATTAGAATTAGAAGATCATAAACCGAGCCAATGGAAATAAGTATTTAGCCAATGAGAAGGTAATTTATAAAGAAAAGTTAACAGCTACTCTCCACCTCAACCAACCGCTTCTAGCCTAACCCTGAGTTCACAGAGCGAACCCACAACCTATTCCTCAGCGTTCAGCAATTGGCACAAACTATAGAAAAGGCACCAGCGTTCTGTTGTGGAGTAAACAAAAGCACATCCAATACAATATATATCATGTGATGAAAATTCTGAGGAATTGCCTCCAAACGCTTACACTTGCAAGCGCAAGGAACCGGCTTATATATTTTGTATACAGTCAGTAATATAGTAGTGCCATACTAGCACTTAAGGAGTACAAACTTTCAGTCTGATTATAAGGAGTATAACTTTCGGTCTGATTATTACAATTCCAGGTAATGGCTAAGGGAAAGAAAGAACGAAAAATAAATTTGAAGTGCATGGAAAGCAAGACAACAACAACAGACTACTATACATAAACTGAGCGGCAGCAACTTCTTCCATCTTCGTTCACTACTCTTCAGGCCCATTAACCTTTATCTCCAAAAGTCTCTCAACTGGTTGTCTGCAAATTGGGCAGCGATTCGTTTGGAACCTCAGTACCTTCGCACAACCACTGCACATACACTGCATCACAAAGTACCCCACCAAGAATGAGTCATCAAATAGCAATTGCAATAGAGTGATTCTACTTATTAATTATTTTCCTTTTCCTTTTCTGATAACCAAATTGTCTACGAAACAAAAAGTTGGCAATATACAAAAATGTAAAATAAAAGAAAATGCCTACAATCTGTTGTATCTCACTATATCTTATAGTAGCATAGGATAAGATGAGTAACCAAAGAATATGTACTGAAACATTTTAAACAATTCGGTGTGGAATCAACATTTTGACTGGCATGCAATCATTTTTTTTCAAGGATTCTTGCAATTACCACTCATTGCAAAATCCAACCCAGCCAGGGTAGATTCATGCTTTCATAGGAATCCGGGGAGAAATTTTTCTGTTCTCAAAATATCAAAATGAAGAAAACTCCACCATTGGAATAGAACACAGCTATACGCATGCAAGTGAAACCATTGCACAAGAAACAAGAGTTCGTCGGTCGCGGCAATTATCAAATTTAAAAGCAATAAGTAAAATGGATATGTACCATGTGTCTGCAGGGAAGGACAGTTGTGTCCCGTGGTTCTGATAGGCAAATCACACATTCTTTTCCTGGATCATTTGCATCGACATCACCATCAACAGAATTCCCAATCCCATATATCTCCTGCAGCTCATACCTCATCCCATTCACCCACAGAATCTGCTTCACAACCCTCACCTGGTATTCACCTTTCTCCTTCTCGAACACTGCCTGAGTTATCTGAGAATTCGCAGGTCCAGGAATAGAGTTTCCATCTGATCCATTCTGATTAACAGGAGATGCATCTGCCTTCACTGCAAGAGGATATACATCCATATTACCCTCTTTAAGTAGCTCCGTTTCCTCAAACATTGAAAAGTCAATCCCTGTTCCAGAAGGTTGTCTGAACTTCTGGCCTAGACCCCGTTGGAATTGCACTGTCACTGGTGCAAAAAGGTTTTCCTTTGTTGGTGCCAGGTTGCAGTCTTCTCCTTCTTTAGCAAAGAAAACAACAGTGATGCTGCTTGCAAGAGAAACAGTTATGTTAAGATCAAGATAAGATAGACAAAAAGTAATAACTTTACCAACCAAGAAGAAAAATGCATTTTCAAATTCCAAAAACAGGTCATACAGCCATCATGAAAGCAGCACATCTATTGCAGACACCCAGCTAAAAAGCAGTGTATTCTGTTAAGTAAGCAGAAAGTACTCTTTAAATGACACCAGATATTGGATACTGTTTGCTAAGATTTGATTTTTATAGAAAAATATTACGCTACCACAGATTTAATTGTGTCTTATAACCATAGATTTTTATGCTGTAAGAAGAAACAATGGTTCTTCTACCATATCAACTGGTTTAAGAATAAGTAAAATCACTAGATAACTAGAAAAAGTGAATAGTATCACCCTTTTCATCGTTCTCACAATTAAAAGACAACAGAAGCAGCAAGCAATAGTATTATGTATAAGAAAAAAGAAATTTCTTGGCAGTTAGACACAATTTTACAACAAAATTTTCTTCTGCCAGAAAAATTACATCTATTTCATAATCCTCAAGAATATCAATTCATCATTCTGGACATTAAATAACTTATAATTTAACCTCATGCAAATAAGTAATGGAAACCTACAATTTCAAATCTAAATACTCTTTCCTTTTTTAATGTGCCAAATCCACTTTTGGAGAGTCAATTTAACATAACCATACCAAGTGCTAGAAAATGAGAAAAAATTGAAAAAAGATTTGAAAGACATCAGCTCTTATCTCAAAAGGGAAACTTCAAAAGGGAGACGGAAACCACATTTCCAATAAACTTCAGTTATACTCATTAGATGCTTCTGATATTGTTAAGAATAAATGGCTAAAGCTAAAAAATGGAGGCACTTAATATGTAACTAACTTGGCAAAACAGCATGAAGCTTTTATTTCTTTTTCCCCCTTCTTTCCAGTGATTCTGGAGAAAGTATATTTGAAAACATAAATTGGTCCTAAAGATGTCAACCAAACAATTCCCAAGCATATCACAAAACTACGAGCTTAACTCTAACAGTGGACTACAAACAAATGACAATAGAAGGTACACATAGTTTCTTTGTAAGCAATTATATTGCTACTCCAAGCTCTCACTTCCTAGGTTAACTATTCAAGTTGACATGACATTCCGCTATGCAATAAAGAAATTTGGATTTAAGAATCCCTTAACAAGTCCATATGGATCATATCAATAAGCAGAAGGTACCAGACACGGCCACTGCAAAATCTTCATTAACTTTGTTGATTACAACTCTATCAATCACATAATATAAGAAGCAACTTTTTAGAAACATAAACAAACAAAAGCTGAAGCTTTTATTTATTTATTTAATTTTTTGTTTCAGTTACCTCCCAGCAACAGTAGCATCAAAGGTGAAGGAAACCAAGAGCTTCCCAGGATTCTCCTCATCGGCCTCCAGCCTCAAACTCTCCTTCTTCAAATTCACATCATTCCGTATCGTAACCGCCTTCTGGTGCTCCACATATGGAGGAGGAGGCGCCATCATGGGCCCACAAGGATACCTCCATTGCCCAGGTTCGCCACCGCCTCCGCCACGATGATGGTGATCAAACGGCGCAGGAAGCGGCACCGGCATCGCCGGAGGCGGCGGAGGATAGTACCCACCTGGCGGGTACTGATAGTACTGCGGCGGCGGATTATTATTATTATTATTATTATTTGGGTTATTAGAATTAGGGTACTGCGTCGGGTAAGGAGTCACCGCCGCGAAGACGTAGCGATTGGCGGTGATCTCTTGCTGAGGAGGCGTCGGCGGAGGGGGAGGCGGGTGACTTCGTCGGCTCCCGTGTCTACGGCGGCCGTTACCGCTACTGCTACTGATGTTTCCCATAAGAAACAATATTGAAGGGAGTAGCGACCAGTAAGTGAGAAACGGAGGCTACAAGTAACGGAAGCCGTTAAATAATTGGACGGACAAAGAGTTGATCCGTAACTGTGCGTGTTGAGAGAGGAAGAGGAAGAAGAAGATAAAAAGGAAAGAAAAACGAATCTTTGGATGGGAGAGGGAGAGAGTGAAGAGGGGTTGCGTAAAGCGCAAAGCTCCACCCAAATCACCTTCCATGATTATGCGGTTGGATGGATTCAATTGAGATTTTGCTAAACTCACCCACTTTCTTTCTTTCTTTCTTTCTCTTCCTTTTTCTTTCTTTTTTTGGTTTTCTCTTTCTTTTCTTTTTCTTTTTTTTATTCTCCTTTTAGGGGAAAAAAAAATTATGAAAGTGAAAGAAAAAATATTTTGGAGGGAACTGCACTGCCTTATTTGTTTTCTACTACACATACAAAGAGGTGTAAAATTGTTGAAATGTGTTGTTTCACAATGGTTCAGTAAAAGGAATTCTGTTGGACAGGATTAATCCTTCCAGTTTATTTAAGAGACCAGTTTTTTTGGTAAAATGCTTAAAACTTTTAAGTCCAAACAAACTCTAGTAAACAAGATGTGATGGTAAAATAACTCAGATAGATGAGATGAAAGGCACCTAGGAATACACAAGAAGATTCAAATCCTCAAGGTTTCGGCTCTCCCACAAATGTACAAAGGAGATTTATGCTGTTTTTACATTTTGGATTCATATTTTGGAGTGGAGAATTCTCAAAATCAATTGTTTATTTCCTCTGGGAGTGGGTGGAGCCGTGGAGCGGAGTTTCACTTTATGAGCCTCGCTCATTTTTAATTTGCATTATTAAAAGTATTAATGATTACTATTATTTTATATAATTAAAATTAAGAATAAATAAATTTATTATTGTATAAATTTATTTTCTTATTCATTTTATAATTAAAAGCAGCATATCCTTTACATAAGGGTAAAATTATAATTTAGAAAACTCACTTTTAATTTAAGATAAAGTAAACACATAATTAGAATTCTCATTGGCAATCCACACTAGGGATGACAATGGGGAGGGGACCAATCTCTCCGTACCCATCCCCGATATTTTGCGTATGTCTCCGTTCCCGTCAGAATTACTTGAGAGAATCATTATCTCCTCCCCGAATAATAACATGAGATCCCCAAGGGTCCCCGATCCCCCAATAACTAATACATTTTTTGTTTTCGATTTTGAGTTAATCATATTAAAATAAAAAATTCAAATAAAAGTAAAGTTTGAAATATATCTTACATTAATATCCATTACAAAAGTCACATACATTAAATTAGTATGTAACGCAGCATGTAAGGGATACAAACTTCTTTTACAAACTATCGTGAATAAATTAATAGTCTAATACAAAATTGTTACAAAATAAAATCAAATTTAGATTCAAAATTAACTTTTTCAATGATGGCGTGGGCATTTTATAAATGTGGACTATTACCTTTACAGCACAATAGTTAAGTCGAAGCAAATCAAGAGCAAATATTAGATTAGATTAAATTAGATATTAAAATTGTGATTCGCTGTGGGCAATTATAACATCTAAAATAAATAAAAAATATATTTAAGTTTAAAATATTTAATGAATATAAAAATTAAAACAAAATTTTTGGGCTAATAGAATTTACCCGGTTTTTTTAATGTCCTAAATAAAAATTTAGGATTTTAATTAGTTAATTAGGCCTAAAAGTTTAATAATATAAATATTTTGACATTTTTTATTTTTACCAATATTTATAATTTTATAATTTATTTACTAGTAATTTTAAAAAATAAAAATAAAAATGGGGAAATGGGTAGGGGATGGGGATTCCATCTCATCCCCTTCCCCTTCCCGAATAAGAAATTTGGTAAAAAATTTTCCACATCCCTTCCCCGAATAAGAAATTGGGTATGAAATTATCCCCATACCCTCCCCGAATGGAGAAAATCCCCGAGGGTACCCGTCCCCGTGGGGAATTTTGCCATCCCTAATCCACACTCTTATTCCTAAATAAATACATTATTCTTACTTTTACTTCATGTTCTCAATCCTAAAATTCATACTCCTCAGGATTCTTTCTCCTATCCGAGAAGTATAAATAACATCAAATTCTTTAGTTTAAAGATTAAGGGAGTAAGTGCAGACTAGCTCAACTAAGAAGTTATCATTGACAAAACAAAATTACAAGTAGCTGCCAACATTTCTTGGACAAATAATTCATCCAAAGTCCAAACAACAAAATAACCATCTTTCAATGTTAACTTATGTGGTGCTTGTTTTTTCAACTTAATAATTTAATTAACTTAATTTCAATCAGTTAAGTCATTATCTTTTCTTTATTTTGCAAATGAATATTTTTATTAAGCCAATTTTTTAACTTTTGGCTTAGGGTCGGTTCTTTTTTGACTTAATAACTTAATTGACTTAATTTCAATCAGTTAAGTCATCAAGGCAGCGTTTGTCTTTTTATCTAAAATCTGAATAGGTTTGAATTTGGTTGAAGTCTGAATATGTTTGAATTGTATATCTCTAAATGATATTTGTTTTAATATTTAAATATAAGTGGCATTTTGTTTGTTTTTATAAAACACAAACATCTAAAATATGATTATTTCACATTTATATCCTTGTAAGAATTATTTATACTTGTTATAAATTTTAAGAGTTAGATACATGCACATTACAATTAAAATCAAACATATGTAGAACTAGGCACTAATTAATCTTTAAATAAAAACATTATTGCATTACTCCAAATGCAAAATTGAATGAAACTTATTATACTAATTAAACCTTTTAAAGATAAGAAAATCAATTACATCTTGAGAAGGTTGATTTGCGAGTTAGTCTCATAGCTATTGCATGAAGACTTGATCTGATGGTCCAAAGAAGTTCCTTGCATTTGTTAATTGATTCAAATTTGCACTATTATTTTTCAACTCAACTTCTTAATTGCCATACTCTAAAAATAATGCATCAATAATAGATAATCTTGAAAGAAAGTTGTGTATCACAATGAATGCGATAACAATTTTTGTCTGAGTATCAAATGGATACAAGGGCTTTCGCTTCAAAATTGGAAAATGAGCTTCTAGAACACCAAAAGTATGCTATAATATTCCTTAATTTCGCACGACTATGGTTGAAAATCTCCTCTTTTCCTCTACCCTGACCACCATTACGAAAATCATTCAATCAATAAATAGATGAAACCCTAATTCATGCATGTATTCCAATAGATAAATAAGTGCCATATAGAGGTTCCTTGTTGTTGGATGAGAAAGAACAACACATGATTCAAAAGTCTTGAAAAAAAAAATTCGTGATTCAAGATATAATTTTCCAATGCCATCACTAGGTAAACTTTTCCTTTTATATAATTGTTAGACATTTTTTTTCCAACAATTAACTCTTGGTAATTACTGAACCTAGAAAAATACCATTTAGTGGATGCTGCATATACACATACTAGAAGATTTATGACACCCTACAAATGCAAATATTATTAATATGATAAATATATCAATTATGTCACTATTTATCATTGACAAAAGATAATTTATCTTAAGTATTTTTTGTGATTGGTTATGCCACTTAATTTATCATTAAATGAAGGAGGAGTAATCATTTATGTGATTACCAAATCTATTATTAACCTCAATGAGTCAAAGATCAATTAATTACTTTCTTTGGAACATGATCATTCCAATTTGCTCTACAAACTCAACATTCAACCATCTATGATCGAATCAAATCATTTACATGTTACAATTAGAATTGAAAATAGAAGATAATTATGCCAATAGTTATTGACTTCTTCAATGTAGACAGTCTTATCCTCTATTTTTAGAAACTAAAAATAAATATTTCATAATAAAATTAATACCAACGACAACAATCATTTAATGTTTCAAGTTTCTTAAACTTAAAACTAACAGCACATGCTAAATAGAATCAAAACAATATGCAAGCATAGTATATACACAGCCATTCACATCTCACGGGTGATACCAATCACAACAAATCAATACAAAATTGATGAGTTGAACAACCTAGACAAAAAATTGGGAAGCAATAGAATATTTGTCAATTCTTTTCTCAAACCATTAATAGGAATCACATTGTTCATATAGAAATAAGTTCCCAAATATTTGATTTACTTTACTTCAACCACAATACACAAGTTAGACAAGTTATAAACATTTTTTTTTTAATTCCAGAGACTCCCCCACATGCAAAACCCAATCCGGAAATCTCTAAACCCTCACTACTCAGTTTCACTCTTAGAACATGGACTTGAGGCATCTCCTCCACTTTTACACAAAAAACTAGATCTTAGCTGCAAATTTGCAAAGACTTGCTTCAATGTAAAGAACCTAAAGAGAAGTTGACTTACTAGCTTTCACGTTTAGTGAGGGATCGACTAACAACCCACTAAATACCAAATGGGAAGCCCTATGATAAATAACATTTGTTTTTATTTTTTAATAAGCCTTTCTTCTCATATAAAATACATTACTAGCTTCACTATTGGAAGATTTGATATTTTATTAATCATGTAACTTTCCATTAACTTTCTTGGAGCACTAAATTTTGTATTGATGCATGAACCACAATCAGCATATACGGAGAAAGTTTTCAACATCCAAAATATATAACATAGTATTTATAAGAACCATAATAAAAAAATACCTTAACAATGGAGATTCATCGACTGTTGTACTTGAAGAATTCTAGTGCTAATGAAAAAGAGACCAAATTGAAATAATAGAGAACATGAATTACAAAGAGAAAAAAAAGGGGATTAGGTTTTATAATACAGAAATACAGAATATAGTATTTATTTTCTATTCAAATTTTTTTAAATTGAGATAAAAGTCACAAAACTTTACTTTTTCTGTTCAGATGTAAATATATGAAAATCAATTATAAGTTACAAAAAACAAACAAGCAAATTTGCACAAAAAAAAAAGAACTTGACAAATTTTCAGACTTTAGATGTTTAACAAATAAGCTCTAAGTCTGTTTGTTTTTTCAACTTAATAAAAATATTCAGTCATTAAATCATTAAGTTATTAAGCTAATTTTTTACTTAATTTAAAAAGTCTGAATGATATAATTAAAAGATATTCTCCAAAATATCCCTATCTAATTAATTAATTTTCATCTTTACCTAAATAAAATTTATTAATTAGCATCACTACCCAATTCTATAACTTGTGATAATATATAGTGGTAGACAATTATTATTTTTTATCTTTTTATTTCTTCAAATTAGCATCATTTATCTTCATAAATTTTTATGAACATTTGTCATATAAAAACATCATAAATTATAATAAAATTGATTAACATATACTAAAATAAAAAATTGACGGGCTATATTTAATTAAATATGATTTATGCTATGATAATATATTATCTTATTTATGTTCTTTGAGATATTTATTATTGTTTAATATTTATAATTTGTAAGGACACAAATATACAAGTGCTAGTTTTTAGAATTTTTAAAGTTAAAAAAACAACTTACTGTTGTTTATATTTAGCTATTCAGACAAAAAGAAAAACAAACATATTGTTCATATTCAAATATTAAGCTCTATTCAGAATTTAGACTAATTTACGTTTATTCACATTTCAAACAAAAAAAATGCCACCTTAATCTAAAAATTCTGAATGATATCATTAAAGGATATTATCTAAAGTATCCATATCTAATCAATTTATTTTTACCCTTACCTAAATAAAACTTACTGATTAGCATTATTATTCATTTTCATAACTTTTGATAATATAGTAGTAGATTATTATTGCTTTTATCTTTTTATATCTTCAAATTAGCATTATTTAACTTTACAAGTTTTTATAAATATTTTTCATATAATACATCATAAACTATAATAAAATTGATTAGTATGCTCTAATTTAGAATACTAAAGTATTGTATTCACTCGAACATGATTTATGTTATTATAAAATACTATCTTATTTATGTTTGTTGAGATTTTATTATTTATTTAACATATAAAATTTGTAAGGGTAAAAATATAAAACTACTAGCTTTTAAACTTTTTAAGTTGAAAAATAAAAACAAATCACTTAATACTTATACCAAAGATTCAAAAAAATAAATATATAATTCAAATTCAAATATTTATCTTTATTTAAAATTTAAAATTTAGGTCTATAATAAAATTGATTAATACTTCTCAAAGCTCTTTTAAGAAGAGTTAGCAAGAACATTATGATGTCTTGGGGCATTTTAAACTTGTATCAATTGAAAACCTCTTTCGCTTCTTTTAATTTCCGATATAATCCAAAAGACTACCTATATTCTCATTCATTAATTGAGTAAGCATTACCAATACATAATCTATCATAAATATTATATACATTCCTTTCAACTTTTAAAACCACTAAAAGTTGTTTCTTAATCTAAGGACAAGCCAACTTAGCCTTAATTGCGCAGTTGTACTGCGCATATGGTGGAACCAGCAGCAAGAAATTCTAAAGTTCAATCTCTCTTCTATTATTTATCTTTAAGAGCATTCTCAGAGAGTATTTATGATAGTTCATGACATTTTTTAATATTGCATAAAATAGAGAGGTAAATGTTTGTTTATCTCTATATTTTGTGTTAAGTATCTATTTAATTCTTATATTTAAAAAAAATTAGATAAATTATCTTTCTATGAACAATTAATACCATATAAATTTTTACTCAAATTGCAACTGTTTTTACAAATTGCACAACTTTTTTGGTTCAATTCATTATAACATTTCAAATATTAGAAAATTTATAATTTTAATCATTTATGATAATTTTTCAATTATTTCATTCTAATTTCAAGTCAATCCAACCCCCACGTTGACCTTATCACTTAGGCTCCGAACACATTTAATATTTTAATACTAATACTAAAGGTATAACCCAATATAAGGTATGTTATTCTTACTTAAATTTTTAGGACAAGGACACTTATACCTGCAAATTTACTCGCAAGTTTTCAATAAAGGGACACTAAAATTCATTTTATCATAATATTCTTTCACTTTATTAACTAAAAAAAAATGATTGCTATGTTTTATAATAAATAAAAATATAATATCAAAATATATGTAACAATATAAACATTTTAAAACAACTTCAATATTTAAAAAATATTTTAATACTTTACAATGTTATATTTTATTAAACTAAATTGTATAATAATAGAAACACAATAGGAAAATAAATATATAAAATTTAAATTATTTTCAATATTATATAAAATAATTTCAATATTATTAATACGTGAGATATATTTTGTTAATTGTAAAATCTATTTAATCCAAATATTTATTCTAAAATTTTTATAATAAATACAAATATCTTATTAAAATGATTTTAATAATTAAAATTTTTTAAATTACATTATATGTTAAAAAATATTCTAATATCATTAGTTTATTAGACAAATTAAACCATTTAAATTATATTTGTATTCATTAAAAAAATTTAATTCAATTTTTTTAGTTACTATATACAAAAGATATTATGGTAAAAAAGATTAATATTATTATAATATTATGGTAACTAAATTTTAATATCTTAATATAATATTATTATATTATGTTGTATTATAATAACTAATATATGATATAAATTATTTAATATTTAGTTTAACAAATAATTAATATTTAATTTAGTATAAAAATAACAAACACTTAAATAACAATAAAGTTTAAATAATCTTCATTGAATATTAGTATTAATATAAAACAATGATATACAAATATTATTATATAAAATGCAGTCTACTACACCAAATATAGTATTGCATTATAACTTAATGAAGTATAATGCAATACATAATAATGTAGTATAGGTAGTCCATCGGAATATAGTGTCAAATTCACCCTTAAGTTATTGGAAAATAACACATAGGTATAATAAGTATTGTACTCTAACACTTCATTTCTAAATAATTACAAAATCTCACACTTTACTGCTTTTTTGTCATGATTATTTGTTGACCGTTAATAATCAGTAACATCATGGTAATGTAATTATGGCGTAAGTGTCTTCATTCTTAGAATAAATCTAAAATTTTAGTGTAAAGGGAAATATTGTCATTAGAAAAATAAAACAATTGGTATTGGCGAAAAAAATTCTTTTACTAATATTTTGCAAATTCATTAATATATTTTGTACTTTTTCAAAATAAGTGAAAGATTGATATGTTAAAGGTTAATCAACTGCCAACTAATAGTATTAATGGAAAATAATAAAATGTCATATTAAGGATGACAAAAATCCCCACGAGAACGGCAGTCATGGGAGATTTTCTTCATTTGGGAAGGGTATGAGAATAATTTTATACCTAATTTTTTATTTGGAAAAGAGATTGAATGACTCTTTTACCAAATTTCTTATTCGGACAAGGGACATGGATGATCCTCCCCATTTTGCAATTTTCCTATTTTAATCCATTTCCCCATTTTCCCATTTTAATCTTTAATTTTAATTTTATTATTTTACAATTATTAGTGAATAAATAATAAAATTTACATTGAAAAATATTAAATAATGGTGTACATAACAAATATCAAAATATTTATACAAATAACATAACAAATATCAAAATATTTATACAAATAATATAAATATTAGTTAAAATAAAGACTTTAATGTAATTTTGACTTAACCATAACCCAAAGCTCACAATCTCACAAGCTCACGATCCACAAATCAAACTTTAAGCCACTCTCACACAGTCTCAGCCATTCTTTCCAAATTATTCACGTTGTAACTAGCACTCAACTCATCCTCATCTTATCATAACCCAGTAGCACGCCGCATGTCGGAGGCTGAGCAGCCTAGCTAATCACAACGTTAGCCAGAAGCCTCACTCACGCATTTGTTGCGCCATTATTGGTGGCCAAGAGCTATCATTGCTCATGAATAGTATGCACTTCAATATTTTATAAAGTCACATTATTTGTATTTTGTTTTGAAAATCATTGTTTGAATATTAAATATACCAAAAGTTTGATAGAGTAGAATGAAATAAGACTCGTTCATGACCATTCTCTTTTTATTTTGTATATTTTAAGGTTAATATGATTAAATTAAGTTTAAAAACTAAAAGGATATCAGTTATTGGGGGATTGAGAATTTGCAGGAATCTCCCGTTATTATTCGAAAGGGAATGATGCTTCCCTTAAGTAATTCTAATCGGGATACGGAGGGGACGGGAACATATATAGAACATCGGAGATGGGTACTGAATGTCAATCTCCTCCCCTTCCAGTTGCCATCTATGTAATTTTTTAATAATAAAATATTACAGTACCACACTTATTGTAGCCAGATATTATTTTCTAATAGCTAAGCAGTAAAAGGATTACAACCCATATTAAATTTGACGCGTCCAAAATTATCGGGCATAAATTTCATACATATGATACAATATTTTATGGAAGAAAAATATGCAAATTGAAGGAAGAATTGATACTTTGATAGACTGCATGGGGACCATCGACGGAGCACTCAACAACTTGCCTACTTTTTAATTTACCTTTTTCGTTAGAGATATGATAAATTAATATTTCTTTATCCTTTTCTTCGTCCTTAGCAGAATTTAATAATTTGAACTTTGAAGACGAATTAATCATTCAATTAGCTTTACATTTGTCTACAGAACCTGTATCAATTAAGCACATATATGTACAAGTGAGTTTCAATATGCATTGAACCATTGGTTAAGTCCATTTGGAGAGTGCTTAGCCCAGAAGGGAATGGCTCGTATAACAAGTTAAATAAAAACCTGTAACCTTTAAGAGCCCAATAAAAGGCCCAATACTACCCAGTGTTGTAGGTCCATAACAAGTTTGAGCAGAATTCGTATCTTCCAGCGGCAATCTCTGGCCTAGGCCCATTGAAACGTCCTAGAACGCCTAGTTCTGTCCTAAACTTAATTTAGTCTTGTGAGTCAAGTTAATGAGTAAGTGGGACAACTCAATCTTCATGATAAGTTTAATCATATCTAAAGAAGGGGCTTTACTATGTTATAGTTATAGTTTATGTATGTAACAGTCCATGATGCGACAAATAATTTATTAGGAGTGCGCCATGTGTAAAAATTAAATGATTTAATAACTGCTCCTCCGGTAAAAATTCTTTTTACCCGTCAATTAACCGGCTGCAACTGACTTACTGAAATTACAATGGTTGATGCCATTTGGATTTCTTTTGTGTATACAATAAATGACACATAATAATTGAAATTTAAAGATTAAGATTTTTAATAATATTATGAGAATTATCAGTCATATACCCTTAAATGACACCAGTATCAAACGTGATACAACACTTTTCGCTTATATCACTCGTATACCCTAAGTTGACAAAAGAGTTATGGCGTTCACTTTTTCGTTTATTACCGTTAAGAACTTAACAGAATTTGAGCAAAATGACTATTTTACCCTTTAAACTCAAAATGAGGTAAAAAGACAAATTTTTCTTGAAAATTAATATAAATTTTTAATACAAAAATTTTTTTATTTTGTTATTAACAATACATTTTTTTATTAAAAAATATGAATTATTAATGGTACATATTATTAACAATTATCTATAAAAAATATCCATCTTATACCATAAAAATTATTAACAACATATTATTTACAATTATACATATTATACCATAAAAAAATCAAGTTGGAGCTTGGAGGAGTAGATCTTCAATAATTTAGGTTAAATTTTGGAGGAGTAGATTCGGTTGTAAAGTAGCTTTTTTTTTTTAGCAATTATTAACAATTATCCGATAAATGGGATGACATGTCATTTTTATCAAAATATATCATATGACATGTCGTTTTTTACTAGGTAAATGAGATGACATGTCCTTTTTTTAAAAAAAGACTAGATTACCCTTATGATGTCATCGCTCGCAAACGGTAGTTAACGGATTAGTGGACTGCAGAAGTATTTTATCAACTTATGGTATACGAGTGATACACTTGAAAAATGTTGTAGCACGTTTGATACTAGTGTCATTTAAGGGTATATGGCTGATAATTTCCCTAATATTAGTAAAAGGATAAAAACCTATTTCGTTCCTATATTTTGATATCAATGTCTGTTTAGTTCGTATATTTTTAAAAATATTTCAAAATATTTATGTCGTTAAACTATTGATATCCATGTCGTTACTTTTTGGTTTGTTTTTATAATATTATTTTCTTACAATAATGTTTCTTTCTTTGGACAATAATAAAATTTTTAAATCACCCGTTTTATTTTTTTTTGGAAGATCACGTATATTCAAAAAAATTAATATTTAAAAAATTAAATTACTAATTTTTTGGATATTAATAATTAATATATTAACTACTCAGCAGAGTTTCCACAAAAATTAATATATATTATTTTTATTTATTTTTAGGATAAAATTGGTAATTTAATTTTTTTCTTTTTATTAATAAAAAAAGAAACATAATTGTAAGAGGTAATATTGTAAAACCAAGTCAAAAGGAAACAAAAAATAAGAGTAAGGGTGTCAATAGTTTAACGGCAATGATATTTTACGACATTTTAAAAAACACAGGGACTAAGCGGGCATTACCTCAAAATATAAGAATTAAACGAACTTTTATCCTATTAGATATTGTATTCAGATAATACTTTGAATATCATATTATCCTTTACACTAATTAAATCAACTTTAAAAATCAAAATTTACTTTATACACACATGTAAATGCTAAAATAACCCTTTATTTAACTTCTTTTTTTTTAAGGTCGTAGAATGCATTCATTACAAGGACATATTAAAGTTAATTTATAAGTATTAAAAATTTAATGATTATAATTTTAAGTTGATGGTCCTAGACTTCATAGTAGCATTAATTTCATGTTTAATGGTAGAATTATCAAGCTCAATGACGATGATTTCATGTAATGCTTTATTTCATAATTACAATTTTGAAGTTAGTGGTTCTAGATTTCATGTTAGCATTAGTTTCATGTATTTTTTTAGATTTATTATTAATGGTTTCATGTGATACTCAATGATTTCATGGTTAATGATTACAATTTTAACTTAATGCTCATATATTTCATGTTTAATGATAGATTTTTCGGGTTCAATGTAATACCCGAAGTAAGAATGTAATTTTCTTTATTCAACAATATACAACATAAATCGAATATTATAATTAACAATGTCAATTATTTTATTTCTTTATATCATATATATATATATACCAGAAGGAAATATGATCGAAGGATGGGTGTGTTTTCAAAATGCTTCTTTATTGATTGCTTTAATAAAATAATTGGATCGCGGTTGTTCCAATTTTATATAAGATTACCAGCTTTAGATTAAGTAGATTTGTTTTAGAGCATACAATGATCAAACAAATTTGAACGCGGTTGGTCAAATTTTTAGAATATTTAAAGTACGTGGCGTTGTTAGACCAGATCGATCGCAGAAGTTGATCTGCCTTTGGACCCAGATCTGACTTAGAACAGATCAATAGTCCGCACGTTCGGGTTTCCAGCCTATATACTTTAATATATTTACCAGATAAAATTAAGTTGCTTTAAACGTGGTTGTTTCTTTTTATTGGGCTAATTCCAGATTTAAATTAGATTCTTTAAGGGGCTTGGGTACATACACAGTACCAGATCCGGATCCCGGAAATGGTGCTCTGAAGGAATGGAGGAAGAAGAGAAGATTTACAACTGAGGATCGAGATCCGGTCTCTTTGCCTCAGAGGAACGTACAAATTTTATGGCAGATCTGATAAATACCAGTCTGCTTTGCATGCTTTGAAAAGAAAATTGCTTTAAAAATAAATTGCTTTAATGTAAATGTGCATGAAATTAAATTGCAGAAAAGTAAATTGCTTTAAAGTAAATTGCGAAAATTTAAATTACATCGAAATTAAATAACTGAAATTTAAACATACATCTTTGCTTTGATAGTCTTGGTCTTTACAATTTTCAAATCTTTCCTGAAGGGAAGATTGAAAGACGGGAAGATTACAAGACAGGAATGGTTTCCTTGATGTCTTGATCCAGACTTCCCAAGAGAGAGAGAGAGAGAGAGAGAGAGAGAGAGAGAGAGATCTAGAGAGAAGGAGGAGAAGAAGAGAAAATGAAAAACCTGAGGAGTCTGAGTCTTCCTCTTGGTTTATATACAAAACTTTGTAAACTGTTCACTGTAGCGGAGCTTTGAGTGCACAGTAATCTTTGGAACTTTGCACTGTTCACTGTAGCGGAGTTTTGAGTGCACAGTAATCTTTGGATCGTAGCTTTGAATAGTAGGCTGACCGTAGCTTTGAACAGTAGACTACTTTGTACAAAAATTGAAATACATAATGAAATTCAACACGGGTGAAGAGACATGTGCGCTCTCACTTGTGTCCAAGGGACCACCCGAAAATTTTTTTTTTTTTTTTTTTTTTTTTTTAAGTAAATAACCAAATAATTATTTACAATGCTTTATAGGAGAAAAAATGCCCAAACAATCATCTTCATTTTCGTCTCCAAGAGAAATGAAGGGCTCTTCATCTTCATCATCGTCTTCGTCTTCAGAGGTGTCAGCTACTGATGACTTTGAACGGGAGGCGAGGAGCTGTTCCATTGCTTTGAAGTATTCTTCTTCTGTCTTGGCACTTGCCAAAAGAGATTGGGCTTTGGATTTTTGGGTTAAGAAGGTCTGTTGGGCTTTAGAGGCTTCTAGGGTTGGTTAGAGAAGGTTTTTAGAGGAGAGCCAATCTTTGATCATGTTAACAGTCAGTTTGGACTGTTCATCAAATTTTGACCACCATTTGACTTTAAAGGTTCTTTGAAGGATGACTTGGGAATCTTGAGTATGAAAACGGAGGTTCCACATCCAGACCCATGGTAGGAAGAAGTTTGTACAAAAACAGAGAAAGGGGGGAAATCTTTTCTCTGAGTCAGAGGGCATATAGTGGGCTTTAAAGAGGTTTAGGCAATTTATGGCATTTGGAGTGAGGATTTGAGGTATTGGGCCAAAGAAATTCCACCAATGATGGAACCAGTTTGGAAGGCTTTGGACGGTTATTTTAGGGTTAAAGAAAAATAACCAAGAATGGGATTTTTTAGGGTTTTGAATAAAAAAGGTGTTATACCATGCTTGTTGGTAATCCCAGTAGGAGAAAGTCCGACAATGTGGTAAACGGGTTTCAAAGTTTAAAGGAAAGGTTTTGAAATTGTGGAGTAGGTCGCCCCACTGGTTCGGGCTCAAAACTTTTAGAATCGTGGCCGTGGAATAGGCCGGTTCAGAGTGGGTTTTGTCAAGAAAGAAATGTTTGAATTTAACTGATTCAGTTATTTCTAAAATGCTTTGATAATAAGACTGGGGTTTTGTCAAATCCCATGGTTTGAAAAACCAGCCTTTGGGAAAAAACTTTGAAATGCTTTGAAAAGGATCAGTATGGTAAAATCCATCTTCCATAGAAAGAATATTTTGAAAATGGGTTTTATCAAACCAATCGGAGGTTTTCTTTGAAGGTGTTGGCTGAGAAAGCACAATTTGGGAAGATGAGCTTTCGGCAGAGACAACAACATTTTGAGAGGAGGGTTTTGTAATTTCTTTAGAAGGGGTTGACTGGGGTTCTTTGGAAGGTTCTTGAGATCCGGAACTTTTGAGAACAGCTTTACCTTTATCTTTCTTTAGCGGCATTATCTGTTTTGAAGAAATTCTCTGGTTAGAAAATCAGGAACAAAATTTTTATCACCTTTAATGAATTCTATATCAAAATCAAAAACACTCAAAATAGCTTGCCAACGTGCAAAAATCTGTTTTGATGCAATGTTTTGAACATCCTTTTCTAAAACATGTTTTGCAGCTTTGCAATCAATTCTAAGTAAAAATTTTTGATTTAATAAATCACTTTGAAATTTTGTAATGCATAAAACAATGGAAAGAATTTCTTTTTTAATAGTAGAATAATTTTTCTGACAATCATTCCAATGTGCAGAAACATATTGAACTATCTGTTCTCTATCATTTTCTTTTTGTTTTAATATACCTCCATATCCTAAATCAGATGCATCAGTTTCAACAATTTTAGGGAATGCAGGATTTGCAAGATATAGACATGGGATGCTTTTAACAGAACTCTTTATTAATTTAACAGCTTTAGTATGTTCATCTGTCCATGGAGTAGGTTTTTTCTTTAAACGATCATGCAAAGGTTTAGACAACCTATTGATATTGGGACAGAAATCAAGAACATAATTTAGGCTACCAAGAAATCTTTGTAATTGAGTTTTGTCAAGAATTTTATCAGGGAATTTATCAGCAAATAAAAGTGATCTTTCAATAGGGGTGATTGTTCCTTTTGAAATATAGTGACCAAGAAATCTGATTTTCGTTTGAAATAATGAAATCTTTGAACTAGAAAGGGCTAGTCCAGCCTTTTTTGTAGCAAAATAAAAAGTCTTTAAATGTTTGAAATGTTGATCGATTGAATTTGAAAATATCAAAACATCATCAATATAAACAATGCAAAAATCAGAATAAGGATTATAAATATCATTCATAATTCTTTGAAATTCTGAGGGTGCATTCTTTAAACCAAAGGGCATAACAGTCCATTCGTATTGTCCAAATGGAACAGTGAAAGCGGTTTTGTAACGGTCATTTGGATGAATTTGAATTTGCCAAAAACCCGATTTCATGTCGAATTTTGAAAAAATAAAGGCAGAACATAGTTTTTGGAGTAAATCTTTTTTATTAGGTATAGGATACCTAATCCATTTTAAAGCTTTATTCAAAGGTTTGTAGTTTATAACTAGTCTTGGAGTGCCTCTTTCAATTTCGGAGTTTTTGTTAACATAAAAAGCAGCACAAGACCAAGGAGACCTGGATTTTACAATGAGTCCTTTAGACTCCAAGTCTTTGATTTCATTTTTACAATGTTTTTCTAAATCCATATTCATTTGAATTGGACGAGCTTTGGTCGGAATCTGTTTTTCATCAAAAGAATTTTCATAAGGCAGATCTACTAAATGTTGTTTTCTATTCCAAAAAGCAGAAGGTAGATCAGCACAAATTTCTTTTTCAATAAGAGTTTTGAAATCAGAAATTTTTCTTTTAATGAAATCACTTTGTAATTGGCTTTCAACTCTTTGTAAGTTCAAATCTTTTTGTAAAAACATTAGATCACACTGTTTTGATTTAAGTAAATTGTTTATTCTATTTTGATAAATAGAACAGGCTTTAACAATATTCAAATTTCTTGTTTTAGGCTTTTCAATAAAAGGGAAAACAAGTTTCTTGTTTTTTGCTTTGAAAGATATACTATCATAATTGACAGTATACGGAGTTATGAGATTTATAAAAGGAGTTCCCAAAATAATGGCATGATGAATATCATTTGTGAGAACAAAGGAAGTTTTAAAATCAAAACCATCATTATAGATTGAGGCTTCAACCTTGGAACTGACATTCAATTTTGAATTATTGGCGGCAGAAAGCCTTTCTTTTGTTTTTTCATGAAATCTTTTGGGGACGATATCTTCTCTAATGCAATTTAAATCGGCGCCAGTATCAAAAAGGGCAATGGCGTCCATCGCAAAATCATCAGAAAAGATTAGAGTGACTTTAATCAAATACTTTCTTGTGGTGATTTGTTTTAGAACAAATAGAAAATCATTGGGTACAGACTCAATATTTTCTCCTTTAATATCATCACCATCAATATCAGGACTAGATTCATTGTCTGAATTATCCTGTAATTGCCTTTGTAAAAGAAGTTGAATAATATCAGAATCACTTTTTTGTTTTTCTTTTAAATCTCTGATTTCACTTTTGATTTCTTTTATCTCTTTCTGAAGATCTTGGATATTAGGAATCATCTTTTTTGTTTTCTTCTTATCCAAAATTTGAGTAAGATCATAAGAATTCTTTTTAACAATTAGGACTCTAGAAGTCTCGGCTTTATTAAAATCCAATGTTTTCAAAAGTTTATCAAGGTATTCCTTTTGAAGATTTGGATCAGAAATATGTTTTACAAGTTCAAGAAAAGTTTCTTGGTCTTTAGTCAAAACATTGATTTTCTTTAAAAATGAATCAGATTCAGATTCACTACTGCTAGATGCAGAGTCATCTGAGTCAAAAAGCTCATCAACTTGGTAAGGGTCACTGTCTCCCGACATGGAAGACTCAGAATCAGAAGATTCGACAAGAAGAGGGGCTATTTTAGAAAGGATGTCCTCATTGAGGTCAAGTTCTTGGAGTCTTTTGTTCATTCTGCAAAATTTTGCAGTATGACCTTTCATACCACATTTGAAACATGTGGCCTCCTTGAAGTTGAATGGGGTATTAGGTTTGGCTTTGAAATCTTTCTTTTTAGAGAAACTATGTCTCTTATAAGGCTTCGAAGGTTTCTTATAAGGAAGTTTTCTAAAATCACGAAAGGGTTTTCTAAAATGTTTAGATTTGTAATGTTTCTTACGAGGTTTTGTAGAACACTCTCCATTACAATCTTTGGAAGTTTTAAAGGGGTCATAATTGAATTGCTTACAGAAACCGCCTAATTCCTGTTTAGACTTCTTAAGCTCCCACTTAAGACGTTTCTGTAATTTCAAATCTTGACAAATCTTTAAACCTTCTTTGTTGACAAAACTGACAAGTTCACCATAGGTGAGCTCGTCATAAGGAATACGGTTATCGTAAAGGGCTTTGATGGAATTTCTTACCTTTTCACCTAAAAGGGTAGGTAATCCAGCAAGAAATTTTTCTTTCCAAGTAATATGATTTGCATCATCCCTTAGAAATAGTCTGGTAAGGAAAGAGGTTTTGTAACTCTGAAATTCACTAAGTTTTCTACATCTCAAATTATGTAGTAACTCAGCGTTTTTATCACGAAGGTGAGAAGGGTCACCGATGAAATGGAGGAAAATGGTTAGAATAAGAGTAGCAACAGCATCCTGGATAGGGTTGTTGAACTCATCAAGAATAGAGGCTCCATTTTCATCTTTTTGGACGGAATTTAGAATGTCAAATTGTTGCTGATTAGTGAGAAGATGATCCCACCAACCTTTTAGTTGACCAGTAAAACCAGCAATTAGGATTTCCGATATGGCACGATCAGAAGTTCCTGCTTGGGTTTTATAAGCATTAGCTGCCATTGTCATTTGTTGCAACAATCCAAGGATATTGTACTCAGACATGCCGTCAATATTCCACTCATAGACTGAAGATGCATTATATCTGGATTGATTTAATGCACTAGGTCTATTATCTATTGCTAGATCTGGTGGGGTCTTGACAGTGGGAAGGGCTAATTCCCAGTGGATTTTGTTGGCTTTAGGAGTAGAAGGTTCTTCTTTGAAAGCTTCTAAGTCAGAAGAGGCTATAGAACTTTGGTCATCTAGATCCAATACTCCAATCTTGCTAGATTGGGGGGTATCGGGGGCTATCTGGAGTTTGCTAGACGAGGAAGAAGCAGCTTCTATCCTATCTAATTGTTCTCTAATGGCTTTAGCAAAATCTGATTTTGACTCTTGAACAAGTCTTTGGCTAGTTTTCGAGACCTGAAAAGGTTTGAAAATAGATTCCTTAAGCTTTTTGTCAGAATCCGATTTTGAAGGAATAGACATTGGAATAGGAGAAACAGATATAGTAGATTTTTGAAATTGGTTTTCTATACGAGCCAATTGCTTTCCAATTGTATTTAAGTTAGTATTACAGAAATTATTCTGTTGTATAATACTACTTAAATTCGCATCAGAATCATTTGGTCTTGGGATTTTGTAAGGGGATGCTTTAATCTCAGTAGGAGGTTCACCATGATCTATGGTTATACTCCTAAGAGGTGGATGATCAGACTCTATGATCCTATCATTATCAGAAAGTTTCCATTCAGGAATTTTCTTTCTAATAGATATAGGGTTTGACTCTTTAAAAGAATAATCAATATTGTTCTCAGAAGAATATATTTCGAACCAATCAAAAAACAATATATGAACTTTATGGAAATTCACAAATTCATAATAAGTTTGTTGGATTTCTTTTCTTTGGTTTAAAAAATGTTTAAAAAACCAAGTTCTTTTTTCTTTATTTATTTCTGAATAAAAATCGTTATGCAGAAAGGTTTTATCTAAATCAAATTCTTTTTCAATGACATTAATGACATTTTCTGTGACAGCAGAAAACGTAGGAGATGTTGGAGGAGAAGGTTCCTTCTCTTCCTGTCTTTGCACATGTTGACTACTAGTATATATAGGATGAGGAACACTTGTGGCATAGTCAACAGAACGGATGGAGGAGCTAGGTATATCCGAAGTGGAAAACCTAGGTTGACTCTGATAAGGGAGATTTATAACAGAAGGTACTTTTGTAAACTTCCTTTCTAGTGAGGGAATGCTTGAGCTCGATTCTTTATCAGAAAATCTATGTGAGGTAGACCTTCTGAATGATAGTTTGACTTTACCATCGGAATACTGGGTCACATTTTGTAACTCTGTATTTGGCTCAAGTTGTTTCGGGATCGCCGGTGGGGCGGCTCCTTCAAGGATCCATTCATCTGGAAGATGGATATCTTTCCATTGGATCGATTTTGGAATGACCATGTTGGCTTTAGACAAATCAGTCTGCAAGAGAAGGGTCTTTTCTCTCTTCGATTGATATTTATGCTGTGTGCTAAATGCAGAAATCATGGCTTTATAGGAAATTTTAAAAATTAATGCAACTGGGATGGATCCCTTAATCATATGATAATTATGGGTTTGGATTTGTAAAATCATGCTCTTTAAAATATTTTTGTCTTTAAGAGAAATTGTTATATTTGGATAACAATCGAAAGATATGGGACCTTTACATAGACTAGATTCGATACTACTTAGTAAAGAATCATCAAAAGAGATGAATCGCCCATCTCTAAGAACAGCAAGGATAGAGGTATCCAAGCCTTCTTTGGTCAAAGGTTTTATTCCTACTTGGATTAAACCTATGTGAATATATTTGAAATTCTTTTCTTTTAATTTCTTTAAAGATTTTTCTGAAAACAAGTAAATTGTTTCAAAAGGTTCCGAAAGAGTTATGTCTCTTTCTTCAGTTTTTATAATATAATCATGTTTTAAAAGATCAAGCATTTTTGTTTTGTAAATCTTTTCTTTGGAAATTTTTGGAAGTTCCCAACAATCAATTGCTTTATCAAAGTTCTCAATAACGAATTCTTCTGAACTCACAACATGCTTTGAATCACTAGTCTTCCCGGAAGAAGAGCTAGAAAAGGACAATGTTCTACAGTGTAGAGGATTCATGGGTAAAAACCTATGATCTATTAAAGGTTTTGAAAGAATGGCTACAGGTATGGTTTTACAGCCCTAAACGGAAAACTTATCCTTGGACGGGACTTACTACCAGTAAAAATTCACCACAAAAACAAAACTTCAAAATAAAACACAAGTTTTCAAAACACAAAACTCTAAACTGCTTTACACAATCCTCCCCTTGGCTCTTTCTAAAGCCACACTAACTTTAATTGAATTGAATTATTTTTATTTAAAATAATTTTGATTCATTTAATCTATTTGTTAATTGATATAGTGATTATATATATTTCAATGCATAATAAGTTAAATTGTGTAGAAAATTCAATAATCTTTAGGAAACTATTAATCTCATCTCATTTGATTATACTTTTAGTTAACTATATCATGACTATTATTACTATATTTCAAGCGATATAATTTTTTTTTTTTCAAAGATCTATTGATTAAGAGGAGTTCATTTATAAGGACAGATATTCTGATATTGGTGGTATGTTATGGCAGTGGTAAGTTCATCAGTGTAAATATACTCCCAAATCCCAGTAATCTTGCTCAGCGCAGGGTCATCATTCTTTAAGACACATACGCAAGTTAAATATTACAAAAAAATGTACGACAATCCAATAAAAGGGAATCTCATTCATGAAGAAACTTTAATGCCAAAAAATTGAAGTTAAAATTAAAATCAAACAATGAGAAAATTTATAGATCAATTAGAAGCTTCAGAAGGCAAGCAAGGATAGTAACAGCAGTCATCCAGTCAACAAAACTACTATGACGAAAAGAACTAGAAGGAAGGGATGCGCTCTCTGTATGAATATATACAGCAACGCATATGAGAAGCTAATATCTCTTTAAGTACTCCATGAAAAAAGAATGTGATGCTTGCCTCTTCATCTCATATGGTTGATGCAAAATTCTATTTCTATAAGTGGCAATTGCTTCACGTAAATTTTGTAATTCAGTTAAAGAAACCTTTCAATGAGATAAAAGCCCGTAAAGTAAAAATAAAAAATAAACCTTATATGTAAACAATTTAAAACGCAGTGGTGCAAAACAACAAAGGCAAACAGATTGTGGAAGAAACTTTTATCTTGGAGAAACTTTCATGGAACTAGAACAAGAACTTAGAAGCTACAACCAAATTGGTTTGGAATATCTACAAAATCATACCTGCATGGAGGCACACTTGTCATTGACTTTATCAACTTGTCTTTTGCCTTACACCTCCCTAGAAACATTTCACCCTTGATAAAAAGCTCAAAATTAAAAAAAAAATGATAAACTTAAAAGAATGGAAAACAAGCTAGTGGTCTATACCTCTAAAGACCAATGTCAAGCTTCTTATGACTGCGTATTCTCCTCTACCAATTGTCTCCTATGAGTTTGGCAAATTATCAGCCAGTGTCTAAAACTCTGCCAATTGAATTTGTTTTGGGAATTGGCATGCCTATCTTACGTGAACATACGACATAAGAATACACTATTATTTAGTGACCAAGGAAAGTTGAAAATAATACATAAAACAAGAAATGCCTAAATACTATTATTGCCTAAAGAAAATTATATTATATTAGGGTCCAGTTATGTTGCAACTGTGGTACCGTGCCACAGTTGCAACCAGTCATTGAATCTACTTGGATGGAGGGGTGCAACAGTGGATCCAAGTGGATCCAATGGCTGGTTGCAACTGGGGCACGATACCATAGTTGCAACATAGCCAAGTCCTATTACATTATATTTTTATTGCTTATCATATAAAACAGTAAGAGATGGAGTTTAATAATCAAAACAATTTTTCTTATCTACTTTCTTAAAATTTTCAATGAAGTGGCATCTTTTTTAATTTTTTCTTATAAAGTGGCATAAATTACTTAAGAATTCATTCTGACTTTCAAAATTAGCATGCAGATCAAAATAGTGTAGCCAAATTAATGCCTTTTCCTATTATTGTAAATATTATTCAACAAACAACATATAAGGTCTAAAACCAAATACAAAAATTCATAAATACTTGTTTAAAATTTTAAATGAGAATTAGTTTTTAAACCTCTTATTGTAAATATTATTCAACAAACAACATACAAGATCTAAAACCCAATACAAAAATTCATAGACACTTATTTAAAATTTTAAATTAGAATTGGTTTTTTTTTTTTAATCTAATTGGTATCATGAAAGAGCATTTCGAGATGGAAGCAAATTCTTACAATGAAATCACAGAATTAGTTTTTCCATCAACAGTCAACGACAGATCAAAACTAAAATGAGCAACTAACAAAAGGAAACAAGCTAATTAGAACATATTTCAGCAAAAATGATATAAAAGTACTTCAGCAAAAATGCTGAAAAAGTGGATGACTATTAACGGCCATGAATCGGCGGAACCACAAGATATATTGACGGTGGCGTTCGACCGATCAGCCAAGCCGCAAGAAGAAGAAGAGAAGTGCCAACGACAATGACTTTTCGGTGAAGATGCAACAACCTTATATATGGATCGATTACGATTTGGTTATTTTGTTTCAATTGGGCAGCACCAATCTCTTTTGTCCCCTTCACAATCCCTGGATCATTCTCTCTTCAATTTTCCATTTTCTTCCTTCGCAAAAAACCCATCACTTAAAACTAACCAATTCAACTGGTTTCTCCCATGTTACTACTTTCCCATAAATCGAACATTGTCTGTTAGATTAAATTTTAACACATTTGAACGGCTAAGATTTTACAGGCTGTATGTAACGGAAATTGTAACTTAGGAATTCCCAAAGAAACCCAATTTCCTTATCATTAGAAGGGAATAAGATCATGATTATTATCCCTTTTCACCAAAGGATTTTATGTGCTTTATAGGATTAGGGTTTACCACTCATGAAACTTGTAAAATGAGAACCTTATATGCCGTTTTATGAAACAACCTAGACCTTAGCAACTCAATGTTTGTGATTCTTTGTAATTCTCAACCTAAAAATAATAATAATAATAATTTGCCAGCCTGTAGCCACCATTGATTACGAGAGAAAACTTCTATTTTGATCAAAAACACCATTGAAACCCTACCTAAAGCCATTACTAACTAATTCTAAAACAAAATCCATTACCCTTCCTAATGACCACAACCTAAGCCTGCAAGCCTAAAGCCTAGCCCGCATAGGTTGAGCTTAGACATGAATTGAAATATGGGCAATTTTCAGAAACCTCCCCTGAGGTTTGATATAATTTCACTTAGATGGCGAGTTTGATTGTATTCTCACTTACCTCCCCTGCCATTAGTACACATACGGTTTGACCGTTAGTTGACTTGTAAAATTACTAAAATATCCAAACCACTTAAACAAAGCCTAAGATTTGGCACCAACAACTTCATACGGGTGCTTTTACCAATGAGTGTGTTTATGGGCAAAAATAGGGTACCATACATTTACCTCATCTTCTCTCCAAATTCAACCTAGGTCTTGACTTTTCCGGCAACAATCGACTGTGGGTGGACGGGCTTTTGACAGCAAATTGATCTCCGGCAGCGCGTGGCTCTACCTCCGCCAATTTTGGCCGTAATATTTCTACCAAGTTATATTGCAAACTCCTTTTGTTTCTCATTTTAACAAAATAAAAAAATCACCATGTTCATTTTCATGTTCATGTGTTTTTTTTTTTCGGTGAGAAGGTCTATCTCTAGTACGAATGAATCTCTCTTTTGTTTCCCCATCACCTTTCTCTCTCTGGAAAGGTTTTTTCCTCATTCCATTATTTTTAAAAAACATGTAGAGACAAGAGCAGTTAAGTAAAATACACACATATATTGTTGTTTTTAATTTATAATATAAAGTAATAAAATATTATTTTCGTATTTCATATATAAATAAATGAATATTATGACAAAAAACAAAAACGATTTGCTCTCCCCATTTTGGCCGGATTTTCCAGAATAAGTTGCAGCTCTTGGTACTAGGACTCTCCTCCATCTATATATTCTACACACATTACACAATACTTGCTTCCCCCCATTCTCCATTAATCAATTAATTTATATGTTTTTAATTTTTTTTAATTTTACAAGAAAGGAACAAACATTTTCTCAAGCCCATCTGCTCTCTTAATTAATTATTACTGTAAGTACTCAATATTTAGATTAAAAAGTTGGATTCAACCCATCTCCTTCTTCCTTTTATATAAATCATTTTTCTTTTTCTTTTTTAACCATATTTATTTATACCGAAATGAAATGAAATGATGTTGATAGCTAGATGAGTGTAAGATTGATTATAGATGAGTATTATGATTGATTGTTGTGTAAATATCAAAAACGATTTAATTAAATTGGTAGGTAAAAAATGGCACATGAGGTGTTCGACAAAATGCATATGACGGTTTGTTTGTCTCATTTTAAGTAGATTAAGTAGAATGGCACATTGATGGGAAGACAAATTTTGTAAGCTCATCATGTAGCATGAAAAATCTGCGAGAAAGGGCTTAAAAAGCCATTTACAGGTTTTAATTCCAATTAACTTGGAAGACAACCTTTGGGTTTTAGCCCGGGTAGACTTCCGACGCAAGCAGATCTCTATCTATGACTCAATGAAGCAGTTTCGCGAGGACAAAACGTATGGTCAGCTATTGAAGCCACTTCAAGTTATCTTTCCCCAATGGCTGGAAGGTGTTGGGTTTTACGATATCCGGCCAAACTTACATAGTGCGGAACCCTAGAAACTGGTGAGCGTTGATGATGTGCCTCAACAACAACCCAGAAGCGGCGATTGTGGGGTGTTTATGTTAATGTTTACGATGTACTTAATGTTCAAGCTACAATTTAATTTTGACAGTTGGCATGGACAATATTTTAGGAGGAAGATTGCCATTGACATATTTAATGGTGATATTATATTATAAATGATATATTAATATTTTATATTAATTATTGAATCTTGTGTCGACCGAACTTCCATTCATATATTTAAGATTGTTATTATGTCTGTTTTGATACCTTGTGTTAATGAGTTGATTGTTGCTTGGTGAGAATCATGAGTTGCCTTCTTTTTGTAATTTCATTGAGATGTTGGTTGGTGAGAATCTGTGTTGTGTTATAGGTTAATAGTAGCTTGTGTCAAATATTGGTGGTTTGGTTTTTTGTAGCAAAATTGAATCCCTTGCTGGTGGAGACTGGAATGGTATGTTGCTGAGAGAAGTAAATTATGTTGGTGTAGTTTTTGATTTCACCTCCAGGCAAACATCCTGTAATTTGGGGAGACAACATTTATCTCCCGGGAGACGAGCAGTCGTCGCTCCAACTTTTCGAGAGAAGTATGCTGTAATTTGGGGAGACAACATTTATCTCCCGTGCGACATGTTGTTGTCTCCCCAAATTACAGCATGCTTGGCTCGAAATTACAGAATGCTTGTTTCTGTAATTTCGAGCCAAGCGTCATGTAATTTAGAGAGACAAGATATTGTCTCCCGTGCGACAATGCTTGTCTCCCCAAATTACAGAATGCTTGTTTCTGTAATTTGGGAAGACAACAACATGTCCCACGGGAGATAAATATTGTCTCCCCAAATTACAGGATGTTTGCATGGAGGTGAAATAAAAAATTACACCAACATAATTTACTTCTCTCAACAACAGACTAAAATTGAATCCATCAAGTTGTTTGTCACCCAACCGACAACACAAATAACAAACATTTTAATTTGTGCTGAGACCTAAAAAACGTTAATATTAATTAATTGAATTGGAAAATAACACTAACAAGAATGACACCATCACTTAAATAACAGTCACATGTGTATTTCCGCAGCTTACAGTTGGTCACAATCACAATTTGATTGAATTTCATTAGCCTATACATATAGAAGTCGCCCATATACACAAAAAGAACAAAAATAATAACTACACTAACAGTGTGCCATGATAGATAGCTGAGTTATACTTTATACATGGCATTGTCACTGTGTTAGTATCACATTTACACAAAATATACAAAAATCTTCTGTACATTCATCTGCAAAGACATCTCTATCGTCATTTGTTGCCATCATCTCAACAAAATCTTCTATTGTCGTCACTTGCTCAATGTGAACCTCATCATTCAAATCAGAGAGAGCAAACTCATTCTCATCCGCTAAGTCAAAGCAGTCCATTTCAACTGGCCTTTCGTCTCTATCATATGTGATTAAGCACACGTTAATAAGTGAAAGTAAAGTAATAATTATGAATAATAATATTAATGACATTGCTAAACAATAACAACAACAGTTACAGTAATACATAAAAAATGATAATAGTAATACATTTTAATGTTTTTCATGTCATATGCATGTCAGATAACAAACAAAAACTGAGTACGTGCGACAAAAAATGTCGCACGGGAGACAACACTTGTCGCCCAAAAATACAGAATGTCTGTATGTGAGATAAGAGCATGTCACCGCACAAAACACAAAAATATTGTTTCACTTGTTGCCCAAAAATCCTATTTGTCGCCTAAAAAAAAAGAAATTGCGTTTGTGCGACAAAAAAACTGTTGCACGGGAGACATAAAGCTGTCGCCTAAAAACACAGAATGTATTGCGACAAAAGCATATCGCCGCACAACAGACAAAAACAATGTTTTTGTGCGACAAGACTTGTCCCCCGTGCGACAATTTTGTCACCTAAAAACACAGAAACTCAATACGGGCGACATCAGTTCATCGCACGTGCGACAATATTGTCACCCAAAAATACAGTCTGTATTAGTGCGATAAGGACTTGTCGCATGGGAGACAAACTTGTCATCCAAAAATGCAGAAACTGTGTTTCTGCGACAGGTGCATACAAACACTGCAAATTCATAAACATATCAACTTAAGCAAACTTTGGAGGGAAAAATAAAAATTACAGCTAAGACTACTTCTATTTTACACACCCATTTGCATAACAATAACAAATTTTTGACTTTATCGCCTTATTATGCTATGTATGGTGTAAATCACAAACATAAAATAACTAATAATTAAATTTTTTCAACTCATGGCCACATATGGCTAAACTCATTCTCCTTTTAATCAATTTTTCCAGCACTAACCAATGAATAAGGCAAATCAAACACAACCAACAACCACTTATAAAACTCCAAAAACAAGAAAATCAAAGGTATTTAAAAATTTTAGACTTTGATAAAGTAACTAACCTCTTACAAACTCCAATAACAGTGGCATCTTTCGGCCGCCGTTGATCGTCATCGGTCGATGGCCTTCTCCAACCACCTATGTTTTTCTTCTTCATGGGTTATGTATGCTTTTGATGTGTATTTCTTTTTGTTCCAGCAAATGAGAGTAAGTGAGTACAGTAAAAATTGTGAGAGAATGTCATCCATTGCTTTTTGGTGTTGGGGAAAGAAAAGAGAAAGAGAAATGCATTCTTTTACACAATGGATATTGTGTCTAATCAGTTAATACAATTGTCCAATAGATTTTAAACTATTTTTTATTGTTATTTGATTTTTTTATAATTTCACCTTGTCTTTTACATATTTGCCCTCGTCAACTAACGGTCAAACCGTATGTATACTAATGGCAGGGGAGGTAAGTGAGAATACAATCAAACTCGCCATCTAAGTGAAATTATATCAAACCTCAGGGGAGATTTCTGAAAATTGCCCATTGAAATATATACAATCTGCGTAGATTGGGCCTGGTTAACAGCAAATGAAAACAGTTTGGGCTTTTTAGTTCATAAAAAAAATTAAATTTTTTAAAAAAAAAGAAAAACTCAAAATATAAAATTAATATTTTTTATATTAATATTTGTGATTTATTATATTGTGTTATTGATATTTTATATATTGGACTATTATTTTGTTATGTATTGGATAATTATATTTAATTTTAATATTTTTTACTTTATTAAAAATGAATTTCATAATTAATAGAAAAGCTCAGGCTCAACCGCTTGTAAAGGGCTTGGGCTTGTTAATAATAATATGGGCTTGGAAAAGTCCGGCCCAAGCCCACAATTTGCCAACCCTAACCATAACACCTAAAGGTAGTAAAATGGGTTACGACATGATTATATGACATGGATATGACACACATTTTTTGTATTCATGCGGATAGACATTCACATGATTAATATATAAATTGACATGACATGATACAATATCTGTGTTGAACTACTTTATCATAATTACACATTTATGATACAAATATAAATTAGTATTTTGTTGAAAAATAAATAATATATATATTGAACACTAAATTAATTGTTCGTATTATATCCATATTATGTTATAAACTTATTCATGTGATATTTATATCACATTAACTTGTTTTATAAACTGTTTTTAAAAATAATATTGACATATTTGTTTTTAAAATTAATTTTAAATATTTTGTATTAAATATGTTAAATGGGTCAACATGATTAATATGATTAATAAATAGGTTGTATTCGTGTCTGAGTAAAATTAAGACGACACGAATATGACACAGTTACATAAATTGATACCCCTAATGACATTTCTTTGATTAAGGGTGAATTCTTCTCTAAATAAAGTTCATTAAAAACCCTATAACCATACCCTCTAAACCAAGTTATAGTTATGGTCATATTAGGTTTAGCTAGACAATAAACCTTCTTAGAGTCATTGTCTAGTACTAGAAAAACATTCAGAACCCTACAATCGCACCTTTTCAGTCACTAAAACCCTTAACATCATCTCAAAAGTCCTTTCTATCTCCTTATCTTATGATATTCTCTCTTAATTAACTAATCTTTTTTTTCTTATTTCAAAAAATAAAACATAATTCTTTCTTTCTTCTTCTCAGCCCTCTAAATTGTCAATTTTTCTTTTAAACTCCCTCTAAAACAAATCAAGCTAGTCACAAATAACTCATGTTCAAGCTTAAATTTAACCGATTACAAAGAAAGGAAACAATAAATAAATTTTCCATTAAAACAAAGAAATCATTCATGAGAGATTAAATTTCAATATGCATCTCGTTTAGATTTGTTGCAATTTTATTTGCTCTTTTTTCCTCTAAGTTTGTCTAAAATAAGGAAATAATTATTTTTACTGGGAGGATTTGTTTAACTTCGGTTGGGAAAATGATTTTAACTTATATTTTCTCTTAAAAAAACTAAGGTTTACTAGTTTCATATGTTCATGAAATTAAAAAAATGTTGTAGAATTTAAAAAGAAGAAGGTAATAACGCAACAAGAAGAAGATATTGTTTTTATAAGGCAATTGAAAGATAATCGGTTAAAATAAGGAGAGAAAAAGGAAAAAAATAAATCTTAACCATTAAAAATCATAAATACCACATGTTGCAATATCTTACAAAGGCTAGTAAAAATTTAGTTAAGCATTGAATTCAAATCCTTCAATTTAAGTGCTTCATTCAACGTCCCATATTATAATATGATAATATGCGAAATCAAAAAATATAAGCACCTCCGTCGCTCCATACTATTTTATTTTTACCCTTTTAGCATATTTTTATTGGTCGAATCCTTTAGTTAATTGGTTTACATAATAAGTCAATTAAAGAGTGTCCAATCCATTTAGGATACATTTGACACATTGTATTGTATTATGTTGTATTGTATTATTTTAATATTGGTGTATTGTATTATGTTGTATTGTATTATTTTAATATTGGTGTATTGTATTATGTTGTATTGCATTAACACTGTATTATAATAATGTTGTGCAATATTTGGTGCTATATTGTACTATATTAATTTTTTTGTGATTAATTTAAATTATATAATATATTCTATTAATCTTTTATGTTATATTCATATATTTAAATTGTATTAATATTTTTTATTATTATTAATTTTAAATTAATATTATTCAAATTTATTCATATTTATAATTGCTGAATTATGGGGATTGTATCAAGGTTTAATGATTGCTTGGGAGGTTGGAATTAGATGGCTATTGGTGGAAGTGGATAGTTTATGCGTAACCCAATTGATTGCTAGCTCCTCTGTACTCATTAATGAGTATTCTCAACTCATCTTTTCTATTCAGGAGCTCTTGAAGCGTGAATGGAGTGTTGACATCAAGCATATCTTTCGTGAAGCGAATTTTGCTGCCGATGCTCTTATTAAATATGCACACTCTCTTTCTGTGGGTCTACATATTTTTAGTTCCCCTCCAACCTCTATCAATCATTTTCTTCTTCATGATATGTATGAGTTGGCTTATCCCCGTTTTGTTTTGTCTTATCTCTCTTTGAGGAGCCCCTATGTACTAAAAAAAAAGAAAGTAAAAAGGCCTCATATATATGTTAGTGCAATAGACCCTTTTTGTTTGGGTAATACATTAGAAAATACAATACAAATATATATCGTGGAATCTAAAGCACAGCCTAATAACTATTTGAAACCGTGTGAAAATCAAAATTGAGCCCCAAAAAATCAAAATAAAAGAAAATATTATAAATATAAACTAACACACCTTCCGGATCACTCGCATCTTCCATATAAAAAATGAGGTAATGTGGTACTAATAAACTCAACTAAGGAATTATTAAAAAATAGAAAATATTTAAAATCATAAATATTTTAATTTATTAATTATTTTTCATAAAAAATGTTGAAAAAGTTATTCCTTACAATAAAATCAAAGCTAAATAACTTGGTCTGGATGAAGTGATGAAGTTAAGGAGGAGGATTTTTTTTAATTTTATTATTTGATAGATGACGAGGGATTTTATCACTCAATGGACAGCTGCAATATAGATAATTAAAAGAGTTGAATGATTGTGATCCCTCTAAACTAAAAACCCCACTTTTTATTATAATTACAATTAAGACTAAATACGATTAATATATATCCCTTGCATCTATTTTTTTCTCGTTTTATTTTCTCTCATTACTGGCATTATCAAATTTTTTTCTTAATCAAATGCTCTATATTTTTATTTTCTTCATTAATTACACAATCTATTGCTTATGAGTAAAATCCAGCCAAGCAAATTATGGAACAATTTGGAATATTTCAATTTTTGCTGTATGAGAAGAGACTTTCTACCCAAGAAAACTCAAGTTTAAGTCACTCAACTTTAGCCTGGCATCCTGCACATACTGATGCTCCATTGGCTTCTTAAATTTGCATTTATCATCAGATAAATTTAGGAAAACCTCGTTATTTATTTTTTTTCCCGGACTAACTAGTGTTACTTTTTAGGCTCAACTGTTTTAATCTTGGAGTTTTCTTTTTATCTGGTCCATAAATTTTTTTTTACCTGATAAATAGTTTATCACCCATGGAAATTGTTTGCATAGAAGTGAGAAGATAAATGGAAATTGAGAGTCAAATGTGTTTTGTTTGGAGGCAATAAATTTAGTATAATTCAAACTTGAAAGAGGCTTTTGGAAGGATTATCGAGGGATGTTATTGTATACACACACACACACACAAATAAAAAAAGGGGTTTCTAGACAATTTCACCGGATGTCAATAGTCTAACTATTAACTAAAAAGACAACTTAAGATTTTATTGCAGAGTTGAGCATTTGACACCTCTCAAAAAGTACTTATAAAACCCCATTCTCTAAGCCGATCCGAGTATGGCAATACCCTGATCCGGCCAATGCATATTTTTGATCACCTGGACTAGGCCTAAAAAGCCCAGCACTACACCATATTTTTTTTTATACGCACTTAAAAAACTCATATTTTATATTTTATTATAATTTTATGATTTTTAAATTTTTTTATGAAATTAGACTAAAAAATATGAACTTTAAATATTTAATATTTTAAATATATGTGATAGCTGGGCCAAATAAATACAAACAACTAAAATAATATACATTTTACAATAATTTTTTTCATATAATCTAAGTTTTGAGCCGACCCGGGCTTCATTTGCCCTCATCCGAAGCAAGGTAATGCAAAACCTGCGTCGCCTGAGTTCAGGCTGGGCATATATTTTTGACATCCTATGGTAAAAATACCCTATTTAACGCTGCAATTATCCTAAATCTAATAACACTGCAATTACCGTTTAGAATAGATTTCTCCATATATCTTGATTTTTCTTAATAAACCTCGTAAGCCATAAATTATAGCTCTCCCCTTGCATCAAATCATTTGTTCCCTGTAATTCATATGAATAAATTCTAACAATTAATTTTCAATGAAATTATATTTGACCAACAGTTAACGATCAATTGAGAGAGAGAGAGAATCGTTAAGACAATGAAGTGGGGTGGCAAATATGAATTTTAATTTTGCTGAAATTGTTATCTGATAAATCATATCTTCAATTGGATGCAACACTGTTAAGCTGTGGCTATGGAGGATAAAATCAAAATGCAATTTTTCTGTGGTCTCTTGGTGATAATGGTTGAATTAGGCAAATTAATACTTACCCATCACCTCTTCTTTCTCCAGCACCATCATAATCTCCACCTTTATTTAAATCTCAAAACTTGTAATCAAAAGAGGGTGTCGTATTCGTAAAAGAACTCTTTTCTTTGGAATATATTCCGTCTATGGGTGTAAAAGATTTTATCTGAAAGTGTTTAATTGTAAAGAATTTATGTGTGAGTTTAGTCAATATGAATATGTAGTTTATTTTAATTTTCAATCGTAAGTACAATGTAATGGCACATCCTGACTGGGCCGAGCAGGACCCAGATCAAGACTTGGACAGTTGGAGTGACAGATGCATGATGTCACGTTGATGCAGTGGATGCCAATATGGCATGGTGCTCTGATGTGTTGCTGAGGTGGCCAGTTAATGATGACGTGCTGCTGACATGGTGAAATGTGGCTTGCTCTAAAAATTAATTAGGAACAATAATAAGAGTAATGCTAAGAATTCCAACAATAAAATCCTAACTTCAGTCTCAATTTATGTTATTACGTGGCACCATTTATTAGATATTAAGATAATAATTTATTAGTTATAAACTCTATCATGTAATAAACGAATAAAATATAATAGTCGGGACTACATTGTTGGAATCCCTAACATTATCTTAATAATAATACATCTAAAACTACCTTGACTCAAGCCGCAGATTTAACGAAACGAGTGTCTAACTACCCAATCAATCTTACATATTTTAATTATTTGCAGACTATATTTATTTATTTATAACTAAACGTGCGTAATTTATGAAACAACATTGATATTTAGCCCTAAACTTCATACCGAAAATAACGTTTTCTATTAAAATCAAACCAAAATCGAGAGGTGGTCCATCACCCACCAACTCTCTTTGGTCGATGCCATCGTCCGGGTTGGGAGATAGACCATCATCCATACAAATAAAAGTTTGATATATTCGGTTTAACGAATTTTCGGACCCAATATCATTTTTTCTTTATAAACATATTATAAAACTATATAAACTTTCAATATCAATTATTTTGGTCCATATCATTCAAACCCTTCAATCCATTTCATTTGAAGCTTTTCAGATTTTGCATATTAAATCATATAAGAATTTTTTATTAATAAAACACTTAAATTTCATTTTTCTTCAAAGTTAAAGTCTATGTTTTGACCCTTTATTTGATCATGATCTCATAACATTTACCTTTCTAAACTTTGAGTATGAAAACTATTCGATGACATTCCTTGAAAGGCAACACATTTTGGTTAATGAAGCATTGCCCAAGCGAAAAAACATTTGGTGTATTCCTTTTTAAAAAAAAAAATACGAAATATCAGTTTTCTTTATGAAAATATCATTACAACTAAGTAAACTTTCAAGATCAATTATTTTAGTTCTTATCAAACCCTTCAATCCACTTGATTTTAAACTCTTCATATTTTGAATTTTAAACCATATAACATAGAAGAAATTTTTATTATAAAACACGTAAATTTCATTTTTTCTTCAAGGTTGACGTCTGTGTTTTGACATTTATTTGATCATTATCTCATAACATTTACCTTTCTAAATTTTGAGCAGGAAAAATGTTTGATTATATTCCTCGAAAGGAAAAATTACACTTTTTGGTCAGTAGAGCTGGGAAATAGGCCATCGCCCAACAAAAAAAATTTGGTATATTTAGGTGGCGTTTGTTTTTTTGTCTGAAATCTGAATAGACCTGAATTAGTCTGAATTTTAAATAGGTCTGAATGTCTGAATCTGAATAATATGTTTTTTTTTTCATCTGAATCTCAGAAAATAAGTATTAAGTTGTTTTTTTTTTAACTTAAAAAGCTAAAAATATGTACGTTTACATTTGTATCCTTATTAAATTTGAATGTCAAATAAATAATATATTAAATACCACAATATTTTAACATTTATAAGTAAAACTATATTCAAGTGAATACATAATTATTTTGAAATTTTAATATATAAAATACCATAAATTTCAAATTTTATCGTATATAATATAAGAAAAAAAACAGAAATATTTTTATGTGGAGTAAATATCTATGGGTGAGTTTTGGGATAGACATGAAAAATAAATTATAAAATAGGGATATTTTTGACATTAGCAAGTAATTGACTTAATACAGATTTCTCCATTAAGTAAAAAGCCAAAAAAATTAGCTTATTTTATTAAGTCAAAATTATCTAAAAAGTCTCATTAAGTTATAAAAACAAACACCTCTAATTAACTTAATTGATTAAGTTAAGTCACTTTAAGTCATTAAGTTAAAAAACAAACGCCACCTTAATCTAACAGAATTTTGGACCAAATATCATATTTTCTTTATGAAAGTATCATTAAAACTACATAAACTTTCAAAATCAATTATTTTAGTCCATATCAAACCCTTCAATCCACTTAGTTTGAAACTTTCTAGATTTTGCATTTTAAACACTGTAACTTAGAAGAAATTTTTATTAATAAAACAGTTAAATTTTATTTTTCTTCAAGGTTAAAGTCTTTGTTTTGACCATTTATTTGATCATGATCCCATAGCATTTACCTTTTTTAACTTTGAGTAAGACAACTGTTTGATGACATTCCCCCAAAGGTACAATTGCACATTTTGGTCAATGGAGTTAATGGTGATGATATTTGTTAAAACTTAAAATTCTCATTTTGGTGAATGAAGTTAATGGTTTTTGGTTCCATTTGACCAAAAGGTTTTTAACAAGCACTTGTAAACTCTTTGTTGATAGCCGGTGCTTCAGGGTCTGAAGAAAGGTGCTAAGTATTGATCGTAATTTGCAATCGTTGTTGCTAAATCTTTTTCAATTTTAAGTTTTTTTATATTGTATTTATTTTTAATATATTGTGGACTAATATAATTATTCTAACCATTTTATGTTTTACCAGATTAATATGTGACTAATATTAAATATTAACGAGCAATTTTGATATATTCTTTTATTATGTGATTAAATATTATATTAATACGTCTAATTATGTTAAACTCTCTATAATAATATATTATAAACAAATATAACCTTAATTGTATTGTTTTAATTCATAATGAGATGAACAATTTTATAATTAACATATCTGGGTTCTTTACCCTTAACCAAAATGTTTGTAAATCCAACCCATTGAGAGTTAAATAGGTAACTTAATTATTTCTACTTTGTTTCTACTTTTTCGGGATTAAATAGGTAACTTAATTATTTCTTTTTATTAATGTTCACAAAACTAAATATTATTATAAGAGGGTAATATTGTAAAAACAAGCTAAAAGGAACAAATAATTTAACAGCGGGGTATTTTGAGGTATTTTTAAAAAATACAGGGACTAAACAAATAATAACCTCAAAATATAAGAGTTAAACTAGCTTTTATCCTAAAAACTAAAAAGAGACACTATTCTTATATCAACACATTGAAATTATCCTTGACAACCTCTGGTTTGCTCATGAATATGGCAATTGTAGATATAGACATACAAGACACATGTATGTATAATTTTTCTCGGGTGCTGACGTCCACAATTTATTCACCCTTTATAGCTAATATTGTAAAGGGTTGAGTCCACCCCTAAGGACGATTTCCATATATGTATATGTATACAACTATAAATGCAAAGAGATGTTTTGTGCAAAATTTTAATATACTTACAAATAATAGAAATAGAGTAATGATAACGAGATCGAACCCACATGAATTGTTATAAATTAGAAAGTCTAATTTAAATATAATTAACTATTAATTCTAGCCTAATTGAACAAATTGAATTTAAGGAAAAAAAACTATTTAAACTAAGAAAATAATTAAAAATAATAGAGAATTTAATAAAATAAAGGTTGTCAGGGTTTCATGATCCATCACTATTCAATTAGTAATTATCTAATTATTACTAATCTCAATTTTAGAGTGACAGCTCGAAATCAATTTATATCACCTCATAGATATAAAAATTAAGCCCAAGTAATTAAATCTAATATAGGTTGTTTTTCATTTTAAGGTAGGATTTCTAAGCATTATACGTATCCTATTGAAAAATAAAGAATTAATAAAGTTTTCTAGACATTCTAGGTATCCAATTTATTGAAGTAGTCAAAGAAAATCACATAATCGTTATTTCATCAAGATTAATTTAATCAAATAATCTCTTAATTACCAAGAATATATGATATTAAAGATGAAAAGATAATTACTAAATCAACATTTGAAACAAAAACCATAAGGGTAAAAGCTTGTTTACTCCCTATAAATTTAGGGATAATGTCTGTTTAATTCTTGTATTTTAAAAAATGCTTCAAAATATCACCACCACTAAATTATTGACACTTCCACCATTATTTTTTTTGTTTCTTGTTGCTTGCTTTTGCAATATAACTCTCTTACAACAATGTTTGCTTTTTGGACATGAATGAAAAGAAAAAGAAATTAAATTATCAATTTAATCCCAAAAAATAAATAGAAACAAAAAGAATATATATTAATTTTTGTGGAATACTCTTTTTTAAGAGTTAATATATTATTTTTTATTATTTTAAAAAATTGGTAATTTAAATTTTTTTACAATATTATTTTTTTGGACATATCCGAGCTTTTACAAAAATTAATATTTGTTCTTTTTATTTTTATTTTCTGTTTGGGGTTAATTTGATAATTTATTTTTTTATTACTGTCTAAAGAAAAAAAACATTATTGTAAGAGAGAAGCAAGTAAAACAAAAAAACAAAAAGTAACGGTAGAGACGTTAATAGTTTAATTACAGAAATATTTTGAGATATTTTAAAAAATATAAAGAATAAATAGACACTAATCTCAAATAAGGACTAAACGAGCTTTTAACCAAAACCATAGTTATCAAAGAAAACATGTAGCCAAATCCATGTTAAATTCGAATTCTTAGCCGACTCTAATAAGCTAAAGGAATCAATTAGCTTCCTTTTTAAATTCAGTGCCACCACTACTTAATAAACCACGGACTTACATAAGTTGAATAAATTAAATTATCCTTTCTAATGCAAATGACATTTATCTTCATCCAATAAAGAATGGAAAAAGGACTAATACAAGCATAATAAATAATATAATAGTGTCTAATTCGTGAGGATAACAAAAAGTATTGGCAGAGCCAAAAGGAAAAATGCACTCTAGTTAAGTTATGGCTTCCATTATTTCTTAATTTATTTTCAATTGTTATTCTTTAATTAGGCTCTTTTTTTAGGGAAAAAGTTTTTTTCACTCTTAGAATTTGATGTAATAGCCTATTTCATCCTTACAATTTAAATAATAACTCATTTCTTCTCTACGTTTTAAACAATAGCCCAAAACATTCGTCCATTAATTTGTCCTTTGTTCACATAATTTATTGAGGAAAAAATCAGATTTTCAATTAAGGAGATACAATCATTTTAAAATAAAACTCTCAAACATAAGTAAATAACATCTAACTTTTTGATGAAATTTAAAATTTAAGGATAACTTAATGAATAAATAATAATAACCCTAAATAATGTATAAAATATACTTGGGACAAAATTAAAAAAAAAAAAAAGAACATAGATTTCACAAGCCACTGCAGTGTTTTTCTTTTACCTTATTCCTGACTTTAGTATGGTCAAAATAAATAAATAAATAATCAATTAATATTGTTGTTTTACTAAAAATAAACATAAACTTCTTCATTTATTTAAAGACATATACTAAAGACATAAAAATATAGATTTAATATACTACATAATAAAATACACTACATTATAACATGTATTTTTTTCATCTTTTATCTTATCCCTAATTAAAAAATTATTATTATTATATATACATTCATAAAAAAATTTAGCTGACTTCATTAAAAATATTTAATGAACACGCACAAAAGGCAGATCCAACTAAAATATAAAGGAGCCTTAACCCTTCCGGGCCACTAATTTTCCTTTAAAGTCAAGGCCCTTATGAGAAAGACAATAAAAAGAATTTGGCTATATCCAAATTCAACAAAATGTTTATGGTTTGGTGGTAAGTATTCTATTTTATGATTTTAGACATCTTGGTTCAACTCTCTACAACCATAAATTTATCTTTTAAAAGATATTTATGCATATTTCCTTTGATTTATTATTATACATTTATACTTTTTAAAATTAAAAAGAAAGAATAAAATTTAAATATTTATGTATATTTCTTCTAATTTATTGTTATTAATTTTAAAAATTTTAAAAATAAATCTTCGTTAAGTGAACGATTAAAAAAAATTCTCCTAAATTTAATTAAATTGTTTGAATCAAACCGACCTAATCGAACTGATTGGTCCGCCAATACACACAGATATGTTTGTTTGTGCATACAGACACACACCCACATATTCTTTAGTGTTATTTTCGTTTCATTAAGTTATCTTAGATTTTTTTAATTTATGCAAAAAGTCAAGTTATTTAAATTATGCTAGAGATTTTTATTTTTAAAACAATTTACATTTGTTTAATTGAAAATCTTATTTTTCTCTCAACGAGTTATATAGTAAACTAATTGTATGTTCATGGAAGGGTATCTTGAGTTATCATTTAAAAAGTAAGGACAAAATGTATTACTGTTTAAATAAATGAGTTATTACATTAAATCTCAAGAGTGAAAAGGATTTTTTTTTTTTAAATTCTAGCTCCAATTATTTATCGATTTAATAAAATAATTGAATTAATTAAAAATAAAAAATAAAAATAACTACTAAAAATATAATTAAGTATAAAATTTGTAAATATTATATGCTTATCAAAATGAAAATGTTGAAGTTATTCTTCACCAAGACATTTCTTCACAATTTCTAAAATAAAGATCTCACGTGGTGCTTGGTTGTTCAAAGTCTCGTACAACATTTTACTATGTGGGATTTTTTTTTTTTTTTTTGAGAGAAAGTATAACTTTCATTCATCCAATTGAGTGAATAAGTACAAAAAGTTTGTTGGTATATTATCTACCCAAAAGACAAAATCATTTAGCTCTAAAGCCAAATTTGCCAGTGAGTGAGCTAAAGTATTACACCCTCGTGGAGTGTGTTGTATCTTTACTTTCTTCAGCCTCTTCATTCGATCTTGGATTTCAGAGATAACCCAAAAGATTTCGGTTCTTGTGCCCTCTGGTGGGTAGCTCTATTTTTGCTGGATAGCAGGACTCTTATGGGGGCTTTCTGACATTTGGGGCATTTGGATTCTTCTGTAGGACTGCACCAAAGCTTACAACTGATAGATGGGAATCTTCTCTTTTATTTTTGAAAATGGCAAGATTCCTTGAGTGCCAAATGCTCCAACACACAGCAACTATCAACTCCATTTCAGCTTTTTTCCTTTTTGTAGTAAAATCCTGTAACAAACTAAAAACATCTCTAACTTTGCCTACCTGAATGTCCTCGACAAAAAAGGGGCCAGCCTCCAAATTTGCTTTGAAACTTTGCATTCAAAAAGCATGTGACAGATAGTTTCTCTTGTTTTTTTGCATCTCTGGCACCAGGGGAATTGAACAACTTTCATCTTCCATAAATTTTCTGCCGTTGCCAATAGATTATTTGCTGCCCTCCACATGAATATTTTAACTTTTTTTGGTACTTGAAGATACTAGATAGCATGCCATGATCTGTATTTCGCCCCTAAGCAGCTTGGCTTATCTGGAAATCTCAACTTTAAAGCCAATTAGTAGCCACTCTTAACTGAATAATTGCCTTTTTTTGTCATAGTGCCACATTACTTGATCTGGTTTCGGTTGCCTTGGCAGTGGTATTTTCAACATTTGGTCAGCATCCTCTTCCAGGAAGTGATGCCTAATCACATCTTCTTTCCACTCCTGATCCTCATTTATCAACTTTGCAATAGTTGTGTCTAAGCTTAAAGATGGGGGCGATATCGGCTGAAAAGTTATAGGTCTTGGAAGCCATGGACTTTGGTACACTAGAGCCTGCTGACCATCTCCAATTCTTCAACGCAGCCCTTGCTTTATCACTTTTCTACCCCATAAAATACTCCTCCATATGAACAAAAGATGTGAACCCAGCTGAGCCTGCATCAAGTTTGAGTTTTTAAAATATATGGCCTTCAAAACTCTTGCTACCAGCGACTTCTGCTCTTGGATAATCCTCCAACTCTGCTTTGTAACTAAGGCCTGATTAAAACTCGACAAATCTCGAAACCCCAGCCCACCTCTACTTTTTGCTTGGCACATATTTTCCCATTTTGACCAGTGAATTGACTTATGATTCTGGCTGTTCCTCCACCAAAAACTAGCAATGGCCTTCTGCATATCCTCACAAAGACCTATAGGGAGCTTAAAAACACTCATTGCGTATGCAGGCACCGCTTGAGCAACAACTTTAATCAACACCTCCTTTCCTCCACAAGAGAACAATTTTGCCTACGAGCTCGAAATTTTGCCAAGAACTCTGAGTTTAATGTCCTTGAAAAAACTTGTCTTATTTCTACCCACCATGGAGGGCAAATCGAGGTATTTTGCATGCCTTGAGACCACCTGTAGCTGGAAAATGGCCTTAACTGAAGCGATCTGCTCCTGCCTGGTACTCTCACTGAAAAACATAGATGACTTCTCGAAATTGAAAATTTGGCCAAAAGCCGCTGCATAACAATCGAATATCTTCTTCAGATTTGTGCAGTCCTCCCTTGTAGCTCTTGTGAAAATCAAGCTATCATCCACGAATAAAAGATGAGTAATGGAGAGCTCCTTGCTGAATTTTATCCCATGAATGAGCTGCTGAGCTTCTGCTTGCTTTAGGAGATTTGTAAAAGTCTCTGCACAAAGTATAAAAAGATATGGGGACGAGGGGCACCATTGCCTGAGCCCTCTTTGAGGCTGGATTAGCCCTTTAGCTACCCCATTTATCAACACCGAAAATGATGAAGTAGATATATAGCGCATTATCAATTCAACAAAGCCAAGAGAGAAACCTAATTTTTCTAAGGTACATTTCAAAAAATTTCATTCCACCATGTCATAAACTTTACTTATGTCTAATTTCAGAGCCACTAACCCATGCTTTTTCCCTTTACTAAGCCTAATTTTATGAAGACATTCATAACCAATAATTATATTATCAGTTATAAGTCTATTTGGAACAAAGACACTTTGAGCTGATGAGATTACATCATTTAAAATCAGCTTCAGCCTATTTGCGACAGTTTTTTCAATAATCCTATAGATTACATTACATAGGCTAATAGGTCTAAAATCCCCAACTTTCTTAGGTTTTTCAACTTTTGGGATCAAAGCTAAGTAAGATTATATCATTTAAAATCATCAAAGATCCCTCCAATTCTATTTTTCCTTTTCCTTGTTGTGGCTTTAGAATGGAAAAACTTCGTATTTTTATTTCCTTCTCGCAACCAAACAACCCTCGACCTCTACCTCCAGTAAATTTATTCATCCATGAGTAAATCATCAATCTGCCTCTCTATTAGCTTAATTTAATTACCATCGTTATAATGGTTGTTGCTCTGTCTGTAATTCTTCAAATCTTCCAGTAACTTTCCCAACTTCTTTTCCCTTCCTCCAAATTCTTCTCTACTCCACATCTTTAGCTCTGCAAGCGAGTCTTTGGCTGTCCTTTTAAACTGAGAGACGAGATCTTCACAATTCCAGCTTCTACTATCAATCCATTCGTGTTTAACAATCTCTTGACACTTCTCATAAGGGCTCCACATGTCCTCATAATGCACCATTGTGAATGTTCTTCTCTTAAAGCTTCTGTTTCTGCCTTTTTCTTCGAGCACCATCATTATCGGATTATGGTCTGAGGTCCATGTTTCAAGATGTTCTGCTGCAACTTCGTGAAACATACCCCCCCAATCTTTGCAGCAAAGGAATCTGTTTAATCTTTCTTCCACCAGCTGAGGACCGAACCTTCTGTTAGACCAGGTGAAGGGGTGGCCTTTGAAACCCAAATCTCTCAATCCACAGAATTTTACAGCATCTCGAAAATCTTTTATATTTGACTCACGCCTATCGTTCTTCCCCGTCTTCTCATTCATCTGTAGAATCTCATTGAAGTCTCCAAAACAGAGCCATGACAGTGAGTATAAGCTAGCTAATCTCCTCAACAAAGTCCACGTATGCTGCTTTTGCTCTACCTCAGGATGGCCATAAATCCATGTACCTCTCCAATAGCTACCATTTTCCGAATAGATCATTGCATCTATGTGGTGGCTATTATAGGATTTAATATCCACAACTACTTCCGAACTCCATAAATGACCTAACCCCCTACTTTTACCTCTACTACTAACGGCAAAACAACTTTTGAAATTTAACTTCTCACATATCACCCGCATTTGCTCAGCCCTCATCTTAGTTTCACACAAAAACACAATTTGAGGCCTCTGCATTTGGAGAATCTTTTTTACTTCCCGGAATGCTCGGTCATTCCCCAAACCCCGAACATTCCAGCTTAAAACCTTCATAGCTGTGGGCGGGGCTGGCTACCAGCCACCACCATTATTTCTTTCGGAGTTGAATCAGCTGCCATTGCTATTATTTCGACATCTCTGTCTTGCTGTGTTGCCCGTTCTGTCATGTCATTTGCTTCTATCGAGCAAATTTCAACTTGGTCTAAACTGCTTATTTTTCTTCATTTTCCATCTGGGCTCACCCAATTAACATCTCCTGTAGGCCTTTTTAAAAGATTTGGCCCATTTTCTTCCAAAGAGTTCTTTTCGATGGTTCTCGCTTGGAGCTTCCATTTTTGTTTCTTTGTTTTAGCCTTTGTTTTATTCAGCCTCTCACCTTCTCCATAGCTTACTACAGCTTAGGTTTCTATTGGGCTCATTTCTGATTGGGCCTCATTTACTTGTTATATCTGTCCCATTTCTCTTGTTTCTTTCACCAATTCTCTATTTTGCTCATCTCCCCTTTCTCCTTCCCTCTCATTTAAATTTTTGATTCCCGCTTTTTTGCCCTGTTTTTGAGGCACTGTACTAATATCAGTTGGTTGCATTGACTTTGTGAGATTTTTTTCTGACAACCTTGAAACACCCGCCCCTTCCGTCTGCGGACTATCCAATATTGGATCCATTTGCAATCGGGTCAACCCCTGTTCATTCTCAGCTCCATTGTTGTTGCTTATGTGTTGATCATTCATCATCTTTGAGGCCACCTCTGGTTTGGACCTTGTGGATATTCCGCTATCCTTTTTCTCTTCTTCCGCTTTCCATCACTCATTTCCTCTGTTTAGCTTGATTTTTTCTGCCATTGTGAGGGCTCTTAGCCATGGCCCATAAGCCATTTCCTTTCTTGTTTGGTTTTTGTATTGCTTGCATTCGCTATATTGATGTCCTATACAACCACAAACAAAACAAAAATCCAGCATCCTTTCATATAGTACCGGCATTGGGATGATCTTTCCTATGGTAGTTTCTTTTTCCTTGTTATCAGCTTCTGTATCTACTATTTCTGCATTCTCCATTCCTGGTTCTTTTTCTGCTGCACATTCCCCTTCTACAGCTTCCTCATCATTTAGCTCCAGTATTTTAATCAGTGGTTTAGTAATATCAATTGAAATTCTCAACCTGGCGTATTTGCCAAAACATTCTCCTGAGGCATTTGTCCCCACTTCTTCCACTGTTCCAATTTCTCCCCCGATTTCTTTGATGGTCTCTTCATTCATGCACAAGATGGGGACATTATGTATCTGGACCCAGAAGGATGCATGAGTGAAAACTTGTTTATTTATCTCCCCGATGCCTCTTGGTTCAACTAACACTATCAAAGTCAAAGCTCTATCAAAGTGCCATGGCCCCCCTGATAGAATGTTCCTTTTATCTGTTTATGTTCCGAACTTGAACAAAAAAATATTGTCCCCCATTTATTCAATCTGCACTTCTCTTAGAGTTCTCCACACCTGTTACAGGGCTGCTTTGAGACCCACGATGTTGATTTCGCTAGCCAACAGCGCCTTTCCCAGGAGATAGCCGTCCACCATCTTTTGGCCTGTCATCTTCATTTTGCTTTTAAGTGACACTCTACCTCTCTTTTCTCCCTCCAAGGATATTTCTTGGCACCTCCGAATCAGCTCATCAGTGTCCATTATGAGTGCTTAACTATTTTGCTTCCGAAAACTGAGATATCGTTATTTACTTTCACAATCAGCTAAAAGTGGAAAAAGAAAAAAAAAAGAGATAAAACCATGAACCAAAACACCCAATTTATGTGAGTGACCACAATAGTCCTATAGACTCACTCTCCACTCTCATTCTGTTTCTCTAAGAGAGAGGCAGAAGAGAGAATTTTTACTCTGTGGGAGTTAATGGGTCAGGACGTCAGGTTAAGTTGTTGCCTTTATGGGAAAACACTTTTTTTTTATATAGCAATAACTCAATTAACAAATTGAAACGTGGTACTTTTATTGAACTTTTTAGAAAATATATAATAAGAAAAATATTCCTCTAAGTTATATATTTTAGTTTAAGTGTTTATATAGTTTATATATTTTTAAAAATACCTCAACATGTCTTTGTTCTTAAATTTATTACATTCTTATCCTTATTTTTTTCTTTTACAATAATACTTTTACTACAATAGTTTTGATATTCATTAATTTATTTATTAAAAATTAATTATTTATTAGTAAATTAACCCAAAAAAATATCAATCTAAAAGAATTAATATTTTTATAACCTTATAAGAATCTTACTAATTATTATTTATAAATAAATTAATACAAGTTTAAGTAATATTTAATACTCTTACAACAATCTTACTAATTAATTATTCATAAACAAATTTATTTACAAAGGTAATCCTGAAAGGAAAACAATAACAAAAATATTACACTAATTTTTATTTTATTTTTTAGGCAGAGCAGAGTTAATAAATTAATTTTTTTTTCTTTTCATTAATATCCCTAAGAATTTTATTGTACGGATCTTATTATAAAAGTAAAGAACAATTAAGGAATATAATTAATAGTAAGGACATCTTCAAGAATTTTTTAAAATATAAGAATTAACATGCACTTAACTCAAAATATAGGAACTAAACAAGTATTTACCTTATATAATATTAACAAAACAAAATATAAAAAATACAAGTGGGATTAAGGCTCCACATACTCACCAAACATTTGTTGTGGCTATTAATAGGTGGTCCTTATCCTTCAATAATGTAATATATACTATAAACTAAAAAAATAAATGGAGAAAAATTCAAACCCCACTAGTTTAACAAGTAAAAAATCCAGAATCATTGTCTCTACCGTGTGAACATTAAACTTTGAAGCCTCTGCTCTATATATATATATATATATATATTAGCTAGCTTTCTCATTAGAGTCCGAATTTTCAATATTTGGAGGAAATTTAGGAGTAGCTAAGCTGCAGGTACAAAATGAAGCTGCCTTTTCGTTGCTTAAGCTGCTGCTCCGCTATTTCATCAGAAGCCGCTGCTTCCGCTATGGTTAGAACCGGCAACGGTAATTAAAACCTTCAACATTTTTTCTACTCTTTGGATTCAAGATTGATTACTCTTGATAGCTTTATTTGTTTTATATATGTATATATATGTAATTACATAAATGCCCGCAAACGAAAACCAGGAGGACAAAATCATGAAGCGTTTCAGGTATTTTCTTACAATGAGCTGAGAAATGCTACCCAAGATTTCTCTAGTTCTAACAAGATCGGCGAAGGCAGCTTTGGTCCTGTATACAAGGTTGGCTTAATTTCTTGCCTGAGCAATATCAAATTTAAATACAAGGTTTGATTTAGAGGGTCGTCATTGATTTAGTGCATTGATTGATTGACTACATATGAAGGGCCGGCTTCGAGATGGCACAGTTGTGGGGGTGAAAGTGCTTTCAGTTGAGCTTGAATCAATGAGAGGAGAGAGGGAATTTGCATCAGAGTTAGCGGCTCTATCAACAATCAAGCATCAAAATCTTGTCACACTTCGTGGATGTTGCATTGATGGAGCCAGAAGATATTTGGTCTATGAATACATGGAGAATAATAGCCTTGCCCGTATTTTACTTGGTAATATTTCCTATTAATCTTCTATTATTTGATTATTTTTAATTCTCTCACTTACTTTTCAAAATTTTAATCCACCTCCATTTTTATTAAAAAGACCAAAAAGAAAAAAAATCATCCATTAATCCCCTTTTTTCCCCTTATTTTAATAACAAATATAAAAATTATTTGAAATTTTTAAAAATAAAAAAAATGATATGAAAATAATCAATTTATGGGGGATAATATGAAATTTACCCTTATTATATCATAACATCTCTTTCAATATCACATAAAATCTTGATAAATTCATAAAATATGATAACTTGCTTTTTTTTTTTTCATAAATACGCCAGCAGCCAATATGATACCTCTTTTATCTTTTATCTTTTTCTAATTTTCTTCACAAACGGACAAACAAGCCAATCCCAATATGGACCTAATATAACATGCATAAAGACTAAAGTACCCCTCATTTCTTGTTACACAATAAACTCAAAGTCAATGAATCAATTGCCTTCCATTTTCTACTAAACACTTCAAGTATATACAAATTAGTACTCTAAATAATATCCTTTTAACTCTAAAAATTTCACATATTCTATGAATCTAGCTAAAATGATAGATGAGTTAATATGAGATTTTGATTGTACGTAGCTTGTCTTTATAATTACAGTCTTCCCAAAGAATTAATTAAATGACATAAAAATGAATCTCAGCATTTTTCTCTTTTCTTTTTCTTCTACTTATGTGAATGTGAACATAATAAGCTATTAATATTCATGTATTTATTTAGTTTTTTAAGAGTTCATTGCTATGAGTTTTGATCGTGTAGGAATCAAGTAATAATATATTGAACATGAAATCAACATTCATTGGTTCATAGTAGAAATCACTAGTGGGTGATTAGTAAAAAAATTAAAAAACAATTATTTGAAACCATTTGGTCAAGCCTCTAAAGGCAGAAACATTTTAGTTCTTATACATGCATTTTCATAATAGGCGGGGAGCAAAATAGGATGAAATTTAACTGGGAAATTAGGCGGGAAATTGCATTGGGAATTGCTCGAGGGCTTGCCTATCTACATGAAGAGGTTAAACCTCGCATTGTGCACCGAGATATCAAAGCAAGCAATGTACTTATTGATCATAATTTCATGCCAAAGATATCCGATTTTGGCCTGTCAAAGTTGCTAAGAGATAACGGATCTCACATTAGTACCCGAGTTGCTGGAACATTGTAAGTAAATTTCCTAATTAATCTTCTTTTATTTACCCTTTCTAATACATGTTATTGGAATGTTAATGATCAGTCATAGCTAATGAGTTAGTTCTGCAATTGTTAATGCGAAAGAGGCTATCTTGCTCCAGAATATGCTGTTAGCGGACATTTGACAAGAAAATCAGATGTTTATAGTTTTGGAGTATTAATATTGGAAATTATCAGCGGTCGACCAGTTGTGTCTTTTAATTTAGAACAAGGGGAACATTACTTGGTTCAAAAGGTAAATTTTATTTTCCATTATATTTCTAAGTTTTTTTTTTCATAAATATTGCAACTGTGTTTATCGAGAATTTGGATACATACACTTATATCAACAATATCCGGGGAGAAATCTAACCCTACTCTAGATATTATGGAAAGAGGAAAGAATTCTATATAGATTCGAACTGGTGTCTTCAACGATATTGGAAGCGCTAGCCCACCACTGTAGTTGTAGCCGAATAGCCATTACGTTTTTAAGTTGACTTGTTATCATAATTTGAAAATGGAACTTCTTCTTTTTGCAGGCATGGGAAGTGTATGAGGATAGAAACCTAGGACGACTAGTGGATCCTACACTTGAAATGAACTATCCTGAAGAAGAGGCCGTTCGATTCTTAAAGGTGGGGTTGCTGTGTGTGCAAGAAAATGTAAGGCTGCGGCCATCAATGTCAACAGCAACCAAGATGTTGAACAATGAAATTGACATTCAAGATGCTGAGATTTCACAACCTGGACTTCTCTCTAACTTTATGGATATCAAATTGGGCCAGCAAAACATGTCATCATAGAACATTTTCTTCCTCAGCTTGCAGGTTCAACATTCCTAACAGTGATAATGTTTTTGACACTTTTGCTTGTATCGTGGACGTACTAACCTTCCGAACTACAACTATATATATAGCAGCTGAAAAGTATAGTGTAATTAAATAATGAAACAATTTAATTATCCGAGTAATTAAAGTAACATACAAAGCATAATCTTCATACCTTGAAGGCATTAATGGGAAAATTAGAATAACAGTTTATGCGCAGTCAAAGCATCAACATCCGCCCCTGCAGCAAAAAACTCCCACAAAAAGAAAACATGAAAGTCAAATTGGTTTTGGTTTCTGATATCGTTTTCAGTTTTGAAAGAAAAAGCAAGCTCCTGTTGAGAATTTATACAAATTCAGTTAGCTAGGCTGTCCTGTCTTACCTTTGCCAATCTTCTAACACAGGCTAGACAATAATGTAATCATTTGGCCTTGCACGGATACATCATACTTCCCTTGCCTATGTTACTTAAAATGTCAACAAATAAAAGTGAAATAATTAATTTTGGCCGTTGAGTTACGTATGAGAGAAACAGGCGTGGACAGAAGATTTACCTGAGTAATAACTTGGCGGCTACCATGGGATAAACATCAAAGGATTTAAAAGCATTCTGAAATTTCCAAAACAGACAGAAAAATTCAAAAGCGGAGCTGCAGCTAAAGCTTTTGACACTAAATTTAGCATGCATGGCTCCTCGCACGCTATCCGCCAAGACCACCAATCTTCTGATGGGCTTTGCAAAAAGCATACAGGGAGCCAGGCATACTATATATCAATCGTCAAACATGCAAATCCTTGCTGTACTTCTGAAAATGTATGCAAATGATTAGTATTGCTTGAACATGAATCATAATTTGTTGATATATACCTGTAGTGACAAAGTTATTAGCAGAGGCATTTAAGCAAAGGAAATAGAAATACTTACATACATACATATATGTATATATATACAGAGAAATAGAGAAAAGAAGTCACTTGCTCTTGATGAATATGCTTTTAATTAGTGATTGTCAAGTTGGCTTCTAGGTGTCTGCATTGGCAAGTAACTTTTGAGTTGTCAATCTGGCAATATTTGACAACAGAGATCAAGAAAACCACTTCACCTGAAAGGACATAGAGTAATAATGAAGCTGTAGGGTTAGAGATAGAGATGAGATTTTTGTTTTCTTTTTCCTCTTTTCTGGATCATAAAGCAACCTAGCTTTCTTTTTTTGGTCTTCTGAAACCGATTTGTCATCAAGTGTTTGTATGAGTTGGATTCCCATATCTCTACACCTGGCTAATTACTTGAATAACACACAGCTTCTGTCTCATGTCCCATTGTTCACTTTGCTTTGTCCTTTCTTCAATATTCTTCTTCTCATCCCTGCATAAAACGAAGAGACTAAAAAGGATATTTCTCAAGCATGAGGATGAAGTAATTAAAAGAACCAAAATGCTCTTAAATTGCATGCCAGGACCACGATGAATGTGGCTGCATTGCCTATTAGAACTGAATGATTATATTCCACTACTAACTATGTTAATTGGTCATCAAGTTGCACGTTAAGATAGATCATTGCTTCACTCCTTATTCTTATTTATTTTAAATTGAGGGGAGCTCTTATTTTATTTTATAAATGTAGGTGAGGCCGTGAATGCCCTTTCCGCATGCGGTCACTTGAGCTTTTAGTAACAGTTAGGGACAAGAGTTGACGTTTTAAACTCATATAAACGTACATGTACACTTGTATATGTTTCAATAAACGAGATTGTTATGTTATATAATCATGTAACATATATGATTATATGATTATGTATCAGTCTTTAAATTTTAATCCAACAATTGTAAAAATATAAAATTATAAAATTATATTATTTCCACAGTTATTGAATAAAAATTCAACGGTTGTAAAAATATAAGATAATAAAATTATATTATTTTTACAAACGTTGAATTTTTATCCAACAGTTGCTATATAACATAACAAAAACCTTCACTAAGAGAAAGACGATAGAAGAAGAACGGTCCTTGAAATGGGACAGCCGTCTTTGAGAGGAGAATATTGGCCTTTCATTAACTCAATGGGAAACGGATAAGAGCTGCAATTATAATAATGTATTTCCATTCCTTGATAGAAGAAAAAGGCCCTACTCAATGAAAGAGATTCGAAAGCTGTTGTTTGAAACTTGAAGGTGGTCGCAGTTCTATCATTTGCCGGTTTAAAAGAAAAACTAAGCATGGGAATCCTCCTTTTTCCCTGACAGAATTCAGAAGCCAGAGTGGCTCAGAAATCACAAGGGCTCCTATCGTCTTTATGCTTGGATGGGCATGAATTGATGACCCACCGTGTGTGAATAGATTCTTTGTCTGCAGTACTATAAGGAAATATGTCTTTTCTTTAAACGAGGACTTGTTAATCTAAAATTAGGATATTTTTTAAATTTTTTTATTTAATAATTTTTTTTTTATTTAAGAGGATTCTTAATTAAGGAGTATTTCGTTTGAGACTTAATTTATTAAAAGAGGAATATAACTTATATAAAGAAAGAAATACTTCTCTTATAAAAAATAATCATTATATAGGAAAATGGGTGGGTTTAACTTATCTACATAACACAACAATCAATTTTTTTATAAGTAGACAATTTCTAATTCGAGAAAAACCATAGCCTATTGAAAGATTGAGTTTTATTAGGGTTTTGGGTATGAGAAAAATATTAAAATAATTGTAATGATTTTTCACATAATAAATTTTTCTCTGGTCGTCCTTGGAGATCGTAGTTTTACTCCGGTATAAGAGTTTTTCATGTAAATAGTTTTATTCTCTATCTATTTTCTGTTTATATTTGTTTGATATTTTTACTTAGAAGATATTGGATAAGATTAAACAAGCACAAGCAATGTTCTTTCGAAATAGCTCATGCAACTATCACTTGATCTTGTAGAGGAGGTTCATATAGTATAGCTTCTCAAATATAGGGATAGGCATCCCTTCTTTGGACTAGACCAATAAGGTTTGATAGACTTTAATGTGTAAGCGATAAATTCCACTTAGACTTACGGAGTTTTGTATAGAATCAAAAAAATAATTCAATTTATACCATTATTATGATATTCCAATCCGTTAGGATACCAGAAAAATAAACGTCGTGATTTGATCTATTCGCTAAGATAAAGACATAAGAATCAGACACAATAAAACCAGTTGTTGCTGATACCTTCTTCTCGGTTCCTTCTTCTCCTTCTTCCATAACCCGAGCTCGGAGAAGGAAGAGATAAGAGGGCCCTATGGAGAATGTGGTCATAAATCCATAATAGAGTCCGACCACAACGACCGAATTGATTATCTTCATGCATAAGGATACTAGATTACCTAGTATAAAAGATTGAAAAATCATCACAAACCTCCCTTTTTTCTTTTCTATTTCAATTTCTGGATTATTATATGATGATTTTTTAACTTTCCATATATAGAACCTAAATTGAATTTAGGAATATTATGATTTATAAATACTACTTATTCAACAAAGTCGATTGATTGATACGCGTCGATTTTCTGTTACGATAAATTGACGAAACAATAGCTGATCCGATAGCTGCTTCAGCGGCTGCAATAGCTATAACAAAAATGGAAAAAATATCTCCTTTTAATTGTTTGATTGGAAAAAAAATGAGGAGAAAGAAGAATAAAGGATGGGAGAAAAAATAAAAAGAAAAGATGGTAAATTTTAATTTTATTATTTTATTTAACATAAAATTCATCTCTTCTCTCTTTATTTTTCTTTGCTGCCCTTCCATTTCTTCATATTAAACATGCCATAAATGAATGTTCAATTCATACCTTCTGGTATAAACTTGTGGCGGGCAAGTTCAGTAGATCTTTTAAAGATTAATGTCAGCACAAATAATTTTGATTTAGGAAAATTATCCACTCACTGCCTGTTTTTTCTACTTTTTCAAAAATACACATATTTTTATTTTTTTAATTGATTTCCTTTTGAAGTTATATTTTCTCACGTCTATCTACTTCCGTCTCCACACCGTTATAACTTTGCTGATGTCACATGGGCCAATTTACCATTTTACCTGCACAACAAAAAAACACAAAAAAAAATGGAAAAGCGGTTGAGAGCACAACAAGCCACAAGAACAGCCATTGTTTATAATAACAATAAGAAGAAGCTTGTGCTGCCGCCAATGTTATTTGAACGATTGACTAGACCAGTGTTGGCAAGAAGCTACGGGCGAAGTCGTTGATGAAGTTATATTTTTGAGCAAACACACTGCTGTTTCAAATCGCCCCACACTCACAGTTCATCGAATCGATACAGTTTACATACTTTAGTTGATTTCTTTAATTTCTTCTTCTTAATATTAATAATTTACTTTAATCATTTATTCTTTATTATTTGGCAGGAGTACCTCATTTGATAGTCGCTGCCAAGGTGGAGCTCAGGCTGGGCCGCACCGCGTAACCCTAGGTAGGGGTGTTCATAATCCAATTCAATCCGCTCAATCCGTCTGATCCGTAGAAATTTGATCCATAAAAATCAGATTTGTGGATTGGATTGGATTGAAAAATTAATAATCCGCAATCGGTGGATTAGATTGGATCTACTTCTGTAAATCCGTAAAAATCTGCGAATCCACAAAAAATAAAAAGTATTTATTTAATTAAAAAAAAAACTTGTAAATATGGCATTATTACTTTATGCATGTTTGGTATGGCTTATTTAATAGATGTAAGTGCTTATTTAATCTCATAAGCTCTTATCATAATTTTTGTTATTGTTTGGTTGTTTTTCTAATACAGCTTTTGAAACTTAAATAAGTTATTTTGCCTCTACTAGTAAAAGCTCAAATTTTGGGCTTTTGGGAGTAGAAGTTGAAAAGTTTTTTTAAATATTAAAATATCTAAAAATCCTCTACTTATTTGTAATTTTATTTTATTCTTTTCATAACATAACTTTAAAAAATTTATCTATTAAAGTAATTTTATAAAATTTTAATAAAAGCTCTTATTGACAACCAAACAACTAAAATTTGTTTAGTAAAAACTCTATTTATAAAAGTTCTACTTGAAAAGCTGTACCAAACAGAGCCTTACTAGTAAATAAATTAGTTAAAATATAGTTACAGTAATACTATATTATATCTTATCCGATGATAATATAAAATAATGAAAAATTGAATGAACAAATATAGCTTCCTAAATAATTAATTTTCATGTACTGATCTAAACGAATGAGATTTTTTTCATTTTGGTGTATTATATTTTGAAACTTTAAATGTATTTTCTAGTTTTATTTAAACAGTTAATTTATTTAAATCTTATTTAATTTTAAATTTGATCAGTAATAAAATTATTTTTATATTAATTTTTTTATTTAGTTAGTTTGTGGATTGGACAGAATTAAAAATTTTTAGTCCGCAAACCAATCCATAAAATGGTGGATTGGATATGGATTGGGTTAAATCCGCATCCGATTCGCAGATATATGGATTGGATTTAGATTAAATTTCATCAATCCGTGGATTGAAATTTTATAATCCGTAAAATCGTAGATCGGATATAGATTGATGTCCAATCCATAAAATCCGATCCGCGAACACCCCTAACCCTAGGATTGGCCTGTGGCTAAGGCTCTTAAAGAAAATTGCTCTCTCTCGTGATTTAGTTCCTGAATTTGAGATATAATTAACTTTTTATTCACTATTTAAAAAATATAGTATTTTTATTTTTCTTTTAGTTATGTGAAGTTGCATTTTTTTTTATTGTTTTACATGAATGTAGATTACATTGGTGGGTACTCCTCATTAGGGATGGCAAAATCCTCCACGAGTTTGGGGCCTCATGGAGCCCCACCCCAAATAGAGAAAATTTTGAATAATTTTTGGGGAATGGGGTGGGGAGTGGGGGGAAAATAATCCCCAAATTCTTAATGGGGCGGGGTTTGGTTTTGTACTCCCCACCCCACCCCCACCCCCACCCCCACCCCAATCCCCATTAAATATAAATATGTTTTTAATTCTTATTTAATAATTTTTATTTTATCAATTATAATGTCAATTAATAATTTTTTTTTTAATTTTTATGCAATATAAATAAGATATGAATGAAAGAAAATCTTATAATATTTTTCAACTCTGAAACATTGCTATATTTTCTTTTCTCTTTTAAGGTGCTACGCTCTTTAAATATTTTTCACTTTTAATATCATTTTAAGATATTGTTTCAAACTTTTAGATATTTTTTAAAAGAATTTAAATACTTTATAATATGATGATGATTTTATTTTAAGTCTCTAATTTTTAACTTACTAAAATAATGTATTTATACATATTATAAAATAGATAAATGGGGAATGGGGTGAGGATGGGGAAATCATTCTCCACATGGGGATTCTCCATCCCCACCGCACTAAATTTATTGGGGAATGGGGTGGGGAATGGAGGCAAAAATTTCTAACGGGGTGGGGAATGGGGTAAGCCTCCCCACCCCCACCCCACCCCATTGCCATCCCTACTCCTCATGGACCTGTGGCGAATAGATTAATCCTTTGCTAAGACTAGTGATCGCCAGTGGGTCGTGCCGTGTTGGCACGGCCCACCAAACGTTGGCCCACACGGGCTCGTGGGCCAGTACGGCCCACGGCACGAGCCCACTCGTGCCGTGCCCGTACCGTACCGTGGGCCGTGCTAAAAACAAGTCCACCAACTTTTGTTTTTCCACATGTCTAGCGTGCATAAAAAATCCAACGTGCTTGGCGTGCTTTTTTAAGCCCACCAGTCTAATAATAATAATAATAATAATAATAATAATTTCATAGATCATAGTAATAATTAATGAAAAATAAAATTACAATTTTAGAATAACAATTACATCTAATTTTATTTTAACTACTAATATTATAATTGCACATAAACTCCATTGAATGAAAATGTAATTTTTAATTTATCATAAAAATATTTTGTTCATAATTTTATTTTTTTGTGCAAAAATATGAAAAATATTTTATTCACAAATGAAACATATCTCCATTAACTATTAACTAAGTTATGATTTCATAAATGAAATATTAATGTCGTAAATTTTTTTGTTTATCATTTATAAAATCATGATATTTATTTATTCATTTAATAAATTATAAATATAAAAAATTAGAATATTTATTTAAACTAGGACTTAAATTAATTTTAAAAAGCCTATGCTAAAAAATATATATTAAAAAATTTAATTTCAAGATATTTATAAAATCATGATATTTTATATTTATTTTTCATTAAAATTTTTTATTTTGATATACTTTGACCCACGGGCTGCGTGCTTAGCCCACCAATGAAGCGTGCTTATTACGTGCCCTTTCGCATGCCGTGCTTTGACCCATCTCTAATCGTGCCATGCTTTTAAGGCCCGCGTGCCTAAAATTCTAGGCCTGGCACGGCCCACGTGCGTGCTGTGCTGTGCCTCGTGCCTCGTGCCCTACTGAAACGTGCTCGTGTCGTGCCGTGCTGTACGGACACGTGCCGTGCCTCGTGCCGCCCGGCCCATTGGCCATCTCTAGCTAAGACTATACTGATTATGATTCTTGGAGAGAAATGAAGAAGATATAAGATAACATGGCATAGCCATTGTATTCAATTATCTCATAAGTATGTTGCTTTCACTTTGAATATTAAATTTGAATTTCTTTTTTAGATCTTATTTTTTTGGCATTTATATAAGGCAAAATTGTAAGTTTACATTTGGGGCAAAAAAAATCATTTATATGATTTTCCGTTAGTTCTCTTAATAGTGTGCAGACATGAGTGGACATGTGCAAGAAAATGTAACTTTAGGTAGAAATTTGCCAAAAAATCAAATATATGTGTATTTTTAAAAAAACAGAAAAAAAAACAATTGGTTGGTGGATAATTTCCCTTTGATTTAATTGAGATGGGTCCAAGATAGATTTTTGATTAATAAGCGGTATGATTCAATAAATATTCAATTTATTGAGATAGATATCCCTTTCTTTTTAGTAAACTCATGGATTGAGTTACCTAATCATATTGGTTAAGTATATACATATTTCTAACCTTAATCAATATATAAGAACGCTCTATGAAAATTCAAGTCCCGTTATATACTTACGAGAATAGACATGTCCATTTTTTTTTTCAGTAAACTATGCTAGGTATAAATGACCTTAGTATAGATTTGCAGGTCTTAATAAATCTCTCTTGGATAAGGCTAGTAATTAGAAAAGGTAGGTCATATCCCCAATTTCTCTCCACTGGCCTACGATTTGTATTAGTCACACCCCACCACACACACAACTACACAAGGCAATTTCATCCTTTTATTTTATAAGGGTATTTTTTCAAAAAATGGTTAGCCAAATTGAATTTATGTTAAAATAACGTTAATAATTAAAGATAGTCAATAAATATCTGTGAAAAGTTTACAAAATAATAAAGACTTTGCCTATCATACATTTATAGTTAAATTTTAGTTTACTTCTTTGACAAATTGACACACTTAAAATAAAGAATAAATAATAACCAAGAGAAAGGTGATAAGAACAATTTTATACCACTCTTGACAAATTATATCTCAAATATGTATGTGATTATAGACAAGAACTCAAGAAAAATTGAATAGAAAATATCACTTAAGCTTGAGACTTAACATGAATGGATATTTAGTGGATTCTATTTTTTGAGTTATTGATGTATTATGAAGCTTATTCTCTAAGAGATATTATATATAATGTCTTTGAAGGGTGTGTTTACTTGTAAGATTTAGTAATTGAAATCTATAATAGAAATGATAGAAAGAAGAAAAATGAAAATGAAATACGTGGAGCCCACATATTTTTAAAATTAAAGAATGAGAACCATGGGAGCTGGGAATGAAATTTCATTCCTTGAACTCCCCATTTTCATAATCCCCAAATTGGCCTTAATTAAGTTTTGTCACTTATGCATTTTGGTTCTTTATAAAAAATTTGTGATATTTACAAATAGGTCCTTATAATTATAAATATAATCATCGTTATAATTATAATTTTCGTCATCGTCATCATTATTGTTGTTATTTAATTAATGTCATTATTTTTATTATTAAAATTTATTAATTTTCTTATTATTATGATTAACAATAATTATTTCGAATAATAATAATCATAATCATAATTATTAAAATAAATAACGAAAATAATCAATTAAAGTCATTTTACTAACTTGTAATAATTTATTCCAATTCCAAGACAATGTAAACATTTCCAATTTGGATTCTTCTAAGTAAAGTAAATAATTTATTATGATTCATATTCTCTATTCTGACTCCAGTACATTTCGATTTCAATCTATTCCCATTTTGGCCTACTCCAACTATCAATTAATAAACTCTTTAGAATTGTGGTGGGTTCTCAAATTATGACTTGGTTAAGAATCTACTCCCTGAATCAGACGGAAGATCACACAAAGATCAAAGTTGAAGCTGACCATTTGAAAATTATGCAATATAGCAGACACAAAGACACATAAAAGGATATATGCCAGGTATATTCTAGGGGCCAATCCAATTGCCCATTCACTCCAGGCTGAGCCAACAAAATAAAAAGTGCTGTATATATGTTGGCAACAGAGCAGAGCTAGCTCTTGATAACTAATTATTGGCAGATCCTTTAATCAGCTGACATGAAGTTATTATATGTATTTCCTGTTAGCTATTATTGTTGGCAAGAACTTGTAGTTGTCATATCTTCTACCTTAGATTTCATTCTACAAATAATATAGATTTCAATAATTGAACTGAATGAATTAATGAAACATATACTAAAGATGTGAACGAAGGTTTCGCCGTCGATTAGGGCTGGTAACTAATCCGATCAAAGCACTAGATTCCTCCTGGAAGTTTATCAGATAAATGATCAGACAGGGGAGATGCAAGTGTAAACAACATACAAATTCTGAGATAAAAAAAAGGTTCCTCAGCAAACATGAAAATTTTTGAAATGGTGTATGTTTGACAATGTTGCATTTTGTTATTTATTCCTGAAATACAACAAGAATAGCTGCTTTTTTACAAATGAGGGAAATTTCACCGTATTAATTTCCAAAAATGATAACAAAAAATGTAGAATGTCGAAAAAATTGCATCCCCTTCAATTTGGGAGATTAATGGAAACAAGCACAAAGAAAATGAAAAAAATAAATAAATGAGAGGGGCCTTAGCTGGGGTGCTGGTATGCAATGTCATGTACAAAGCTCGTATTAATTACAATTTCCAAGTGGCACTACTCGCAGAAGCTGATGTATGTATGAACTATAGGACCCAAGTGGACGACTACAAGATCAAACCATCCTTCACAATTTGCTCCAACCAAGTCGCTACTTGTGACATAGTAGGACGCTCACTGGGATTTTCCCTGATAGCCAACTCTGCAATGTCAGCAAGTTTAAAGAGCGGCTCAACATTTCTTGGCAGTGCCACATTCCGATCAATTATTGCAGCTGCCTTTCCCTGTTTGATCAAGGGTAATGCCCACTCAACTATACCAGGAGGCACGTATTCTATATCATAAGCTTTTCTTCCACTAAGAATCTCTAACAGTACAATTCCAAAGTTGTGCACATCACTCTTCATATCTGTGGTAAGATCCCTCTCACATGATGTGAGAAGACCAAAATCTGCAATTCGAGCTCCCCAATCAGAATCCAAAAGAATATTTAAAGTTTTGACATCTCGATGGATGATTGGGGGAGCAGCATCCTTGTGCAGGTACTCAAGCCCTTTAGCGGCCTGCATTGAAATTTTCAGCCTAAGGCTCCAATTCAGAGGAGACAATCCTCCGTGGAGATGGTCATGAAGCGTTCCACGGGGCATGAACTCATAAACAAGAAGCCTCTCCCCCATCTCTAAGCAATACCCCAGCAAGTTCACAATATTGCTGTGCCGGATATTGCAAAGGACTTCCAACTCCATTTCAAATTCTCTGATATTTGTGTGGATTATTGTGGCAGCATTTGCTCTTTTGACAGCAACTTGCCGTCCATCTACCAGAACCGCTTTATAAACAAAACCATAGCTTCCCCTGCCAAGCTCATTGAATTCTTTGAATCCATTGGTGGCATCTTTTAGTTCTGAAAGCCGGAAAACTTGAGCCATCCCAGGACAGGCAGAAGCTGGATGCGGGAGAGAGTCAGCAATAGCATCAGTGTCCAATTCATGTTTACCAATGCAAGATTTGAATTGTTTTTTTGACCCTTCTTCTTTTCTAGTGGTAAACAGGCGTGGTACAATACACCAGCTAATTACTATCAACAATAAACCCAAAGCAGAACAACCAATTATAAGCACTAATCTATGTAACTGATGCCAATGCTTCTGCGAAGATGGCTGAAGCCCACAAATATCCCAACAAGAACTATTCTGGCAAAGAGAGCACGCAGTGCATACTCTATCAGCAATCTCTGTACAAGGACTAGACAAGAAGAATCCTTCGGAACAATTTGACCCACAAGGTGAACAAATCTTAAGATCTTTCCTAACACACAAGCTAGTCAAATCCTGCTCATTGAGAATACTTGCATTGAATGCAAACTCCCCAGTGCTGCAAGGACCGGGAGTACAAATCCCTGGACTACACAACTCCAAAGGAGGATCAAAATCTGTGGGCGAGCTGACATTAGCGAACCAGCAATCAAGAACCAAATCATTTTCCCTAATACCACACGTAGTAAAATCAGATGAAGCAATCGCCATAAACCCAGAATTCTTGGGCACGGATGAATAATTAAAGCTTCCCCAGCATTCAACCCCATGATTATCTTCCCTAATACCGCAAAAATGATTAGCACCAGCTGCCAATGACACGAATCGGATCCCAACCGGAGGAACTGAAACAAAATCATTATTACCCCAACATTTGACCTCACCAGATAATTCTGAGATCCCACAAAGAGAACTTTTGCCTGAAGCCAAAACTTTGAAACTCTCCGTTACATTAAAAACCCCTAAACTTTCAGAGTCTGGTCCCCAGCAAACGATCCCACCATCTCTAACCCCACCACAACTAAAACCTTCCCCAGATATAACATCTTTTAAAACAATAGTACTCACGTACTCATCGTAAAACAAATTAGTTTGTACAGAACTCAATGTGTTATTGCCTTTTCTAACAATATCCCAACAATCAACCGTACCCAAATCATGATAAGAGTAATAAGATCCTCTAACAGCACAGACGTGATTCGTGCCAGCAGCTATGCGTGAGTAAGCAGTGTTTTTATATACAGAAGGTACAAGATCTGTAGTATTACCTGGTGAACTATTTGAGCTCCAACAAAATGCCTGTGAAGTGTTTGCCAAAATGCCACAGAGAAGGCCTTCGCCGCCGGAGAGGACCGCCATTGAGGGAATGTTGGAAAAAGAAGCAGAGTTGGCGGATAAAAATGATGAAGATGGTGAGGAGCTATTCTTTGCCCAGCAAATAACGTCCTGTTTGCCGCTAGCGTCAATGGCGCAGAAGAAGCTGTTTTGGCCAAAAGAGGCGGAGATGGGACCCATTGATCCAAACCCAGATACGTACATGGAAGAAGAAAGAAGAAGAAGGAGGAGAAGAAAGAAGAAAAGTGAAGAGCGGAGGAAATGCATGGCTTTGAATTGATGGTGCATTGGGGTCAGGGTTTGGGATCAAGGAGAGTCATAGACTACTAGTAGTATGAGTGTTGTGTTGTATGATTGGAGTTGGAGTGAATGGTGTTGTTTGTTGATGATATCCTGCTGGTGACTTTTGAAAGAACGTGGCTGTCGCCATTTTTACAGTGCTCGTTAGACCGTTATACATTCAATTAACTACTTCACTAATTACCGCCAATATTGCATAATTAGCATGCGGATTAGCTACAATTTAGAAAATAAATTACTTTTTTCTAAAAATTAATTATAAATAAGAAAACACGTAATAATAGAGAAGAAAGATTTGAGGTTACCCCAATTGCTTTCTGATGTTGCTCCATTGACTGTGAATACTCGTTGACACTCGTGGTTATCCAAATTTGAATAATAGTAATAAAAGGAAAGGTTTGAGGTTTAATGATTGAGACCTTTTATCCCATCAAAATAAATTAAAAAAAAAAATTAATTGTAAATTTATCTATGGAAATGAGATACAAAAAATTTTATCCTTGGTTCATTTAAGAGAGGCAAAAAAAAAAAGAATCTAGGACTAACAAGTACAACTCTCTTAATTTACCAAGCAACATTAATTAATTAATTAATTAATTAATAGAAAAACTTAAGAGCATGTGATCCCATTATGGCAAAATAACTAGCAGCAGTTAAGAGGACTCATTATTTAAATGAAGAAGAAAAGAAAATTGATAACCCTAATCCTACGAAAGAGACAATTAAAATGAAAGGACAGGGTACCAGAAAATTATTGAATAAAATAATTAGATAAGCGAAAATGCAGTGTGTTTTGAATAAGCGGGATTACACACTTCAGGCTTCTGTCAAACGTTGTCCTAATTTTAACACCTGTAATTGTTTGCATATGCATTAGCGGTTAAGAGAGTGACCCACTTGCCAATTTGCATGCATTATTTGATGCATGCATGTATATTGCTATCATCACGCCAAATTTGGTTATAACTTGCCCGGGTAAAAACTCTTTTACTTTTTATATTTTGAGATTAATATTTATTAATTTTTTTTATTTTTAAAAATACTTTAATATATTCTTATTGTTAAATTATTGATATCTATATCATTATTTTTTATTCCTTTTAGCTTACTTTTATAATATTACTCTCTTACAATAATGTATCTTTTTTTAGATATTAATAAAAAATTAAATTACCTATTTAAACCAAAAAAATAAAATAGAAAAAAGAATATATATAGTTTTTGTGGAACTCTCTGCTACGGAGTTAATATATTAATTTTTTATTAAGTCCAAAAAAGTTGGTAATTTAATTTTTTTTACAGTATTAATTTTTTGGACATATGTAAGCTACCAAAAAATTAATATATATTCTTTTATTTTAATTTATTTTGGATTTAAATTAGTAATTTAATTTTTTTCTTTTTATTAATGTCTAAAAAATAAACATTATTGTAATATTGTAAAAATAAGCCAAAAGAAATAAAAAAATAACAGTAAGAGTGTCAATAGTTTAACATCAGAGATATTTTGAGTTATTTTTAAAAATACAGGACTAAATGGGTAATAACCTCATAATATAGAGACTAATCAAACTTTTACCTAATCTTCTGTGAAGTTCAAGGCAAATGTGTATGGTACTATGGTATCTCTCTCACATAAGTCAAAGAAAAGCAATCTAAACGAATGGTTAAATTATTGTAAAAAAATATGCTAAGTCAATATATTTAAAAAAAAATTATCGAGTCAATCTCTCTTTTCAAGTATTGTTTTAATTTAGGATTTATAATTTGACATTTTCTAATACTCTTGTAGAAGAGTCATGCTCAAATCTATATTATGTGCGATAAGGATTTAGTGCTAAGTTACTTTTTTCCTGAGCATTAAATCAGTGGTTATTTGACAAGTAAAATATAAAACTAAAATTGAAAATAATTTTTAGCCAATGATTTAGTACTCAACAAAAACTCAGTTCGGTACTAAATCATAATCCCATTATGTGTGGGAGGTGCCCTGGGTTATGAAATTTCATTCATAAGTTTTTGAAAAAAGGATACCAACAACCTAAAATTTGAAAAAAAATCATTGTGCAAACTCTCAAACTTTCAATAAGAGATATCAAAACTTTTTTTTAACCATAATACCATATGAATATAATAGCTAGAAAGTTGGCTATAAATTTTTTTGAGCAATACAAATGTAATATAAATAATATAATATGTCTAGTAAACTAATAATATTAAAAATATTTTTAACATTTAAAATAATTTTAAAATTTTAAATAATCTATTTGTATTCTTACAAAGATTTTAAATAAATCTTTGTGTTAAATAGATTTTATAATTAAAAAATTATCTCCTTATTAACAATAATTAATTATTTTTTTACATAATATTCAAAATAATTAAATTTAAATTTATTTATTTTAATATTATGTTTCTATTTATTGTTAAAAATTACTTTCATATAATAAAATATGTCTAACAGGTTATAAAATATAAAAATATTTTTTAAATATCAAAGCTATTTTTTAAAAATAATATATTATTATATTTATTTTAATGCTATATTTTATTTATTATAAAATATTAGGGTCAATTTTTTTGGGCTTACAAAATTAAATAATATTATAGTAAAAAAGAAATCTTAGTGTCCAAAATTTTATTGGGTGTTATCGGGACCATTTCTCTAAAGCTTGGGGGTTTAGATGTGCTCTTGCCTAGGGATGGCAATGGGCACTGCCCGCAGCGGGTTTGCCATTACCAAACCCAAACCCGCACAAAATTTAAATTACCAAATCCACCCGCAACCCGCAGCGGGTTTTAATTTTTTTTAAAAAACCCACCCGCAGCGGGTTTTAACAATTACCAAACCCGCAATGGTATCCGGCGGATTTTTTGCGGGTTTCCGTATTTAAAATCACAAATATTTAATAAATAAATTTATAATAATAACCTCAAATTCCATATAGCATACTCAATTTTATATTTAAACAATGTCAATGAAAAATTAAAATTTCCACATCAATTCAATACAAATTCTCAAATTTAAGTATAAATTACACAAATCTATTTAAAAAACACAAACTAGTATCTAAAAATAATAATTACATTTCATATTATCATTTAAAACAAGATCCAAGAGAAGATATTCATTTCATTCACCACCATAAGCACCCATCTAACACAATGCCTATAATAATAATTAAGATTAATATTTTCAAATACTAATTCGAAGGGAAATGCATTTAGTTTTTTTTAGGTTATGACTTTAGAATAAGAGATGGGCCACATACACACATACACAACTTTGAGCCTTTGTCTATTTGGTAATTTGATTAATGACATTATTTTCTTTATACATTTTTATATTTAAATTCAATTAAAAATATTTGAAAAAAAATATTACGGGTTTGGTGGATATCCATGCGGGTATCCACCGGATATAAGGTTAATACCAAACCCACCCGCATCCATGTGCGGGTTTTAATTTATAATACTAAACCCGCCCGCAACGGGTAAAATTACCCGCAACGGGCGGGTTTTGGCGGGTGGGTTTGGGCGGGTTTGTGGGTTTGCGGGTACAATTGCCATCCCTACTCTTGCCTAATATTTTATTAACAAGTACTTTAATTTGAATTATCATAAAGGCCCTCCTAATTTACTAATCTTCAAAGAAAGCAAATGAAAACTCGTCTTCTTTAACTTATTCCTCCGCCTCACAGTCTCACACTATATCGACTTGACAAATTCTTTATGTCTATTTTGAAAACAGTAGCTCTTTTTACTTGCAATTTTATTTTCTATTTTTTGATAGAGTTTTAAAATTGAACTATCAATGAAAAAAAAATGGGTTAGCGTGCTTTAATATATTTCACCATTTTTTTTAAATATTATTAACAAGAATAAGATTTTTTCTTCCTTGATTTCGTCTACTGAAATTGAAATGGAGTTGAGTATGTATATCAACAACAATCATAAACCGTGTTAGTTAATTTTATTGGTAAATTTATTATGGTTGAGATTAGAAGTTTGAGCTTCAATCCCCGTTCACATGGGTAAAAAACATAAAAGATAATTGAGATATCATAAGAATATATATATATAGACACACACACTAACACACAAAAAAGATTTCAAATACAATCTCCAATGTATTGAAATTTATATTTTTTTGTATTTTAATATTTATTATGCTCTTACTAGAGAATGACTCTACACACACATGTATAATCATTCTCAAGTGCAGACGTCATTATTTTTCTTTTCAATGCTTTGTGCCGCTTAATAAAATTATTTTTTAAATCACTATAAAACCGTGTAGTTTAGTAACATTAAAATTTGATTTTATTAAATCACACGGTTTAAAAACGTGTTCACATAAAAAAAAAAGTGAACATTTGCACTAAAAAATATATTTATTTATTTATGTTGAAATTTCTTAAATATAGTTATTGTGTGAATAAACTCCCTTTTGGTTCAAATTCCTGGCTCTGCCATTAAGAACAGTTCCTAAGTCTACAAAATATAACTCTCAAAGTCTACGCCTGCTAAAAACGAGACAACTATCCCGTATAAAGAGAGATATACCTGTATTCATATATATATATATATATCATCCACGTTTAAGAAAGTAAATTTACTTTTTTGAGTTTGCGGAAGTGGTGCTATCAACTTTGGGGAGCCCCAGCCTAGTAGCCGACCATGCACTAAGCCAAGATCTCAGTGGTGGTCAAGTCAATCTTGAAAGTGAAGAATCTTTTTTCACAGGCAAGAAGAAATGAAGAACTTGTTGATAAAATGAGAGACAAAAATAACATTTAATATTCAAGAAAGGACGCGATAAATTTTACCCTCAAAGTTTCCAAAGTAATTAAAAATCAAACTAGTTGTGTGCATGAAACAAGGGGAAAATATGATCAACTATATATAATAATAATAATAATAAACTACAAAATTTTGAGATTAAATGACCTCAATACCTCATGTTGACCAAGTTATTTTGTAATAGAATATTGCCATCTCTATGTAACACAATATATAGGTAATGTATACAAATTAAATATGGGTATCTTTACGATCTCTAGGACTTAAAACTCAAAACTGTTTGAGTATAAAATAAATACACCACATTCATCCTCTGATCCTCTCATTAATATTGTATACTACTATTAGAACGACTCAATCAAGTTTAAATTTTATAATCTTCCATAAACCAACCAACAAGCAATACATGCATTATCAAAATTAATTGTAAATTTGATATGGGGAGAGATCCAAATCCAAAAATGTCTCTTAGTGTGCAAGCACATTAGCAGGACCAACAAACAATTAATTACAAATAAACTTCTATCTCCAACTCCAAGCCCCCCACCAAAAGAAAAATTAGAAATTAAACAAAACAAGATTTCCACATATTTGTGGGGTCGAATGCTGTATTTTTTAGTTTTGACCACGAGGTATCATGGGGAGGGCCTCAATTGTGGGAGGCACTTTTAAGCCCGTACCACAACTCAGATTAAAAGTCCCCGCTCGAACCGAGAGGCACAGGTTCGACCAACAAAGACGACTTTCCTGCGACTCGAACTGGGGAGCAAACTCAGTCAAACCACTTAAGGGGACTCCATTATCAGTGGAGCCAACACTTTGTTAGTATCGAATGTTGTATTTCATAGTGCACATGCAGCCAAAACGACCTAGAAATTCTCAACCGCCGATCTCATCACGTGGCTGCTTGGCCGACAGTCTGGTCCCTTCTGTGAAGTATTCGAATCAAGTTGCCCCTAGTCAACCTCTATCATGTACTGCGGGCCAAAGCTACACATGCATCCGGCTCTATCAATGTATGCGCACTAAGTTTGTCATTGTATTTTGTTAAATTTTTTTTAATTGTATGTGTTAAGTTATGATTTTTCAAGTATCTTAAAATATGAGATTTCTAATTTAACTACCATTACTTATACTTCCCACCTGTTAAGATGTTTCAAAATTATACTCTTAAGGATAAAATTTAATTTATGTTCTTCAAATTACTTATAGTACAAAGTTTTTTTTATGTCCCTCAATTTATTTCTATTTATTGTTAAGAACATAAAAGAAAAATCATCAATACAATTCTCTTTATCCTCATCTTTTGAACGAAAATAAAAATGAATTGAGATTTTTATCCTTGTGGAAATATATTGAATATTGTCATTTTATTTAAAAAATGACAATTTTTTAAACATAACAATTTAATTTGTTTAATTAATTCAAATCAAATTAAACATGTGATTCTCATTAAAAATCACTTAGCAACCTAGCGGATTTCGAATTTAACTCTTGAAAATAATTTAAAAAGTGCGACAAATGACGGCACATGATTATTAACAAAATCACTTGTCAAAATTGACGTAAATCAAAATTCAGTTGTGAATTTAATGGTGAAAATGGATTGTGAGAGTTTAGGTTTAGAAATCAAAATCTCTCGCCAAATCTACTTCCTTGGTCTATAAATAGGAGCCAAAAAGTAGAGAAATAGGATTTTTGGCAATTTCTTAGCTGATAAAGAGAAATCCAAGACAGTTTCTCGAAATTCTTCTTTCGTCTCATCTCAAACTAAAGTATTTACTGACTTGAGCGTCAAAGTCCTTTTTACAGGGACGAGCTCCAAGTCTACTTGGAGCAAAGGAGACAAGGGAGAATCCCGAGGAAGCCCTGGTACAATTCTTCGGCTTATTTCTTTGAAATCTACAATCCGGATGATTGAAGGTTCTTCACACCTTCAGTAATTTGAAAAAAAAAAAAGTGCACCAATTACGGAATACTTGAGATAAAATAAGAAACTTGAAAAATACATTAAAAAATTTGGTTGAATGTATTAAAAATCTCTCTACTTAAACACATAGCTCTAGTTACTCCAATAGAATCTTGATCTAATCTTACCAAAATCTAATCTCATTTGTTGTATCTTGTAATTTAGTTGGCCGTAGTAAGATTTTGTTAAGACTAATTTTTTGATCGGCATAAAATATTATATTAAATATTGGATAAAATTAATAACTAGAAGTTTGCCATGACTAATCTTGATCAAACAACAATATGACTAATCTTGATCAAACAACAATAATGAGGACAACTTGAAAAATTGATTCAAACAGAAGAGAAATTTACTCCAAAATAACGAGCTGGGGAGAAGTCTACATAAAGGTGGAGTTAAGAAAACTTAGAACTGTTTCTTCGCAAAGTAATTAGAAGATTTTCAATTTCCAGTTTCATAAGGATTTGATGGTTTGATGGTCATATACTTGCATTTTTGTGTTGAAGCTCTTCCATGTGATTCCAAGTCATGACTCAATCGATGTGTCACTATTCATAAAGTTGGAACTGTAGAAAGTTTTTGATACAGGTTTTGTGCTGTGCATGGTCCGTGGTCACTACCTAATGATGATACTGGTTAGCCTTTTTTCGTAAAAGGATTGAAATCAATGGCAGAGGCTTGATGGAGATGATGAAGCTCATTGTCTGGGACCCAATGGATTTTGGACTTTGGGCTCCACTTGTGATTTATGAAGTGATCTTGCATGTGGGTTGCTCTAAAGTTGGAAGCAGGTTGGAAATTGCGCATAGATTATATTTGTGAGGCATAATCTTCAGAATTTGTCTCTTTGTTGGATATTGTGTTTGGGTCTCACATCTTATGCAGTGTACTTTGTCGATTATTTTTGCTTGGGACAGGCAGGTTTTGATGGTTCAAACGAACTAGCTAGCTTGCTTGGCATTCGGCAACCTTCCTATATGTGTGATCTGGTGGGTGGCCTTGTAATCCAAAAAGTCCTGATTCAGCTTCTCCTATTTTGAAATAAATTAATAAAGTACTACATAATTGCTGTATTTGTAGCCATAATTGGAATTTGTTATGTGGGTCGGTGCTGTGGACATTAAAATGGAGAGAACACTAAATCTAATCCCATGGTGCTACCAACAAAAAATATAGAATAGGGATAGATTTTTCTTCAATGTTCTGTGTATGTACAGTCTCGGTGAACTCCAATTTATAACATATTACAAAATTGTGACCATTCAGAGGAAGGAAAAAAAAATAGTTGGACTATTGACATCCCTTCAAAACTCTTTTACAACCTCTTTTTTAAAAATATCCCATTAAAAAGTTAAATAAATTTATTATTTCATAGATACCCTTCACCCCATTTAAATAATGTGCACATGAACAAGTTTCATTCTCTCTTTTTTTTTTTTTTTTTTCCTCTTTAACTAGGAATTGTGGACAAGTAATTTGATGTAGCGTCAACTTTATTATCAAGTTGCAGGGTTGAAAACTAAAGTAACAATGATTGTTGATTAGATATATAAAAAGTAAATCCAATCCTTTCTAATGAATGAAAATTTTATTAATCATGTTGTAATCTATGTATTTTACTAGTATCATGTTATTTTGTCCGGGACAAGTGTTTGAGTGTGAATCCGCTTCATCATTATTTATTATCATATATAGGAAGAAATTATTATTATTGAAGGAATGAAATGGAATAGTTAATGAATCTAAAGTTGTTCTATTCTACAATTCTTCAATAAAATGATACCTCTGGACTGATTGTTTTGTAGAACAGCCACTGTGATTTAAACAAAAAATTTCTTAAAAAATGAGAAAGAAACACGTTAATCGAATATGGAGAATCAATAGGAAGGGGTGAATTAAAGGTATTTAATGAAATAGATTATTGGTTTAATTACTTATATGGGTTCTCTCGGGAAAAAGGTTTCATGAGGACTTAAAGCCTCGTTAGGCCCAAAAATATGTCCTTGCATACCTACAAAATCTGAGAGAACCCATATAAGTAAAATATGTCCTACGCAATTTTGAGATCTTTGAGTTTTAAATTTTTAGCAATGAATTAATCTTTTAAAATAATATGGTGAGAAATTTGGTGGGTTCGAATAGACCCATCCTAAATAGTAATAAGACATTTAATCTATTAGATAAAATCTGGGGTCAGAACAATTCAACTCATTGTGGAAGCCTTCATGGATTACAGTTGATTCAGCTGCTACATTGTTCTGAAAAATGAGTTGTTCTAAGCAATTAAGTGAAAATTCTGATAGTCATGGGAGCAATTCACAAATAATAGGTACACATCATGCAGCCATTGTATCCGATTGGCAATGATATCAGTGATGGTTTTGTCATCTCAACATTCAAAATCGAATTCATATGTCAAGACTACGGGCAGTTGCGGGGATAGCAAAATTAACCAGATGTTCGCTATGTAAAAACATTAGTGTAAATGCAGAGACAGAACATTGCCCTAGGCAGATAATTTTGATACGTTTATGGTTATTTATTCTAACAATGAGCAGAATTTGAAGTACAACGAACTCATTTCCAACTTTGATAAATTACAATCCAAAATAAACCAAACGATGAAACAACCAATGCATAGATCCTAATTACAACTCACATGAAGTCTAGGATTCACAACGAACCAGGAAAAGATAACATCAGAGCTTAATTCTTCACAGTTGTAACATGCTTCAGGAGCATTTGGACAACATCATATTGAATTTTCTCAGCCCCAGCCTTCAGATGATGAATTTTTACCTCTGTTTCTTGTTCAAGCCTCTTCACATTCGCACCTGAATCTCCACTACTCTGTTCATGAACACATAACAAAGGAACAGTTAATACATTTATAAAAAGCTTATACTGACAAAATTATACTAAAACAGCAACAGAGCTTAGGAATTGCTGATGTTTATCAAGATAAATATCTTGTTAAAAATCTCGAGGGTGCACAGATTTTAATTTGATAATAACAAGCTACAGGACTAAATGAATCCAAATGAATATCCCTAACTTCACATGAATAGGATTCAGCAGCACATGACTAACCTCTGCAAGTTTCCTCTGGAACTCACACTCCACCTGAGCTCGATGTTCAGCAATCTCCCTTTCAGCCTCTTCTTTGGCTTGCCTCAGTCTAGCCATTTTTGCTTTAAAATAAAATAAAATTCAAATATAATGTCTAATTATCAGTTTTAGTCAAAATAAACACAAGAAAAGCACTGTCTAAGACAGGGGATTTTGGGCATACATATCACCGTAAGCTCAGATGTTTTGCAAACGGTTATGAAGAAGAAAAGATTTAAGCGACAAATGATAGAACTAAAAGAGATCAATACAAGCGATGCTGCTAAAATTTTGTTATAAGAAATAAAAAGAACTCTAAATCACATTAATTGGGCAAACAGTTTGCATGAATAAACACAGATCCATCAAAATACAGAAGGTTCGACAATTCAACAAGAATAAGGATACTATGATTACCATTTCTGGCAGCGGCAACAATGTGTTGAGCTTCTTGTTCAGCAGCCAGCAATTGCTGAATTCCACCATGACCCCTATTAGATGCCATGCTTTCCTGATTCTCCAACAAAATTAAACTCCACACAAACGTAATCACGCAAGAACATTCAATACAAACAACATATATAGCGATACCTAATACTCTTTGCACTATATATCTTATACTCCAACAGACCTAAATGTACAGTAAAACCAAAATGAACAGATAGCCATATCTCAATTTTCTTGGGAATTTTAACTTTAACTGTCATGAATGAGTGAATGAATGAAAGCTTTGTATTGTAATCAAAATCTCTTCCAATCAGCCACATAAACTGCAACGAAGCTCTTGAAATTGACAAACTTATTTTTTCTCCCCCTAAACCAAATAGACATCTTTGCAGATCCAAGTGACTAATTGATATAAATTTTTATCGATCCATAAAAGAAATTTAAAATTTCAAATACACGAAGAACGTTTAGATCCAAACTAGCAAGTTATCATTTATCATTACATGTGATTGGGCGAAACAATAAAATTAAAAAAAAAAAAGATCAATAGAGACCGAACAGAAAAATAGGAATTTTATTATAAGTAGATCTGATTTGCAGTAAAGGGTCGTCGTAATTTCAATTGTAAAGATTGTATAGTGGAGGAAATCAGAGAGACTTATTATGTACCTGTTGAGACTTGCTTGCGGCCAAGATTCAGTGAAAAGCGGGGGAACAACAGAGACCTTTTCTTCGCCAATCTAATGGTATTATTATTAGGGGAAGAAGATGACCCGATCCGACTCCACTTTTATTTATCAGGGCCAATTTTTATTTCTGGAAAAACGGTGCCGTTTCAGTCTGTCAGTGAAAATTACGGTTTTTATTTATTTATGGCATCTCTATGTTAAATTTTTTATAACTCACAACTAATAAAAATAATGCAAAAATGAGTAACATATAAGAGAGTCATGTGTGATCAATATCTTATCTTTACTTTACTTTTAGTAATTGTAAGTTATATTAAATGTAACTTAGAGAGACCGATATTTATAAATTCAAGATTTTGAACCATTCTTGTGCAACCTTCGACATGTTCCATAATCGTATAAAGTAAATTTTTTATTAAGTGGTCATTTTTTTAATTTTAATGCGCACGTTATGGTGTATGATAAGATGCATGTTAATAATTGATTGACAGATTGTAAGACCTATAAAATAGTCTAATAAGTAAAATCTTAATATATATCTTGTCGTGCACATGTCTAATTATAATACACTTAAATAGTTTAAGGGTCCAGCTACTTTGCATCATGGGTTTGGTAGCCCAGTCGCTTGTCTTTTAATGAATGCGCCTTTAGATAGATAACAAAGGAATTTGAGGGCTGAGATTTAACCATTGGAAAATGGGTAACCGACTGAAAGAGTTTCAGTATAAATTCTTACTGTAGTGAGAATCTCACGCAAAGCACACGCACCGTAAGCCCACACGCGTTCTCCCTCTCACTCTCGCCAAATCTCACCTCACCCACAGCGCCACCAATCCCACCTCCTCATGCCACAACTCTCACCACCAATCGATTCTCCCTTACCACGCTCCGTTCTTATCATCGGCTCTCTCTCTTCCCCGTCGATTGTGTCTTGCTCCTTCACGCTGCCTCACTCCCTCAGATGTCTCAAAAAATTGACTTGCAGCTTCACTCGCCATCGGCTGTCGTAATTGATTTCTGGAGGTAATTTGCGTCATTAATTCCAAGTTTGGTTCTCTAGGATTATGAATTTGTGAAGATTTAGCTGCCATTGTGTTAATTTGTGTTGAGAGTATCTGTCGTCAAGTTTGCAGTGTACTGGGCAAGTCAGTTCAGTTTTGTGTCTGGAAACAAGAACACTTAGCTTAGTGAGTTTTATGCCATTGTACTAATTCATTTGAGGAAGCTTAAAAAGATGAAGCTTTTGTACCGTCAGTAATGGCTTACTTGCATAGGATATGAATAGGGTGGCTTGCTTTTTATTTGCATTTTTTTATTCTTGATGCTCAGCTTCATATTGCTGGAAATTAAATTCAAATATTGATTTGTATTTGCCTTTTTTTATTCTTGATACTGAGCTTCAGATTGCCTTTTTTTTTTCTTGATGCTGAGCTTCAGATTGCCTTTTTTTTTTCATTCTTGATGCTGAGCTTTAGATTGCTAGAAATTAAATTCAGATAGATTGATTTGTAATTGCATTTTTTTATTCTTAATGCTGAGCTTTAGATTGTTGGAAATTAGATGAAAAATATGTAGTTCTTTTATTTGCATTAAATTTAGATAAATTGACTCTTATATGTGACATTAATATTCGGTTTGCAATTTTGCAGGGACAGAGCACTTTCATTCAAATGAGGACCGTCTTAAAAGTTGCGGACAATTCAGTTGTAAAAATGATGATGTGCATGCAACTTCTAAAAGGGAAGAAAGTGGTAAGATTGGGGGACACAATTGTTGTATCGGTAAAAGAAGTTATGCCTAATGCTAAAGTGAAGAAAGGCGAGTTTGTGAAAGCTGTTGGGCTGTTGTTGTTCGTGCTACCATGTGTTGAGTGTTAGAAAATGTATATTTATAAAGGAGAAAATCGTTATTTTACACTTCAAGTTTTACTAACACTTCTACTTTTATGTATTTTAGTCTCTTGTAATGTAATTATGTGTATTTTATTTTAATTAAGTATTTATGCATTTTAGGGGTGTCATGGTCATTTCACAATGAACAAGAGATCAGACGGCAAAACGGACATCACTTTTCAACTTAGGACAGTCGAAAACCTTAGGAGGAGTATAAAGGAAAAATGGCACCGTTCACATGTACGGCACTATTCACATGTACGGTACTGTCCATGTTATTGTTCATGACACTGTTCACTCAGATATGGAACGATGACGTGGCATTGACCGATGATCTGGCATTGACTGATGATGTGTCACGATTATATTGGAGAAAATTCTTATGCACTGTTGATCGGTGACGTGGCAGCATATTAGTTGACCAAAAATCGCGTGTACGGTACATGCATATACACATGATTATTTTTAACCAAACTGCATCACTGTTCAAGTCGGTTGACTGTTCAAACCGCGTGGTCAAACCGTGTCATTGTTCAAACCGCGTAGTCAAACCGCGTACTGTTGACTGATGACGTGGCACAATCCTGAGCGTCCAAACTGTTTTTAATTCGATGACCATGCTTTACTCAATGTATCTATAAAAAAGGGGGCCTTCCCCCCCTAATTTGGCATCTTTGAATCTATTTTTGGGCTCTATTTTATGTAATTCCTTCTCCATCTTGTATTTTCTACTTATTTTAATAAATTTCTATTTTGCTCCTAATTCAATTATGAGTAGCTAATTTTCTTTCAAGTTTGGGTTGAAGGTGAAGTCTCAACATGTGTCATGGGCTTTATTTGGTAAATTTATTTTCTCTTCCCCTCTAATTTTTGTGGATATTTTGACTTTTCGTCGACAAATAATAATAATCTTGTCTAGTTACCGCTCTAGTTTCACCAGCTCCCTAGTACAAGATTATTATTATTTGGCACGATAAGCCCTTAGCACCATATTGATTAGAGTGTGGTTCATGAGGTGTAGATACCCCCTTCATGATTTAATTGGCACTAATAAAGAATATTTAGCCTATGGTGCATGTTGATACGGATCCAGATACCTAAGTGCCGCATTTCAATAGAATTCGCTTCAATTTATTCTCGTCATTTTAATTCAAATTTTAAGATAATCTAAGTTACTTTCACCACAAATCCAACCACCAATGTAGAAAAATTAATTCTACACACAATTAGAATCAACTTCCTTGTGGGATCGACACTCGTCACCATTGATCTATTCTATGCCCTCAGCTTAAAAATAATACGATCTCAAGTCAAATAAAATGCATGCAGTCTACTGGGTTTATACATTTTATGTCTGCTATGGTCCATCATAATGCTTCTTTGTGCTCTTTTAGAACATCCAACAACTTATATTTTTGTTCGTCATTCAGAGATGATGAGATGATTACCGGCAGAGTACTTTATTCTCAAAAAAATGCATATTCCAGAGTGTTGGGCAATTGTTTTAGCTCGAGTTTCGGTGGTGATTCTGATAATGGTGTGAGTTTCTTTTCTGTTGGTGCTAGTTGTTCAACTCTTGACTTCCATTTATTAGTGTCCATGGATGATGCTGAGTCAAGTAGGGCGTTGCCTCATCGACCGATCTGTCAATATCAAAATCCAAACCAAAGTGAATTAAACATGTTTGTAAATGATCATCACTAAGGTTTGAAACAAAAGTATTATCAACTAATGCTTCTATTAAATCCACATCAACAATTCAATCATATGCATTGTGAGGTTGTTTGGCAATGTTGAAGATGTTTAGCTCCATAGTCATGTTGCCAAAGGACAACTGCATATTTCCAGTTCTGCATTGAATGTGAGCATCGGCGGTTGCCAAGAAAGGTCAGTCGAAGATAATGGGGACGTGCTTCCTTGAATCCTAGATTGGTTGAGTGTCAATTATAATAAAATCAACAGGAAAATAAAACTTGTCTACCTGGATAAGCACGTCTTCCACAATACCACGAGGTATTTTCGTGGACCGATCTGCAAGCTGTAACACCATTGGAGGATGGTGTAATTCTCTCAGTCCAAGTTTCATGAATACAGAGCAAGGCAATAAATTTACACTAACTCCTAAATCCAACAAAGCACTCTCAATTGTGTGGTTCTCTATACTACATGAGATAGTGGGGGAGCCTAGGTCTTTGCATTTTAGAGGAATTTTGTGTAGGAGTATAGAACTAACGTTTTCTGTTAAAAATGCATTTTTTTGAACGTGAATGTTTCTCTTTTTAGTACAAAGGTCTTTAAGAAACTTGGCATAAGATGAAACTTATTTTATAGCATCAAGTAAAGGGATGTTAACACTTACCTGTTTGAAGATTTCAAGAATCCCACCTGTGGATTTTCCCTTCTTTCCTTTAGCTAACCTCTGAGGAAATGGAGCTTTGGGAACATATTCTCGTGGGTTGATTTCTTCTTTCTTTTCCGATGGTGAGTCTTCAACATTCACAAGTATAATTTGATTTTCTTTTGTCACCGGCATCTCCACTTTGTTGTCGAATTCTTTTCCTTTTCGCAAGGTCATGACTGCTTTGACCTCTCCACGCTGCTGTGGTGAACTGATACTTGCTTCGTGTACTCCTTTAGGATTAGACACTAGTTGACTTGAAAATTTACTTTTCTCAATAGTCATTGCCAAGGTCTGAACTGAAGAAGCAAGTTGTCCCACCATCTTCTCGAGGCTTGAAACTGATTGGGCTTGTGAGTTAAAGCTTGCTCTCATCTCATTTCGTAGTCCATCAATGGTGCGGTTCTGTTGCTCAATCGTAGAGTGAGTAACATTCTTAAAATTCTGGAATGCATCCTCCCATGGTCTCGGTTGAGAGTAGGTCTGGTTTTGATTGTATGGTCTAAATGGTGGCTGAGAGACTTGAGGAATTTGAGGAATTGGTTGTATTGGTGGAGGTGGAGCTAGAGCTGTTGGTCCATTATGTTGGAATCCTTGAGACCATGAAAAATTTGGGTGGTCTCTCCATCCAGGGTTATATGTGTGGAAGTATGGGTTGTAATTTGATGGTTTTCTCATTACACCTATGACATTGGCTTGATTTGAGTATGAGTCATGGTCATGTGGTTCTGTTGATTTAGTAATCGTTAACGATGCTATTTGTCGAGAAAGACCGTCAACCATTTCTTTAACTTCTTTAATTCCTGAACTTGACTCGCCAATGTGAACCTCATTCACTCTCTTAATTCTTTTAGTGTTCCTGAGAGATTGACTCAGTTGTTGGGAATTATCTGCTTATCGCTGGAAGAATTTCTAAATTTCTGATGCACTTTTTGACATTAGCTCCCCTCCACTTGTTGCCATTAGCCATTCTTGCACATTCGGCAATAATCCCTCCAAAAAATATTGGCATTGGTGTCATTTCTCGTACCCATGATGTGGACACTTCAAGAGTAGCCTATTGAATCACTCCCATGTTTCGAAAAATTGCTCGTCTTCTCTCTGGGTAAACTCTGAAATTTTCCTGCGAATAGCATTAGTTTTATACACTGGGAAATATTTATTCAAAAATTTTGTTGCCATTTGTTCCCATGATGTAATGTTATTAGCAGACAAAGTATTTAACCATGAACGAGCTCTATCCTTTAAAGAAAATGAGAATAATCGGAGGTTAACATCATCGTCTGAAAATTTTTCATATTTAAATGTTTGAAAAATAGCATGAAAATCATTCAAATGATTATATGGATCCTCATTTTCTAGGCCATAGAATGTTGGGAGACAATTTAGTACACTAGGTTTTAGTTCAAAACTCCTAACAGCTACATTTGGGTATCTTATGCATGATGTGCTCAAATTAGCTAAGGGACTAAAGTGGTCTTTAAATGGCCTCTCCTGTGATGCTTGTTGTTGTTGCAAATCCATTTTATTTTTAACATGTTTGTGTGTGCGCAATGTTTTTTCAAGTTCAAGGTCTATAGGCTCAAGATTATGTAATAATGACATTCGACCATGCATGCAAAAAAACACAAAATAAATGGAAACAAAACAAATAAAAATAAAGAAGAAGGAGAAATTGCGGTACTAACCTTATCACGCTGTTACAACCTTTCTATAAAAAAACACACTTAAAAAAAATACGTGAAATAAATTAACTAAAAATAAATTAATAAGATAAACAAAAAATTACAAAGAAAAATAAATTGAAAATTAAATTACAAAATTTTAAAGAAGAGAAAAAGAAAAAAATTCTTACCTCTAAATGTATATTCACTTTTTTTTTTCTTTTTTTTAAATTAAAAAAATTACAAGAAAAATAACTAAAAGAATTTTTTTTAAAAAAATTAATTCTACACACAATTAGAATCAACCTCCTCGTGTGATCGACACTCGTCACCATTGATCTATATGTATCATGGTCGTTGTGATTGAAGTGTTGTCAAATTTGATGACAATACTGCAGTGCCATGGTTTTTATTTAGGAAAAAGAAAATCATCAGCCAAGACGGTAGCCTGACTAATAGGAAAATGAATATTTGGGCCAGTCCCACATGAGCTAAAGAAGAAATCTCAATTTGGTGTCCGTTCTTTTGCAGAGCATTCTGCCTGATTTTCATGATGGATTTTGATCTCTAAGCTTTTGGTTCTTATTATTGTGTTGATTGGTACACACAAAATTTCACAATATTTACTACTAAATCATTTGGTTTCTTGAGGCAAATAAAAGCCATCATCTTCACTCTTGAAAACAAAGGTTTTCCTTTATCTTTTCTTTGTTACAGTATGATTCTTGACCTATTGCTCTGTGCAATTATCTTATCAACTACCATTGCAGTTAGTAATAACTTTAGGTTATTGATGGAATGTTTACAGACCCTTAATCTTCTTTGAGCAAAGTAATGCCTGAGCTACAACAAAGTACTGATGAAAGTATGACCATTAATATTTTTCTATAAAAAACTATTCATCTCAGCCAAAATCACAGTAACAAAATAACTCCAGGAGATGAGTATGGCGTTACAGAAGACGGACAAGAAGAAAAATTATGTAATCCTTTGTTCCTGAAAGTCTTTAATATTTATTTTATTAGGTTTTCCCCAAGTAGGGAATATTACATCTCTAAAGAACTCCACTGAACAATTTTCAAGTTTTGCTATTGAGATTTCTACTTATAAAACTTCTGGAAAAAAAAATACGCAAATTGGCTCTTGTTTGGTAGGATTTGGGCGCAGAGAAAGAGTCAAATCGCAAGTCAATTTATGAGAGAGACTAGAGAGTAAGGTGTCGTAAGGGATGACATATACCTGTTTAATTTTTTAATACAGTCTATAATTATTGGATTAATGTTAGAACTTATTTATCTCTCAACATAGAAAAGGCTAACAACACAGCTTTGCTATTCAATATAAGTTTCATTAATTCACTTGGGTATTGAAACCGAAAATTTAGCTAACACACAAATTCATTAATTGATATCAGGTCTTTGCTTTAATGCAATACCTTATGCCATCAACTTACATAACCACTTTAAAACCTTGAGTTACAAGATAATGCCCCACAATATCCAACACTAACCATGCTTGAAAAAAAAAAATGCAAGTCAATTACAGTGCATGAAGATTTTGAAAACCATTCAGCCACAAAGTGAGAGTGCCACAATGAATATCATAAGCCAGCAACAAAAGTTAAAATTTAAGTAATTCATGTCAAATATTTACGGGCCAAGGAAGGAAAACACAATGAATAATAGTATTGTTATTCCTCAATCACCGGGGTGCCAACAACATTAGGTACACCTAAAACGAGAATAGATTTAACGGCTTAAATGGCAGAATGTTCAACACCTTCATAGCCAATTCCAATGGCAAGGGGAAAGCTTGTGGCATTATCAAAACTTGAATTTCTTGGATACATTCATAGCACAATAACTTATGAAAACAAAACTATGTCTAACTTTTTCTATTCACCTGAGAATGAATTATATCTACTAAAAAGCCATAAGAACACATCTTTAAAAATATTTCGCAATATAATATATTGGATTACAGAAGTGTTTGTTATGCCTCGAAGGATCCGCCTTGCATGCAATCATGACTAGAGTTTTATAGAATTGTGCATTTATGTCTTAGGAGATATTTATGCAAGTTGCTAAGAAACTTCAAGTGCTTGGCATCCAAGCCTAAAAATACCCCATTGTACTTGCCATTTTGCACAACCACACAACACACACACAAACTGTCCAGCACACACACAAGCTCTATAACTCTTGTACAAAGCTCTCTTGTAATTTCTTTTTAGTGAGTAATAAAATTACATTTGGTCATATTGTTCTTACTTCTCTATAGTATTTTCATAAGCATCCTTACTTCGATAGTTTGAGAATAGGGTGTTTGGTTCAACAAGTCCAAGATAGTTTTCTATTTATTTATTTTTTCTCTTTTAACTTATCCTCCACCTCAATTTAGACTATCATTCTTAGTTGATTATTATTATTATTATTATTATACATGGTATTTAATTGTTAGTCACATTTTTTTATATGGTTTTCATTTACTTAACTCATACCCCTATTGTAATTTCATTTTCAATTTCTCCTTTTTTAGAGTTTTTCTTTTTCTTTTCTTTAATAAAAAATAAAAATAAAAATGCGATGAAAATTAAGTTGCCTTCACGGGATATAACGCGACACTGATTGTGCAATCCACTGTATAGACTCCATGCATAATAAATAATATAGGGCCAGTTATTATATTAATAATATAAGGCCATGGATAAAATAATAATTCATCAAGTTCGAGCGTGCACATCTTCATCAGTACTATCAATTAATTTAATGACGTTAATGTTACACGAAATCAACCGAATGAGACTCCTGCACATCTCGACGACGCGTGTCGAAGCATAGCCGGTTGAATTGGGCCCATTTTCCAGATCCATAGCCCAAATGAGTGTCCACAAATGGGACGGGGCACTTTCTTATCTTAACATTACAATAATTTATTAGCAATGCATTCCCTGATCACTTAAATCCACTTCCAAATATTTTCGTATTTCAAATCAATCTTACCCGGCAACCCGTACGTGCATGCTTCCAGCAACTTGTTTTCAACCACTACTTGCATAGTTGCATGCACTCATTACATGCGTTGTTTCACTACTTAGCATGGTTGCCTGCACTCATTACGTGCGTTGTTTTTTCAAAAAGTTGATTCCCTGCAGCTTACCGGCCTATTACCTTTTTGTCAGCTTACTCCCTACCGTCTCTGTGTCTCTTCTGCAGCTGTGAGATGAAATCCAACGGTGACTGTGCTAAAAGATAAATGATTGGGGTACCAAACCCACAACGAAACGTAGGAAAATGTTTGGTGTAGAGAAGCATGAAAGAAAGACGAGAGAAACAATAAAAAAATAAATGTTGAGAGAGTGAGTGGGTAGAGAGAGAGAGAGTAAAATTCTCTCGTATTTCTCTCGTGCTTCTCTCTCTCTAGCACTACTCGAATTTAAATGAAAAATTTGCATCTCAACTAGTTACCGTTTATCAGTACTAGTTGTTATTTATCACTACTTATCATGTATAAGGTGTTGATTGACTGATTTTATTATCTATTATTGATGTGTTAATTGACATTATCTATTTAACAAAACAAACAATACTACGGTTGTCACCTCACTTAAATGTAAATTATGTAACACAAGTAACTTGATAAATTATAGTATTACTTACGAAATGGAAAAAAAAAAAATTGATAAGAATTTTTTTATGTCACATGAGGGCGGATTCAATTGTCGCCCAAAAGTGATTTCAGTGATTCAGTCCCTTTCTAAGCTTTGAAACTATTTTGTATAAAAAATAATTTGGCCATTTATTTTTATTTTCTTTTTGTAATTTTTCTACATGATTAACTATTCGGTTATGTACTTTTCCAATTGTTGAATAACCTTTCAAATATATATATTTTTTCTTAATAGTGTAATAAAAGTAAGAGAGGCAAGCACGTAACACACAGAGCACTCATTATTAATTTTCCAAAATAAAATTACGAGTACACAATCCCGAAGAGAAAAGTGAAAGAAAAGCAAAGCATAATACAACTTTTGGGCACGTTTAAAACAACTGCCTGCTAGCAAGTAAAAGAAAAAGAAAGACAATCACAAATTGACATCAATCGATCTCACCACCCTTACTAAACACTAATACACATACAAATTTCCATAATCCAGAAGCCGCTTGACAGTCATTAATTAATCCTCCAGTAATTATTTTAAAAATTAATTAAATGTTAGAGGAGCTTCTGCGGGATCCAAGAGCTTTAGCAGCAGATGCTCTGAGGATGAATTGGTGGTAAAGTGCAGCAATTGCAGCACCAATGAAGGGGCCAACCCAGAAAATCCACTGCAACAAATAAAAAAAAGATAAACTTTATGTTGGCATAACAAGAAACAGGATTAGAAAGAAAATTAGAATCAAATTCGGTCAGTGCATACTTGATCATCCCAAGCCTTGTCCTTGTTGTAAATCACTGCAGGTCCAAAACTTCTAGCAGGGTTGATGCCAGTTCCAGTGACTGGGATCGTAGCCAAGTGAACCATGAACACAGCAAATCCAATTGACAATGGTGCCAAGACCTTTCAATTCAAACATATATAAACAATCAATTAATCATTCAACCAGATTTTGGTAAATTTTCTGTTATCTCTTGTATCCAGTGAAGCATAAGCAATGGTGATAGCTTACGGGAACATGCGGGTCCCTAGCTTTTCTCTTGGGATCAGTGGCAGAGAAAACAGTGTAGACTAGAACAAAGGTACCAATGATCTCAGCGCCCAATCCAGCGCCAGTGCTGTACCCATCAGCGAGCTCATTGGCTCCACCGCCGTATCTCGTGTAGTAAGACTTCTGGAAAGCCTTAACGAGCCCGCAGCCACATATGGCTCCCAAACACTGAGCCACCATGTACATTACGGCTCGCACCAATGACACCTTCCGCGCCAAGAGCAGCCCAAATGTCACCGCCGGGTTAATGTGTCCACCTGCGCGTACAATTTTATCAAACACCTTTGAGAAATTAACATACGTGCATGTACACAGCAACAAAAAATATCAAACGCCTTTAGACTTACTTACCAGAGATACCAGCAGTGCAGTAAACAAGAACAAAGATCATGCCACCAAAGGCCCAAGCGATGCCAAGAATGCCAACACCATCACATCCGTCACCGCCGTTTTTGGCGTCAGTCTGGCTTTTGTAACCAATCACTGTCAGCACAGTAATGTACAAAAACAAGAGCGTGGCTATGAACTCAGCTATAATAGCCCTGTAAAACGACCACCGGGTGAGCTCCTCCGGGCCGATCAATGGAGCTGGAGGAGGGTCGTGGTAATCCTTATCATGGAACTCGCCTTCCCGACCAACCTCAATGTCCTTGGCCATTGCTAGAGATTGCTCTTCACTGAGAATTTTAAGTTTTTGTTTTCTCTTTTATTTTTTCTTTTTTTCTAAGAGAAAAGAGAGATGTGTGTACTTTGTTAAATGATGAAGATGTTGGGAAAATATGCTCTTTAAAAGCATATGTGTTTATTTAATTGTAATAAATTATTTTTCTGATTAATAAAATAAATGAGGTATTTATTTTGGGAAAATATGCTCTTTAAAAGCATATGTGTTTATTTAATTGTAATAAATTATTTTTCTGATTAATAAAATAAATGAGGTATTTTATTCAAATATCTTAATTGCATTAATACTTGTATTAAAGTCCATTTAATCATATTATATGTATTTATGTGATCACCATGTGGATTCACAGAAGACATAAATACAAGTTATCTTATGATTAAATAAATTTAGTTCGCAGTTGATAAATAAAGTTGGGCACTTTATTTAGGTATAGACTGTAATAAATTCATTGAATGATTTGTCTTAATCATGTATGAATTTATTGATGTAGTACGACTACATTGAACAGGATCACATATGATATTTAATTAACTTTGTAATAACTGTTAGACTTATTAAATCTCATAGGCGTTGATTTTACTGTAATCTTAATCTTGAGTTAATTATGATTTCATGATTGTAATTGTTATTCCATTTGAGTTACCAATGGGCACGACACATCCTTGTGGTAAAGATTACCCGGTATCTTGGTGGGAGCAATTATGAGTATTAGAGTTATGGATTAACAATATAGAATTTGTACAACACATCTCTTGATGGGTTTTCGGCACTTGATCATAGAATTCTCTGGCCAGAGTGTGTCAACATATTTAGTATGTTGAAAATGATCATTAGAGAAAACCAGTAAGGATCAAGGAATAAGATGTTATTAAATTGATTGGACAGTTGAGATATCAATTTAATTAACGATGTGGTACAAAGGATTGTGCAGTAAAGAAATCAATGTGGCTTGGGACGAATTATTATTCGAGCATACAATTATGGAAGTCAGTTCCAATCTTTTAGTGGAGTAGATTTGGAATTAAATAATTGGGCTAGTTTAATTACAGGCCTAATTATTGTAGCCACTATTGTATGTTCCCAAATGATCCCCGGGTTAGCTCATTTAATTGATTGCACCACTACTGGACTAATAAGTAAGATAACTAGCTATTTGGGTCAAAAGCCTAAATATATCATTTAGTGGGAGGCTCCATTTAATTAGCTTTTGTATAAGGGGCCTTATGTTATTTTACAAGGTGGGTCCCCTATTGAAAAAGAAAATAACGTGAGTTTTATTTAGGGCATTATTTGGAGAACTTAAAAGAACTTAGACAGGAACATAAAAGAACATAAAAGAACTTCGATATGATCGAAACAAAGAATATCTCTATGGAGAATTCAAGCACTATTTGGTTGTCAATGAACACTATAATACAATAGTGTAATTAAATGGAGAAACAAGATTCTTTTGGATAAGACAAGATATATACTAAGTGGTTTATCATTTACCTTTTTTTATTCCAGATACTAGTATTTAAAACTACAAAGTTTATTGAACTTAGTTTCATCTATCTCGGTGTCTACTACTCTAAGAAATTATGAAAAAGTCACAAACATGGTTTGAGACACATTCGTATTTGGAGTTTACTAGTATTTCTACTAGAATCAGAGATAGACAAGATGGATTCGTGTTCAGAAGCTTGCATGTTTTAGGTATCTTAAAGGAATAAGGGAAAGTCTGAATTATAGTCCTCAAGATAGGAATGTATTTATAGAAATATTCTTTACTTTCTTTGAGGAAGACTCTATAATGACTTATAACCTAAGAGTAAGGTAAAACTAGAGAAATAAAAGAGATCAGGTTGATGCTCAGCTTTCAACACCTGTTATAGAATAGGAAGAACAGCAACAACCAGCTGATCAGCACAGGATTATCCTTGAACAACCATCACTTTTAGAACCTTGTCGTAGTGGGAGGGTAACTAGGTTACCTGCGAGATACATATTTTTGGGAGAAACCTATATGGCTATCTCAGATGAACATGTACAAAATCTCACTAGTTACAACGAAGCTCTAATAGATAGAGATGTTAAATTTTGGAAAAAGGCCATGAATCAAGAAATGGAATCTGTGTATTCCAATAAAGTCTGGGAACTTGTAGAAGCACCAAATGGGGTAAAACCTATAGGCTGCAAGTGGATCTACAAGAGAAAAATAGGAGTAGACGGAAGGGTGGAAACATTTAAAGCAAGATTAGTAGCCGAAGGGTTTAATCAGAAAGAAGGAATCGATTATGAGGAAACCTTTTCTACGGTTGCTATGCTTAAATCCATCAGGATTCTGCTCTCCATTGCTGCAGTGCTAGATTATGAAATTTGGCAAATGGATGTCAAGACTGCCTTTCTTAACGGGCATCTTGAAGAAAACATCTACATGCAGCAACCAGATGGATTTATACAAAAAGGCCAAGAACACATGGTATGTAAGTTGCAGAGATCCATTTATGGATTGAAGCAAACATCCCGGTCATGGAACATCAGATTTGATCAAGCGATTAAATCACTTGGATTCATTCAGAACATTGATGAACCATGTGTGTACAAGAAAATTCAGGGAAAATTTGTAGCCTTCCCAGTTCTTTGTGTAGACAATATTCTCCTGATTGGAAACGATATAGGAGTATTGACTACAATAAAGATTTGGTTAGCAAAATAATTTGATATGAAAGACCTGGGGGAGGCAAGTTATATTCTTGGTATCAAGTTACTACGAGACTGGAAGAATAAAACTTTAGCCTTGTCTCAAGCGGTCTATATCGATAAGATATTGGCTAGATTTAGCATGGAAAATTTCAAGACTGGTTTATTACCATTCAGACATGGAATTACATTCTCTAAGGATCATTCACCTAAAACATCTGAAGAGATAGAGAGAATGAGACGAGTTCCCTATGCAGACCCTGTGGGAAGTCTCGTGTATGCCATGCTTTGCACTAGGCCAGACATCTGTTTTGCGGTAGGGATGGTTAGCAGATATCAATTTAATCCTGGACCTCAATACTGGACTGCAGTCAAGCATATTATAAAGTATCTGAAAAGAACTAAAAATTATATGCTTGTGTATTCTGGTGATGAACTCATTCCAGTGGGTTATACTGATTCTGACTTTATGTCAGATAAGGATTCCAGAAAATCAACTTCCGGCTATGTGTTTACATTGGGAAGTGGAGCTATTAGTTGGATGAGTGTGAAACAATCTTGTATCACAGACTCAACAACTAAAGCTGAATATGTGGCTACATCTGAAGCTGCAAAAGAAGCTATATGGCTCCGCAAGTTCCTACGAAATCTTGAGGTGGTACCTGTTGTAACTGCACCCCTTAAACTATTTATGTGATAATGGTAGTGCGGTAGCTCAATTTAAGGAACCAAGGAACCACAAGAAACAAAACATATTGAAAGGAAGTATCATCTTATAAGGGAATAGTGTAGAAAGGTTATATGACAGTACCCCAAATGACATTAGATGCTAAATGGCAGATCTTATTACAATGGCCATTAGCGGGAAACCTTTATAACCTGCACTTAGAGCCCTAGAGCATGTGCAATATGCCAGATATGCTTTGAGAGCTAGTGGGAGATTGTTGGGAAAATATGCTCTTTAAAAGCATATGTGTTTATTTAATTGTAATAAACTATTTTTCTGATTAATAAAATAAATGAGGTATTTTATTCAAATATCTTAATTGCATTAATACTTGTATTAAAGTCCATTTAATCATATTATATGTATTTATGTGATCACCATGTAGATTCACAGAAGACATAAATACAAGTTATCTTATGATTAAATAAATTTAGTTCGCAGTTGATAAATAAAGTTGGGCACTTTATTTAGGTATAGACTGTAATAAATTCATTGAATGATTTGTCTTAATCATGTATGAATTTATTGATGTAGTACGACTACATTGAACAGGATCACATATGATATTTAATTAACTTTGTAATAACTGTTAGACTTATTAAATCTCATAGGCGTTGATTTTACTGTAATCTTAATCTTGAGTTAATTATGATTTCATGATTGTAATTGTTATTCCATTTGAGTTACCAATGGGCACGACACATCCTTGTGGTAAAGATTACCCGGTATCTTGGTGGGAGCAATTATGAGTATTAGAGTTATGGATTAACAATATAGAATTTGTACAACACATCTCTTGATGGGTTTTCGGCACTTGATCATAGAATTCTCTGGCCAGAGTGTGTCAACATATTTAGTATGTTGAAAATGATCATTAGAGAAAACCAGTAAGGATCAAGGAATAAGATGTTATTAAATTAATTGGACAGTTGAGATATCAATTTAATTAACGATGTGGTACAAAGGATTGTGCAGTAAAGAAATCAATGTGGCTTGGGACGAATTATTATTCGAGCATACAATTATGGAAGTCAGTTCCAATCTTTTAGTGGAGTAGATTTGGAATTAAATAATTGGGCTAGTTTAATTACAGGCTTAATTATTGTAGCCACTATTGTATGTTCCCAAATGATCCCTGGGTTAGCTCATTTAATTGACTGCACCACTACTGGACTAATGAGTAAGATAACTAGCTATTTGGGTCAAAAGCCTAAATATATCATTTAGTGGGAGGCTCCATTTAATTAGCTTTTGTATAAGGGGCCTTATGTTATTTTACAAGGTGGGTCCCCTATTGAAAAAGAAAATAACGTGAGTTTTATTTAGGGCATTATTTGGAGCCTAGGGTTTTCACTAAAGGGAGATATATAAGGCTTATTTTCTCTAAAGAAAAAAGGAAGCCACTTTATACAAATCGGAGAATAAGATTTTTCTCTCTATTGTTGAGAGAAAAATTTTCTCGTGCTAGTTGCTTTGGTAGTGATAACGGCGCCCACACATCAAGTGCAGATCGAACCTGAGTCATAACCTAGAAGATCATTGGTGACAGTTCGTGATCTAACAAGCGTGGTGGTGACGGATCGTGATCTAACAGGAGTGGTGGTGGCGGATCGTGATCTAGGAGCCTAAATCACTTCAGCGGAAAAAGCCAACTCGGATTTTCAAGGTACGATTTCTAGAATACGAATTCTTATATATTATATGAGAGCGATCTTCAAAAGGTTTTATAAAAATTTAAAAACCTGATTTTTCCCCAACAGAAGAAGGGCGAACGAGCGGAGGGTATTTATTGGGTAGTTTATAGAGATGATTGAGTGTTATTTAAACTTAGCATTGCCGCCTAATCAAGCTAATATTTTGGTATCTTTAATTTTCGAAGCCCCTCGAAACAAATTTATGCGGGTTGTTATTCTGGCTTTTCTATAAAGTAAAGTCAATGATAAGAGTTCCGACTATGTTCTATTCCTTACAATCTCCTAATGGCCAAGAATGTTATTTTATTTTTGGTAAAGGAAAACGAGCTTAGCAAAAGTTAAATCTTAACAAAACGAGGGAACGCAGCCCCCGAACTATCACTGCGCAAGTAAACGTCAACACCGAGGGGAAGGGTAGATAAAACATGGAGCCCAAGAGGAAGTGAGAGTGCGAAAGTAGCAAGGAAATCTGCTGCGAAGGTTGGCCTCCCGAGAAATATGATGCACTGAAACTTGCCAATTGCGAGAGAGGAGCTCCCAGTGCCATTGACAAGAGAAGATGATGCATTAGTGGATAGAGTCTGACTTTGGATAACACATAAACTATCAACCTCCACAAGCAGCATCCGAATGCCCTTGTTCGAAGCCAGAATGAGTCCCTGATACATACCCCAAAGCTCAGCGTTTGTGATTGAACACATCCCAATATTCATGCCGAAACCTTCTATCCACTCACCATGAGCATCTCTAATTAATCCTCCAGCCGAAGCAAAACTCGATGCCTTACAAGCTCCATCCGTATTCATTTTATACGCAGGCCAAACCGGGGGTAGCCAACCAAAATACTTCTCCACTCGCTTATACTTATTAGTATCAAAGGTGTCAAAAACTCTATGAATTTCCTCATCTCGGGACTGGATATCTATCACCATAGCAGTAACATTAGTTGCACTACCTTCAAAAACATATTTGTTGCACCAGTACCAAATCGTCCATAGAGCTACACCAAATATGCAAGCCCATTCACAATTTCTAGCCTAATGTTATTATTCAAATTTTGAAATAACCATTCACGTACAGGAATAGAAAAGAAATTACCATAATCGCTGCTGCTTGGAATAAGTTCCCGCCATATCCTATTCACCACAAAATAATCTCTAAGAGCCCATATCCTATTCACCACAAAATAATCTCTAAGAGCGTGAATAGTGTCTTCAATGCCACCATCATGCTGACGGCACGCTGCATCAGTGCGAATATGCCTCTTATTAAGTGACACGACTCAAAAGTGTATTACTCTCAAGTATAAAAGTGTGTAGTTATAATATAACCTGATAAGTTCAAGGTCGAATCACAGGAAATTTAAAATCTAATAATAATTTAAAACAAAAAAAATTAATTACGGGAAAAGAAATCACTAGAAAACAATTTAAAAATATGCTAAGGTTATGAGATCCACTCTCAGTATTCAAACTATAATTTTAATACTCTCTCATTTTTATATTTTGTCTCACTTTTACCAGTTAGTTATTATATCATTTAATTCTTAACTAACTATGTGTGTTGATAAATATGGAATCAAGTACCTAATGTGCCACAACTACATTAATGTGTCGACATTATGTCAAAATACCATACAAATCCAAGAAAATCCATGAATTAACATGACATAAAAATAACCAAAAAAGAATAAAATAAAGGGAAAAGGACATTCAACCCCCCAACGTTTAGGAAAAGGGACAAAAAACCCCTTAACGTTTTAAAAAGGACTTATAACCCCCTTTCCGTTAACAAACACCGTTTGTTTTAACATTAAATTTATTTTTAATTTTTAATTACTATTATACCCTTATAATAAAAAAATTAATATATTAATTTGAGATATATCACAATTAATAATTTTTTAAAAGCTTAAAATTGAGATACAATTATTTTTTTGCCAAAATTATTTACTATAAATTATACCTTTCTAACAATAATAATATGGTTTTGATTCCTCAAAGAAAACGGGTTTAATCAAATTTCGTTTTATTAGTAATAATCACATATGAAAGGTTTGATCATTAGAAAGGTATAATTTATAGCAAATAATTTGGGCAAAAATGTAATTGTATCTCAATTTTTAATTTTAAAAAAATTATTAATTGTGACATGTCTCAAATCAATATATTAATTTATATTTATTATAAGGGTATAATAGTAATTAAAAATTAAAAATAAATTTACTATTAAAACAAACGGTGTTTATTAACGAAAAGGGGATTATAAGTCCTTTTTGAAACGTTGATGGGTTTTTTGTCCCTTTTCCTAAACGTTGGGGGGTTGAATGTCCTTTTCCCTAAAATAAACTTAAAACTCACTTGAGAAAGTAATTAATTTTATGATTTGAAACTTTGAGCTTCATCATTCACCTCAACTTAGTAAAATTAGCCACTCATATTAAAAGAAAACAAAACACTCTTTTTATTATTTGACAAACTTTTGGAATATACTATAAGAAAATTGCTACAGAAGAAAACAAGAAAAGAAAATAAAGAAAGAAATCCTCAGCTGCACTCTATTCTCTCTCGGCTTGCTACCCAGTTCCTGCATCTCCTTGCCTTTTATAGGCAAGAAATGCATAATTCTTTATTTATTTTATTATTATTTTATTTATTTTAAGCCTCTTGACCATCACCAACGTGATTGCCCACTCATTCTTTTTTTTAAATTAATTTTTTTATTTATTAATTACATCTCCTCAATGATGCATTCCAAATTACTCCAGAAGTTCTTCTTTGTTCCCGCTTTCAAATCCAATTTCGTCTTTATTCCTAAAAAATATATACAAGATAAAAATTAACGTATTGCGAATTAATTTAACATAAAAATTTATTAGGGGAGTATTCATATAATTTATAAGTTATAAGCGCATTAATCAATACTTTAAGTAAAAAACTAATAATTTTATCCTCATTACATGTATACTTTTTAGTGTTAATCATTAAGGAAGCTCATAATGAATACAAAGAAATCACATACTCAGCACGTCTGACTAAAGAGCAAGTCAGCAAAGTTAGTTAAGAGTTATGCCAGCTCAGCAAGTATGTTAAGTATGCCTTACGTTCTGTTTTATTGTTGAGTTTGTAGTTGTATTTAGTTAGTGCTTGATATGGGTTTAGTGTGAATACTGGTGTAAAATCTCATTTGTTAATGTGAATTGAGAATTGAAGAGATTCCAGAACATTCATCTTCATCTTCTTAGCTTCCAAAAAAATTTTACAGTCTCTATCAAATTTCAACACCTCTTAACAAGCTCATTATTACACTTGAGCTTCCCCTGAACAACGAGCAATAAAAACATTTTAATACATTGTGACCCCTTCCATTTCCATAAATTCTTCTAACAAGGATCTGCATGAGAGACATCGTTCTTACTGAGCTATTGATAAGCTGACTTCCTCGTAAAATAGCTAGAAGGGGAGTGAGCCCAATAGAAATGATCACTGCCACTATTAGCATTTGGAAGCTTAACCGCGGCTATCATCAGCAAAATATTATGAGGGACAAGATGGCCAAAGAGATTCCAATGCCAAGATCCCTTAGGAGTCACGAAGTCTACTATGCATCCCTCAACAATATCATCAGGGACAGGAGCAATAGATAGATTATAAAGAGGCTTTTCAGCCACCCAAAAAATCCAGGCCTAGAATGTTATTTAAAAATCCAATAGATTTCACTCTTGAGAAAAAAATTGTACGAAGTAATTAAGCGTTACGATAAACACGACCATGTTATATACGAATCAATGCTTAAATGTTTATATCTCTAATGATATATTTGAGATTACTCTATAGTTATTAAAACATCATTACCTAGTTTCTTATTAAAGAAAACTTGACGTACTTAGCATTAATGGTCAATTTATTTTGTAATACTTGCTACAATTATACAGTTGTACTTCTATCAATATTAGAGGCAGAAAGCCAGTGATTACAGGTATCAAAGTAAAAGAATATATTATTTGTAGCAAAGGGTATGCAAATACTCAAAAACAAATATTTTGTTTTAAAAACGTATCAAACTTGTTTGTTTTAAAGATCAAGAAAAAGAATGTTTACCCATTTTCATTTTTATATGGTAATGAAAGATAATGGTAAAACTTTTAAAAGAAATAAAGAATAGGAGCCGAGAGTGACATTTTCACAAGGCAAAGCTTAAAAAATGGAAAATAAATTATCAAAGCGATGTTGTTGTCGTCCGTAGTGATTGTTCTTCCAATTATATGGTTCCTAATTTGATATGTGTATCTAACCTTGGCCGATTGCGGAAATTTACGAAAAAGCCACAAAACATTTTAGGATTTTTTAAATTTGACCTCTCAAACTTTTTCCTATTATAACTAGCCAAATGCTAGTTTTTTTTATACTAAATAGTCCTTATCACTTTTAATAAAATTACAAACAAATGCCACTTCTACAAAAAAAAAAAAAAAATCAACGCATCAACACTCTCAACACTTCCAATAAATCATCAAATCTCATCACTCTCAGTAACTTACCAGCATCAAACAAGTATTTCATAACTAAAGATATAATCATAAATTGGAGAGCTTCTTAAGGTCAATATATGTTCTTAAACAATATAAATTTTAATGTATTAAGTTTAGGATTAAGGTTCAAAATTGATGTGGGTTTTATTGTAAATATTGTTATTTTCCATCATAAACAATGTAATTTCTTAAGTTACTTAGTTTGAGCTGAGAAATCCAAAAACAAAATCATTGAAAACAACAAAAATTCAAGATAAAACGAAGTCTAGATTATGTGCTACAGAGAAGTTCATAGGCAATAGGCAGTGAGACAGGTGCCTGCGCGACAACCACTTATCCCATTGTCTGTCGCACATAAAATTACCCAATGCACAATATCACAGTATGTGCGACAGCCATGTAAAATGTGTCATGTATCTTCTGCGGGTCATAACTTAGACTACAAGTATCCACTTTGGGCGTATAATATACAGTTTTAAAGCTTGCGACGAAATACTCATAGCGATGTATAATATACTTGTAGCACCAAAATATAGTTCGTTGAAATTGTCTTTTGTCGCATAATGACCTTAAAACCATTTTTTTTAGTGCAATATGCACATTCTTTGGTCCGTCTAGTCGCAAGTTTTGAACCCCAAAATAAACATATATAGCCTAAGTTGTGACCTCTAGAAGGTACCCAATGTATTATATGCGACATGCATCTATCTTACTGCCTGTTGCACATGAACTTCCCCGTCGTACATAATTTGGGATTCGTTTTACCTTGAATTTTTATTTTTTTCAATGATTTTTTTTTGGATTTCTCAACTCAAACTAAGTATCTTAAGAAATTATATTGTTTTATTATGGAAAATAACAACATTTACACTACCAATGCTTGAATACGCTTTTGGAACTTACTTTTTTAGACCCACAACAAATCAAATGGGTTGAAGACTACTAAGCCCGAATTTTCAATCAAACCTAATCATATTTCAATCACATAAAATTTCCGTCTTTGAAGCCACAATCACGTAAAAAGATTCAAATTTTCGAACCTCAAGAAAGATGATAAATTTATTCTCTTTCACTTTCAGTCTGTGTTATGGTGACACTTTCTGATTGATATTAGCAAGATTCATACAAATACTACATACTTTGAGTTAAATGAGGTAATTTGTGTGGTTGAAAATATTGCTATGAAAATTCTCTTTTTATGAATTTCAATGCTTTACCAAGTCGTGAAAGCAAAAGACTTTTCTTTTTCCAATGAAAAAAGATAAAGGAAAATAAAGAAGACAGAAAAATACATTTAGATCCCTGAAAAGTTATCAATTTTGAAAATAAATAGTTTTTCTAAATAATTTGATAAAAGCGAAGCTAAGCTCAGAAAAATGGTATCAGAGCCAAGTTTTAGTTCAAAAGATTTTGAAATATTATCGTGTATTGGTAGGAAACTGGCTTTATATATTCTGATGATTAACTTAAATAGGATCTATATCAGTTTGCACGATCGGTGTAACAAGCCATGTACCTAAGTATTTTAAAATCAAAAATAAAAAATGAAAGAAACAATCGTTTATTTCATAAATAATTATCTAGTGATAGATAATAAAATGCTCAAGGATAATATAACTAAACATGGACAATATTAATCCTTGGATCAAAATGATTTAGATATTAAATATTTAGAACAATTGTATTTATCACATGTCTAGGAATTCAAAGTAGGAGAACTTGAAATAATAAGAAATAGAAATTCAAACACGTCATATTCTATTAAGTAGAACTAGAGAAGAAGTTTCTAGGGATAATTTTTCATGAAAACAATGGAATATCAATTTTGTTAATGATTATGTTGAAGATCTTGTGATTGATTATAATAGACGATTATCTATTAAACAAAAAGATGAATATAATTGGAATAATAAGAAGCTTAGATGTAAAAACTCTCCTTTCTATAATATGTTAACTAGATATAAGGATTTATTTATGTATAAAATATAAAGATTTATTTATGTATAAACTCTATCTTATACATAAAGGATTAGAGGAGAACAATATTCCAAAAGAAATAAGAAATATCATATGTTGTAAATATCTTATTGAATCTAATGAATTATTGGAAAGATGGTAGAATGAATAAACTACCAAAACCACTAATAATTTCTCAAAATATAGAAATTATTAGGCTCCCACCTTCTAGTTACAGAGATTAGGATAAACTAAAATAAAAGGCCTCAACATTAAAGATTAAGTTAAATTAAAATAAGAAAGTTAAAGATTAAGTTAAATTAAAGAATTAATAGAAGGCTTCAACATTAAAGATTAGGATACATTAAAATAAGAAATCATCAATGTTATGAATAGAAATTCAATAAATGAAATATTAAATAAGATAGAAGTTCGATTAAATAAAATTGAAAAAATTATTGAGCAACTTGGTAATAAGTTTTCAATAAATATAAATAGAAAGTTACAAGAAGATTGAAGTACAAAAGATCAAAAACATTATGGAAGAATTACTTATGGTAATTCAAGAACAAAATAAATTTTTTAAAAGATACCATAATTTACTATAATGAAAAGAAAATTAATGAATTCAATCAATATCAAGACCGTTATTTAACAAAATAGATGGAAATAAAAAATTAATAAGTTTGAGAGTATTAAGTGAAAACATAGGCAATGGATTAAAAGAATTATCAAATCCAGACTTATCTAATAAAGATAAAGAATTTGAAACTGATGAAAAAGAAGATATATTTATAAATTGACAAGATATTGAAAATAGAATTGAACATCTAAAGATGAATGAGTCAAAGTCAAGAGATTTTGAATAAAGAGAATCTAGTAATAGAGCTTCTTATGCTAGAGAAGACATACCAACTTATAAAATACCACAAAGTCAATATTTTAAGTCTAGTAAGCCATCTAGCAAACTTAAAAAGAATATAGAACTCTATAAGAGTATCGAGATAGACTAATTAGTCATGATGGAGTATGGTTAGATTTAGATTGTGTCAAAGATAGAGATAAAACAATAACTGCTTAGGTTAAATGCATGAAAATTGCTTTTGTATTTCATAAGGTTGATAGAAATAATAGTATAGAATTCTTTAAAACTTTGTTTATAGGAATAGTAGCACAATGGTTTATGGGATTAAAAGATACTAGTAAACATAGAATATTGTATGGAGAAAATAATAATCCAAACAAAAATATAGATTAGATCTTAAATAGATTTGAGAATGAAATAAGAAAAGAATTCCTAGGAGAATATTAGGAAGCTGATTTTCAGCAAGAAGTAAAGAGAAAAAAGGATGGAAAATGTAATGAAGCTAACAAGGCTCAAAATACGTTATATATTTATTTAAAGGATTACATATGTAGCTTTGAGGAGTTATATTATAATTATTTATATTTTATAGAAATACCAGACCCATAAAGGAAAAGGATTATGCTAGAATATAGCAAAGAATACAAAGATGCTACAGACACTGATACCCTAGGAAATAGGATCAAATTTGGTCGAAATAGAATAAATTAGTGGCGTGTTGAAATAAGAGATAAAAGATTTATTAAAAAGAAAAATCGAGGATTGTGTTGTTCTAGGTTAGAAGATGCACCAAGATTTGGATGTTCAGATAAAACCTATAAACATAAGAAGAAATTCAATAAAACCAATAAGAAATATTACAAGAAAAATAAATATAAGAAATTCTTCAAAAGGAATAAATTTAAAAGAAAATCTAACACCAACGCATCTAAAAAGTGTAAATTCTAGTTATGCAATGAAGAAGGGCATTATGCAAGTAAATGTCATAAAAAGAAAAAAGCAAATAACAAAATGTTTGAGGATTTCAATGATTTAGATTTTAATCACTGATAGTGAAGAAATTAGTGATAATGATAGCATATACTATATATCTGACGAGACTTTAAGTAGCTCGGATTTAGAATGAGTGTAGAAGAATTAGATAATAGAGATTTGTATCAGGATGAAGAATTAGAAGAACAAGATTCTTTTCATTGAGGATTAATTTTTGATAAAAAAAAATACCTTTAGATTAATGACAGGGAATTGTAAGTATTTTTTACCTCAGTCAATAAGTTAGCATAGGGAATTGCTAATATTATTAAAAGAAAAAATATAATGTATCTCAGTGCCATTATAAGAGAAGAACCTATTGAAATTAGATATGCCAAAGGAAATACAAATATACCTTTATTATTAAAATCAAATATAGAAGATAAAATTAATAGAAAAAGATCCAATGATAGACCTAAGATTGGAGGAATCCAAATTTTAATAAAAGCTCATTTTAGAGAAGGAATAGATAGTTCAGTAAATCTAGTTGTACTAGATAATAGAATAAAAGATCGAAAACTTACACACCTTGGTAAAGATGGCAATTTATCGGGTTGGGCCCGATCACAAAAATAAAAGGTCCAACCTAAAAAAAAGCCCGAACATTTAAATTTCGGGTCGAGGTCGGGTCAGGCTTTTTTCCAAGCCCGAATTTCATAATATTTAAGATTTTTTTAAATTTAAGTAATTTAAATTTTAAAAAAAATGGACATAACCTTCCTTATATGTTAAAATTTATATATAAACATCGAAATTACTTAAAGTCTCAACCATATAATTGTATAAATCATAAAATAAAGATAATAAAAAATTATGTCTTATAAAATTATATAAATAAAATCATATTTTTTTATTTTTCAGTTTGAACTTCGGGTCGGATCGGCTAGGGCCTGACCTTGGCGCGAATTTTAATCGAGCCCGAGCCCGACCCGAAATCCTTAAATTCGTGTCAAAACTCGAAAAATTCGGTTCGGGTCAATCGTGCCAAAATTTAGGTCGGGCTTTTTTTCCATGCCTACTCATTGGAATAATTCATGGAAAATGTTAGTTATAAAAAATAAAATTTAAGATATACCCTAAATATTCTATAAGTCTTTGAGACAGAAATATAAATAAGATATTAACCCGATGTCATGATTTTAAATAGTTTACTGTAATGCATGATGAATCTTATCATATAGCATAACATATGCCATAGAATATGCATTGACAAACTCAGCTAATAGTGAAATGTTTGTCAATAAAGATTTTATTTAAATTAATTAATTAAATATACTTTTAAGAGTTAATTTCTTTCATCAGTTCATTTATATAATGACTAAAAAAAACTATTACTCTTAAAATATTATGTAATTATTCCATTAGAACATCAAGGATTTATAACTCTGTTAGGCGAAAAATTCGAAAATTACATTTTCAAAGCAACCAATGTGGTGATTTCAATATAAAAATTAATCAAATCATCTATGATTATGAAAAAAATCTTAGAAGTACTTGATAAAAACCAAAAAACCCAATTCAATTATGTGAAATTGATAAAACAAATGCTAAGATTGAATTGAAAGATCCAAATATTATCACAAGAGTCAAACCTATGAGATATAGGCAAGAAGATAGACTAGAATTTGATAAACAACTTAAAGAATTACTAAAACTCAAAATTATTCGAGAATCTAGGAGTCCACATAGTAGCTTAATCTTTATGGTAAGGGATTATGCAAAGATTAATCGCGAAAAAGCTCGTACGATTATTAACTACAAAAAATTAAATAAATATACCAAATTTGATTATTATTACTTCTACAATTAATAAAAAAATATTTAGCAAGCTGAATTGCAAATTTGGATTTTGGCAAATTAAAATTGAAGAAGAAAGTATACCGTTTACTGCCTTTAGCACACCTCAAGGACAATATGAATGGATTGTGATGCCTTTTGAATTAAAAAATGCACCACAAATATTTTAAAGAAAGATGGATAAAATCTTTAAGGAATTTCATGAATTTTGCATCGTTTATGTTAATGATATTATAATATTTTTGAATAATGAAGTTAATCATATTAATCATCTTGTTTCTTTTGCAGAAAACTGCAAGAAACATAGGACATACTTTCTAACAAGAAAGTTGAAATAATGAAACCTAGAATAGGGTTTCTAGGATTGATAATAGATGAAACAGAAATTGAAATGCAACCTCATATTTTTTTAAAAAATATACTTTTTTCTGAATAAATTAGAATCTAAAGAGCATATTCAAATATTTTTATGATGTCTTAACCATGCTGAAGGTTTCATAGAAAATTTAGCTAAAAAAAGACAAACTTTACAAGGATTATTAAAAAATTGGGAAATTATCCACCGACCACCTGTTCTTTCGGGCTTTTTAAAAAATACACAATTCTTTTTTTTTTTTGCTGGAATCCATCTGAAATTACATTTCTTTTCACTTGTCCACTTCCGTTTAGAGACCGTTAAGAAAACTAAAGGAATATTGTGTAAATGATTTTTTTACCCTCAAATGTAAAAGATAAATTATCTACCCACCACTTTTTTTTCATATTTTTTCAAAAATATACAATTCTTAATTTTTTTTTTTTTTACTGAACTCCACTTGAAGTTATATTGTTTTGCACTTTTCCACCACTGTTTCGTTGTGAAATGACAATTTTACCCTTATGATGTCAGCAAAGTTCTAACGGTGTTATAACGAGAGTGAACCAATGAAAAAAATGTTAACTTCAGGTGGAGCGCTGCAAAAAAAAAAAAAAAAAGATTTGTGTATTTTTGAAAAGCGGTGAAAAAATTAGTGGACGGTGGATAATTTCCCTAAAAAATGATAATACAAAATCTTAGGAAGATCTCCATACCAACGTGGTAAAGAGGTTAAAAGAAAGATGCAAAAAATTTACCAAGATTTAAGATTTTCTACTAGTAATGATAATTTGATTATTGAAACTGATGCTTTAGATAATCATTGGGGTGCAGTACTAAAAACATACCAAGAAAAGATTTGTAGATATACCGGCGAAACCTTTAAACTCGTAGAAAGGAATTAACATAGTAATAAAAAAAGAATTATTAGCTATTACAAATGGAATAGCTAAATTTACATTCCTTTTGCTACCAAAGAAATTTAAGGTAAGATCTAATAATAATAAAGTCAAATGATATATTTTTAATAAATTGTCCAATCTACCTCAATATGAAACAGTAGTAGTTCTTTGTTGAATATGATTTTGAAATTAAGTATATTAAAGGATCTAACAATTGTGTTGTAAATTTTCTTAGCATAAAAGACAATGCAAAAAAGTCTTTCCAAAATACTGAAGAGCATAATTATGTGCTCTAAAGGTTAAGAATTGCTTCTCCAGGGCAATCAAATGATTTATAATGGGCTTGCAATGATAGTTGATGCCTATAAAGAATTATGCAAACTTTGTCCAACCAAAAATTTTCAAAATAATCTAGAAGTCTAGACCTGACAATAATATATTAGTAATATACTAAAAAAAAGTCTATTTCAAATATCAAATTGAAGGGCAAATTACCCAGAGTTCTTCGAAAGACTCAAAGTTCACACATTCAGAGAAGTTTCTCACAATCGATGATCTTAAAGAATATATCAGATATGAAGAATGAAAGATCTCAAAGCTCTTCAGTAAGCTTAAGGCCTCAATATAATAAAAGCAGACAGTTTATTCCAATGGTTAAGATTCTATTAGCGAGCAACTACACTTATGATTATAAAAGAATAGGTAAAATAGCCTATAAAATTCATCCTAGCAAGGCTGTAATACCATATCATTCAAGGTTATACCCGAGGATTAACTTTATTCTAGGAGCTAATCCAAAATTTGATTAAAAAAATATGTTTGAATATAGTTTCCTTAACATTATTTATGTCAACAATGATTGCAGGAAATTTGAAGAGTTTTCAGAAAAAATTAAAGAGTCTATCAACGACCTTAAAATGATATTTAAGACAAAAGAAATTATTTTTATTAAGGTTCTCGCTACTTGCCTTAAATACTATGATAACAAATGGTATCTGGCACAACACATGATTTAAGTTGGCATTAACGGTAAGAAAGTAAGTCCAATTATTGATCTAGATCAGGTCTACAATGACTATAATCTCGAACTATTTGAGCCTAAAGCTCTCAGTAGCAAAAGGGCCATTAGGATGAAAGTTCTCTATGAATCACTCGAGAGGATAAGTAAGGAAAAGGTATGGCTCCATGAGACTACAAAAAGAGCATATAATCTTTTCTATGAGCAAAAAAGAAAGCATACTAGCCAAGCAGGTAATATTGAAAAAGAAAAAGACAATATATAAAAATCTCGTGGAATCTACCTTGTCAAAACACCACGAGATATTCAAAGTGTTAAAGCATCAATTATCATGTGGCGACTGTTGCGAAGTTTCAAAAGAGAAATCTAGCGAGGAAGACATATCACTAGGTGAGGAACTGAAAATAGGCATGTGATAGAAAAGTCACTAAAAATGATAAAAGATGCTAGCTCAAAGCATAAATAATTAAAAAAAAAAGATTCCAAAATGATAAAGCTTATAAAAATCATGTGAAGGTTGTCGACCAAAAGAAAAAGAAGACAAAAACTATCCTCAATGATAGAAGAATGAGGAACACTTATCTCCAGTGAATCCACCATCAAACAAAAGTATGTAACAAGTCTCATATAAGAAGAGATAACCTTATCTCTTTGAGCTTATAAATAGAATCATGTAAGAAGGAGAGGGTATACGATGTCTAAACCTTCACTCACATCTATATTTTTCTTCCTTTGTAAAAATTTTGGTTATGAAAAAATGAAACTTCTTTGAGTGAAATTATTACCTTCCATATATCTTATTTATTCTTAGAGATTAACCAAGAATCTTACAGGCCAACACATGTGCTAAACGAAGAGGATTTCCTGTTACTAAGCACTCTTCCAAAGACAATTGCAAGAAATTCATTTAGACATATCCTATTAGGCAAATCTGTTGTGTGTTGTGTTAAGCCATGTAGAACAATCGTTGGAGTCTTGCATGATATGTGTGAGCTATGGCAATGCTGACCATGGACCAATCTACGGTTAGAGGCAATTAGTGAATCTATTCTAGAATTCCGAGGGATAGTACACCAGTTAGTAATTTCGAACTATTTTCTTATATTTTAGCAAAAAACGAAAGCATGTTGGGCTTTCTTTGTTTTCTAGGATTTTATAAGATAGAAAGTGATAAAAGTAATTCAAATTTATCAAAATGGAAAGATTTGTTAATAAGTTTTTAGATGCAGTTGGTAACTTAGCTTTTAATCAAGAATACCAATTTATTTATACAATTTCCATTATTAAAACTAGATTACATATAAGCAAATGCTTGTACAAAGAGATGAAAAGAATTAACCTTAATAATGATCAAGAAATATTTGATTCTTTTGAAGAAGAAAATAGGATAGCCTTAATGAAATCCATTTTATCCAATCTTGAAATAATTCAAGACAGATGGAAAGCTAATAATAAAATTCGAGATCGTCCATAAATGATGGATAACAACAATGATAACGTGAAATTGTCGATTTAACAAGCTGAATTTACTTTATAGTTTCTATGTGAGAGTCTTGATAGTTTGATCCTTAGTTGGGAAAATAGATTGAATGTATATGTAGATATGTTAGAAGAAAAAATTTAGTTTATATCTCAAGAGAGACAAATAATCATAAATGCATGGTCTAATCTAGAATTTATAGATCTAGATAAGTATGATAATTATTTAGAAATTCATAAAATTATAGTCAAAATTTTAAAAAGGTTTAAGGATAGATGTAGAAGAGAAGGAAGAAGGAATGATCCAACTATTGAAAATCATTAAGATTAAGGGTCGTTTAGATAAATATAAAATTTTTTTGGTAACCAAAAGAATTAAAGAAATTTGAAATTTGTCATCATAATGTCAAGATTATGTCCTTCTAGCATTACTCTTTTCAAATTGGTTACGCAATACAAATATTATAATTTGAAGTCTATGAGAATATAACCGTTTTTACTTATATTTGTAGAAAGTACTTTTGAGAGAATCTAAATATTTGGAATTACTTTTGAGAGGCTCAAACATAATTTTGAAAAGGTAGGAACTAAAATTCTTTTAAAAATTATTTTTGGTAAAATCACACCATTCTATGGTAGATTTTAAAAGGGGAGGAGCAGCTTGTTAAAATGTATTAATACAATTTCTTATATATCCTCACATATATTTATAAAATTTCAAAATTCTCCTTATTTAATTAGGAAATAGATAATAAAATTTAAGGAGATTATTACTATTACCAATTATGTTGAGATATTAAAATAAATAAAATATAAATATATATATTGTTATTATAAATTATTAGATAAAAACAATAAAAAAAATATACATATATTTTTTTATAAATGTGCAAATAAATTTTATTCTATATTATTTTCATTTCAGTTATTTACATTCTTACAGCAGTTTAATAGTAATATTTAATAAACACATTTGACTACTTTTCAAATTTGGAATACTTTTAATAATAGATTTTACTAAATATTTAACTAATTCTCTTTATACTTGATTTTTTTTTACAAAACTAATAACAATTATTTTAAAACAGCATTATTAAACTGGTTCTACATCATATCATTCATTTATTAGATGGATTGGGTTAGCAAAAAAATTTGACACAATTCATTTTAGAGTTTGACGTGAATTTGATCCACCAACCCAGATTACAAACCCTAGCCCAAAGATAAGACCAAATGTATTAAACTTTGTTGAGTATGGAGGAAAAATGGATAAATCCTTTATCGTTCTAGTGCATGTTAATTGTGTGCTCCGCAAAGCCCTGAAGGGCTAATTTAGAGAACTCAACAGAGCTCAATAGGAAGCTTAAGGGACTAAAGAGTGCTCATAGAGTTTAAAGAAAGGCTCAATGGGATATATCTTAGAGGGCTCATTCAGGTCAAGGAGCGGAGCTTAAAAAAAAAAACAAAAAAAGGAAAATGCTCAAGAAAACTTAGAAACAACTTGGAGAGCTCCTAGAGTGCAAGGAAGCTCGTGGGAAGCTCAAGGAGCCAATCATAATATATTCCTCTAGAGGTAAAATAAAGATAAAATTTACATAAATCTAAACAACACATTAAATTAATGTAGTTCGATCTTTAACTTACGTCAATGAAGTTTGTAATCAACCAACCTACTAGGTAAAATAAGATGTTATGAGTAATTCTAAAAAATAAATAAATAATAAACAAGATAAACTATGTTCTATTTGAAGGGAATCACCCTCACCTTTTATTTAATGGGCACAATTGTATACCATAAAGCACTCACTATTGAAATTTCAGATAAAACCACGAGTACAGAAGTCGAAAGGGGAAGGAATGCAAAGCAAATAACAATTTTTGGGGCACACTAAAAACGAGTGTCCTCAGGTAAACAAAAGACACACACAAAGTGCTGCGGGATCTACACCAGCTCTACTAAATACTGATGCAAATAAAACAATGTACAAATTCCATAGTCGCGAAGCCGCTTGACAGCCATTGATTAATCCTCCAGTAATTATTTTAAAAGTTAATTAAATGTTGGAGGAGCTTTTGAAGGATCCAAGAGCTTTAGAAGCAGATGCTCTGAGGATGAATTGGTGGTAAAATGCAGCAATTGCAGCACCAATGAAGGGGCCAACCCAGAAGATCCACTGCAAAAAATACAAAAGATAAACTTTATATTAGAATAACAAGAAAAAGGATTAGAGAGAAAATTAGAATAATATCCGGTTGGTGCATACTTGATCATCCCAAGCCTTCTCCTTGTTGTAAATCACCGCAGCTCCCAAACTTCTAGCGGGGTTGATGCCAGTTCCAGTGACAGGGATCGTAGCCAAGTGAACCATGAACACAGCAAATCCAATTGGCAATGGTGCCAAGACCTTCAATTCAAACATATGTAAACAATCAATCAACCATTCAACCAGATGTTGGTAAAGTTTCTGTTATCTCTTAAATCAGATGAGCATAAGAAAGTGTGATCACTTACAGGAACATGGGAGTCCCTAGCATTTCTCTTGGGATCAGTGGCGGAGAAAACAGTGTAGACAAGAACAAAGGTACCAATGATCTCAGCACCCAATCCAGTGCCAGTGCTGTACCCATCAGCGAGCTCATTGGCTCCACCGCCGTATCTCGTGTAGTAAGACTTCTGGAAAGCCTTAACGAGCCCGCAGCCACATATGGCTCCCAAACACTGAGCCACCATGTACATTACGGCTCGCACCAGTGACACCTTCCGCGCCAAGAACAGCCCAAATGTCACCGCCGGGTTAATGTGTCCACCTGCGCGTACAATTTTATCAAACACCTTTGAGAAATGAACATACGTGCATATACACAGCAACAAAAGATATCAAACGCCTTTAGACTGACTTACCAGAGATACCAGCAGTGCAGTAAACAAGAACAAAGATCATGCCACCAAAGGCCCAACCGATGCCCAGAATACCAACACCACTACATCCATCACCGCCGTGGTTGGCGTCAGTCTGGCTCTTGTAACCAATCACTGTCAGCACAGTGATGTACAAAAACAAGAGCGTGGCGATGAACTCAGCTATAATAGCCCTGTAAAATGACCATTGGGTGAGCTCCTCGGCATCGATCAATGGAGCTGGAGGAGGGTCGTGGTAATCCTTAGCATGGAACTCGCCTTGCCCACCAACCTCAATGTCCTTGGCCATTGCTAGAGATTGCTCTTCACTGATAATTTTAAGAGTTTTTCCAGAGAAGAGAGAGATGTGTGGACTTTTTTGAGTGATGAAGATGAGTGAACCAGTAGAGGGTATTTATGGGGGAGTTCGAATAGATGATTGAGTATTAATTAAACTTAGTATTGCCGCCCCATCTAGCTAATATTTTGGTGTCTTTCATTTTCTTATCCCCACCAAACAAATTTATGCGGGTTGTTATTCTGGCTTTCTATAATTTGACTAAACTAAAGTCGATGATAAGAGTTTCGAGTATGTTCTAATTCTAACAAACTACTAAAGGCAAAGAATGTTATTTAAAAATCCCAATAGATTTCACTTATCAGAAAAAAAGTGTACATAGTAACTAAGTGTTAAGATGAACATGGTCATGTTACATGCGGATCAACGTTTGTTTCTCTAATGATATATTTGAGATTACCTTGTAGTTATTAGAACATCCTTAGCTAATTTCTTATTAAAGGAAAACTTGATTTACTTAGCATTAATGGATAATTTATTTAGTTATACCTCTAGAGGTATAAAAGGTAAGAGAATATATACCAAAGGGTATCCAAATAGTCACAAGAGAAAAATGTTTACCCCATTTTCATTTTTCATATGATGATGACAGATAATGGTAAAGCCTCCAAAAGAATAGCAGCCCAGAGTAACATTTCTCGAGGCAAAAGCTTAGAGGACGGGAAACAAATTGTCAAAGCGACGTCGTTGTGGCTCCCAATGATTGTTCATCCAAATATATGGCTCCTGATTTGACACGTGTATCCAACCTTGGCTGACGGGGCTCATCCGTCAAATGAAAATGAGGAGTCCGTGATGTGCGTGAACAAACCGACCAGCCTCCGTCCATAATTCATTCACCAATCAGCACCCACCGACGTCCATCCAAATCTAAGTCAGAACCACTCAGTTCCTGCCACGTTTCATTGTCATGATGGGCGCCACCAATCATTGTATTTATTTGATCAATTGTTTATATTTGAAGCAATTTGATCTGGTGGAAGCAGTCGCGAATGCTATGGTGTGCGGTTGTGCGCATGACGAGTTCTTTTTGAGAAATTCTGTTGTGAACTTCGGGTGCCCGCCTTATGCACATCATTTGCGGCTACACACACTAGATCAGATTTTTGTACTTCACAGTTGAAAAGTTAGTTTTCATGAGCTTCAAATTTTGGCTAACATTGCTTTTGTTCATTAGGGAATGAAATTTCCCACTTTATCTTTAATATAAATATATAATTATTACCACCTAATAATTGGTGTCAGGCTCCTAGATCAATTCATAAGGTATATTTTTCATATTGAACCCACGCTATTGTATTGGGGTAGTAAGATTCAGATCACATTGAACCTTTAATTAAGTCCACTTGGGGGATCTTAACCCATAAAGGAATGTTTTGCAAAACGAACTAATGAAGAACCAATCCACTTGGGGGATCTTAACCCATAAAGGAATGTTTTGCAAAACGAACTAATGAAGAACCAATCATTCTAAGAAAATAATAATAAGTTGTTTAACACACTAATGGTGCGTTTACTTTATGGGAATGGGAATGGGGTGGAATAAAAATAAGCTGGGAATGAGAATGAGGAATGGGAATGAGATTTCAATGTTTACTTGACAAAAATAAATGAGAATGAGAATGTGTTGGAATGCCATTAATGTGTTTACTTAACAAAATAAATGGGAATGAGGAATGGAAATGAGAAACACTTTACTAAAATACTCATAATATTAATAATTAATAAAAATAATTAATTTATCATTATTAACAATATTATCATTATTGTTGTTGTTGTTATTATTATTAATATTATTATTAAAAATAATAATAACAATAATTAATAATAACTAAAATAATAAAGTTAATAAAATTTAATAATAATAATTAGGGAATAGGATCGAAGGATGGAAGTGATTAAGCAGAATTCAAAATATCAAACTTTAATGCAAGTGAATAATAGGAATAGGAATCTACTAAGTACTTTATTTAGTACGTGGCGTTGTTGCCAGATCGATGCAGAACTTAATCTGCCTTTGTGACCAGATCTGACTTAGAACATATCAATATCACGCACGTTCTGTTTTCCAGCCGATATACTAAAATATTTTAATGGTCTTTAATCAAGCCTAGCAACAAGATCTAAAGGCTCATAGATAATACTAGATCTGGATCCCAGAAATAGTATTCTGAATGAAGAGGGAGAAGAGAAATACAACTAAGGACAGAGATCCGGTCTCTTTGCCTTAGAGGAAAGTAACAATTTTAATGGCAGGAGTCTGATATAAAAGATCAGCCTGCAGATCATGCCTTTGAAGATAAATTTGCAAAATTTAAACATACATTTAATGCTTTAAATAAATTCTTTTAATTGAAAATTAAATGCTTACATTTATCGCTTGGATCCGAGAGCTTTACAATGGAAAATGTTTACAGATTGTTGTAGAAAGGAAAAATAGAAAGGGAAAATTACAAGACAAGAATGATTTTTCTTGATGTCTTGATCCTAATTTCCCAAAGTTAATGCACTTGGCCTATTGTCTATGTCTAAGTCAGGTGGAGACTTGACAGTAGGTAGGGTTAATTCCCAATGGATTTTGTTGGCTTTAGGAACAGGCTCTTCTCTCTCTCTCTATGGGAAATCAGGATCAAGACATCAAGAAAAATCATTCATGTCTTGTAATAATATTATTAAATTTTATTAACTTTATTATTTTAGTTATTTTTAATTATTGTTATTATTATTTTTATTAATATTATCATTATTAACATTTATTATTATTATATTTTATTAACTTTATTATTTTAGTTATTATTAATTACTGTTAATATTATTTTTATTAATATTATCATTATTAACATTTATTATTATTATTATTAAATTTTATTAACTTTATTATTTTAATTACTATTAATTATTGTTATTATTATTTTTATTAATATTATCATTATTAACATTTATTATTATTATTATTATATTTTATTAACTTTATTATTTTAGTTATTATTAATTACTGTTAATATTATTTTTATTAATATTATCATTATTAAATTTATTATTATTATTATTTAATTAATATCATTTTTATAATAATATTTATACATTTACGTACATAATGAAAATTACATTATTATTATTATTATTATTATTAAATTTTATTAACTTTATTATTTTAGTTATTATTAATTATTGTTATTATTATTTTTAATAATAATAATAATAATAATAATAATAATAATAACAAAAACAATAATAATGATAATATTGTTAATAATGATAAATTAATTATTTTTATTAATTATTATTTTTATCATTATTTTTATTGTTAATAATGATAATATTAATAAAAATAAAAATAATTAATAATAATAAAATAATAAAGTTAATAATAATTTTTAATAATAATAATAATTATTATTATTAATGACATTTAAAATAATAAAATTATTTGTGATTTGAATAAGGGTAATTTAGGAAATATGAAAAAATTAGAAGGATAGAAAAGTAAATTTATGTTTCATTTTCATTTCCACATTTTCATTCCCAACCCCCCCATGGGAATGGAATTCCCATTCTTTATTCCCAAATTGTGTGGGACCCACACAATTTATTCACATTCCCAAATTTAATTTTGTCAAGTAAACATAGCTTTGATTCTCATTCCTCCATTCTCATTCCTTATTCTAAGAAGTAAACACACCATAAATCCTAAAGCACACACATACTTGCTGATTCACATACATAAAGTATTTACTGATTTTTGAATTAAAAATCAAGGAGTTAATAGATAATTATTGGCGAAAAAGGCTCACTTTGGCGAGCATGTATCATAGTTAAATGCACACGGTTGACAATGTGAAATGCATGTGGATTAGATGCATGGACAAAGCATGTATTGACATTTAATGTAAAGCGCATGAATTTAGGGGTGGGAAGAACTAGACATTTAATGTAAGACATGTACTTAGGGGTGGACAGAACCAAACTAGACTTGAAAAATTATCGTTTTGTTCAATATTTTAAGAGTCAGTTCAGTATTTTTCTTAGAAAAAAAACTAAATATTTTAATTCAATATAAAACTGAATACTCCAGTTCGGTTTTTAATTTCCAATTTCAAATCCAGAAATTGAACCAAAAAATTAGAAAAATAAGTTTTAAACTAAAAAATGCCACGTGGGCTTTACGAGTGGGTCGAACCAGACCGAACCCAAAGAGTTTGGTTCGACTCGATTTTTTTAGTTTCAGTTCAGTGTTTCATAACTAAAAGGACTGAATAGATTAATATCAAATGAATTGAATAGAAATTTCCGAATCAAATTTTTGAAATTTCCAAACTAAATTGAATCAAAAATATCGATTTACTCCAAAACCGAATCGATCTGAAACGGTGCCCACCCCTACATGGATTAGAATAAATGCATGGCTTGTTAAATAGATTAAATGCATGAATAAAGTATGCATTGATATTCAATGAAAAGCATGCATTTATTGACTTTTGAAGCCATCAATTGGCTATAAAAGGGCTTGCATTGAAGAGTGGAGGCCTTTTGATTGAGTTTGAAATTAGCTAATCTAAGAGACAATTAATGTAAGTGAAGAGCATTTTCAAAATCTATTTTTCTCCAAAACTATTTTTTTAGATTCAATCTAAAAACTTTTTTCAAAAACAATCCGAGAAAACATTTCAGTATTCTCTCATAAACATTTTAGGGAAAATATTTTCTGATTTTCTCTAAAAATTCATTTCAAGAAACATTTTTTACAACCATTACCTAACACATTTTCATATTCATTTTCCAAAAACACTCCATTTTTTCACATTTTCCCCAAACACATTTTATAGCCTATCACAACTCTAGAATATTAATATTAAGTTAATAATTCTCCATTATTCACTAGTGTACTCCACTCCCGCACCACTATCACAGCATGTGCTACTATTGTTTTAGCCTAAATATACTACTTAATAAAACAACAGCCATAGTTAAAGTTGCAATTGAAACTTATTTAGATCATACCAACATCTGGATACACTTTTGGGCCTTACTTCTGCAAATCACACGACAGAATTAGGTGGATCAAAAACTACCAGGCCTCAATTTTTAATCAAATATAACCTTATTTTAATCAAGAAGAAGCTGACCTTTATGACACGTGACTTGATAAAATTTCCATTCCACACAATAATTTATTTGAAGCCACAGTCACATGGAAAGATTCGAATCTTCAAACCTTAAGAATGATGATAAATTTATTCTCTTTCACTTTCGGCTGTGTTATGGTGAGAGTTTCTCATTGATAATAGCTAGATTAATAGGAATACTACATAATTTGAGTTAAACTGAGGTAACTTGTCTGGTTGAAAAAATTGTTACGAAAATTCTCTTTTTACAAATTTCAATGCTTTACCAAGTCGTGAAAGCAAATGAACTTTCTTTTTCAAATTGGTTACGCAATGCCAATATTATAATTTGAAGTCTACGAGAATTTAAATGTTTGTATTTTTTTTTAACTGATTAAGCATCAGATTACTGTATTACACAGATATTTACAATTGCTATGACAGCAGATCAATACACTATATTATTATATTTAATTATATAAAGTAAATGCACAGACAAATAACCCTCACTAAGAAGGGGTGTCTCTACTCCACTCGCATTCCCCAAGGGAGAAAGACTTTACAAATATCTCCACACAATTAAGTTTAATTGAGGGAGATATTTTGAATCCATGAGGACTCGAACTATTGCCCTAAAATTCATGCTTAACTTTAAGGGTAATGGTTCACCATTGGGCTAAAGCCCAAGTGGCTAAATGTTTGTATTTGTATTTGCAATAAGTGTAGAGTCTATTGAGACTAGCTCGAAAAATAATTAAATATAAGAAAATAAAATAATAAGTTTGGACTATGGTTTGAAATTTTAATTTGATTAATCAATATGTCGAATTTTCGTATATTTGTTTAATAATTATGTCGAATTATTTATTAACTAATCAGGTTTGATTTATATTGAGGTCATTAGGTGATATTATACCCATTTTTTAATCAAATGAATAATAAAAATTTAAGTTAAACAATCAAACAAATAATAAAAATTATTTGTTTGATAATTGTGTCGAACCTAAAGAATGTGTCGTGGTAAAACTCTTTAAGGTTCATTTAAAAATTGTCTTTAAAAAATCAAGGTCCATTTAGAATTACTTTTGAGAAGATCAAAATTAATTTTAAAAAAAACTAATTTTAATATTTGGTAATTTTTAAAAAGATTATTTTTGCCAAAATCACACCATTCTACAGTAGATTTTAAGAAGTAGGTAAAGAGCAGCTTTTTTAAATATGTTAATACAATTTTGTATATATTCTCACATATATTTATAAAAATTTAAAATTATCCTTATGTAATTAGTAAACAGAATCATTAATTTTAAAGAGATTATTACTATTACCTATAATAGTGAGATACTAAAATAAATAAAATATAAACATCTATTGTTGTTATAAATTATTAGATAAAACAAAGAAAAAATTATACATACATTTTTTTATAAATGGGTGAATAAATTTTATTTTATATTATTTTTATTTCAATCATTTACATTCTTCCAATACCTTAATAAAAATATTTAACAAAGACATATGACTACTTTTAAAATTCGCAATACTTTTTAAAATAAATTTTACTTAATATTTTACTAATTTTCTTTACAACTGATTATTTGTATAGCATAACTAACAACAATTATTTTAAAATAGCATTATTAAACTGGTCCTACATCATATAATTCATTTATTAAATAGCTCGAATTTAGGTTAGCAAAAAAGGTTGACACAATTCATTTAGAGTTTGACATGAATTTGACCCACCAACCCAAATTACAAACCCTAGCCCAAAGATAAGATCAAATGTATTAAAATTTGTGGAGTCTAGAGGAACAATGGATAAATCGCTTATCGTTCTAGTGCATGTTAATTGTGTACTCTACAAAGCTCTAAAGGGCTAATTTAGAGAACTCAACGGAGCTCAAAAGGAAGCTCAAGGGATTAAAGAGTGATCATAGAGCTTAGACAAGCTTAAAGGAGTCTCAATAGGATATCATAAAGAGCTCATTGAGGTCAAAGGAGCTTTATGGAGCTAACAAAAAGTGCAAGAAAGCTTCGAAACAACTTGGAGGGCTCAAGAGCCAAACATAATATATTCCTCTAGAACTAAAATAATGGTGTGTTTACTAATTAGTAATTGGAATGGGGTGGAATCGGAATGAAGTGGAATTGAAATGGGCTGGAATCGGAATTGAGAATGGAAATAAGAATGAATTGTTTACTTTAACTGTGGAAATCAAAATCGAAACGAGTTGTATTGTCATTGATATGTTTACTTTATCTTGGAATCAGAATAGATTGTTATAAGTTACTAAACTGACCTTAATTGATTATTGTCATTAATAATAATAATAATAATAATAATAATAATAATTTTGATAATTGTAATTATTATTATTATTATAAATTTTAATATTGATAATAGTAATTAATTATGAATATTAAAATTTATAATAATCATTATAACAATTATAAATATTATTAATAATTATGATGAATAATTACTATTATAAATATTAAAATTTATAATAATAATAATAATAATAATTACAATTATCAAAATAATTATTATTATTATTATTATTAATCATTATAACTAATATTAATAATAAAATTACTATAATAATAATAATATAAGGAAGGATAAAATAAAAATTTCAAGATTTAAGTAGGAGTAATATGGTCACTTTAGAAATGAGATTCTCATTCCCACCTCCCCATGGGGAGGTGGGAATGAGAACTCTAATAATCATTCATAATTTTAGGTAATTCTCATTCCACCTCTCATTTAAGGAAGTAAACACATAATTAATTTCTATTTCCTTATTCTTATTCTGATTCCCAATTAGTAAACACACCATAAAAGTAAAATCTACATAAATCTAAATAACACATCAAATTTATATAGTTCAATCTTTAACTTACATCAATGAAGTTTGTAATCAACCAACCTACTAGTTAAAAGAAGATGTTACGAGTAATTCTCAGAAAAATAAATAATAAACAAGATAAACTATGTTCTATCTTAAGGGAATTACCCTCTCCTTTTATTTAATGGGCACAATTGTATGCCATAAAGCACTCACTATTGAAATTTTAGATAAAACCACGAGTACAGACGTCGAAAAGGGGAAGAAAAGCAAAGCAAATAACAATTTTTGGGGCACACTAAAAACAAGTGCCCGCAGGTAAACAAAAGACACACACAAAGTGCTGCGGGATCTACACCAGCTCTACTAAATACTGATGCAAATAAAATAATGTACAAATTCCATAGTCGCGAAGTCGCTTGACAGCCATTGATTAATCCTCCAGTAATTATTTTAAAAGCTAATTAAATGTTGGAGGAGCTTTTGAAGGATCCAAGAGCTTTAGAAGCAGATGCTCTGAGGATGAATTGGTGGTAAAATGCAGCAATTGCAGCACCAATGAAGGGGCCAACCCAGAAGATCCACTGCAACAAATACAAAAAAATAAACTTTATATTAGCATAACAAGAAACAGGATTAGAGAGAAAATTAGAATCAAATCCGGTTGGTGCATACTTGATCATCCCAAGCCTTGTCCTTGTTGTAAATCACTGCAGCTCCCAAACTTCTAGCGGGGTTGATGCCAGTTCCAGTGACAGGGATCGTAGCCAAGTGAACCATGAACACAGCAAATCCAATTGGCAATGGTGCCAAGACCTTTCAATTCAAACATATATAAACAATCAATCAACCATTCAACCAGATGTTGGTAAAGTTTCTGTTATCTCTTAAATCAGATGAGCATAAGAAACTGTGATCACTTACAGGAACATGGGAGTCCCTAGCATTTCTCTTGGGATCAGTGGCGGAGAAAACAGTGTAGACAAGAACAAAGGTACCAATGATCTCAGCACCCAATCCAGTGCCAGTGCTGTACCCATCAGCGAGCTCATTGGCTCCACCGCCGTATCTCGTGTAGTAAGACTTCTGGAAAGCCTTAACGAGCCCGCAGCCACATATGGCTCCCAAACACTGAGCCACCATGTACATTACGGCTCGCACCAGTGACACCTTCCGCGCCAAGAACAGGCCAAATGTCACCGCCGGGTTAATGTGTCCACCTGCGCGTACAATTTTATCAAACACCTTTGAGAAATGAACATACGTGCATATACACAGCAACAAAAGATATCAAACACCTTTAGACTGACTTACCAGAGATACCAGCAGTGCAGTAAACAAGAACAAAGATCATGCCACCAAAGGCCCAAGCGATGCCCAGAATGCCAACACCACCACATCCGTCACCGCCGTGGTTGGCGTCAGTCTGGCTTTTGTAACCAATCACTGTCAGCACAGTAATGTACAAAAACAAGAGCGTGGCGATGTACTCAGCTATAATAGCCCTGTAAAACGACCATTTAGTGAGCTCCTCGGCATCGATCAATGGAGCTGGCGGAGGGTCATGGTAATCCTTAGCATGGAACTCGCCTTGCCCACCAACCTCAATGTCCTTGGCCATTGCTACGGATTGGTCTTCACTGAGAATTTAAAAAAATAAAAATTTCCCAATAGGAGATAAGAGAGTTGTGGATTTATTTAAGTGATGAAAAAGAGTGAGGAAAGTGGAGGGTATTTATGGGGGAGTTTAAAGAGATGATTGAGTATGAATTAAACATAGTTTTTTGCCGCCCCATCGAGCTATTGTTTTGGTGTCTTTCATTTTCTACTTTCTTAGCCCCACCAAATTAGATTATTGGGGTTGCTATTCTGGATCTCAATGATTTGGCTAGCCAAAAGATCGATAAAAGACTTTAATTTTATTTTACACTTTATGTATTACTACTTATAGAAATTCTCAGCTGGATGTCCCATCATTTTTTTCATGCAAACATACTATATTAAACCATTTAGCAGCCCGAGTGGCCAGGGCTGCTGCCCTCCAACTTGGAGGGCAGCAGTTCAAACCCCCACAAAAGTATTGTGGGGGTATTTTCTTCCTCAATTAATTTGAGTGAATGTAGTCTTCTCCCTTACCCATGAGTGAGCAGTAGACATCCCTCGAATATTTGTGAGGGTTAAAATCTGGGCAGAGCTCCATTAGTATTGATGTCAGTTGGTCCCAGTAATAGTCTGATTTGTAAATATCAGTAATAGTCTCATGTATATGAGTTGTAATCTGAGCAATAGTCTCATGTAATCAAAAAAAAAAAAAAAACCATTTAGGTTGACATAATTAATATTCAATTCATTATAAAATTATATGATTTAATAATATATATGTATTAATTTTATTAAATCATATAATATGACTTAATAGTGTGTCTACACAAAAAAAAACACCTACAATTAAGAAAAATTCTTATTAAATATATTCACAAAAGATATTTACTATTTAGTTGTGTATCTTTTATCGTACTCTTGCATTTTTAATTGAATGAAGATGCATTTAATCAAGTACTACAAATACAATTGTTATTAGTTCATGAACTAGTTGAATTAATGGGTTTAAGTGTAAGATGATTCTGATCATTTTCCTCACGATCAATGTTTATTTCTTAAATGGTAGTATCTTTCATCAAGAATATTTTTGTAATCATTCAAACATTACGGTTAACTTACTGAAGGAATATACATGAAATACTACTAACAATTAACAAAGCAGCAGCTCACCCAATGGATGTCGTATTATTTTTCCGACCAATGAACTAAATTTAATTTAAATTAATTAAATTAAATTGACCCAAAGAAAAAAAACAACTTCACATAAATGGCTGATAATCTGACACGTTTGGCGTGTGGCCCCACAAATCATATGCATTATGTGTATTGGGAGGTCGTGACGTGGATGAACACACCGACCAATCACCAATGATCATTCATCTATCAGCACCACCGCCCATCCAACCCATGGTCCAACCGGCACCACCTCCGTCGATTCTTCTAATCACTCATATCCTGCCACGTTTCATTGTTAATGCATACGGCCGCCACCAATCATTGTTTTTTTTTTTTAATTTAAAATTAATCAGAAAAAGCAGTTCCTATCTCTATTCATCACTAATTAATCCCAGTTAAAAATATATATATATATTCTTGGCCACACTGACACCGTGATAATGTAATGAATGTAAAGTTTTTGGCTCCTATTTTGCCACTTGTCATCCCAGCTGGTCGGTTTGTCCTCTTTTGGTTCTTGGTTCTGGCTCTTGTACGCTGCGGTGCCTGAAAATGAATGTATGTCCACATTAAAAACGTGGAAGGTCTAAGGGTAAAGTAGGAAGCTTAAAGTTTTTTGGTATTTGAATATATTTAAGGAAAATTTACAACCGTCCACCTGTTTATTTTATTTTTTTCAAAAATATACAAATACTTTCTTTTTTTTCAGCGCGCCACCTGAAATTTACTTTTTGTTGCATTCGTCCACTTTCATCTAATTTCCGTTAGTGGATTTAACGGAATGTTAACGAAATGATTTGTTTACCCCTCAAAATTATAATTTAACCCCAAAAAAATGGAAATTAAAGATAAATTGGATAGATTTAATTTTTTTCAAAGGTGGATGCTAGAAATTGGAGGAAAATAGTGTTTGTTGAAATAAATACAAATTTTCTAAATTTAGCAAGCAACAAACACTATTTTCCTCCAAAAAAATAAATACAAATTTTCTAAATTTAGTAACAAACATTATTTTCCTCCAATTTCTAGCATCCACCTTTGAAAAAAATTAAATCCATCCAATTTATCTCCAATATCTATTTATTTTGGGTTAAATTATAATTTTGAGGGATAAAAATGTCATTTCATTAAATTCGCTAACGGAAATTAGACGGAAGTTGACGAATGCAACAAAAAGCAAACGTCAGGTGGCACACTGTAAAAATTACAAAATAAACAGGTGGATAGTTGTAAATTTTCCTATATTTAACATACAATTGATGATCACAAGCATATATTTTGATCTCCGAATGTAAGATTTTTGTTTTTATTCCAAACGTAACCGCTTCAATTTCCATTATTAAAAAATACAGGAGTCGTCTCCATATTAATTGATTCTTCGAATTAAAATAAATTAGATTTCTTAATTCCCTGTGATTTTGATCTCTGAACATAGAAACAGATTACAACAAAGTTATATATTTATATTTTCTAATATGTTCGTCGTATTTTCCATATTTCTTACACATACTATTTTAGGCATAATAAATGTCTTTATATAAAAATTCATGAGAGTAATAAAAATCAACCATGCGACTTTATAACTGTTAGAGTCTAATTATATTTGCAACGGTCATATATAACTCTTTTTAAAAAGAATTTCTTTTCATTGCACAGGTCTAGCCCACTATGGCCGCTAATTTCAACAAAGCTATTTCCAAGAGGAGTAGCTGATAACCCTATGGAGAAGAAAATAAAGGAAAAAAAAATCTTCGCAACGGAAACAAAACCTTTTGCTTTCAAATTGATCCGTGAACAACGAAAGTTAATGTTTGTTTATTTATTAATTTTGATATGAGTTAACGTTTAAGTTAGGACTCTATTTATTTAAGATAATGTTTATATTTTGAATTTGAGTGAAAATCCTGAAATTAAGAGTATAGAGTAGAAGTGGGAGTAGATTGTTTACTTACACTGGAATAATAATATAAAATTGAAATCAGAATTTAATTTATGTGTTTACTTTATCTTGAATTGAAAGTAAATATTTCAAATTACAGTTTTACCCTTATTTAAATAATTGTAGTTTTTAATTTTAGAATTAATAAAAAATTATATTGGAGAAAATATTTATTTTATTATATTTGTAAATTAATAATAATTATTAATATTCTTAATTATGTGAATCATAATATTTTATTAATTTTAATTTTAATAATGTAAATTAAAATTTATTGATAAGAGCAACATAAATAAAACATTATTATAAAAAATATAGTACAAAATTGATATTTTCTTAGAACAAACTATTTATTATTATCAATCATTAATATTAAATAAATTTAATAATATTAATTTTTAAATAAAAATAGTACATAATGATATTATTAATTCTTTATGAATATAATAGTATTATTTTTAAGTAATTTTAACTTAAAATCAATGTAAATTATTATTTTTAACTAAATATAATAATATTATATTTAAATAAGTTTAATATTATTATTTTTAATAAATGTAATATATAAAATAATATAATAATATTATTTAAATAAATATGATATTATTTATTTTATTAAATTTAATATAATTAAATTTAATAAAATAAGGGATTTTCCCATCTCCCCCTGTGGGAGTGGGACTTCCACTTCCTATTCCAAAAATGGATGGGATCTATAGAGTGAGATTCCCATTCCTCCTTAAAAATATGTAAGTAAACACTAGAGTGGAATAAATTCACACTCCTCACTCCTCACTCCCACTCAGTAAACATAGCATACGTTTTTTATTAGACCTATCACTACAACAATTAAAAAAATAAGTCTTTTCCTCCTTAGGGTTTAACACAATAGCTTATTTCATCTTTACTTTCTAAATAATATTTAGTTTCATCCTTATTTTTCAAACAATTAGTAAATTTTACAATTAGTTTCTTCTATAATTCATTGAGGATAAAATAGATTTTTCAAATAAATAAATGCAAACCATTTTAAAATAAGAATCTTAAAAATAATTGAATAATATCTGACTTTTTACATTATTTAAAATCTAAGGATAACTTAATGAAATAAAAATAACACTAAAGAATATATAACACACACACACACACACATGCATTCGTGTGTGCACTAAATTTTTTATGGAGTCAACTAAATTTGTAAATAATAATAATAATAATAAATTTCCAATAACAAATTGGTGTCCGTATTAAGGTCAGGGATAAGCTAAAAGATTAAAAAAAATACACTCTAATGCAGTTTATTTTATTCTATAGTATTTTTAAATATGTGTTTTTATGTCTTTCGTGTGTATTTTTCTTAAGTAAATGAAAGAGTCTGTGTTTACTTTTAGTCGAATAACAATACTGATTGATTATTTATTTATTTGTCTTGACCATAATAAAGTCAATGAGAAGCTAAAGGATGAAAAAAAATCACTCTATTGCCTATGAAATCTATATTTTTTTTTCCTAAATATATCTTTTACATATTACTTAGTGTTATTATTGTTTATTCATTAAGTTATCATTAAATTCTAAATTTATGCATAAAGATATAAGTTTTTTTTTATTGTGTTGGAGAGTTTGTTTTAAAATATTTTGCATAACTTTATTTGATAGTTCTATTTTATCCTTAATGAATTATATAGTATGTTAACAATAAATTAACAAAAAAGCATTTTGGACTATTGTTTAAAAAGTATGAATGAAATGAGCTATTGCATTAAATTTAGGGGTGAAAAGAACATTTTTTCCTAATCAAATCGGGCTTTTGTTGGACATTGACTGAAATAAAAATTTTTAATGGGTGCTGAAGGTTCATGAAACCTTTAATTATCCTATGTCAAATGATTAATGAAGAAACCAATAGTGAACTATACTTGTTTACTTCACCAGCTCTAAAGTTGATCTGTAGCCCTTGAAGATTTCCACAAATTGAACCCAAATGTGTACCTGCAAAAAGTACTCCAACACCCAAGTCGGTGTTTGTACTTGAGAATTTCTTGATTTGGATTTCTCTTGACTTTTTGTTAGATTGCCAAAAGATCATTTTTCAGTCCTTTTTGCCGCCAATTATAAACCGAGAAACACAAAATTGTGAGAAATTTCTTTCTAAATCTCAGTCTCCACCATCATTTTGTTCATTTGATTTTATATCGTTAGATTCTATAACTGTTTTTGCCTATGTCTAAATTCCTAGCATATGATTCAGTTAGTAATTATGTGCTGCTTACTATTAATATTTCTGAATTTGATCATTATTAATTATCTTCAGACTTTTCATATAAACTACTATATAACTATTGATCTCCAATCCGGGATCAATATAAGCCATATCCACATTGATTCTAATCTGGAATAAGTATAAGCTGTATTTATATCGATCTATCCAAAATTAATATTGTATGAGCTAATAATATTTGTTGGACACTTGATGCGGTATAAGTGGTTGTATTTTTTGTCTTTTGCTTTCTATGGCAAGTATTATCCATGAGTTTCTAATCCATTATCAATTTTTATAAATATATACAAAAATGGGAACAAAACGTGCTAAGTACCAAATTATATTATGGATCTTCTAGTTTATTCTCTCTTGATAGCCTTATTGATGGGAAAAGTTATTTAATCTAGGCTAAGGACCCTTTAATAATTATGATGGACTTCATTACTTCCGTCATTTAGATAGTGAATAAATTCCTCTTTATTTAATCCTTCACGAATTTGTTAATATTAATCCTATTATTATCCAAACCTTATGAAACATGTGAGTGTTTATATATATATTTTTTAATCACTGATATGTATTACACAATCAAAAGTCTACTTGTATTCCCATACACATCCATTAGAACTATTTAGATCAAGTTTGATTATAAAACAATTTAAATTTCTACCTCTACAAATCAATATTGAAAGAACATCTATTTTATCCACAAATCATTAGAAAAAATACCTATCTCTACCTAATTTTTAATTGGAAGAAGAATGAAGAAATTAAAACTACATAGATACATGTACGCGAGCTCCAATCAGATTAAATCCTGGTAAACGTGTGTCTGTGAACCCCAATTTTGATAAAATATTAGTGAGTGATTGACAAGTGTTTAAAATGTAGGCATAAATGGTATCCGGACAGGGCATATGCTTGTGAATTATCATGAAAGTGGAGTTCAAATAGATAATGCTGGCTCAATTCAGGAACCAATTATTGCACATTTTCTGGAAGCTGGGGGTTGTTTCTCATTGCCATTTTTGTCGTGAGAAGCTTGTCCTCTGTTCTTTCATTGATCTGTTAATTAAGTAAATCTGCAAACTGAAAGATTTTTTGTAGAAAGATTTCCGTGTGATAAAAATAGAAATCGTCATGAGTCTGTAGCAGCACTGGAAAAGGTCACTAATGCTGATAATTAGGGCGAAAATAATCAGAACAAAAACAGAAGACATAAACAACACTGGAATCAAAGAAAGAAAATGAACATATGTTCCATTAAACTGTCAAGATTAACTACAAAAATTAAAGGTCCGATACAGGACATTTTCCTGTAATTAAACAGAAAAATGAACTCCCCCACTTCACAAGTCTTCTTCATATTCCTCTGTTTCCTCTTCTGAAATCGTATCAAGACTTGGAGAATTTGAAGTTTTAAGAGGAGAAATCACAAGGGCAGGTGCAACTTCAATCCAAGAAATCAAACAGCTTGTCTGCTTTGCCATTGAACTTGTAAAATTACAATGAAAGAAAGCCTGGCAACTGTTAATTTCAATTAGAGATTTGGGACTCTTTTTTCTGGAACTAACTTGCTTTGAGGAGAAGTGAACGAAGGTGGCCTTTTTATAACCATTAAGGGCTTAGTAGTGGAATGGAAGGAAGGTCAGTAGGTCACAATGATTAATGAATGCTAATAAGGGGCATGTGGAGAATGTGGAAGATAGAGATGACACTTGTGACAAAATAATTTGATGTACAAATGGCATCCCCTAAACCGTGTACCTTTTTTTATTTTTTATTTATTGTGTGTAGGTGACTTCATATGACGAAAGGAGATTTTTTTTCATTTATATATGTTGATTGGTGAATGACAAGGACATGGCTTTTGGGACTTTTTATTTATTTATAGTTTATTAATCTTGTTTTTACCATCGAGTGGGAACGGGCATTTTCGAAAGTTTGGAGGAAAATACTAAAAAAAAAAGTGAAAGTGAAGAGAAATTTTAAATTCACATCATGGGAAATATGAGGTGGAGAACGAACTTTTTCGGAGTGGGTGGATGGGTGTGTACCTTTAAGAGATTCTCGCACTTCTAAGATTCAGTAAAATAAAAATATCAAAAATATAATAAATAAAAAAAATTAATTACAAAACATAAATTTTTATGTGAAAAAGTTATTTAACGAAAAATTATTTCAATCACTTTAGTATTTTTGATATTTTCCTTAAACCTAAAATCTCAAATAACATTCAATTTTTCTAAAAACTGAACTCAATATTATGCAAATAAGTGGATTCAACCTCCCTATATATGGTGATTATTTCGTTTACAATCGAAAAATGGAGTAACTAAAAAAAAATATGTCTTGATCCGAGCCTCAAGATTTTGGAGGTTAAAAAATTTTGTTTCAATAAATAAGATTACAATAATAAATATAATATAGATCTTTAAATCAATTAACCATAAAAACACTCCATTAAAAAACATGACATCGAAATATATTTTAATTTCAGTTAGCGTCAAGTGTTCACACAATAAAGTTGATTGTTGGGAGTTCTCTTCATTTAAATTTAGATATTTGGTTTTTTTTTATTGTTTTATAATGGCAAAATGGTTTCTCTCTTATTTGAAGTCTCCAATTCCTAAATAAGAAAAACTATGAACTTTATATCAATCTCTATGCAAGAATGGTGAAGCTATATAACTTTGGTGCAAGAGGATGATATCAAAAATTTGAGGGATTATTTTTTCATACACACACGTATATATAAAATATCCATGTCTTAAAAAAAAAAAACCAAAAGAATAAAATGAAAGTTACAAATATTTATATGAGGACTTTTGTTATGTTGCATAATTATGTAACAAAAATGATTATATAGCAGCCTTTGGATGAAAATTTAATGATCGTAGAAATAATATGATTTTATTATTTTATATTTCTACAACCGTTTGATAAAAATTCAATGACTGCTGTATAACCATGTATGTTGCATGATTATGTACCGTAACAAAGTAGAATATTCCTAACCAACAGGCTAAAAAAGCTATTGGAACTCATTTTGCATAGGTAAATGAGTTTCTAGAAGGAGTGAAAGAGAGAAACGAATGTCACTTTTTTATTTAGTTAAGAGTAGAGATGGCCAACGGGCTGTGCCGTGCCGGCCCAGGCCCATCAAAGGAAGCCTACGCGTGCTCGTGCTCGTGCCGTGCCGTGCCCATTATTCATTTCGTGTCGTGTTGTGCCGTGCCAGCTCGGCAAACGTGCCGTGCCCACACGTCCTCGTGCTCGTGCCCACACGTGCCGTGTCGTGGGCCGTGCCTAAGAAAAATACCTCACTAAGCTTTTTTTCTTTTTTTAAGAGCGCATGCCAAGTTATTGTCTTATTTTTTTTAATCTTATGTACTTTTTTTGGATCCACGTGCTTTATTTAAATTTAATAGAATAAAAAATTCAAAATTTAAGTCCATATTCAATAATAATAAATTAATAATAATAAGAGAATGTAATATTAGTTGCTAAGCTTGACTCTATGGTATTAGAATTCTTTTTTAGTACTTAACAACAACAATAATAATTTTTTTTAAAGTTAACTTAATTGTTAACTTGGAATTACGTAAAGTCATATATCATAATTTATAATAATATTAATACATATTTATAAAATCATGATATTTATAATTTTATTTATTAAAATCATGATATCAATTATTTATTTAAAAAATTATAAACATAAATCAATTATAATTTTTTTGAAACTAAGAATTAAATAAATTTAAAAAACTTGAGCCAATAAAATATATTAAAAGATTTAATTTCAAGTTATTTATAAAATCATAAAATTTTAAGTTTACTTTCATTAAAAAATGAAACGTGCTTATTGCGTGCTTTTTCGCGTACCGTGATTTGACCCATCTCTAATCGTGTCGTACTTTTTAAGTCCGCGTGCCTAAAATCTAAGCCCGGCACGGCCCACATGCGTGCCGTGCCGTGCCGTGCCGTGCTATACGGACACGTGCCGTACCCGTGCCGTGCCTCGTGCCGTGCCGTGCTATACGGACACGTGCCGTACCCGTGCCGTGCCTCGTGCCGTCCGGCCCGTTAGCCACCTTTAGTTAAGAGTTCGTTTTCTATTTTGAAATTTAAATAGATTTGAAATGTCTTTTTTTTTTTTTTACATATTTAGTCAAAAAAATAAATAAGCTTTTAGTATTAAAGTCGGTTTGATAGATAGATAAGTGATTTTGAACAAGAAATACTACAATTACAAAACTAATATACAAAGTTCACAGAATTTATATCCCAACAGATACAAGTACAGCTCTTATTTAAGTGGTTCTCAAACCATTCGCTGTGTGATAATAAGATAATAGGTAATTAATTATTTACACACAATAGTTCATAATAGTGTCATGTCGTGCGTTGTTCCACTCAGCGAATTAGAAAACGAGTTGGGAAATAGTTTTGGGTCATTTACAAAATTAAACGTTCCAATACAAAATTTGCACCATCGACTTTGAAGTTTGAAGCATTATTAACAAACCTATAGGAAGATGTACAACTAATCTTCATCAAAATCCTCGGTATCCTCTTCTCTGATCGTCTCCAACCTTGGAGAAATCAGAAGGGCCGGTGCAACTTCAATCAAAGAACTCAAATATCTTGTCTCCTTTGCCATTTCTGTAACTTAAAAGAACGTTTTCTGAAAATGAAAATTCCAAGGACCAAATTGCAAAACAGGCTTATGCCCAGGTGAAGGCAACGAATCAGTCGGATACTACTTCCCTCAGCTTCAAGAAAAGAGATAAAATGAAAGATGTAATTTTCAAAACCTGCTTAAAAAGTATTCTGAATTTGTTTATGAGAAGCAAATGAATGCAGCAGGCCCTTTATATAGTGCAATAACAAATGGAGTAAAATAGAGGCAACAGCGACGAACTGATAAGCTTGGTCAGTCACCCACTCAAATGGAAAACGACATGTGGAAAATGAGAAAGATGGGACAGACACTGAATTATTGATTACACTTGGCAAGCTGTACTGTTTACACGTTTTGGTGTTAATTGTGAGAAATTATTGCATGTCATTGATGGAGCTTGACACTGACTGGTTTTGGTGTTTTCCGTTTATTTATTGGTTACTTTTTGTTAGTGCAAAGATTAGTTTTTAGGTTTGTTGAACTAAGTTGGTTCGCTCTTTTCATTCTCTTGTAAGAAGCATGCAAAATTGAATCTAATGCCTAACTTGATGCTAAAAGTGAGAATCTCTTTACTTTTTCGCTTAAATTAATAAGTGTATCATCAATTATCATATGGAACATAGGTTTTGCTTTCAATTCCAATGCAAGTGAACGTGCATTTCACTTCCAATAATTGGGTTGAATAGACTAAGCTAAATTCATAAGATTTCTACAGCATCTTATAAGATCATAGCGTGTAAAGCCTTTTTTTTTTTTCAGTTATAAGGAATTTTTAGTTAACATATTCGTATTTGTATGCTAGAGTCCTAACTTAAGATTCAATCTTAAGCATAACTTAAATATTGTATATTCTCAATGTGGTCTCATATTTTTACTCGATATGACGTGCACTGTCGTTTTTTTGACAATTTTAATACAATTTATTATTTTTAAAAATTACGAATGCTAAAAATTGAACACTACACTTTATAGATCACTCCAAATAATTTTACCAATTGAATCAATTAACAGTCTGTTCTATTCTAAATCAAAGCCAAAAATGTCACTATATCTTCGGCTTTGTGGTAAGAACTTGAGCCTTCAATTTTCTAGTCCCAGCTTTCATGTTGGAACTTAAATTTTTTTCTCTTAGTTAAAATTATATAGGAGTAGACATCTCTTCCTATAAAAAAATGTAGGTAATGAATACTTATATCTTTAATACTATAATGATAGATAAATTTGGATTGCGACACAATATGGTTAGTCCCAAAAAATTTCTTATAACAAATGCTAGTAAACCTTTGATTATATTGTTACATTTCAATAATTGGAAAAAAAAAATCAAAGCCAACAATCACACAACAAACGTCGTTGAATTAACAAGATCACATTTCACATTCTGTTAATATTTTTTACTGAATAAAGCATACTTGTTCAAAAGCTAAAGAGTTGAATAATTCTTACACTGGAACACTAACAATAGGAGCAAAACAATTATACCTATAACGAAACAAATTATTTATAGATGATCGGACTCTGTGACTTGTAATAGGGTAATAATTATGTCTATGAAGAAAATAATGACAAGAATCGCATTACTAATAAAAAATCACATGTCAATTTATAAACATGTTAATCATCTTCTAGCAAAACTTACACCACCTGTTAAAAGAGAAGAAAAAAAGGTTCAGTTTACACGTATATAGAATCTTATCCCATTGGGTTAACAATGACTGAGAAGCAAGAGAAACAATTTGCCACTATGAATCACTACGTTCAGCATCCTCCTCCTCGTTGGATTCTTCAATGATTGTGTCCAAACGAGGAGAATTTGAAGGCTTCTTTGGGTAAATAATGGGAGCTGGAGCTACCTCCGTCCACGACTTCAATTCTCTAATTGCCTTGGCCATATTTGATTGAATCACCCCAAAACAAAACGAGTTAAGAGAAAAAAGGCTGGAGTTTAAAAGGGTTGCAAAGAGTTGACTCTAAGAAGAGAGAGGTGGGATTTTAAATTGTCTATTTCTTCAGGAAAAAAAAAAGAAAAAGATTTTCTTTTTGAACGAGGGCAGAGCAAATGACCAAGTAGCGGGCTTTTTATAAGCGAAGAGAGAACATAAGTAAATAGCGAAAGAATGGAAACAAAATGAGGGCCAATCAACAGGAAAAATTGGCGGTGAGGTGGGAGTACATTTGTCCAACGTTATAATGACTTGTAAAAAGATACTAAAAATATCAACAAGCAACCTCTATGCGTTGGAATTTGTAGAACCGAACATTCTGGAAAGAAACCGTATGATTCACAGGACACACAGATACACAACAAAACAGATGACAAATTATATCATGCATCAAATGACAAAACCTAACAAGTAAACCTTAAAAACCCTTTGCGTGTCCCGCCGGCTTGGCTCAAAAACACCCTATGTCGCACGCAATAATTTTGACCAGCAATTAAGATCCTAACCACTGATGAAAGTAAAAATGCTACAAATTTAATAACATACATGTGATGATTTCCATACGAGAGAAGTAAAATTATAATAAACTAATAAAAATATGGCAATTGGTACGACTCAAGATTTGGGCTTTCCACATTCATTTTATTCCTTCAGATGGCATTCTGACAAGATTAGATATAATCAGGGCGATAACTGCTTTGTGCCACATAGCCTTTGTGTTTATTAGAATCATCCAATATGCATTGTTGAGTATCTGTGCATTTGTTACCCTATAACTAGTAAATATTGACATCTAATTCTGTACAGATGTCATGATTTCACAGTACATTTGCATACTCTGGATTCTGGAAATCATTTGTGGCACTAAGATCTACCACATACGGCTACCTTTGGAAGCTAAGATTAAGTGTAGAATTAAACTAAATTTTAGGACAAGATATTAACCCATGCATGATGCATGATGCATGACATGCTGTCACTTGGATTGGACTAATAGCCTAAATTCAAATCTTAACACTAAATTTATGGAATTAGTAATCTCAATTTTTATGTAGGTTTAGTTAAAATTAGACAATAAGAAAAAAAATGTTAATCCATGCATGACATGCTGTTCATTTATTTATTGTTATAAGTTAAGTAATTTATTTTTTGTTATTCATGATCTCCTTAAAAATTATTAGTTAATTTATTAGTTGAATAGTTTTATTTATTTTATTTAATGAAATAATATATCTCATATGATATAATCTATGATTTAAAAAATTTATATTTCATTATTATAATTATTATAACCCAATAACTAATTCAATATATATACATAATTTTTTCTTATCAATTTTATTTTAATCAATTATAATATTTCTTATTAAATATCTATAAATAGCTGATGTTTAACCATACATAAGTCAGCACTAAATATATAAACTAACCTAATATAATCCAGTGTAATCTAGTCTAATCTTAATAGTTAGTCCAATGCTCCAATCCAAACCTCAGTGCCAAATGTAGCCTACATGTACTAAAAGAAGAAAGAGAAAACCCCACAAAGAACCTACACATTCAGAAATATCATAGTGTAACACACAAGCTTCACCTTACTTCAATTTAAACAGGAGCATTTACTCGCCATTTTCACAAAAGCAAAGCACATGCCAACTCTTCTATCTGAAATTAAAAAACAAAGATTGTCCACCCAGCTCCATATTTCACTTATTCAACAATACATTAGAAGCACTGTTGATTTTTGTATGAATAAGTCAATCACATCTTACCCTTGGATAAAATCATTAACAACCATGCTTATAATCACAATTACATTCATACAAACTCTTAAGTTCAAGACCACCAAGTAAAGCACAAAATGAAAAGATAACCTTGAAAGCACTATTAATCAAATATGAACTTCATGAAGTGCAAAGTAACCAGAAACCAATTATAAATGCAATGAATGCATTATATGCCACAAAAATACAGCAATCAGGTAGTGATGGTAATTTCAAACAATTAGTTGAAACTAGGACAGAACTACCAGAACATATACTTCCACAACCATACCGTAGACACCGTTAATCCAACAAACCATTACACAAGCATGCATTAACCCAAAGAAAAAATGAAAGAAGAAAGAAAAGAAAAGCTACACATAAAACAGATCGACACCACATGAAACATAACTCCCAGTTGTGTAAGGATCGGTGGCTTCACAAGAAAATACCCATGGAATACTTAAAATAAAATCTTTTCATCCTGTCATCCTCAAGATGGACTCGACAATGGTTTTAAGCATCAGACAAGCTACACTTAAGTTTAGAAGGTACTCATAGACCTAAAATTAAGAGAAAAATCAAGTTCAGCTATGCATATGACAAATCTGAAACTCGAACAAATTGTGAAACATAACAAAAAACATCAAATAATACACATAGGGCATATAATCAAATCAACTTATTTTGAGCTATCTTAAATATGTATCCTATTCTCTAAAACTAAGTACTGTGACAAAATAATCAACCGGCGTCAACAAAAAATCTAACCAACTTTCTAAATTATCCCGACTCATTACACTTATTTCTTCTAATCAGTATCCCACACCAATAACACTATGCAAGACATCAGCACACAATTTCAGCAGGATTGACAGTCTGTCAATAGATCAAAACAAGTTATCCAAAATGGATTCTCAAACATCAATGTGATGACACCCTAGTGCTGCAGGCGCTTCCATAGCCACCACATTAGCTTCAAATAATATAAAAACACAATGCGAAATAAACAAGATTCATTTGCATTAGAAAATTTAAATTTCAAAGATCCAATATACGTTTTCTGAAGCATCATTCAACATAAGTCCACTAAATTAAACCTTACATCTCCTAAATTCCAATAATAAAGCACTCGTTTAAAGCTCGAATAATTGGAGACATCATCAAAATCCTTGTAAAGATCCAAAACTGATAATAAAAAAAAAAGGCACTGATATATAGAAATAAAAAACAAAAATTAAAATCTAAAATAGACCCCCTCACAAACAGAGTCTTCAATCAAGAGGAATTTCGACATCACCATCAGTGATCTCCTGCTGCAGGTCCTTAGGGTCCTTGCCATCGACCGTACACCCAACAGAAACGCATGTGCCCAAAATCTCCTTAACGGTGCCACTCAAATCCTTAGCCATCGACCTGGGCCGCATCACTTTTGCGATTTCGATGACGTCATCGAGGGTAATGTTGCCGTTGTGCTTGATGTTCTTGGTCTTCTTCCTGTCCCTCTCGGGTTCCTTGAGGGCTTTAATGACCAGGGCGGCGGCGGAGGGAACGACGGCGACCTTGGCCTGACGGTTCTGGACGGTGAGCTTGACGGTGACACGTAAGCCCTTCCAGTCCTTGGCGGTTTCCTTGGCGATGTCCTCTCCGATTTTCTTGGGGGAGAGACCGAGGGGACCGATCTTTGGGGCGAGGGAACTGGCGGCTCCCACCTCGCCACCGGTCACGCGGACGTACACGTCCACCACTTGGCTCGGGTCGAACTTCGGCGGCATGATTGCTCTGCTGGTTACGGCTACAAAGAGTGTGTGAAGTGCTTTTTGCTTGCCCTGTCTTTTGCGATTTGCGGAGGCGCAGCAAGAAATGAATATAAGCAGAAGCTAGGGTTTTTAGCGGGGTTGAGGCCAAATTACGATTTTCTCCTCGAGGGATTAGAAGATTTTCGTGGGTCTTTATTTGGGCTTATTAATGGGGGGAAGTGATGGATTAAAGGGCAGCCCAATTTAGTATATGTTTTAAATTGGGTTATTAGCTCAATGCTCACTTTGATAAATTACACAAAAAATATGTTTTAAATGGGTTTTGGGTTGTATAAAGCCTTATCCTTTCAATTCAGGCTCATTTTGGGATTGTTGTAAGAGTAGAGTTTATGGCACCCCTGTAACTTCCTCAAAAAGCCCCGTTTATGAACTTTCAAAAACCCCTTTGTAATCCCAAAATTACCCTCATCTTTTTACTTTTTATTTCAACTGCAAATTTTAAATCTTAATTTTTCCCTTTTCCAGATTTTAAGAAAAAAAAATCACAATTGCAATAGTTGTGCTCCTAATAATCAATATTTCCTATTGAGGGAAGCACTTGAAAGGAGAGGATTGGTGCCTGTGTTATAAGTGAATATGAAATAGTTCACTCAAAGCAAGGATAAATGGATGAAAGTACTACTCATTTTATTCACAATGAGGTTGCCTTTTATAGGCGTTACATGAACAAACTTAATGAAATAATAGCAGCCATTATTCAGTAAACATTGCAGCCACTTTCCAGTAACTCTAGCCTAAAGACTAGGTAAACACAATCTTGCAAATAACATTACCAACAAACTTCCTAAATACTAGGACAATAAAAGCAACTTATTGACACAAGGAAATTCCAACAATCCCTCCCTTAAACTAAATGTTATTAACATTCAGTTTAAACATTCTGCAGAATCTTCCTCAAATTGTAATTTACAAACTCCAAGTGACTTTCTCAGCTTAAAAAAACTAGCCAATTTGAGGGGTTTAGTAAAGATGTCAGCAACTTGGTCTTCACTCCTGCAATAAACAAGATCAATGACTTCATTTTTTGTCAAGTCTCGCAAGAAATGGTATCTCACATCTATGTGCTTGCATCTTCCATGTAGAACCGGATTCTTTGAAAGTTTAATTGTTGAACTATTATCACAGAAGATTTGTGTTGACTCTGGTTGCTTAAACTGAAGTTCATGAAGAATATTTCTCAGCCAAAGTGCTTGACACGCACAAGAAGCTGCTGCAACAAACTCAGCCTCAGTTGTTGACAAAGTAACTATCGGTTGCTTCTTAGATGACCATGAAATAGCTGCTGAACCAAACATAAATACATATCCAGATGTGCTTCTTCTGTCATCCAAATCTCCAGCATAATCACTGTCTGCAAAGCCATACAAATATGGTTTTTTACCCTTTTTGTAGAACAACCCAAATTCAGCAGTACCACGCAAGTATCGAAGAATTCTCTTTGCAGCTAAAAGATGATCCTCTCTTGGATGCTCCATATATCTGCTGATGGAACTAACTGCATGCATTATATCAGGTCGAGTTGCCGTTAAGTACATCAAGCTTCCAACAATCTGTTTGTAAAGGGTACTATCAACTATTCTTCCTGCAGGATCCTTAACAAGCTTCAATCATTTTTCAATTGGAGTAGTGACAGAGTTGCAGTTCTTCATTTGAAATCTTTCTAAGATCTCTTCCACATATTTCTTTTGACAAATAAAATTTCCAGCATCAGATTGTATGACTTCTAAGCCAAGAAAATAATGTAGCAAACCAAGATCAGTCATATCAAATTCAAGCATAATGGATTTCTTGAATTTCTCAAACATTACTCTGTCATTTCCCGTGTAAATCAAATCATCTACATATAAGCATACCATAAGCATTTTCCCATCATCTCCAATTTTTGTGTACAAAGTATGCTCATATGGGCATTTTCGAAAACCTTCCTTCAAGAAATAAGCATCTATATGACTATACCAAGCTCGGGGTGCTTGTTTTAGTCCATATAGAGCTTTTTTCAATTTATAGACTTTATGCTCACTGCCTAATTTCACATATCCAGGAGGTTGTTCGATAAATACCTCTTCTTGTAGCTCCCCATGCAAGAATGCTGATTTCATGTCCAGTTGAAAAACAGGCCATGAATTTTGTGCTGCAAGTGCAATAATCAATCTGATCGTTTCAAGTCTTGCAACGGGAGCAAATACTTCTTTATAATCCACGCCGAACTCTTGCTTGTAGCCTTTGGCGACTAGGCGTGCCTTGTATTTATCAATTTCACCATTTTCCTTCAATTTTGTCTTGTAAACCCACTTGACTCCTATTGTCCTCTGCCCCATTGGAAGTTCAGTCAACTCCCAAGTATTATTTTTTTCAATGGATGCAATTTCTTCGTCCATGGCTTTTAGCCATTTTTGTTCTTTGACAACTTCTTTAAAAGTTGTAGGATCACATTCTGAAAACAAGGTAAAGTGTATGAGTGGATTCTCAAGAGTGTTAAATCATGTTACCTCATAATATGACATCCATGCAGGCCTTCCTCTATCACGTTGAGAACGTGAATCTGTAGCTTCAACTTGTTCATCAAGTTCATTTGTTGCTGGTGGAGTTTCTGCTGAGACTCTATTTTGCGGCAGGTCAGGAGCAGAGACTGTTGAAGGCTGAAGTTGCTATGAATTTTCTTCAATTTCACCATCGAAATCTGCTGGAATTTGCTGCCCAACAGAACTGCATCTCCACATCCATGTCTTCTCTTCATCAAAAATGACATCACGACTAATGACAATTTTCTTGATGATGGGATCATATAATTTGTAGGCCTTTGAATAATCACTAACACCAAGAAAAATGCACTTTACACCTTTGTCATGTAATTTTCTTCTTTTCTCATCTGGTACGTGGACATATGCTATACATCCAAATACCCGAAAGTGATCTACTGCCGGCTTACATCCACTCCATGCTTCTTCAGGAGTTATATTTTGAACAGCTATTGTGGGGTTTCTGTTCAAAATATAAACACTCCAAACAACTGCTTCAGGCCAAAAACTTTTGGAAAGACCACTCCTCTACAGAAGGCTTCGTACCATATTAAGAATTGTACGATTTTTCCTCTCGCATACACCATTTTGCTGAGGTGTGTAGGCTGCTGTCAATTGTCTTCTAATTCCATGATTTTCACAGAAGCTTCCAAATTCTTGAGAGTTGAACTCTCCACCACGATCAGTACGCAATATTTTAATTTGGCTGTCAGCTTCTCTTTCAACTAGTGCTTTAAACATTTGAAAGGCTGTGAAAGCTTCCGATTTTTCTTGCAAGAAATAAACCCAGGTTTTTCGACTAAAATCATCAATAAATGAGATAAAATATCGTTTACCTCCATTTGATGTTGGCTTGATTAGCCCACATAAGTCAGAATGCACTAGCTCCAGCACTTTCTTTGCCCTTCGAGATTTTCCTTTTGGGAAATTATCTCGATGTTGCTTACTGACAATACACTCTTCGCAAAGCTGTGAAGGTTGCTCAAATTGTGGAAGGCCTACCACCATATTTTTCTGCTGCAAGGTCTTCAATCCACCAAAACTAAGATGCCCGTAACGAAAGTGCCATAACCATGCTGTATCTTTGAAATTTGCAGCAAAACATGAGTGTGCAGTATGGTGAAGATACAATGGGAACATTCTGTTTGCCGTCATTTTCACTTGAGCAATTAAGCCCAATTTTTCATCGTGGATTCGGCAAACTCCTTCCTTGATAGAGATCTCATACCCATTTTCTTGTAACTGGCCAACACTGAGAAGGTTAGTTTTCAGTTCAGGAACAAATAGAACATTTGAGATAGAATGAGAACTTTCCTTGGTTTGGATTGCAACCCTTCCTTTCCCCATGACAGAAACTGTGGAGTCATCACCAAATTTTACAGTATTCCGAAAAGTCTCATCCAAGTCAGAAAAAGCAGATTTATCCCCACACATATGATTGCTGCAACCGGTATCTAAGTACCATAGATTTTGGTGACTTTCCTCCTTTGTATGACATGCCATAAGAAGGGAAATTTCTTCTTCCTTATTTTCTGTAAAGTTAGATTTCTCGCCATGATTCTTATTTAAATTAGTACGGCACTCGGAGCGGTAATGACCGTACTTCTGACAACGGAAGCATTTAACATTCGATTTGTCTTTAGACTTTGGTTTATGTCCTGTCGAATTCTGACCATCATAATCCTTTCCTTTTCCTTGACAATCATCAACCTTTTCTTCTGATCTGTTCTGCCCATTCTTGCCTTTCCAACCTCCTTTACCCCCTCCAGTTGGTTTGAGATTTGCTGCTACCTGTAATGCATGTTCTTTCTTATCCTGTCGGATTACTTTCTGCTCATGGACTAGCAAAGTACTTTCCAATTCATCAATCGAAAGTGTGTCAATATCCCTTGATTCCTCAATCGCACAAACAATATAGTTAAATTTTGCCGTTAAAGATCTAAGAATCTTCTCAATTATGATAACATCCTCGAGCTGCTCGCCATGAATTCGTCTCTTATTTGCGATTGCCATTGTCCTTGCAAAGTATGCTGAGACCGACTCTCCCATCTTCATTCGTAGAGATTCAAATTCAGCTCGAAGTGTCTGGAGGTGTACCCGCTTCGCCCTTGCTGCCCCTTGATACTTCTTTTTCAAGGAATCCCAAATTTGTTTAGAGGAGTCTTTGTTAAGAATTGTTTCCAAGATTGAGCGATCAATAACTTGGAACAAGTAATTCTTTGCCTTGAGATCCTTTAATCGTTGCCCTTCAAGCTCTATTTTTTGAGCATCCGTCAAAACAACACCGGCTGGTGGTTCAGTTATTCCAGTTGAAACAACCTGCCAATACTCCTTGGACCTTAAGAAATTCTCCATCAACATGCTCCAATGGTCATAGTGACCATCAAAGCGGGGAATTGCAGGTTGAACAAAATTCTCAGAAGCCATGAATTTCTGCTGCTGCAACACGAGTGAAAACAAGCCAAGTAAGCTGCTGTTACTAACTCTGTCAATCCCACTCTTCTAATTCAAGCTCTGATACCACTGTTATAAGTGAATATGAAATAGTTCACTCAAAGCAAGGATAAATGGCTGAAAGTACTACTCATTTTATTCACAATGAGGTTGCCTTTTATAGGCGTTACATGAACAAACTTAACGAAATAATAGCAGCCATTATTCAGTAAATATTGCAGCCACTTTCCAGTAACTCTAGCCTAAAGACTAGGTAAACACAATCTTGCAAATAACATTACCAACAAACTTCCTAAAGACTAGGACAATAAAAGCAACTTATTGACACAAGGAAATTCCAACAGCCTGGTGGGCTGCCCTAAGTTGGTGTAGATCCTAGTTAAAATGATTGTGCAATGAGAAATTCTTATTGTTTAAATTGTTCATCCTCTTTTGATATAATGTCAATCTATTAATGATTTGTTCAACTTTGGCTTAAGAATAATTGATTCATTAGCACCCAATTTATGCTTATGCGCTATCTTATTATCTATAAAGAAGAAAGAAAGATTAGTCAATAGATAAGCGAGATAAACAATCATAAATAAAATAAAATAAAATTAAGGCTGTTGAAAGAAAGAGAGCTTTTTTGAGAAGAAGAAGAATGATGCTAGTTTTTCAATAAAAAATGGGTCCAAAATTATTTTGGAATCACCAATAGGGATGATAATTTGACCCGACCTAAATTTTAGCCCGATTGACCTGACCTAAATTTTTTCGCACTTTGACCTAAAATTTTTAGTCTCAGGTCAGGTTTGGGCCAAAAAATTAAGATCCGATCAAAAAAATTTTAGTCTCACACACACACACATCACATACACTCACACGAACACATCACACACTCACACTCTCTCAAGTCTCAATCTCACAAAACCTAAGTGAAAACCGCGCAGCGTGATTGCATGAATTAGCTTTGCTCGCCCACTCCAGCCTCCAAGTAGCCAACACCGTCACTTTGTCAGTCTATCATTGCCTGCTCCAGCTCCAAGCCATCACGGACAACTACACGAGAGAGGCTTTAATCCCACTGCCAGCCAACCAACCACGCATGACTGCTCCAGCTCCAAGCTGCCACCCACTGCCAGTCAACCACCACAAAATGATAGCCACCACAATTGAGTTTTTTTTATATTTTTTTATATTGAGTTGTGGAATTGAATTGTATGTGATTGAAATGGTTATGGAATTGAATTGTGTATTTTAAATTCGGTATGTGTTGATTATAATCCTCAGAATCTTTTGAGGTTATAGTGAGTTTGTAACATTATTGAACTTTTTAGTTTGATCTGATTTAGTATTCAGATTCAAGATTAACAACCTATGTGGGAAGATTATGTCATTTTTTTCCAATTTAAATCACTTAAAAATTTTAAAAAGAAGCTTCAAGGTATAATATTCAAAACAATTATGGCCACCTCGGCCAAGCCTGGCCTGAAAGAAAAATGATTAGATTTTTAATCGGGTTGGACTTTTTATTTTAGTAATTAGGTCAGGCTCAGGTTTGGTCAAACCTGAGCCTGGCCTAACTCATTGCCATTCGTAATCACCCATTTTATTTTAGGGTATGGCAAGAAAATGAGTTATTTGTAGAAATAAAAAGCATGCCAATAGCACCACTCTTTTAGTAAAATGAATTATAAGTTGTCAAATAAAAGTAAAATACATATTAGGTAACATCAACTTAACATTCAAAACAAAGTTTAAATTTTTTTGAAATACTTTAGCGGCTTTGCTTTGAAAGCATTTGGCAGCAAAAATAGAGTCTAAATATGATTTATCAATTATGATTGAATTATGTCTAGTCCATTTAGGCCACTCTATCCACCTCTTTCTTATTATGAATTAATCTCCCCAAAACTCTCTCTAAATTTCAATTCTCTCTTCAAAGAACTTTATAAAAATCCAAGTCTCTTCCCTTTTTCCATCCACAAGAGATTCTCTCCCTCTTCAATATTCTATTCTTCTTTTTGTTTTTTTGTTTGAGTTTTTCCCCCATTCTTAAAATGATAGCATTTTTTTTTTTTAAGTTCATATTTGAAAAGTTGAATACTATAGATCGATCATTGCAATAACTATTACAAAATCAATTAATAAAGTAAACTTTGACAGTAGAGGGTACATCATAAGAGTTGAAGCTCATCCTAAGTGAATTTAAGATTTATTGTACACACGTGAAGTGGAGGTATCCTTTGTTGATATCTTAAGTGCACGATCTTTCCTCTTTGCATGTCAATGAGTTATTATCATGGGTGAAAGTTCTTTCCTCCTCACACCTCAGTAAGTTACAATAACTTAACCAGTTGTTTGTTGTAATGGATTACTATAATTTGATTCTACGGTCTACTATGGACAGTGGTGTATTGGTATGCATTTGGATTGCAATGAACTATTATTTTCTTCTTCAAATTTGAGTACACTCCGATATATCTATAATTATAGTATGAATTATTTTTTTTGTTTGTACAGATCAGGATAGATTATAATATAAAGGATAAGAATTAAGCATAAGGGAAATTTACGTAAAAAACTTTATGAATTACAAAAATAACTACGCCAAATTTTTTCTATCATAAATAGCCAAAATTTTAGACATAATTACCCTTACATTTCCAAAAAAAAAAAAGAAAACACTAAAAGATTACAATAAACAACCTTACAACTTCCCTCTTTAGTGCTGATTACAACAAACTTCAATTGATAGTTAAAGCGACTCGATGGCAATGGCGAATTAAAGGCAGCGTATACTAGCAACTTCGATTTTACACATTCTTCACATTTTTGGTACAATGAATTAGAAAGTGATGTTGGGTTATGGTGGGTGTTGCGACTGAGTTGTTGTGGTATTTTTAAGAGTTGTATTGATGATTTTGTGAAGTTGTAAATTTTGATTTTAGTTGTTAAAGTTATTAGATTTGCAAATTGTTGCATTTGGAGGAAATGATATGTTAATAATATAGTACAAAAATATAGTGCACACTCAGTGTTTGATAAAATGCCACACAGAGTTATTTTACTTTTGGTTTCTTCTTTTAAGATTTTAGATGGCCTTTTTTTTTTTTATCTTTTTTCTATATGCTCATTGCCATCACCCAACAGCGAGCTTAGTACCATCGCTGCCTCCAATGTATGTGAAAGTAGCAAGCTTACTGCCATTGTCCTCAATTGGTTGTCATTTAAAACTACCTTTTATTATTTTCTAACATTAACATGTTAACCACTATTTCATTTATCTCTCATCACTCTATCCAAGATTGGTGCAACAAGCTACCAAAAAATTTAGCAAATATGCTTGGTGTAATAGGCACATTTATTTCACTTGTGTTTGGTGAACATAGTTTTTTTGTGTTTTTTTTAATCTTTTATTATAATTTTATAATGAATAAAATTTGGATTTGACTGTTATGATTGTGGTAGTTTTGTGTGATAGGTTGGTATATGCATTCATTTAGTGCAGTAGACATCATTTGTGCCTATATTTAGATGCCTATCGGTTAGTGTCTATCGCACTTATAATGTGTATATTGTGGTGCACTTGCATATTTTCTAGGTTTTCTCCACTACTTCGTTTTTATTCTAAATTTTATGATTCTGATTTTTATTTTTATTTTTACATATATACCAAGGCAAACTAATGATTTTATGAATCCACATTATTTAAAAAACAACATTTAAAATATTGTCCTTATTATTTCATGAGTTTAGTGATTTGTTGAGAGTGATGAGGTTTAGAGATTTGTTGAGAGTATTGAGGCTTGATGATTTAGCAAGTGGTATTGGTTTGGTAATTTGTTGAGAGTAGTGAGGGTAATTATGTCCAATAAAAATATCATTGACTAATTATGATTAAAAAATAATTAAAGTGGCTAATTTTATAAAATCTTAAAGTTTTTAGGTTATTTATGTAAATTTCCTTAAACTTGACCCATTTACCTCGTATGTCTAGTCAACAATGTAATGTCTATTTTTCTTCCCAGGTCCCAAACTGATAAGCGAGAATGCACCTTCATTTCGACACGAAATGTTATATATATGCTAGTATGCTACTTACCAATTAATTGATCCCAAATGTAGCTCTAAAAAATCCCTAATTAAGACCTTCATCATGATAATCTAGAAGATGCCAAGTTACTTATTTTATACAAGAAGACTATATATATCTTATCCGACCGACGTCCTTGATGGGATAAAGATATCGCTTGTTGCATTTCAAGCAGAGATAGAAAAAATCCAAATAACACTTGATAGAAAAAAAAAAATCTTTTAACAAGAGTGACATTATTGGGCTTTATCTTTTACTAATAGCTTTCATGATTTCATTGGATGCGTAAGTTTTTGTTTGTTATACTAATTCAAGATAATCATTTTTATTGTACTTGATTTTATATTTGTTTTTATTTTTTTTTATGTGTCCATACGTGACCTACAAAAATTGGGATTAAAGAAGCGTTGAGGCGTCGTGGGTCCATTACTTAGGTCAGAGGGCCTAATCTTCTAACCAAGGATAAGATATGATACTTTTAATTTCTAAAAATATAATTAATGACCCATTATTTGCAGGTACAAATTCTTTAATGGTTGTCGGAGATTGCGCTTGATCACATGATGTGCCCAAAATCCAAATAATTCTTTGATACAATAATGCATAGCCAAAGAATGTATAAATATTATAAAAATCATTTTTCTTCTGTCAAAGGTAGTGAGAACAAAAAGGAAACTTTACATCCATAATTTGATGGAAATCAACTAGTATAATAACTATATAAAAAAATTTTGAGAACATGAATGAGCCATAATTGTAGAGGATTTGTGTATATTAATGTATAGTAAGATCAGAGTGTTTATTATTATGTTTAAATGTATATAAAAATGGAAGATAGACAGACAGATGCATGGATTAGACAAACTTATATAATTGGATTCAATTTTTCATTGAAAATAATGGTACACAAAGAAAAAGGATAATTAATCAAATTGAACATAAATTTACTTACAACTCAATTCAATTCAACTTAACTTTTAACTCTAGCTTGTAGCTCAATAATGAGGTCGTGCCCTCAATAATAAGGATTAGTTTGATAATATTGTAACTTTTACAATAATTATTGTTGACTGTACTATATAAATAATTAGAAGTAAAGAGAATTGGTTAAACAACTGGTAATATTTATTGACATATTTATAAATATGTATAAAATATATTTTAAATACGTATATATAATAATTGATAACTAAAATAAATATTTTATATTATTATTTTATTTTGTTATCTCAATATAATTGGTAATAATAATAATCTCTTTAAAATTAATGAATTATTTCCTAATTAATAAAGATAATTTTAAATTTTTATAATAATACGAGAGCATGTATAATTGCATTAAATATAAAACTGGCGATTTTGTTAAAAGTGATTTTTAAAAGAATTTATCAAATACTAAAATTAATTTTTGATTTTTCAAAACTATTTTTAAACCTTTCAAAAATAATTCCAAACAACCCCTAACTCTCATTAAAATTTTCTCCTTTTTCACAAAATATGAAATAAAATATATTTATCGTAAAATTTAATATTATTACTGATAATAGATTTTTGAACTATACTCAATAGATCCTTTGAAGTGTACCATAAACACAGATATTGATGTTCTCAATTAACCAAACTCTACGCCGGTGGCAAATCACACATTGGCGAATAATCACATATGGGTCAATTTTTATTTATTTATTCAATTTATTTTGTGATAATGCGTGACACCACTCCCTACTTTGTCGTTTCTTCCAAGTTTGTGACACGTGTCTTCTGAATTTCGCCTTAATTGGACCGCAGATGAACAGGCCACGTCATTACCACTGCGCGACAAAAATGGAAGCATCGAAGGCGTAAAATTTCTTACATGACGTGTCCGGATATTGACATTTGGATCACTATTGGACGGCGATTGGCGGTGGACCCCACAATGAGTCGGATGAGTCTCAGACGAATGAGTGATTTAATAAGGAGTGTCCGTTGGTCCACGTGTACGTTGGTCCGGACCGGTTAAATCCGACGTTATCTACTTAGCAGTGCCGCTGTGTACGGCAAAATTGATTTATAAAATAAAATATTATATAGCGTGTCATATTTTCAAGTGATGAGAAATTTGCATACTTTGGATTGTATTTGTATATTATTATCCTACGTGCATTCCGTTGGAAATCGAAGAGTATATTTGCCCGTCGAGGAATTCTCATCTGTTGGTGAGTCCATAAATGTATTATGGACTCTCCTTTTGATTTGCGTTTAGGATACATAATATTGCCTTCTCAAGAAATATGGCATCTAATGATACGTGGTGGAAGATTAACGTTTTAAATATCACTTGAGGTACATAGTCTGTCGCTCAAGTGATATTTCACTTATAATTATTGATTATGTATCCCATATAATATATATGTAGTACTAATTATTGACTATGTAATTATGCGCAAGAAGCTAAAAAAAATAGACTTAAATTTATAATATTTTGAGATATTTTAATCCAACTGTATTCTAAATAATTTAATTTCTTACTTAGAGTTTTATTATTTAGCCATGAGTCTTATTAGACTAGTATTACTGATTTAACTATGATTAGGTTATGACTAGTATTCTTATAAATAGAGACTTAATATTTGTTATTGATCACATTTTTCAATTTAAAATTGTATGAGTTGTTAAATTATGTTATCTACATGCAAGTGCTTTAATTTTATTATTCAAATCTCTAGTCATTATGTGGAATCAACGAAACTTTACACTTATAATCAAAATCAATATAAATTTAGTTATTTTTTTATTCATAGATATTCTCAAAATTAACGAAATATCGTCAAAAATATCTCTCATCTATTCATCATCCTACGTCTTTTATTTTTTTGCTGCGTTATTTTGGCTGCAGAACATTTTAAACGTTTTGTAGAACTTGATTTGTGAGCTCATGCTAAACGCGTGAGGGTGCCCGCTTTTAAGCATTTTCATTTTACTTTACACACAATACTTTATTATTATCTGCCTATTCAAAGGCCGAGAGCTCATGCTTATCCAATACACTATAAAAATGAGACTCAATCAAACGATACAAAGACCCCCCAAAAGTTAAGTTAGAGTAGAAGAAACACATAACTGATAATAAACGTCTGCAAACTTCCTCCGTTTCAAAGAAAGCATAAAAAACCAAATCACCATTTCAATATTCTTCTTCAATGGCATCGTCAAGAAAATTCTTTCATGCAAAACCAAGCTACATATATCCGACCCCAGTAGCTGAAACCGCAATCACTGCTACCGATAACAATCTTTTTGAGTTTGATGAAGATGACATGTACAGACCCAATGAGTCTGTTAATGTCAATGTTCACGTGGAGGCTGCCAAGAAGCCGATACCCAGTTCACGTTCATCAAGAAAGCTTGCGAAGAAGATCGAAGACCGGAAAATAATGCCCGTGACGGCGGCTTCATTGCCGGTGAACATACCGGACTGGTCAAAGATTTTGAAGGATGAGTATAGAGAGCATAGCAAGAGAGAGAGCGATGAAGACGGTGGCGGCGGCGGTGGCGGCGGCGGCGGCGGCGACGATGACGATGAAGACAAGGAGGAAGAGTACTACGGGTTGGTTCCTCCTCATGAATATTTAGCCATGAGGAGGGGAGCTTCATTTTCTGTTCATGAAGGCATAGGGAGGACTTTGAAAGGAAGAGATCTGCGCCGGGTCAGAAATGCAATTTGGAAAAAAGTTGGCTTTGAGGATTAATTAATTAATTAGCAGCAATTAAACATTTTATTTATTATTACTACTTGAGTGAGGATCAATTATTGGAAATTTTGATAGAAATAGATGATCAAATCAATGTCCCGGTGCTTGTATTTTGTTATCTCGCTCCTCTAGTTTTTGATGTTTTGAGTACATAATCAGAGGATGAATTTTTACATTTTGTAATTATTTGACTTTGAGATACATAAATGTTGGTTTAGCTTTCATAATTTAAAATAATTATCAAGTTTTTCTTTGTACTTTAATAAATTACCTAAATAGTCCCTGTTCTATCATATATTTTTCGCATGTTGCTGGATAGATTTATTTAAATTTTAAGTTATCTAATATAAAAATGTTTTTTCACGATTGAAAAGTTGAATCCAACATTACGAAAGTAACAACACTAGGGTTTTCGATGATGTATACTTAAAAATACATATACTAAATGAGTAATTAGTTTAGATTATAAGAACTAGATGAGTATTTTTCCACTTTTTTTTGTTTGTTGTTGAAATAATGGGGTTAATTCATTCAATAATGTAATTTCGGAGAGACAATGAGGAAGATGAAGATGTGGACTTGTAGAGTTGGTGGTTGGCACGAAAGCTACTGACAAGCTAAAACAACCCTTTGAAGTAAAAAAATTCATTCATCATTAATATTCTTGCTTCTAGAATGGCAATAATATTAAAGTCATTTTCTTTTGCTTTTCTTCTTCAATTTGTTTCATGACAATAAATGGGAATAAAAATGTTTATTTTATGGGGCAACAATAATGCGTATTGCAGTTTGTACATTATTTTTTAATGGATAAGGATGAAAGATAAAGGATGGAAGGAAATTGATCATTCGCCTCCACTTTGCATGGGACTCGATGACAGTCTGGATTCAATGCAGAAAAGATGAAAACTCTTATCTTCGATATCATGGTCTCTCTTTCACATAGATAAATCGAACACAAAAGTGTATTATTAATATGCACGTTAAGGAAGTCGCTTTTGTTGGGAGAATATGTGCCTCCCGGTTCGAACAGGGACTTCTAGTCTGAGTTATGGTACGGGTTTAAAGGTGCTTCCCACAGTTGGGGCCCTCCCCAGAATGCCTCGTGATTGATATAAAAAAAAATATGCACGTTAGGTAACTTTTGGTTAGATAACTTTTGAACTCAACATTACCATAGCTTTAAATTTCTTTGAAACATCTTTCCTACGCTAATGTGATGAATAAATTGTTCTAATGAACCCATAATATATACAAGTAGAACCTCTATAAATTAACTGGGTTGATATTATATAAAATCTATTAATTAAAAGAAAAATTAAGTAGTCGGTTACTTACAAATTCAATCAACATACATTAACAACACTTTATAATTTCTTATTACAATTCGAAAAGTGAACCCTAGAGCTTCTAGATGCAATAAGAAAAGAAAAAAATAAGATCCAATTAAATTTAGATTTTAAGAAAAAAAAAGTAACAATAGAGTTATGTCTCATGTAAATAAGTAACAATATAGTCATATGTTATGTAATTAAAATATCATAATAAACTATATTTGTAATTTCAGTAAATTATTAATTTATGATTTGAAAGGAACTACAAAGTTACATATGATTTTTTTTTAAAAAAAATTATCTTATTATTTTATTAAAAATATTAATTTAGTTCATTTGACTAAGTGGAGACTCGAGACCGTAAAAATTTATTACATAATAAAAATTATTAACTTGTCAAGTATTAGTTTAAAGAGGTTCTAATGTATGTGTGCATATAAAACTTCGTTATAATTGAAAAAAAGAATATGAAAATAAAAATTCTAAATAAAATAGTCAGCCCATCAATACCAAATTTTCTTGAAAAAAAAAATAAATTATCCTAATAATCTGGGTTTTGACCACGTGGGCAACCAGATAAAAATATAAAAATCATGTGGATCATGCCAAACCCAAACGCATGGTAATTAAGACACTTTTCTGTTTGTATTATAATAAATGATGAAACAAGGGGTGGTGCAGCTGATTGATTGAAATTGTTGGCCGTGGCTTTCAATTTTAATGCATTTTATTTTTCCTACCAAGGTTGCGTATTGAGTAAACTTGGGCCACCGCAGCGGTTCATGTCATTAGTTGTCACGAAGAGATGAATGGTCAAGCGTACGCAAACTAATGCTTTGTCAATTTTATGTCTACGATGCTTGTAAATCTTGATGATGGTTGTCGCTGCAATTCCACGAAGATTAGCTGAGTGGACAGTGAGGGTTGGAGAGAAGGACAATTACTCGTTCTTAAAATCAACATTCTTGAGCCGAAAGAGCAGACGCAAAAAGGGGGGAATGTTTTCCATTTCTAATCCTCCCGTGGCTGCATTCTCAATTAGAATAAGATTCTGACTCGGCACCTTTTGAAAGGAATTGTTCTTTTTTTTTTTTTTTCTCTAAACCATGAGGTGGTTTTGAGTAGACCTTAACTGTGGGAGGTATTTTTAAGTCTGTACCATAATTCAGACTAATTCTCATTCGCACCGGGTCGGCCCGTAAATGATAAAGTACTGATTAAAGTGGTGACTTCATACGAGAACGGGACTTGAATCCCTAACTCCTCTTAAGAAATAAAAATACTAAACTATTCACACCAACCAACTTTAGTTAAAAATAGGGATGGCAATGGATTGAATTTGATCTAAAATCCACGTGATCCAAATCCAATCGGATCGGATTTGGATCGTTTTAAAATGGATTTGGATCGGATTTGGATATCGATGTGTGGATCTAAGATGGATCTGGAGCAGATCTGGATCTATCTTAATATCTAAATCCATATCCATATTCATATCCACTCATCTTTTAATTTTATTTTATTTTAAAAGTTTCTTAACAATTGTGGAATTATAATGATAATAAATTTTATTCATAGCATATTAATAGTATTTACCATGCATTTAAACTCTTAAAACTTAAAGGTTAGTTTTGTAAATTTAAAGGTCAGCCAACCCCAAAGCATGTATATGCAATATTCAAATTACAAGCCAAGTAATATAACCTGGCAATTTATTTTATTATATTGGCTAAATAATTTTTAGGGAATATAGTTATTCATATATTTAGTCAAATGTGGTCATAATAAAAATAATAAAAGACTGAATATGAATCATATTTAATTTATATGTCATTATCTAATGTTGTAGGAATGATGGTAGGTGTATTGTGGATATTAGGATGATAAATGAGACAATAGAATATTAGATTGATTTTACTCCTGTAATTACTTCTAAATAATATTTTATTATCTTTCTTATTTGTTGTTTTGGTGTAAAAGTATAAGCTACAATATATATTATATTTTTGAGAAAAATTATCTAATTTATTTGTTATCAATACATTTTAGCCTTCAATTTTCAATCTAAAAAATTATTACTTTTTTATTACTGAATTTTAGAATTCATGACGGATCTAGAGCAGATTTGGATTTTAATTTTTTTTTCAGATTTGGAGCAGATATAAATATTTATTTCTTTTTTAGATCTGGATATGGAGCGAAAAATATGAATTCATGACGGATATGGAGTAGATACGAATTTTAATTTTTATTATGAATTTAGATCTGAAATAAAGTAGATTCAATCCATATCTACTCCATTACCATCTCTAGTTAAAAAAAGGATTGTTCTTTAGAAAGCACAGTGCACAGAGTTGTAAGCCTACGTAAATTTGATATCTGACAATTTTTTTTTTTCGCTGGGTTCTAAATTTTAAATCACAAATGTTAAAAGGTGGATTGGATAAAAACTAAAAAAATCACTGTCAATCAAATTGTTTTTGGGTCCGGGTACCTTGTACCTACTCCCTATTTTGTCCATTTGTGAGTTGACCGTTGGATCTAGCCACAAGTTGTTCCGACGGTGTGGATATGTTTCTTTGGGCTTTAACTTTTCTGTCCCTGTTTTTTTGATGAAAAAGCAAAGAAAACCAAATATTTCACAATTTTAACCCACAAGCTCGAATTATTTTGAATTTTCACGCTTAGGTCCATTAACTTAGTTTCCACCATTAAAATTAATGACGGCGTAAACTAGGATGGCAATAAAATCTAGATCCAGATGCTGATTTGGATGTAAGTGCATCCGAAAAATCAGATATCGAAATTCGGTTAAATTTTATTTTAAATTAAAAATTAAATTAAAAATTGAAAATTGAATTTATTTGTGGATTTATGATGATATTGTATGTTATTCATATTGAATTATTAATTGTTAAATTATGATTGAATTTTATTTGATATTATTAGGTAAATTATTGATTTTAACTTAAATTAAAAATATATATTAAAAATTAAAAATTAATTTTTATTTGTGGATTTATGATGTTATTGTATTTTATTCATATTTAATTATTAATTGTTGAATTATGATTGAATTTTATTTGATATTATTAAGTAAATTATTAAATTTTGATTTTTACAGATCTGAATATTTAGAATATCCGCCCGCATCCGTTAGGATATTACCCGCATCAGGATCCATATTTTTTTGCGAATCCAGATGCAGATGCAATTAGAGAAATACGAATACGGATTCGGATCCGGATGCACCTACATCCGGATCTGGATTTTACCAACCTTAGTGTAAACTATAAAGTGATAAAACACTGCAACATCAACATTGATTCTTAAATTAAACGTCAGTCGATTTTTTTCATCTTTCCATCTGTTTGTTTTTATTTTAATTTTGGAATTAAAATATTTTTGAATTATGGATGGCAGAAAAATTTAAATCTCAAATTATTTGATTTTTTTTTATCCCGATTAAAATTGGGACTCGGAGTAACGTTTGATCTCGTTTCAAGACAGTTCATAAAATTTCGTTGAGGTAGCAAATTCTCGATTGCATTGTTTTTTTATCTTCATTTAATTTAAAATATGATTTTAATAGATAAAAAAATTTAGAAATGAAATAAAAATATTTAATACCAAAACCATACCATTTGATTGTTGCACGATATTTATTATAATTTATAAGCGAGATATTTACTAAAGATGCTATTCATCTTCATTTGTATATTACAAAGTGGATTTACTTCCGAGAACAGAAAATATCGTTAATAGATAGTATTTGTAAAATTTGCTATAAATTAGTCTGGTAAGCATGATGTGGCAATACTTAAAATAAATGTATTATAGTTTTGCAATGAACTTAATATAAATGAACTTTCTCAACAAATTGTGTTGCACTTATACATTGGCGGACCTAGTTAAGAGTTAAATAAAAAGAATTTTGGCACATTTTCTATATAACAAAATACTTGTAATTTAGTGGTAGAATTGAATTTTAGTAGTTTTGGAGATTTAGTTCAAATCTCAGTAGTCATATAATTTTTTTTTTCTCTAAATACTTGGTTCTCAAACACTCAAATTCTATTATTTTTTCTTAAATTTTAAAAAATAATAGTAATAAATTTTTACTTTAGCTGTCAGAACTCATTGTGAACATTAAAATAAAAATAAGTATCCCAAATTAAATTAAATTTTTTTAAACCAAACACCCCTAATTTAAGTGTTTGAGTCTACCACTACAATTACAGATCAGCCAAAATCTTGGCACCTTACTAGTTAATTATGTTATGCGAAATTGCAAAAGAATAAAGATGTTCTTGGACAAGTGTCAGTCATGAGAGTCAATAATATTTATTTTTTATTTTATAAATATTTGGTTCTCCAATATGAACAATCCTCAAGGAATACAGAAGAATTCGCCCGATTCAATTATTTAATTTGCTAGTGTTTATGCTTGCATGTTTGAAATTTTGATCTTTGGCAGAGTGGAAGAAACTTGCAGAAAAAGAGGGGAAGAAGGAGAAGTAAAAAATAATAATAATTAGGATTTATATATTAAAATTTTAAAATCTTTATTATTTTTTATATTTTAGCAAACAAAAGAGACCATAATGTGTAATTAGGGTATTAAAAGCAAAAAAATGAGAATATTTTACACTGGAGCAACATAATTTGCGGGTAAATGTTTATCAAAACTAAAAAATTGTCGGTAAATGTTCATTTAGTTTTTATATTTTAACTTAATTATTCATTCTAGTTCTCATATTTGAAAAACTATCTCAAGACACATTTGTTATTAAAGGCAAAACTATGTTGCAACAGTAGTGGTATGGTACCACAGTTACAACCAGCTATTGGATCTATAGTTATACAGTTACATTAGCAAGATCCAATGGTTGAAAGCAATAGTGGTACCGTACCACTGTTGCAACATAGCTGGACCCTGTTATTAAATATGTTATACTAATATTCTTACTTTTTCTTTATTTTTATAATAATACCTTTGCAACAATATTCTTGGGGATATTAATGAAAACAATATTAATTTATCAAATTAGCCTTAAAAGTAAAATAAAAGTTAGTGTAATTTTTTTGTTATTATTTTAATTTTAGGATTAATTTTGTAAATTAGTTTGTTATAATTATTAGTGAGATTGTTGTAAGGGTATTAAAAATTATTTAAAGTTGGTTTATATTAATTAATTTATGAATAATAATTAGCAAGATTGTTGCAAGGGCTCATAAAATACTAGTTCTTTTAGAATGATGTTTATTAGTTAATTTGCTAATAAATAATTATTGATTAATTTGCTAATTAACTTTTCCAATAGATAAAGAAATTAATGTCAAGAATATTGTAGTAAGGGTATTACTATAAAAGTTATGAAAAAAATAACGGTAAAAATGTAATATATTTAATATAAAGATGTCTTGAAGTATTTTTTAATATATAGGGATTAAACGGACACTTGAATCAAAATATAAAAATTAAACAAATATTTAATAATTCATTGTTTTTTATCATTGTTTTTACCGAATTTTATTCATTGTTTTTACCTTAAAAAAATTTAACATTAACAACATTTTGATCAATATACAAATACTGTCGACAGTATTAACAATTAATATTTAAACAAGCAATGGAACACATTTTTAAATAGAGATGGCAATGAGTACCGCCCGCAGCGGGTTTGCTATTATCAAACCCGCACCCGCACAAAATTTAAATTACTAAACCTGTACTCACACCCGCATCTGTTGCGGGTTTTAATTTTTTAAGAAAACCCACCAACTGCGGTTTTGATAATTACCAAACCTGCAATGGTACCAGACGAATTTTTTGCGGGTTCTCACATTTAAAATTACAAATGTTTAATATAAAAATTTATATTAATAACCTAAAATTCCACATAACTTACTCAATTATAAATTTAATCAATGTAAATAGAAAATTAAAATTTCAACATCAATTCAATACAAATTCTCAAATTTAAGTATGAAATACACAAATTCATTAAAAAAAACCACAAAATAGTATATAAAAATAACAATTACATTTCATATTATCATTCAACACAAGCTCCAAGAGAAGATCTTCATTTCATTCACCACCATTAGCACCCATCCAACATGATGCTTGCAATAATGATTAAAATTAATATTTTACAAAGAATAATACTTTTCAAATACTAATCCGAAGAAAAGAATTATAATAATGAAATAATTCATGCATTAAGTTAAAGAAAAATAGTCCATGCAAAATTAAAATAAGTATATAATAATCCATGAATCAACAATATCTTCATCTTCGAAGAATTTGCTATTTCCTTCTTTATTAGAAGAATTTGTTATTTCCTATTTTATTTGAATTAATATTTATTATAGGGGTGGGCGTTTTTCGGTTCGGAGCCAGAACTGAACCGAGCCGAAACTGATCAGTTCTTAAGAATTCAAACCGAATAGAAACTGATTTCAAAACCGAACCGAACTGAACCGAAATATAGTTCAGTTCGCTTCATACATCTTCTGGATTTTCATTCGCAGAACTGCAGAAGGGGTTCTCACTATACACACCAATTTCACACTTTTGATAACCATAACCCACAAGATTCAAGCAATATACACTAGTACAAAAGCAATATAGCCCACAGAATTCAAGTACCAGCAGCACAAAAGCAATATACACCAGCACAAAAGCAATACAGCCCACGAAATTCAAACACCATCACCACCAAAGTAATATACAACAGTCGATTTCACACTTGCAGTAGCCGCAACCCACAAGATTCAAACAACCAGCACAAAAGCAACTCCTCACAAGATTCAAACAAAAGTAAAACAAACACACAACATAAATTAAAAAAAAAAAACTGCAATAGAGAAGATGACGGGCTGACTGCAAACGATTTGGAGTGATGAGAGTGAGACAAGCAGCATGAATGAGGCATGAGTAATGACTGACGACAGTGGGATGAACGGCGAAGGCTAAAGCTAACGAGCTGAGTCGGCTGACGGGAGACGAGTGAGATCGCGAGATGATCGTGCTTGAGGTCTGCGTCCGCGACGACGTCACCGTGAGAGGCTGCGATGGGGAAAGATTGTCGTGCCGCTGATAACTATAAGAGATGGATGTCGATTTAGGGATTTACTGATTGGGGTTGTTCTTTGTTACGAATTAGCAATTAGGATTGAAAATTAATTTTAGATTTTAGGTTTTTATATTTAAATTTAATATATTTTTAATTAATTCAAGTGAACCGATCGGTTTGTCGGTTCAGTTTGGTTTTGGACCTAACCGAATACAAACCAATCGGTTCATAAGTTTTCAAACCATTCGGTTTTTATCATTAGAACCGAACAGTTTGCCCACCTCTAATTTATTAGGAGAATTTGTCAACAGTAAAGGAAGTTGGGTGCTAGCTCACTGTCACACGCTCACGGCTAAAGAAGTGAAGAATGAAGATAGAGATGAGAGATGGGTGCGCGTGATAAGTGAATATTTTTCATATATTTTGCTACTAATTTCTCCATCTCTTTCTTGTTTTGATCTTAAATATTCTAGTTATTTTAGTTAATTTTAATTTAGTAAATTATATTTTATTGTGTTAATTTTTATCTTAGTTTTGTTATTTTGTTATTTTAGGTATATGCTGGGATTAAAGAGAAATTAAATCGAAGCAGTTAAGAAGAAATCTGCTTGAAGGAATTAGAAAAGGAAATAACTGAAGATTTTTGGAAGCCAATTAATTAATTGATGCACATTCGGAAGCATATGAAATTTCATGGAGATTAATAAAGACTTTGGGAACAAGCATTCATAAAATGGAAACTTGTTTAATGTGCGTGGCTTTATAAGTTGCGTGCATGGATTCACTTGACCAATTTAAAAAGATTGCATGTTTGTCTTGCCAAAGTTAAAGTTCACGTGCATGGGATTTAATTATGGAGAGCAAATTGAAGAAAAAGGAAATTGTCAAAGTGGGTGGCATGTGAATGGCAATTAAGGGAAGAAAATCAATTGCCTTTAAATTGGAAAGAAAATCCAATAAGGATTCGGCCAATCTTGGGCATAATAAAAGCCAACTTTTGGCTTTTGATTAAAGGGAATCGGCAGCCACACATACTCAAAAAATCAGCAGCCAAGAGGTATTGAAGAGAGAGCAGCCGCAAGAAAAAAGAAGAGATATTATTATTTTACTATTAAAGTTATTTTAACATATCATGTCATAGTTTGCCAAAAAATGTATTTTACTATCAAAAGTTTGCGCCGTTATCAATTCACTACTATTTCGTTAAGAACGTTAAAAATTTACTGATGTCTTGTTGATGGCATAAGGGCATCAAAAACATTTCCAGCTGTAAGAGTAAAATTATCTGTTAATTTGATAAATAAATTATCATTTTGCCACCAAGTTTTTAGGGGAATTATCATTTTACTACTAACGTTATTATGACATATAATGCTTAAATTACAACGGGGTAAAATTGTCTTTTAAACTCTTAAGGGTAAAATCGACTTTTAACTCAATTTTTGTTAAACATTAACGTTTTCTTAACGGAATAGTAGTGAATTGATAACGGCGCAAATGTTTGGTAGTAAAATACATTTTTCGGCAAACCATGGTACTGACATGATATGTCAGAATAACTTTGGTAGTAAAATGATAATTTCCCAAAAAAGAAAAAGAAAGAAGAAGCTGAAAGGAATTGAAGCAGAGTTAGCTGCTTAATTAATCTCCATGACTAGTTTTATTAACTCTTTTATTCTCAATTCAATTATGTTAGGCTAGATTTTCTATTTGGTTGAGGGTGAATTCAAAACCCCAAACATGTCATATAGTTAATGTTCAATTTCTATCATTCAATTTATTTAATTGAGATTGTTTATGTTCTTCTATAATTAATGTTTATGATTTTATTCTTGTTTTATTTGAGTGACCAATTAGACAGGACTTGAATAAATTCTATTGCTACATTAAAATTCTTGATCCGTAATTGTCTTGATATTTTAATCATCAGTAGCAAGTTGGAATCAATAATTTCAATTGGAAAACATAACATAGGTTAAATAATTCGAGCTTGTGTGTTTATTGCCTAGATTAACCTAATATCTTTTTCTACTTAATGCTTCCATTATCTTAAATTTAAAGAGCTTATTTTAAATTATTTAATGGTTAGAGATTAGGTTAAGAGCTTATTTTGCCTAATAACACACTAAGGAAAGATTGAGACTAACAAAGCTTATTGTTGTTTACAGTTGATAGTTTCAATATAAATTGATAATCGAATTGATATATTATGTGCATGTTTGGTGGTGGTGAATGATCTTTTAACCAAAGTTTTCATCCTTATTATTTCTTTCTCGTTTAATTAGATTTTTATTAAATTATTGTTGGTAGTTTTTAATTTCTTTATTTCTTGCTATTTATTTAAAAATTCATAAAACCCCAATTTTTATTTATAATTGCCATTTTCTTTAGTAAGATTTATTTATATTATTATTATTATTATTACTATTATTTTATTTTAAATCATGCCTTAGAGTTGATAATAAATACAACTAACATAGTCTTTGTAGGATTGATCCTTACTCGCTCAGTAATAGTTATTTATATTAGTAGTAAGATTTTAAATTTGGTGCACCCTAACGACACTACCAGCGCGGCTCAAGGGGAAATCCCTTTAGTTTAGTTTAGGTTATGACTAGTAGGGCCATGTATGCTACTTGCATTGTTATATATGGTACACGCGTTTACACTTTGGTTATTTGGTACTTTGAATAATTTTATTATTTTCTTTATTTATTTTTTAGATTTAAATATTTTTTCAATTAAAATTAAATTAAAAAATATTTAAAAAAATATTGTGGGTTTAACGGATATCCATGCGGGTATCCGCTGGATATTGGGCTAATACCAAACCCACCCGCATCCAAATGCGGGTTTTAATTTGTAATAATAAATCCGCCCGCAACCCGCAAAATTATCCGCAGCAGGCGGATTTGGGTGGATTTGTGGATACAATTGCCTATCTCTATTTTTAAACATGCCATCTTTGAAATTGTCAAATTCAGTTTCTTGCACAACCAATCACAGATCTTTACAAATTTGACATTTCACTTAAAATTCTAAACCATTTTACTTTCATTTTGGCTAGACTTTTGACACAAAAGAAAGAAAAAATAAAATCAGTTGTCAGTGCTGTGGTTGAATCTCAAAGAAGATGAAGGAATTATTAATGCATCCGAAGTAAATGAAGAAATTTGATCCAACTACAATAGACAAGGGACCCGTTTGGGGCAGCTGCGCTGCCACCGCGTAGCTGCTCCCCAGGCCAATTTTAGGAGAATATTCCTCCAGAATTGGCCTGGGGAGCAGCTGCGCGGTGGCAGCGCAGCTGCCCCAAACGGGTCTAATGGTTACATGTACAGCAGCAAAGTCAACAAGATTTGGTAATAGGCAAATGCTATGTTACAATTAATGTAACATACACACTCAACAACAACCACATAAATTATGTGCGCCCATTATTTATGTGGTTGTTGTTGAGATTGTATGTTACATTAAACATAGGGGCTCCCTAATATCCAATCAAGTAATCCAAAGAATCTCGATGATCAGCCCCTGTACTTTATATTCCCCAGCAAGTACATTTTGTTATACTCCTCAGCTGACCTTAAAACCGTTTTAACTCCAACCGTCATCTCAACCCCACACTTCCGGCCATATGTCAGTTAATTGTTTTAACAAATTAAATAATTTAAAAGTAAAAAAAAAAAAAAAAAAAAAGCAGTTTAGCTGATACCCGCGAGTCTCTTTACCAAACCTACCAGCTATCTATAGCGACTTGCGAGCTTTATTATTAATTCGCCGATTACTCCTTAAAATACTTACCATATCAACTGAAAGTACCAGCAGTTTACAGGGTGGGCAACGGTTCGGTTCGGTTTTAAATCTAATTGAACCGTTAATTTTTTGTTAAAATAATGATTTAAACCGAGTTGATTTTGTATGATTTTTTAATATTAACCGTAATTTTCTTTATATTTTATTTTTTTTAATTTTTCTCATATAAACCGATCTTTTTTTTTAATTTTAAAACCTAGCGCATCGTTTTGGATCAACTATATAGATATATTTTTTTTAAGGTGCGTTTGGAATTGAGATGCTGTAGCTTAAATGTTATAATTGTTGTGAAAAAAAAACTGTAATTATGAAATAAAAATTAGTAATATAGTAAATATAAATTTTAAATAATAATTTTGATAAAATTATTAAAGATATAATAGATTTTCTATTATACAAGTGAAAAATCATATCAACATAACTTCCAATTCACAGACAACTAATGTTTACTAAACACTTTATTACTGTAACTTTTAAGCTACAGTTGCCCAAACTCAATTTCAAACGCATCCTTAACCCACCCTAGCCATCTCTACGGGTAGACAATTGCTTTCAATAAAATTTTAATTCTTTTAATATTTCCTTCTAATTCTTAATCTAAAAATCCATCAAAATTTTTTATTTTCTTAATATTCAACTTGTAATCAATTAAAAGAAAACTAAATATATGTATGTCATTATGGTTTGGAAAGGGGACAATTCAAAGCTCATCGTAACAAACGAAACGATGTGATTTAGGAAACGTAAAGAAGGGGATGGCAAGCAAACATCAAGAGCACCCGATTCACCCGAATGACGCCGGTTAACATGTCTGCTTATCATGAGACGAACGTCTTACCTGGGGCGTCGTCTTGTCTTTGTTAGGCAAAGCGAATAACAGAGACGAGTAAGAAAGAGAGACACCAAACAAGAAAATTAAGACATGAGGGGGAGGAGGGCGCGCGTGTTAGTGGGTTTGGTGATAGTTATGTTAATGGGTACCGCCGTTTACTTGAGGCTCTGGACTATCGATTATACTGTTTCTTCTGCTGACACTGAGTTGCTCAGGTTTTCTTTTATTTTTTGTTTTACAAGTTTTCTTTCTTTACTGATTTTGCCCTTTTCTTGTAATTGTAAGAAATGGGTTTTCTTGTGGAATTGTAATATTGTAGGAGACAGTTTGATCTTGCAAATAGGGAGGCAATGGATGAGTCTGCAGAATGGAGACTCAAATATGATAAACAAGTGGAGAGGGTAACCAAGTGTACTCAAGAACTAAACAAGGTATGAATTCAGTTGTTCTGGTCATGGCAATGTTTCTGTGTGATTAATTAGGATTATAATGATTTCTAGGTGTTTTAAAGAATGCATTGATTGTCAGTTAGTTAGAAATAAGATCTGTGGTGGGAAATTTTCATGCTGTATTTTGCCTTTCCCTGTCACGTTTAGTTAGGTTTACTTCGCATAACAGTTGGATTTGCCGGATTAGATTAATTTTGTTAATGGGTATCTTTCTAATGTTTATAGTCAGTTTATATTGGTCTGAACAGATGAATTTAGTCAGGCAAGTCATCTATTCTTCCATTAGCACCAATACTCATTGAGTTGCGTCTGAGTTATCATGTTGTGCAAAGTGTTCGGTAAAATTAATTCTTTAATTTTTCATTGGACATTTCCAGTATGACGACTGGTAAAAGGACTTAGACATAAAGTACAAAGCAGGCATTGAATTTTAAAGATGTTATTAGTGAAATATTATCGGATTACCATTATCCCTGGGTTTAAGCAAATGCAGTTGTGAACAACTATTCAATTTTGTTCAATATTATACTATATTTTGAGCTTGTGTTTTAGGTAACAATATGCCTGCAGATAACTACTCATTTTTGTATTTAGGAGCCGAAATATTGAGTTTGTATTGTACACATTGGGACTGAATAATATTTGTTACATTTAACAGGTTAAGGAATCTTTTGAGAAGCAGGTCAAGGATCCTGCTAACATCAACCAAAAAATTGTAATGCTTCAAAAGGTGACACTTTAATGCTACAATCTCTCATTTCTCAATGTCGGCTACTACTGTTTCTTCCCCTATAGGCAAAACCTTTGAAATTTGTTTAGTATTTAATTTCTTATCCCTCAAATATTTTCTCGTTCTGCCACTTAGGGAGCACCAAGATTTAGTCAGTTTTGCATGAAATAACTTGATCAGTGTATTAAATACTTTGCTCCAGTTGAAATGAACTTCACTCTGGCTTTTCTTAACAAGGCCTAAAGATTTCATCAAAAGCATTTATTATGTTCGAGTATAGTCACCTCAATTTTCTTTCCTTTTCTTCATTTGATTTTGATATTTTTTAACAAGTTTTTATTATTTCTAGGAAAATAAAGCCTTGCTTGAAAGGATAAAAGTCTTAAATCAGCAGCTTGAGGCTCAGAAGATGAAGTGCAGCTCATGATAGATAAACTGGTTTCTGAAAGGTTGAATAGATTTCACCAGAATTATGTATCATGACGTAGCAACTAGTCAGTGGTTGCCTGATAGAAGTTGTAGTCATAAGTTTTGCCCAATGAGTTCGCAACTTCCAGGAAGAAGTTATTCAACTACGAAAGGCCATTTTTTTTCAGTATACCATCATTCTTTTCATCCATGTACACTGTGGTCTGGGCATAGTATTTTTATTTTTTTTCAGCTAAAGGGGATCCATGTAACAACAGCATGCTGTTTCCATTTCTTGTGGGTTTCTGGTATATAATGGGTTTCTGGTATATAGTGCAATATTTTATCTTGAGATTCTTTTGTGCACACAAAGGAAAAATCAGAAATTGAATAGTCCTGTTAGACGGTAGATAGTCTCCCCAACTTTCGGGTTGTACCTCCATCTTCCATTCATAAATATTGGATGATCAGATACAATAGTCAGATGCTGATGAAATTACATATTTCTGGTTCCGGAGCCTTTCTTTCCAATCTTAAAATCATAGTTAGTTAGCTATTTTTGATTTCTTGTGCTTGACAAACCATGAGGATCTGTTGTAGAGTCGGACTCAGTTCTCAGATCCTGGAGAAACCTCGATATCGTCTGCACAAATACCTCATTTTGGTCTGGCTGACTTGAGGACGCAGGGGCAGTAGTAGTAGCAGCATTGCTGCTGCTTCCTCCATATATCTATAAAAAACCAAGAAACCAAACTATTAACACACAAAAGTATGCCAAATATGGTAATGCTGAAATGCATAAACAAGCTGCAATTATAGCTTAAAAAGAAACTTACAGAGGCTACTCTTCTTCGTTTTGGTGGTTTTGTTCTGGCACTCATCATCTCAATCAGCTCATCAAACTGTGGGTCGAGCCGAAAAAGTTTCAGTCACTTTCCAATTACATAGAGCTAAGCATTGCAAATAAATAAGCTACAATATTATAGAATGTAATGGTTGCTTATATTGTAAGTATCCTTGTTACACAAATACCTGCTTCACAATTATTTTGTACTTCCTCACACATTGATACAGCCTTCTTTCATCGTCTTGTTCGTTGGACATATTTTGTATGACAATGTTGTTGATTATGTGAAAGCTTCCTGCAGCCTTAGTATATATAAGTGTTTAAGAGCATGTAATTAACATGAAAAGAGGTTGCTTAAAGAAATGTAATATGGCCGTTACCACCGACCTCTGTTACAGAGGTAATAAAAAGTAGAAGAGAATAAACAGTTAGCTTGCCGCCATTGCCTTTCTCCTTTAAACATGTAAACGCAATTCTTGTGAAGAGAAACTTAATGAAACATATGTAACCACTTCTACTCCTAGAAAGAAGTAACAGAGCCAATAACAAGATAATAAAACTCTTGCCATAACAAGAGATTTGACACTTAAAATATAATCAACAGTGTAACTAACAACATTACCAGTCCCCCCACAAAATCATGAGAAAGAAAATGACAAAACAGCTTTCCATCCAATATACAGAAAATAAGTAAGAGAGTTTGTCCCTTCTGGCTACTAATAGGGTTTGTTAAGAGTAAACTGCTTGAGACTGCAAAAAGAAAAATCCTCAGGTTTTTTGCCATACAAAGAAAAATTTGAAAATTATGAATAATTAATTCTGAGAAGGAGCAGCAGTTCCAGGCTCTGATCCAGCCTCCCCAAGTGAGTTTGTCTTCTGTGCTGTTGTTTTGCTTCGAGCTCTAACGCTCTTTGCCTCTGTTATGCAGCAAGCTAATCCATTTTTGCCTTGTGTTCCGGTTCTTCCTTTCTTTGTCTCTCAGCCTCTTCCTGCATCCAACGGTTCATCAGCACTCTTTCTTGGAATATGTTCTTTTTCTCCAACAACCTTGAAAGCCTATGCTTTCCTTAAGGTCTTCATCATGGCGTTGTCTGCTCAACTCAACCTCTTGCTGTTGTTCGATTTCATGAAGCACCCTCTCCTCCTCCAACCGTTGTTGGAAAGCAGCTTCGATCAAGGGGATGGCCTCCTCTCTTTTTGCTCTTTCCAAATAATTCAATGTTTTAGCCAGTTTTCGTAACTTTTTATCCATCTCTTGCCTCTCCCTCAGCTGCTGATCCATTATTGGCTTTTTGGCTTCCTTTTTTTTACTACTGCTACACTTCTCAGCTTCCTCATCAAGCAGTGCTTGTGCTCCTTCAAGTTGTATGAGGAGGATTCTTTGATTTTTCCTTAGCTCAAATTCAGCTGCAAGCCTTTTCTGCTCAGCCTCTTCCGCTGTCTTCTTCTGTTGCCTTAACATCCTCCTAGACTCCTCCTCCCATTCCATTTCAATAAGTTGGCGTTTGTGCTCTTCCAGCTTCAATTTCTCAATGATTGATTTCCGAGCAACAAGTCTCTCATGTTCCTTATCCACAACCTCACCTAAACCTGCAGATAACATTTCACCTACCTTTGATGCAGAACGAGGATACATTATTGTGGCCCTGATTTCATTTAAAGACTCAGATGATCCCTAATCAGACCATCGCCCAAATTATTACCGAATACTACAACACCTCTCCTAATAGCATCCAAAACAACAAATGATGCTATTAGCTGCAAATCCTTTAGGCTTAAATTCTTACTGTATGTCTTCTGGAGTAGTGTAAAAAGCTAGCTTGAACCATGTATAAGCATGACAAAGATGACTTGACGATAACCAGAATATCTCTTTTAGCTTGGCATAATAGACAACAAGCAAGGATGGCTCAGGATTTTTCTTAACCATGTCCAAAAGCATGAACCAGGTGCTTCTTTTGGGTATGCAGAAGCCCTCTTGTTTTTCAATAAGTTGTTTTAAAGATTATCCACACTTTAAAATTTTGGACAAAAAAATTACTAATATATATATATATATAATAAAAATACTTCCTTTCCAAATTGAAGTGGGTTTTCTTAGTAACTGAGAAATAAATAGGATAGGTTAATCATAAACGGAAATTTTGAATTCTTCTAATCTTAAACGGTTAAGCTTCAACTTTCAATTTATTTCAGTCTAATTAATTAAAATTGTGATACCCTGGTTCGTTTTCCGCAAGTAAAGATTATAATATTTTATAATTTAATTTATTTATAAGCGAAAGCTTAATTTTTAATTGATTTAATAGTTTAGATTAAATATTTTTATTTATAAATTTTTGAAATTTATGTTGTAAGAGTGTTGGTAAATGAGACAATATCACTATCAGAGTTAAGATAAAGTATGATGTTGAGACCTGCCAGTTTATTTTTAACTTCTTATTATAAATAACTGATTCTCATTACTTTTTTTAGCAAATAGTAGTAAGATTAATTCAAACCTCTTTTAGTTATTCTCTCTCTCCTTCTGAATTCTTAATTAATGACAGAATCTATAGATGCTTGCTCTCTCTCTCTCTCATTCTCATCAGAAAAAACACTTAGATGCTGAAATAGCCTCAAGAGATTGATTATTCCCAATTGATAACTGATCAAGTCAAGTGCTCGATATCCTTCCATTCCATCATGCTCATAATTAAGTTCATAAAAACAAGAAGCTTGTTATAAGCATAATCAGAGCAAATTTGTTATGGCTAAATGATAACATAATCTCGGGGCATGATCATGCATTGCAGAAAAGAGAAAGTACCTGGGATAGCGGTACCATGAACTTGACACTATAGTTATAAACTTGCTGATTCATGAATATTTTGAAGGTCGTATCAAACAAGAAATAAAATGGCCATAAAGTCCAAATAACTTGCTGAGAAAAATGAGAAAAGTATTACTACTGACAAGTGTGATAAACATTGAATAATTAATTGCATAGTAGCTAGGATTTGTTAGCAACACCTTTTCTGATTGCAGTCCAACAACTATACAAAGGCAAATGATGATTGATGTACAAAACTTAAGCCACAAACTAATGAAAAATATAAAACCTGCATTCAATGAAGAATCAGCATCAACGTAATGCAAAATATCAAGTCCCAGAACCTTGGAATTGAATTGCTGCTCTTCTAACAGAATAATCAGCTTTGCTTGTTGCAGAAAAATATGCAGAGTAGATTCATGACCACACATATCTTCAGATAAAAGATCAACACAAATCCCCAGAAAATCATAATCCCCGTGTAAGATTTCAACATATGGCCAGATATATGATTCTATATGCATACACTTGAAGTACAGCCCAAAGACTACTGAGCATACATCTTGGAACTATACTCCCACAAGTATTTGGGGAGATATCTATCCCTATACAAATTTTATGGAAAGAAAGAGCCCCATGGAGGCTCGAGGGCGCTACTTAGACTGGCAAAGATTAGAATGAATCCTATATTTATGTAAAAATCAATTCAAGACTTTCCGGGCCAAGAGTGTTGCACACAGCAGTCAGGCAGTGACAGCAAATCAAGATGCATGTAAATAACAAAATTCCATCAACCATATGTACCAGAGTAGCTGCTTCAAGGAGTCAGGTAGAAGGGTAAAATGACTAATGGTATCTCCTGAAAACAGATTCCTGAAGAAACATGAAAAAAAAAAAAATAACACTTTCTGAAACTACTGAGATCTGAGAATTAAAACATTTCAATGTGAAACTAATCAGGCAATGCAACTTCACACGGAGAACATTAACAAGGGCTAAAAGGATAATGTAAAGTCATTCCACGTTTCATATGTTTGTTCATTGAAAAATATCCAGCAAACTTTATATATGTACACAGTAGGTACAACTTAATCAATTCCATAGCTGGAGTTACATAGGAAAATCTGTGCATCGAAAGTATGGTTCTTTGCTGATTATGAACTCTTGTCTACCCAATTCTTAGTGGTTCTTTGCTGATTATGGACTCTTGTCTACCCAATTCTTAGTGGGAAGCCAATGACCAGAAATTCAGGAGAAAGGATGGTGAAGTAGCAAACCAACTGATAAAAGCCATTGCCGTAGCAGTCTCAAACCTTGTACAGTGGTTAATTCCACATCGGTTAAGATCATTGCTGATAAGAACTGTGATTCCTGCAGATGAGCAGGCGGCTGCATACGTAAGGGTGGATGTGATCTGCACCGAGACATTACCCATTGTTAATGCTTGGGTCTAATAGATGAGATAAATGTAGAAGTGTTTGTTATTAATCTAAATAGTTAACTCTTAGCAATATGTAATCTTTTTCTAAGTAGGATGTAAACGTAATTATGCAAAATCAACATCTAATTAGCCAAAACAATCATATCTAATTAAATTTCCTCTCTCAGAAGGAATTATGTCCAAGGAAAGACTGATTCATGATTAACTACAAAATGAAAAAAACTGTTTGTTGTCTCTGTATTAACTGGAACAATGTAAAGCTAAAGCCGATCTCTAGTTATGTGAAATAAATTCTAACTCCCCACTCACTTGGAAAACTATCACGAAAGGAACGTTAAAACCAATTTAACAGTAAACCATTGAGATTGTAATATATGCCAAAATACTTGTGCAACCAATGAAGGCTATGTCAATTTTGAATTCAAGTAAACAAACATTTGCCAGGAATTAAAAAAAAAAAAAGAAGACTTTATAGCAGATAACTAGCATCAACAAGCTGCAGCTACAAAACCAGAAGCTCATGTCTATCACATACTATTAGATTTGAGGAAAGCTGACAATACTGATCCATGAAATGACAAAATGAGACATAAAGGCGGCCAGATTCCTGGAATACCGGTGACCAATGGCAACTGATCTACAGATATTCCACAAAATATTCATCTTTACATTTGTCAGGCATGATAATAGTAGTTATCTTACCCCGTCACCAACGGTAAATAAACGGATAACCTTATCATTCCGCAGACTTCTTCTCACCAGGATAGCATATATATCAAGCACTAACAGGGATAGACTCCACAAACTTTGCAAGCCTAGAGCAAGAACTAGGTAGCTGAAACAGGGAAATGAATAAAAACATTGTCATATTCATGCTATGGCTTCAAATAAAGAGGATAAATTTTAATGCAAGAAATAACTGGCTTATATTCAAACTAACTTTACAGGCCAAGCATTTTAGGCAACAGAACATTTAAAAAAATAAGATATGTATTTGTAAGATAAGCTCAACTTCAATGCTAAGATGCTTTTGCCACAATAGTGAAACTATATTAGAGTTCAAAAGAAGCTATAAAATTTAGGCAATCTCCTTATTGAATCTCAGCTGCTGATCTTTTCTTGCTGTTAGCGTAATTCTGCCGTCTACTGAAAAGTGCACTAAACCTAATAATCAAATTGAATTTCTCTGTCACTTCCCAATTGTTTCCAAAACCCTTTAATTTTCAATCAAATAGAAATTTTCACCTAATCTGATTCTGGTAAAAGAAACCCCTTTTTCTAAAATTACTTTAAACCCAAAAAATAAAAAATAAAATAAAATGGCTTTCCGTAAAAGAAAGAAGAGCCCAGAAGCTAATATGGTTACCAAAAAGCGGTGGCTTCGTGAAAATCACTGGTGGAGGCCATGACAGAGACTGCTATGGCTGCGAAAACAAACTGAAGAAGACGAAGAACGAGGCCGCCAGGTGTCCCAGGCATGCCTTGCACATCCTTCATTCTAACTCTAGGTCCCGCCGCCTCAGTCAACGGTGGCGCCTCCACTGGGTGCACCGCTGGCCGGCTCGCGAACATCGCTTTCGGTTATAAGCCCCCCCCGATTAATTTGACCAATAGTCGACCATCAAAAACCCTACTTATTACACTTAAAGGGAATATAGTGAAAGGGGAAAGCGACCCATTTTCGCTTCTGCTTTCCACAAAATGTTAATGCTCACTGATGAGACTTGAGAGCGCACTAAGATCAGTTTGTCGCATCTGGGACCGTTCAAAAGCAACTGGACCCCAGTTAGATCAACGGCTTATATCAATCATCTTCTTTGTCGCTTTCTGAGACGGCTTCTCGATTTAATTATTTTAACAACGGGTGTGCTTAATCGCGTCACGTGGTTTATTAAAGAATTATTAAAGAATCAAACCGTGGCATTTTTTTTTTTGGTCTCTAATTTAAAATTGAACACAGTTTTTAGTTTGTTAATTATTCCAGGATTCATATTGCTGCGTAAATTGTAAAAAAATTAATGAATATGAGAAAATTTGAGAATATATATTTAAAAACTAGTGCTTATATTATTATTACCAATAGAAAGAGGAAATTAGGCCCAAGCGGCTGGCCATTACACAATTGTAATTACAAAATAATTAAAGCAAAGCGCCCAATCCAACCTAATTAATTATTATTAGCGCCATCCAATCAAACGCGGACACATCCACATTTATTTTTTTAGAAGTCACCACCACGGAGACGGAGGACAAGGTGGAGAGTGGACTCCTTTTGAATGTTGTAATCGGCAAGAGTCCGGCCATCCTCGAGCTGCTTGCCGGCGAAGATGAGCCTCTGCTGGTCCGGAGGAATCCCCTCTTTGTCCTGGATCTTGGCCTTCACGTTGTCGATCGTGTCGGAGCTCTCCACCTCCAGGGTGATCGTCTTCCCGGTCAACGTCTTGACGAAGATCTGCATTCCTCCCCTCAGGCGCAACACAAGGTGGAGCGTGGATTCCTTCTGGATGTTATAATCGGCCAGGGTGCGGCCGTCCTCCAGCTGCTTGCCGGCGAAGATGAGCCTCTGCTGGTCCGGGGGGATCCCTTCCTTGTCCTGGATCTTCGCCTTCACGTTGTCGATCGTGTCGGAGCTCTCCACCTCCAGGGTGATCGTCTTCCCGGTCAGAGTCTTGACGAAGATCTGCATGCCGCCGCGGAGACGGAGGACGAGGTGGAGAGTCGACTCCTTCTGGATGTTGTAATCCGCCAAGGTGCGCCCGTCCTCGAGCTGCTTTCCGGCGAAGATCAGCCGCTGCTGGTCCGGTGGAATCCCTTCCTTGTCCTGGATCTTGGCCTTGACGTTGTCGATCGTGTCGGAGCTCTCCACCTCGAGAGTGATGGTCTTGCCGGTCAAAGTTTTCACAAAGATCTGCATCTGTTAATCGTAATCAAAGCAAATAAATTAATTTTAATTAACTAAATCAACAACACTAATCAAGACCAGAACAAGGATAATGATTAAGAATGTAGTTACTAATTACTTACGTTGGAAGGCTGAGATTGGGAGCCTCGGTATCTAAACTAAATATCTTTTTTGTTTCTTTTTTTTTTTTTTATTGGTTTAATATAATCAGGGAACGAGCACGGTAAAGTGACGCCCGGGGGCCGGTTTATATAGAGATGTTTGCCGACGTGACGAGGAAATATCGCGAGCTAATTCCAAGAAGGTAACGCTTCCACGCACTTAATGCAAACACGCTAACGAAGGATCACCGTTCATTTAGCTGACGCTAAAAGTTGGTACAAAACGACGACAGATCCACGGGTCCCACGACGCGCTGCTCCGCTCCACTACCGTCTCATGGTAGCCCACCAACCATTTCGGTTGTTAAGAAAATTAATTATATCCGAAGAAGAAAGAAAACGGCTAGTTATAATATTAAATTAAATTAAAATATATATATAATTTAAATTCATTTTGGTAAAGAGTATTGTTGTTTTATTTTATTTTAGTTTGTGTATATATAAAAATATTCAATGGAAGGTGGTAGCTGTCAGCATATGAAATTGATTGGTTTTAATTTATTTACAGTCAGTTGCAATATTATAATTATTAAATAGCGAATAATTATTGGTTTTGTTAATAAGGTAAGAGAGAAAAATCATTAATAATGTGTGAGAGAGAAATCGCAACAAATATTCAAATCGATTAATCAATTTAATATAAATGGAGTTGTTTAACCAATTAAAGTATTGCTTCAAAGAAACTAAAGTACGACTTGAGGACAAACTATGTTTTTGTTAACCCAATTGTTTGTTGGATAAAATCCAAGGAATTACTTGAGAAGTCAGTAATGTGACGGTAATAGTCAGAGACACCAGTGTTGGTGAATTTTCGAATATGGAGGTAAAGAATAAAGAAAATTTCTTAGGATTTGAGATGTGTTTGTACACTTTTCTTTAAGGTTTTATTTGTCTTCACCAATCTTGGTTTGCTATAGAGTTTTAATGGTAAATTACCCCCAAGATATATCAAATCCTGAATACAATCTCTAGCAAATAAGATTGTATTTTCAGAACATATATGAAATCTGTAAAATCTGATATTGATCTAATTGTATTTCTCTCTTTATTGAAGAAGAAGTTTATTTTAAAAGAAAATAACCATTAGAAATGATACTTCTTCAAAGACACTCATTTAGTTTGAATTTGCATCGATTGACATATGAAATTTTCAAGCTTGCTAACCGTTTTTCCAGTTGACGCAAAAATACGCTCTATGAAAATAAACGGTTAGCCGTTTTCTCAATAACGGTGAGCCGTTTTATTCCAGAATGTCAAATAAGTTATTCTCTGTAAATAAACGGTTAGTCGTTTTCTCCAAACGGTTAGCCGTTTTCTCTAGAACAGAAAACATGCTCTTTAGAATTAAACGGTTAGCCCTTTTTTCCAGGAACGGCAAACCGTTTTCTTCCAAAATATCAAACCAATGATTGAAAAATGTTACAATCTCTCTTACAATCCCCCACTAGATTGTAATATTTTTCAGATTTATTAATGATAAACTTATACATACAAAAATGTATCTTTTGATTTTAACCTTTAATTAGTGAGTGTATTTCAAAGCATTTACAAGACAATAGTGTGCTAAGCATTAAACTTTGTCTCTTAAGTAAATACCGGAGATACATCACATATAAGCTATCCTAGATTTCAAAGTTGTGTTCCAATATTTAGCACTGTTCCGCCCTTGTGCTCTATCTTGGATTCACGAACATTTACAAGATTAAACCATGATCTTGTTAGAAACGACACCATTTCTTATGTTCACTTAGTTGAAGTTTCAAATCATGTCTTTAGCTACTATAAGACTTGAACTTCATTAAGAGTAAATACTCAACCTCAACCTCGTAGCTATTTGTACCGAATATCTCGAATGAAATTATTTATTATTCGGTGTCAAACCAATCACATAACAACAACTTGTTATTACCCATTTAACTATGAAGTAGCGGTACAACTACTACATAGTTGGGTTACCGTCGTTGGTGACTTTATTATGTAAATGTTTCAATCCCATTCCAAAAGATGTATCCTTAGCTAAGTCTCTTTAAAGACCTTTTGTTAAAGGATCTGCAAGGTTATTATTAGTCCTAACATAAACAATATTAATAATACCATCTGCTATTAATTGTTTTACATATTCATGTCTCAAGCTAATATGTCTAGACTTTCCATTATACACTTTATTATAAGCTCTAGACAATGTAGCTTCACTATCACAGTACAAAGAAATAGATGGTATTGGTTGTGGCCACAACATTATATCAAACAACAAATTTCTCAGCCATTATGCTTCCTTGCCTGCAGCTGCAAGTGCTATAAACTCACTTTCCATTGTTGAATGAGTTATGCACGTTTGTTTTTTTGAAGCCCAAGAAACCGCTCCTCCAGCAATTGTAAAAATCCAAATAGAAGTGGATTTATTATCTCTTGTATTGGTTACCCAACTAGCATATGAATATCCTTCCAGTACTTTAGGATAATCATTATAAAATAAACCCAAATTAATGGTCATTTTAAGATAACCAAGTATCCTACCAATTGTTTTCCAGTGTTCAACACTAGGGTTGCTCGTGAATCTTGACATTTTGCAAACTGCAAATGCTATATCAGGCCTCGTACAATGCATAGCATACATCAAGCTACCAATAGCACTAGCATATTCTAGTTGTGCTACTACTCGGCCTGAATTCTCTAGTAATTTAATACTAGAATTATATGGGGTATTAACTTCTTTAAATTTCAAATAATTGAATTTAAGAAGCACTTTTTCTATATAATGAGATTGACACAATGAGTAACCCCCACTATGTTTCTTCACTTTGACACCTAAGATAATATCTACTTCACCAAGATCTTTCATCTTAAATTGTGAAGTTAAATACTTCTTTGTATCATCTACTCATTGCATATTTGTTCCAAAGATAAGCAAGTCATCAACATACAAGCATATAATCACACCAAAATAATTCGTAAATTTAAAATATATACATTTATCAACATTATTATGCTTAAAACCATGAGATAAAATTACCGAATCAAACTTCTCATGCCATTGTTTTGGTGCTTGCTTTAAACCATAAAGTGATTTGACTAACTTGCATACCTTTTCCTCATTTCCTGGCAAAACAAATCCCTCAGGTTGTTCCATATAGATTTCTTCATCAAGATCACCATTAAGAAAAACGGTTTTAACATCCATTTGATGCACATACAAATTGTTCAATGAAGCAATTGCAAATAGCACTCTTATAGAAGTTAACCTTGCTACCGGAGCATATGTATTGAAATAATCAATACCATTTCTTTGCTTAAACCCTTTGGCTACTAATCTAGCCTTAAAAGTTTGCAAAGAACCATCACTATTGTACTTTCTTCTAAATACCCATTTGCTGCTAATTGGTTTAGATCCTAGAGGAAGATCAACCAAGACCCATGTTTGATTCGACATAATCGAATCCATTTAATCATTTACCGCCTCTCTCCAAAAAGAAGCGTCTCTAGAAGACATAGCTTCGCTAAATGTCTTTGGATCTTTTTCAATATTTAACAACAATGGTACTTTGTTAAGTACATTATTTCTATCCCCTTCAACCAAGAAGAGTAGTGCTTGTGATGAAATAAAATCCGGAGCTAAACTCTTTTCTTTCTTTTCACGTTGACTCCTCCTTGGTTCGAAAGATGTTATAGACTATTTCCTTTTATTATTGTTAGTGGAGGTAACATGAGTATTAACATATGGTTGATCAATAATTGATTCTAATTCAATATTATAATCATGTTGAAATTTATTCTCAATAAATTCAACATCTCTAGATTCCACAATCATATTAGAATCTAAATCTAACAATCTATAAGCCTTGAAATTTTCAGCATATCCTACGAAAACACTCTTTATACCTTTAGCACTTAACTTTGATGATTTAGGATAATGTATTTTATAAAAAGCTAAACAACCCCAGACCCTTAAATACATCAAGTTTGGTTTTCTTCCTTTCCAAATTTCATAAGGAGATATATGTGTTTTCAAAGATGTAATTCTATTATAAATATGACATGCAGTGAGTAATGCTTCCCCCCACAAATTATTTGGTAGTTTTGCATTAAGGATCATGGAATTTATCATATCCATGAAGATCCTATTCTTCCTTTCAGCCAAACCATTTTGTTAAGGAGTAAATGGAGCTGATCTTTGGTGAATAATTCCAAATTCTTCACAATAATTATTAAATTCAATTGAGAAATATTCACCACCTCTATCACTACGAACCATTTTGATTTTCTTATCTTTTTGGTTCTCAACTTCAGCTTTGAAAATTTTAAATTTATCAAAAGCTTCATTTTTTGTTCTAAGTAAATACACATAAGTGTAACTAGAACAATCATCAATAAAAGTGATAAAGTACTTCTTACATCCTCTTGTTAAAATGCCATTATACTCACAAATATCGGTATGTAGTAAATCCAATATTTGAGTATTTCTTTCGGCTTTAGGAAAAGGTTTCTTAGTTAATTTAGCTTGAATGCAGATTTCACGCTTATGACCTTTAATATCATTGCAATTAATCAAACCATGCTTAGACATGTATTTCAAAGATCTAAAATTCAAATGTGCTAATCTAGCATGCCAAACATCACAAGACTCAACAATATAAGCTAAGTTGATATTATTATTATTAATGCTGAGTTTGTACATTCCATCACAAGAATACCCTTTCCCAACAAATAATCCATTCTTTGAGATAATACAAGTATTACCCTCAAGCACAATCTTAAGCCCATGCTTACACATACAACTAGCAGAAATAAGATTCTTCCTAACGGAAGGTACATGAAAGACATTATACAATGTGACTTTCTTTCCAGAAGTGAAGTTGATCTCAACTACTCCTTTGCCTGCTACTATGGCTGCATTATTGTTCCCCATGAGAACCATTTGTCCTTCCGTTTCTTCTTTGTACGATAAGAAAAATTTCTTATCATTACAAACATGAATTGTTGTACCCGAATCGAGCCACCAATCATAGGACTTAGTTTCAGCCATATTGGTTTCGGTAATCATGCCAATTTGCATTTCAGAAACCATAGCACAAATCTCTTCAGATTTTTTTCAATAACATTAACTTTATGGGAATTCACTTCTTCCTTTTTCTTCTTGAATCTGCAATCACTTTGGCGATGGCCTTTCTTGCCACAAAAGAAACAATTTCCAGTAAACTTTTGTGTGCTGGACTTCTTGAATTTCTTGTCATTCTTGACTTTAAAATTCTTTGAGAATTTACTAGCTTCAACAACATTAACTTTAGTAGAATCGTGCTTATCCTTGGATTCGCGAGACCTAGTATCTTCTTCAATTACCAAGTGTTTTTGCAATTCTTCTAAAGTTATGTTTTATTTACTATGAAGGAGTTTCTTTCTATAATCATTCCAACTTTGAGGCAATTTAGCAATAATAGCCCCAACTTGAAATGATTCAGAAATTTCAACTTTTAACTCTCGAAGCTTAGCAACAATAATTTGTAACTCATGTATTTGATCAAGAATGAATTTTGTGTCTACCATAATAAATTCAAAATATTTAGAGACAAGGAATTTGTCAGTACATTCTTTCTCTGTTTTGTATTTGTACTCAAGAGCATTCCTAATTTCCACTAGAGAAGTCATAGAATTGTAGAGATCATATAACCTGTCAGAAAGCGTATTGAGTATGTGACCCCGACACATCAACTCATTATTTTCACGACGTTTCCTTGCAGCCTTAACAAATTCGGTATCATCTTCTCTTGGTTCTGGAAATGGTTACAATTTCGGATCAAGAACATATGCCACTTTAAGAACAGTAAGGAGAAAGAACAATTTTCCCTTCCAACGAGTGAAATTAGTTCCATCAAAACGACCGAGATGGACACTAGGATTAAGAAATGACGTCAAACTATTCTTAGCCTCCATTTGCATCAAATTAAAACCTTAAAGATTGTTGGTGAATTTTCGAATATGGAGGCAAAGAACAAAGAAAATTTCTTAGGATTTGAGACGTGTTTGCACACTTTCCTTTAAGGTTTTATTTGCCCTCACCAATCTTGGTTTGCTATAGAGTTTTAATGGAAAATTACCCCCTAGATATATCAAATCCTTAATACAATCTCTAGCAAATAAGATTGTATTTCCAGAACATATATGAAATCTGCAAAATCTGATATTGATATAATTGTATTTCTCTCTTTATTGAAGAAAAAGTTTATTTTAAAAGAAAATAACTATTAGAAATGGTACTTCTTCAAAGACGCTCATTTAGTTTGAATTTGCATCGATTGACATATGAAATTTTCGAGCTTGCTAACCGTTTTTCCAGTTGACGCAAAAACACGCCCTTTGGAAATAAACGGTTAGCCGTTTTTGAAATGCAAGTAACGCAACCCAAGAGGGGGGGTGAATTGGGATTTTAAAAATTATGCAATACAATTCGCTCAACAAATCAATCTAACGCCTTAATGAAATAGAAAACAATAAATTCAAATAAGCGTAAAAATAAAAGAGTAAGGGAAGAGAAAAACAAACACACGGATTTTTACGTGGTTTGGCAATCCCCGCCTACGTCCACGCCTCCAAGCTAACCAAGCTCGAGGATTTCACTATCCAAGCGAGTTCTTACAATTGACTTACAAGGTGTCAATGATCCTTTACAATCAAGAGATTATCTCCCCAATCTCTTTACCCCAAGTGTTTCTCACACTTATACACTCACAATTTGATAAGAAATGAAAATTACAACAAAAACTCTTTTTAAGAGTGGATATGCAAATAATAGCTCAATAATGATTCAATCTATGATGATTTGCGTTTTGGAAGCTCAATATATATTGTATGATCTTATATTTGCTTGCATTAGTTCTTAGAATGAAGTTTGAGTTGAGTTTTTATAGTTAAAGCTCGAAAACGAGTCGTTATAGGCAAATTCCCGCGCCCAAGCGGTTAACCGCTTGATTTATCTGACTAGCTGCTCAGGAACAGTGATATTAAATTTTGCTACAGTAATACTGTTAACTAAAATTACACTTTGACCTAAAACTTTTTATAATTATACTATAACCCAAAACATCATAAAACATCATAAAACTTTACAAATAGGTCTAATTTCAGAATTTCCTAAGAATAGTTGACTTTCCAAAACGTTCTGAAATTATGATATGGCCCCAAAAATATTATTATTTCGCAAAAAGGTCATTTTCAACATAATATCCATATTTTTCAAAGTTCTCAAAACCTTTCAATTTAGTCTAAACTATTCATAAATTATAGTGTGGCCCAAAACATTTCAAATGTTTGTAAAAACGTCCAACTCTGAAATTTAATAATAATACTTATTAAAATCAAAGATTTCAAAACTTAACATTTAAGTCCAAATTACTCAAATCCACAAAATACTTAACTTTATAAAAATAAACCTTTTAGTTTATGAAAAATATTTAATTAAATTAATCTCTTGAGCTTCTCAAATGCTAAATCATGCATCAATTAAATCATACCGGCTTTACAAGAATTTATCGCACTAATTTTTTCGTTGAGCTCTAAACTTTATTCTTGATTTCGCCGTTTGTCCGTTGAGTGTCTTGAGCTTGATTTCACTTGATTCACTTGCATAAATATTACCCTTCAAAAACTAGTGAAAATGTGAAATACAATATCTATTAAATCACTTAATACATATGTTTGTTATCATCAAAATTACATTATGAGTAGCCCTTTAGGCTAACAGTTTTCTCAATAACGGTGAGCCATTTTATTCCAGAATGTCAAATAAGTTGATCTCTGTAAATAAACGGTTAGCTGTTTTCTCCAAACGGTTAGCCGTTTTCTCTAGAACAGAAAACATGCTCTCTGGAATTAAACGGTTAGCCATTTTCTCCAGGAACGACAAACCCTTTTCTTCCAGAATATCAAACCAATGATTGAAAAATGTTACAATCTCTCTTACAACCAGTATTAGGTAAACGTAAAAAAGAGTGTTTGAGTTAGCTTTTATTTATTTTTATTTAAAAATAAAAGATAAACAAAACTTTTAATTTATTTTTGTTGTTTGGACGACTATAGTAAAAGATTTTTTTTAATGAGAATTTTTTTGAATTGTTTGGATGACCATGTAAAAAATACATTTTAATCATTATAAAGTCATTATTACCCTTAAAATTTGAGTCTAACAAATACTTATCAAATTTAAAAATCAATGACAAACAAAATAATTACTTGTTACTGCACATGCATGTCATATAATATGTAGATCAAACAATATTTTTCATTCTGAACAATTCGAACTAAATGCAATTCCTTACTTTACATTATGAACAATAACACTTTTATATGCCCATATGAATAAAAACCCATGTGAAATAAACAAAAACTTTATAAATTAACAATACAAAATTAATTAAATTTAATTCGGCAACTTAACTTCTACTCTATATTCCACTAATTCGCAAAACATTATTGTTCGTTCTAAGTCAACTTTATAAATTTACTTCAAAAAATAATTAAATAAAGCATAACCGAATGGACAAAAAATCAAAGTATGAGATTTCTGTATAATTCCGTATAATCAAAGCATGAGATTTCCGTATACACACACACACACACACACACACACACACACATTAAAAAAATTAAAAATAAGATGCAAATCAAAGAATGAGATTAAAAAAAAAAATTCTCACTTAAAAGAAAATTGGTGTGGTGATTGTGCTCCTTCTGTTTTTTTTTTTTTTTTGGTTGAACAATGAAGAGGCAAAACAAGAAACATATGTAAGAAATAGGGTTTAAGGGTTTGGATATGGATGTAATATTTTTTTATTCCTTTGTTAATTTAAGGTTAGTTTAGGAATTATAAAAAGTGTAATAAATGAGAAAATAACTCCTCAAAAGATATTTTGGGAAAAGTTAGAAATCCTAACTTCTCCCAAAAGACCTTTTGGATTAGAAAAATGACTTTCGGTTTGACACCCAAATAGCCCCAAAAGACCATTTTTAATTCTAAAAGCCAAAAAAGAGTTTAATTAAGCTAACCCAAACATGCACTAATAATATTTGACTCTTTCATTATATCTTAACAATTTTGCTAATTATTTTTATGTTAATATTTATTTTATTCAAATATGAAATGATTTAAAAGAATAAATCACTTTTAAGTGCACCAACATAATAATTTTTATTAATAACTAATCAAGTTAATCTTTTTAACTTTTTTTAAAGAGAATTCTTTAAACCTTAATAATAATGATCAATAATTTTTTTAGTCCAACAATTGCTTTGTTAAACATTCAATCAATTTAAGACAAAGCATCTTTTAACAATCCTTGACAAATAGAAATTCGCTACAGGCATTAGATATGAAACAAATAGCCATTAGTATGGTCCTGGTACCCCCTTCCGATGTTGACAACATTTTAATTATTCAATGGTACTTAATGAAATCAATCTCCTTAGCATGCTACGAAAGCATTGTTTGTAGCACATGAGCCCATCCCTCCTGATTATCACATGAGGGTTCCAACTAACTCAACAAGCGCGGGAACCAGGCCCATAAATCTTACAGTGGGAGCTCCAAACGTTAGAGTGACCCATGATTGATTGTTTTCTTCTTCTATTAAATAGAAAAGCTAGTTCGCTTAAGCTTATGTAAAACCCTAAAATCTAATTTTTTAAACTATTATCTCTCCTCAAATATTATATACTCTCTACTTCTGTAATCGTGGAATAAATTAGTTTGCAGTACTCAATAGAGGATGAAGAAGAAGTAAGCTTAAAGGTATTTTTTTCTCTAATTTTCGAACTGTATTTATCTTCAACACCCAAATAAATTTATATTTCTAACAAATTTTAGGCTGAAAAACCTACTAATCATGGAAACAACGTCAGAAAAAAAAATTGGACATTATAGATGATTTTGGTTGTGTTTTTACCACTGATATGATATATAGCTAATTTTCACTATTGAGTTTTTTTATTATTTATTATCAATATTATTTTATACTTTCTAATTAGATATACTATAATTGCGTTTGATTAGGTTTTTTTTATTAGGTTTTTAATAGAAGGCAAGAATCAATTGAGTGGATGCGGAATGGTGGCAAAAGAAATTGATATGTTATTTTAATTAAAAAAAATCAAATGTAAGTGCACTTGGTAGAAATCTAAAAATAATTTTTGCTTATGAAAGAAATGGTGCTTACAGGTGTGTTTCTAGTCAAGGTCAAAAGCCAAGACGTCCTAAGGCAACTTGAACAAAAAAATGCAATTGTTTATTCATATTAAAAGGGCAAAATTTGGCAAATGATAGTCGCTGGGTTTTGAAAGTGATGTGTGCAGTACATAACCATCTTGAGCGGCACTCATATGCAGGTTGACTTATTGAAAAGGAGGACAACCTATTGATTGATATGTAATGCAAGACCAAAGGACAAACTATAGTCTATATATGATAAAGCAAAGAGATATACATAGTGCTACTGCTATGAGGTCTATTTACAATGCAAGATATAGATACAAAGTTAAAGAACTAGCTGGCAGGTTAAACACGTAACTACTCATGAGCAAATTGACCGAGCATAACTATATTGAGTGGTATCAAAATGATGCTGATATAGACAGTGTTAGAGACTTATTTTAGGCTCATCCTTTTGCTATTGATCTATACGGGCCACGTATGGTAATTACAGATTGCACATATAAGACCAACAAGTATGATTTTCCATTACTAGATGATGTTAGCGTCATCTCGACTGAGATAACATTTTCAGTATGTCTTGCATCTATTGAACAAGAGCGGGAGAATAACTACAATTGGGTAATAGATAAATTAAAAGGTTTTATGGATGATAATATGTTACTGAGTGTAATTGTGACAGATAGAGAGATACCTTGATAAATGCTATTCAAAATGTTTTCCTAAATGCAACTCATCTTATTTGTAGATGGCATAATTTAAAAAATGTTTTAGCTGAAGCTATTTGAGACTAACGCGGTATGAGAGGCTTTCATTACTAGTTGGAATATATTAGTACTATCTACCACAAAAGACCATTATATGCAACACCTACGAGTTTTGAGGGCGAATATGTGAAAAATGCATAACTGGATGAGTACAAGGAAAAATTTATTGCAGCTTGGGCCGACCTAGTAATGCATTTAGGAAATATGACCTCAAATAAGTAAATCACTATAAAATATTCTCATATTTAATTTTATTATTGAAAAAAATAACTAAACTGTTTTTTTTTCTTTATAGGGCTAAGACATCTCATTTAGTATTAAAGGCAACTACAATTATTGTGAGGAACTTTTGAGATGTCATGGACTAAAATCTAAGCTTCAGTAGAACTGCAACATACGAAGATTAAAGGTTTGTCAAAGAAAAGTTCGACAATAATGCAACATGATTTCAAGCCTTCAATAAACAAGCTAATTATATTGGTCTAGATCCATTAGCTTTTAGATGTGTAGTTTGACACACACATAGAATTCCATGTGCACATGAGATTGCAGGGTATAAGTGTGAAGGAAGATCTATTCCTTTGTCTTTTACACATCCATATTAGAAGAAACTAGACTTAATACCAACTACTAAAGTTGAAACTACTGAGTTAAGTTGAGATGAAGATGATTTTTAAATGTTTTAATAATAATGATTACACTAGAAATTTATAGATTTTGAAGAAGTTTAAAGAACTAGTAGATCCAACATAAACTTTTCTTATTGAGCTAGAAGTTAAAGCTAAAACTCAAGGTCAATCTTCTCCAAAAGCAGATACTTCTACACATTAAGATCCATCCAAATTTGAATATATATCATCTACACAAAATTTTCATTCTCCATACATCTTATCTTCAAGTAAGATTTCTATACAATCTAAAGGGCTACCAAAAAAAAAAAAAAAAAGACGCATCAATCTCAAATTCATAAGCATACTTCTTTCATTGATTCATTTCCACAAGGATTGAGGCTATATATTCATCATGTTAAAGATGTTGCTGCTGATAGTAATTGTGGTTTTCATGTTGTGGTTGATTTGATTGGTTTTAGTGAGGATAATTGGATGCAAGTCAGGAGGGACTTAATTGATGAATTACAAAACCAGTTTGATAACTATACCTAAATATGTAAGTATACAGTAGATCAAATGAGATTCTACAAACACGTTCATATTTGGATGCAATCCATCAAATGACTATTGGATGACTTTTCCTAAAGCAAGATATCTTATTGCTTTTAAATATAATGTTATGCTGATATTCATATCTCAAATTCAATGTCTTACCTTTTTTCCACTCATATCAACTCCATTACCACAGCCCTCTCAGAAGATTATTACAATTGGATTTATTAACAACAGTCACTTCATACAAGTATTTTTTTTTAGACTTTTTGTTAACAATTATTATTTCATACCACGACCCTCTAAAAAAGGAAAAAAAGAAATTTTTTTAACAATTGTTAACCATGATTTTTTTAATATTTTACTTTTTTAATGCAGGTATTCATGAATCCAGGTTCACTAATGCCAGTGATAACAACTGGTTGGTTAAAATATCATGCTTCTACAGCAGAAGGATGGGCAACTCTATATGACAAGAACATTATTGCTTTTAAAGATTTATCACTGAATGTTGCAAGCAAGGAGACAATTGGCTTGGATAATTAATAAGTGTTTCCATTATTCATTTTTTTTTTCAAATGATTTGGTCAAGTTATTATGTAATAATTATTTAAGCTTATATACTATTTAGAACAACTTTAATGTCTCATACGATGTTGAGATTTTATTTATAACAACCCATAACAACTTTATACTACAATATTAGTAAATAAAATAGCTTTGATGTTTCAAAGAAAATAATTTTATTCATTCAGTAAAAATAACAAACTCTTAGAAGAATATTTACAATTATTCTGAAATACATAATTTCTCAAATTTGTAAACACCACACAACTGGTCAAGATACTCAAAGGACCAGAAAAGATAATTTCTCCAATTTGTAAATACATAATATCTATCAATGAAGCAAGTCTTGATTGATTTGGAACATAAAACTGATTAAATACTCAAAGAACCGGAAAAGCCAATGCAATTGAAGCTAACTATGATTTTTAAGTACGTATTTTCTCAAATTTGTAAACACCGCACAACCCCATGCTGAAGAAGATTATAGAAAGCACTTGTCAGTATTGACATACCATAAATGGAATCCACAAATTGCAATTGCAAGAAATAAAACCCGCAATTGCAAGAAATGAAACCCAAAATTATCACGCGTACCTCTTTGGCTATATTCTTGTATTCCCTCACTTACCCTCGGCTTGACAGGCTTAATTAGCATGATACTACGATTCTTTAGGACCATCTCGACATAGTTAATGGTCCATTTCTTGGTGCAATTATCAAGTTCTTTTTCATGGTTAAGACAGTGATTATTAGATTCTTTTTTTTATTATTTAAAATTTTTATAAGTTTTATAGGTGGGTGCATGAAAAAAGATAAAAATTATGATAATGGTAAATTAAGGATTAAGTGGGGTATATTGAGAGATAAAATTAATTTAAAACTTTTAAATACTAAAAACTTTTAATAATGGGTAAAATATGACCACTCAATAAAAAAAATAAAATAATAGGATGGGGCTAATTGAACCTACCGGAATATTAAGTAAACCCATTTATTTAATAGATCGGGTTAAAAAAATTTAAACTTTTATGTTTTACTTTACAAACCCATTTTAGTACCAAATATACCCTTACACACACACACTCACACACACACTCTCTCTCTCTCTCTCTGTGTCTGTGTCTGTGTCTGTGTCTGTGTCTCTGTCTCTCTCTCTCTCTCTACAAACTCTTTTTTTCACATATGGAACATATATATATGTATGTATGTATGTATGTATGTATATGTGTGTGTGTGTGTATATATACATATACTGCTAAATAATAATAGTTAAGGTAAGGTGAAACTCTTCGTACGTAGAAAAATATAATTTAATCAAATTATGTTTTTAATTATATAAATTAAATTATTTTCTATTTGATTTTTTTCATATTTTATATTTTTAAATTTTGATTTATTATAGTCAAACAAGAGAGTTTTGCACAATAAATTTTTAATATCTTAGTGTAAAGTATGATAAAAATGGTATTTTGACTTAATGTAGACAAATCAAATTTTGGCTCACTAAGTACTTAATTCATAATAAAATTTATACAATTAATCTCTTGGACAATAAACAAAATAAAAAGAAAATAATTTATTAAGTTATATCTACTACCAAGAGTAGATCTATAACCCTAACTAATTTATTTTCATATTTTCACTTAAACTAAATAACATGAATTTAAATTATATTTTTTAGTTTTTATATAAATTAAAAGAAATTAAAAATTTAAATTTTTTCTCTGTGGATTAACCTCAGACTCACCGAGCTATATGATGATAAAATACTCTTATACTTGGGAGTAACCAATACTTTTGAGTCGTGTCAATACTTATATTTCTATAAATAATTTCTAAACTACATATTGCCAACATTTAAATCATAATCTAAGGAGTTAACTACCATTTGGACCTCTTTAGTATCATCATCTTGTAAAGAATCTGCATCACTATCACTGTCACATTGGTTGCCCTCACTGTTCTCATTATCATTGTTGTCCTCAACATGCACAATATCATCAACAGACACAATAGTTGGTTCTTATACAGTAGGTTCTTCACCACCACCATCACTAGCAATCCCTTTGTCTGACCAGTTTAATAGCAATTATCTTCAACAAGCATAGTATGTGGTAATTGCACAGTAGGTTCCTCACTATCATCATCATCATCATCACTATCATCACTATCAATTCTTTTGCTTGACCAATTTGATAACAATTTGTCTTCGTCTTCAATTGAATGGTTAACTTTTGGTGCACCTTGGTGTACTGTCCATTAGAAGGATAATTCAACATATTTATAACTTCTGAAGGCAGTTGTATTCCCAAGTTAAACATTATTTATTGTGTTAAATGAAGCCTCTGCACATTGACGACATAAAACTGGCACAAATTCAACTTCAAATGTATTTAATCCCATTCAGTTATGTATCCCAAATAAGAATTTCAGCCTAAAATTAGAATATAACATTTTGTTCTTTGGATTCATAACATTTAACAAGATTTTTCCAATTTCATTTAACCTGTATACACCAGTTATCTTTAATGCCTCAGCCTTTATTCTATAAACAGTATAATCTTCAGAGTGAATCAAACCAAGATGGTGATTTTCTCTTTTGAAATAAATCACTAAGTCCACTAGAGACAAGCAAGCACGCAAGCACACATTAATAAACCTTTTCAAAAACAAAATAGGAAATAAACACAATATAATACTCAAGCGAGCACACGTTAGTCACGTTTTAAAAAAACCCCCAATTTGTTCAACTCAAAACATATAATTGCAAATGAGTATTTCAATTAACATACAAAAACAACCCCTTAACATACAAAAACCAGAAATACAATTTATCATTTAAATGCACTTCACTTCAATTAACACACAAAAACATTACCCATATAAACCACAACCCATTTTGCCATTTCTATATTCTAGGGTTTGCAGCAAAAATTTACTTAACACAAATTCAAATAATTTCTTGCAATTTCTTACATCTATTGATTAGATAAGAGATATATTACATTAAACAAGTTTGATATATGAACATACCCAACAACCCAATGCTTCACTTACTATCTTTCAGTAAAATTAGCTTACCTTTTGGATCAAACTCTAAATCAAACTCCATGATGTTAGCTACACTTGTTTCACGATTAAATATTGAATGTATTTAATTAAAAGCTAGCGGAAATGAGCGGAAGTGGTTGCTTATTTTGTTGTTAGATCTTCTTATATATATGAAAACTTTCTCTTTAAGATGTGGGAATGGCTAATCTTTCACCTTATTTTTTTTCTTTTTTTTTTCTCTAAGTTACAGTGAAATGACATTGTTTCACAATTGTTTTTAAAGTTTCGGTGAAATGACAACATTTCTCATAGATGAAACGACATTGTCATCCAATGAAACGACATCATTGTCCAGTCATACATTGTTGTTTCACCTAAATAGTATGACATATCATTTTTTATCAGAGCTTCTTCTATCTTAAAAGACTATATTACACTTATGATGTCAACAATTACAAATGGTAGCTAACAGATCAGTGGTCGGCAGATGTATTTTGTCAACTTAGGGTAAACGACTGATACACTCTTAAAATGTTGTAGTATATTTGATAACTGAACAAATTATGGGTATACAAATGATAATTTTAATTTTTATAGTTATCTTATAAAAAAATGAAATAAAATTGTGAAATAAATTAAAAGTACTTTAGACAATTTAACTGTTTAGAAAAGCTCTACAACCTCTACTCCTAAAGGTTTAAAATTTTAGCTTTTACTAGTAGAGGCGGAATAATTAATTTAATCACTAAAAACTCTAATTAAATAAGTATTTTTGGGTATTGGATAAGCCATACTAAATATATGCTTAATGGATAAATTAATAAAATTTAGGGCTTTTATAGAGGTTTACAAGGAATATTTGACTTTTTAATTATAGTATATTAATTCTAATGTAAAATAGAGATTCTATACGATTGAAATTGTTAATTTTAATGGTTTTACAAGAATTAAAAGGAAAGTATAATATTAAATAGAGAATTTGCAAAGATTTGATAGTTTATTTAGAAAAAGATAATTATAAAATAATAATAAATTGAAAGAATAACAATAATTTTGGAATTCATGTTCATTTTTATATAGAAAATAATAATTTATCACAAATGTGGAGCCTCCTAATATAGTTGGGCCCTAAGCAACCGTATAAGTTTATAAGTGACGAAGTCCAAATCACAAATTTCACCGATAAAACCCATATTATGAAAAGCAACACTTAATTGCTAGCCTTCTCACCTCGACTGACGAGTAAAGTTCTTTCATATATATATATATATATATATACTATTCTACTCAAACTGTGCCTATAACCCACAATAGAGCAATTTCTAGTTAAATTTGTCAACTGTTGGATTGTTAGTGTAATATCCCAAATCTCCTAAGGGTATTTAAGTCTTTTTAATTTTAGTGATCCTTTTTACCCTAGTATAAATAGAACAAGATGTCTTTTTCATTAAAAGAGAGAGAGGAAAAGAGGGATCGGTTGAAAAAGAGAGATGGAGAGACAAGAGAGAAAAGAAAAGAAAAAAGAGAAGAAGAAAGTCTTCTTCTTCTTCTTCTTAGTTTTTGCCATAGACAACACATGGGATCAAGTTGTTATTGTTGGGAGAAGTTTTGGAGGTACGTTTTAATTATTGGTTTCTATTAAATTGTTGTGGAGAAGCATGATTACAATAGAAGTAGAAATCAAAGATTTTACATAAATATGCTGACAGTGAATTATCACGAAAATCATAGTAATTTGTACAAATTGATTTTGATTTTGATTTTTGGGTATGTTAAACTAGACATCGTCTAATATGTTTTGAAACTTGTTTCAAGTTAATCGGATAAGATTTCAATTAATTATGATTTTTTAAAGTCAAGTCTGAAAACCTGGAAATTTATGATTTCAGTGAATTACGAAATTATTTCTACCATATCTAGACTTCTTCAAAAATTATGAAAATTTAGACCAATAATTTTTATATATGTCTAGTACCATTGCTCAAGAGGACACACGGAGCCGCTCTGATACCATAATGTCATGACCCAACCCAGACCTGGCAAGATATTGTCCGCTTTGGGCCTTAACAAGGCCCGCACATATTTGTTTCTAGGGCGCCCATACACCCCAAAACGCGTCTTGTCAATTAAGGTGTGGATCACCCCTTATAAACCCAGCTTCTCTCCCGTGATTTGCCGATGTGGGATTCGCCTAGGGTGTTAAACAGTTTTCTATTTTGAACACACTTGCTTTAAAAATACAAAACAATTTATTTCTTTATCATAAAATCATGAAAATTTCCAGAATCATACTAGACATATATAAAAATCATTGGTCCAAATTTCATAATTTTTGAAGAAGTCTAGATATGGTAGAAATAATTTCGTATTTCACTGAAATCATAAATTTCTAGGTTTTCAGACTTGACTTTGAAAAATCATAATTAATTGAAATCTTATCCGATTAACTTGAAACAAGTTTTAAAACATATTAGACGATGTCTAGTTTAACATACCCAAAAATCAGAATAAAAAATTTGTACAAATTACTATGATTTTCGTAATAATTCACTGTCAATATATTTATGTAAACTCTTTGATTTCTACTTCTATTGCAATCATGCTTCTCCACAACAATTTAATAGAAACCAATAATTAAAATGTACCTCCAAAACTTCTTCCAACAATAACAACTTGATCCCATGTGCTCTCTATGGTAAAAACTAAGAAGAAGAAGAAGAAGACTTTCTTCTTTTTTTTCTTTTTTTTTCTCTCTTGTCTCTCTGTCTCTCTTTTTCAACCGATCCCTCTTTTCCTCTCTCTCTTATAATGAAAAAGACATCTTGTTCTATTTATACTAGGGTAAAAAGGATCACTAAAAATTAAAAAGACTTAAATACCCTTAAGAGATTTGGGATATTACAGTTTTCCTCTCCATCTAATGGTCAATTCACCATAAGACAAAAGAGATGTGGTCATTTACCATTATGGCCAACTAGCTGGACACAAAACCTTAATATACAAACATATCCTAGCATCCAAAAGGAAGAATGAAAAAAATTAATATAACATTTTTAATAATCATGGTGATTCAATTATTTCTGTCCTAATTTAAATTTAATTGATATGTAATATGTATCATTCATTTATTAGATAATGAATTTTATAACTTATAAAATTAATATTGCACGTCATTATAACTCAAACGTTGGAATCTTAAATATTTTTCAAAAAAATAATTGGAACCTCTAACCTTTAATCTCACTCTTAAATTTTTAATTATTTTATCTTTGTTTATTTTATATTTGTATATATAAATAATAAATTGGAGGTTTTTTTTTTTTTAAATTTATTGAGTTACACAAATTATAAATTCAAACTATATGCTTTTATTAGTGTGAAAAAAATAAAAAAAAAAATCTTGCTAAGTTACATGATAACTTACAACAAACTTAAATTAGTAACCAATCATAAGTATTTCACTAACTAGCATATTCTTATTACTTCTTTTAGGTAGATATAAGTTACATATAGCCAAACTCATAAAAAAATTACAAACAATAAATGTAATCTTATCCAAGAAAGATTTAATTAATTAATTAATCAAAATATTTATAACCTCTAATTTAAGGTTACATCTTACGTACATAAACCAAAATCCAAGAACTTATATTCAATATGAAAAAGAGAAGAAAGATAGTAAATTCATTCATTTGAAGTGATATTTGGGGAGATCGAAGCATTCTCAAGTGGACTTTTAAGAATTGAAATAGGAGGATCATCCCACCAATTTAAGTATTAAGATTAACCCCAAATTAGCAAGACAATCAGCCACTAAATTGCCCTATTTGAAGGTGTGTGAACTAGTAACGTGCATCCTACGAATTCTGCTCAAACAATCAACCATCTGATATGCTGACACCACAGCTTGAATTTGGCATTTGTAAGACACGCTAAAGTTGAAGACAAGTCACTCTCCAAATAAAATTCCATCCATGATGTAAGCTCAATAGCCTTTAAAATGGAATGATGGCCAAGAGGCTGCATAAAACAACCTCAGAAAGCACCATTAATCCATGAAACATAGCACCAAAAGTTGGAAGGCCTGGTTGCCAACCCGTCTCTATTGATTTTGATCAAAGGAACTCTTAGTGAATGTCAAAAGATAGTGATGATAGATGAGAATGGATGCCTGGCACAAGGTAAATGAAAAGTGGAATAAATTGGCCAAGATGCATCACCACTACATGGACTGATCACTCCAAGAAAGCTAAGGTGGCTAGTAATTAGAATATTTTTTTTTGGTTGAAATTGCAATAAGTGATTGTGAAATCAAAGGCAATTTCGTGCTTTTCAGATATAGTAAATTGCAACATTACAACAAACACTACAACAAAAAGAGGTATATTTGACATTTATTATTTGATAGTTTTTATAAATTGTCACAGATATTTAGCACTTTATTAGATATTATGTATGCTTAAAAAGTAAATGACAGTTAGTGCAAGCATAAAACAAAATTTGATGGTGTTGTAAATCGTGATTTGTGGATATGGATTCCACCAATTGGAAGTGCTCCCCCCATTTATGTTCTTCTATTATTAACAAATGGAATTACTCTCCCATTAATGTTCTTATATTATTAACAAATGTAAGTGTTCCTCCCACTAATGCCTATATATTGCTCTTCCTCTGCTGATAACATTAGAATTTATTTCTCTCTTAGAAACAAGCTTATCAATTGCCTCAAGCTTGCGTCTACTAAAATTTATATTGTTTTAATTCATTGGTGATTCCACATATGTACCAAGGGGTGTACCAATTGAAAAGGTTTTTGCATTCAAATTTATAACACGTTATCAGCACGATCTCGCTATGGTACAAGAAGTATTCTATCCCCTTACTCTTTTATTTTCCACAGATTTATTTAAAATTATTCTTACAAATAAGGCTAATTATTTACACTGTTATCAATATTTATTATACTAATATTTATTTATTTGTTTGTGATAATGTCTCACTTGACAAAATTATAATTTAACACCTTGGACAAATCTGGCGAAATTATTTATCTTGGATCCTAGATGCTGAAATTCTTCTTGATGCTAATAAAAATAGTAATGACTCATCCCTTCAGGATTTAGCTAAGGCTATGATTGTTTTATGCACCATTGTTGAGTGTTAGAAAATGCATATTTATAAAGGAGAAAATCGTCATTTTAGATTTCAAGTCTTACTAATAACCCTTATTTTTATGTATTTAAGCTTCTTGTAATTTAATTATGTGTGTTTTATTTTAATTAAGTATTTTATGTATTTTAGGGGCATCATGGTCATTTCACAATGAACGAGAGATCAGACGACAAAACAGACATCACTTTTGAACTCAGGACGGTCGAAAACCTTAGGAGGAGCATAAAAGAAAAAATAGTACTATTCACATGTGCGGTACTGTTCACATGTACGATACTGTCTACGTTACTGTTCACGACACTGTTCACATAGACGGATCGATGACGTGGCATTGACCGATGATGTGGCATTGACTGATGAGGTCTCACGATCCTGTTGGACTAAAATTCTTATGCACTGTTGATTGGTAACGTGGCAGCATGTTAGTGGACCAAAAATTACGCGTACGGTACATGCATTACACAAGATTATTTTCAACCAAACCGCGTTACTGTTCAAGCCGGGTCAAACCGTGTTACTGTTCAAACCGCGTGGTCAAACCGGGTATTGTTGACTGATGACGTGGCGCAATCCTGAGCGTCCAAACTGTTTTTAATCCGATGGCCATGATTTACTCAATGTATCTATACAAAAAGGGTCTACCCCCTTAATTTGAGACCTCTGAATCCATTTTTGGACTCCATTTTCTGTAATTCCTTCTCCATCTTGTATTTTCTACGTATTTTAATAAATTCTCATTTTGCCCATAGTTCAATTATGAGTAGCTAATTTTCTTTCAAGCTTGGGTTGAAGGTGAAGTCTCAACATGTGTCATGGGCTTTATTTGGTAAATTTATTTTTTTTCCCTCTAATTTTTGTGGATGATTTGACTTTTCGTCGATAAATAATAATAATCTTGTCTAGATACCGCCCTGGTTACACCGGTTCCCTAGTACAAAGTTATTATTATTTGGCACGATAAGCCCTTAGCACCATATTGATTAGAGTGTGGTTCATGAGGTGTGGATTCCCCCCTCATGATTTAATTGGCATTAATAAGGAATATTTAGCTCATGGTGCATGTTGATACGGATCCAGATACCCAAGTACGTCATTTCAATAGAATTCTCTTCAAATTATTCTCGCCATTTCAATTCTAATTTTAGGATAATCCAAATCATTTTCACAAAAAATCCAACCACCCATTTAGAAAATTAATTCTACACACAATTAAAATCCACCTCCCCGTGGGATCGACACTCGACACCATTGATCTATACTACAATAGATTCGTGCACTTGCGAGTTCAATAAAATTTGCACAACAACCATCTCCACCAATTATTGAAAACAAAACCTCTCACTATAAAAGACTTATATGTTCTCTGTAATAATTTGTACGAAAGATACGGTTATTTAAGGTCAGTAATTCTTCCAAATGCTCATAGTGAATGGAATGACCTTAGGCTACAAGACTTTAAGTCAGTATATGAATATAATTATGCTTTGTATAGAATTACTTCACAACTAAAACTTTGTGGAGAAAATATTATTGATGAGGATATGTTGGAAAAATATGTACAAAATTTCATGTTTCTAACATGGTTCTATAACAACAATATAGAGTCTGTTGGTATACAATTCTGACTTGATTGCATGCCTTCTTGTAGCAGAAAAGAATAATGAATTATTAATGAAAAACCATCAAGCCCATCCTACTAGTACAAAACCAATTTTTGAAGTAAATGTTGTCCCACATAATCGTGATGACAATTATGAAAATGAGCGTAGCCATGGCCGCGGTCGTGGCTGTTATTGAGGCTGAGGTCATAATAAAAAATTAATTATTATCGACCTCGTGGTGGTTATAAGGACCATAAAAAAGGGGAAAATGAGGAGAGAACATTAGCCTAACATAATCTTCAAGAAAACACTTGTGATATATTTGGAATGTCTTGTCATTTTTTGAGACAATGTCATATTCCCAAACATCGAGTGGATATATTCAGGTATCCCTAAAATCAACGGGAAATAATGTTGAAACAAACTATGTTGATGATTCGAATCCAGTGGAACGTTAAACTTTGAACGTTGAAACAAATTGTTTCTTATATTATTAAGAAATATAAGTGTTCCTTCTACTAATGCCTATATATTGTGCTCTTCCTCTACTAATAAAATTACAATTCATTTCTCTCCTAAAAAAAAACTTATCAAATTCCTTAAGCTTGCTTCTCCAAATTTATAACAAACGGTTTTTAAATTAAGCATTAGGTATTAAATTATTAAAAAAAAGCCAATTTGTCTTATTAAGTGAAAAATAGTAAAATACTACTTAAAAAGTGAAAAATAAAACAAATAAACAATTGACTCTTCCTATTCTATTTTTCTTCTTCACAAAATACAAAACACAAATTCTTTTTCACAAAAAGATGAATAAACAAAGGTCGTTGTGGGCCGTCATCATTTCTCTTCTTTGATCAAAGCTTCTCCACAACCAATATTAAAGTGTCAAGCCTCTATCTTCTGAATCAGACCCTCTTAGACTCAAATTTCATCTCCATTCTCTCTTGAAGACAAATGCACGAAGAAGTTTAGCTTACTTCAGCTTCATTTGCTTCTCAAATTTCAGGTGTTTTTTTCCTTTAATTTTGATTTTTTTTACTTCTCTCTTTCTAATTTTGATAATTTTAGGGTTATACTTGAATTAATTTATTTTTAATCAATCTAAGGTTGATTTAATTTGTTTAAGTCTCATATCTATTCCCATTCAACAAATAATGAACGCACATATAATTTTCATTTTCATTCTCATTTCGAAAGAATCAATTTATTTTATCTTTGGTTAGTGCACTTCTCTTCAATTTTTGTTTAGTTAACCTAAAATATTACTTTCATTCTTCTCTTCAAGCAAATTATAGTGTTTCTCCTTTAATTGATTACATTGAGAACAATATTTTCTCCTTGATTCCATTAAGAACGACATTGATTTAAGGTAATAATTGAATGTATAATATTTCCAGTTAAAATTACTTAAGCCTTATAATAGTAATACAAATTTGAGATTTATATTATGTTGAAATGATTTTAGAGTGTTTTGCTATTTGAATGCACATTACTTTTTTATTAAATGTCCTTTTAAAAGAATATTTTTATTTTTAGCAAACATTTTACCAAAATGTCTCTCATAATAGTATTATACTGCACTTTGCTTTAATTTGTTCTGTTTCATACTTTTTAACAATCGAAAATTACAGAGTTGCAACAGTTTTCAAATTGCTTGCAGATTAGAAGTAATGTTAATTTGTGCTGCAACAGTTCAATAGGCTAAGCACAAGTTAGGACTTTGGTTGCTCAATTAATGAAGCCACTCATCAGACTTGAATTTATATCTATTGAATCAATAAAAATATTTAATGGAATCAATCCTAAAAGCTTCATTTGATTTATAATAAACTACAAATATTTATTTATGACATTTGTTATATTCTTGACAATCGTAGAGATACAGTAGCAGAATCTATATTGGGGACATACTAGTTGCTTAATTAGTCAAATTGTGATATCATTGCCTTTTTTTTGGGTTGATTCTGTAATTTTATGGGTTGAAAAAGAGCTTCGAGTAGACGACCATCAAATATATAAGCTTCATTTAATGGCATTCAACAAAATGGTGAAGCTGCTAATACAATAAAAATGATTATTGATGCATTTGACATATGTAATGATGATCCTAAGTCTTTTGAAACTCTACTTAAAGATGCTGGAAAAACCTTTGTTTCCTAGTTGTGTGAAATTCACTAAGTTATATGCCTTACTAAGACTTTACAACATTAAAGGAAAAAATAGATGGTCAGATAAAAGTTTTTCAGACTAAGTTGTTTATCAAATATGCTTCCTGATAATAATGAAATATCTTGTCCATATATGAAGCAAAGAAGACTATGGTTGCATTAGGCTTAGTATATGAAAAAATACATGCAGTGTCTTAATGATTGCATCATGTATACAAAAGAATACAAGGATTTATCTACAAGTTGCACTTGTGGAGTGTTAAGATAGAAGAGTACCAAGAAAAGTAGAGGAATTCCTACTAAAATGTTGTGGTATTTTCCTCATATACCAAGGTTTAAGAGGATGATTCAATCTCTTCGAATTACAAAAGACTTAACTTGGCATGCTAATGAAGAATGATTGATGGCAAACTATGTCACCCAGTTGACTTACCATCATGAAGGCTAGTAGACAAAAAATGTGCCAAATTTTAGCACAGAAGAGAAATCTTTGGCAGACTATTTTTGCAGGTGGGATAAATCCCCATAAAAACCTTTACAATACATATAGTTGTTGGCCAATTGTTATGATTACTTATAGCCTTCACTTTGGTTGTGCATGAAGAAAAAATTCTTGATGTTGACTATGTTAATATCTAGTCCAAGATAGCCCAATAATGATATTGATGTCTATCTAGCACCTTTGATTGATGACTTGAAAACTTTATGGGAAGTTAGTGTAGAACTTTATGGTGCTTATAGACAAGAGTTATTTACCTTACGGGCTGTGTTATTATGGACACTTAATGATTTTCCTACATATGGGAACTTGTTTAGTTGCTTAGTTAAAGGATATTTTGCATATCTTATATGTGGGGAAGATACACAATCCTATAGACTTAAGCATGGGAAAAAAAATTGTGTACATGCATATAGACAATATCTCCCAAAATCTCACTTGTTTTAAGATTTGACAAAGGCTTTTGATGGTAGAGCAGAAAGAGACTTTCCTTTCTAAGTAATTAAGCGATGAAAAAAAATTGTTGGAAAAAGAAATCAATATTCTTTTCTTTCGATTATTGGAAACATTTTCATGTTCACCATATATTGGATGTAATTTACATTGAAAAAAATATGTGCGAGAGTATATATAGTACGTTATTGAACATTCCTGGAAAAGCAAAAGATGAACTTAATTCTCAGTTGGACCTTGTTGATTTCAATATTAGGAAAGAGTTAGAACTTGTTGTTGAAGGGAATCACACTTATTTATTCGCTGCATGTTATTCCTTCTCTAGAGTGGAAAATGTAATGTTTTGTGAAACATTATTTAATCTCAAGTTTCCTAAAGAATACTGATCGAACTTTGAAAACCTTGTATTAGTGAGTGATTTAAATTATTGGGTTGAAATCTCATGATTGTCATGCTTTGATGTAACAACTCCTACCATTAACTATTTGAGGAATTTTTGCATAACATGTTAGATATGCCATCACTAGACTTTTCTTTTTCTTCAATGATCTTTGTTTGAAAGTTGTGGATGTAGAGAAGTTAAACCAAATACAAAAGGATCTTGTGGTCCAAATTAATTTATTTGATATGTATTTTCTTCATGAATTTTTTGATATCATAGTTTATTTAACTATGCATCTTGTTAGAGAAAGTCAGATTATGCGGACCTATATATTTTAGAGGGATGTATCCATTTGAAAGATTTTTAAAGGATCTAAAAGGGAATGTGCGGAATAAGAATCGTCCTGAGGGTTGTATTGTTGATGTTACATTGTACAGGGGCAATTGAATTTTGCACAGAATGTTTACCCTATGTGGATCCAATTGAAATTCCAGTTGCAAGGAAGAATAAAATAGAAAATAAACTGATGGTCCATTCCTGGTGGTTGTTTAATTAATATTGATCATGAAGAATGGAAGCAAGCACACCATTATGTTTTATGGAACACAGAAGAAGTTCAACCTTATGTTGAGTGAGTTTTCCTATCTTAACTCTATTTTAAAACATGTTAGATTCATCACTAATATATTCTTTTTATTATGAATCTTAATCTTAGAATGCATATGATATGGTCGAAAATCTTATTACTCTTGCCAATCTAAAAGTTATAGGGTTTGCATAATCCACCGCTATTGTACTCTTTCATACAAAAAGGTCATTGGGATGCATTTGTTAATGATCAATTATCTAAAGAATCTATTTTTGGAAATTATCTCTCCCAACAAAGATCAAAATATTTATTGTCGAGCTTTTTCCAACATTCTGCCCACTAATTTAAATTTACATAACAGAAAGCTTCCAGTTGCTCCTACATGCCCTTGTTGTGGTTTTGATTATGACGATACATATCATGCCTTGGTGGGGTGTAAACAAGTGAAAAAAGTTTAGAAGGTGACGAGGTTCTATTCTAGCCTCAATAGTACAATGCCAATGGAGTTTTCTAATATTTCCATTCATATTGCATCACTTTTAACAAAAGATGAATTTGAGGAATGGGTGGTTTTTTGCTGTTCGATTTGGTTAGCGAGGAATTATCTATCCCATGGTAATGTTGTTCGTGAGCCGCAAGACGCTGTCACTCAAGCTGAGAATGTATTGGCTTCACTTAGAGCAAGTACAACGTAAGGTCAAGTCGATAGGAGTTTTAAGACAAATAACCCAAGGCAGACTTGGCAAAGTTTGCCCCAGCCATGGTATAAAGTGAACGTCGATGCAATTGTCCGTTCCAAGGTTGATCATACTGGAATTAGAGTCCTAGTTCGCAATTCAGCAGGTGACGTTATGACAGCCTCCATTTCCCAAGTACCTTTTTTGGGAGATGTAGAATTTGTGGAAGCCCTTGCTCTGCAGAAAGGACTTAGGCTAATGAGCGACATTAGGTTGACTCCAGCCATAATCAAATTTGATTCTCTTAATGTAATTAATCTCATTGGAAACAAAATTGCAAGCAGGTGCGAAGTGGGGTGGGTAATCTCTAAAATACAAGAAGCTCTGACTTCTTCGCATAGCACTGTAAAAGTGCTCTTTGCTCCACGAATTTGTAATGAGGCGGCGCATCATCTTGCGAAACTAGCTCTCTGTCATCCTATAGAGCAAGTATGGATAGGGGAAGCTCCAAGTGAGATTTCCACTTATGTATCCAAGGATAAAAATATGTAGTTTTTCCAATCAATGACATCCCAGTTTAAAAAAAAAAAATTATCTAAAGAATCTAAGGTAATCTTTTATTATTGTGAACATTACTTTTCAAAATTGTTTCTTTATAATTTCATTTATGTCAATGCTAATAAACATATGTATGATATACATTTGACACTTAGTGGCCTTCAAAAAGAAAGACGAGCACTAAATCTTTACAACTCAGTCGAAAAGGTTATATTGGATTAGAAGAAGAAATCGTAAGTATTTTTTAAATAAAAATGATAATTATCTTTAGCACTTGATGTATGTTTAACATTGGTCACAATGTTTGATGTTAGTTGAATTTTTTTGAGTTTTATCAGGTTTTGAATGTTGTAAGATATATATAATGTGCAGCTCAAGACAAAGAATTTCACTATTGTAATTTTATTTTCTTAAAAAAATTATAATCTTTGATATTTTTTTCAAGTCATTTGTATTTGGCAAATTTGAAGGCATTTTTGAACAGTGTCACATGTATATGATTATTATTAAGTATCATACACATTTCACTATCTTATATTGTGAAAAATATTTGATTATTATTTATTGACAAAAATTAATGACAAGTTTACTAAATGTCAAATAAGCATATTTCGTACAGGAATACTTAGCACTTTTCAATTGTTGAATATACCTTTCTTTGACAATTTTTAAATATTAATTATTCCCTTATGGACCTACATAATATAGGTGGTTTTTTGATACTACCATTTACCTGAAAAGTTAAACAAAATTTTATTTTCTTTTTCGGCCCACATTAATTTGATAATTAGATTTTTTTTTTTATAATTCTCATTTAAACACAAGTGTAAAATGTTTTCTGAATAAATTTTATTTGGAGGTAAAAAAAAAATTAAAATTTAACTTGTTACTTGCATTCCACACTGATCAAGATTAATAATGTCCATTAAAAAAAATTTATAAAGAATTTAACTTAACCGTTATTTTTTTTTTTTTGGAAAAATAGATGGGCTCCTTACCCGTGATTTGTCAATCGTGTGATTCACAAGAATTGTTCAAGGGGGAACAGAAATCTAATTCGTTTGGATCTGTTAAAAATTTTATTTTGTAGAAGTACCAAAATACTTATAAATCCGTTTTAACTTCAACTTTTTTTAAATTTTTTCACAAAATTCAATATTTTCAAACTATTTAACAGTAATATTTTATTAATGTGATTATTATCTATTAGTCCTCAACTAAACTAAAAAATGTCTTTGGAGCATGATAATGCCATAAAATTTATTGATTGTCAAATTTATGCTATAGTCTCGAATGCAAACTAGAAGAATAGAGGAATTAGAGAAGTACACATGAATTGCTCAAACATTTTTTTTTAATTACATTGATATTACAATGACTATTGTTGATATTACATTAGATTACAACTGATATTTATAATCAGATTATTGCTGAGACTAGTTTACAGTATTTTTATGAAGTGTTCCCCAAATTTTAATTGTTATTAATATTCAGGGGACGCTTACTCTACTCATATTTCGTTACAGAGAAGAGTGCCTCCACTCAGTTAATTCATGATTGAGGAAAGAAGTTATAACTTAATTTCTCGAAGATTGAAAGTATAATTTGCTTTTTCTTTCTTTTTCTCTATTTTTTATTAAGAGCAAATGGCTAAGAAAAATTAGATTAATTGAAAAAGATTTAATAGTACACAACAAAAATGGGGATTGATTAGGCAAACAACAAGGCCAAATAACTATCAGAAAAAAGAAAAAAAAAAAAAGTAGGGCCGAAAAGATCAAGTCTTATATACGATTAATGTAGCAGCCCAGGGAAGACCAACTTATATTATTAGTTAGAGTCCATCCTCAGAATTGATTACCCTTTCGTGTTCTAAGTCTTTCCCTCCTGTGAAAGTGAGAATAATATTGGTTTGTCTTGTTAAGATAAGTAGTACGCTATTGTGTTGTTAATCTACTTTTGGTAAATACTTGCAATAGTTGTTAAAAGTATAATTTTGTAGTGCGTACAGAATTAAATTCTTGATTTATTGAGCGTTTCAATTAAATTCCAGGTTTTGAGTGGAAGAAGGGAAAATGGATCAAGGATACTCAGCTAACAAGAAGCCCACGTTGGCTGCTTCTGAAGATAATCAATGTCGCTCAGTTTCAGGATTCCATGTTTTGCAGAGGACTCAGGCTCGCCTTTTGCTGAGGATGATATTAAAGTGAAGTTTCAGCATATGTTGGGTGAGATGGGTTAATTTCATTTTACTCCCTTATTAGATTGACATATTTCAATTTACCCTCTAAAAGTATGAAAACTTCAATCTACCTCCAAATGCCGTTTTCTCTTAGTTAATTTTAACGATCCAAAGGATAAAATAGTATTTATACATTTTGTGCTAGGGTCAACTGAATAATAAAAGTCAAATATCTATTTTTTTACTTTTATTCATACCCGAGTGTTTCAATAAATTAAAGCATGCACCTAAATATTTTAATAAATTTCACTTTACACCCAAATAGCTTATTATTTTAAAATTATTTATTTTTTGTTCAATTTTTATGATACATACAATCATTTGAAATTTTGAATGGTTGCTGCTAAAAGCAGGGGCGGACCCAAGACTTATTATTACTCAGGGCTAAATTTTAAAATTTATATTTTGAAGCAAACATACAAATTTATAAGTAGAAAGAAGTACATTAAATAAGGGGGAACACTAAGAACTCTATCCTCATAAATATCTACTATAAACAAAAATAATTATAAAAAAAGTAGAAAACAAAAGACAATTTAAATATCAAAACACTATTTTTCAATTATGAAATCTGACATTACAACCTATAATAACATGTAATTATATAAGGATTAAGAAATCAATTAAGAATTTCAAACTAAAATAGATTAATATATGTAATTATAATTAATTAAAAATTACAAGTAAAACTTTTATATTTGAAATCAAGTACTAAATTACCAAACTTAATAAATTAAACAATTAAAATTTATTCATCCACTCAAATTATAAAAGTATTATTAGTTCAAAGTTTTAATAATAAACTAAACTCAATTTAGCAAAAAAGTACTTGGATGTAGTTGTTTCATTGTCAAGTACTCTAACACTTTTTAAAGAACTAGATGTTGATGATCCTTCTATCAAAAGTTCCTTGAAATATTCAAATTTTATTTTTCAACTTGTCCTCCTAGTTAATGGAACTAAAAAATAAAGTTTGAAAATTCATATAAAAAATTTATGAAAATGTTGATAATTCTTACTATATGTTGTTTTTATAAGTATTTTTAATACCACTGATGATGTTATATTACATTGACATACTTTTTTTTTTCAATTAGAAGTTTTTTAAAATAAATTAAAGCAGTAATAAAATTTTAGCTCCCTAATATTTACAATCTATTCAATAAATATATAATTTAATCATTTTATAAAATAAGTTACTAATTTCAATTGAAAATAATATAATTGAATTAGGGACATATTTAAAAATAAAATAAAAACTCTATTGTTATATGAAATTGATGAAAACATAAGGGTAATTGAGTTAGGGACATATTTGAATATAAAATAAAAACTCTATTGTTATACTAAATTGATGAAATCATAAGGGTAACTGAATTAGGGACATATATGAAAAATAAAAATTCTATTATTGTACTAAATTAATAAAAACATAAGGGATATAAACGATTGTTTTTAGATTAGACCGGCCTGTTTTTAGCCCACGTATAGATCCGCCTCCGCCACTGGCTCAGAGCAGCAATACAGAAGAAGAAGAAGCAAGAAAAGAAGACAAACATTTAAAAAAATGATAAGAAGAAAAGCAGGATACAAAGAATGAAAGGAAAAAGAGAAAAATGAAGGAAAAATGAAAAAGAAATTGAACAAATGAATTACAATCCTTTAAAATTAAAACTAAAAATTTAAAATGTTATCAATTTTCTATTTTTAATATTTTAATCAAAATTTTTTTAAAGCAGAAATGTTTTTCTTTAATGCTCGAATTCTTGTAACGGCCTAAACCATAAAATTATCCATTTAATTCTCGCATTTCCAATTTCCGTTCAAATCTCTAGATAACATTTTATCAAACTCTTTAATTTGTTCTAACAATGGATTCAATATCCACAAAATTTCTTGCTAGTCCCAATCATAAATCAAAAATCCATTTCAAAGAACTAAAGATTCCTTTAGAAATGTAACAAAAATATAATCTGCTATCACAATTAGTTCTAAAAACAATCCAAATCAATGGACTCAAACCCTAGCTCTCAAATTAAAGCATTAATTAAAAAATAAATAAAAAAGAAAGAAAAGAAAAACAAAGGAAGAGCTTTTTTCCATCTAACTTGGAAAAAAAAAATGGTTTTTTTTTCCAAAACCCTAGCCACCATGCCGTTACCACTTCCATCTTCCATCGCTGCAATTCCGTCGTCCTTTCCACCATTAGACAACTCGAGAACAATTACTAGTCAAACCACAACCTTCTTCTGCCCTTGATTTGCCACGGCAACGTCACTCAAATCCTCCAAATTAGGAGCTACACCACCTATTCATAGCTGCCAAGCCAGCCATCACTGTTGTCAATCCAACCCACCATTTGATTCATTCGACTCCACTGAGCACACCTGAGCAAACAACATCCCCAATCACAGCCAAAACCTTGTGTTTGGTGGGAAGATTTTGGATGGTTTTTGGTTGGGGTTAACAGAGAAATGCATGTTTTATGAAAGAAGAGAAAAAGAAAAAAAGAAAAGAAACAAAGAAACAAAGAAGAAGATGAACAGGGAAGAGAACGAAGAAGATGAAGAAGGGAGAAAAAAATCGCCTTTTTTATACTTTTTTAGATTTAAATTTTTTAATTGTGTTATATACTTTAATTTTGATTATAATAATGTTGATTGAAGCAGAAAATTATTTGATTTGATGCAGAGAAGAAGAAAAAAGAAGCAAAAGAACATAGAATAGATAAAGAAACAAAGATTGAAAAAAAAAAGTAGAAGACAAAGAAATAAGAAGTAAAAATCGATTTTTTTATTTTCATTGTGGTGATATTATAAATAAAATTATTGATTATTATATTTTTTTTATAAATTAAAATATAAGAAAAAATAATTTAATTTTTTAGAGTCTTTTATTTTTTTTTATAAGGTATTTTCATTAATAAATTTATTTTTGTCATCTAACTTGAAATATATCAGACTTTATGGGGAAAAATAAAATTATCCTTGTTAACCCTATAGAATTGTTAGTTAGGGTTAGGGGCATTCTTGTATTTTATTAAGTCAACATCAGTCAACTATTAAAAAAATAATTTTTTAGGGGATAGATTGAAGTTTTCATACTTTTAAAAGGTAGATTGAAGTATATCAATTTAATAAGAGGGCACAATAAAATTTACCCGGGTGAGATACATACTCTTTCTGACAAGCAAACCAGTTTTTGGTCACAATAGGAATCCTTTAAGCTCCAACAACAAGAAATTCTAGAAGGCTAGTAATTGATTCTTTAAACCCTTTGGATTAGGGGTGGACATAGGTTGGGTTGGATATGGTTTGTGAAAATCCAACCCATTATTGATGGGTTGAAATAAAAATAACCAAACCGAATTAAATAAACATATTCAATTCAATCCAACCCAACCCTTAAATCATCGGGTTGGGTTGATTGAGTTGAAGATTTGAAGATCGAATCAAAATTAAAAATTAAATAAAAAAGAAAATATGAAACTTGTAATAAAACTTATTGAAATCAAATATAAATATATTATAGCATGAAAATTCTATTCATGGTCTAATATTAAAAAAAAAGAATATAGAATGGATAAATTAAAGAAATACCTTAGGTGACTGAGAATTGAGATTTAAGAGAGTTATTTTAGTTTTGATATTAGAGTCTATAGTAAATGTAAGAACAAAATAATCTCTTTTATAAAAAAAATAAAAAGAGAATAAAAAATAGATTAGTCGTTTAGATTTTCAGGATTTTGCAAATTCAAAATTATAATTAACCCAACTTGACCCAATTATTAATTGGGTTTGAAAAAATTGACCCAATTAACCCATAATAACCCTCTCAATTCGTCAAAATTAAATTAGATTGGATTGGGTTGGGTCGGGTCGGGTCGGGTCCATTGGGTTGGATTGGGTTTGCCCACCCTTACTTTGGATTGAGCCTCCACCTACACCACTACCTTCCTGAATGCTCTTGTTTTTGCTTGCCTTTATTTTCCGCACCAACATATTATCATGCATTTTCATCACATTTTATGCATTTACTAGTGATCTTGAATATTATCACTTGATGTTTTCCGTACCGTTTTTGGATAATAATGTACATTGACTTAGTGCTAAAATTACTTATTGATGATGTCTAAAGGGGGGAAAAGGGATGTATTTTGATATGAGAAAGTGCTTATGTGTTTGATAAGATGAGCTCTTTTTGAAAAGTGCTAGCATGCTTGATGAAATTACAATGAAGTGCTTTAATTGTGGTTTATTTCTTGATTCACTAACCTTGAGCTTCTTGTAGTGTCTCTAATGTTTTGCTATTTCTTAGAATCCATATCGTACTTAGGGGATGTATTTATAGATCTCAAAATCTTTGTTATAAAAAATTCAAAAAGTATGTCGAAATATATGAGCTGTTTCTCATTATAAAAAAGTGGGAGATTGTTGACCTAAAGGGTTGTTTGGGGTGAAAATTTTACCAAGTTACGTGTCAAAAGAATGGGCTCCATCTTAATTGAAATAAAGTTGCCTTGAATGGAAATTCAAACTAATTGTTCTGCAATCACCTACTTTTGTTGTGTGATTCAAAGAGTAAGGTCCAAAAACACATTCAGGTGTTGATATGACTCAAACAAGCTCTTATTTCAACTTTGACTTTGGCTTAAATAGTCGCAAGTGCTAGTATTTTTGAAATTGAACACTAGGAAACTTCCAAGGAAAGACTGGAGAGATAACAATAGTCTAACTTAGAACCCAAGCTCATTGGACTCTTATTGCCTTGGTAATAGAACTTTACTAAACATGTACAAAATCATACGGTTACTCCACTCTCACCTTCAACCGTTCCTGCTGTGAATAATATTGTATACGTGAATAGTACTGCATATATATGTGAATAGTATCAAATACGTGAATAGTATCATATGTGTGAACAGTTTCGTATGTGTGACAATATTTCTACTCTGAATAATTGCGATCAATGGCTCTGATATCACTGTTAGTGAATTGATGAGCGAAGTAGACAATTAAAATGAAATTGAAAAATAAATATAATACAGGAGACATAAGAATTTACGTGGTTCGACTATTAGGCTAGGTCTATAAGAGAAGATGAGAGGAAATATTTTACTAATTGTGTAAAGTTATAAGTATTACAATATTTTATCTCACAATCCAACACCCAATACATCCAAACTCTCAACTCACTAAATTAAAAACTTAGAGTTCTCAAAATACTCTCTTGATTAATGGTCTCTCCATCCTATCAACTCTCCTATTTATAGGGCAAAGTAAGCCCAAACTGTTAATTTTGATTGGTTTTAAAAAATAATTTATTTTGTTTTATCAAAATTAATGGGCTTTAAAATAATAATTTATTTGTTAAAATTGATTTATTTCAATAACATAATTTGCTTTGTCAAAGTTGGTTGGCAATATTTTATTGCCATCACTTCATTGTATTTAGACTGTAAGAATATGTACTGCCGCTAAATGTCCTGCACATTTTCCTTGCATGTTTCAGTTAGGCCATGCCAGTTGGCACGATCTTTGAGAGTCTTATAAGCTGGACGGGTCATTAGGCCTAATATCGATTTTTAAGTGGTAACATTAGCCCCCTTTGATTATGGGAGATGTGTAGTTAGCGATTAGCGAACATACTGCATAATTAAATTGCCTCCTAAGGAAAAATTGCATCGAAACTTAAAAGAAAATATGGTTAGTTTAAAGCTAAACAAAGATATGGTATCGACCGTACCTGTACATGGAGTGGCCAACATGCAGTTTATTTATTTATTATTATTAAAGAAGTGGGATTAAAGATTTCTCCTTCCTTGATCTTAAGATATCATCAAAATTCCATTGAACGTAAAGAAAGCTTCTTATGCAAGCAATGTGTAAGTTTGTTTTCAAAGATTATTCGACAAGAGAATCTACTTTTTTAGACAACTTCTGTCTTCTGTAAGCACTAAAGATCAAGTGTCTAACCTCAGTTTTTCTTAAAGAAAAAGAATATAATAGTATAGCTATCAATTCTGGATATAGAAGTGTGTTACATGATTCATTAGCACAAATCTTTTACCGAGTTTAGTTTCAACATTTGAAACCATGTTTTATTTAAAAATCATAATAATAGAACTCCTAGTTTAACAGCTTAAAAATATTTGTATGTTTTGTGGGAGTAGTTTAGGAAAGTTTCAGATTTATTAATGGTACAAGAGAACTTGGAAGGGCATTAGGCGAATGAAAAATAAGTTCAATGTATGGAAGTAGCTATTGGGTTTATGGGTTTGTTCCAAAAACTGTGGCTACAAATGGAAATGAGACTGTCCCTAATATATATAAAAGGCTTCTTGAATTCAATAACCATGTTAACACTTTCATCGGTGGATTTAAAACCTTCGAAGAAATTTTCACCACTACTTCATGGTCGCAACAAAATAAGTATAAAAAACCTATTGGTTTGTTAAATATAAATAATTTTTAACTCTTGTTGTTTTTCCTTGATGACACTGTGTTGTAAGGTTTTTTCCCCATTCCGGCACGACGAGTCTTTGTTCATGCCACCACCGTCAATGAGCTAATTAATTGCTACAAGCATATCAGCCTACTTACATATAATCATGATAAGGGGAAGAACGATGATAATAAGAAGAAGAAGGATGGTGATAAAAGGAAGAAGGATGGTGATAGTGAGAAAAAAAAATGATAAGGGCAAAAGAAAAAGGATGATAATGGCAAAAATGATAAGGATAGCAGCAAGAAGCATAAAACGCAAGATTTGAGTCTTTATCTGTGATTTTAAACACTTCCCATTTTCATTTTCTTTTTATGTACTAATGCAAATTCATAAATAAAATGAATGTTTCATTATGAGTATGTATTAAATAATAGAAAATGTTTATCGATTACGACATGACGTTAATTTTTTTTTTAGTAGCATAAATTATATTACATGGTTAGGACAAGAAATAGTTTGTAAGATATTTTCAATACAAAATACTTACTTCTTTTGGAGATATGGGCTAAAATATTTTTAACCCTCTATTCGTCTAACTTTTATATATGCTTGAACTATGAATGTCCTCAAACTTTTCCTTGTAAAGGAAAATTTTAACCCCTAGTGACATTACTTAATGAAATCTCTTGATTCTTTTGCCTCTCTGCTTTACTTTCATCTCTTAAGGATGTTTTTGCTAGACTCTGAATTCGTGCAAAGTAAATAACTTAACTCAACAACCTAAGTCATCAGAACTTTTCATGAGGTTTTCTTTGCATTCACATAACTCCAATATGTGAACATCCCCTTTTAAGGCTTTCCAACCTATAATAGATTATGCATATGCCCTTTGAAATGCAAATTATGCAACTCAAGGGGGGGTGAATTGGGATTTTAATTTTTTTGCTAAACAATTCGCATAACAATTTAATCTATCACCTTAATCAAATACAAAAACAATAAATTCAATATAGCAGAATAATAAAAGAGTAAGGGAAGAGAAAACAAACACAAGGATTTTTCCGTGGTTCGGCAATCCCCGCCTATGTCCACGCCTCCAAGCCAACCAAGCCCGAGGATTTCACTATCCAAACCTCCCAAGGCTTCATGTTCTTACAATTAACTTTCAAGGTGTCAATGAACCTTTACAATCAAGAGATTATCTTTCTAATCTCTTCACGTCAAGTGTTTCTCACACTTGTACACTCACAATTTGATAATGAATGAAAATTACAACAAAAATTCTCTTTAAGAATGGATATGCAAATAATAGCCAATAATGATTCAATCTATGATGATTTTGAGATTTGGAAGCTCAATATATGTTATATGATCTTATTTATGCTTGCATTAATCTCTAAAATGAAGTTGAAGTTGAGTTTTTATAGTTAAAGCTAAAAAATTAGTTGTTATAGGTAAATTCCCGCAACCACGCGGTTAGCCGCCCATAACAGTGATGTTACCGTTAAATTTGAATTTTGCTATAGTAACACTGTTTACAAAATTATATTTTTACCCATAACTTTTTATAATTACACTATGGCCCAAAACATCATACAACTTTGCAAACAGGTCCAATTTCAGAATTTCTAAATAATACTTGTCATTCCTAAGACTTTCTGAAATTATAATATGGCCCCAAATATAATAGTATTTTTCAAAGAAGTCATTTAAAATTTAGCATAATACTCATATTTTTCAAAGTTCTCAAAACCTTTCACTTTAGTCAAAATTTTGAAAATATGAGATTTTTCTCAGGTGGCAAGCCGCTAGCCTCAGGCGGTTAGCCGCTCACTCTCTATCCAATTTTGGATTTCAAATGTTTGGATTACATGTCCTCAAACTTTCATAAATTATAGTATGGCCCAAAACATTTCAAATATTTGCAAAAAGGTCCAACTCTGGAATTCAAAATAATACTTATTAAATTCAAAGATTGCAAAACTTTTCATTTAAGTTGAAATTACTCAAATCTACAAAATACTCTATCTTATAAAAATAAAATCTTTTAGTTTATGAAAAGTAATTATTTAAATTAATCTCTTGAGCTTGTCAAATGCTAAATCATGCATCAATTAAATCATACCGACTTTACAAGAATTTATCGCAATAATTTGTCCGTTGAGTTCTAAACTTTATTCTTGATTTCGTCGTTATCTGTTGAGTGTTTTCAACTTGATTTCACTTGATTCACTTGCATAAATATTATCCTTAAAAAACTAGTGAAAACGTGAAATACAATATTTATTAAATCACTTAAGACACATGTCTATTATCATCAAAATTACATTATGTGTAGCCCTTTAGGCTAACAATCTCCCCTTTTTTGATGATGACAAACATCTCATGCATTTTGACATTTATACTCTCCCTTAATACATGGCATACATAATTAAACATATAAATCAAATTTAAGATAAAAAATCCACCTGAATATATGGTCTATAACAATTTGTGTTAACATAAATATTTCTTTATTATTGATTTTGATGATAACAAACTTGATTAAGATTTATTAATCTTTTAAAAGCTCAAAATAGTTTTCATATACTTTTAAATCATCATTCTCACTTTATAAAGGCTTTATATTCTGTGAAAATGTTTTTGGTTATTCTCATGTTAATGGTTTCAATTGAAAAAGCTTTGAGATTTTTGATAATAACAAGTATTGCTTAAAATCCGGAAAATGGACCTAATTGACAAGTTTTATAAAATTTTGGGCCATAGTATAATTTTATAAAGTTTTGGGGTCAACAGTAATTTTATAAAAATAGTTCACTGTAGCAGTTACTGCAGCTAACAGCAATCCGAAATCTTGATAACGGCTCGCCGACATCAAACAGAATTGAAGATTAGTCTCTGGATACTAACAGCGATCCGACATCTAGATAACAACGATCCGACAATTTAAAAATTCAGCCCAACGGTCATATTGACCAGTCAAACGGTGATTCGGCATCTACTTAACGACGATCCAACAGTGAGCAGAAAGTCAATAACGGCTAGTTTTCAGCTCCAACTATAAATAAGCTCAATCAAATTCAAACTTTAACGATTCCAACAATTATTATTGAGCAAAGTCTTGAGCAAACAACATTCACTGAGCTTTAAATTCTTGTATTCATCTCATTTACTCACACTTTGAATCTTCATTTGTAATCAAACACATTGTGTGAGAGATATTTATTTTGTAACATAAAATCAAATTGAGTGATTGTAAGTGTTGGGATACACTTGGGTTAAGAGATTGTGGATAATCTCTTGTTGTAAAGGTTTATTGACACCTTAGAAGTCAAGTGTAAGCATTTGAAGCCTTGAAGGCTTGCTTAGTGGAATCCTCAAGCCCGGAAAGCTTGGAGGCATGGACGTAGACGAGGTTGGCCGAACCACGTAAAAATCCCTGTGTTTGAATCTCTCTTTCCTTATCTTTTTACATTGTGATAAATTTATTTGTTAATTGCTTTAAATTCATTTTAGATTTGCATTGAGTTTTTATATTAGAATTGAATATTTTTATAATCCCAATTCACCCCCCTCTTGGGTTGTAGAACTAGAATTTCAATTGGTATTAGAGCCTTGTTCTCTTGTTAGGACTTAATCATCTAGAGTAAAAGATCCATGGCAACCCTAAATGACTCAACCTTTAGAGAAGGAAAATCCACAACTAGACCACCGTTCTTTGATGGTAATGACTATGCATATTGGAAAACTAGGATTAGAATTTATTTGCAAGCTTTAAATTATGAAATTTGGGAAGTTGTTTGTGATGGTCCATTCATGCCTATGTTTAAAAATGAAGTAGGAGATGATATTCATAAACCATCAAGTCAATGGAGTGAGTTAGAAAAGAGAAAGATGTCTTTAAACTCCAAGGCAATGAATGTCTTGTTTTGTGCTCTTGATAAGAAAGAATTCCATATAGTATCTAGTTGTGAAAGTACACAAGAAATATGGAATAAACTTGAAGTTGTCTATGAAGGGACAAATCAAGTTAAAGAGTCTAAAATTAGTAGATACACTCGTTAATATGAATTGTTCCAAATGGAACAAAATGAAAATGTGTATTCTATGTATACTAGATTTACGGACATAGTGAACACCCTAGGAGCTTTGGGAAAAACTTTCTCAAATAGTGAGAAAGTAAAGAAAATCATTAGATCACTTCCTAAGGAATGGAGACCTAAGATGATTGTTATTGAAGAGGCCAAGAATTTAAATATTTTACCTCTTGATGATTTAATTGGCTCTCTTATTTCATATGAAGAAGACTTAGTAGCCGAAAAAGGGGATGAGGAGAAGAAGAAAAGCATTGCTCTCAACGCTTCAAAATTTGAGAGTGATGAGGAAAGTGAACTGGATGATGAGGAGTTGGCCATGCTAGCAAGGAGGTTTAAAAAATTCTTTAAGAAAACTGGTGAGCGAAGAAGATTTAGAAACTTCAAGAATCAAAAGGAGAAGAAAGAGGCAATCATATGTTATGAATGCAAAAAGCCCGGCCATATAAGATCGGAATGCCCACTTCTCAACAAACTAAAAAAGAAAGTCATGGTTGCTACTTGGGATAATAGCAATGAAGATTCAAGTGATGAAGATGAATTGCATGAAGTATTAAACCTAGCACTTATAGCAATAGGAGATGATGATGATCTCAATGAAGTAAGTGATCCTACCTATGATGAATTGTATAATGCTGTTAAAGAATTACATGATGAGTTGATGAAAATTGGTAAAACGAATGCATGCCTTAAAAAGAAAATGCTAGAACTTACAAATGAAAAGGATGCCCTGGAAAAATGCAATAATGAGAAGATAAAAGAATTAGAATTAGAGAATAAAATGTTGCATGATAAAACTTTAGCTCTTAAAGGTAAACAAAGCACTTATGAACATGAAAAATCGCATGTGGATGAGTTAATGAAAGAGAATGAAGTGCTTAAGAAGAAAAATAATGAACTAAATGAAATTGTACTAAAGTTTACAAATGGACAAAAGATGTTGGAAAACATGCTAAATTCACAAAAATGTGTGTTTGACAAAAGAGGTATTGGATATAAGCCAAACTTGAAACAAAAATATTATAAGAACTACTTTGTGAAAAGTACCTCTATTAATAATCAAATTGTATGTCATCATTGTAATCAAGATGGACACATGAAAAATAGATGTCCAGTAAAAAGAAATGCATATTATGGTGTGAAATGTATTTGGATTTCAAAAGGAACCATTGCTAACATACAATGACCCAAGAAGTTTTGGGTACCTAAAACTTAGAAACTTTTTCTGCAGGGATCAAAGAAAAAGAAAAATAAGTGGTTCTTGGATAGTGGTTGCTCAAGGCATATGACCGGAAACTATGCATGATTTTCAAGTTTCACCAAAATAAAAAATGGTGGAGATGTTTCTTTTGGAGATAACTCAAAGGGAAAGATTCTCGGAGTTGGAAATGTCGGTAAAATTTCATCAACTTTAATTGAAAATGTATGTTTAGTTGAAAACTTGAAACACAATTTGATTAGTATTAGTCAATTGTGTGACAAAGGTTATAAAGTTGCTTTTGATAAATCTAGATGTGTTATTGAGAATACATGTGATAACAAGATTTTATTTATTGGAAATAGATGTGGTAATGTTTATACCATTGACATAGAATGTGCATCCACTAATGATAAATATTTTTCGGCATTGCATAATGATAGTTGGTTATGGCATAGAAGACTAGAACATGCAAGCATGGATTTAATTTCAAAGATTTCCAAAAATGATTTAGTTAAAGGTCTTCCAAAAATTGGTTTTCAAAAAGATAAAATTTGTGAAGCATGCCAATTTGGTAAACAAATCAAAACATCTTTTAAAAGCAAAAATCATATTTCTACTTCAAAACCGCTTCAATTACTTCATATAGATTTATTTGGACCTTCAAGGTATACTAGCTTGAATGGAAAATATTACGCTTTTGTAATTGTTGATGATTTTTCAAGATACACATGGATATTATTCTTAACTAATAAGGATGATGCTCTTGATGCTTTTAAAGTACTTTGTAAGAAAATTCAAAATGAAAAAGGGTATGGTATTGCATGCATTAGAAGTGATCATGGAGAAGAGTTTGAAAACTATGCATTTGAAACCTTTTGCAATAATCTAGGCATTGTGCATCAATTTTCATAACCTAGAACTCCACAACAAAATGAAGTTGTTGAGAGAAAGAATAGGTCAATTCAAGAAATGGCTAGGACTATGTTGAATGAAAATTCCTTGCCTAAGTATTTTTGGGCCGAGGCCGTCAACACCGCTTGTTATGTTTTAAATCGTGTGTTGATTAGACCTAATCTTAATAAAACTCCATATGAGCTTTGGAAAAATAGAAAACCCAATATTGGTTATTTCAAAGTTTTTGGATGCAAATATTTTATTTTAAACACAAAAGATAATCTTGGCAAATTTGATCCAAAATCCGATGTTGCTATTTTTCTTGGATATTCAAACTCAAGGAAAACTTATAGAGTTTATAACAAAAGAACTCTAGTTGTAGAAGAATCAATGTATGTTACATTTGATGAATTTAATCCCTCCTCTATGGAGAAAGTTGTTGTTGATAATGAAAATTCAAAATGAAAAAGGGTATGGTATTGCATGCATTAGAAGTGATCATGGAGAAGAGTTTGAAAACTATGCATTTGAAACCTTTTGCAATAATCTAGGCATTGTGCATCAATTTTCATCACCTAGAACTCCACAACAAAATGAAGTTGTTGAGAGAAAGAATAGGTCAATTCAAGAAATGGCTAGGACTATGTTGAATGAAAATTCCTTGCCTAAGTATTTTTGGGCCGAGGCCGTCAACACCGCTTGTTATGTTTTAAATCGTGTGTTGATTAGACCTAATCTTAATAAAACTCCATATGAGCTTTGGAAAAATAGAAAACCCAATATTGGTTATTTCAAAGTTTTTAGATGCAAATATTTTATTTTAAACACAAAAGATAATCTTGGCAAATTTGATCCAAAATCCGATGTTGCTATTTTTCTTGGATATTCAAACTCAAGGAAAACTTATAGAGTTTATAACAAAAGAACTCTAGTTGTAGAAGAATCAATGTATGTTACATTTGATGAATTTAATCCCTCCTCTATGGAGAAAGTTGTTGTTGATAATGATGCAGATGAAGACTTACAAAAAGAGTCATCAAAAGATAACCAAAATGATGCATCTCATGGGAATCAATATGAGCAACATGAAGAAACGAATGTAGAGTAAAATGAAGGTATTTCTCAATCACTCCCCAAAGAGTGGAGGTATATTTCTTCTCACCCTAAGGATGTAATTTTAAGAGATCCCTCACAAGGTGTTACAATTAGATCATCACTTAGGAATACTTGTGAGCATAATGCATTTATTTCTCAAATTGAACCCAAATCCTTTGAGGATGCGAAAAATGATGAATCTTGGATTATGGCAATGCAAGAGGAGTTAAATCAATTTGAAAGAAACAATGTGTGGGAATTAGTTCCTAAACCAGAACATCAATTCGTCATAGGTACTAAATGGGTATTTAGAAATAAGATGGATGAACCCGGTGTAGTTGTAAGGAATAAAGCTAGATTAGTGGCTCAAGGTTATAACCAAGAAGAAGGAATTGATTTTGATGAAACATTTGCACCCGTAGCTAGACTAGAATCAATTAGAATGTTGTTGGTATTTGCATGTCATAAAGATTTCATTTTATTTCAAATGGATGTGAAAAGTGCTTTCTTAAATGGTTATATTATGGAAGAAGTATATGTAAAACAACCCTCTGGTTTTGAAAATGAAAAATTTCCAAATCATGTTTATAAGTTATTTAAAGCTTTGTATGGCTTAAAACAAGCACCTAGAGCATGGTATGATAGGCTTAAGAATTTCTTATTGGATAATGATTTTTCGATGGGTAAAGTGGATACTACTCTCTTTGTTAAGCATAAGAACCAAGATATTCTTGTTGTTTAAATTTATGTTGATGATATTATTTTTGGTTCTACTAATGAATTGTTGTGTAAAGAATTTTCATCTTGTATGAGTAAAGAATTTGAAATGAGTATGATGGGAGAGTTGAAGTACTTTTTTGGGCTACAAATAAAACAAAATGAGGAAGGAATTTTCATAAATCAAGCCAAGTATGTGAAAGACCTACTCAAGTGATTTGACATTGATGATTCAAAGACCAAAAGCACTCCAATGAGCACAACAATTAAGCTTGACCAAGATGAAAAAGGCAAAGAAGTGGATATCAAAATGTATCGAGGTATGATCGGATCTTTACTTTACTTAACAGCAAGTAGACTCGATATCATGCTTAGTGTATGTTTGTGTGCAAGATTTCAATCATGTCCCAAGGAATCTCATTTGCTCGCTGTTAAAAGAATTTTTTGTTATTTAAGTAGAACCATAGATCTTGGCCTTTGGTATCCTAGGGGAACTCATATAGATTTAACATGCTATTCGGATGCGGACTTTGCCGGTTACAAAGTTGATAGGAAAAGCACTAGTGGAACTTGTCATTTACTAGGTCATTCACTTGTTTCATGGTTTAGTAAGAAAAAAAATTCGGTTGCACTTTCAACCACCGAGGCCAAATATATCGCCGCCTGGAGTTGTTGTGCACAAGCACTTTGGATGAAACAAACACTTAGAGATTATGGCATTAATCTTGAACAAATTCCTATTAAGTATGATAATACTAGTGCTATAAATCTTTCAAAGAATCTAATTCAACACTCTAGAACCAAGCATATAGAAATTAGACATCATTTCTTGAGAGATCATGTTCAAAAGCGAGATATTGTATTAAAGTTTATTTCTACGGAAAAACAACTTGCCGATATTTTTACAAAACCACTTTGCGAAGAACAATTTTCAAAAATTCGGCATGAACTTGGGATGATGAAATTTTCGCATTAACATCTTTATTCATGTTATTGAGTCTATTAAAATTGATTGATTTATGATTTGATGTTTTAATATCTATGGAATGCTTAATCATGATATACATGTGGAGTGTGTGTATTTTTGAAAAATGTATGAATTAATTGTTGAAATACATATATGTTCATGAATTATACATTGAACTGGCACTTAAACCATTTTGGATCAATAAAATGATCTTGAAATGTATTAATTGTTGGCCAAATACTAAAATAAATGTGCGAAATCATAAGTTGTAGAAAACGGATTGCCGTTATTTCAATAAACGGCTAACCGTTTTAGGGCAGAAACAATGGGAAGCATTCTGGACGCTGTCGGCTCGCCGATATCTCTATAACGGCTCGTCGTTATTACGCGTTAAAGGTACAGTGACCCATCTTAGACTTTCTTCCTCTCTCAAACCCGCGACTGCACATGCTCTCTTCTCTCAAATCCATCATTTTTCTTGCTCTTTTTCACCAAATTGAACCATTAAAAACCTTTCTTATCCTGTTTGGAACCTTTTTAACCGATCAAAACTTATTTTTTATTCAAAAATTGAGAAATCCCAAACTCAAACCCTAGAACCAGCTGCACTATTCTTGCCATTTTTAACCACATTTTCCTCCATTTTCGGTCCAATCTCAACTTCCAATCACTCTCTAGACTCTTCAATCTCCTCAATACCTATTTCTTTTCTTCCAAAACCATCAAATGGCTTCACGATCGAGGCGTACCCAAACCAAAAACGCTGCCCCACAAAAATCCAGTTCCTCCAGGCCTTCCTCTCAGGACTTCGAGAGCCTCTATTTTTCCAATGCTAACTCTTCTCAGCGATTTCGTGAAAAATTCATGGGTAAATCGGTAACACCCTCTTTTCCCTTGACATTGCGGAGTTTTCTAATATTTCAATTTGTAGTAGTAATATTCCTCACTTGCTTAGTCATTGAAATGAAGCTTTAAGTATAGAAGAACATGTTTATGAAAATCTTGTATGTGTATTTTATTCTAATATGGAACTATCCTCTTCCCGACGAGTTGAAATTTTTACTTCCGTAGGAGGAGTTCGTATTGTGTTTAATGAGGTAGAATTATGTAGTATACTTGGAATTCATTATGGAGGCTTAGACATTTACACCACTAGGAAAGAGCTTGAATTTAGTGATTTCTGTCATGTGGATGGCGTACGGAACATTTGTAGGCGTCGGGATCTTTCCGATGACCTCTGCTCCTTGCCCTTTAGGTCTCAACTTCTCCCTTTCCAAGTTCGCATACTTCATATCATTCTCCAACACATGGTCACCCCTAGACAGGGCCATACTGATGAGGTAACTAGTCTTGATGTTGGTTTATTAGATTCCTTCATCCGTAGACAACATGTGAGCTTATCTTATACTATCTTTTGTCATATGCTGTCCACACCTAAAGTGACCAACCGGTCCCTTCCATATGGCAGCATCATTACTAGGATTTTGAGATTCTTTAAAGGACCTATCACTGAGCCTATTTATATCGAGACCCAAAAGCTCGGTCGAGAGATTATGTCTGCGATCGGATTTTTTAAGAAGCGTGGGAAGTGGGAAAAGACAACATCCTCTAAGAATGAAGACACTTTGATTGCTCCAGAGGATGATCGCATGCTAAATGACGTCTATTCCGAGGATGAGTTACCCGACTTCCGCCTTGGGGCTAGACCGCGTGCCCCTCGCCGAGCAGCAGCAGCAGCTTCCTCTCAGGATGATGAGCCAGCCGTCCCTCCTGCAGCATCTTTTGCTTCCGAGGACTGCTTTCAGCAGCTCTTTAACAAAGTGGATACACTCTCCCAGCAGCAGCAGCAGCTTCAATCTAATTTTGTGACTTTTCGGTAGCAGATATTAGATCAGCAGATGGAGCTACTTGCTGGACAGTGCCGCATTCTTGGTCACCTTGACTATGATCCCGATAGTTCCTCTTCACCGCCCCCATCTTAGTTTTCTGCACCTATGTTTTTCGCACAGACATCACTCATTTCATGTAGTTATTGTGATGCTATTTGACTTTTGATTATGTTTGTGATGCTTTTATGATGATTTTGTTGGATGTGTGGACTTTATGATTGAGTTGATTTTGATGACATGTTTGGTTATTGCTTATGATTATGTTGATTTTGTTGGTATGGAGTTTGGTTGCTAAATTGGAATTTATATGAGAGTGTTTTAACTATTTTTGTTGTTGAGGATATGTTCATTTTTTAAAGGGAGATTCTGTTGAAATTTTTTTTCCGACATGGGTAATCTCTGCACTTATCTTTTTACTCTTTTCGCGCTCATTTCTTTTTTATGATGAAGGGGGAGATAATTTATATATAACATGTTGTTGAAAAAGTTTTCCTTTTATTAAAATTTTTTTATGAGTTTAAAAATTGATGGGCACATATTTAGGGGGAGCTAAATTCTAAAAATATTTTACTTAGGGGGAGCACATATTTAGAGGGAGCAAAAATTGCACAAGTATTTTTCTTGAACAGTTTGTCATCATAAAAAAGGGGGAGATTGTTAACATAAATATTTCTTTATTATTGATTTTGATGATAACAAACTTGATTAAGATTTATTAATCTTTTAAAAGCTCAAAATAGTTTTCATATACTTTTAAATCATCATTCTCACTTTATAAAGGCTTTATATTCTATGAAAATGTTTTTGGTTATTCTCATGTTAATGGTTTCAATTGAAAAAGCTTTGAGATTTTTGATAATAACAAGTATTGCTTAAAATCCTGAAAATGGACCTAATTGACAAGTTTTATAAAGTTTTAGGCCATAATATAATTTTATAAAGTTTTGGAGTTAAACTGTAATTTTATAAAAATAGTTCACTGTAGCAGTTACTGTAGCTAACGGCGATCCGACATCTTGATAACGGCTTGCCAACATCGAACAAAATTGAAATAACAATCATCCTCAAATCACAACCAAGGTAACAATGCATGTAGAGATGTAGTGCAGAGTGACAAATGACTGAAAATAAAATATAGTTCTAAGGAGATGCTGGATGTGATGAAGAGGATGGTGGTGGAAATCCAAGATCAGTAAACAGTTGCTGCTGGCCATCAAGAAATTGCTGCTATTGAGCAAAGAGGCGATGTTGTTGATCAAATAATTGTTGCTGCTGCGCAAATAGTCGTTGTTGCTCCGAAATGGACTGAATTTGAAAGGTCTCAAGCTGGGATTGAAGTTTGCTTTGCTGCTCGGAAAGAGAATCCACTTTAGTCAACAGCTGCTGCATCAGATCCTTAGAGACAGCTAAAGTAGAGTGGGAAGGGCCCTCGGAAGGTGGAGGATGTAAGCGATGTGGAGCACTGAGATCAGGGAGCTTGCGTGGTGGAAGGATATCGTTAAAGAAACGATGATATGTAGGAGCAAGTTCAGTAACCTTTAATTTGTATCTTTGATCTTTAATCCATGTTCTAGGTGCTTGTTTTAATCCATACAATGCTTTTGATAACTTATAAACATGATTTGGAAATTTTTCATTTTTGAAACCAGGGGGTTGTTTCACATAAACTTCCTCCATAATATAACCATTTAAGAAAGCACTCTTGACATGTATTTGGAATAAAATAAAGTCTTTATGACATGCAAATACTAACAACATCCTAATGGATTCTAATCTAACTACAGGTGTAAATGTTTCATCAAAATCGATTCTTTCTTCTTGGTTGTATCCTTAAGCCACTAATCTATCTTTATTTCTTACAACCACACCAGATTCATCCATTTTATTTCTAAATACTCATTTAGTGTCTATAATGGATTGATGTTCCGATTTAGGAACCAATTCCCACACTTTATTTCTCTCAAATTGATTTAACTCCTCTTGCATTGCCATAATTCAAGATTCATCATTTTCCGTATCCGCAAAGGATTTTGGTTCAATTTGAGATATAAATGCATCGTGCTCACATGTGTTTCTAAGTGATGATCTAGTTGTAACACATCTTGAAAGATCACCTAAAATTAAATCCTTAGGATGAGAGGAAACATACCTCCACTCCTTGGGGAGTGTTTGAGAAATACCTTCTTGTTGCTGCATATTTGTTTGTTCTTCTTGTTTATCCTCTTGATTTTCTTGTGGTGCGTTCTCTTGTTTATCTTTTGATGATTCTTCTTGTAACTCTCCATCTGCATCATCATTAACAACTCATTTCTCCGCAGAGGAGGGGTTAGATTCATCAAACGTAACATACATGGATTCTTCCACAACTAAAGTTCTTTTGTTATAAACTCTATAAGTTTTACTTGAGTTTGAATACCCGAGAAAGATGCCAATATCATATTTTGGATCAAATTTACCAAGATTATCTTTTGTGTTCAAAATAAAATATTTGCATCCAAAAACTTTGAAATAACCAATGTTGGGTTTTCTATCTTTTCAAAGCTCATAGGGAGTTTTATTGAGATGAGGTCTAATCAACACCCAATTTAAAACATAACAAGCGGTGTTAACGGCTTCGGCTTAAAAATATTTTGGTAAAGCATTTTCATTCAACATGGTTCTAGCCATTTCTTGAATAGACCTATTCTTTCTCTCAACAACTCCATTTTATTGTGGAGTCCTAGGTGATGAAAATTGATGCTTAATGCCAAAATCATTACAAAAATTTTCAAATGCATGATTTTTAAACTCTCCACCATGATCACTTCTAATACAAGTAATCGAATAACTTTTTTCATTTTGAATATTTTTACAAAAAATTCTACATGCATCAATGACATCATCCTTATTAGCTAAGAACAATACTCATGTGTATCTAGATTAATCATCTATAATCACAAATGCATAATATTTGCCACTTAAACTAACATATCTAGAAGGTCCAAACAAATCTATGTGAAGTAATTGAAGTGGTTTTGAAGTAGAGACATGGTTCTTATTTTTTAAAGAAGTTTTGATTTGTTTTCCAAATTGACAAGCTTAACAAATTCTATCCTTTTGAAAACCAATTTTTGGAAGACCTTAACTAAATCATTTTTAAAAATTTTTGAAATCAAATTCATGCTTGCATGTCCTAGTCTTCTATGTCATAGCCAACCATCATCATACAATGCTGAAAAATATTTATCATGAGTAGATGAACACTCTATATCAATTGTGTAAACATTACCACATATATTTTCAATAAACAAATTTTTTTCATCACATGCATTCTCAATAACACATATTGATTTATTAAAAATAACTTTATAACCCTTGTCACACAATTGACTAATGCTAATCAAATTGTGTTTCAAATTTTCAACCAAACACACATTTTCAATTAGAGTTGAGGAAACTTTACCAACATTACAAATTCCGAGAATCTTTCCTTTTGAATTGTCTCCAAATGAAACATCTCTATTGTTTTCGATTTTGGTGAAATTTGAAAACCATTCATAGTTTCCGGTCATATGCCTTGAACAACCACTATCCAGGTACCATTTATTTTTCTTCTTCTTCAAGCCCTGCAAGGAAAATCTTATGTCTTAGGTACCCAAACCTTTTTGGGTCCTTGTGCGTTAACAACGGTTCCTTTTGGAACCCAAATACATTTGACACCATAATATGTATTTCTTTTCACAGGACATCTATATTTCATGTGACCATCTTGATTACAATAATGACAAACAATCTTATGATCACTTATAGAGGTAGCTTTAACAAAATAATTCTTATAATACTTTTGCTTCAAATTAGGCTTATACCTAAGTCTTCATTTATCAAATACACATTTTTTAGAGTTAAGCATGTTATCCAACATCTTTTGCCTATTTGTAAATTTTAAAACAATCTCATTTAACTCATTGTTCTTCTTCTTAAACCTTTCATTTTCATTTTTCAAGTCATCTATGTGTGATTCTAAATGCTCATGTGAAGTGCTAGGTTTCTCATTTGATAATGCAAGTCTATTATACAATGTTTTATTCTCTAATTCTAGGCATGTAATCTTTGCACTTAGAGATTCATTTTCATTTTTGAGCTCTACCATTTTCTTTTTAAGACATACATGTTTTACCAATTTTAATCAACTCATCATACAATTCCTTAAAAGCATTATACAATTCATCATAGGTAGGATCACTTACCTCATTAAGATCATCATCATCTCTTATTGCCATAAGTGATAGGTTTGATACTTCTTGCGACTCTTCTTCATCACTTGAATCTTCATCGCTATCATCCCAAGTAGCAACCATAGCTTTCTTCTTGAGTTTATTGAGAAGTGGGCATTCTGATCTTATATGGCCAGGCTTTTTGCATTCATAGCATATGATTACCTCTTTCTTCTCCTTTTGGTTCTTGGATTTCTAAATTTTCTTCGCTCACCGATTTTCTTGAAAATTTTTCTAAACCTCCTTGCTAGCATAGCCAACTCCTCATCATCCGGCTCACGTTTCCCATCACTCCCATATTTTGTGGCTTTGAGAGTAATGCTTTTCTTCTTTTCCTCATTTCCTCTTTCAGCTGCCAAATCTTCCTCATAAGAAATAAGAGAACCAATTAAATCATCAATAGGTAAGATATTTAAATTTTTGGCTTCCTCAACGGCAGTCCTTTTTTGTCTCCATTCCTTAGGTAGCGACCTAATAATTTTTTTAACTTTCTCGCTATTTGAAAATGTCTTTTCTAGGGCTCATAGAGTGTTCACTATGTCCGTAAATCTAGTATACATAGAATACACACTTTCATTTTGCTCCATTTGGAACAATTTATATTGTCGAGTGTACCTACTAATTTTAGACTCTTTCACTTGATTCATACCTTCATAAACAACTTCAAGTTTGTGCCAAATTTCATTAGCACTTTCACAGCTAGACACCCTATGAAACTCTTTCTTATCTAATGCACAAAATAAGGTATTCATAGATTTAGAATTTAGAGAAGCTTTTCTCTTTAATTTAGAGAAGCTTTTCTCTTTAATTTAGAGAAGCTTTTCTCTTTTCCAATTCATTCCATTCCCATGAAAGTTTTGGAATATCTTCCTCGACTTCATTTTTAGTCAAAGGCATAAATGGACCATCACATACAACTTCCCAAATTTCATAATCTAATGCTTGTAAATAAATTTTCATCCTAGTTTTCCAATACGAGTAGTCATTTCCGTCAAAGAACGGTGGTCTAGTTGTGGACTGTCATTCCTAAAGGTTGAGTCATTTTGGGTTGCCATGAATCTTTTACTCTAGACGGTTAAGTCCTAACAAGATAACCAAACTCTGATACCAAATGAAATGCAAGTTATGCAACCCAATAGGAGGGTGAATTGGGATTTTAAATTTTATGCTAAATAATTCACACAACAATTTAATAAATTCAATATAGCATAATAATAAAAAAGTAAGGGAAGAGAAAACAAACACAAGGATTTTTACGTGGTTCGGCAATCCCCGCCTACGTCCATGCCTTCAAGCCAACCAAGCTCGAGGATTTCACTATCCAAGCCTCCCAAGGCTTCATATTCTTACAATTGACTTCTAAGGTGTCAATGAACCTTTACAATCAAGATATTATCTCCCCAATCTCTTCACCCCAAGTGTTTCTCACACTTGTACACTCACAATTTGATAATAAATGAAAATTACAACAAAAATTCTCTTTAAGAGTGGATATGCAAATAATAGTACTATAATGATTCAATCTATGATGAATTTGCAATTTGGAAGCTCAATATATGTTATATGATCTTGTTTATGCTTGAATTAGTCTCTAAAATGAAGTTGGAGTTGAGTTTTTATAGTTAAAGCCCAAAAACTAGTCGTTATAGGCAAATTCCCGCAACCAAGCGATTAGCCGCTTGATTTATCCGGCTAGCCTCCCAGAACAGTGATGTTACCGTTAAATTTGAATTTTGCTATAGTAACACTGTTTATAAAATTATATTTTACCCAAAATATTTTGTAATTACACTATGGCCCAAAACGTCATAAAACTTTGCAAACATGTCCAATTTCATAATTTCTAAATAATACTTGTCATTCCTAAGACTTTCTGAAATTATAATATGGCCCCAAATATAATAATATTTTTCAAAGAAGTCCTTTTCAAAATTTAGCATAATACCCATATTTATCAAAGTTCTCAAAACCTTTCACTTTAGTCAAAAATTTGAAAATATGATATTTTCCTTCAGGCGACAAGCCGCTAGCCTTAGGCGGTTAGCCGCTCACTCTCTGTCCAATTTTGGATTTCAAATGTTTGGATTACATTCGGGTCCTTAAACTTTTATAAATTATAGTATGACCCAAAATATTTCAAATGTTTGCAAAAAGGTCTAACTCTGGAATTCAAAATAATACTTATTAAATTCAAAGATTGTAAAACTTTTCATTTAAGTCGAAATTACTCAAATCCACAAAATACTGTATCTTATAAAAATAAAACATTTTAGTTTATGAAAAGTAATTATATAAATTAATCTCTTGAGCTTCTCAAATGCTAAATCATGCATCAATTAAATCATACCGGCTTTACAAGAATTTATTGCAATAATTTGTCCGTTGAGCTCTAAACTTTATTCTTGATTTCGCCATTGTCCGTTGAATGTTTTCAACTTGATTTTACTTGATTCACTTGCATAAATATTATCCTTCAAAAACTAGTGAAAATGTGAAATACAATATTTATTAAATCACTTAAGACACATGTTTGTTATCATCAAAATTACATTATGAGTAGCCCTTTAGGCTAACACCCTTAGAGTAGGCATCTAATGAGAAAATGTGTTCATAAGGACATTTGTAAATAGTGCAAGCTTCTGTATGCTTAGGAAATATAGGAAATAACATATAAATTATGCATATATGTTGACATTCTTTATGAGGGTTTTTATGTGTTGGGGCATATGTACAATTCTGTGAAAACATATCACAAAGGCATTCTTTTTGGAGAGATCTCTAGTTAAGGCTTTCATATATTTTACAGTATATGGTGAATGACTTAGGCTTATAATATACTCTTATTTTTGCCTAAGCATTTTGCTTCACTTTTATATATACATTTAGCAATAGTATCACTTAAGCCATTTCCATTAATAAGGTCGTGGAGGATCTGTCCTCCAGCAGTGGAGAGCCAACCGATAGTAACCACTCTCATGGGCTTCTCAAACTATTAATTGTGCTTCCCATGGTAGTGAGAATTTGGTTAGAGCTTATAGGCCTTTTCTAACATAGTCAGCTACCCTGAGCATAAGATCACCCACTTTGATGTTTCTTTGCTTAATGCCTCTGGCATACGCTTTTATGATTTTTTGTTGGTAGATCTGTTTGTGATAGTGCACATTTCTTCTTCTTTTTTCCAAGGCTTTAATCTGAGTTAAGTGGACCTTTGAAAAGGTTTCTACATTGACATTAGCCACTATAACTCGGGCTATAGGGAGAGATAGTTCAACTGGTGTAGTTGATTCAGCAGTATATATAAAGGAATATGGTAAGAAACCGAAGTTGATTTTCTTACCGAAGTTCTATAAGTCCAAAGTGCATCTATAAAGTGTGCACTCTAATCAGCCTTGTATTCATGCACCATCTTGCTTAAGATCTTTAAAATGACTTTGTTGGTGACCTCAGCTTGGCTATGACTTTATGGATAATATGATGTTGGCTTTTGATGCTTAATATTATAGTGAACAAGGGTAGCATCCATAGGTTTGTTGACAAAAGACATGTTATTGACTATAATAATACATACGATGTGTTCACGCAAGAAATTTGACACAATTGCCTCTTGCTTCGACCTATCTGGTGAAGTGTTTTGTGCCTGTAAGGATCTAAATATTGCCACGTGTAGGTGGGTAAATAAGCCCTATTAAATCTAGCCCTTAAGTGTGAAATGACTATGGTGATGTCATATTTTATAAAGAGATGGGATGAGTAAACTAGAAAGTCCTATAAATTTAGAAAGTATAACATTTCTTGACAAACTCCTTGGAAAATTTTTCCATTGTGGGCCAATAATAGCCCATACTTAATAATTGGCGATATAACTTTCTTTGGCCTTGATGTCCTCCACCTTCTTTATCATGCATTTTATATAGAGCTCTTTGTGACTCATAGTAACCTCAATGCTTTAATGGATTTTCGATGAACCCTTTTCGAAATAAGATATTTCCTTCCATGAAATATCTATTGGCTATCCATGTCATATTGTGTGCCTTTTTATGATTTTAGGGCAATCCATCATATTGTAGATATTTAATATAAGGCTTTCTTCAGTCTTCATGCATGGTGGCTACAATGACTTGTTTTGTATGATTCAAGTTCCAGCATTTAGTGCAAGATGATTGTATGGCATGTGCTTATTTTTTCATGTTTGGGCCAATAACCTCGGGTTTCATAACATAAGATACTTCATGTATTTCGTGGAGCAGCTTTTCACCTTCTTATTCGTAGAAACATTTCATAAGGATGCTATCTGGTATGCGCTTGTAAGCCAATAATCCTTATCAAGTGCTTTGGTAATGGTGATGCACCAGTCTATCTCATCTATTACTACTTTCTGTTTCAATTCTTCTTCAAGGGTTACTAGTTTAGTCTTTTATATGATTGTGAGTTGAGTTGTTTCTTCTACTAGATTGATTTTAGCTCCCAACGTGGCTAGTGCATCGGTGTACTTATTCCCTTGCCTTTTAACATGCTCTACTATGAAATTTTCAACAGTTGACAAGAGTTTTCTCATACAAGTTTGATATCGAGCTAACGCTTGTTCTTTTACAGCAAAATCACAATTGATCTGTTGGATTACCAAATTTGAATCTCCTATGAGCTTGAATTTTTTTGCTCCTAATTTATTTACTGTAAGTAATCCAATAATTGTTGCTTCATACTTTGCCTCATTGTTGGTGCAAAAAAAATCATTTTGAAAGATAATACCAAATCGCTTTCAATAGGATCAATAATGACCAACCCTATGCCTCTAGCTACCTTAGTCGAAGATCCATCAAAATAGGTTGTCCACCAATCTTCAATTTCTAAGACAAAGTAACTGTGATTTGAAAAATCTCCAAGAAGCTCTTGTAGCAAAAATGCATCTCAATTTGTAGAGAAAATGGCAATCATGTCAACAACCCCTTGACCTCTATTATCACTAAAGTTACACACACAATATCAAATTCTTATATTAAAAACCACTTGGCTAATTTTCTAGTGAGCATAAGCCTTAGTAATAAATAGTGCATTGGGTCTGCCTTTATTGTAAGATATAGCTGATGAGAGAGAAAATAGTGCCTCAACTTTTGAAAAGCATAAAAAAGAGCTAGATAAATATGTTCAGGTATGTGCCACTTTCTTTCTGCTTCAGAAAGTTGCTTGCTCACATAATAGATTGGGTGCTCCTACTTTTCCTCATCTTCTTGTATCAACGGTGCTTTTATGACAGTATTAGTTGTTGCCAAGTAGATTCGAAGTGGGTTTCATTTACGCATCGATCAAATACTTCCTTTAGAGTTAAGCAGTGGGCATCCCTGCTATAAAATTTAACAACAAGATCATCTATATAGTATTCTACCTTTTTTCCTATCATATCACGGAACATTGTTGTCATGTCCCTTTGATAAATGGCTCCTGCATTTTTAAGGCCAAAAAGCATAATAATGTAGAAAAAATTACCCTTAGGAGTATGAAAAGTAGTCTTCTTTGCATCTTTTGGCATTATTCTGATCTAATTATATCTATTGAATCCATCCATAAATGAGAAGAACCCATTATCAAAAGTTGAGTCTATAAGCATGTCCATGTTGGGCAAAGGAAACTTGTCTTTTAGGCAGGCTTTGTTCAAGTCTCAGAAGTCTACGTAAATTTTAATTTGTCCATTTTTCATTTTCACTGATACAATATTTGCCAACCATATAAAATGCTTGATTGGCATAATGAATCCGGCAGCAACAAGTTTCTCTACCTCCTCTTTGATCTTCTTTTTCATGTCTAGATGGAAATTTCTTTTTGCGTGTTTTATTGGCTTACAATTTAAGTCTCCGTTGAGTGCATGACAAACCATATATATGTCCAATCCTTGCATGTCTTGGTAACTCCATGCAAACACATTGTGATACTTGCTAACCATTTCTTCTCATTCTTAGACAAATTGAGGTTTATTGCGATACATTTTTGTATGTTTTATTTATCATTAAGATTCACTTCTTCTAACTCCTCATTGACAGCTGTAGAATCGTCTTGTATGCATTTGGGTACAAGTGATACTTTTTCTTCGATTATTTTTAATTGAAATTCTCCTCTTACTCTCAGGTCAGTATTTGCACACAAAGATGGCAGGCTATTATGTTGGGACCTTTTCTTACAAAGGACCTTACCCTGTACACCGTCATAAACAGTACACCACTTTCCCATTAGGTAGAACTTGCTTCTCACAAAATGAAGTAACCTTGAGTTTTTATTTTGGCTCTTAAAATAAGCATCTTTTGAGAAATCCAACTTGCATTTTGTTTCGACAAGATCTTATTGGTTGGTTTTCTTGCCTTTTAAGTGTCTTTTAAAATCTTTACCCCTTGTGACTTGGCAACAACAATCCTTTCTCTTTTAGTGAATAATTTGTAGAATCGAACCTCTGCCATATGACTTTCTTCATAATGGAATGGGGTAGGATTGGCAACAATGTGAATCGGTTTCATTCTGATTCTTTCTTTCACATGCTAATGATACGTAGAAGGTATCATATATATTTTTTATTTGACTAAGGTTTTCCAAGAAAAATGTGATATGAAGTTTTAATATCCATGACATGAAACACAGTTAGAGCTCGAAAAGGACCAGCCTTCAAATCCAATTGAATACATCCTTCTGTAGATTCAGACAGATTTTTAAATTTAGAAATAGTAATCTTTTGGTCATAAATTTTTTTGGTAGGTATTTTGGCCGCTTACAATAATGTCTTAGGGACAATAATGACGAAAGAACATGTATCCACTAAAGTTCTTCTGACCAGCACTCTATTGATCTCAGCTTATAGAAATAGTGATCATCGTTGATAAGGATTTATCACCTCAATATCTTCGTCAGAAAAGATGATTGTATTGGTAGATTTGAGATAAGCTCGATTGACTTCTGTTTTGGTTGTATAGTACTCTGGTCCATACCAAGAAAAAACCCATATTAATGCTTTGATAGCTATTACACGTGCCTTAGGATCATATCCCAACTGATCAAATAAAGATTTAAACTTGGTGTTATCCTAAAAAGCACGTATTGTAAGATCATTATCAGGCAAGATTTCATGTTTTGTCTTTTGTTTCTACATAACAACATTTGTTGTTGAATTATTATTATTAGTGATGGAATCAGCAACAATCGTCATAGCTACTTGATCATCATGGTAAGGTAATGGGTTCACATCTACATCTTGTTCCTTTCTTAAGTTATAATGATACATCTACAATTTTTTCCATAGTGCAGACGACAAAGATTTGGACTTTTTTGTTTTGCTTCACTCAACGGTCTTGTTGCTTTCAATGGCTAGAGTAAAATAGCTTTAAGTTCTTCTTCTGTGAAAGATAACTTAAAAAATGTCAGAGCCTCTTTTTTTGGTATTTTTTTCTTATATGACTAAAAATGTCTTTCACTATCGTAGCTTGAGGAGCCTAACACCTTTTTAAAGTGGGTGTTCATCTCACAAATAAAGCAGTTCTGCTAGCCTTTTCTAGAAGCAAACTAAAATTGAGATACCATAATTATCCAGGAACACTCGCTGGTTATTTACCATATTACGGATGTAAATAGGGACTACCTCTTATTCTGATTTAGACTCATAATAATTCAAAGTCAAATTTCTAAAACACTTGACATGGTCCACTAAACCCCTTTTATATCCTTGAACAATCTCATTCAAGTCCTCTATAGTTGTCTGGTCTTTAGTATGGAAATACTTCTAGCGAAATTTATAAGCTATTTCATTCTAACATTAGATCAAACCAACTTTCAAACTGATGTATTAAGTATAAGCATGACTAATGAGATATTTAAAAAATTCCTTCAATCGAAGCTTTAGATCAATAGCCTATTGGCCAGTAGTGTTAATGTAGTGGCTAATATGTTCTCTAGGTTTGCCCTTTCACCTGTCAAATAAGATAAACTGTAGACAGTGATAACCTTCAGGATAAGGTTTATACATGATCTCTTTTAGATATGTGGATAGAGAAGAATATTCCATATCTTGCACATTTTGATTTTGGCGTTGCAGGAGAGTCATTAGCTCTGCTAAGGTAACAAGTGTATCTAACCCCACTTAAGTCTGAAACTGAGGTGTTCTATCAAATCCTCAAGAGTCATTCACTATTAATCGCATGAATGGCTCTCTTGGAGTAATTGGCATTTGTCCATGGTGAGGAACATGCTCAAATTCTCTTGATTGGTTTTATTATGGTTGATTTGGAACTTGATTCTGTAGGATCACTCGAGGTTGTTCTTGTAGGCTAACTAATGCTCTGATTACAAAAGTCATGACTTTGTCTGCTATTAGAGTCGCCAAATGTTTGGGGTGAAAATTTCACCAAGCCAAATGTCACCAAAATGGGCTTCTTTTCGATTGAAATAAAATTAGGATTGAACGAATATTTAGATTAATTTATCTGTAATCCGCCTAATTCTGTTGTGTGGTTCAAATAGTAGGGTCTAAAGTATATTCAAGTGTTGATATAGCCCAAATAAGCTCTTGTTACAACCTTGACTTTGGCTTAAAGAGTTGTAAGTGCTAGTATGTATAAAATTGCACATCAAGAAAGTTCGGAGGAAAGACTAAAGGGGTCACAACAGTCCAACTTAAAACTCAAACTCCTTAGACTTTTATCGTCTTGGTGACAAAACTTTCTTAGACATGTAAAAATCCATACAATTACTCCACTCTCACCTTCGACAGCTCCTACTGTGAATAGTACCTTATCTATGAATAGTACTTATACATAAATAATATCATATACGTGAATAGTATCATATGTGTAAATAGTATCTCTGTTCTGAATAATTACGATCAATGGCTTTAATATCACTATTAATAAATTGACGAGTGAAGTAGATAGCTGACTAAAATGAAATTGAGAAATAAATACAACACAAGAGACACAAGAATTTACGTTATTCGGCTTTTATCCTATGTTCACAGGAGAAGATGAAAGGAAATATTTTATTAGTTGTGTAGAGTTACAAGTATAGTAGAATTTATCTCACAACCCAACACTCCAATACACCCGAACTCTCAAATTACTAAATTAAAAACTTAGAGTTCTCAAAATACCCTTTTATAGTTCTCAAAATACTCTCTCAACTCACGGTCTCGCCATGCTCTCAACTCCCCTATTTATAGGACAAGTCAAGTCTGAAATGTCAATTTTGGTTGGCTTAAAAAATAAGTTATTTTGTTTTATCAAAATTGGTGGGCTTTAAGATAACAATTTATTTATTAAAATTGATTTATTTTAATAAAATAATTTGTCAAAATTGGTTGGCAATATTTTATTGCCATCACTTCACTGTATTTAAACTGTAGGAATAGGACTGATGCTGAATATCTTGCATGTTTTCCTCGCACGTTGCAATTGGGCTATGTCTAGCACAATCTTTGAGAGTCTTATGAGCTGGACTAGGTCATTGGGCCTAATATGCATTTTTAAGTAATAACATGGATTTTTTGCAAGCCTTGATTTTGATGATAACAAATAATATGGTAAGACTAATATGGGAAAAATTTTTTGAATGTCATTAGTTTTTTAAGGTCAAATATCACCCAAGTTAGATCAAGTGCAAAGGATTCATTGACAAAGTTCATCAAGTCGAAAACTAACATAAAAGATAATAACTTGGGTAATCTTTCTTATATCATTTCTTATAAAGTTAGTATGATTAAATGTATGCATGATTTAAAAGCTCAAGTTATTATCATGATCATGACATTTAAATTTATCATTGTTTTATATTATGAAGTTTTTGTACTTGAGGAAAAATGGAAATTAAGGGTCTTTATCAAAAGATTTGTTTTCAAGTATATGGACAAATTTGAAGAGTTTTAGAAATTGAAAAATCATACAAGTATTGATTGAAATTCTAAAAAGGATGTATTTGGAAGGTTTTATAACATTTTAGGCCAATATGTGAATTTAAAAAGTTTTGAGGCTAAAATATTAAATCTAAAATGAAGAAATCTGATTTAGTGGTCATTCTATTCCCAATTGGCGATCATTCATTAACAATGAGATATATTATATCTTTGAAACTGTTATCCATTTATTTTAGCAATGATCAGTTTAGGATTAAAAGTTTTTCAAATCATTTTAACGGTAACATGCCACATCAACAAGCAGCTATCTAATTCAAAGTCACTAGTGATTCGATAGCGTACAAAATGTCTTATTTTAAGAGAGTAATGGCTAATTTCTTGATCCATCTATAAAAAGCCAACTCTAACTTAACTTCATAACTTCTACTAAGCTAAAACTTGATCATTCAAAACATTCTTGAGATTTTATTTTTTTGCTTACACATATTAAATCATTATTGAACTATGACTTGCTTATACACTTTTGTGAGGAGCTTGATCTTATAAAATTCATTTCTATTTATAAGATTGATAAGTTGCAATTGAGGGAAATTCCTAGTTGTTGGTTTGTGATTATTATTGGAGAAAATTTTTAAAAACTCCAATTCACCCCCAAACCCCTCTTAGATTGTTTGGTTAGAATTACACTAAATAAAATCAATTGAGTGTCCAATGTAATCAAATCTCTAATGGTGATCATAAAAGCCCAAACACCCAAGGAGATTAAATGCAATCGACAGTACTAGACTCTTCTTATAGGATGACAAACGTTTCACCTACTATTAAGTTGTGGTTCTTGTAATTTAATAAGGAAGATCGAAATGGTTGGATTTATAGCGTAGAACAACACTTCGACTATCCATGTATCATATGTCATTCCCTTACTGCTGTGGATTGTATACTCAGCCACAACATTTTAGACTTGGAGCTTTTTAACTTTCTTAAAATTGTTTTGTACATATTCAGAAGATAGATAATTTCCTAATTAGACTATGGGTAGGCTTTCCTAAAGATAATTCTGCACAAATCCATTTAATCATAGATTATAAAAGTACTATTACTTAGACTTGTAAATAAAGACCTTTTTACAAGTAACAATTGAACATGCATTAAGTTATAATTAATTTTCTTCTATGTGCTTTCTTCTTCTTTTCTCTTGTCTGGTATGTGCTTTACTTAGGTTCTTAAGTTTTAGGTTGACTTCGACATAATGTTATGGTAGATTTCATGCTCAAGGACGTAGCTACATTAAAGACGTGATATGTAAGAGAGCATTAATATAGTGTTTACTTACTGGAGTGGGAGTGAGGAGTGTGGAGTTCTCCCACTCTAGTGTTTACTTGCTTGTTTAAAGGGGGAGGTGGAAGTGCGAATCCACTCCTACGTCTTCCTTTTTATCCATTTTTATTAATATAATATAATTTATATTTATTAAAAGAAAATAATATTATATTTATTTAAAAATTATAATATTATATTTATTTAAATAATATTATTATATTTATAGAGAATTAATAATATTACTGTATACTATCTTTATTTGAAAATATAATATTATTATATTTATTTCATTTTAATAATATCATATTTTTTACCATTAATAACTAATAATAATAAATAGTTCATTCAAAGAAAAATATTAATTTTGTACAATATTATTAATAATAATATTTCATTTGTGTTGCTCTTATTAATAATTTTAATTTACATAATTACAATTAAAATTAATAAAACATTATGATTTATATAACTGAGAATATTAATAATTATTATTAAGTTACATAATTAAAATTAATAATAAAAAATGGTTTATTTTATAAATATATTTTTTACTAAAATAAATTTTCTATCAATTTTGTAACTAAAAACTATAATTTTTTAAATAAGGGTAAAATTGTAATTTGAAATAATTCACTCTCAATTCAAGATAATGTAAACACATAAATAGAATTCTTATTTTTATTCCACACTCTCATTTCAGTGTAAATAAACAATTTACTCTCACTCCCACTCCACACTCCAAATCTCATAATTCTCATTCCTCAGAATTCTCAATCCAATCCGAGAAGTAAATTCTACCTAAGTGTAGTTAGTGTCATCCATCTTGAAGTAAGTAGCCTGCAATAGTACCGTTGGCTGACCTAGTCACACAGGTGGAGTCCTCAAATCATTACTTAAAAGATTTAGGCCTATATAATTTGATGATGCCTCAAAGGCATTATCAATTGAAGCAAACTTCTATTGTGCATGCTTATCGAGAAAAATTTGAACAGCTTTATCAGTTATGGAAGATTTGTGAAAATACTTTTTGATTAGCTGCTTAATTTGAGGTTTTGTCGATGAAATTCATTTAGAGGTTAAAATATAAATGCCCCATAGTTATGGGGTCATAGTGGTATGTATAGAATAATTATATTGTAATAATAGTCTATATTAGCTTTCTTGTTGGTTGTATTTAAATAGATGATGTCAATGAAAGAAGAGTAGAAAAAGGATTCTACTTTCAAATATGACTTCTCTTATATGGAGAGCCACTCTCTTAAAATAATTTTCTTTTCTCAAAATCTATCTCTTTAATATTAATAATGTATCATTTTATCTCATAGCTATGTAATTAAAAACTTATATTACCTTTACTATTTTTGTTAATATTATTATTCAATGTTTGCTAACTACAACTAACTTTTACATGACAACACATGCTAACAATTCTATATTGAATGCAACTTTTTACATCACAATACCAAATGAAGCCTAAATGCATGCAAGAACAATTTGTACATACTGATATTGTTCGACTTACATATATTAGGTAATGTTATTAGAAGTACCTATGATAAAAATGTCAAAAGTCCCCAGAGGAACAAAAGTAGTTAGAGGAACTTAGTGCAATCACTATCCCTCATATACCCGCATTAAAATTTTAATTTGTTTAATTCCTATATTTTTTGAGTAAAATTACTTAAAATATTTATAGATGTAAAAAGATTAATGAAAAGTATCATAGAATCTATAAAAATAAAATAAATATGAGAAAGTATAAGGATATAAATAGAAATTTTCATATGATATGAGTGGTACACAAACTTGATGTATTTTTGTTATTTTTGTGGACATGTCCAAATCTAATGATTTTCTTTTATTGTAATATGGTTATATTGAGCTTGGAACATTAAATTGTAAGTTCTTTAAGGATCAAATACTCACATGGATTCCCCTCTATTATTCAAGGATCCTTAAAAAATCCTCTCTAATGTAAGCAGAATGTCGAGGATGGGTTCTCTTGTGTAAATTTTAATATACTTACAAGGGCACGAGTTTATTGGAGTAAAAAACCTACATGGACTGTCAACTTTTAGAAAAAATAAGTTAAATCTAAGCTAATTTTTAACTCTATCCTAGTTAGAAAATAAACTATCTTTGTTTGATAAGATTTAAACTAAAGATGCAATTAAAATTAGAACGAGTAGATTAACGCAAGAACTCAAGAAATTAAAGCTACTATGGTTTCAAAATCCACTATAAGTCAACTTAACAATTATCTAATTTTAGAGTGATAACTCGAAATCAATCTATATTTACTCATAAATATAACAATTAAGCTCAATTAAAATTTGTTTTATGTAAGTCATTTCTCTACTTAATAGTGTGATATCTAAGCATTCCATGTAAATAATATTGCATAACAAAAAGTCAAAATTTCCTAAATATTATGTGTAAACAATTTATTGACAAATAAATAATTAAAGATAATCATATATAAATTTTATATATCCAAGTATAGGTTTATTCAAATATTAATACAAACAATCAACAATGCATGATAAAATTGGTGAAAATTTTTAATAACATCCAACCAAACATAGGTAACAAGTGCCGTAAACATTAAAGCATACATATTGAAAATTAATTGAATAAAAAGTAATTTATCACATTGAACAGGGTATCATTTTTAATCTTAGTATAAAAAATTTAGTTACAAATAGTTGAATTTTTTTTTTTTTATAAACACAAATAATTGAATAGAGAATGAAAAAGTAGGTAAATCCAATCATTAATCCAAGCGGCTGGCTCTTCCCCAAACCGCCGTGGCTGCTCCTCTGCTTCAGTTCCCTCCTATAAAAGCCAAAGGCTTTGCTTATATGATGCTTGGCTGACTTCAAATTAACATCCGAATCCTTGTGGAATTAGGTTGCATGGCCACCAATCTTCAAGTCAAATCATGTAAAGGTGCATGCTTGACAATTATGCATCTTTCACGTGCGGACCTTACAACAGATCTGATCAATCAGCCCAATTTAGTTTGCAATTGCCTTGCACGTACGCTCACTTTAACCCCAAAATCAATGTCACTTTAATTGTTAAATTTGCCAATCTTGAGTGCTTTTCACATGATTAACATAGGGGCCATATTTGACCTTGCTCATTGAATTTATCCATGCCCAAAGCATCCATTCCGATTAATTTCTATTCTCTTCAATTTTGATTCGTTAAAGCACGCTTATTCCCTAATCTTTGATTTATTATCCGGTTCAATAAAATAAATTAATTGTCTAACAATATAAATAAAAGAGGCTAATTAATGTATGATTAGAGAGAAAATATATCAATATATCATGTCGATCTCGTTCAGAGATGTTGATCCATTGTTAGAACTTCTTGATCCACATTTTCCCATTTCTAATTTCTATATAATTTGAGAATGCACCCCTTAATGGGAAAAAGTAAGTAAGAGTAATTGAGGATTTGCGAAAGATCATATATCGGCCCAGCTTGGCCCATAAATGGATCTGAGCTCGGCCCTAAAAGGCCCACAATACGAAAGAAAGAGTTGTACCTCGGAGATAGTATATCTCCTGAAGCATACAGCGACACATCACCATCCATCAGCTGACGTCTTACGTGGCAGCTGAGTGTGAGTCAGACATACATACGGATGTCGGTCTTGTCACGACGAGGAGGAAAGCTGTGCGCCTGTGGATGGTGCGTGTGAATTGAGTTGACAGAAAAACAAAAAACGGGGACCACCGAAGAGGACAAGCGCGGGTTTGGCCGATCGCCACGTCATCGAGAATCTCTGTCGTTTTTGATTCAGGGTAGACTTTTCTTAAGTCGGTGAGATGAAATCACGGACGTTGATAGTGACAGCTCAAAATTTTTTTAATCACGTGGGACCCATTTTATTTTGCCTATTTTTTACTTGTATCAGACGCATCATCATCTTCCTGATCGGTGATCAGCCCCTGACTCTTGTTATGGCTCTTCCTTGACTTTACATGCAATTTTGCTTTCAATCATTTATTTATTTCTTTTATGTTTTTTTTGAAAAAATGAGACGCTCGTGGAAAAAGACGGGAGTTGAATTAATTGGGATTTAGAATATTATATTAATCATTAATTATGAGTTGATTAATAATTAAATCTATCGGTTGAAATTCTAAGAAAATGATTTAAGAATAAATAAAAGTTAGAGAAGGCTAATGTTTGGATTATTTTCATTTAACATAAGAGCTCAATTTTTTGCACCTTATTGGCAAAAGTCATAACAAATTTTAATAAATCTTAAAACTAAGAGTTATCAAAGGAGTAGAAATATTTTAAATGGATTATTCATTCATGAAGAGTGCGTACATGAATCTCCTTGTTTGGTTAGTGACAAAATATAAGAAAAAGAGGTATAGTAAAGTGTTACCTTACTATCTGGCCTATTTAATTTTCAATGAAAATATTAAATTTTAATTGAATTTTTTTCAAAAACAATCTTAGTCCCTGTTTGAAATTGAGAAGTTATAGTTTTTAAGATATAGATACTGTGAAAAAAAAACTATAACTTCGAAATAAAAGTTAATATTATCTAATAAATATAATTTTAAAATAATAATTTTGATAAAATTAGTATAAATATAATAGATTTTTTATTATACAAGTGTAAAATTAAATTAATTTAACTTCCAAGGTACAATAGGTAGTATTTACCAAACACTTTAGTACTGTAACTTTTAAATTACAATTATTCAACCTCAATTCCAAATAGACCCTCAATCAACAAAACGACCATCAGTGCCCAAGGATGAAGTTCTTTTAGAGCTACGGGTGCAAAGTGTCACGGGCCACCTAAATTTCAAGCTGAAAAAGCTAAGAACACAAGTCAAGATGTGCTAATTTAGCCTGGTTTTAGAAAGTTGCATCTCTAGCACATTCATTACTTATACATAGTTAGGAAACTTCTAGATATTACTAGAGTGTTGTACATGCAATTCTCTAGATTAATCTAAGATATTGTAAAAAGAGCTCTCTATATGTCATAAGAACTCCCTAGAGTTAGAAGATTCTAGAACTAGACAAGTCTCTCTATAAATAGGTACTTGCAATTTTATTCAAACGGAACAAGCAAGTAAATTTGTAAGCAATTCTAAGCAAGCTCCGAAGCACTCTTGTGCACATAGTGTTGTAAACTTGCCATTTCATTCTCTCTATCTCTTTTGCAAGCAACTTAGCTTAGTTAGTCAAGAAGTTTAAAACTTAGTACTTTTCAGACGAGTTGCCTGAGAGCCACACGAGTGTACTGCACAAAATAAAAATAACTATTTATACTTTAGTCTCATAAGGTTTTTTTTTTTATGCTTTGGCGTTGATACATTATATTTATTTCCATTTGGCCCTAAGTTTGAAGTTTTAAATGCATTGTTCATGACTTGGTATTTATTAGGGATGGTAATGGGCACCGCCTACAATGAGTTTACCATTACTAAACCCACATAAAATTTAAATCACCAAACCCACCCGTAATCCAATGCGGGTTTATTTTTTTTAAGAAAACCTACCTCCTATGAGTTTTGATAATTACCAACCCCGCAATGGTACATAGTGGATTTTTTTTTGCAAGTTTTCACATTTAAAATCACAAATGTTCAATATATAAATTTATAATAGTAACCTAACAACACATAACATACTCAATTCTAAATTTTACCAATATAAATGGAAAATTAAAATTTCAACATCAATCCAACACAAATTCTCAAATTTAAGTTTAAAATACGCAAATCCATAAAAAAAAGCCACAAACTATTATCTAAAATTAACAATTATTATTTCATATTATCATTCAACACAAGTTTCAAGAGAAGAATTTCATTTCATTCACCACCATTAGCACCCATCCGAAACGATTCCTATAATAATAATTAAGATTAATATTTTCTAAAGAATAATACTTTTTAAATACTAATCCGAAGAACAAAATTATAATAATGAAATAATCCAAGCATTAAGTTAAAGCCTGTTAGGACTTAGGCACGTTCTTGCACACACGTTTGCACTTTACATTATTTACTTTATATATTTTTAGATTTAAATTTTTTTATTAAAATTAAATTAAAAATAATTTTTAAAAAAGCTGCGACCATGGGTATCCGTCAGATATTTAGTTAATACCAAATCCACTCATAACCTAGTGTGGGTTTCAATTTATAATACCAAACTCGCCTGCAATGCACAAAATTACTCGCAGCGAGTGGGTTTTAACTTATAGGTTTGGGCAAATTTGCAAGTACCACTGCCATTCCTAGTCTTTATATATATTTATCTTTTTTTTTTTTTTTTTTCATTTTGACCCCAGCTTCTCAAGTCTGGCTCCACCCCTACTCACTTCAGCCAAAGATCTGTTCTAAGGAGAAAGGGTCTTCTCCAAACAATTTATGGAGAAACAGTTAAGGTCTTCACACTAATAGAGGAATTTGAGCTTATTCTCACAAAATTAGAAACCTACTTATTATTTCGTTGAATTGGTAATAATCATGCTTATTGAGTACAATTAAACTTTGAAATGAGTATGAACATGTTTGGTTATTTCCATTTTGAACAAAAAGAGTCATATCTTTATCTATCAAACATATTAAATGGAGATAGTGATGTATGCAAACGTGGGCACATGGACATAAATGTTGGTTGAAGAAATTAATGGGGACAAGTCATGACTCGCAATTCAGGCAACTGATTTTCCCTTTTTTTTTTCCAGAATACTTATAAAGAAATTCATAAACACACGCCATTGCAATATCAAAACATAAATGCATTTTAAATTTACAACTTACAATGAGAAAAGAGAAAAGGAAATGGATCATTTACCGATAAATTTTGTAGGCATCATCAATACATATAATATAATTAAGGAAAATTATATGTACAACATCTTTGTTTTGTCATGTATATATTTAATTATCAGAAAAATTTTGACATATTTTTTATACTACTTTTTTTTTTAAGCTTGTATCAATCAATCACTTTCACACTAAAAATAACCATTTTACACTAAATGAATTAAAGGACTATTTTATTATACAAAATTTTGAAACATAAAAAAATTATAATTACAATGATATCCCTAAATTTAATAAAACAAATAAATCTCAAAATCTGAGATGATAATTTTTAAGTAAAAATATAATTATAAAAAATTAACATATTGTAATTATAACTTTTTGTAATTAAAATTTCATTTAATTTTTGTAATTAAATTAAGTATAGGAAGTTTACAAAAATTAACATGAAGAAAAAAGCTCCCTATGTAAACTTCTCTATAATTAATATTAAGAAACTTCCATATACAATGAAATTATGATTACAAAAAATTAACATGATAATTTTTTAAATAAAATTATAATCATAAAAAAATTAACATATTCGATTTGGTATTTATTTATTTTATTAAATTTATGAGTATTTTTATAATTATAATTTTTTTAAATTTTGTAGAATAAAATGGTCTTTTAATTCATTTAGGGGTAAAATAATTATTTTCTATTGTCAAAGTGGTTGACTAATACAAACTTAAAAACAAAGGTGATGCAAAAAACATGTCAAAATTTTATGGTGGTTAAATATACATATAACAAAATAAAGATGATGCAGAAATAATTTTCCTAAAATTAAAGTTAAAAAATTAAGAAACATGGATTTTAGTATGAATTTTTTTAACTTAGTTACAATGTTTCCCTTCTAGAGAAAAAATTACAATGTTAAAATCAATTTTTTACTTTCTTTTTTTAATTTTATTTTGGAGGGCAGAAATTCAAATTGAAGTATTTATTCAAAAAAAAGAAGACAATATAACAAAAAAACTCATTGAATGTTGGTGACGTACTTGTTCCATGTACCGTGCCCCTTTTCCCGTGACTTGGATCTTTCAATACGTACAACTACTCTTTTAATTTGTTTCTTTCAAAATTTTAATTAATTATTTTGTGATTTTCACGAGTGACATTTTCTTGACGTAATTATGAAGGAAAAGTAAAACCCTAGGGCATACAGAAGACAAGACAACAATAATGTCGTTATATTTAATTAGGTCATTAATTGTTCATGTTTCTAGGTAGAAAGCATGCCATATTTGGAGGAAACTCGTTACTGAAATCAAAGTAAAGACTAAAGAGAAATAATGCTATCTATTTAAATAATAATCACAATTCTTTCTTTACTTAAAGAGTTTTTACACGGTAAATAAACAAACTCGTTTGGTTAGTTTTGAAAAATATTCGCCTGTAAAATAGTTGAACCAAAAAGATTTCATTTTAATGGAAACTCTACGACAATTTATATTAAGGGAATTATTAGATAATGATTAGCGAATAAAAATAGTAGTGTTTGCATATACTTTACAATAAATCATAGAATGATGTTACTTGGAGTGATTTGTTCTTTATAGACAAAGAATTTTTTTTGATATTGCGAGTCTTTACTTAAAAATTATAGTTATTGTGAAATAAAAATTCTAACCCTAAATTAAAAAATAAAAAATATTTTATAAATATGTCTTTTAAAATTTTATAGCTTTGATAAAATAATAAAAGTAAAAAAAAGTTTTCGTCAAACATAAAATCAACTCAAAATTTCAAATTACGCTAGTATGATTTTGCCAAATTATTATTATTGCTAAAAAGGAGATTGTTACGGAAATTGATGTTGGTGTGGTGCAAGTTCCAACATAAAGAAAGAAAGAAGGAAGAAACCAAGGGGCTGAGAAGCCGTTGATCAAACGGTTTCAGAAATTTCACATGATCCCACTAAGGATCTGGTCGCCATGGATGCTTGTGCTTTGGGTTTTGTTTCTGTTTTTGATTTTGTATTATTTTTATTGGTGAGTTACTTTTCCTTCTACTCAAACACCAATTTTTATCAATATTGAATTTGCATAGCTCAAGTTGATTAGTTAGTAGGCTGGTGCTACGTGCCTACGTTATGTTTAACATAACGTACGCCACACACAGCAACAGCTGTGGGCTCCACCACGGAACTGTTGCTGTGAGTGGATGTAAACGTAACGTGGCGGGATCTTAATTAGTAATATCAACCAAGAAAATGTAATAACAACAACAATAATAATAAGCACGAAATAAATTTCTCATAATTGTCGTCGCACATGTTTGACTCTTTGATGATCTAATAAACTCCAACAACTAACTAAACAAAATTACCTTAAAAAAAAAAACACTTCGAAGACCCCGGGGGTTTATAGTTGACTCTAAATACTTGCGTATTTCATATTTAAAAGAAAGAGAAGAAAATCGAGAGGATTAGTTAGCGAATTAGGAGTGAAAATAGAATTGATAGGAAGGTGAAAAAAACAAAAACAAGAAGCGCGGGAAAACCTTAGTCAAAGAAGAGGGTGAGACAAAACAAAAACAAAACAGCCCAGTCGTCGAAACGCCGCAACACATGCAAATGCAACCCCCAGCTGACGTCGGCCACACGTGAATCTATTCATTCATTATTAATTTATTATCATTACACACTTTTTTCTTTTAACTAAAATCAAACATGGGTCCCGCCAACTCCCTCCCCACGTGCGGCTTAGAATGTGTTGTGTATCCACTTTTTGACTTTGTTCGTGTTTTAGACAAATATTTACAACTTCTTTTACAATCCCTAGGCTTCCGTTAATTATTTTATTAATTCAATTAATTAAAACTTCACTTCATTTACACGTGGCCAGATCTTAATGGGCGGCAATCACTGTTGATCAATCTTATGAGAATCTGTTGTCGTGTGAAACTTATGATACTTAATCAACCCACACGAGCCAAATCAGTCAACCAATTCCTTAATTTTGATTTGTGTTAGTTGATTAGACCTCTTAACCAAATCGTTTTGTGTTTGCACGGAACATCGGGATATGTATACATATATTTTTTTTCCTAAAGAAGTAAAGATCAACAAGCTTTTGTATAAGGTTTTGATTTTCTCATTGACAATGTAACAAACATTTGACAAAAATGTCAAATCCACCTACGTCTAGATTTAGAATTAAGGTTAAAATATTTGGTACATAATATCTTTTATAATTTGAAAAGTGAATTAATTTAATTTTACACGTATAATAAAAAAAATTATTATACTTTTCATAATTTTATTAAAATTATTATTTAAAAAAATATGTTTATTAAATGATATTAATTTTTATTATATAATTATAATTTTTATTCTACAGTAACTATAACTTTACATCTTAATACCAAATAAAACCCTAATTTAGCTGCTTCTAGTCGTAATAATAGATAAATGAATGATATTTAAATAGAAAAATACTAGAATAATAGATAAATGAATGATATTTAAATAAAAAAATTAGACGCATTACTAGTCATTTTGGTCAATAAAACAGATCATTTTAACACTATTTTTATCAACCTTCCGTCGGCATTTTCTCTCTTTACTGTTTTCCTAATACAGGTGGATATTTATTGCGTGTCACCGAATCTGCCATTCTTGATTATAACTTCATTAATTACTGCTACAATGAGAGGACACTAAAAGTATCGAACTCTTTAACTATTCATTGCCAAAAAAATTTAAGGGAAACAAGAATCCGGGAGGATTTTAGCTTGAGTACAGAAAAATGGATCAGAGGCTCTGCTCCTTATCAGACAAATTCAAGAAGCTAAAAAGGTCAGCAGGATCCTTTCAGAAGGGGGAAGGAAAAAAAAAAAAAAGGTCAGCAGGAAATGAAAGACTTAAATCAACCGGCTGTACAATTGAACCAACCAACGTTTATTTCTATACTCTACACTCCTACATTGTCACTGCCTGAATCCATTAGAATCGTCAATCTTCTAGCCGTTTTCATAAAGTCACTGCAACAGCAACAACAAAACAGATCAAATTAAACCCCTTTAAGGAAATAATTGTATACAAAGAAAAAATTGCCAGCAAGCGGAATAACTGAAACCTGAATGGTTCGTCTCCTATGTGCTTCACTGCACCGTTAACATCACGGTAAAGCAAGTGGCTTAATGTCTCGGCATTTTCTATGCCAAACATTTCTGCTAGCTTTTTGTACAGTTCGTCGTAGGATCCGAGCAAAGAGAGGTCAAGAGTGCGACCTACATCCTCTGATTCCATGAATACTTTACAATGACCAGTCTCTAAACTGGGCTCCGTTTCTTGGCGGTTATCCTTGTACCACTGGAAAACTTCATAGAATGAGCGATCGGGTAAGCCTTGTTGTTGAAGTGCAGATCCAGAACCATCAGAAAAATTCGTCAACTTATCTAAATTCCCTTCTGATGAGCTATTTCCAGTACGAACTGGTGAAACTGTATCACCGGAACAGCTGTGAGACATCTGCTGCTCTGTAAGTATTGGTTTCCCAAAAAGAACAAGCTGGGGTGTCTTTAAATCATCAGCTTTCTTTGAAGGCTGGGTTGAATGTGACATGGTTAGCAAGCAAGAAATGTTCTCACTCATGCTTGGCTTCTGAAGGATTGGGCTATTAGAGGCCCTTGTGGGTTTAGCAGCACGATCAAATGGCGGGAAACCAGCCGGAGACAGACCTGACTGCAGTTTATTGAGGTGGAGGTCCGACAAGGATAGACCATAGTGAGCATGCCTGGCTCCCTGCATGCCAGCAGGAGTGTTATCGGGTAGACACCCAAAAGGGCTGTTGGGCCCAAGGAGGCTGCCAGAAAATGACGGCATTGGAAGTTGGCCGTCAAGGGGGAAATCTGGTGGTTGTGGAAGTCTTGACTTCTTCCTTGGTGGTGAGAAGGGGGATAGATGGATGGTGGGCATATTTGACACCAATTCCACCAGCCATGGGCTGACACGTTTTACATTTTGGAGCAAATCGGGCTCATCCCATGTAACCTGCAACCCATAATTCCAGCAAATAAGAATAGATTGAACAGAGATCTTGATATGCTGATTAAAAAATTCAACATGGAAAAGCCAGTGTGAACATAATTTTCAGAATTATTTGACCAGGTCTGAATGAAATAAAATCAGGTAGTTGATAAGTGCACGCATTGTAACCTTATTGAAGTTAATAAATCATATAAGAAAGTTATATTCAAATGCATCAGCGCTCTTGCTTATGCAAATAAATTGCATAAGCAAGACTGACAACTAAATTCCCTTATTCTACTAAAGTCTCATCACATATTTTGCTTAAATAACAAAAAGACTGCCATTTATTAAACAACCTAAATCAGAAATTTTGTCTGTCTTCAAACCCACTTGACTCTTGAGTATTCACGAAGCTAAGTGTGAACAAATGTTAGTGCATCTTAAAAAATCGAACTAATTGGGATCCACAAACAAAAGGGAAGAGGAAAATTGATAACATGTAGAACGTGAACCAAAAAGTAAATTAATTGTTAGCTAAGTATTTGGAACTCAATAGCATCGCATGGACCTAGAAATTTTGTAAAAAGTAAATTTGAAAATAAAAAGAAGAAAGCTACCAGAGTTCTACAAGCATAAAACATTCTTCAACTTCCAAAATTGCATTTATATCTCTTTTATGCTGATTTGCAATCAGATCAAGTTAGATGGTTATACCTGTAGAAGCCTCCAAGGCGAATCAGGCCAGTACAGGGGATCAGAAACCTGAACAGAAGATATCGTTCCCATGAACCAACTAATCCGCGAAGAATCCTCGGTTTCAAAGGCCATTTTAAACCTCATTCCAGAACACCACCTAATCTGCAATGCTGCTTTCACCATTGAGGCCTTCACACAAAACTCTGGTGTACTAGCTCGAGGGTAGTAGACAACCTCAAATGGCTGCCTATTGGCAGCAAGTGTTGCAGCTTCAATAACAGATTCAGGCCTCACTTTCCCCTTGGCCATCAAATTATTCCCATTATTTGAGCTCGGCCCATTGACATTTCCAATACCATTTCTCATCAACTTATTATCATCCTCCCTCAAAAAGGCCGAAAACCCTCCATAAGGCGTAACACAATTTCCATTCCACCCAGAAGTTACCTCTGGTCCACCTCCGATTCCTCTCTTTGCACGGCGAATCCCAACGCAAAGATCCCCATTTTCTGCCCTCAAAAACACAATTGAATCCCCAGCAACAAGCTTCTTATGGTTCACAAAAGTACTCCACCCCGTCGTCAACAAATGCCTCCTAGGAGTCCCTCTGTAAATATGCCTAAACTTCCATGTCTCACCATGAACATCCTTAGCAAGAATGGTCTGCACAGGGGGATCTGCAGAGTAATCCAATCTGGGAAAGATTGTCTCGGCACAATACCTTGGAACAGAAAACCCCCCACCATTATTGGCATCCGATTGTGTCAATGTCTTAGCAAAAGACGCAGGTTTATCTTGAGTTTCATTACTATGAATTCCATCATCATTATCAAAGTCAGGCTCATTATTACTAACTGGAACCAACTTAATTTTTGCATATACCTCATCAGTTTCAGGATCAGCCATGAATTTGATTGGCGAAACTCTACACAGTATGTAAGGCGGAATCCTCCGGCAGCTCCTGAAATCAACCGGCCCACAAGCATGCTCAGCGTGGCCTTGAGGAAAGTAAAACACTCTGGAGTTCACTGGCGGCATTTGGACCATGCCGCCGGCGCAGGCATGCCATAGCTGAGAATCCAAGCATTTTTCCACCTCTTTTAGCTTCTCTTTTGAGTCCATAAACGTAATCATCTCAAATTCATAAAAGAAATAAACCCCTTCTTCTTAATGTTTATCTCTGTTAAAAAAACCGAATAGATTACCAAATTAGACACTATATTCACAAAATTGAAAACAGAAAAATAAAGTACAAAGAATAATATCAGTGAAGTGATGGTACAAACAATTTGAAGTGGAATTTCATACCTTCTATCAATAATGAACCTTTATGCCATATCTCCACTTGCACACCAAAAATTCATAAAAATAAAACATTGCAAACCAAAAATTTACTTCCAATTCAGCCCTTAGCAAGAAAAAAGCTTCAACTTTCTTCAAAACAGCTCCATAACTCGAAAGCCACCAAAATAAATTAAAAAAAAAATCTTGGTTTCTGCTCAATCAATCCAAAAACAAAAGGAAAAAGGAAAAGAAAAAAACTGATACAGAGATTTATTACACCTATACAAAGATCTAATTACACTTTGAACTGGGTGATGAGTCTTTGAGTTAAAAAGGCCGACACAAAAGCAGATTAAGGAAAAACACACACTTTCTCACAGAGAAAGAAAGAAAAAAAGGGAACACCTTTTCGGATCATGCAAGAGCCCAAACGGCACGCACTTCACTTAAAGAAACTAAATAGGCTTTTTTTTTTTCCCCCTTAATTTATTTAACAGAGAAAGCAGAAAGAAAATATCAAGTTGTTCAATAGTACTGAAATCACTAGTACTGTGTGTGATTTTTATTTTTTGGGGACCTTTATCTTCGGATCTGAAGAAAGCCTGTGTAACTTCAGAAGCCAACACAGACCTTTAAGGAACCTATCCCATTATTAATTTAATATAACCTTTTTTTAAATTTTATTTTTAGAGTTGGTATTAAAATATTTATTTATTAATTCTCTTTCTGATTAATCTGGCAGATAATTCTTTGTTTTACTATATTCAGATGGAAAGGAAAGTGTTGTTTGTTCTTTGTTGGTTTCTCTTATTTTATCGCGAGAATTTTTATTTTATTTTACTTTTATTTTATTTTGTCAAGTCCTCGCGAGTTTATTGGATTTTGGTTAACCAAACAAGTTAACTGGGGTTGGTTGGGGTACGGAATTTTCAGTCAACTAGAGTTAACAGTTAACTGTACCTGGGTTTAGTTTGTGAAAGTGTTTGCTGTAATTTCGTTTGTTGCTGGTGGAGGAGAGGAGATAATGGTTTTACTCACGCTCTATTTAGGCAAGTGCGAACACTCGCGGATAAAGACTAAATCGGGTCAAGGACAAAAGCCAGCATATATTCTTTTCTCTGTGTTTTTAGTACATTTGTTTGCATTATTAACGACTTCAAAGAAGGAACTTCGTAAAAAAATATAAGGTATAGTAAGAGTTTATTATCGTTTTAGCCCATTTTTGTGTCCATCCATTATAATGGATCAATTAAGTAACGCATGAAAAAATAATATAAAGTAGTTAATTTGTTGCTAATTTTGAACAAGATAAATATTAGAAAAATATTTTATCTTATATAAATGATTCAAAATCTCTTCCATGAGCTCTTCACAACGAATTATATAACACTCAAATTAGTGTATGGGTGAAAGAAAAATTAGATCTCAAAAAGCATCCATTGGTTTGAAAAAAATAAAGAAAAAACTCACACATAATTTTAACTAACTAGTGCCCTCCCCTAAAACATGTAAATTGGCTTCCAAGTTCATTTGCAAAACACACCAAAAATCCAAATGATTTTCTTCTCTTCTTTCTTAAGTGAATATTCTCTAGCTTTAGCCGTCAATGTGCTAGAGTTTCAATATTTGTTTGAAGTTTGCGGGAATTGTGAAGTTGTGTTGCCGACGCTATTCATAGACGCCAATATAACCTTAGTTTAAGCATCGTTGTGAAGGTGGCACCAATAAAATTTAAGTCTAAACACCACTGTAAAGACGACAAATATCTTTTAAGGACATTGTATCTTTATAAGTCTCAAGTTATTGGTTTTTGTTTTATTACAATTTTTTGAAATATATGTTATTTCTTTGTTGTTTCTATTATTATTATTATTATTATAAAATTGTGATAAGTGTGAAAAATGTCTATTAATAAGCTTAAGTGCACTAGAAAGATTTTGTCATAAAGGTTATATACATTACCTAATGAGACTGAATTTTAAACAAGATTATTGTGACTCTTCTAAGAACTTAATTAGTATATTTTTGTATACAAAATGCGCGATCTTATATCACTTGCTCATTTATAATATTATATAACAATAACAAAAAAAAAAATTAAAAGGAAGTTTTAAGCTAGTTTGATGGAAGAAATTGAAATATCAAGTTAAAAATTGTTCTATTTACATTATTCTTACTTTTAATACGTGTGCTTAGTATCTTAAATGACCGTTCATAGTATTTCTTATGAGTGTCCTAATAGGCATCCTTGGTTGGGTTGGACCAATAAGGTCCATCCTCTCTAGTTGTAAGCGAGACTTTATAAATCTATTAATATTATTTATCGGAAAGATTTTTCGATTTTGGGAGCCAATTTTTAGGTTTGGATTATGATATAAATAGATGCGTATAATGCAAAATGATTTTTGAAAAAGAAAAAGTGCGCGTGGGGAGTGAAATTTGCGGTAGTTCGATTGCTTTTGGTCGGTTGAGGGGAAGCCGCCCTGGTTACTTTTCTTTTTTATGTTAATTTCTGAAAGTGGCAAGTCTGTGAGTCTTGGGGCTTTGACTACAAAAAGTAAAAGTGAAACAAAATTTGTTGGAATAAAAACAACTTCACTCTCTTTTTCAGGGCGTCCACTCTGACACATCACCATTTGTTACTATGATACCCACATTCTCCTCTTAGCCTTGCCTGGCTATTTAAGGATGAATAAAAGTAACAATTATAAATTTATATTGATTTTGTTAATGACTAACTAATGTCATGATTTGGTGCTACCGCATCACATTCCAAATGTGGGCCAATAGCTTTGATGCGCCAAGATTTTAGTTGCTCTAAGAAATAACCTTAAGGCTGCGTTTGGCAGTTGGTATTACACCGTATTATATTATATGAAAATGTTGTTTATATAAATTTATATTTAGTTGCACTACTGTATTAAAAAAATGGTTAATACAATGAAAAAAATATAAAATAATGCCATAATGCCATGAAAAGTAAGGTTTAGGTTGTATTGCATTAAAATATTGTTTATATTTTAAATTTAATCATTTTACTTTATTATTCAATAATTTATTAAAAATTTAAATTTACTAAATATTAATTTATTTTTTATTCAATAAAATTAAATTTAAATAATAATTATCAAATATAAAATATCAATAAACCAGCGTATTTAATAAATAAATGATAAAACATTATTTTAATTTTATTACATATAATCATTTTAATTATTTTACTTTAAATATGTAAAAAGCATTTTAATTATTTAATCATTTAATATTTACTAAAATACTAAATAAATTTAAAACTAAATTTAAATTAAATTAAAATTTTAATATTGTATTATATTATGTTATATTATATATCTTATTTATATTTATAATATTATAGTATTATATTATTCGATAATAGTATATTATTAAATTATTTTATGTTATAAAATTAATATAAAAATAATTATTTTCAAAAATTAATAATATAACACTAAATATTAATAAATTTTAATAATAATAATAATAATTTAATTTTAATTTTAATATAAAATAATACTACAAAATACTATTACATATTTATACAGTCTATAGTACACCAAATCTTATATTGCATTTCAATTTTATGCAATACATCCTAATCTAATATATCATAATACAATACAACTAATATAATATAATATAATATGGTTTGCTAAACACACGATAAGAATAAAAATCCTTTCTCATGATTGTCGAAAAGTGCCTTGTTTTTTATTCTTTATTTTTTTCATCTTAATGTAACCGGCCGGTAATTTCTTTCGGACCTAAATAATTGGTTGATTAAATTCTTTTCATGGGTTCCTTTGTCATTTCTTCTAACTTTTTGTATGGATTCAGAATTTTTAATTCAACGGGGTTAGAATGACAAGCTACAAATTTCAAGATGTAACGGAAAAAAATATAAATAAGTGGCTAAAACATTATTATATATCTAGAAATGAAGTGAAAATTAGTCACTCCCAACTTCTAAGTTAATTCTCTCTTTGTTTGCTATTGAATTATACATATAGCTAGAATGGTAGCTAACGTTTAATTAGAATGCCTAATATAGAGTTGAGAAAAGCCGATAGATATAAGCCAAGTCCTAGAGTTTGAAAGGCAACATTGCATAAGAAAAGTCACCAAAAATTTGAAGATTAAAAGTGATTAGTAATAAAAATTGTTTGATTATCAAGCGATAAAAATATTATTTTGTACTTATATTATAATTTATATTTGTGTTTATGCAATATATTAATTATTAATTATATCTTAACTATATTTAATTTTATGTATTTTTATGTGTTTATTAGGTAAAATATTAATTTCACGTAATCCGAGACTCCAAACAGATAAATGGATGTCAAATTTGGATTCCGGAGGTCCGAAAACCTTAAGATGAGTCAAGATCGGCTTACAATTGAGCTTGTACAAAAAGTTGACATTTTATGTTGATCGAGCACTGATTGGATGATAAAATGAGCTTAAAATATATATGAGTGCTTAGATATGTGGTAATTTTGACTAAATCTCAACCATTCATGATTCAGTGGCCACGATCGTGCCATGTGGCAGTGGTTGGTGAAGCAAGTTGTAGGATCCGAATCTTTGTATTCGGATTGATCAGGGAGACAATCATTCTCAACATAATGCACGTGATCAAAATCAACTAAGAACTTTGAGAGACTACATGAATCCAACCAGAACCAGAGCACCATCGTGTATAGTATTTCCTCCAAAATCTTCTCGATTTTACTTCAAACCAGTTATTATCCAACTTTTACCAACATTTCATGGTTTATAATATGAGAATCCATACTTACATCTATGAGATTTTGAGGAAGTTTATAATACATACACAGACCAAAATTGTAGCATAAACATGATAAGATTAAAGCTTTTTCCTTTTTCATTAAAAGATAAAGCTAAAATTTGACTACAAAACCTTAGATCTGGATCAATAAGAACTTGAAATTGTTGGGAAAATGTGCTCTTTAAAAGAATATGTGTTTATTTAATTGTAATAAATAATTTTTCTAATTAATAAAATAAATGAGGTATTTTATTCAAATATCTTAATTGCATTAATATTTTGATTAAAGTCCATTTAATCATATTATATGTATTTATGTGATCACCATGTGGATTCACAGAAGACATAAATACAAGTTATCTTATGATTAAATAAATTTAGTTGATAAATAAAGTTGGGCACTTTATTTAGGTATAGACTATAATGAATTCATTGAATGATTTGTCTTAATCATGTATGAATTTATTGATGTAGTACGACTACATTGAACAAGATCACATATGAGATTTAATTAACTTTATAATAACTGTCAGACTTATTAAATCTCACAGGCATTGATTTTACTGTATTCTTAATCTTGAGTTAATTATGATTTCATGATTGTAATTGTTATTCCATTTGAGTTACCAATGGGCACGACACATACTTGTGGTCAAGATTACCCAATATCTTGGTGGGAGCAATTATGAGTATTGAAGTTATGGATTAACAATATAGAATTTGTACAACACATCTCTTGATGGGTTTTCGGCACTTGATCATAGAATTCTCTGGCCAGAGTGTGTCAACATATTTAGTATATTGAAAATGATCATTAGAAAAAATCAGTAAGTATCAAGGAACAAGATGTAATTAAATTGATTGGACAATTGAGATATCGATTTAATTAATGATGTGGTACAAATGATTGTGTAGTAAAGAAATCAATGTGGCTTGAGACGAATTATTATTCGAGCATACAATTATGGAGGTCAATTCCAATCTTTTAGTGGAGTAGATTTGGAATTAAATAATTAGTCTATTTTAATTACATGCCTAATTGTTATAGCCACTATTGTATGTTCCCAAATGATCCCCGGGTTAGCTCATTTAATTGACTACACCGCTACTTGATTAATAAGCAAGATAACTAGCTATTTGGTTCAAAAGTCTAAATATATCATTTAGTGGGAGGCTCCATTTAATTAGCTTGTGTGTAAGGGGCCTTATGTTATTTTACAAGGTGGGTCCCCTATAGAAAAAGCAAGTACCGTGAGTTTTGATTTTCATTATTTGGAGCGTAGGGTTTTCACTAAAGGGAGATATAAAAAGGCTTATTTTCTCTAAAGAAAAAGGGGAGCAGCCACTTTATACAGATTAGAGAAAAAGATTTTTCTCTCTATTTTTGAGACAAAAATTTTCTCATGCTAGTTGCTTTAGTAGTGATAAAGGCGCCCACACGTCAACTGCAGATCAAACCTGAGTCATAACCTGGAAGATCATTGGTGACAGTTCGTGATCTAAGAAGCGTGGTGGTGACGGATCGTGATCTAACAGGAGTGGTGGTGACGGATCGTGATCTGGGAGCCTAAATCACTTCAGCGGAAAAAGCCAAATCGGATTTTCAAGGTATGATTTCTAGATTACAAATTCTTATATATTATATGAGAGCGATCTTAAAAGGTTTTATAAAAATTTAAAAAACTGATTTTTCTCCAACAATTGGTATCAGAGCCATCTCATATTAATATATAAGAATTTCGTATGAAATTAATCTTGATATTTATGTATTAGAGTGACACAATTTATTCAGATATATATTATTTGTTTAATATATGAATAAAGCATGTTTATATTTTGTCTTAATTCATGGTTAGATTTTCTGCTGTATTTTTTGTTTGGATCTGTAACAAGAGGGGTGGCACAATTTATTCAGATATATATTATTTGTTTAATATATGAATAAAGCATGTTTATGGTTTGTCTTAATTCATGGTTAGATTTTTTGCTATATTTTTTGTTTGGATCTGTAACAAGAGGGGTGGCTTTTTATCACCATGTTTCCCTCTTGATTTATTTTATTGTTATAGAAATTTTATAAGCCAAAATTGGCCTAGGAAATTTGTAAATCAATCACGGATGGCAGATCAAAGAGATGGAGGCCGGAAATTTCAACATCGGCCACCGACCAGCGCACTCGCTGCAGCCAACGTGCGGTACACGCTGCAAGCAGCGCTCGTTGTAAGCGCATGCTGGCAGTGCACACCGCTTGCTGCGTGCAACGTGCGCAGGTTTGGTTTGTTTCCGGCGTATCGGCGATGGCAAACTCGGCGTTGATGGCGGGTGTCCAGTGAGAAAGGTCTGAACAGTGTACGTTTGTGGAGATGGCGGCTGGGGAAGAAGAAAGAAAGAAAAATATGATTTTAGGGTTTTATAGTTTTTATCATGGAGGTCCCTATGGTTTCATAATTTTTTCTTCGGGAAGAAAATTTTTAATTTTTTGCGTTTAAATCCAAAAACAGTTTTGGGCTTAATGAATCCTAGTTTTAGGCCCAATTTCAATTGGGCTTAATGGATTAAAATGCATAGATAAAATTAAACACATTAAATTTATTTCTTGGTCCAAAAGTTTTATTTTAATAAAAAAATTAATTATTTATTTATTTCCTTTCTAAATTAAATTTGGACCAATAATAAATTTTAAAGCCCAATTTCTCCTAATCCATTAACAAAGACAAGCCTATGGAAGATGAAGATTGACAAGAAGCCCAATGAATATTAGGCTTAGGGTTAATGTATCTTTTTCATTTTAGGAAAGCCATGAATTAAGATTGTTTAATTTTTTTTTATATGTTATGTTTTGGATGATTACATGCCACGATAACATGTCATATAGAATAGGCAGTGCCACTCTATGCATAATGATACATGTCATTCATTACTTATGAATCTCATTATATTGTTTGTAATTTGCGTATGCTTAATAATATTGGATCTCATCTAAATAATATTATAGGAAGCATGCAATTAACAATATGTATGTTTTAAAAGGGAAAACCGATTTTAAAATATTGAATGGGAGAGGAAAAATTCAAGATAATTTTCCCACGGGCTCCATTGTTAGTTTAATAATAAAATTATATATATACCTCGATTTCATGATACGGTGATGCTCCCTTCAGATGGTATATATATTAGATAATTTATTTGATAAACTTCTTCAAAGATAAAATTGAAATATTTTTCAATCGATTGTTCACCCAACGGTGACTATTGATATGAAAAATACGTAGATTGAAACAATGGTTATACACTCAACTAAAATTTGTTATTAACCTTCCAAATGAAGCTCTGTTAACAAATTTAGGCCCAAAAGGATAACGATAATTATTTATCATGTGTCTACATAAAAGTAAATAATCCAATGGGTAATTGGGTCTAGTAAGTGTAGATATGACTTTCCCAACGGATAGCTTGTCAAAGCGGTACTAGATTATCGTTACAATAAATTAAAATGCATTTATGGTTTTATGCATTTTTGTCATTTATTGTGAATATTATTTCAAATTATTTATGCATGAATGTTTTATTTTTCAGAAAATGTTTTCCCTAAGTCAACTTACTATTATTCTGAGTCAAAACAAACTCACTAGAGAGAACTATATAGATTGGAAAAGAAATCTATTCATTGTACTGACTGCTGAAAATTATAAATATGTCTTAACCCAACCATGCCCTCCAGTTCCAGCGGATGATGCTCATAGAAATCAGAGGAGGCTTTATGAGAAATGGCAAAAGGCCAATGAAATGGAAAAATGCTACATTTTAGCCTCGATTTCTAATATTCTGCAGACCAAACATCAAAACTTGGAGACTGCCATTGAAATAATGGATAGTCTCCAACAGATGTTCGGGCAAAGTACTCGTTCCGCGAACAAGCAGCGCTGAAAGGAATTATGAATAGTAAAATGGGGAAGGACACAAGAGTTCGTGATCATGTCCTCAAAATGATGGACTATTTGAATGAGGCTGAGATTCAGGGAGCACAAATCGATGATAACTCAAAGATAGACATGGTGCTAGAATCTCTGCCAGAAACATTCAAGGAGTTTAAGGTCAATTATAACATGAATAAAAGAAACATGACCTTAACTGAATTAATGAACGAACTCCATTCTGTTGAAGAGATCTATCGTGTTGAGAAATCTCTGGGAAGCATAAATATTGTTGAAAAAGCTTCTTCTTCTAGACCTAAGTCGAAAGGCAAAAGTAAGAAGAAAGCTAGAAAAAAGAGACCGTCTACCAAGCAAGATGGCAGCCGAAAGGCAAATGCTTCAAGTGTGGACAGAAAGGTCACTGGAAAAATGATTGCCCTAAGATTGTGAAATCAGGTATGGGAAATCTTTTTGTAATTGAGGCCTGTTTAGTTCAGAATTCTATTTACACTTGGGTGTTGGATTCAGGAGCAACTAATCATATTTGTAATTCACTTTATTGGTTTCAGGAAACTAGGAAAATAAGTGAAGGAAGCGTCAAGTTGCAGTTAGGGACATGACAGTTCGTGTCAGCATTAAAGACTGGATTTGTTTTATTATCTTTTAATAATGAGACTTTAATTTTGAATAATTGTCTTTATGTTCCAGACATAAAGAGGAATTTAATTTCAGTAGCTTGTTTGTCAAAGTAAGGGTACACTGTAAATTTTGGATCATCTGTTTCTATTTTTTATAATAAGAGACTTATTTGTTCTGGTACATTGGAAGATAGTTTATATCATTTAAGTCCAATGATCCATTCTATGCACGACACAATGATAAATAATGATGAGCATACACATTTATCTAAGAAAAGAAATATTTCTTCCAACCAATGTTACCTCTGGCATTTACGTTTGGGTCATATAAACCAAAATAGGATACAGAGAATGATCAAAGTTGGGCTTTTGGGACCATTAGAAAATGAATCATTGCCACTCTGTGAATCATGTTTAGAAGGGAAAATGACCAAAAGGCCATTCTCGGCCAAAGGAGTACATGCAACAGTACCACTTGAATTGGTACATACAGATGTATGTGGACCAATCAATGTACAAGCTCGAGGAGGTTATGAGTATTTCATCACTTTCACTGATGATTACTCGAGATACGGTTATGTTTATTTGATGCGTCACAAGTCTGAAGCTCTTGAGAAATTCAAAGAGTATAGGGCTGAGACAGAAAAGCAATTAGATAAGAACATAATGAAACTTCGATCTGATCGAGGTGGTGAATTTCTCTCAGGAGATTTCAAAGAGTATCTGGTTGAAAATGAGATTATATCTCAGTTGACTGCCCCGGGAACACCATAACAAAATGGGGTAGCTGAAAGAAGAAATAGAACTCTTTTGGATATGGTGAGATCTATGCCTAGTTATTCTTCATTACCAATCTCTTTTTGGGGACTAGCATTGGAAATTGCAGTTTACCTTTTGAACTTAGTTCCATCTAAGTCAGTGCCTAAAACCCCAATAGAATTATGGTCAGGTCGCAAACCAAGTTTACGACATGTCCGTATTTGGGAATCACCAGCACATGTGCTGAAACCAAAGGCAGACAAAATAGATTCACGTTATGAGGTTTGTATGTTTGTGGGGTATCCTAAAGGAACAAAGGGAGGTTTATTTTATAGTTCTCAAGATAGGAAAGTGATCGTGAGCACACATTTCACTTCCCTCGAGGAAGACTATATGAATAACTTCAAACCTAAGAGTAAGGTAATACTTGAAGAGCTGTCAGGTGATCAGGTTGATGCTCAGCTTTTAACGCCTGTTACAGAACATGAAGAACAACAACAACTAGATGATCAACACAGGATTATCCATGAACAACCATCACTTTTAGAACCTCGTCGTAGTGGGAGGGTAACTAGGTTACCTGCGAGATACATGCTTTTGGGAGAAACCTATACGGCTATCTCAGATGAACATGTACAAGATCCCACTAATTACAACGAAGCTCTAATAGATAGAGATGTTGAATTTTGGAAAAAGGCCATGAATCAAGAAATGGAATCTATGTATTCCAATAAAGTCTGGGAACTTGTAGAGGCACCAAATGGGGTAAAACCTATAGGGTGCAAGTGGATCTACAAGAGAAAAAGAGGAGTAGACGGAAGGATGGAAACATTTAAAGCAAGATTAGTAGCCAAATGGTTTACTCAGAAAGAGGGAATCGATTATGAGGAAACCTTTTCTCCGGTTGCTATGCTTAAATCAATCAGGATTCTGCTCTCCATTGCTGCATTGCTAGATTATGAAATTTGGCAAATGAATGTCAAGACTGTCTTTCTTAATGGGCATCTTGAAGAAAACATCTATATGCAGCAACCAGATAGATTTATACAAAAAGACCAAGAACACCTGGTATGTAAGTTGCAGAGATCCATTTATGGATTGAAGCAAGCATCCCGATCATTAGGGATGGCAATTGTACCCGCAAATCCGCAAACCCGCCCAAACCCACCCGCCAAAACCCGCCCATTGCGGGTAATTTTACCCGTTGCGGGCGGGTTTAGTATTATAAATTAAAACCCGCACATGGATGCGGGTGGGTTTGGTATTAACCTTATATCCAGTGGATACCTGCATGGATATCCACCAAACCCGCAATATTTTTTTTTTCAAATATTTTTAATTTAATTTAAATATAAAAATGTATAAAAAAAATAATGTGATTAATCAAATTACCAAATAAACAAAGGCTCAAAGTTATGTATGTGTGTATGTGGCCCATCTCTTATTCTAAAGTCATAACCTAAAGAAAACTAAAGGCATTTCCCTTCGAATTAGTATTTGAAAATATTAATCTTAATTATTATTATAGGCATTGTGTTGGATGGGTGCTTATGGTGGTGAATGAAATGAATATATTCTCTTGGATCTTGTTTTAAATGATAATATGAAATGTAATTATTATTTTTAGATACTAGTTTGTGTTTTTTAAATAGATTTTTGTAATTTATACTTAAATTTGAGAATTTGTATTGAATTGATGTGGAAATTTTAATTTTTCATTGACATTGTTTAAATATAAAATTGAGTATGCTATATGGAATTTGAGGTTATTATTATAAATTTATATATTAAATATTTGTGATTTTAAATACGGAAACCCGCAAAAAATCCGCCGGATACCATTGCGGGTTTGGTAATTATTAAAACCCACTGCGGGTGGGTTTTTAAAAAAAAATTAAAACCCGCTGCGGGTTGCGGGTGGGTTTGGTAATTTAAATTTTGTGCGGGTTTGGGTTTGGTAATGGCAAACCCGCTGCAGGCGGTGCCCATTGCCATCCCTACCGGTCATGGAACATCAGATTTGATCAAGCGATTAAATCGTTTGGATTCATTCAGAACATTGATGAACCATGTGTGTACAAGAAAATTCAAGAAAAATCTGTAGCCTTCCTAATTCTTTATGTAGACGATATTCTCCTAATTGGAAACGATATAGGAGTATTGACTACAATAAAGAGTTGGTTTGCAAAACAATTTGATGTGAAAGACCTGGGAAAGGCAAGTTATATTCTTGGTATCAAGTTACTACGAGACCGGAAGAATAAAACTTTAGTCTTGTCTCAAGCAGTCTATATCGATAAGATATTAGCTAGATTTAGCATGGAAAATTCAAAGACTGGTTTATTACCATTCAGACATGAAATTACATTCTCTAAGGATCAATCACCTAAAACATCTGAAGAGATAGAGAGAATGAGACGAGTTCCCTATGCAGAAGCTGTGGGAAGTCTAATGTATGCCATACTTTGCACTAGGCCAGACATCTGTTTTGCGGTAGGGATCGTTAGTAGATATCAATCTAATCCTGGACCTGAACACTGGACTGCGGTCAAGCATATAATGAAGTGTCTGAAAAGAACTAAAAATTATATGCTTGTGTATTCTGGTGATGAACTCATTCCAGTGGGTTATACTGATTCTGACTTTATGTCAGATAAGGATTCCAGAAAATCAACTTCCAGCTATGTGTTTACATTGGGAAGTGGAGCTATTAGTTGGAGGAGTGTGAAACAATCTTGTATCACAGACTCCACAACTGAAGCTGAATATGTGGCTGCATCCGAAGCTGCAAAAAAAGTTGTATGGCTCCGCAAGTTCTTACAAGATCTTGAGGTGGTACCTGCTGTAACTGCACCCCTTAAAGTATTTTGCGATAATAGTGGTGCGGTAGCTCAATCTAAGGAACTAAGGAACCACAAGAAACAAAAACATATTGAGAGGAAGTATCATCTTATAAGAGATATAGTGCAGAAAGGTGATGTAGAGGTTACTCAGATTGCGTCACAGCAAAACTTGGCAGATCCTTTTACTAAGGCCATACCTAGGAAACCTTTTAACTTGCACATAGAATCCATGGGCATGCGTGAGATGCCAAATATGCTTTGAGAGCTAGTGGTAGATTGTTGGGAAAATGTGCTCTATAAAAGCATATGTGTTTATTTAATTGTAATAAATAATTTTTCTAATTAATAAAATAAATGAGGTATTTTATTCAAATATCTTAATTGCATTACAGAAGAAAGAAACAAGTTATCTTATGATTAAATAAATTTAGTTCGCAGTTGATAAATAAAGTTGGGCACTTTATTTAGGTATAGACTGTAATGAATTCATTGAATGATTTGTCTTAATCATGTATGAATTTATTGATGTAGTACGACTACATTGAACAAGATCACATATGAGATTTAATTAACTTTGTAATAACTGTCAGACTTATTAAATCTCATAGGCATTGATTTTACTGTAATCTTAATATTGAGTTAATTATGATTTCATGATTGTAATTGTTATTCTATTTGAGTTACCAATGCGCACGACACATACTTGTGGTCAAGATTACCCGGTATCTTGGTGGAAGCAATTATGAGTATTGGAGTTATGGATTAACAATATAGAATTTGTGCAACACATCTCTTGATGGGTTTTCGGCACTTGATCATAGAATTCTTTGGCCAGAGTGTGTCAATATATTTAGTATGTTGAAAATGATTATTAGAGAAAACCAGTAAGTATCAAGGAACAAGATGTAATTAAATTGATTGGACAATTGAGATATCGATTTAATTAATGATGTGGTACAAAAGATTATGCAATAAAGAAATCAGTGTGGCTTGGGACGAATTATTATTCGAGTATACAATTATGGAGGTCAATTCCAATCTTTTAGTGGAGTAGATTTGGAATGAAATAATTAGTCTATTTTAATTACAGGTCTAATTGTTATAACCACTATTGTATGTTCCCAAATGATCCCCGGGTTAGCTCATTTAATTGACTGCACCACTACTGGATTAATAAGCAAGATAACTAGCTATTTGGTTCAAAAGTCTAAATATATCATTTAGTGGAAGGCTCCATTTAATTAGCTTGTGTGTAAGGGGCCTTATGTTATTTTACAAGGTGGGTCCCCTATAGAAAAAGTAAGTAACGTGAGTTTTTATTTTCATTATTTGGAGCCTAGGGTTTTCATTAAAGGAAGATATAAAAAGGCTTATTTTCTCTAAAGAAAAAGGGGAGCAGCCACTTTATACAGATCAGAGAAAAAGATTTTTCTCTCTATTTTTGAGAGAAATTTTCTCGTGCTAGTTGTTTTAGTGGTGATAAAGGCGCCCACACATCAAGTGCAGATCAAACCTGAGTCATAACCTGAAAGATCATTGGTGATAGTTCGTGATCTAACAAGCGTGGTGATGACGAATCGTGATCTAACAGGAGTGGTGGTGACGGATCGTGATATAACCGGAGTGGTGGTGACGGATCGTGATCTGGGAGCCTAAATCACTTCAGTGGAAAAAGCCAAATCGGATTTTCAAGGTACGATTTCTAGATTACAAATTCTTATATATTGTATGAGAACGATCTTAAAAGGTTTTATAAAAATTTAAAAAACTGATTTTTCTCCAACAGAAATAACATGCAAGAACATTTTTTTTTTTTTTAAATTTCCTCCTCATAGAACCAATTCTTTTAAAAGGCAAATAACTTCTTTCACTAAAAAAAGAGAAACATTATACCAATGTTGGGATATGTTGAAAAAATTGTTTAACATATGTCCACATTGATTGACACTAAAAAGTGTACATTTAATAAGGATAAAATTATTAGTTTTTCACTTATTGTGTCAATTAATGTGCTCATTATTTCTAAATTATTTTAATACTCCCCAAATATATTTTATGTTAAATTAATTTACAATATTTTAATTTATATCTTGTAAATATTTTTCAAGAATAAATATGGAATTGGAGTTGAAAGTAGGAACAAAGAAGGACAATTGGAGCAATTTAGAATTCATCAATCGAGGAAATGTTATTAAAAAAAAAAAAAGATTGGCAAGCATGTTGGTGATGGTCAGGAGGCCATCACGCCTCCTGACCATCACACAATTCAATATGTATATATAATATAAAAATAAAATAAAATAAAATATTAACATTAATAAAATAAAAGAAAAGAAGATGATTCCCTTGCCTATAAAAGGCAAGGGGATGCAAGCGAATGAGGAAGCCAGTAGAGAAAGGAGCGGAGTTCTGAGAGAGAGTGATAGCCAAGGGTGTAACTGAAAAATTTCTTTCTTTCTTTGTTTCTTTTCTTTTTTTGTTTCTATCTGTATCAATTTTCTTTGTAATATATTTCAAAAAGTTTATCAAATAAAAAGAGTGTTGTGTTTTCTTTCAATATGAGTGGCTAATTTTATTAAGCTGAGGTGAAGGGTGAAGCTCAATGTTTCAAACTATTAAATTTATTATTTTCTCAAATGAGTTTTTAAGTTTATTTTATTCTTTTTTAGTTATTTTTATGTCATGTTAATTTATAAATTTCTTTAGATCTATATGGTATTTTGACATAATGTCGACACATTAATATAGTGTGGCACATTAGGTATTTTATTCCATATTTATCCACACACATAGAATTAAATGATATAATAATTAACTGGTAAAAGTGAAGCAAAATATAAATGAGAGAGTATTAAAATTATATTTTGATTACTGAGAGTGGATCCCGTAACCTTAGCATATTTTTAAATTGTTTCCAAATAATTTATTTTCCCCACAATTTATTTTCTTTGTTTAACAAATTGACAACTAGACCCTGTGGTTCGACCCCGGACTCACCGGGTTATAATATAACTAGACACTCTTATACTTGGGAGTAATATACTTTTGAGTCGTGTCACACAACATGGTTTTGAAACTTGGCGATTGGTCACTTATTTCTACGAAGGCTTAATACCTCAAAGTAGACAAGTTGGTGAAATAATGTGTAATGGTGAATTTAGAGATAAAAATCCTGAAGATGCACTAGATTATCTTGACCAATTACCTGGAAATGCACAACATTGGGATACTGTTAGAACTTTTGAATTGACAAATAAACAACAATCATCTACATCTAGTGGAGGAATCCATAACCTTAAGGAAGATCATGATTTACAAGTAAAATTTGCATCCCTAGTTAAGAAGGTTGAAGCTTTAGAGAATAAAAAGAGTGATCAAGTAAAATCTGTTCAAGAAATTGCATGTAATATTTGTAGTTCTAATGATCATTTCACTCAAGATTGTCTCACTCTGCCTGCAGTTAAAGCATGTCTACATGATCAAGCTAATGCCATTAACACTTTTAATAAGCTAAACCCATATTCACAGACTTATAATCCTGGTTGAAGAAATCATCCAAATTTCAGTTTGAGGAGTAATAACAATGCACAATCTTAACAAGCACCACCTCTACAAAATTTTTAAAATGCTCAGCTTTATGCACCATATGTTCCCCCACTATGAAAAAATCTGAAAAACACAATGCATTCATTCATTAGAAAGCAAGATGTTATTAACAATCAAAATGTACAAACTTTTTCTGATTTGAAATATACTCTTGCTAAAATTGCTTCTGCACTTACAATTGAAGAAAAAGGAAAATTTCCAGCTCAAGCACGACCAAATCCTAAGATTCAATAAAATCCACCCATGGCCAAGTCAAATCAGTTATAACCGTTCATAGTGGTAAGGTTATTGATAGATCTATGCCTGAACCTTGTGAAGATAATGAAAATTCAAAGGGTAAGGAAGGACTAAATGAACTTACACCTAGTGAAGAAATAACTAGTGTTCCACATGAACCACCATTTCCGCATGCATTGAATAAACCAAAGAAATCAAACCACTCTTCTGAAATTTATGAAATATTTAAGCAAGTGAAAGTTAACATTAATTTATTAGATGCAATCAAGCAGGTACCTTCATATGCCAAATTTTTAAAGGACTTATGCACTGTCAAGTGGAAATTGAAGGTAAGAAAGAGTGTTTTCATGGTTGAATAGGTAAGTACAATTCTATCTACTAATAATAAGTTGAAATATAAAGATCCTGGTTGTCCTACTATTTCTTGTTTTATTGGTGATAACAGAATTGAGTATGCTTTACTATATCTTGGTAGTAGTGTTAATTTGCTTCCATATTCAGTTTATCGTTAACTTAATCTTGGTGAATTAAAATCAATTTCAACTACATTTTTACTTGCCGATAGATCAGTTAAAGTACCAAAAAGAATAGTGGAAGACGTTTTAGTACAAGTTAATAAATTCATATACCCTGTGAATTTTATTGTCTTAGAAACAAAACCTGTTGTGAATAATTATAAACCAAATCCTTTAATTTTAGGTTGACCATTTTTAGCAACTGTTAATGTTTTGATTAATTGTAAAATGGTTTAATGAATTTATCCTTTGAAAATATGACTCTGAAATTGAATATTTTTAACATGTGCAGACAACCTAATGAAGAAAACAAGAATAAAGATGATATTGTCATACTGATGAACAAAAGGAATTGCTTGAATCTTGTATAGAGGAAAATATTCAAAAAGCAGATTTTTCTGAACTCTATGATATTTGTTTAGTTAATTCAATTGGGTCAAAGAAGCAACTTGAACTTGATATTTCTAATATAAATTCGTTGCTTGATTCTGTACAGACTTTACAAAATTATGATGAAGAGCCAAAATTTGAGGAGTTTGGAATTATTGAAAAGACAGATAACAAGAAGCACCTAAACTGGAATTGAAACATTTGCCTGAAGGATTGAAGTATGCTTTTTTTTTTAGAGAAGAAAAAATTTATCCTGTTGTGATTTGTTCTACTCTAACAAGTGACCAAAAAGGTAAGTTACTAATTATTCTTAAAAAGTATAAAAATGCAATTGGATGGATTTTATAAGATATTAAAGGCATTAATACCTTAATTTGCACACATAGAATTAATTTGGAAGAAAATGCTAAAACATGTCAACAAACTTAAAGAATATTAAACCCACACATGAAAGAGGTAGTTAAAATAAAAGTCTTTAAATTGCTTGATGTGGGAATTATCTACCCTATTTTTAATAGTAAGTGGGTAAATTCTACACAAGTAGTGCCTAAAAAAAATCTAGAATCACTGTTGTTAAAAATGAAAAAAAGTGAATTAATTCTAACACGAATTACATCTAGTTGGCGTATGTGCATTGATTATAGAAAGTTAAATGAAGCCACTAGAAAAGATCATTTTACATTACCATTTCTTGACCAAATCTTAGAAAGAGTAGTTGGACATCCCTACTACTACTACTTTTTAGATAGATATTTAGGTTATTATCAAATTCTCATAGCACCCGAGGACTAATAAAAGACCACATTTACATGTCCCTTTGGAATATTTGCATTTAAAAGAATGTCATTTGGGCTTTGTAATGCTCATGCAACATTTTAAAGATGTATGCTAAGTATTTTCTGTGATATGGTTGAACATTATTTAAAGGTTTTTATGAATGATTTAATTGTATTTGGGAATTCTTTTGATGATTGCCTTAATAATTTCGAGAAAGTTTTAAAAAGATGTGTTGAAAAAGAACTCGTGTTGAATTGGGAAAAATGTCACTATATGGTTACTTCCAGAATTATTTTGGGTCATATTGTATCTGTTAAAGAGATTGAAGTTGACAAAGTAAAAATAGAAGTTATATCTAAATTGCGACAACCAAAAACAGTTACAGATGTGCGATCCCTTTTAGGTTATACATGATTTTATAGGAGGTTTATAAAAAACTTTAGTCTCATATCTAAACCATTTTGTAACCTCTTATTAAAAGATGCACTGTTTGAATTGACTGATGATTGTCAAAAATCTTTTGAGAAAATAATTTGTCTTTTAACATCTGCACCTATTATGCAATCTCCTAATTGGTCTTTACCTTTTGAATTAATGTGTGATGCAAGTGATTTTGCTGTTGGTGCTGTTTTAGGACAAATAAAGGATGGTAAGCCCTTTGTGATTTATTACGCGAGTAAGACTTTGGATAGTACTCAAATGAATTATTCTACAACTGAAAAAGAATTACTTGATGTGGTATTTGCATTAAGCAAATTTCGTTCATATTTGCTTGGCTTTAAATCTGTTGTTTTTACTGACGATGTTGCTATAAGATATTTGATGAGTAAACAAGATGCCAAACCTAGATTAATTAGTTGGATTTTGTTACTTCAAGAATTTAACCTTACCATCAAAGATAAAAAGGGTGCGAAAACTGTCATTGCTGATCATTTATCAAGACTCACATCCGAATTCTATACTGACATAACGCCCATCAATGATTATTTCCCTGATCAATTTTTATTTTCTATTACCTCAATGCCATGATATGCTAACATTGTTAATTTTCTTGTTGCAGGTAAAATGCCTTTGCAATGGCATGCTCAAGAGAAGAAGAAATTTTTTGTAGAAGTAAAGAAATGTTATTGAGATGATCCTTGCTTGTTCAAATATTGCCCATATCAAAATTTTCGGCGATGTATTCTTGATAGTGAGGTAAGTAGTGTCATTAATTTTTGTCATTCTGAAGTATGTGGTGAAAACTTTTCTTCAAGAAAAACTACTGCTAAAATTTTACAGCTTGGATTTTATTGGCCTACCATATTTAAAGACACATATGAATTTTGTAAAACTTGTGAAAAATGTCAAAAATTGAGATCAATTACTAAAAGAAACATGATGCCCTTAAATCTCATACTTGAGATTAAAATATTTGACTGATGGGGAATTGATTCCATGAGTCCGTTTCCATCATCTTTTGGATTTGTGTACATGTTAGTTGCAATTCATTATGTCTCAAAATAGATTGAAGCAATTTCTTGTCAAGATAATGATAGTAAAATTATGGTTAAATTTTTAAGAGAAAATATTTTAAGTCGATTTGGAATCCCTCGAGCTATTTTCAGTGATGGAGGTAACCATTTTTATAATAAGTTATTTGAGTCTTTAATGAAGAAATACAGAATTACACATAAAGTTGCTACCCCTTATCATCCTCAAACAAATGGTCAAGTTGAATTAGCAAATAAGGAGATAAAATAAATTTTGCAAAAAACGATTAACCCAAACCAAAAAGATTAGTTCTTAGACTAAATGATGCACTTTGGGCTTACTGTACTGCATTTAAGACGTTATTAGGAATGCTACCCTATCGGCTAGTTTATGGTAAACATTGTCACTTACATGTTGAACTTGAACATAAATCATTTTGGGCTATTAAAGTTTTTAATTCAAATTTGGATAATACTGGTAATGTGCGAAAATTGCAATTGAATGAATTTAAGGAACTAAGGAATGATGCATATGAAAATTTAAGAATTATTAAGGTAAAAACAAAAGGTTTTCATGATTAAAGAATTTTTTGGAAAATATTTGAGATTGGTCAAAAAGTGTTGCTTTATAATTATCGTCTTAATTTGTTTCCAAGGAAGTTAAAGTCAAAGTGAAGCAGCTCATTTGGTGTAAAAAATGTATATTCATATGGGGTCCATAGAAATTGAGAATCTAAAGAACGGTGTCATATTTAAAGTTAATAGTTAAAGATTAAAACCATATTTGGAACATCAACCACGTGAAGAAGACACTGAAATCAATTTGGGTGACTCACCAAATGTTGATTAAGTCTTTAATGAGGGATTCAATTTTTTTTTAATTTTGTTTTACTGTTATTTTGTTGTTTGATTGTTTTTTTTCTCGATTAATGCACACCATACGTTTTTTTAGCATTATATTTCTTGCTTAAGCGCGTTTGTTTGACAATTGTATTTTCTTTCATCAATTTTCATTATATGTCATGAGTACCCCAATAAGAAAGTTCCTGCTCACACATCTTAAAAGCCTTTTGCGTGTGAAATTTCAGTTAAGAGACCTGATACAAAGCTGTAAATCACATCTAATTTGGGATTTGCAACCACCAACATTAGTGTCCTACGTTGAGGATCTAAAAACACAACTCAGAGAAATAGAGGGTGGTATATATGAATTTCAATTAGAGCTTGAGGTTAACTCAATAAAAGGACGAATGTAAGTCTTTTTTTTTTCTTTGTGTGATTTCGTTTTGTTGTTTTGTTCACTTTTACGTTTGATTTGATTTCGCAATTTTGATTCTCTTTATTTTGGTGTATTTTTATTTATTTTCCCGTATAAATGGTGGATAACGGTACTGTGTGACTTTTTAAGTCGGTATCTACAATTTCTCATAATAACTGAAACCCCAAAATCAAACATGGAAAGAGTACAACATAAACTGCATAAGCATTTTCCCTCTCTCCCTCAGACTGCCCTCAGGAAAACTTACAAAGCTCGTTGTGAACGACTGCGTTTGTTAATGATCAATGGCATTCCTTCTAATATTCGTTGGTTAATTGAAGTAAAGGTTTGATTAGCAGGTGAGTTTTCTGATCTATTTATTTTTTTCATGCCTGGTTTTGGTAAAAGTACATTTGCTAAAAAAAGGAGAGTTAAACAATTTGGCTCAAAATGTCATAACTGTGTAAGACTTAGTTGTAAAAGGAAGAATTGTAAATCTTTAGGAATAGTTTTTAATAATTGTAAAGATAAAATTAAATTCGTTAAAGATGACCTGAGTAAAGAATTGTTGGATGATATCTTACGATATCTTGAGACGCATCGAAGCGGATATGTGCAACATGAGATTCATAATTTATGGATACTATTCCAAAAAGAAAATGCACAGTTTAGTCTTGGGAATCTGAATTCAAAAGACCTTGTTTGTCAGTTTATAAGAAAACTGGATGGCAAGCCTATCCTCAACCTATAGAGGATGTTAAAACCGTTACTGGACGTAAAATCAAAGGAAGATGTGAGCCACAATCATAACTACCAATAAATATCCTTTTATTTTGCATTTTTTTTTATCATTTGCATTATTGCATTTAGTTGTGTGATTTTGTATTTAATAATTATTTGTTTTCTTTTTCTGTTTGCTTTTTCTAATCATTATTTTCTTTTTCTTTTTATTGTTTGCTTTTGAATTATTGAGTCACGAGCTTTATGCGTCATTTAACAAATATGTCAACCCATTTACAGCTGTTTCTCATTATTTCTGTCACCAAGATCTTTAAATATAAGCTCATTTTTCAAACACTCACAACTTGTTTTTAAAGATTATTCCAATGGCAGCATCTTTGAGTAAATAATTCAAAAATATTTGTATGCTTTTTGGGTTTCACTATGTAAAGTACAAGGAGTTCGTTCAAGCAGCTGTAGATATTGGTCGTGTAATAGTAGAAAAGAAACTACACCTTGTATATGAAGGAGGTGAACGAGGGTTATCAAGACTTGTCTCAGAAGCTATTTTTACTAGAATAAGCCAAGTACTAGACATTATCCCAAAAGCCATTAAGCCTCTAGGATGCCTGTCTAGCCCACCAATTGGAGAAGAATTAATGGTATCAAGGATGCAAGAGAGAATATTTGAAATATTAAAACATGCTGATACTTTTATTTTCTTGCCAAGAAATCTTACAACTCTAGAGGCACTGATTATATTTGCATCTTGGGCCCATTTGAACATTCATTAAAAACTCATCGGTTTGTTAAATGTTAATAATTTTATGATGGCTTGCTAACTTTTATTAACCATGCAATTAAGAATCATTTTGTTTTACACTTTGTAAAAAAAAACTCTTTATTTGTGCTTCCATTATTAATAAGTTATTTGGCCTTTTACAAGCTTATACACTAGAGCCAGATCCCAAGACTTATGCACTGGATTGGTCGACTGATGATGGTAGCAGTAGCAGTAGTAATAAGTGCAAATTAGATTTAACTCTTCGTTTGTAAATATTTTCTGTTGTAGTGTTCATGTGATGTCTTCTAAACTCTTCCTCTTTCCTTTTAAAACATTGAGGACAATGTCTCGTTCAGGTTGGAGGGAGGGAATGGTTTATAATTGTGGAATGTCTTAGTCCTGGTGATGTTTTTACAAAGTTTTGCTGTAAAAACTAACTTTGCACTAAATTTGAGTTGAAAATGGCTGGATATGGAGAGTGCAGTACCTTTAGAAACACATCTTCTTAATCTTAGAGTTTTATTTTAAAAAAAATGTAACATTTTCTTGTTCTTTGTCATCTTCTTTTAAACTTCTGCATCGAGTTCAGATGAGATCTCCCCCTCTTATTCTTTTATTATTTTTTTTCTCTTTTATCATTTCTTTCTTTCTTTTGTTTTTTGTATGCATATTTGTAAAATTATAAAATGTTTAGATTAGATTGGGGGGTGGGAATAGTTGATGTGTGTTTTTAAATATGTGTTTGTTTTTTTTCTTTAAAAAAAACAATTTGTTTTTAAAAAAAAAACGCAATTTTTTTTCTTTTGTGTAGGATGGCTGTGTAAAGAGTTACGACTTTTAAGACGCATCTTAATAGTCCCGTTGTATTATATTTTGATTTTGAAATTCATAATAAGTTGTTTTTGTTCCATTTTCTTTGAATTACTAAAATTTATGAACTCTTTAATTGGTTATTAAGTCATTTAATTGTTTACTCATTTAACAAGTATTATTAAATCATTCTTCACACACACAGTATGACACATACTAGTGGGTTGTTAGTTAAAAATTTTGCAGCATTTAGTTCTTTTGATTTATTAGGGATAATATCTAATGTAGTAGAAAGTGTGTATGCAAAAACAAAAAAAAAGAAAATTTTTTTGAATGTGTTTAATTTTGCTATATCTAGAACCTGAGTAATTAAGCCCGTAGGAGTGTTTCAACACCTAGTACCCTAAGGCCAACTGGTCTGGGAGTCACTGGCCTAAAGCTCGATACATGAGTTATAGATATATTGTTTGCTTATTTATTAGAAACCCAAGTAATTAAGTCCGTAGGACTGTTCAACACCTAGTGCCCTAAGGGTAACTAGTCTGGGAGTTACTGGCTTAAAGCTCGCTACATGAGTTATAGATATATTGTTTGCATATTTATTAGAAACCCGAGTAATTAAATCCGTAGGGGTGTTTCAATGCCTAGGCCAACTGGTCTGTGAGTCACTAGCCTAAAGCTTCTTATATGGGTTAAAAATGTAATGTTTTAAAATTTATGTGAATAATCTACTGCCTAAAGATAAAATTTCTAATGAATTTGAGAACGAAAATGTTGTTTTTCTTTTAAAGAAATCTCGTAAGTATTGTTTTAATTACTTAGCACGAAAGAATGTTTGATGATATTCTGGATAATGAGTGAACGACTAAGAGCTAAAGAAATCTGTGAGAGTTTATTTATTTGGTAGTTTAGAGGATAAATGAACAACTATTAACTTGTATGTGAATTTTGTAAATTTAGTTTAATATAACACTTTAATTACTAGGGACTAGCAATAAGCTGGTTGTGGAGTGTGATTAGTAATAAATATTGTTTGATTATCAAGCGATAAAAATATTATTTTGTGCTTATCTTATAATTTATATTTGTGTTTATGCAATATATTAGAAATTATTAATTATATCTTAACTATATTTAATTTTGTGTATTTTTGCTTGTTTCTTAGGTAAAATATTAATTTCACGTATTTCAAGGCTCCAAACAGACAAACAGATAAACATATGTCAAATTTGGATTTCGGAGGTCCGAAAACTTTAAGATAAGTCAAGACTGACTTAAAATTGAGCTTGTACAAAAAGTTGACATTTTTTGTTGACGGAGCACTGATTGGATGATAAAATGAGCTTACAATAGATATAAGTGCATTGGATAGCTGGCAATTTGGACTAAATGTCAACCATTCATGAATCAATAGCCACGATTGTGCCACATGGCAATGGTCGGTGAAGCAAGTTGTAGGATCCGAATCTTTGTATTTGGGTCGACTCGATCCACCCACTAACCCACAAATCTCAACCGTTCTTTAACCAAATCGGGCGCTTCACAAGATGGCACATGTAATGTTGACTTTTTAAGTTTGACTAGCCATTGGATCTTGAATCTAATGGTTGTGTAGAGCGCATGCATAAAGCTTATAATGGACTGCAATGCACTGGATTATGAATTTATTTTTCTATAAATAGAGCCTCATTTTTATGTTTTGATAATCTCTTTTCTACTCAATTTCCCTGTAATCTTGTTTTTCTTGTGTGTTTTCATATTTTGTAATAAATTTAGTTTTATTTTCAATTTTAGTTGTTTTTATTACTTTTAATAATTATTTTTATTTCAATTATGCTTAGCTAAATAATAATAGTTAGGGTAAGGTGAAACTCTTAGGAAATAAATATGATTCAATCAAATTATATAAATCAAATTATTTTTTATTTAATTTTAAACATATTTTATATTTTCAAATTTTGATTTATTATAGACAAACAAATGAGTTTGGCAAAATAAATTCTTAATATCTTAAATAAGGTATGGTAAAATGGTATTTAGACTTATTGTAGACAAATTAAATTTTGGCACAATAAATACGTAATTCATAGTAAAATTAATGGGAAAATAATAATAATTTATATAATTAATCATTTGGGCAGTAAATCTTAAAAAATGGCAAAAAGAATTTATTAAATTTGATTTATTATTAAAAGTGGATCCATAACCCTAACTAATTCAATTTCATAGTTTCATTTAAATTAAGTTGTTTATATTCAAGTTTTATTTTGATTTTTAAGATAATATAAAATAAACAGAGTAAAATTTTTCCCTGTGGATCGACCTAAGACTAATCAAGTTATAATATAACAAGACACTTTTATACTTGGGAGTTAGAAATCACTTTTAAGTTGTGTAAAAAAGGATCATTTACAGTCGTAAGATTGTCAATTTTTTTTGTTGAGATCAATATATACCACTAATCTTCCTTTTAAAAAAAATTATTATCAAATAATTCTTTGGCATAAAAAATTTAATGGAAAAGAGGGATAAATGTGTTATTTACTTAATATTTTATCTTGGGAAGAATATAAAATATACATTTTTGTTATAAGCAAAATATTTAAAAGATAACAAAAGGCATAAGTAAAATATCTTATTATTAATTTTTTTAATTTCTTACTTTTGGTATCTAAACTTTTTATTTTAATTTCAATATGATTTATTAAATTTATAAATATGAATAGAGTAATACTATAAAATTATGGTGCCAGAGGATTATTGGGTATTATGACAATAATAGGAAATAAGTGGTATCTATTGATTTTAACAATAGAGAAATCGGTAATCTCCCTTGATAGTGGCATATTAGCTTAAATTGTAAAATCTCTTAGATGAAAAATAAGAGATTTAGGATTTGAATCCCGCTCATATGGGTGAGGAGAAAATTTAATTGTCATTAGACTAATTTAAAAAAAAGAAAAGAAAATTGTACCTTAACCACTTAAAAAATATTGAAAATATAAATAGACACTATGAGTTTTTTTATAAGAGACATTATCAAAATACCAATCTAATTTTTCGAAATATTACTTTATTATCAAATAATTCTGACAATTACTTTTTCCCACCTACCATTTTTATTTTTACATTTTACCATCAAATCATTAAATGTAGCCGAAAATTTGAAAAAATAATTTATGTTAAAAGGCTATTTTACCCCCTTGAACTATTCAAATGTGTAGAAAAATAATTATCCTCCAAAATGGAAAAAAAAACTTAAAATCATATGTTTAGAAAATCATATATTTTTTAAAAAAGTTTTGAATAAAAAATTGAAAATATATAATTATATTAAGAAATATTTTAATTGTTATTTTAATGTTTATATTTTTACATCAATTTAATAAAATACAAATCAATTGCAGTATTTAATTTAATGATAGTATATTATTATATTTTTATTGGAAAATTATTGATTTACCATACGACTTTTTATTCTTGTATCAAATCAGCACGGTCTGAATTGATAAATTTGAAATACTTAGATTTTCTTTTGAAGTCAGCATTTTTTAAAAGGAAGTTAAGGATTTAATGGTAAAAATAATAAAATTAAAAAAATAATTGTCAGAAAATTTTGGTAGAAATATGATATGTTAGGAAAAATTAAGTGTGTTTTTTTGATAATATCCTTTCTGATGATATATTTGTACCACCTTAAATTTTAATTTTATATCAACAAGCTATTTTTCAATTAACTCCCTTAGCTACTATAAAGAATTGAGTTAAAAGACTATTTTGCCCTAGAAATAATTTTTAAAAAAGGTTAAACCATCATTTAACCTTGTTAATAGAATCTAGAGACAAAATAATCTTTTATCTTATATTCTTTTATGGTGACTAATGGAGTAGTCGAGAAGTGGGTGGTTGATATAAAATTAATACTTGAAAGCTATCAGGGATATTATTAAAGTTGGTTGGATGATAATTTCTCTTTTTTATTTTATTCTTCTTTTTATTTTTTAGTTTTTGCATTAAAGGATGATTTATAATCACAAATATATCTTAGCGGTATGTTATATCATATGCACATTTTTTGCAAATTGCAACAATTCAATTCCAGAATAGTTTTCAAGCTTTTAATTAGGGCTTGCATTGTGTTGTTATCTTGTGGTTTGTTCCCCCCACAATTCTCATAAAAGATTTCTGCTAGTGCGAATGCTTTCATATTTTTTCATGCAGACACGTTGTTAAGTCTTGCAACTTAATAGAGTCAATGCAAATATACTATCAAACTGCATAGCTTTATAGTACATTGAGAAATAATTCTATTAAATTGAACAGCTTAATGATGTGCTTATATTAAAAGAAATGAGGGCACCTGCATCTGAGAATGATTTTATGTATATATATACTTTTTTTCTCATGTGAATGCTCTCATTTTTTAATGTGAACATATTATTAAACTACAATACTATTAAATCATGTGGTTTAATAAAGTTAGTTGAAGTCAATGCATTAAAAAACCAAGCAGTTTAATCACATGTTTATATTTTGCCATTTATTCAAAAAAATTGTTCCCATAAAAACAATATTCATCGTGATCAATGTTTAAGTTCTTCGAATATTCACGATCGTTGAGTTACCCCTTGGAAACCTGTATCCAATCATGAACATATATCAATTCTTTCTTCTTCTTCTTTCTTGGTGGGTGACAATTTTATAACATAAAAGGGTTTCATATTGCAACATTTTTCATTATTGGTGCCATTTGTTTCGTCATATGTATAATTTATATATTCATACAATAGTGCTATGTAAAAATGTAGTATTGAAATTTGGTAGAATGACGTTAGTGATAATAAAAAACTTATTATCTATAACGAAAAACTGTGATAATTGTTCTTCAAAAATATTAACCGGAGTTGGACCAATTAACAGTTACAAGAACATTAAAAGAAATCCATGGAATGAAATCAAATCAAATTGGTTGGTTGAAAAAAAAAAAAGACGTGACATTAACCAACAAATTAACTTCATCACAATTATTGCCACATTAAGAAACAATATTATTATTCTTCTGTCTTGGTGGGTCACAAGGTTATAACACAAAAGAGTATCATTTCCATGATTTTAACGAATGGGCCCCTACAATCAATCTCGTTTACCATTTTTAACAGCTCATAAACTTTGACCTGGAGTCATGTCTTGTTTTCTATGACAAGTAAGGTCTTTTCTTTATTCAAGAGTTGTTTATCATTCTGAATCCTTTGTAGCATCAATGACGTCCACAAACACAAGACCGCAATCGGCCATGGACGAGATTTATGCTTCTTTGTCTATTGCAGAAGAAGATGAAGGGGGTCTCATAATAGCGGGAGAAGATGTTGAAGATGGGAGGGATGGAAAGATTGATTTCCGATTTTGTTTGGTAGGAAGATTCCTGACGGACAAGGTCATCAATTTCCCGGCCATGAAAAATACAATGGTAGCACTCTGGCATCCAGGGAAAGGAATTTGTATCAAAGATTTGTCTCCAACGTTATTCCTATTTCAATTCTTCCATGAGATTGATATTCGGAGAGCGCTTGAATCAGGGCCTTGGACTTTTGATCAACACATCCTCCTTGTCAAGAGATTGGGTGAATCAGAACAACCCCAAATGGTGCCACTATATCATACATCTTTTTGGATTCAAGTCTATAACTTACCAATTGGTTTTCTTTCTGAGAAGGTGTTGCAGAACATCGGAAACTATATTGGGGAATTTCAGGCGTCAGATGAAAATAATTTAATGGGGGTTTGGAGGAATTATATGAGGATAAGGGTATCTCTTGATGTTCGAAAGCCTCTTAAACGCCGTATGAAGCTAAAGAAATCTGGGAGTGAGTGGATGTGGATAGACTTCAAGTATGAGCATCTTCATGTATTCTGCTTTATATGTGGATTGCTTGGTCATACTGAGAAACAATGTCCATCTCTTTATGACTGTCATGCAAGTACCATCACAAAGCCGTATAGGCAATGGATGAAGGCCCCCACAAGACGAAATAACATGAACTCCGGTGAGAAATGGTTGCGTTCGGTGCTACCGGAAGTGGGAGAAGGAAAATATGGAAATTGCATGGAATCCGCGGATGATATGTCAATTGATTCCATGCATCCCATAAAATCAAGACTTGCAAATTTACGTGAAAGTGAGGGAGGAGAGAAGGATGGGTCCATGCTGCTAAACAAGGCAACCCATGTATTGGTGCCAACCAAGAGTCAACTCACAAGCAAAGGGAAAGAAGTAATTGGTACTGGGCCTACAAAGGAGGGAGATGAGGATTTTGAGATGGGCCTTGTAGTTGTAGAGAATAAGAGGAGAAGATCTAATCTAGAGCTGGAAGAGAATTTAGAATCTCAAAGTGGTACCTCTCACATGATGGAGATAGGTTTGTTTAAAAAAAAATGGATTAACGGTGGGTTCTGTCAATCGGGCCCACCGAACCCAATGAGTATCCTTAGTTGGAACTGTTGTGGGCTGGGCCAACCACGGACAGTTAAGGTATTAACAGATTTGGTCAAGCACAAAAAACCTTCTTTTGTTTTTTTAATGGAAACTCTCTGCTATAGAAATCAGTTGGAGTATCTTAAAAATAAATTGGGCTTCGAAAATATGTTTATGGTGGATCGGGTGGGCCGCAGTGGAGGGTTGGCCTTACTCTGGGATGGCAAATATGAAGCTCACTTAATAAAATATGCAAAGAATTTTGTGGATATAGAAATTAGAGGAGCGGGTATGGGTCACTGGCGTATGACAGGCTACTATGGGTATCCAGAGTCAGCTAGAAGACGCGAGTCTTGGGATCTTCTTCGTTACCTTGCTACCATTTCTTCTCTACCATGGATTTGCTTAGGGGATTTCAACGACCTACTTTTTAATTATGAGAAAAGAGGGAGTCAAGCTCACCCCAATTGGAAGTTGCGTGGCTTTAGAGAGAACGTGGCTGATGCTGGATTGGTGGATTTGGGGATGGAGGGATATCCATTCACTTGGGAGAGGTCGCGTGGTACAGAGGAGTGGGTTGAGGAACGGTTAGATAGAGTTCTTGCAAATACGGCCTGGTGTGATTTATTCCCAAAGGCAAAGGTCTGAAGTTTGGAGGCAGCATGTTCTGATCACTTACCCATCTTCGTGGACCCAAATCCTTCGGGCTTCAACCATCGACACACAAGGTTTAGGTTTGAAAATGTATGGCAACGAGAATCGGAGTGTGAGGATGTTATTCAAAGGAGTTGGAATTCTTTGCTGGTTTTCCAATTCAGCATAAACTAGTTGTATGTGGAGGGGATTTATGGATATGGGGGGGGTGGGGGGAAGTTATTTCGGGATTTCCGCAAACGCATTGTGGAACGCAAACAATAGATGGCGATATTATGTGGTAGGAGAGATAAAGAAGGGCTGGAAGCTTTTACAAAAGCCATGAAGCAATACAATGAATTACTTCACAACCATGAAGTATATTGGAAATAGAGAGCCAAGTCTCTTTGGCTTAAAGAGGGGGATATGAACTCTCGATTTTTCCATGCTACAACTTCCAAGAAAAAGAAGAAAAACACGATTGAAAAGCTGCGGAATCACCAGGGTATGTGGTGTTCAAATCCTTCTGAGATTGATGCTTTGATTGTTGAATATTTTCAAAATTTATTTTCTTCTGAGAGTTGTATTTGTGAACCAGTATTAGCTTGTGTTGAGACTAGTATCACTGCACTACATAACCAATTATTGTTAAAACCTTCACGGCTCTAGATGTTAAAGAGGCTTTATTTAGTATGCACCCAGATAAATCCCCGGGATCGGATGGCATGAACCTAGCATTTTATCAAAAATTTTGGCATGTAGACGCTTGTCTCAGTTACATTACGAATCGAGCTTTCCCGAAAAAATTTAATGACACTTTGATTGTATTGATTCCTAAGCATATGCAGCCTGAACAATTGACAAATATGCGTCCCATTGCATTATGCAATGTTTTATACAAAATTATTGCCAAAATGCTTGCAAATAGAATGAAGCTTGTTCTTGGTGAAGTTATTTCAGATTCCCAGAGTGCATTTGTTCCGGGTAGAGCAATCACCGACAACATTCTTATATCCACTGAAATTATTCATTACTTAAAGAGAAATAAACAAGGAAAGACTGGGACAGCTGCGCTTAAGATTGACATGTCTAAAGTGTATGATCGAGTTGAATGGAATTTTTTAAAGCTCATGATGCTGAGGATGGGGTTTGATGAGGGGTGGGTTGAGCTTGTTATGATGTGTGTTTCTACTGTGAGCTATAAGGTGATTAGAAATGGGGTAGAAGTGGGTCCAATTGTTCCAAGTCGAGGTCTCCGCCAAGGGGATTCGTTATCACCCTACTTATTCATTATTTGTGCTGAGGGGCTAAGTTCCTTAATTCGTAATCGTGAAGGGCAGGATTAATTCATGGGGTCAAAGTAGCCAGGAGGGCCCCTGCGGTATCCCATTTATTTTTTGCTGATGATTTTTTCCTCTTCTTTAAGGCCCACCACAATAAAGCCAGAATTATGAAAAGTCTATTAGCTATCTATAGTGCTGCATCGGGGCAGAAGGTGAATTTGAATAAATCGTCAATCTCTTTCAGTGCTAATATGGGTGAGGATTCTATACGCCAGGTGTGTGGCATTCTGGAAGTTCCTGCCACCGACAATCACGGAACTTATTTGGGGCTGCCCTCACAAATCGATTGAAAGAAGAGTGTTGTATTTAATTTTATTAAAGAGAAAGTTTGGCAGTGGCTTCAAGGATGGAGTCAGAAATTTCTGAGTAGGGCGGGGAAGGAAATCATGCTGAAAACAGTAGCCCAGGCTATGCCAAATTATGCCATGAACATATACTTATAGCCTATGGACTTATGTAAAGAACTGGAGATTATGATGAACTCATATTGGTGGGGATCTACGAGGAATGGAGGTAAATGTATTCATTGGCTTCGATGGGACTCCATGTGTAAGCCAAAGTCTGTTGGGGCTATTGGATTCAAAAGAATACATGACTTTAATATAGCCATGCTCGGGAAACAATGTTGGAGACTTATGACTAATCATTACTCTCTTGTAGCAAGGGTCCTCAAGACCCGATATTATCCTAGAACTTCTTTTGTTGATGCATCAGTTGGGTTTAATCCAAGTTATACCTGGAGGTCAATTATGGCTGCCAAGAATGTTGTTGTGCATGGAAGTCGCATACAAATTGGGGATGGGCAGTAGGTTCAACTTTCCAAGGACCCTTGGCTTCCTGATGTAAATAATGGTTTTATTGTTAACATAAATTATTCTTTATTGATTTTGATGATAACAAACATGATTAAGATTGATTAATCGTTTTAAAAGCTCAACAAAATTTTCATCTATTTTGACAAGTTTCATAAAGTATTTTTATAAAGATTTGGAGACAAAACAGTCATCTTGCAAAATAGTTCACTGTAGCAGTTTTTGTGGAAAACGGCGATCCGACATGTGTAGTAAACGGCTCGCCGATTTCAAGCAGAAATAGAGATTAGCCTCTGGACGAAAACGGCGAACCGACATGTGTGATAAACGGCTCGCCGATATCAACCAGTAGCCTCTGGACCAAAACGGCGAACCGACATGTGTGATAAACAGCTCGCCGATAACAACCAGTAGCCTCTGGACCTAAACGGCGATCCGACATCTAGATAACGGCGATCCGATAATTTGAAAAATCAGCCCAACGGTCATATTGACCAGTCAAAACGGCGATCCGACAATGTGCAGAAAGTCAATAACGGCTAGTTTTCAGCAGCAGCTATAAATAAGCTCATTCAAATTCAAACAAAGATTGATCACAACACGACCATTTGAGCTAATATTCGAGAATACAATCTTCATAGAGCTTAGAACACATTCTTGCTTTATCTATTCACATATTAAGCATCATTGTGTAATCTTATATATTGTGAGAGGCAAAACAGCTTGTAATCTTTTACTTTGAGTGATTGTAAGTGTTGGGATACACTTGGGTTAAGAGATTGGGGATAATCTCTTGTTGTAAAGGTCCATTGACACCTTGGAAGTCAAGTGTAAGCATTTGAAGCCTTGGAGGCTTGCTTAGTGGAATCCTCAAGCCCGGAAAGATTGGAGGCGTGGACGTAGGTGAGGTTGGCCGAACCACTTAAAAATCTCGGTGTTTGAATCCCTCTTCCCTTATCTTTTTATATTGTGATCATCTTAATTGTTATTGCTTTGAATTTGATTTATAATTGCATTAAGATTTTCTTTAATAAATTGAATAATTTTTTAGAATCCCAATTCACCCCCCCCTCTTGGGTTGCATACTTGTATTTCAATTAGTATCAGAGCCTCGTTCTCTTGTTAAGACTTAATCGTCTAGAGTAAAAGATCCATGGCAACCCTAAATGACTCAACCTTTAGAGAAGGGCAATCCACAACTAGACCACCATTTTTCGATGGTAATGACTATGCTTATTGGAAAACTAGAATGAGAATCTATTTGCAAGCCTTAGATTATGAAATTTGGGAAGTTGTTTGTGATAGTCCATTCATGCCTACGTTCAAAGATGAAGTAGGAGATGATATTCCTAAACCATCGAGTCAATGGAGTGAGTTAGAAAAGAGAAAGATGTCTCTAAACTCCAAAGCTATGAATGCTTTGTTTTGTGCCCTTGATAAGAAAGAATTCCATAGAGTATCTAGTTGTGAAAGTGCACAAGAGATATGGAACAAACTTGAAGTTGTCTATGAAGGGACAAATCAAGTGAAAGAGTCTAAAATCAGTAGATACACTCGTCAATATGAGTTGTTCCAAATGGAACAAAATGAAAATGTGTATTCTATGTACACTAGATTCACGGACATAGTGAACACCCTAGGTGCCTTAGGGAAAACCTTCTCAAATAGTGAGAAAGTTAAAAAAATCATTAGGTCACTTCCAAAAGAATGGAGACCTAAAAGAACCGCTATTGAAGAGGCCAAAGATTTAAATACTTTACCTCTTGATGATTTAATTGGTTCTCTTATTTCGTATGAAGAGGATTTAGCTGCAGAAAAATGACATGAGGAGAAGAAGAAAAGCATTGCTCTCAAAGCTTCAAAATATGAGAGTGATGGGGAAAGTGAACCAGATGATGAAGAGCTAGCCATGCTAGCAAGGAGGTTCAGAAAATTCTTCAAGAAAACCGGAGAGCGAAGAAATTTCAGAAACTTCAAGAACTATATGGAGAAGAAGGAGGCAATCACTTGTTATGAATGCAAGAAGCCTGGACATATAAGATCGGAGTGCCCACTTATCAACAAACTCAAGAAGAAAGCAATGGTTGCAACTTGGGATAATAGTGAGGAAGAATCAAATGATGAAGAAGGATCGCAAGAAGTATCAAACCTAGCACTCATGGCAATAGGAGGGGATGATGATCTCAATGAGGTAAGTGATCCCACCTATGATGAATTGTATGATGCTTTTAAAGATTTGCATGATGAGTTGATGAAGATTGGTAAAATGAATGTATGTCTTAAAAAGGAAATGGCAAAACTTAAAAATGAAAATGAATCTCTAAATACAAGAATTGTATGCCTAGAAGTAGGGAACAAAACATTGCATGATGAAATTGCATTATCAAATGAGAAACCTAGCATCTTACATGAGCATTTAGAATCACACATAGATGAGTTGAAAAATGAGAACGAAATGCTCAAGAAAAAGAGCAATGAATTAAATGAAATTGTTTTGAAATTTACAAATGGGCAAAAGATGTTGGATAATATGCTTAACTCACAAAAATGTGTTTTTGATAAAGGAGGACTTGGATATAAGCCTAACTTGAAGCAAAAGTATTATAAGAATTATTTTGTTAAAGCTACCTCCACAAATGATCATAAGATTGTATGTCATTATTGTAATCAAAATGGTCACATGAAATATAGATGTCCCATGAAAAGGAATGCGTATTATGGTGTCAAATGCATTTGGGTTCCAAAAGGAACCGTTGCTAACTCTCAAGGACCCAAAAAGCTTTGGGTACCTAAAACTTGAGACTTTTTCTCGTAGGGCTTGAAGAAGAAGAAAAATAAATGGTACTTGGACAACGGTTGTTCAAGGCACATGACCGGAAACTATGCATGGTTCTCAAGCTTCACCAAAATTGAAAATGGTGGAGACGTATCTTTTGGAGACAACTCAAAAGGAAAAATTCTTGGAATTGTAAATGTTGGTAAAGTCTCTTCAACTCTAATTGAGAATGTATGTATGGTTGAGAACTTGAAACACAACTTAATTAGCATTAGTCAATTATGTGACAAAGGTTATAAAGTTATCTTTGATAAATTTAGTTGTGTTATTGAGAACTCATGTGATGGCAAAACCGTATTTGTTGGAAATAGATGTGGTAATGTTTATATCATTGACATAGAATGTGCATCTACTCTTGATAAATATTTTTCGGCATTGCATGATGATTGTCGGTTATGGCATAGAAGGTTAGGACATGCAAGTATGGATTTGATTTCAAAAATTTCGAAAGATGATTAGTTAAAGGTCTTCCGAAAATTATTTTTCAAAAGGATAAGATTTGTGAAGCTTGTCAATTTGGAAAACAAATTAAAACTTCTTTCAAGAATAAAAACCATATTTCTACTTCAAAACCACTTGAACTTCTTCACATAGATCTTTTTGGGCCATCTAGATATGCAAGTCTAAATGGTAAATATTATGCATTTGTGATAGTGGATGATTATTCTAGATATACATGGGTATTATTCTTAGCAAATAAGGATGATGCTCTTGATGCTTTTAAAGTGCTTTGTAAGAGATTACAAAATGAAAAAGGGCATGGTATTGTATGCATTAGGAGTGATCATGGAGGAGAATTTGAAAATCATGCATTTGAGAGTTTTTGTAATAATCTAGGCATTGAGCATCAATTTTCATCACCTAGAACCCCACAACAAAATGGAGTTGTTGAGAGAAAGAATAGATCTATTCAAGAAATGGCTAGGACCATGTTAAATGAAAATGCATTACCAAAATATTTTTGGGCCGAAGCCGTCAACACTGCTTGTTATGTTTTAAATCGGGTGTTGATTAGACCTAATCTTAATAAAACTCCCTATGAGCTTTGGAAAGATAGAAAACTCAACATTGGCTATTTCAAAGTTTTTGGATGCAAATGTTTTATTTTAAACACAAAAGATATTCTTGGTAAATTTGATCCAAAATCTGATGTTGGCATCTTTCTTGGGTATTCAAACTCAAGTAAAGCTTATAGAGTTTATAATAAAAGAACTTTAGTTGTGGAGGAGTCCATGCATGTTACGTTTGATGAATCTAACCCCTCCTCTATGGAGAAAGGAGTTGCTAATGATGATGCAGATGGAGACTTACAAGAAGAATCATCAAAAGAGAATCAAGAGAATGCACCACAAGAAAATCAAGAGGATAGACAAGAAGAACAAACAAATATGGAGCTGGAACAACAAGATGGTATTTCTCAAACACTCCCCAAGGAGTGGAGGTATGTCTCTTCTCACCCTAAAGATGTAATTTTAGGAGATCCCTCACAAGGTGTTACAACTAGATCATCATTTAGGAATACTTGTGAGCATAATGTATTCATTTCTCAAATTGAACCCAAATCCTTTGAGGATGCGGAAAATAATGAATCTTGGATTATGGCAATGCAAGAGAAATTAAATCAATTTGAAAGAAACAATGTATGAGAATTAGTTCCTAAACCGGAACATCAATCCGTCATAGGTACTAAATGGATTTTTAGAAATAAGATGGATGAATCTGGTGTGGTTGTAAGGAATAAAGCTAGATTAGTGGCTCAAGGTTACAACCAAGAAGAAGGAATTGATTTTGATGAAACTTTTGCACCCGTTGCTAGACTAGAATAAATTAGAATGTTGTTGGCATTTGCATGCCATAAAGATTTCATCTTATTTCAAATGGATGTGAAAAATGCTTTCCTAAATGGGTATATTATGGAAGAAGTGTATGTAAAACAACCCCCTGGTTTTGAAAATGAAAAGTTTCCAAATCACGTTTATAAGTTGCTTAAAGCCTTGTATGGATTAAAACAAGCACCTAGAGCATGGTATGATAGACTTAAGAATTTCCTGTTGGAAAATGATTTTTCAATGGGTAAAGCGGATACTACTCTATTTGTTAAGCATAAGAACCAAGATATACTTATTGTTCAAATTTATGTTGATGATATTATTTTTGGTTCTACTAATGAATTGTTGTGTAAAGAATTTTCATCGTGTATGAGCAAAGAATTTGAGATGAGTATGATGGGAGAGTTGAAGTACTTCCTTGGACTTCAAATCAAACAAAACGAGGAAGGAATTTTCATAAATCAAGCCAAGTACGTAAAAGATCTACTCAAACGATTCGGCATTGATGAATCAAAGACCAAGAATACACCAATGAGCACAACAACCAAGCTGGACAAAGATGAAAAAGGCAAAGAAGTGGATATCAAAATGTATCGAGGTATGATCGGATCCCTACTTTATTTGACTGCAAGTAGACCCGATATCATGTTTAGTGTATGTTTGTGTGCAAGATTTCAGTCATGTCCCAAGGAATCTCATTTGCTTGCTGTTAAAAGAATTTTCCGTTATTTGAGTGGAACCATAGATATTTGCCTTTGGTATCCTAGGGGAACTCATATAGATTTAACATGTTATTCGAATGCGGACTTTGCCGGTTATAAAATGGATAGGAAAAGCACTAGTGGTACTTGCTATATTCTAGGACACTCTCTTGTTTCATGGTTTAGCAAGAAACAAAATTCTGTCGCACTTTCAACTACCGAGGCTGAATATATAGCTGCCGGAAGTTGTTGTGCACAAGCACTTTGGATGAAACAAACACTTAGAGATTATGGCATTAATCTTGAAAAAATTCCTATTAAGTGTGATAATACTAGTGCTATTAATCTTTCAAAGAATCCCATTCAACACTCTCGAACCAAGCATATAGAAATAAGACATCATTTCTTGAGAGATCATGTTCAAAAGAGAGACATTGCATTAGAGTTTATTTCTACGGAAAAACAACTTGCCAATATTTTTACAAAACCACTTTGCGAAGAACAATTTTCCAAAATTCGGCATGAACTTGGGATGATGAAATTTTCACATTAACATCTTTATTCATGCTATTGAGTCTATTAACATTGATTGATCTATGACTTGATGCTTTAATATCTATGAAATGCTCAATCGTAATATACATGTGATGTGTATGGATATTTGAAAATGTATGAATTAATTGTTGCAATACATATATATATTCATGAATTATGCATTGAACTGGCACTCAAATCATTTTTGGATCAATAAAATGATCTTGAAATGTATTAATAAGTAGCCAAATATCAAAATACATGTGCGAAATCATAAGTTGTAGAAAACGGATTGCCGTTATTTCAATAAAAGGCTAACCGTTTTGGGCAGAAACAATGGAAAGTTTTTCTAGGCGCTATCGGTTCGCCGATAACTATCTATTGGCTCGCCGTCCTGATACAAAATTTTGAGGAGACTCCCTGGACCCTATCGGCTCGCCGTTATTTTTATAAACGGCTCGCCGTTCTGATGAAATTTTTTGGAGGACTCTCTAGACTCTATCGGCTCGCCGCTTTATTTATAACGGCTCGCCGTTATCACGCGTAAATTGAACAGTCCTTCGTCTTCCTCCTCATTTCGGCTTCTCTTTCTCTCTCTCTCTCTCTTCAGCCCGCGACTGCACCAGTCCTCTACTCTCAAATCCATCACTTTTCTTGTCATTTTTCATCAAATTGATGTATTACAAACCATTTTTATCTTCTCTAGAACCTTTTAACCGACTCAAATCCTTCCCTTTCATCTAAAAATTGAAAAATCTTCTTTTTGAAACCCTAGAACCAGCCGAGCCTTCCTTGCTCAAATTAACCCAAATCTCTTCCTTTTTCCAATCACATTTCCACCCACAATCACTATCTCATCTCTCAAACATTATTTCCACAAATTTTTTTTCCAACACATCCATGGCGGAACGACCACAAAGGTGTGCTCGAACCAAGCACACTGCTCCACACCGTTCTAGTCCACCCAGGTCTCCTCCTCAAGACTTCGAGAGTCTTCATTTTCCCGATGCTACCTCTACTCAGCGATTTCGTGATAAATTCATGGGTAAACCCGTAACTCCCTCTTTTTCTCTTAACATCTCAGAGTTTTCGGATATTACTATTTGTGGTAACTCCATTACTCAAATGCTTAATCATTGGCAGCAAGCATTAAGTATTGAAGAACCTATTTATGAAAATCTAGTTCGAGTCTTTTATTCTAACATAGAATTCTCCTCTACTCATCGTGACGAGCTTCATACATTTGTAGGAGGAATTCGCATTGAACTAGATGAACCCGAATTATGTAGTATTCTAGGAATTGCTTATGGAGGGTTAGATCTGTACACCGCTAGGAAAGAACTTTCTTTTAGTAATTTTCGTCATGTGGATGGTGTACGGAACATTTGTCGTCGACGGGATCTTTCCGATGACATCTGCTCTCTGTCCTTCAGGTCTCAACTCCTCCCTTTTCAGATTCGAATTCTTCACATTATTCTCCAACACATGGTCACTCCTAGACAGGGTCACACTGATGAGGTCACTAGGCTTGATATTGGTCTATTAGATTCTCTTATCCGTCGACGCCATGTGAGCCTATCCTACACTATTATGTGCCATATGTTGTCCACCCCTAAAGTCTCCAATCGATCTCTTCCTTATGGCAGCATCATTACTAAAATCTTGAACCACTTTCATGTTCCTATCATCGAGCCTGTTTTTCTCGAGACTCGTAAGCTTGGACGAGAAATTATTTCTGCCATCGGTTTCTTTAAGAAGCGTGGGAAATGGAATAAGACCACATCCTCAAAAAACGAAGACACACTGCTTGCACCAGAGGATGATCGCATGTTGAATGACATCTACTCCGAGGATGAGCTACCTGATTTCCGTCTTGGGGCTAGACCGCGTGTTCCACGCCGAGCAGCTGCACCTGCAGCACCTGCAGCACCAGCAGTAGCTGCATCTCAGGATGACGAGCCTACCGAGACTGCCGTCCCTACTGCAGCATCGGCTGTTCCTGAGGATCGCTTCCAGCAGATTCTCGACAGAATGGATGCTCTGTCCCAGCAGCAGCAGCAGCTTCGATCTGATTTTGCAACCTTTTGGCATGCATGAGTTTACTGGCATAAATTTTTTTTAAAAATCAATCTGTCGTGTTTAAAATTTTGAGATTAACAGTTGAATTTTTTTTAACAAGGGAGTTAACAAGTCTTTCAAAATTTCACTTAGGGGGAGCACATATTTAGGGGGAGCAAAATTGCACAAGTATTTTCTTGAAAAGTTTGTCATCATCAAAAAGGGGGAGATTGTTAACATAAATTATTCTTTATTGATTTTGATGATAACAAACATGATTAAGATTGATTAATCGTTTTAAAAGCTCAACATAATTTTCATCTATTTTGACAAGTTTCATAAAGTATTTTTATAAAGATTTGGAGAAAAACAGTCATCTTGCAAAATAGTTCACTGCAGCAGTTTTTGTGGAAAACGGCGATCCGACATGTGTAGTAAACGGCTCACCGATTTCAAGCAGAAATGGAGATTAGCCTCTGGACGAAAACGGCGAACCGACATTTGTGATAAACGGCTCGCCGATATCAACCAGTAGCCTCTGGACCAAAACGGTGAACCGACATGTGTGATAAACGGCTCGCCGATAACAACCAGTAGCCTCTGGACCTAAACGGCGATCCGACATCTAGATAACGGCGATCCGACAATTTGAAAAATCAGCCCAACGGTCATATTGACCAGTCAAAACGGTGATCCGACATCTAGCTAACGGCGATCCGACAGTGTGCAGAAAGTCAATAACGGCTAGTTTTCAGCAACAGCTATAAATAAGCTCATTCAAATTCAAACAAAGATTGATTACAACACGACCATTTGAGCTAATATTCGAGAATACAATCTTCATAGAGCTTAGAACACATTCTTGCTTCATCTATTCACATATTAAGCATCATTGTGTAATCTTATATATTGTGAGAGGCAAAACAGCTTGTAATCTTTTACTTTGAGTGATTGTAAGTGTTGGGATACACTTGGGTTAAGAGATTGAGGATAATCTCTTGTTGTAAAGGTCCATTGACACCTTGGAAGTCAAGTGTAAGCATTTGAAGCCTTGGAGGCTTGCTTAGTGGAATCCTCAAGCCCGGAAAGCTTGGAGGCGTGGACGTAGGCGAGGTTGGCCGAACCACGTAAAAATCTCGGTGTTTGAATCCCTCTTCCCTTATCTTTTTATATTGTGATCATCTTAATTGTTATTGCTTTGAATTTGATTTATAATTGCATTAATATTTTCTTTAATAAATTGAATAATTTTTTAGAATCCCAATTCACCCCCCCTCTTGGGTTGCATACTTGTATTTCATTTATTACATCGGAGTCGGATGAGAGTCTTGCAACAGCTACGGTGGATAGTCTTATGGTTCCAGGGCAACAGAGTTGGGATTATGATTTGATTGCGGATATTTTCAATTCAAGGGATGCTGCCCTCATTTTGCAGGTGCCTCTCAGTGTTAGACAAAATGAAGATTGGTATTGGCTTGCAGATCCTAAAGGGCAATTTACAGTTAGAAGTTGCTATAATATGCTGAATTCTGAAGCTAATGTGCCAAGCAGCAAGGTGTGGAAACGCTTATGGGGGCTGGAGGTTCCAGGTAAGGTTAAACATTTCTTTTGGCGTGCATTGATGAATGTTTTACCTACTGCGGATAACTTGCGGCCTCGAAAGGTTGAGGTTTCCCCTATTTGCCCCATCTGTAATGCTGCGAATGAGTCTATGCTACATTGTTTAGTGGAGTGTTTATTTGCTCACTCTTGCTGGTTGTTGTCTTCTATTGGCACTTTTGGGAGCTGTTCTTCTTTGATTGATTGGTTTGAGCAAATATTTACCCGCTGCTGTAAAGAAGATTGTAATTTAGCTGTGATATTGTGTTGGAGGCTTTGGTTTAATCGAAATGATAAGGTGTGGAACGATCATTGTAGCCAAGCTCAAAGTCTGGTAAATTCTGCTGGTCATTGTCTTTTCCAATGGCAAGAAGCTAAAAGGAGAAATTTCACTATTGCAGAAGATATTCCATTGGGTCATGGCTCGGTGTGTTGGGGCAAGCCTCCTGTGGGTTGGCTGAAATGTAATGTGGATGCAGGGGTATTTAGATCTTAGGGAAGAGTCAGCTTTGGAGGGGTGGTTAGAGACTCTGGAGGTGGTTTTATTGTAGCAAAGTGTCCGAGTTTCCCTAATTCTTTTCACCCTCGTGAGACTGAAGCGTTGGCTGTCCGTGAAGCGCTTAGTTGGATAAAGCATCTGCAGTTATCTAAAATTATTATTGAGATAGATTGTTTAAACGTGTATTCTGCTTTAATTTCTCAATCTGCTAGTTCTAATGGATTTGGTTTAATTATTGCGGATTGTAGAGCTATAGCTCAATTAATTGGAGAAGTGAGATTCTCTTTTGTGCGTCGATCTGCGAACGTCGCTGCCCACAATGTAGCTAGGGTGGGGGGTTCTATGTTAGGTCTTGGAGAGTGGAGGGATGTTCCACCTCTATGGTTATGTCCTTTGTTGATTGACTCTCTTGTTTAATGAAATTTCCTTTCATAAAAAAAAATGAATGGGCCCTTACAATTCCGCGATATCCGTAACTAAAATTTGTCTATGTTTTTAATTCATTATAACTTAGAATGGGTTTATTATTATGGATCTCCGACCATATTAGAATTATAAATAATATACATTGTAGGATAAAATATATTATATTGGAGTTTGCATTTATTTATTTATTAATTTATTAATTTATCCTTAACTTTAATATAATCGGGGATTTGATTCGAACATTTCTATTATAACTTGTGCATTTTTTAAATGGAGATCAAACCAAAGTGGTTGGTTTAAAAAAAAAAAAATCTTAGAAATTACATTTAGCCACCAACTAATAGAACTTCATCACTAATAGAACTAAAACAAACCCATAATCCTCTTTTGGCCCTCGTGTACTTAAATGTAGTTGGCGTTTGCCGTCTTCCAAAAGCACCTTTAACGTCCTTTCCAGCTAACTAAACCCACCAACATTGGCATGGAGGGGTCATGAACATGAACAACGACCAAACACTGTTTTATTTTATGTTCTATTTTTAGCCATCACTGTAGCGTCATTTTGTTACCAATTCAATTATGTATTGATGTTATTGGAAACATTTTTAGTGACAATTTGTATACCCTTTTCAATTCATGCAAAAAAATTCAGGCATTTTTATTAGTTCTTTTTTGTTTTAAATTTAATTTTATATTTTTCCACATAAATAACTTAGATAAATTAAAACTTAATAAAAAATTGAAACAAATCTAAAAAAATTCTTTTTCGTTTTAAACTTCTCGTTCTTTTATGTCTCTCAAGTTAAAAAATCATAATCCTTATTAGTAAAAGAATCATATGTTAATTTTTTAGTTCCAAAAACCTATTATATTCAGCAAAAGTAAATTGTATTTATTAAGTAATGTAAGACATTGTTTTAGAATTTTAAAATATTGTTATTTTAGGTCTTTTGATATTTTTTTATTTCTAATTATAGCCAAGATATATGTTTTAATATTTTATTTCCATTAGAATGGTAATTTAATTTCCTTTTCAAGTTAACTTGGAAAAGTAGATTTATCCTATTATAAATAAGGAGGTTTTGTTATTGTGTTTATAATTTTGATTAATAAAAAAAATTAAAAATTTTCTTTAGGATTATTTAACAAAAATCTTTCTTGTAAAATTGTTTGGATCAGAACCTCATCTAATTTTTCTTAAAGTTTTATCAAAATTTCATTGAATTACTTGGATTAGAATGATATCTAATTATGCTTCAATTAGAGTGTAACATAATCGTGTTATCTTGGTCCAGTACTAGAATGACATCTAGTGTTTATTTACCCTAACAATCGGCTTCCACTGTCCCGCTCCATCATTAAGCTCCAGTACTAATATATATAATTAGAGCTCCAGATCAATAAATTAAGGGTATACATTTATTGGAAGATAATTGAAGACTTTGCTCGATCGGCAATCGAAGAGCACAACTTGAGTATCGCCATTTGATCATATTGCTGCTACACCACTGGAAGACAAGTGCAGAAACACTGCTGTATATACAAAGTAGCATCATGAAACAACTGTCCTAAATTCTTTTAAAAGTTTATGATCTATACTCATTGGTGTGGAGAAGCTCTTAGCCTCTTACTGTCCTCTTGCATAATTAGTTTTCCTAAGAAGCTCTGAGATATATTTTGATGGGCTTAATTGCAAACCTTTGTCATCTCGACTTGTCAATAACTTCTATGGAAAATGCTAAGTGGACTAATACCGACAAAAATAGCGTATAATCTCGGATGGGGTTACAGTATATGTAAATTAAATGAATAAATTCATCTGAAATTACAGTTGTTTCTTCAGTGCCTTGTCTAATTCTTTTGTTCAAATAGTAGCGTTTAACTTCTATCATTGCTATTCTATTGCTAATTATCTCTATTATGTCATCCACGTAAACTAATAGAAGAAAAAACAACATTACCTTGATGAATGCTGAAGCATCAGATTTTGAGCATGTAAAAAACCAATCGATGTGCAGCTGACCTGAGCTTTTAAATTTGAGTTATCTATCACTTTTTTAAAATAATTTGAATAAACAAGGAGTGCCGCATTAGTTAACCCGACATCTAATACTAACCAAAGAACAGAGATTTGGGAATTGCTAGAGATGGGGAAATTAGATTAGGGTTCTCTCTTAATCTTTTTCTCTTTTAATTTCTCAGAATTTCTAAAATTTAATGAAAATTTTGATTTAACTGTAAATAATTAAAGCGAACACGTTACTTTGATTGTCAATATTAAAATTCAAGACCAAATCTTAATCAATTATTTCAATAAGAGAGGTTAAGAGAGAAATAAGACTAGCACTACAAGAAAACAAGCAATAGATGACGGGAAATAACTGTCATAAAAGGGGGTGCATAACAGAGAGTTTATCTGTCATCTATGTCACTGTCATTAATTTATGACAAGATATTTTCTGTCATGAATTCATGATGGTTTTTCATAGTCATATATTTGTCACACAATATTTTAATGTAAAAAAATAATTCAATTGAAATTTAAAATTTATTTAAAATTTTCACGTTTTTTTAAATTTTTGGCGGGAAATTAAATTATCATTTGTAAATTCATTATTTGATTTTGATAGTAAATTATTTATGACAGAACGTATGACGGCTATTTCCCGTCATAAAGTTTTGATTTTTAAAAAAATTATATTATAATTATAATTGGTTGATGAATTCTTGTTTACAAATTTAATTAATTGATAAAACAAATATCATTAAAAAACAATTAATATCAATTAAAATCCATTCAATCTAACAAATTAATTTTAAAAGAAATACAATTAGTCTCCAATGTGATCACCACTAATACATAATAAAACATTTCAAATTGAAAAAAAATGATCCCACAGTATAAAATAACAATTAAATTCCAATCAAACTCCAAGAAAAGCAATTAAAACACCAACCACCAAGCTAAGGTATCCAACAAAACTTCCAAAAATTAATGCAAGTATTCCAACAGCAAGCCTTCCAGCAAAACTCTCAGCTAAAATACCATATTCCAGCAGCCACACACATAGCAATACTCCAACTCATAGGCAGCAACTGCCATCTTCCAACAACACTCTAATTCCAGCCATATACCCAGCCACATTCCAACCTAAATCCAGCAAACAGGTTTATGCAGAATCAATCAACCCAATTTATAAACTTAATAAAATGCACATTGCATAATAGCATTCACATATGAACTTTGCATGCATAATCAAACATGAAATGTTGAAACTGCATAATAGAAAAAATGATTGGAATAAATACATGAACTGATACAAACTACAAGCATTATTTAAGAATATAGTGAATTAGAACAAGGCATATCTTTATTTAAATTTTATAAAATATGGATGTCCATATTTTCTGGATTGCTTGAATTCTACAGAGTTATAAGTGCACACACCTAAAAGTTCACATTTTGTGAAATGCGAATATCTTCACAAAAGACTCACTCCAGACATTTATAATTAAAGTTAGAAATGCAAAATTTCACATGCATTGAATGGACAATCATTATTCAAAAATGAAAATTTTCAATCCCTTAAAACAATAAACTAGATCTTTCATCAATTTAATCCAACAATAGAACAGTAAATTAAAGGTTTTATTAATTTGTCACCACATTAAAATGTTAGTGTTCCAAACCCATTATTCAAAAATTATAGAGACAACAAAGGAAACCAAACATACTCTTTGACTTTCAGCTTTTTATCTCTACAACAATGTTTCTTTAACATGCTTAAGAAAACATGCAAAGAACCTCAAAGCTCAAATTTTAAAGTAAATGAATAAAAAGATAAACACATGTACCAAGAACATTTGCCTAAAAAGTAAAAGCCTTTTTTTTCCTTTTGCCCTTTTTTTCATTACTCTGGAAGCTTCTAACCTCCAAACAAAGTTTTAAGCTTAATAAAAAAACACAATAGAAGAAAGAAAAGAATATGAAAAAAAGGTAGAATAAGTTTAAAAAATTAAATCAAACATTAAAAGAAAATTAAAAAAGAAAAGATAGCTTTTTCTTACATAATAAACCTTCAAAAGCGAATGTAAAAGCAGGGCTCACAATTGCTTTCACTGAAGCAAAAACGCTCTCATAGATACATAGTTTTTTATAAGATGGTGTTTCAATTTTGTTGCATGTCAAACAAAAGAATTGCCACTTCTTACACATACAAAATGAGACATCGATTGTACTATATGGATGGGATAAAATATATGGGTTCTATTTTGGTGTCATTGAGTTCACTGTAAAAGGGACATTCATTATCCAAGCTCATCAAGTTTGTACACAAGTTAAGACCACTGCAAAAAAAAGATGTTGTCTGTTAAATCGGTTCCTTGCAATTTTCAAGTCCCTCAGTTGCATTTAAAGGTAGAACCTCATAAATAAAAGCCTATAACAATTTTTATCCTTTTAGGAATTCTATCAAACACTTGCTAGGCATAACTCTGTAAAATATCACCATTTCATTCCAGAGCTTATCTTCAAGTGAACTCAAAATACAATTTCTCTAAGGAGCGAGAGAGAGAGAGAGAGGGAACCCAACATACTCAGTTGGGAGCTGAACCTCAGCGATCCCTGTAGTCCACTGCGTAGAGCTTTCTTCTGAGTTTCTTTTCTTTACCTGATAAAAACAAGAAGTGTGAAATTTTAAGGCACAAGAATAATATTCCTGCATATAGACCTGAAACATAACAATGTAGAACTACCAACACAACCACTCGTAAAGAATGCAAAGAACAAGAAAATTAGAATTTAAGAGGACACCTTTTTTTTTAAATGACTAAATAAAACACACTAGTAGGCATCACTAAAATAGTTACAGAAAATTATCACTAACACACCTTTTTCGTTATTTCAGCCTCTTCGATGCCCAAATCGACTCCGTTTTTCCTGCCTTGTTTGCCTTGAAGTACGACGACATTAGAATGGTTGTAATGGAGACGGGATGGCAGTCTAAGGGGACGAGAATGAGATTGGTGCAAGCGTCGAAAACGTTGTTGCGTACAATGGAAAGCTCGTTCGCAGAAATCGAAGAGCAGCAGGGGAGCGGCGGCAACAACTTAACAAGTAGCGTGTTTAATTAAGGTAGATTTAGGGTTCACTTTTTCATTTTATACTTTAGAAATTATATAGTGTAATTATTCACATATTAAGTAACGAATTATAAGTCGACACATGGCTAAGTAAAAAATAATAATTTGTGATAAAAAATAATTCTATCATAAAACCATCATTAATTCATGATAAAATATAATTCTATCACAAACTCATCATTAATTCATGATAAAAAATAATTCTATCATAAAACCATCATTAATCCGTGATAGAAAATAATTCTATCACAAAGCCATCATTAATTCATGATAGATTGAAAATTATGTCACAAGTCTATCATAATTTTATGATATGCCCATAATCTATCATAAGTTGTCTGTCATCTATTAGTAGTTTTCTTGTACTGTAGGAAAAGATCGTCAGCCAAAATTAATGCCCTAATGATGGTGCACTACAAGAAAACAAGTAATAGATTATGGGAAATAACTGTCATAAAAGGGGGTGCATGACAGACAGTTCATTTGTTATCTATGTCACTGTCATTAATTTATGACAGAATATTTTTCCATCATAAATTTATGATGGTATTTCACGGTCATATATAAATCACATAATATTTTAACGTAAAAAATAATTTAATTAAAATTTGAATTTATTTAAATTTCGCGCCTTTTTTTTAAAATTTTTGGTGGGAAGTTCAATTATCATTTGTTAATATATATCTAAAATTTTGGCGGAAAATTTTTTGTGACAGACTTTATGATGGCTATTTTCCGTCATAGAGTAATATTTTTTAAAAACATTATATTATAATTATAATTTATTAATTAATTCCTGTTTACAGATTTAATTAATTGATAAAATGAATATGTGAACAAAAAACTAAAAACAAATAATATTAATTAAAATCTATTCAATCCAACAAATTCAAAAGAGATACATATAGTATTGACACGACTCAAAAGCGTATTACTCCCAAGTATAAGAGTGTCTAGTTATAATATAACCCGGTGAGTCCGAGGTCGAATCACAAGGAATTTTAAATCCAGTAGTCAATTTAAAAATAAGAAACTTAATTGTGAGGAAAAGAAATTATTTGAAATTAATTTAAAAATATGCTAAGGTTTGGGATCCACTCTCTATATTCAAGCTATAATTTTAATACTCTCTTATTTATATTTTGCCCTCACTTATACCAGTTAATTATTATATCATTTAATTTTATGTGTGTGGATAAATATGGAATAAAGTACCTAAAGTGCCACACTATATTAATGTGTCGACATTATGTCCATACAAATCCAAAAAAATTTATAAATTAATATGACATAAAAATAACTAGAAAAGAATAAAATAAACTTAAAAACTCATTTGAGAAAATAATAAATTTAATAGTTTGAAATATTGAGCTTCACCTTTCACCTCATCTTAGTAAAATTAGTCACTCATATTGAAAGAAAACACAACACTCTTTTTATTTGATAAACTTTTGAAATATGTTACAAGAAAAATTGATACAAAAGGAAACAAGAAAAGAAAAGAAAAGAAAGACAGAAATTCTTCAGTTCCCTCTTGTCTACAACTCTCTCTCTCGGCTTAAGCTTCTCAATCTCTCCCCTTTCATTCGCTTGCATCCCTTGCCTTTTATAGGCAAGGGAATCATCTTCTTTTCTTTTCTTTTATTAATATTAATATTTTATTTTATTTTATTTTATTTTTATATTATACATACATATTGAATTGTGTGATGGTCAGGAGGCGTATTAATCGACACAATAAGTGAAAAAATTAATAATTTTATCCTTATTAAATGTACACCTTTTAGTGTCAATCAAATATCCAATGTAATCACCATGAATACATAATAAAACATCTTAAATTAAAAAAAAAATGTCAAATATAAAACAACACAGTTAAGTTATAACCTCAAAAACCAAGCCAAGTTACCCAACAAAACTTCTAAAATTTAATGGAAATATTCCAATAGCAAGACTTTAAGCTTGACTTCCAGCAGTAATGCCCTCTTCCAGTGGGAATACTCCAACAGCCACACTCCAACACTCCAATGCAGACACTCAGCAACACTCCAACCTATACCCAGCAACCCACCATCTTCCAATAGCACTCTAATTCCAGCCACATACCCAGCAACATTCCAAACCAAACTAGCAAATAAATCTATACAAAATCAATCAAAATACCTAATGTTATCAAATGCATAACATCTACACTACAATCCTTAACAACAACCATTATAAAATTAAAAAAATTAAAACAGAGCTACCTTTATACACACCCCTCTTGATGTAAATCACGAATCTTTTCATACTATAATCCTCTGCTGCCAATACGGCATCCATTATCTTAGTAAAGTTCCTTGTACCATCTGCTACTACCACAACATCAGCTTGCACCTCATTTACTAGCAACAATTTCTGATCTTCACGCTTAAACCAATAAGGAAATTGGCCACTTGATTTTCCCCCTCCGCCACGACCTTTGCCACTGCTAAACCCATTAAAGAACAAATATTTAAAATTTTTGGTGGGAAGTTCAATTATCATTTGTTAATATATATCTAAAATTTTGGCGGAAAAGTTTTTGTGACAAACTTTATGATGGCTATTTTCCGTCATAGAGTTATATTTTTTAAAAACATTATGTTATACTTATAATTTATTAATTAATTCTTGTTTACATATTTAATTAATTGATAAAATGAATATGGGAACAAAAACTAAAAACAAATAATATTAATTAAAATCTATTCAATCCAACAAATTCAAAAGAGATACATATAGTATGACACGACTCAAAAGTGTATTACTCCCAAGTATAAAAATGTCTAGTTATAATATAACCCGGTGAGTCCGGGGTCGACCACAAGGAATTTTAAATCTAGTAGTCAATTTAAAACTAAGAAAATTAATTGTGGGGAAAATAAATTATTTGAAATCAATTTAAAAATATGCTAAGGTTCGGGATCCACTCTCTGTATTCAAACTATAATTTTAATACTCTCTCATTTATATTTTGCCCTCACTTATACCAGTTAATTATTATATAATTTAATTTTATGTGTGTGGATAAATATGGAATAAAGTACCTAAAGTGCCACACTATATTAATGTGTCAACATTATATCAAAATACCATACAGATCCAAAGAAATTTATAAATTAACATGACATAAAAATAACTAGAAAAGAATAAAATAAACTTAAAAACTCATTTGAGAAATAATAAATTTAATAGTTTGAAACATTGAGCTTCACCTTTCACCTCGTCTTAGTAAAATTAGCCACTCATATTGAAAGAAAACACAACACACTTTTTATTTAATAAACTTTTGAAATATGTTATAAGAAAAATTGATACAAAAGGAAACAAGAAAAGAAAAGAAAGAAAGACATAAATTCTTCAATTCCCTCTTGGCTACAACTCTCTCTCTCGGCTTAAGCTTCTCAATCTCTCCCCTCTCATTCGCTTGCATCCCTTGCCTTTTATAGGTAAAGGAATCATCTTCTTTTATTTTATTTTATTAATATTAATATTTCATTTTATTTTTATATTATATATACATATTGAATTGTGTGATGGTCAGGAGGCGTATTAATCAACACAATAAGTGAAAAAACTAATAATTTTATCCTTATTAAATGTACACTTTTTAGTGTCAATCAAATATCCAATGTAATCACCATGAATACATAATAAAACATCTTAAATTAAAAAAAAATCTCAAATATAAAACAACACAGTTAAGTTATAACCCCGGAAACCAAGCCAAGTTACCCAACAAAACTTCTAAAAATTAATGGAAATATTCCAATAGCAAGACTTTAAGCTTGACTTCCAGCAGTAATGCCCTCTTCCAATGGGAATACTCCAACAGCCACACTCCAACACTCCAATGCAGACACTCAGCAACACTCCAATGCAGACACTCAGCAACACTCCATCCCATACCCAGCAACCCACCATCTTCCAATAGCACTCTAATTCCAGCCACATACCCAGCAACATTCCAAACCAAACTAGCAAATAAATCTATACAAAATCAATCAAAATACCCAATGTCATCAAATGCATAACATCTACACTACAATCCTTAACAACAACCATTATAAAATAAAAAAAAATTAAAACAGAGCTATCTTTATACACACCCCTCTTGATGTAAATCACGAATCTTTTCGTGCTATAATCCTCTGCTGCCAACACGACATCCATTATCTTAGTAAAGTTCCCTATACCATCTGCTACTACCACAACATCAGCTTGCACCTCATTTACTAGCAATAATTTCCCATCTTCACGCTTAAACCAATAAGGAAATTGGCCACTTGATTTTCCCCCTCCGCCACGACCTTTGCCACTTCTGTTGCTGCTGCTAAACCCATTAAAGAATAAATATTTAAAATTGGTGGCTTATAGTGAAATTTGAAAGCCCTATAGCAAATTTCTCTTCAGAGATTGCTACACAAGGCATGATATATCCTAAAAGGAATATTGCTACGATTTTGAAGCTAAAAAAATAATGTCGTGTCTACAAAAATAATGAAGCATATATTGCTGGATTGAAAAATGGTGTTAAAATATTGACAACTATACCGACAGTAACATACCTCCATAACAGGCTTGGCAACGACTTCATAAACACGCTTCTGTGATACAAATTCAGTAAAAACCTCATCGAATTCATAAGTGTCTGAGTTCCAATTGTTCTTTCGAAGTTTCAACCTCTTAAGCTGGGGTAGAGCAAAAACCCAAAATGATTAATGGCAGCCTATGACCTAGCACAGAGCTCAGAAACACCATATATAAGAATCAAAGTGAAATTTTAACAATCACACAGAAACTCAGCAATTAAAACGAGAATGAGACTACCTATGTCTGCAGCTCGACACAATCAGCAAAATCGGCATCTACTACGGTCTCTTCTGCATTTTGGGGCCACAATCTCACTGCCACTCTAACTCTTTCAGGCACTACAAGCACAAAAAAATCAGCAACTTGGGACATTAAAAGTTACTATTGAGACAAAAATCAAACAAAAAACAAAACAGAACAAATGAAACTGACCTCCGTCATTTCGGACAGAAGATGCGGAAATGCTGCGTTACACATTTTAATTTAGATTATTTTGAAAATAATCTAAATTAAAATGTGTTATAGCACTGAAAACACTTTTCAAAATAATCTAAATTAAAATGTGTTATAGCACTGAAAACACAATCATGTAATGGTTCGTTACAAATTTTCCCGGACATGTAACAGGAACATGTGACCTTGAAAATTGAAATGTGACAATGCCTTGAAAAATGAAAAACGCCATTAAGCTTCAAGATTAATGATTGATGCCATAAGCTTAATTTTGTATTCTTTCCTTGGAAGCTTGTAAACAATAGAAATTATGAAGAGTTTTTGAATCTTGTGCTGACCTATAATATGATGAGATGGGCATTGAACTGGGGATGAAAATGCATTAACCACAAGCTTAGGCTGCCCGAACTCGAATCCTAGGAATTTAGCCCCAACTATTAATATCACAAACTTTATCTTTGGCACTTTTGTAAAAGCCACTCCCTACAGTTTCAGCAATTGAACGCATTAGTGATAAAAATAAAAATAATAAAATAAAAAATCATCAAATCTCGTTCTCCTCCTCAAAATTAGGAACGGGATAAATTAAGCAACAATAATAATTGACACTTTAATTACCTCTGCTTGAATTCCCAGTAAAGCAGCTGCTATAAATGCTCCCTAAAATCTCATTGGTCAAATTAGAATTGAACACAATTGCTGCAAGTAGCAATAAACTCGAAGAACATAAAAAAAAAATAGTTCATGTTTTCAACTGATTTTGGGGTAGGAAAAGCCAAAATCTATCTTGAACAATGAATTTATATTTTTGGGGGAGATGGGGTACCTCACTGGTTTGTTGTGTGCGGTGCAGTGTATCTGAAATTCGGGGGAGGTGAGAAGGGGAGAGAGAGTGGTAACAATGGTGAAAGGTTAAAACCAAGAGAGGTGTCCTTCAAAATGAGCTACACGCCTGCAAAACAATGAAATAGAGGTTAGAGGTGAAGCCGGGGTATCTCGACGTTCACACTCCGACGCTCAAGTTAGCAAACTCAAGCTTTTATGGCAAAGAGAGCTAGCTAGCCCTCTGTAAATTAGGGTTTAAAGTTGAAGAAAACCTATTTTTTGGAGTGTGAGTGTTAATGGTGAGTGAGAACATGATGGAGAATGAACCCTAGGCACCTTTATATATGGAGTACCTCAGCTGCCACGTGGCGTACCCTTTTTGGCTAACGTCCTTTTACCTTTTTATGATTTTTGGACCGTTATGTGCATGTTCGCGGCGTATCTCATCCTTTGGAAACGTGGCGCGCGCTGGAGAGTGGTCCAAGGTACCTCTGCAGTAACTGTCGGGTGGCGGCTAAGGACCACTGTCCTTGGGACAGTGTCTTTCACTTTTGGCAGAGGTAGCAGGTGGCTGTCCCCTCCCTTTGGTACGACGTTCTTGATTCATAATTCTGAAAAAATCAAATAATATCTTTTAAGAGATGGAGACGTTTCTCACGGCGGATATTTTCGGAGGATTCTCTTACATCTGATCTGCAGGGTGCCTCAAATTACGTGGGGTACCTTAATTTATGTGGGGTACCCCTAATTGTGCGGGGTACCTCTATTTGTGTGGGGTACATCTAATTGCGCTGGGTACATCTAATTATGTGGGGTGCCTCTAATCAAGCTGGTTACTTCTAATTATGCGGAGTACCTCTAATCAAGTCGGGTACCTCTAATTGTGCGGGGTACCTCTAATCAAGCCGGGTACTTCTGCAGTAACTGTCGGGTAGGCGGCTGAGGACCACTGTCCTTGGGACATTGTCCTTCACTTTTGGCAGAGGTAGCAGGCGGTTGTCCCCTCCTTTTGGTACGACGTTCTTGATTCCTAATTCTAACAAAATCAAATAATATCTTTTAAGAGATGGAGACATTTCTCACGGCGGATATTTTTGGAGGATTCTCTTACATCTGATCTGCAGGGTACCTCGAATTACGTGGGGTACCTCAATTATGTGGGGTGCCTCTAATCAAGCCGGTTACTTCTAATTATGTGGGGTACCTCTAATTACGCCGGGTACCTCTAATTGTACGGGGTATCTCTAATCAAGCCGGGTACCTCTAATTACGCCGGGCACCTCTAATCATGCGGAGTACCTCTAATCAGGTCGAGTACCTCTAATCACGCGGGGTACCTCTAATCATGCTGGGTACCTCGAGTTATTTCGAGTACCTTGAATTATGTTGGAGTTATTCTGGGTACCGAATTATGCTGGAGTTATTCCGGGTACCTCGAATTATACAGGGTACCCCAGTCTATGCGGGGTACCTCGAGTTACTCTGGAGTTATGCGGGGTACCTCTGACCGTGCCGGGTACCTCAAATCATGGCAGGTACCTCTAATCTTGCGGGGTACCTCTAATCATGTATGGTACCTCGGATTGCACTGAAGTTATTCCATTCGTCGACACGTGGCATTCTGTTATCTGTTATGTAAATTTTAATGTACTCACAAGCGCACGAATCTATTGTAGTATAGACTAATGGTGACGAGTGTCGATCCCACGAGGAGGTGGATTTTTAATTATATATAGAATTAATTTTGTAAATGGGTGGTTGGAATTGTGGTGGAAGTGATTTAAAATATGCTAAAATTGGAATTGCAATGACGAGAATAAATTGTAGAGAAAATCGATTAAATTGACGTACTTGGGTATCTGGATCCGTATCAACATGCATCATGGGCTAAATAATCCGTATTAATGCCAATTAAATCAAGAGGGGGGAATCCACACCTCATGAACCACGCTCTAATCAATATGGTGCTAAGGGCTTATCGTGCCAAATAATAATAACCTTGTACTAGAGAGCCGGTGTAACCAAGGCGGTATCTAGACAAGATCAGTATTATTTGTCGACGATAAGTCAAATCATCCATAAAAACTAGAGGGGAAAAGAAAATAAATTTACCAAATAAAGCCCATGACACATGTTGAGACTTCACCTTCAACCCAAGCTTGAAAGAAAATTAGCCACTCATAATTGAACTAGGGGCAAAATGGGAATTTATTAAAATACAAAGAAAATACAAGATGGAGAAGGAATTACAGAAAATGGATCCCAAAAATGGATTCAGAGCTATCAAATTAGGGGGGGAGGCCCCCTTTTTATAGATACATGGAGTAAATCATGGCCATCGGATTAAAAACAGTTTGGACGCTCAGGATTGCGCCACATCATCAGTCAACAGTCCACGGTTTGACCACGCGAATGAACAGTAACACGGTTTGACTCAGATGAACAGTAACACGGTTTGACTCGGATGAACAGTAACGCGGTTTGGTTGAAAATAATCCTGTGTGATGCATGTACCGTACGCGAGATTTTTCATCCACTGATATGCTGCCATGTCACCATCAACAGTACATAAGAATTTTAGCCCAACAGGATCGTGACACCTCATCAGTCAATGCCACATCATCGGTCAATGCCACGTCATCGATCCGTCTATGTGAACAGTGTTGTGAACAGTAACGTAGTTAGTACCGTACACGTGAATAGTACCGTACATATGAATAGTGCCATTTTTCCTTTTATGCTCCTCCTAAGGTTTTCGACCGTCCTGAGTTCAAAAGTGATGTCCGTTTTGCCGTCTGATCTCTCCTTTATTGTGAAATGACTATAATGCCCCTAAAATATATAAAATACTTAATTAAAATAAAACACATGTAATTAAATCACAAGAATGTTAAATACATAAAAGTAAGGGTTGTTAGTAAGACTTGAAATGTAAAATGACGGTTTTCTCCTTTATAAATATGCATTTTCTAACACTCAACACACTCCCCAACCAGCTTATTGCTAGTCCCTAGCAAATAAAGCGAAAACAAAATTCAAATTTAAAATATTTTTTTTTTAATAGAAACACTCGTATTTATTCCGTCAGATTAATGGTAGCAATCAAATAAAAGTATAAGCATTATCTCCAGTCTAAAGCAACATCACACCCACATCAACCATCCACATGAATTAGCCCAGTAGACTTTGTTATAGCTACTTTCAAGAATGACATGTCAAACCCCAAAATCTCACTGGAAGTAGTGACACTCTCACAAAGAAATTAAAACCCAATAAACATAGTCACTCCAATGAATGGTAATTGAGAGAGAAAATAATAAAGAAATGATATCACATGCTCTCACCAAGATGAAATAAATATGCCCTCAGCTTAGAAATAATACGATCTCAAGTCAAATAAAATGTTAGTCAACCCACTTTATTTATCTTTTTTTTTATTATTATGCATCACTACATCTTTTTAGCCCATATAACTAGCTTCTACTTCAAACTTTAGTTCCCTAAAATCAAGAAGGACTTTTATTAGGACGTAACGTAGGCTAGAGATATGGCTAACAAAGAAAGGAAATAAGGAAAACAAAGTGTATGTTTGAGAAAAATGCAAAAAATTTTTTTTTTTTAAAGTTGCAAGGTGGATTTCATCTATTATTGTTATTTTTATTCTTTTGAAACAACAACTTTTGTTTTTGTTTTTTTTTCTTTTTGCTTTTATTTGGCATAACTTCACTAAACAACATAATTATTTACATTTTCTCAAACATAAATAGGTGATGGAACTTAAAAGACATTGGGTAATACTCCAAATCGGAGTGGGTCAAGATGATAAGTTGACAAAGAAAAGGTTTTTGTTCTTTTTTTTTTTTTTTAAAGGCTCAAAAGGGGTAACTATGGATATTTAATAAAATGGATGGCTAGAAAGGCTCAAACGGATCAAAGATGGCCTTTCCATCGTCTTTTAGGGCTCTAAATAATCTTCCATATCTACTAGTTAGATGGGCCTCCAAATGTAGCAACACACTCTTTTTTCTTTTTTTTTTCTTTTTTTTTATTTTACAATTTTTTTTTTAAGGGTTAACTCAAAAGCAATTTAGAGATCGTGTGTAAAATAATAAACAGCTAAGCTGTATAAAGAGTGGGCAAAAGGGTTATTCTCCAAGAAAAATAATAGGCTCAAAAACTCACTTGGTACTTATTATGACATGTTCATTCCTTCAAGCAACTCACATTTGTCTCCGACATCAACATGTAAAGTAGCAAACATAGCGTAACATCACTTAAGACCAAAGATAATACAAATACTAAAATTTGAAATTAATCATGTCATCCAATGTTAAAACAAATCACAAATTTTTTTTTTAACAACATTCTACCCCCCAACCTATTCTAAACATGAAAGGAAAATATGCATGCAGAAATGTGAAAATGATGCATAAAAACTAATTAGAAAAGTTACACGTAAAATGATAGAAAACGAAAATGATTTTTTTTTTTTTTTAAGAAGATGCGTTTCTAGAGGAACTACACTCCATATTCAGCCATCTTCGACTCAAAAGTTGGAAAATGTATATTTATAGAGGAGAAATTAAAAAGAAGAAAAATAAACATAAACACATAATAAAGAAAAAGAAAATGTCTGAATTTTTTTTTTTTAATTTTTTTTTTAAAACGATGAAGATGCGTTTCTAGAGTCACTACACTCCATATTCAGCCATCTTCAACACAAAAAGTTAGCAACAGTTAGTTTCTACAACAAAAAATTAGTAAAAACTTAACCAGAATTCCACAATTGTCGATTATTCCCTCCCCCCAACCAGAACGAAACATTGTCCTCAATGTTTGAAATGAAAGAAGTAGAGTTTAGAAGACATCACCTGGGTGGTGCAACACAGAAAACAATATTTACAAGCGGAGAGTTAAATCTAATTTGTACTTCTTACTGCGGCTACTGTTACCATCATTATGTGGATGCTCCAACACAAAGGTCCAGGGGTCTGGCTCCGGTTTATAAGCTTGTAACAGATCAAGTAGCTCATTAGCAGTGTGAGCACAAATAAAAAGTTTTTTCACATTAGAAGGAATGAAATAGTTTTTTATTGCATGGTTAAGAAATGCGATAAAGCCATCATAAAAGTTATTGACATTTAACAAACCGATGGGTTTCTGGTGGATGTGCAGATGGGCCCAAGATGCTAGTGTGATAAGTGCCTCTAGTGTTGCAAGATCTCCTGGAAGGAAAATAAAAGCATCAGCATGATTAAGCATTTCAATTATTCTTTCTTGCATACCTGAGACGACTAACTCTTCTCCAGTTGATGAGTCAGACGAACTGCCCAATGGTTTTAGGACTCTTGGGATGATGCCTAACACTTGACTTCCTCTGATAAAAGCTGCTTCTGAGACCATTTTTGATAATCCTCGGTTACCTCCTCCATACACCAAATGTAATTTTCTCGCTGCTATGCTTCGACCAAGATCTATGGCTGCCTCCACGAACTCTTTATGTTTGCCATAGGTAAATCCAGAAAGCACACAAATGTTCTTGAATTGTCTATTGGGAGTAGCTGCCATTGTGATACTTCTCAAAAACAATTTGTGAGTGCTTGACAAAAGATAAATCACATTTAAGAATCTTGGTGACAGTGGATCACAGCTGTGAATGAGGTAACATGTCAGTGTCAAATAACGCGTGAAGCACATGGTTCGCGAGTCAAAAAGGAAACAGTAAAAAGAAAAAGGAAAACAGTAATAAAATTATTAAAGACAATAATGCAAGAAATAAAATAACAGTAAAGTAAAAGGATATTTACACGTAGTTGCGACTGTGGCTCACATATTCCTCTGGTTTTACGTCCAGAAACGGCTTGAACGCCCTCTATGGGTCGAGGATGGGCTTCCTATCCAGTTTTCTTATAAACTGGCAAACAGGGTCGTTTATAGTCAGATTCCCGAGACTATATCGTGCATGCTCTTTCTGGAATAATGGCCATAACTGGAGAATCGCTCCTTGCACATATCCACTAGGATGCGTTTCAAGAGACAAAAGGATATCATCCAATGACTCCTTATTCAAGCCATCCCTAATGAATTGAATCTTATCTTCCCTGTTATCAGACACTATTCCTAAAGAACATGGGTTTCTATCGCAACTCATTCTGGCACACTTATGACAAGCAACAGAAATTCTTCGAGCTCGTCGTTTTCTTGCATAATTTCCTTTACCACAACCAGGCATGAATGCAATAAATTTTGGAGGTAACTCACCTGCCGATCGTACTTTAGCCTCGATTAACCAACGGATGTCAGCAGGTATATTATTCCTCATGAGTAATCGCATGCGTTCGGACCGAGCTTTATAGATCGTAAGGAGGGCATTCTGAGGAAGTAAAGGGAATCGCTTGTGAAGCTTTGCTAGAATCTCGTTTCTGTCCATACTTTCGCCTCAGAATGTCAGTTATTATGGGAAATTGAAGTAACCGACTTGATTGTCACGGAGTACCATTATCCGCCACTTCACCGGGGTAACAAACTAAAGCACACAAACAAAAAAAAAATAAATCAAAACACACAAAGAAAATTAAAATCGTCCTCTTATTGAATTTACCTCAAGCTCCAACTGGATGTCGTAAACACTTCTCTCAATATCTCGGAGTTGGCTTTCTAGATTCTCAACATAGGCTACTAACTCTGGTGGTTGTAGAGCCCAAATGCGATGTGTTTTACAAAATTGAATCTGCCTTTTGAGATGAGTTTTGACACGTTGAAGTGGTTTAAGAATGTTCAGGAGGAACGGTCTAAGTAAGGTACTCATGATTAAAAATGATAAGAGAAAACTTAATAGTTAAACAAACACACTTATGCAAAAATAATTTCAATTAGCAAAAGAATAATAAAAAGAAAGAAAGAAAAATCAAATCAACAAAAAGAAAAAATCAATTCAAATATGGTGGGTCACTCAAATTTATTTCGGTGTCTTCTCCATGTGGTTGGTACTCAAGATATGGCTTTAATCTTTGACCATTAACTTTAAACGTGACACCGTTTTTTGGGTCCTTAATTTCAATTGCCCCATGTGGAAAAACAGTATAAACAATAAAGGGACCAGACCATCGAGAGCGTAACTTACCTGGGAATAGGTGCAAGCGGGAATTGAATAAAAGCACTTTTTGACCTGGAGTGAACGATTTTCTCATAATTTGCTTGTCGTGAAAGACTTTCATTCGTTGCTTGTAAATCTTGGCATTTTCGTATGCGTCATTGCGAATTTCTTCAAGTTCTGCCAGTTGTAATCTTCTTTCTGAGCTGGCTTGCTGCATGTCAAAGTTGAATTTCTTGATGGCCCAATATGCACGATGCTCGAGTTCCACAGGTAGGTGGCAAGCTTTTCCATACACTAGCCTATAGGGTGACATCCCAATCGGGGTCTTGAAAGCCGTTCTATATGCCCATAATGCATCATCAAGTCTTAATGACCAATCTTTTCTGTCTGGCCTCACCGTTTTTTTCTAATATGTGCATGATTTCTCGATTGGAGATCTCAACTTGGCCACTGGTTTGCGGATGATACGGGGTCGCCACTTTGTGTGTGATTGAATACTTTGTCAAAAGAGCTTTGAATGCTTCGTTACAAAAGTGGGCACCACCATCACTGATTATTGCTCGAGGGAATCCAAAGCGCGAAACAATATTGCTTTTCAAAAATCCTATCACCACCTTGTGATCATTGGTTCTACATGGAATTGCTTCTACCCATTTTGAGACGTAGTCAACACCAACCAATATGTATTGATGGCCAAAAGAAGGGGGAAAGGGTCCCATGAAGTCGATACCCCATACGTAAAAAATCTCAACCACTAAAATTGGATTTAGTGGCATCATGTTCCTTCGCGTAATGCTCCCCATTCGTTGACACCTATCACATGAAGAACAGAAAGTGTAAGCGTCTCGAAATATAGTTGGCCAATAAAAACCACATTGTAAAACTTTAGTTGCCGTTTTCTTAGCACTGAAATGGCCTCCACAAGCTTGTTCGTGGCAGAATGAAAGAATATTCTGAATTTCATTTTCTGGGACACATTGTCTAACAATTTGGTCTGCACTATACTTCAACAAATACGGGTCATCCCAAAAGAAATTCTTTATTTCTGCAAAGAATTTAGCCTTGTCTTGCTTGGTCCAATGCTCTGGAAGTTTACCTGTAACAAGATAATTAACTATATCAGCATACCAAGGTAATACTTCCACATTCATTAATTGTTCATCTGGGAATGACTCATTCAATATTAATGGCTCTGTAATTGTGTCAAAATGGAGACGAGAGAGATGGTCCGCCACAATATTTTCTGTCCCTTTCTTATCTTTGAATTCCAAGTCAAATTCCTACAAAAGTAACACCCAACGAATTAGTCTAGCTTTTGCATCTTTCTTTGTGAGAAGATATTTAAGAGCAGCATGATCTGTGAATACAATTATTTTACAACCAATGAGATAAGATCGAAATTTTTCTAATGCAAACACCACTGCTAGCATTTCTTTTTCAGTAGTTGAATAATTCAACTGTGCATCATTCAATGTCATACTAGCATAGTAAATAACATGCGGAATTCGATCAACTCTTTGTCCTAATACTGCTCCTACTGCATAATCTGATGCATCACACATGAGCTCAAATGGTAAGCTCCAGTTCGGGGGCTGAATGATGGGTGATGATGTCAACAAATGCTTTAATTTTTCAAACGCAACAAGACATGAATCATCAAAGACAAAAGGTACATCCTTAGCAAGTAGATTGCATAAGGGTCTAGAAACTTTGCTAAAATCTTTAATGAAACGTCTATAAAAACCAGCATGCCTAAGGAAATATCTTACTTCTCTGACTGTTTTGGGTGGAGGAAGATTAGAAATGAGATCCACTTTGGCTTTGTCAACCTCAATACCTTTGTTCGAAATGATGTGACCGAGAACAATACCTTGTTTTACCATAAAATGGCACTTCTCCCAATTTAAGACTAAGCTCTTCTCGGTACATCTCTGCAGAACTAGCGTTAGATGATGTAAACATTGATCAAACGAGTCACTAAAGACAGAAAAATCATCCATAAAGACTTCAAGGAATCGTTCAACTATATCAGAAAAAATGCTCAACATGCATCGTTGGAATGTAGCAGGTGCATTACATAATCCAAATGGCATTCTCCAATATGCAAAAGTGCCAAAAGGACAAGTGAAAGTAGTTTTCTCTTGATCTTTTGGTGCTATGGGAATTTGATCATATCCTGAGTAGCTATGTAGAAAGCAATAAAATTTGTGGCCTGCTAATCTATCAAGCATTTGATCAATAAATGGTAAAGGAAAATAGTCTTTACGTGTGACAGAATTCAATTTTCTATAATCAATGCATACACGCCATCCTGTAGTTACTCTAGTTGGTATCAATTCATTATCAGCATTGGTAACTACTGTGACTCCTGACTTTTTGGGGACAACTTGTACAGGACTGACCCATGAACTATCAGAAATTGGGTAAATGATACCTGCGTCTAATAGCTTAAGGACTTCTGTTCTAACAACTTCTTTCATATTATGATTTAACCGACGTTGCATTTTCCTAGTAGATTTAGCATTTTCATCAAGGTGAATGTAATGCATGCAATCTGCAGGGTTTATACCTTTTATGTCTGCTATGGTCCATCCTAATGCCCCTTTGTGCTCTTTCAAAACATCCAACAACTTACCTTTTTGTTCGTCATTAAGGGATGATGAGATGATTACCGGTAGAGTACTTTCTTCCCCCAAAAATGCATATTCCAATGTGTTGGGTAATGGTTTGAGCTCGCGTTTCGGTGGTGATTCTGATGATGGAATGAGTTTCTTCTCTGATGGTGCTAGTTGTTCAACTCTTGACTTCCATTTATTAGTGTCCATGGATGGTGCTGAGTCAAGTAGAGCGTTGACCTCATCAACCGATCTGTCAATATCAAAATCCAAACCAAAGTGAGTTAAACATGTTTGTAAAGGATCATCACTAAGGTTTGAAACAAAAGTGTCATCAACTAATACTTCAATTAAATCCACATCAACAATTTCATCATCTGTATTGTGAGGTTGTTTGGCAATGTTGAAGATGTTCAGCTCCATAGTCATGTTGCCAAAGGACAACAGCATATTTCCAGTCCTGCATTGAATGTGAGCATCCGCAGTTGCCAAGAAAGGTCGGCCTAGAATAATGGGGATGTGCTTCCTTGAATCCTGTATTGGTTGAGTGTCAATTACAATGAAATCAACAGGAAAATAAAACTTGTCTACCTGGATAAGCACGTCCTCCACAATACCACGAGGTATTTTTGTGGACCGATCTGCAAGTTGTAACACCACTGGAGTTGGGTGTAATTCTCCAAGTCCAAGTTTCACGAAAATAGAGTAAGGCAACAAATTTACACTAGCTCCGAAATCCAACAAAGTATTCTCAATTGTGTGGTTCCCTATACTACATGAGATAGTGGGGGAGCCTGGGTCTTTGCATTTTAAAGGAATTTTATGTTGGAGTATATAACTAACATTTTCTGTTAAAAATGCCTTCTTTTGAACATGCATATTTCTCTTTTTAGTACAAAGGTCTTTAAGAAACTTGGCATAAGATGGAACTTGCTTTATAGCATCAGGTAAAGGGATGTTAACACTTACCTGTTTGAAGATTTCAAGAATCTCACCTGTGGATTTTCCCTTTTTTCCTTTAGCTAACCTCTGAGGAAATGGAGCCTTGGGAATGTACTCTTGTGGGTTGGTTTCTTCTTTCTCCTCCGGTGGTGAGTCCTCAGCATTTACAGGTACAATTCGATTTTCTTTTGTCACCGGCATCTCCACTTTGTTGTCGACTTCTTTTCCTTTTCATAAGGTCATGACTGCTTTGACCTCTCCATGCTGCTGTGGTGAACTGGTACTTGCTTCATGTACTCCTTTAGGGTTAGGCACTGGTTGACTTGGAAACTTGCCTTTCTCAACAGTCATTGCCAAGGTCTGAACTGAAGAAGCAAGCTGTCCCACCATCTTCTCGAGGCTTGAAACTGATTGGGCTTGTGAGTTGAAGCCCGCTCTCAACTCATTTCGTAGTCCATCAATAGTGCGGTTCTGTTGCTCAATCGTGGAGTGAGTAAGATTCTTGAGATTCTGGAATGAATCCTCCCATGGTCTGGGTTGAGAGTAGTTCTGGTTCTGATTGAATGGTCTAAATGGGGGCTGAGAGGCTTGAGGAACTTGAGGAATTGGTGGAGCTGGAGCTGCTGGTCCATTCTGTTGGAATCCTTGAGACCATGAAAAATTGGGGTGGTCTCTCCATCCAGGGTTATATGTGTTGGAGTATGGGTTGTAATTCGATGGTTTTCTCATTACACCTATGGCATTGGCTTGATCGGAGTATGAGTCATGGTCATGTGGTTCTGTTGATTTAGCAGTCGACAATGATACTATTTGTCGAGCAAGACCTTCAACCATCTCCTTGACTTCTTTGATTCCCGAAGTTGACTCGCCAATTTGAACCTCATTTACTCCCTTAATTCTTCTAGTATTCCTGAGTGATCGACTCCGTTGTTGGGAATTATCCGCTTGTCGCTGGAAGAATTCCCAAATCTCTGATGCACTTTTTGACATTAGCTCTCCTCCACTTGTTGCCATTAGCAATTCTTGCACATTCGGCAATAATCCCTCCAAAAAGTATTGGCATTGGTGCCATTTCTCGTACCCATGATGTGGACACTTCAAGAGTAGCCCATTGAATCACTCCCATGTTTCGAAAAACTGCTCGTCTTCTCTCTGAGTAAACTCCGAGATTTCCCTGCGAATAGCGTTGGTTTTATGCACTGGGAAATATTTATTCAAAAATTTTGTAACCATTTGTTCCCATGATGCAATGCTATTAGCAGGCAATGTATTAAGCCATGAACGAGCTCTATCCTTTAAAGAAAATGGGAATAATCTAAGTTTAACATCATCGTCTGAAAAATTTTCATATTTAAAAGTTTGACAAATTGCATGAAAATCATTCAGATGATTATATGGGTCCTCATTTTCTAAGCCATAGAATGTGGGGAGACAATTTAGCACACTAGGTTTTAATTCAAAACTCCTAGCAGCTACATTTGGGTATCTAATACATGATGTGCTCAAATTAGCTAAGGGACTAAAATAATCCTTAAATGGCCTCTCCTGTGGTGCTTGTAAATCCATTTCAAATTTATTTTTAACGTTCTTGTGTGTGCGAAGTGTTTTCTCAAGTTCAAGGTCTATAGGTTCAAGATTAGGTAATAATGACCTACGACCATGCATGCAAAATAAATAAAATAAAAATAAAGATGGAACAAAACAAATAAAAATAAAGAAGAGAGAGAAATTACAATACTAACCTTATTGCGCTATTACAACCTTACTATAAAAATACACACAAAAACAAAAAATACGTGAAATAAATTAACTAAAAAAAATTAGTAAGATAAACAAAAATTACAAAGAAAAAAAAATAAATTGAAAATTAAATTACAGAATTTTAAAGAAGAGAAAAAGAAAAGAAATACTAACCTTTAAATGTAGATTTACTTTTTTTTTTTTAAAGAACAAAAAAAAATACAAGAAAACAATTAAATGAAATTATTCACAAAAATTAAATCTATGAATTAAAATTACTTACCTCCCCGGCAACGGCGCCAAAAACTTGTTGTGCAAATTTTAATGTACTCGCAAGCGCACGAATCTATTGTAGTATAGACTAATGGTGACGAGTGTCGATCCCACGAGGAGGTGGATTTTTAATTATATATAGAATTAATTTTGTAAATGGGTGGTTGGAATTGTGGTGGAAGTGATTTAAAATATGCTAAAATTGGAATTGCAATGGCGAGAATAAATTGTAGAGAAAATCGATTAAATTGACGTACTTGGGTATCTGGATCCGTATCAACATGCATCATGGGCTAAATAATCCGTATTAATGCCAATTAAATCAAGAGGGGGGAATCCACACCTCATGAACCACGCTCTAATCAATATGGTGCTAAGGGCTTATCGTGCCAAATAATAATAACCTTGTACTAGAGAGCCGGTGTAACCAAGGCGGTATCTAGACAAGATCAGTATTATTTGTCGACGATAAGTCAAATCATCCACAAAAACTAGAGGGGAAAAGAAAATAAATTTACCAAATAAAGCCCATGACACATGTTGAGACTTCACCTTCAACCCAAGCTTGAAAGAAAATTAGCCACTCATAATTGAACTATGGGCAAAATGGGAATTTATTAAAATACAAAGAAAATACAAGATGGAGAAGGAATTACAGAAAATGGATCCCAAAAATGGATTCAGAGCTATCAAATTAGGGGGGGAGACCCCCTTTTTATAGATACATGGAGTAAATCATGGCCATCGGATTAAAAACAGTTTGGACGCTCAGGATTGCGCCACGTCATCAGTCAACAGTCCACGGTTTGACCACGCGGATGAACAGTAACACGGTTTGACTCGGATGAACAGTAACGCGGTTTGACTCGGATGAACAGTAACGCGGTTTGGTTGAAAATAATCCTGTGTGATGCATGTACCGTACGCGAGATTTTTCATCCACTGATATGCTGCCACGTCACCATCAACAGTACATAAGAATTTTAGCCCAACAGGATTGTGACACCTCATCAGTCAATGCCACATCATCGGTCAATGCCACATCATCGATCCGTCTATGTGAACAGTGTTGTGAACAGTAACGTAGTTAGTACCGTACACATGAATAGTACCGTACATATGAATAGTGCCATTTTTCCTTTTATGCTCCTCCTAAGGTTTTCGACCGTCCTGAGTTCAAAAGTGATGTCCGTTTTGCCGTCTGATCTCTCCTTTATTTTGAAATGACTATAATGCCCCTAAAATACATAAAATACTTAATTAAAATAAAACACATGTAATTAAATCACAAGAAGGTTAAATACATAAAAGTAAGAGTTGTTAGTAAGATTTGAAATGTAAAATGACGGTTTTCTCCTTTATAAATATACATTTTCTAACACTCAACACTATCTTTCTTATTTTTCCCCCAAACAATATCCCCCTAGTTTCTTTTGGCGAGAAGTATTGGAGGCAAAAGAAACTTACATAAAAAGTAGGAACGACACATGGCGATATAAAGTTTAGCTCGATGGGCAGCTGAATAGAGGACGCCTCTAGGGGTACCCTCATGAAGGGAAGATCTCTAGAGTGAACAAGACTTTGAGGGGACACTTTGATGAAGTTTCAGAGGAGAAGGCCCATAAGGTGAAAGACCCTGAGGAGCTTTAAGTTAAGCTTGAGGACTTGGTACCTCGACAGAAGATCATAGTTGATAATGCTTTTGAGCGCATCATGACCGAGGAATGGAGTGCTGATATGGGGCTGGTGGTGCCAAGAGTAGAGAACTAGGTATATAAGCCGGCTATCTTGAAGGCAATTGAGAATAGCAGGGCTCCCCACACATCTTGGTCTGAAAGCCCATGGAGATCAATAGGGGAACCTCAGATGAAGTCGCCATAAGGTACCCCTGATACCGACGCTTGTGTTTCTGCTATTTTTAGCATTTTTTTATCCCCTTATCCTAAATGATGAAGGTGAAGATAACCATCCTAATATGTAACCTTGTTCGGCATTACCGACAAGGCGTATGGGGTACCTCGGGTACCCTTAAGCTTGGATATCCCTGAGCTATCTTTTACTTCATGGCGGGATAACCCAATTTTATCAAACATATGGCGATTCCTTCAAATATGCTTGCTGCTTATCTCAGGCTTTCTTAAAGTTCCTCTTGGTGTTCATGAGGAATGGTTTTCTGTCATAGGGTACCCTGAGTACTATGGGTACCCTTAATCTTGTCTTATCAGTGTATCGCGGTTTACTTAGACATGCTTGTTGCGGTTAATTCATGGCGGAACAACCCAATTTCATCAAACATATGGTGATTCCTCCGGATATGCTTGTTGCTTATCTCAAGCTTTCTTAGGGTTCCTCTTGGTGTATTTGAGGAGTGACTTTCTAGCGTGGGGTACCTCGGAGGTACCCTTAATTAGTGTATGGTGATTTTTAGAGAAATACTTGCCGCAAATCTTCACAAAACTTGTGGCGATTCCTTTTGAGAAATGATGGAAAACCTCATGATCCACCATTCACTCTACATCAAATATGCAAGACAAATAGTAATAAAGGTGGGCTGCTCGCCTACCCTTATGCAAGATAGTCGAAAATCTCATGATCCGCCATTTGCGTGGAATCAAATAGACAACATAGATTGAGATAAAGGTGGCTGCTTGCCTACCCTTATGCGATATGGTCGAAAACCTCATGATCCACCATTCGCTGGAATCAAATAGACAACATAGATTGAAATGAAGGTAGCTGCTTGCCTACCCTTATGCGAGATGGTCGAAAACCTCATGATCCACCATTCCCATGGAATCAAATAGACAATATAGATTGAGATAAAGGTGGCTGCTCGCCTACCCTTATGCGAGATGGTCGAAACCTCATGATCCACTATTCGCATGGAATAAAATAGACAACATAAATAAAAATGAAGGTGGCTGCTCGTCTACCCTTATACGAGATGATTGAAACCTCATGATCGACCATTCGTTCATAATCAAATATGGCGAATAAATAATGATAAAGGCGGCTCTGATATTAAGTAGATTATCATGATTGGGGATAGGTCAAGTACCTCGGGTACCCTAGAGTAAAGTGATCTTTGGATACCTTCTTGCATCATAATAAACAATACTTTTACTAGTAGTATGACTTTTCTTTGTTGGATTGGTGGCCCTAATCGAGATTGAAACCGAGTCTTCAACTGGGGTACCCCATTTTTCATCTTTGGGTATTCGAGGATCCAAATGTGCCTCCAATTCACATTTGGGCTTAACTGGTCCCCGTTGGGTACCCCCGCATAACTCTAAAGTAACTAGTTATGGGGTACCCTACCACCGAGGCCTCGGTGGTGACTCTTGCTGCTCTGGTGGTGGCGATCTTGGAGGTTGGGGTACCCGTGAGATACCTTGAGTGTTAAACACTCATCCCCGCGGGGCAACCTGTGGAGGGCTCCGCATTCGGGGTACCCTTGGTATTAGGGCTTCCGTCCTCTTCGGCTTCTCTTTATTCTTTATGACCTCGACCTTATCTTCTTGGCGCTTCAAATGATATTTCTCATCCATCTCCACTTGCTGCAATGCCCGAGAACGGGCTTCCCCATATGAAAGTGGGCGCTTCTTTTGAAAGGAACGCCATAACTTGCCCAACCGTAAATTTTTCTCGAAATGGGTCAGTGTGTGTTGGTTTCCAAATGCTTCAGTTCGCAACACCTCTTGGTGGAAACGGCTCACATACTCTGCCAAAGGTTCGGCTTCCCCTTGCTTGATAAAGGCAAGTTTGGAGGCTGCCCTATCTTGAGTGGAAGCATAGGAAAATTCTTTAGTAAATTCGGAAAACAATTGGTGTAGAGAAGATAGGCTATCCGCCTTCAAGGACCGAAACCATGACTTCGTGAGGCCCGTGAGTGTGTGTGTAAACATCCTACACATGGTGTTCTCATCTACACCCTTGATAAGCATTTAGTCACGGTATAACTCAGCATACTCTGAGGGATCAGTGGTACCCAAGTACTAGTGTATCTGAGGTATGGTGAACGCTTCAGGAAGATCCGCCATTCGAATCTTCATGGTGAATGGCGATTGGTAGATCAGTGGTGTTGAAGCATTTGTGATGTTTTGCTTCTCGGAGAGGAGCTTCACTTGAGCTTCTAGGTTCTCCATTTTTTCCACAAAATCGAGGGGTACCCTTGGGGTACCTGATGATGTCGGCGCCATTTGAGAAGCCCTTTTGGCGTTTAACTTTTCACGGAGATCCTCGTGGGCAACTTTTGCACGCCTCGTACCCTGGTTGCTACGGTAATTGCAAGAGGCGGTGAAACGCTCGTCTCGGGAGCCCACAGTTTGAAACTTAGAACGAGTACCCGATGGCCCATGTTTTGGCTTGCCGGCCTCGGGTACCTCTTTTCTGACCATAGCTTGTTGGTCCTTCTGAGGTGGTAGAGCATCTAGCGTCACTGGTGGAGGTGAACTTTCGGGTACCCGAGATCCAACCGACCTAAGTATTGCATGGGCAAGATCCTCGAAACGTTTGTGAGAGATGGGTTCCTCATTTTGGCGAATACCTGTCGATTGTTTGATAGCCTTGCCATTGGCGAGATGGGCTGCTCTCCTTGCGGGATCACTACCTTCACAACTGCTGTCACCTCCCATCCTTGTAGGATCCGCCATTAAACCCTCGGCGGGTACGTCGGGTGCCATTTATTGGAGCACACACAACAACTAATTTGATAACCGCGGTGGAGGCTTTTTGTGCGTCTCCCCACAGACGGCGCCAATTGTTTTCAACTGATTTTGGGGTAGGAAAATCCAAAATCTATCTTGAACAATGAATTTATATTTTTAGGGGAGATGGGGTACCTCACTGGTTTGTTGTGTGCGGTACGGTGTATCTGAAATTCGGGGGAGGTGAGAAGGGGAGAGAGAGTGGTAACAATGGTGAAAGGTCAACACCAAGAAAGGTGTCCTTCAAAATGAGCTACACGCCAGCAAAACAATGAAATAGAGGTTAGAGGTGAAGCCGGGGTACCCCGGCGTTCACACTCCGACGCTCAAGTTAGCAAACTCAAGCTTTTATGGCAAAGAGAGCTGGCTAGCCCTCTGTAAATTAGGGTTTAAGGTTGAAAAAACCCTATTTTTTGGAGTGTGAGTGTTAATGGTGAGTGAGAACATGATGGAGAATGAAACCTAGGCACCTTTATATATGGAGTACCTCAGCTGCCACGTGGCGTACCCTTTTTGGCTAACGTCCTTTTACCTTTTTATAATTTTTGGGCCGTTATGTGCATGTTCGCGGCGTATCTCATCCTTTGGAAACGTGGCGCGCGCTGGAGAGTGGTCCAAGGTACCTCTGCAGTAACTGTCGGGTGGCGGCTGAGGACCATTGTCCTTGGGACAATGTCCTTCACTTTTGGCAGAGGTAGCAGGCGACTGTCCCCTCTTTTTGGTACGACGTTCTTGATTCCTAATTCTGACAAAATCAAATAATATCTTTTAAGAGATGGAGACGTTTCTCACGGCGGATATTTTCGGAGGATTCTCTTACATCTGATCTGCAGGGTACCTCAAATTACGTAGGGTACCTTAATTTATGTGGGGTACCCCTAATTGTGCGGGGTACCTCTATTTGTGTGGGGTACCTCTAGTTGCACCGGGTACATCTAATTATGTGGGGTGCCTCTAATCAAGCCGGTTACTTCTAATTATGCGGGGTACCTCTAATTACGCCGGGTACCTCTAATTGTGCAGGGTACCTCTAATCAAGCCGGGTACCTCTAATTACGCCGGGCACCTCTAATCATGCGGGGTACCTCTAATCATGCTAGGTACCTCGAGTTATTCCGAGTACCTTGAATTATGTTGGAGTTATTCTGGGTACCGAATTATGCTGGAGTTATTCCGGGTACCTCGAATTATACAGGGTACCCCAGTCTATGTAGGGTACCTCGAGTTACTCTAGAGTTATGCGGGGTACCTCTGACCGTGCCGGGTACCTCAAATCATGGCAGGTACCTCTAATCTTGCAGGGTACCTCTAATCATGTCGGGTACCTCGGATTGCACTGAAGTTATTACATTCGTCGACACGTGGCGTTCTGCTATCTTTCTTATTTTTCCCCCAAACAGTTCAAGTTCTCAGGTGCCCACCTGAGAGAAGCCCAGCAAACCATCAAAAGGACCATGTGTTACCATGTAATCTTCAATATATGCAATGCTTTGTTCAAAGTTCATATACTGAGTACAATCCTACAGTAAGAAAACAGTCGCTGTCACCGGTCTTGCTACAAAATAATCTAAATGAAAATGTGTTACAACATTTAATAGAGGTACAGTCTGAAACGATTCCAAATTACAAGGGTAAAAATTGAAAATAATAGCACCTAATTTCACTTTGATTAAATGTGGGTCAAAATTTGAAAAAAAAAATTCAAACCCACTTCTATTCAATAAGTTTTCATCGATTTCTTCATCACTATGTCAGATTTACAAAGGAAAATTTGTCACCATTTCATGCAAGTCAAACCCAATGAATTTATTCAGCAAACTCATTCATATTACAAAACCTAATCGATTCTACACCCAAAATCAAAGGACAAATTGAAAAAAACACTGTAAGCATTTACCTTCACGAAGTGAAACGAGAGTGATGGTGACGCTGAAAGGACAAAGAGACTACGAAACAATGCAAAACGAGTGTGTAATCGAGAGTAAATGGTTTAAATGGGGGCAGAATGGTGGCATTCTTCCATCAACTGAGAAGGTAAGAGTTTAGTTCTAGGGTTTCAATACCACTAGCAAAATGGTGCCGACAGCAACGGGCTATAATTTTTAAACAACATTACTGGCATAGTTAATATACTTGAATGGCGGCGAAAGGATGGTGTTTTGGTCGATCGATTGAGCGCAAGGTTGATTTCTAGGGTTTGGTCGTGAGAGAGTGTTGTGTTTGGGTGTAAGTGTTGGTGTTTTGGTCGATCGATTGATCGCAAGGTTGATTTCTAGGGTTTGGTCGTGAGAGAGTGTTGTGTTTGGGTGTAAGTGTTAGTGATTTTAGGGCTTGGGCCAAGACGTGTTTTTCTTTTCTTTTTTTTCATTTTTGAATTATTAAAATGCACCCTTTTGTTTTTTTAAATAAAATAATATATTAAACTTTAGGTCAAACATAGTCAAATTAATTTTTTTATCATAATTTCTTGACAGATAAATTTTTTATCACGATTCTATTATAAATTTGTGATAGAAAATAATATTGTCACAGAACCATCATTAATTTATGATAGATTAAAAATTCTATTACGAGTCTGTCATATTATTATGATATAAACTGAATCTGTCATAAACTATCTGTCATCTATTACTTGTTTTCTTGTACTGGTGCCAACTAATACATCATAAGCCACTAAATGTATAACACGTAGTTGAAGATTCATGTGTCACAGTCAGCCACATCACACCGTTATCAACTTCTACGTTCACATTCTGCTTTCTTTTGTTTGTTGACTTGTAGCTGTCAACTTAACGGGTGACATTTTCTAAATTGGGAGATGAGAGCTTTTAAATAGGGAGCGGAGAGCTTCGCAAATTTACTGAGAATTAATTTTTCCAGACTTTCAATATACATGGTTTAATAACTTTCTTGGAATTTATTAAGGTCCTGGAACCTAGACCAAATCAGCGTTATGTGTGTGTATATCTATATAAATACAGATTTTAATATACTACAAGATAATATATTCTATATTACAATCTTTATTTTATATATACATACATACATATATGTATATACATAGAGCTCTTAAATGAAACAACGAATTCATGTGTGATCCTTACCCAATGTATTGAATTGGTAAACATATTTTACTAGGCCTTTAATTTTGAATTAGTAAATACGATCCATCAAATATTGAGCTTCCCACTTTTCTTGCAAGAGCAAAGGTCTTGATACATTTTCTTTTTCACTTTTTAAAAGTATCAGTTATTTTGCAAATAAATTCTATATATATAATTCCAAATCTAACTGTTTAATATTTATTTATTTTTTTCCCGAGTTTGTTCTTGCGAATAAATTTTGAAATGGCTTGCCATTTGACCGTCAAAAATAAGAACTCTACCAACCAATTGGAATTAGAGAAGACTTCCTAACTCATACATACATAAGAAGAACTCGAGGTTACGTTATCACATCTATCCAAGCATGTGTATAGGCAAATACAGTTTCTATTTCTTCAAAAATGAAAAATTACAATTAATAGTTTGCCCTAGACGTAGCTCGATTAATTGTGAATGCATATTATTACATCTGTGATAGTCATTTAAATTTGAATAATAATAATAAAAGAGATAAGAGTTGGTGTTTAGTTGGTAAGATTCCCCACTCTATCACTCTATCCAAATCTTTGTTAAGGGAAAAAAAAGTTCTAATTAATAGCACACACAAAAAAAAAACTGCATAATAGAGTTTCACACTGTACCAGTTTGGGATTGTTGATCGTTGCTGCTTATTTGTGAGTTTCATATGTGTAGCCTTAAAATGATGAGATAATATGAAAATTATTGGTTCATAATTTCATATGATGAAAACTTGACATATCTACGATTTTGAATGAAGAAAATTTTGGAACGGATGTTAATTACATACATACGGCCCATGCACACATACATTGTTGACCCTAATTTTTGGTCAACCAAAAAAATTGAATAAAGGGGACGATATAAAGAATAAAACATCAATGATTTAAGTGGTTCAGCATTTGGCTTACGTCCACGAGAGTCAAGAGAGCAAATTCCACTACTGAATAATGATTACAACATAGTTTTTCTTTCTTGCTACTCGCCTTTTTAATTTTTTTTTTCGCTTGTCCTTTATACCTCTAGAGCTCTCTATTTATAATACAATTTTTTAGTATCCTAAGTCTTCACTAATTCTTTATTTTGGTAGACTTTTCCTACTTAATTAGAATTTCATTTGAAGTCTATTTTTGTCTCCTTCTCAAAGTGGGTTCCAAGCTTCTAGATTAATTAGAATTTTATTACGCTTTGCTTCCCTTGTGTCCTGTAGGTCATGTTTCCTTTTATTTTTTGCTTTCTTGGTTCTTGGTTCCTGGTTCTTATTTGCTTTCTTGGTTCCTGGTTCCTGGTTCTTGTGACTTTTGTCTTTTTCATGCTTTCCACTTTTCACTTTTGATGGTTCCTGGTGACTTTTGTCTTTTTCATACTTTTTACCTTTTACCTTTGACTTTTCTTGGTTCCTGTCAATGCTCCACTTTAATTAATTTTTTTTTCATGCTTTCATGCTCCATACTCCATAGATTTGCATGCTCATTTTTCTCTTTGACATCAACTGCCCCCTAGCTCTTTTGGAGCTTTATTTTCAAGCTCAAAAAGAGCTATTTCCTCGCCTATTTATACATTGGCAAAAGCCTCTCCTACCCACCAACGAACCCATCTCTTACTTATAGAGATTTGGTCTTCTCTCTCTCGTTCAACAATCAACTTTTTTTTTTCAAGTTTTGTTTATCTATTCTTTTTTTTGTGTGAGTATTTGCTATTGTTTTTCCCTTTTTTTTTTTTGGTTTGACCAATAATGTCATCAGATTCTCAAGACTTTTCTGAATATAAGCTTTGTGAATATCCTTTAGAAGAGGATAATTATTAGCCTATAACCAGTCAACCATTCGTCATAAACTTTACCCCTACTTCTTTTTTTCCCCTTCTGTCTCTACTGGTCCCTCTTCTGTCTCTACCGAGTGGAGCACAGATGAAGAGGTTAACCATATGGGTGAAATGTTACTCGAATCCTTATGTGTTTCTTACGGCATACCCCGTTCCATTTCCTTAGAAAGGGCTAGAGAAAATGATAAACCTAGCCATCCTCCTCCCGGCATTGTCACCATGCACCTTGACTTTTTTACCCATGGTGTGAGACTCCCTTTCCATCTTTTTCTCATGTACATACTTAGCAACTTTAAGTGCGCTCCTGCTCAAGTCTGATTGTATGGCATCCTGTGATAGGCATGTACATCCTTTGGAAACAGAGAAACCTTCCTAGCCCCACCTTCCAACAATTTCAATTTTTTTTACCAACTAATGGCCATCCTCAATCCTAATTGAGGCTCTCTATTAATGGTTGGTATTACGTGCGCACCTGGCCTAAGTTTCCTCCCTTAATTGTCTAAAAGAAATCTTCTAGGGGGTCTTAGAAAGACTCATGGTTTTTTGCCAGTGGAGATTGGGATTTTGGGGAATTTAGTGATATAAACCCTGAATACCGAGTTCAAACGAATTTTTGTATCTCAGGTAACTATCTGGGCATTATTTTAATATGTTATTTTGCAGCTTCACTAACTTAAATTTTTTTTTTCAGTAACTTGGAATACACCTACCCTTTCCACTGTTATCTTTGATAATGAGAGAGAGTTGTTGTTGAGTGTCCTCAATATTCCATTAGAATATAGATCTTGGACATATCTCTCCCAACCTGGTTTTTTTAATCAATTTTTGGTTTTATCTCCCCTGCACACCTTATAGATTCTCTTAGAGGTGAGTTTATACTCTTTTTCCACATTTTTTACCACACAGAAACTCATATGCTTTTCTTTCTCTCTTTTTTTTTCTTTAAGAGTGATGATACAGTCACAAATTCTTGTACAAACTGATTTGACATTAATTCATTGGTTGAATGAAAATACAAAATAATAAAAATAAATTGTGTGGGTCCAAAGATATTTAATTCAACCAATTTTATCATACCACATCAGTTTGTACAAAATAAATTTGTACAAGAGTTTGTGGCTATATTATTACTCTTTCTTTAACCATGTCTTCTGGGAACGACTGAGCTCGTAAAAAGAAGAAGATTGAAAAGCTTTCTCTTGCTAAGATTAGTAGAAAGCTAAAGGATAAGCCTACCTTTCATGTTGGAGGGTCATATTCCCAAGCTGTTTTTCCCAATCATCCTCAGCAAGAGACCTTATCTCAACCAACTGTTAATATGGTTGTGTATCCACCATCTGTTAGTGCTTATGCCACTACCAACATATTAGTTTCTGCTCTTTTCCTATCAGATTCCAGCCAATGGACCTTACCTAAGTTGGAGGGCTTACCCAGCTTTGTTTGGGATGACTCTGCTCAGATATATCTCAATTATTTCAACCAACTTTGGCCTCAATACACTTCTTCCAACGACATGAGGCGTATTGAAAATTGTGATCTAACCGACATCATGCTAAACAACATCTGTTAGGTACCTTACACTTCCTTACTCTTGGTGTTTCAAAAAGATGTTTATCTATTAAAATTCCTTCTTCATTTCACTGCAGCTTTCCTGTGCCATCCAAGTATTCAGAAAAAGAATTAAAAGTTTGATGTTAGAAAGGAATACATTAATTGAATCAGGGTGAGCCTCTAAAAGGTGGATTGTTGAGCTATAGGAAAACTTAGCTGAAGAAAAACGCTTGTGTGGCGCAACTAAAGGCAAACTATGATAATATGAAAACTGATTATGACAATATGAGGGATCAGTCCTAATCTGAGATTCAAGATTTGTCTAACTCCCTTAATCAACTTAATATTCAAATGTTGACAGCCAAAGCTTTAGTTATAGAGGAATACAAGACTTCTGCTGAGTTTGCCAATATTATTGATGAGGAATTTCTGAAGGGTGCTGCCAAGGTAAAAGTAATGATGGAAAGTCATTATCACCTCCTTGACTATAGCTTTGTAAAAGATGATGAAGACGAGGGCTGATCATAGCATGATGGCCCCCCTCATTTTTTTTTTCTTTTGTACCAGGCTAGTGGGATTATATAATGCCTCTATTTCCCACACCTCTTGTTATGAACTTACGAAGTTGTCATATTTTTTTTTTTACCTTTGTTGTCACCTGAATTTCTTTAATGTTTTCCTACACTAAACCTTTCTTGAACCAGGAATTTGCTTAACTTTTAAGGCTTAACTTTTCTGCTTAACTTTTCCTACACTGGAAAGTCGTTTAGAATTTGCTTAAATTTTGTGAAATTTACTTGACTTTTCCCAGGAAAATTTGCTTAACTTTTCTTTGATGGAATTTGCTTAACTTTTTCACGAGGAAATTCGCTTTAACTTTTTCAATTTGCTTTAACTTTTTCAATTTGCTTTAACTTTTCCTATGCCAGGCTTTGAAATTTGCTTTAACTTTTCCTTTAATAGGAAATTTGTTTTAACTTTTTCTCCACCAAGAAAAGTGAAATTTGCTTTAACTTTTCCTACATCAAGAATTTACTTTAACTTTTCCTACACCAGGAAACTTGCTTTAACATTTGTTTTAACCTTTCCTGCACTAGGAATTCGCTTCAATTTTTCCAAGAAATTGCTTAGAATTTGCTCATAGTTTTTCTTGCTTCTTATTAGAATAGGAAACTAAAAAAAACAATATAGATTGAGAAAAAATATTTTATTAATAAATAGCTATTAGTTTGATTGTGAACGATCCTTTGGTAACAATTAAACTTTCCGAAGGCTCAAAGAGGGCCTTATTATCACTACTAACAAATTAATAAATTTTATACCGATAGTAGATCTTTAAATGCTCTGCATTCTAAAGATGCGGGAGCACAACTCCACTTATATTTTTTATCCTGTAAGTTCCAGGACAAACAATTTATGTTATTTTATAGGGACCCTCCTAGTTCGGGCCTATCACTCCAACATTCTACTCTCTGGTCTCTGAAATACTTTTCTAAAGACCAGGTCCCCAACCCGGAAGCTTCTTGGATTTACTTTTGAATTAAAATATCGAGCTGCCTTTTACTTATATGCTGCAACTCTAAGTTGGGTCTGTTCTCTTTTTTTTTTCCAACAAGTCTAGGTTGAATTTTAACTACTTCTCATTTTGTTTTGGTTGAAAGTGTTGCACTCTATATGATGGCATTCCTATTTCAACTGGAACTACTACCTCCATACCAAACACTAGAGAATATGGTGTTTCTCTAGTTGTTATTGTATGCATTGTTCTATAAAACCACAATATGAATGGGAGCAGATTTGCCCAAGCTCCCTTATGCTTTTCTAACTTAGTCTTCAAGTGGTGCTTGATTATTTTATTAATAGCCACTACTTGCCTGTTAGCTTGAAGGTGGGCTGGTGAAGAAAATAAGTTCTTGATTCCAAGACTCTGACATAATCCCCTAAAGCGAGGATTGTCAAATTGCTTTCCATTATCTGTGACAATAGCTTGAGGGATTCCAAATCTACATACAAAATTCGGTGTCTTTTGTTTTGTAATTTCCACCAAAGGTTTTGCTTCTGCCCATTTAGTAAAGTAATCCACTGCCACCATGACGAATGTGGTTTGCCGTTTGCCTATTGGCATTGGACCAATGATGTCTATGCCCCATTACGCAAACGGCCAGGGACTAGTGGCTGGCGTGAGTTGTTCTGGAGGCTGATGAGGGATATTAGAATATCTTTGACATTTATCACACTGTTGGACAAGCTTGTATGCATCTTCTTTCATCGTGGGGCAGAATTGCTTTTAGAGCTAGCGACCTAGCTCTAGAATGATTGCTGCAGATTCCCTCATGAATTTCCTTCATCACATAACTTGCCTCATTTGGTGCTAGGCATCATAGGTAGGGCAGCGAGTATCCCCTCTTATATAGCACATCCTCTAGAATCATGTACCGCGCTGACCTCAGTTTTACTCTTTTTGCTCTTTACTTCTTGCTTATCGTCTAACAACCTTTTATTTTTTAGATAATCAATGATGGGATCCATCTAACTCTCACTTGTAGCAATGAGACTGACCTTACCACTCTCTTTCTCATTAATACTTAGTCTTGGCAAAAATTCCAAAGGAATAAGTCTGTTCAGGCTTGTGTCAGTAGCTAAGGCTAATCCAGTAAGAGAATTTGCTTTACTATTTTCCTCCTTTGAGATTTGTATTATAGTGTATTCCACAAAACTTTCTAACAGACCCTTAACATTCCTAAGATATTCCATCATTTTATCTTCTTTCGCCTGATATTCTGACTTAACCTGGTTTACAATCAATTGTGAATCGCTATATATTTATAGTCTTTCCGCCCCCATTTCTTTTGCTCATCTAAGTCCAGTAAGTAGTGCTTTATATTTTGCTTCATTGTTGGAGGCTTAGAATCCAAATCGAAGGGCAGAAGTTAGTTCTGTATTTTCTGGAGTTACTAAAATTAGTCCTGCCCCACTTCCTTGCCGTTTGATGATCTGTCCACAAACAACTTCCAAACCGACAAAGCTCTGGAGTTAATTCTTTCCTTTCTGAGTCGATTACTGGTAAATTATGCCACAAAATTTACAGCAAATTGTCCTTTAATTTTCATTCTAGGCTAATAATCAATATCATGCTCTCCTAGTTCTACTGCCCATTGGACTAATCTTCCTGATGCTTCTGGTTTTTGCATGACTTGTCTAAGGGATTGATTTGTCAGCACCACTATAGTGTGGGCTTGAAAATAGGGCCTTAATTTCCTAGGAAAGATCACCAATGCCAGGGCCATTTTCTCTATCATTGGATATCTTGTTTCAGCATCTAACAATGCATGACTCACGTAGTATATATGTTTTTGCACTCTATCCTCATTTCTTATTAATAATGAGTTTACCGCTGAGTCTGACACAACTAGATAAATATACAGGTTTTCCCCTAACATCGGTTTAGAAAGAATTAGAGGACTGCTCATGTACTTTTTCAATTCCTGGAATGCTTTCTCGCATTCATCTGTCCACACTAGATTCTTTCCCCCACGGAGAGTTTTAAAGAATGGCAAGCATTTATTTATTGCTCGTGAAATAAAGCAGCAACACTCCCTGTTAATCTTTGGACCTCCTTTTGGTGACTCCATATCCAACAGAGCATGAATTTTCTCTAGATTAGCTTCTATTCCTCGTTGACTGACCATAAATCTTAAGAATTTTTCGGAGGATACTCCAAAAGCACATTTACTTGGATTAAACTTCATATTACACTACAAGAAAACATGCAATAGATGACGGGAAATAACTGTCATAAAAGGGGGTGCATGACAGACAGTTTAGTCGTCATCTATGTCATTGTCATTAATTTATGACAAAATATTTTCCATCATGAATTCATGATAGGCTTTCGTAGTCATATATATGTCACAAAAATATTTTAATGTAAAAAAATGATTCAATTGAAATTTATAATTTATTTAAATTTTCTACCTTTTTTAAAAAAAATTGGCAGGAAATTAAATTATCATTTGTAAATTCATTATTGGATTTTGACAGGAAATTATTTATGACAGAACGTATGACGGCTATTTCCCGTCATAAAGTTTTGATTTTAAAAAAAAATTATATTATAATTATAATTTGTTGATGAATTTATGTTTACAAATTTAATTAATTGATAAAACAAATATCATAAAAAAAAATTAATAATAATTAAAATCCATTCAATCTCACAAATTAATTTTAAAAGAAATACAATTAGTCTCCAATGTGATCACCACTAATACATAATAACACATTTCAAATTGGAAAAATGATCCCGCAGTATAAAATAATAATTAAATTCCAATCAAAGTCCAAGAAAAGCAATTAAAACTCTAGCCACCAAGCCAAGGTATCCAACAAAACTTCCAAAGATTAATGCAAGTATTCCAACAGCAAGCCTTCCAGTAAAACTCCCAGCTAAAATACCATATTCCAGCAGCACTCTAATTCCAGCCACACACCTAGCAATACTCCAACTCATACACAGCAACATGCCATCTTCCAACAATACTCTAATTCCAGCCATATACCCAACCACATTCCAACCCAAATCCAGCAAACAGGTTTATGCATAATCAATCAACCCAATTTATAAACTTAATAAAAGGCACATTGCATAATAGCATTTGCATACGAACTTTACATGCACAATCAAACATGAAATGTTGAAAATGTATAATAGAAAAAATGATTGGAATAAATACATGAACTGATACAAACTACAAGCATTATTTAAGAATATAGTGAATTAGAACAAGGCACATCTTTATTTAAATTTTCTAAAATATGGATGTCCATATTTTCTGGATTGCTTGAATTCAACAGAGTTATAAGTGCACACACCTAAAAGTTCACATTTTGTGAAATGCGAATATCTTCACAAAAGACTCACTCCAGACATTTATAATTAAAGTTAGAAATGCAGAATTTCACATGCATTGAATGGACAATCATTATTCAAAAATGCAAATTTTCAATCCCTTAAAACAATAAACTAGATCTTTCATCAATTTAACCCAACAATAGAACAATAAATTAAAGGTTTTATTAATTTTTCACCACATTAAAATGTTTGTGTTCCAAACCCATTATTAAAAAAGTATAGAAAAAACAAAGGAAACCAAACACACTCTTTGACTTTCGGCTTTTTATCTCTACAACAATGTTTCTTTAACATGCTTAAGAAAACATGCAAAGAACCTCAAAGCTCAAATTTTAAAGTAAATAAATAAAAAGATAAACACATGTACCAAGAACATTTGCCTAAAAAGTAAAATTGTTTTCCCTTTTGCCCTTTTTTTCTTTTCTCTCAAAGCTTCTAGCCTCCAAAAAAAATTTAAGCTTAATAAAAAAACACAATAGAAGAAAGAAAAGAATATGAAAAAAATGTAGAATAAGTTTAAAAAATTAAATCAAACCTTAAAAGAAAATTAAAAAAAAAAAAGATAACTTTTTCTTACACAATAAACCTTCAAAAGCGAATGTAAAAGCAGGGTTCACAATTTCTTTCACTGAAGCAAAATGCTCTCATAGATACAGAGTTTTTTATAAGATGGTGTTTCAATTTTCTTGCATGTCAAACGAAAGAATTGCCACTTCTTACACATACAAAAATGAGACATCTACTGTACTATATGGATGGGATAAAATAAATTGGTTCTATTTTGGTGTCATTGAGTTCACTGTAAAAGGGACATTCATTATCCAAGCTCATTAAGTCTGTACACAAGTTAAGACCACTGCAAAAAAGAAAAAAAAGAAAAAAAAAAGATGATGTCTGTTAAATGGGTTCCTTGCAATTTTCAAGTACCTCAGTTGCATTTAAAGGTAGAACCTCTCATAAATAAAAGCCTGTAACAGTTTTTATCCTTTCAGGCATTCTATCAAACACTTGCTAGGCATAACTCTGCCAAATATCACCATTTCATGTTAACTTGTATATGTTCTTTATAATGATTTTGATGATAACAAACTCTGAATAATTTTGATTAAAATGTTTGAGTTTTCTGTTTAATAAATATTTCATTAAAAAGTCGTATAATATGTTCTTAAAATATGAGAAACCATTAAACTTTAAACTAGGAAAATATATTCTGCAAAATGATGATTAAAACTGTGTTTCTGGAAATAAACGGTGAACCGTTAACATTGAAACAGTTAACCGATAAATTCCAAAGATGAGTATTTTCTTAAACTTGAACCGGCTAGTAAAAACGGGCAACACAAGTGTGCAGGGAAGGTTACTGGAATTAAACGACTAACCGTTTATATCAAAACAGTGAACCGATAATTTTTAGAATGGAAATAGGTGCTAACCTTGAACCGATGAAGACAAACGGATAAGCCCATTCTATTTTGCGTGCTACTGGAATTAACCAGCAAACCGTTAACATCAAACGGCTAACCGATAATTTCCAGAATGTCATTCCATGCTAACCTTTAACTGTTTAGCAAGAACAGATAGTAGAAATTTGTTTTGCAGGTCTCTGGAAATTAACGGCAAACCGATAGTGGCAAACGGTCAACCGTTTATTTGAATTTCAACTCAACGGTTACTTGGACCAATCAAAATGGTTAACCGTTAATGGTCAACGGTGATCTGATTTTGTGCAGAAAGTCAACAACGGCTATATTTCAGCTCCAACCATGAATAAGCTCATTTAAATTCAAACAAGGGTTAATCACAACGTTATCATTGAGCTTATAATCAAGAATACAATCTTCCTTTAGTTAAAAACACATTCTTATTCTACTTATTCTCACATTTGGGCATTGATTTGTAATCATATATTTTGTGTGAGAGAAAAATAAATTTGTAATATTTGTTTAAGTGATTGTAAGTGTTGGGATACACTTGGGTTAAGAGATTGAGAATAATCTCTTGGTGTAAAGGTTGATTGACACCTTAGAAGTCAATGTAAGTGGTCTTGAAGCCTTGAAATGTTAACTAGTGGAATCCTCAAAACCAGTGTGCTTGGAGGCGTGGACGTAGGCGAGGTTGGCCGAACCACGTAAAAATCTCTCTGTTTGAATCTCTCTTCCCTTTTCTTTTTATATTTTGATTGATTTATTTATTATTGCTTTAATTTGTTTTAAGATTTGCTTCTAGATTCAATTTGATATTCCATAATTTTTAGAAACCCAATTCACCCCCTCTCTTGGGTTGCTTAGATATTATTTCATTTCATTCCAGAACTTATCTTCAAGATTTTGCCAAAAATTACATCTGGATGCAGTAAATAGTTCAAGCCTTCAAAGCTAAAACAAAAAATATAAATGGAGGCATAAATCGAGAAAGAACCTTAAAATTATGTATATAATAACTTATAATCAACCTAAACAAGAAAAATAAATCAAAACCCACATACATTTGCATTTATGCTACCCAAATTTACCCCACATGTATTCTTTTTCCATATACTTTCATCATGAAGAATAAGCAAATTGTGAGGTACAATTTTCACACTTAAATATAATCGAATTTATTTTTAGCTAACAAGCTCCCTTAAGTATTAAAATAATAATAATATAAAATATTTAATTCTAAGAAATGATGATATAAGCAATGACATAAGAAATGACATAAGTGATGATGTAAGAGAAATATGTAGAAAAAGTTAAGAATTCTAAAATTTGGTAAGTTATTTATAAAGGTTAATCTCAACCATTGATCAAGATTTATGGTGGCAAAATCCTAGCCATCTATTAGCTTTAAGAAATCCTATAAGTACCCCTTACCCCCTTTCATTTTCAATCCAACCTACAAATTTCATTTTCTTCTATTCTAAGTCATAATGTCAAGTGTAGAGAAATTCTTAATTTAAAAAGGTCTAGAGAAGTCAAGGTCAAGAGGTAAGTAATACTTCAACTGCAATGTAAGGACAAAATTCTTTTCATACTTAACTTCAGTTTTAACCAGTCCTTTATGTTGTGATGGCTATTATGATGTGATTAGTTATAATCTAAATTCTTATATGGTCGGCTATGCCGCCTAATCTATGATACTTAATTACATTATGGTCGGCTCTACCACCTAATCTATGTTACTTAGTTACGTTACGGTCGGCTCTGCTGCCTAAACTATGATACTTAATTATGTTATGGTTGGATCTACCGTCTAATCTATGATACTTAGTTATGTTATCGTCGGCTCTGCCGCCTAATCTGTGATACTTATATTTAATTATGCTATGGTCGGCTATGCCGCCTGTATTAAAGAATCTTGTTCTTAAATAGTGTTGTGTGTTGATTCTGTTGTGCATCTAGGAACTTCAAATGTTACGACATAAGTTGCATTATATACATGCATATCATGGATTACATTATGAAGAATATATTTTCAGAAAATGAATTTATGAAAAATAGGTGGTTGTACTACCAGGTGGCAAAATTTCTAAGGAGGGCAAGCCCTCAAAGCTAAGTAAAAGGAAATCTTTTGGGGATGGTGATACGTAACGCTCAAAATATCAATTAATGAGGCTCAATGGCATATTGTTTAAAGAGTAAAAGTGCCAACCTTGTAGTGCAACATACCTAGGGCCCTAATGAAGTTATTTTGTATTTTCAAAGTTTATTTTAAAAGCTTAATATGATCATCAATATGTATAATAAGTTATACATGCATCCAAGTGTTATCTTACTGGGCATTAGCTCATAAAGTCCTTACTTTGCAGGTAACGATAAGTAGGGCAAGTTGGCGCCAAGTCCTAGCCAAGACGAAGTACATATGGGCATAACAGACCTTGAGATTTTATGATAGGCTTAGCTTTATTTTAATAAAAAATAAATTTCTTAGTTTTATGTAATAATCAAGTTTTGAAATAAACTATGAAATCTCTGTATGACTTTTACTTTATGTAAAAAAGTTTTGTTTGTAGCGTTAAACTTTTAGAATTCGTATTTATATTCAAAGCAACCATTTTTTAAACATTTTTAAATAAATATTTTAGTGGAGTGTTACACAAATGAAGAATTGTGGGCAAAAAAGGTTAAATAATTGGACTTACTGTGAGGTCCCGTAATTGACTAATCCATGTTGGGGCTATTTCTTATTGGTACTTTTGGTTGAATTTCCAAGTGTTTATTGACCCTCAACATCTCAATTACTGGTACAAATCTCTTCCCTTTCATAATTGAATATATTAGCACAATATTATATCCAATTCAAAGATTGCCTATTCAAAATAGATCGAGAAAAATGCATCACATTTGCTAATTAAAATTTCACAAATTTCATAAAATTGAACCATAGAAACTAAAGCCAAAATTCATACCTTCGATTTTAAGCAACAGTAGGGTATGGGTTAGTGCCCAGTTAGAGTTTGGCTAGAGCTTGTTCACTGATGTCTGGTGATTACGATGGTGTGCCCGATCGCTGGTGATTCGTATTGCTAGTGAAAAAGCAATGACAACAAGCGTCATTTGGTGTTTAAGCAACTATTCCGACAACAGAATGATAACTATGGCAGGTGGGCTTGATCTCGAATTCTTGAAATCTTATGATGAGCTCAATTGGTGGTGACGGCTGATCATGCAACTGCTTATAGTGGTGGTAGTAGGGGTTTCAGCACTGATATTGAGTGTTGAGTGTTCGGTGGTAGCCATAGTATCTTAAAGCTTAGTGCTGGCACTAGAAATTTGATTGATAAAGTATGGGTTTGACCTAGGGTTTTTAATTTGAGACAATGAGGTGGTGAGGATAAATGTGTAAATGGAGTTAGAAAATTTTTGGGTGTTTTAATCTAACACTATCTAAACACACCGTTTGTTTTTTCTTTTTTAATATTTAGTTACTGTAAAATGCAACATTTTGATTTTTTAATAAATATAATAATTTAAAATTTAATCAAATATGGTCAATCATAGATTTCTATCATAAATTTCTTGATAAAAATAATTTCTATCACCATTCTATCGTACATTTATGATAGAAAATAATTTTATCATAAGTCTATCGTTAATTCTTCATGGACAGTAATTCTATCATGAATCCAACATTAATCCTTGATATACCTATAATTCTATCACGAGTCCATCACAGTTTTATGACATGAGCCATTTTGTCTAGAATCTGTCATAAAATGCCTGTCATCTATTGCCAGTTTTCTTGTAGTGTTAAAATGTTTCAGAATTTTGAAAGGTTCCTCTAGGCCTGCGATGTGATCTTCCATTTTCTTATTTTTAACAAGCATGTCATCTACATAAACTTTCATATTCCTTCCAATCTGTCCAGCAAATATCTTGTTGACCAACCTTTGATAGGTTGCTCCAGCATTTTTCAACCCAAAAGGCATTACATTAGAACATTATAAACCTTTATTTGTAATGAATGATGTTTTCTCCTTACCTGAATGATGCATTTAAATTTTGTTGTAACCCAAGTACACATCCATAAATATAAGTAATTCATGCCATGTGGTTGCATCAATTAGCTGGTCGATTCTGGGTAAAGGAAAGTTGTCTTTAGAGCACGTTTTGTTCAAGTCAGTAAAGTCTATGCAAATCCTCCACTTTCCATTTGGTTTTTTAACCATTACTACATTAGCGAGCCAGGTAGGGTAATGCACTTCTCTAGTAAATCTTGCTTTTAGCAGCTTATCAACTTCCTTAGCAATTGCTTCATATCTTTCTAGATTAAAGGACCTCCTTTTTTGTCGTATTGACATTCAATTGATGAGTTATTACTTCATTATTTATACCAGGCATGTCTTCATTGGACCATGTGAATACGTCAAAGGTCGCTCTAAGGAAACTTTCAATTTGTGCACGTAGTTCTGGAGTTAACATTGGCCAACCAGGGTGCACTTACTTTGATCTCTTTGTTACAGCTGGATAATGTCTAATTCTTCTACCGGCGAACCCTTTTGCTCACCTTTTTCTTTCCTTAGGTCAAGCATAATCTGTAGGTTTTCATGTATGTCCATCCTACCTTTCAAAGTGTAGCGTAGCATCTTCTAGACTCCTCTTGATCAGCTCTCAAAACTCCAACTTCTCTTTCTGTTGGAAACTTTATCATCAAATGGTAAGTTGAAGTTACTGCTCGGAACATGTTTAAAGCAGGTCTCCCCAAGATGACATTGTAAATCGACGGTGTTCCACTACTAAGAAATTTACCATCTTAGTAACTTGGTGGGGTGGTTCCTCCATTATCACCGGCAACTCTATGCTACCCAAAGGGATCAAACATTCTCCCCTAAAACCAATTAAGGGTGTGCGTATTGGTTTTAATTTTTCTCTTCTAATCTCCATTTTGCCAAACGCTGCTACATACAGAATATCCACCGAACTTCTATTGTTTATCATAACTCTGTAGACTTTCATATTTTCCAAATTTATAGAGATGCCTAGGGCATCATCATGGGGCTGATGTATTCCTCTTGCCTCTTTGTCTGTAAATGTGATGGTGTTATATATTACTTTGGCTTCTTTTTTAGGTCTGCTAGCTAAATTTACAAGGAAAACTCCTAGTGTGTTTCTGGCCTCCTAGTATGAGCTTTTCGAGCCCTATTAGAATCTCCTCTACCTGCAGGTCCACTGAATACGGTCCTTATAGGTGTGCCACTTGCAATGTCTTAGCCTTCTGCTCGCACGGTTGTAGATAGTGTTGTTTTCTATAGAGCATAGGATGACTCTTCGTCGTGTATTCTTCAACCATCTTTACTTACAAATTCTTTAAGATATCCTCTTTGGATCAAGGATTCTATTTCTTTCTTGAGATAAAAAAAATCTTCTATATTGCGGCCATGATCTCGATGGTATTGGCAATATTTGCTTATTTCCCTTCGATTGGGCGTTGACTTGATGTCCTTGAGCTTTCGCAGTAAATCTAAGTTTTTAATTTGCATTAGCACCTGCTCTCTAGGCAAATTAAGCAGTGTATACCTTGGAAACCTGCTCTGCGATATCCTTGGACCCTTGTTTTCTAGTCTACTTGTTTTTTTCTTTGTTTTCAATTTGTTCCTCCTTCCTCTTTCTATTTTCTCCCACTCTTTGTGAGTCTGAGTCAGCCCCCCTTTTCGTATTAGTTAACTCATCCGTGTTAGAATACTTTTGGGCTCTTTATAACAACTCCGTGAAAGTTCTTGATGGGTTTTTTGCGAGTGACTAATGAAATTTTCCTGGTTGTAATCCGGCAATAATGGTTGTCAAGGCCCTGCATCACTATAGTTTTCTACTCTTACAACTTCTTTGTTGAAGCGAGTAATGTAATCCTTCAACGACTCATCTTACCATTGCTTAATCGACAGAAGATGAGTTGGTGGAAGCTGATGATCTCTGGCCCCAACAAATATCTGACTTAGCTGGGAAAATGAGGAAATCGATCCCGGTCTTAACTTTATGTACCACCTTCGTACTGCTCCAGTAAGTGTCAACGAGAATGCCCTACACATGGCTGCTCCTTATGCTCCTTGCAGCTCCATCCAAGATCTGTAAGTCTCTAAATGTTCTATTGGATCTCCTTCCCCTCCAGATAATTTTATCTAGGGCATCTTAAACTTTGAAGGAAGAGGTGTATCTAATATATCTTTAGTGAATGGAGGTTCTATCTCCTCCATGTATGGTCCAACCAGAGTTTTTCTCAATATCATCTATTCTTTTCTTGCGCTTTCTTAACTCTGCCTCCAAGCCCACTGAGTAAGCACTAGACTTAACACCTTCACCCCCTCTGGCTTGGATTTTAGACTGGCGTTTTTCATTCAATCTCTCCCGCATGTCTCTAAAGTTCAATGCTTGTCGTAGATTGACTTTTTCATAATTAGCATGATTGGCATGGCTCCTGACTCGTGAGCCATCTTGAGATCTTTCCCTTTCATGACCATTCTGATCATGATATTGGTGATGATGTTGTTGCTCCTCCACTAGCGTGGTAGATCCTTGATTCCTTTGATCATTTATACACTGGAGCACCAAATTTATGTTTTGTGTCAGATCAGCCACTTGCTGCGCAAGTGGTGGCTGCGGGTCCATATTGCTACGCTGCCTCCTTGGGGGACTTGGGACCCATGGTAGCCCATGGTTGCGATGGCTGCATTGGCTTCGCTGGCTTATGATTTTGAGTTGAGTGGCTTTTTGTTTGCAATTAATTATATCCTCCCCACAAATGGCGCCAATTTGTTGACGCTAATTTTTGGTCAACCGACAAAATTGAATAAAGGGGACGATATAAAGAATAAAACACGAAGGATTTATGTGTTTCAATGCTTGACCTACGTCCACGGGAGTCAAGAGAGCAAATTCCACTATTAAATAATGATTACAACGTTGTTTTTCTTTCTTGGTACTTAGCCTTTTAATTTTTTTTTTCGCTTGTCCTCTATACCTCTAGAGCTGTTTATTTTTAATACAATTTTTTAGTATCTTCAGTCTTCACTAATTTCTTATTTCGGTCGACTTTTCCTACTTAAATAGAATTTCATTTGAAGTCTATTTTTGTCTCCTTCTCAAAGTGGATTCTGAAGCTTCTACATTAATTAGAATTATATTACGCTTTAATTCCCTTGTATCCTGTAGGCCATGTTGCCTTTTATTTTTTACTTTCTTGGTTCTTGGTGACTTTAATTAATTCTATTTCATGAGTTCATGCTCCATTTCATGCGTTCATGCTCCATGCTCCACTTTAATTAATTCTTTTTCATGCTCTCATGCTCTATGCTTCGTGGATTTGCATGATCATTTTTCTCTTCGACATCACACATAATTAAGAGGAATTCTAAAATACATAAGAGGTAATACAATCAACTAATGCATATATGACATGTATAATTTAATTTAATATAACTACTTGTATTATGATTTTTCAAAATAAATACATTCATGTCATAGCATTATTTGTTTGTTGTATGATTGAAATGGTATGTTAATATGTATTCTAAAATTTATCTGTAATTAAGCAGACATAAGCGAATGATCCGAAGCGTGAGAGAAAGTGAAGGTGATGACTCACAGTAGTCAAGTTGAACAAATCCACAATTAATCAAGTACCCCTTTAGAATTGGCTCTTTTCTCTCCTCCTTCAGATCTTGCTTTAGACTCGCTACACTTCACTTCTCTCTCTTTCTCTAACCCCTAACATTGACAAGTATTTCTCCTCCGCTATATTTCTACATTTTTTTTTATTTTCTTTTATTCACTTTTTGTTGCCCATTTCACTTTTACACTAAATTCATGGCACTTATGCAGTTGGGAACTAAATCCGAAGCATTTCATCGTGAAGGCCACAGTTGGTAATGCTTAATTTTTATCGTGGCAATGTGTGTATGATATGTTCATTTTTCTTTTTGATAAAAAATGGTAAACTGAATACTGACAGAATGCTGACAAAAATTAAAACAGGTCTGATTTACGGCTATTGTTATAGAGTTACATATTTTTCTGTCTAAATATCATTGCACCACTTGTATTTTTTTATTGGCCAAGAAATTAGTTCGCAGTTCAATGATTTCTACCTGACAGCTTTTGGCTTTTGGTATATAACTTGACCGTTGTTATTGAGTTGTTCTGTTTATTTGAATAGAGTCGAAGCATGAAAATTGTGCTTAGGGATGGCAATGGGTGGAGGAGGTGAGGGGACTAATTTTTTTGTATTTATTCTTGATATTTTGTATATGTTCTCGTTTCCTTCACACTCTCGTTAAAATTATTTGAAAGAATTCACATTTCCTCCCCGAATAATAACAGGGGATCTCCCGAGAGTCCTCGATCCCCAAATAACGAATATATTTTTTTTTATTTTTGATTTTGAGTTAATTATATTAAAATAAAAAATTTAAATAAAAGTAAAGTTTGAAATATATCTTACATTAACATTTATCCATTACAAAAGTCACATACAAAATATAAATTATCAAAATAATTATATTTGTCAATCTTCAGAATCCTACAATAAATATATCGACAATAAAATAAATGAAATAAATGTAGATACTTAATTATTATTTTTAATAAAATAAAACTAAAATAAAAATAAAATTTTTGAGCTAATAGAATCTACCGGACCTTTTTAATGTCCTAAATAAAAATTTATAACTTTAATTAGTTAATTAGGCCTAAAAGTTTAATATAAATATTTTGATATTTGTTTTTTTTTCTAATATTTATAATTTTATAATATAATTCACATTTTATTATTTATTTACTAGTAATTTTAAAAAATTAAAATTAAAATTAAAATGGAGGAATGGGGAGGGGATGGAAAGTCCACCTCATCCCCGTCCCTTCCCAGAATAAGAAACTGGGTACAACAATTTCTCCATCCTTTTCTCGAATAAGAAATCGAGTATAGAATTATTCTCGTACCCTCCCCAAATGGAGAAAATCCCTGAAAATACATGTACCCGTGGGAATTTTTATCATCCCTAATTGTGCTTGTTAAGAAGGATTGTTCAGTAACGCCATGAATCTTATTAATGTCTGCTTTTGCTCTCAGGCTTTGTACAAGTGGACTTCCAAGTGATGTAACCATTGAAGTTGGGGAGATGTCTTTCCATCTCCACAAGGTGCAATTAATATAATTGTTTTGTGTTAATTTCTTTTTCTCTCTTTTTTTTTTAATTTCTGATTTAATGGTTTTTTTTTTTTTGGTATATGATGTAGTTTCCATTGCTCTCGAGAAGTGGGCTTCTGGAGAAGCTTATTGAAGAGTTCTGCAGCGGGGACAGATCAGTTTGTGTCTTAAAACTCGATGGCATACCTGGTGGTGCCAAATCATTTGAGCTCGTAATAAAATTTTGCTATGGTGTCAAAATAGAGCTCACCGCTTTGAATGCAGTCGGTCTTAGATGTGCAGCGGAGTACCTCCACATGACCGATGACTATGGAGAAGGAAATCTCATAACTCAAACGGAGGCCTTCCTCAATGATGTCTTCAGCGACTGGGCGGATGCAATCAAAGCTCTCGAAACTTGTCAACAAGTTCTCCCCTATGCCCAAGACCTTCATGTAGTCTCAAGGTGCATTGATTCATTGGCAATGAAAGCTTGCGCAGACCCAAATTTATTCAATTGGCCTGCATCTGAATGCAACAATACGCAGAAAATCAGCATATGGAATGGAATATCAACTGCTACTAAGCCAAAATCCACAGGAGATGATTGGTGGTTCGGGGATGTGTCAGTGCTTAGCTTTCCTCTTTATAAACTATTTATTTTTGCTCTTGAGTCAAGAAGCATGAAGCCTGAGAAAATCGCTGCTTCTCTTATGTGTTACGCAAACAGATATATCCCCTTGATGAATAGGCAATCGAGCTTCAGTAGCGGTACGAATTATGCCAATCCAGGGGCAAGTATTTCCTCCCTGTCCGAGGCTGATCAGAGGGCTTTACTTGAAGAGATTGTTGGCTTACTTCCTAATAAAAGGGAAGTCACATCCACCCACCTTTTGCTCAAGTTGCTTCGTGCTGCAATGGTCTTACATGCAAGTCCATCCTGTAAAGAGAATTTGGAGAAGAGGGTGGGAGCCCAGTTGGACCAAGCTTCTCTTGTAGATCTTCTCATTCCTAATATGGGCTACGTTGACACCCTTTATGATATTGATTGTGTCCAGAGGATTCTAGATCATTTCATGTCCGTAAACCTACATTCTTCTCATTGCATAATTGAAGAGGGGCAACCGTTAAGTGGATCTGGTTCACTTACACCTATGACAATGGTGGCTGCTTTGATGGATGGGTATCTTGCGGAAGTGGCACCGGATGTTAATTTGAAGCCCCTGAAATTCGAGACTCTTGCTTCAGTAATCCCTGATTATGCTAGGCCAAATGATGATGGAATATACCATGCAATTGATATTTACTTGAAGGTAATGTAACTTTGAATGCGCGTTAAGTCCAAATAACAAAGCCTCTTTTTGATTTTATAATCTGCATTTCAACATTTCAGGCACATCCTTGGATGACAGATTGTGAGAAGGAGCAACTCTGCAGACTGATGGACTGCCAGAAGCTTTCGTTGGATGCCTGTAGTCATGCAGCTCAGAATGAGAGGCTACCACTCCGTGTAATTGTCCAAGTGCTATTCTTCGAGCAGCTTCGCCTCCGTACTTCAATCTCCAGCTGGTTCTTCGTTGACAATGTTGAGAGCTCGCGAAATCCTAGCGGAAACCTTGGACTCCCCAAAATTGATGGGTCTCGTCAAATGGTCCCTGTGCAAGACCGAGTTAAGGGTGATGGCGGCATGAAGGAGCGTGTGTCAGAGCTTGAAAAGGAGTGTTTCAGCATGAAAGAAGCGCTTCAAAAGATTGTGATAACAAAGAAAAGTTGGAAGACGTTTGCCAAAAGATTAGTTTCTAAACAAAAGTCTCAGCTTTGCAATCCAAAAGAATCAAAGCGCTGCAGTTTAAAGGAACAAGCATTTTCTGGGAATGGAAAACAAAATCACAATAATGCTGAGGTGGTTCATTAAGTTCTTAAACTCAACTAACTGGGTAACAGTTAGTTAAGATGATTATCAATTTACTGTAAGTATATCATAGAATTTAGACTCTAATATTCATTAGTTAATTTTTCTCAATAACTTTCAAATGCAAAGGATGATGTATTCTTCTAACATATGAGCCATTTCTATTGAATGTTCATGAAAGTAATTATGTCCCCAAATTTCAAGTGTCTTTGGACAGGCATTTTTTTAGTTCATTCCGAGGCTTTCAGTTCAATAACAATCGCTGCTTCTTGAAGGCTTATGTTTAGATTTTTCTGGAAAACCACAATGAATAAAGTTTTTCTTAGATTTTTCTGGAAGTTCTGATAAAACCACAATGAATAAAGTTTTTCTCCTAAATTCATGGATAGAATCGCAGAATAAACACTAAAGATATCTTGATTGAACACTTTATTACATACTGAAGTTTCTTGTAACTCAAGGAACAACCTCATGAGGCAGAGCAATTAGAAGTAAGGGAAATTCCCTTCCAAAAGAATCATCTGCAAGTTCTGCAGAACATCAATAAACATGTAAATTAAAAGTAAAAAATGAAAACTGGGTGATAGCTTGAAGATCTATTCAGGTCCGGGAAGTATATCATTTGCCACCAAATTTAGCAGGGTGGAAGGTCCTTGGGCGGCGGTACAATGGATTGATCTGGGGACTTCCCATTCTCAACAACAAAAGCCATTTTTAATCCCCACATGGTGTGCAGTTCCAGGTGACAATGCATAAACCAAACGCCTACAAATATATCATGCACTTGGTATTAGTTTCATAAACCTACATGTGTAAATCAATTTGCGAATGGCATTGTTTTTTTTAAAGATGAAAGTAACCTGGATTATCAGCTCTGAATCTTATTGCAGTCCATCCTCCAGTCGGAACTCCAACTGTATTTCTTTCAGGAGGATCAACTAAATTGAACTTGGCCGCGTCTTTCTTGGGATCAAAGTTGCCAATCCCACTTCCCACAACAAAGAAATTGTAACCATGAAGATGAAATGGGTGTGACTCAACTGTGAGCAGATTGGTATCCTGCAACACTAGTTCAATAGAGGAATTGAAAGCTACTTTACTGAGCCTTGTTCCGAGTGAAGTGCCAAGGTTGGCTGTGAGTGGTGCACCCGTATAGTTGAACGGAACAGGAGGGCGGTCGGGGAAGTCAGTTCTGAAAACTCCCGAGATGTTGAAATAATGAGCCTGCAAGAGTCCAATTTTTGGCATCACAAAGGTTATGTTGTTCAGTGAAGCAGTGAGCTGTGTACCATTTTGGCAAGAGGGACATGGGTTTTGTCCTAGACCAATTGTGTAGAAAAGATGTCGATCAACACGAAGAGGGACATTTGCAGGATATTGTGGGGTGTTTAAACTCCTAAGTTTACTGCTGTAGTTCAATGCAAAGTTGGTGTCACTGGGAGCAGGCAGACTGGGCAATGTTGGTAGAACTGTGTTCGGGATGCCTTTATACTGCAGAATGGCAGTGACAGTTTTGTTGTCTACAGGAATTGGCGCATCCATGAAAGGCCTGGCAGCCATGAAGTATCGGCTTGGGGATTGGTCAGCTTTCACAAGAACATTTGTAGTTTGACCTGGAGCAATTAGAATAGCCTGAGTTGTAAAAGGTTTGGTGTAGACTGCATCAATCTCTACAACAGTCATGTTATGACCGGCAATGGCAAAGAAGAGCTCATCATTGAGTGCAGCATTGACAATCCTTAGAAGGTATGTTTTTCCGGACTCAACCTCCATGGCAAAAGTATCTAAAAAGAGAAATGAAAAAAGCTAGATTGAAGAATGATATGCAGAACTCTTCTCTCAGTAAAGCTTTAGTTTGAAGTTTAAGGTGATTTACGTTTCTCAGAGCAAGGGAAGAGTGGCCCTGATTTGCCATTGATAGTATGAGCATCTGAGGTTTGTGGTGGCAAGCCCAACTTATTACCTTGGTTTACAATTGTCTCAACGTCAGAATTCCACCATTCCCCTGCATATATATGATAAGAACTTTGCGTGATAATCTTTATTGCCTTTAAAACTTTTAAGTCCTGATTATTACCGACCTAGGATTATATTAGTTTCTTGATAAGGTTGAGGAAATGGAAACGACGTTCGTTCTTTTGGCATTATAACAATAGCTCCATAAACTGTTGCCCTGAGCCACAATATATGAGCATGCCACCACAGAGTTCCTCGTTGTCCTGTGACGTTGAAATCGTAAGTATAACTGTTTCCAGTCTTGATGGGGCACTGTGTTATATACGCTGGTCCATCAGCCCAACCATTGCGATATTGCTTCAAGCCATGCCTATATTCAAAAGGAAGACCGGCAGCCTTGCTCAGTGTTTAGTAATGCATGCAAAACTTGTGATTGCATAATTGATGCATACCAATGGATAGACATGTTATATTGTGCATGGTTTGTGACATTGATGAGAACTCGATCTCCTTCTCTAATATAGATAGTAGGTCCTGGAAACATTCCATTGACAGTAACAATTGGTTTGGAATTGCATAACCTGCTCACATTCTTGACTTGAACCTGATCATCACCCCAAAAAAGGAAAAAAAAAACGTTTAAACCAAGAAACTGATTAATTAGCTATAGTTATATTGATCATGAAGAAAACCAATGAGGAAAAATGCAATTTAACACATTAATACATACATCAAACTGATACTTCTTTACTGCTGCATCAGCTGGAAACGAAAGGAACCCCAGAAAGTAAAAGATTGTCAAGAGCAAAACCAAGTGGCGACGGTGCTGCATTGCCATTTTCTGCTTGTGTTAGTTAAAAAAATGGTACCTGTTTAGGATTGGACTTTTGCTGAAAGTGTTAAGTGAATGCAAAAGAAGAAGAAATGAGTGGTACTTATAGTGATAGAAAAATTGGAAGGTATGTTAATGGGTTGTTAGTTCAGAGTTGGCAGCATAGTTTCATTTGGTAAAGCAAACTGGGAGGGCTAAACAAAGCTTGGAAGCAACTGTTAAAAGAAGTTGAGACATCCATGTACTATCTGTCAACAACATATATACATAAATATATTAATATTATAGAGTACCTTGAAAGGTGATAGTATTATGACCATGTTCATTTTATAATATGTTTTTAAAGTGGTAACTCAAAAAGTTGCTTTGCAGGAACATCTTGCTTAGCTCTGGTTTGCCTTTGGGGTTTTAAGTATGTTGGTGAGGGAAAGAGACTGATATTCTTCACTTCAGTCAAATAAAAAAAGCTACGGAATGAACATTAACTGATCCATGCAGCACAGTTTAACAATAGAAGTTAACTAAGAACAGTCTTTTTTTTTTTTTTGGTTATAATTAGAAATCGACTAGTACTATTTCAGAAATCTACTCCCACTAACAGCATTAAAAAAAAAAAAATCTTTACTTTATTCTATATTTTTGTAGAAAGAGAAAAGAATCTCTCGGTGAAGACTGGAACCAAAGTCTTGAACGTTGTTGAAAGAACCAACCTACAACTAGCCTGCCAGTCCAATGGCAGCTAACACCAGTCTTAGAGTTTGACAACAGAGCTTGTTACATTAAGCCCAGGAGTCTCCACATGCTGGGACTGGGCTTGATGACGCCATCAAAAGCCCATTTGCAAACTGTAATGGGGTTCTCATGGGTCAAAATGTGGGGCGCAACATACTTGTCAAGATTCAAGCAATGGGACGCTACGAGGACCACTTCTAGACCAATTCCAAGCCTAAGGCTTAGAGCCATAGGCTGGTGGAAGAACGATTTCAAAAGCACTTTTCATTGTCAGAGTTGAGCAATCTATTGCTGAAAATTGCAAGTGTTTTATGCACAGAAACATAAAGCTTTTGCTGAAAACTGCTATATTCAAGGAGGTAATGGCAACTTTGAAGTAATTAAAATGAATGTGTTTAGACATTGATGATTAAGTTGAATCAGTTTATAAAAGCGGTTTCCGTTTCTTCCCTCTCCCATGCTTCAACTTTCAACGTCACTTCAATTACATTCTTTTTACAACTCTTTCTCTTACATCATTAGCATGCAGCCTTCATTACACCTGTCGATACCCCATTCGTCGGACGGTAAAGGGGTTCACATATTCTTTGAAGAAGCACAATTAGAGGCCCCTTTTTTGTTCTTTTCAATTCAAAATCATCTGGTCCCCCGCAGTTACCTGTTGTTGGGATATTACTACTGTCTGCTGATCATAACTCAAAACATCAACAGCAAACAGACATGTTTGTTACAAGACAGGGCCATTCTTTCTTCTCTTAACTAATGAGGCTTTGGTCCCTTTCATAATTGTGCGGATCAAGATTCTCTTATGATCTGATCATGTATCAAATAAATAACCCAATTGTTGATTGTAGTTAATGAATAAAAAAATAAAGTAAATTTTACTCATACACTATCATTAAAAGACACATGATATAAATCTTTAAAAATTCAATAGAGATCAGATTAGGAGAGAATCTTATTCCTGATTGCGCAAGTTGTTTTCTATTTTTCCATAGGGGTGGGCATCAACCCGCCCAACTTGTGAACCCGACCCAACCCGTGTGATTTTTTGCGGGTTGGGTTGGGTTATTAAATTCCCAACCCACACTATTTGCGGGTTGGGTTGGGTTAAAATCTTTTGATATTTTATATAAAAATTAAATAAATATAAATATAAAAACTTTGAAATGCTAGATTTGTTTTAAGGATTTTAATATTTACATTTTTTGTTGTTTATCTAATTTAATTTTGTTCACTATTTAATTAGACTATAACAATAGATTTTTTCAAAAACCCAATCCAATCAACCTAACCCAACCGGTCAACCCGTATGTATATATAAATTATTATATAAATTTTGATATTTCATATAAAAATTAAAAAATATAAATATAAAAACTTTGAAATGTTGGATTTGTTCTAAAGATTTTAATATTTGCATTTTTTAGTTTTTTTAATTTATTTATTTATTTTTGTTCACTATTTAATTATACTATAAAAATAAATTTTTTTAAAAGTCTAACCCAATCAACCCAACCCGACCCAACCCGCAAAACTGCGAGTTGGGTCGGGTCGGGTTGAGATATGTAATGAGTTGGGTTGAGTTGAAAAATTTTAACCCGTTCTACATACGGGTTGGGTCGGGTTGAGCATCAACCCGACCCAACCCGACTCGTGCTCACCCCTACTTTTCCATAAACAGTTCAATGCTCATGGTAAACATTTGACTTGTCAAGAGTTATATTGCTCAACCCGACCCAACCCGACTCGTGCTCACCCCTACTTTTCCATAAACAGTTCAATGCTCATGGTAAACATTTGACTTGTCAAGAGTTATATGTCAATCATAGAGAATATAGTGGATTAAAAAAAATTTCAATAAGCTCAACAAACAAAGACAAAGTAATAGAAAGAAACTAAAAATTGGTGAAACATATAACTTAAATTAACATTATAAAGGGGAATGTTCATCAGCCTCTAATACTTACAACTTAATTAAAACCAAATTTCCACATATAGGGAACGTTGAAGCTTCACATACTAGGTTAATAGGCGGTAATTTACAAAAAGAGCTCCCCAACTTCCAAAATATAGAATTCTTCAAATTAATTATAATCTTCCCAACTCCTAGATATTATATTTAGAATTTAGAACTCTCTCAATGCTGCAGTCATAAAATTATCTAGAGATGTTAATATCATAATCTTGAGTATAGCCAAGCTGCTCCATCTCCCAATTCAACTTTGAAGCAACTCTTTCATGGCAGGGAACATACTCCTACAGGAACAACAAAGTAAGCATGAGGGGAAAAAGAAAAAAAAACATTATATCCACTCTAGGAAGACAGTATGTTTAAACGTTAATTGTCCCACGGATGATTGTGACAAGTGCATATAACCCTTCAAAGCTTTGTTACTTTTTGGGACTGGTACATATTCTTCCTTCTTTGAAGATTATTGATGATACAAGTCTGTATATAAGCCCAACCCGAACCCACAATTAAGGCTCAATATAGAAGCCTATAATTAAAGGCAAACAATAAAATTAAATAAACTCCAACAGCTACGTGCTCCGTGTTAAGGATAAAAAAATGATATGTCGGCCAACTCAACTAAAGAATTATTAACATAATTTATCTTTTGTGATGACAAATATATCTCAATCAAACTATTTTGCAACTCTATGTGAAGTTCATTTTCATAGAGAATTGTTTCATCATGAAGCATAGTGGCAATTTTCAGACTTTAGAAGGCTAAAGCAGAAACAAAGCGAAGGAACAGAGCATGGTCCTGAAACCCAACACTTTTTTAGATAATATTGAAGATAACCAGACATGGAATGATTTCTCTCATTATACCTCCAATTTCTTGACTAACTCCTTGACTGTTGGAGCAGAAACAATGATTTGGCGTGCACTTGGACTAATAAACCCCTCTTCCACAGCTTTGTCAATAAATGAGAGCAAGGAGTTGTAGTATCCATCAACATTGAGCAAACCCACCTGCAAAAAAGGAAGAGGAGTAACATCATTAGAGCTCCATAAATCAAGTAAAAAGTAATAGCCGTAAGCAGGTATTATAAAAGGCAAAAGCAAAAACATACTGGTTTGTCATGAATCCCAAGTTGAGCCCAGGTAATCACTTCAAGTAGTTCTTCTAGAGTCCCATAACCACCTGCATGTCATATTATTACATGAGACCTTTTCACATCAATATTTCATTTGAATCATGTGATGTGACCATTTCTTTTTCCAACTGTCAACATGTCTGTGTCCCTTGAAATGGTAATGTAAAACTGAAATCCAGACACAACAGTTTGTACTATGATTATTGTCACCAATGGTTGAGAGAGGAGAAAAAGAAAAGAAGTAGAAAAGTTAAAACAAACTCATCATTTTGACTACTTACGTATAATCTCATAGCAGAAAGAAGAGACATCCTCCAGTATTAATCATTAACTCCTCAGGCTATAAGATGTAAGGGTTATTACAGTCCACTTCAATTACTATTTCTTTTTCTTTTTTCTTTTCTTTTTTTAAAGCTTCTGATGGGAAAGAGAAACCTTACCATTAAATACTAATTTTCATCCTTTATTATTACTCGAAGTCGAGCGACTGCGGACACCAAGCACTTCAGCTACTGTTCATACGATTTTTACCATAAACCACAAGTGTTTGATGACTATTTAGCCCATGCGTTTTGTGCTCACATTCCAAAGCATGACATTTATTGTTCCCATCTCTTGTTAAAACAGGGGCATAATCTTCTGTTCTACCATTCCCTTCAGGTCATAAATCATATTGTCCCTATACTAACATATTATACATATTTAGTATTTACTATCTTTTTCTCAATGTCTCTCTTAAAAGCTATGGCTCGAAAGAAGGTCCCCATGAAAAATAAAATGACTGCTATACCCTGGCAGCTCCTCCCATCTTTCAAAATTGTCAAAACTCAGGATTCAAGACAATAATTAGTCCTGAATGTCGGCCCTAAATGAAGAAGGGGGAAAAAAAGAATGGTCCTTGAAAAGCAGTGCACATGATTTCCTGTTAGGTGAAGAAGCCAGTTGGCAAAAACTATTTGATGAAAGTTTTATGAATGTCTTTTACTCCTAATGCGGTAGGGAAAAACAAACTTGATACAGTAACAAGACAAGCTATAGGACTACGTTAGACAATAAAGCATATTGACCTCAGAAGCTCTAATTTTCAGTGTTAGATGTTGATGGGTCAAGAAGGGTTGCTCTCGAATCATGATTCTTGGGGCCAGTGACACAAGTTTTTTTTTTAAAAAAAAAAACATATGACATTTTAATGATTAATACAGATGCTCTCACAACGTTAACAATACAATACCACATGGTGCTGAATATTGACTTGCATGTGGTAACAGAGATAAAACAAACAATGAAACTCAGTTATCCACTTGAATCAATGCAAATAGTAAAGGAAAGGCACCTGATGGCATATAAGTTTTCTTAATTTGCCTAAGCATTTTGGTGTAAGTGGGAAATTTGGCAGGGGCTTATCACTAACCTGGCAAGGCAATAAAGGCATCTGAATGCTTAGCCATCTCGGCCTTTCTTTGATGCATATCTGCAACTGCTTTAACTTCCCCTACTGTTTCACCAGTTAACTACAAAGGACACAGAAAAGTAGTCGATGAAGAGATTGAAAATTGGAATACTGAGAAGTTTGGAGTGTTGTGTTGTGCAGTAAAGAAATGATGAGTTTTGCAGGCATTGACTGATCAAAGACTTCAAAAGTTTTTTTTTTTTTTAAAGCTAAATGAGAGATAAAAAAGAAAGGATAATAACATAAATCAAATGGATAAGAATTCAGTACTAATTAAGTTTGCGCTGAAATTGGAGTGTTCAAGATACGTCTTACTCACACTCAAATCCTGACCGTTGATTCATTAAAAAAAAAGCCGGTGTGCAACTAGCATAGTGGATCATGCTATGAAAATGTAAAAGCCATCAATGGTGGAAGGAGAGAGAGAGGGAAAATAAAAAGAAAATCTCTGTAGGGATTGTATTTGTTTTCTTTTGCTTTTGTTTTTAATATAACAGGAAAAAGTTTGAAGACTTTTTGAAGATATAGAACAAACATACCTCTCGAGGCATGAGCGTCTTGGGAATAACTCTGCAAAAAACAAAGAGACAATAACATGACCATTAAAAAAAAAAAAAAATTCAATCACGGCAACAAAAACAACAAACCCAACTCACTGATTTTGTTTCATAATAGGCTTACTTAATGCTTACCCAATAACATGGCGACCCCCATCATGAACTGCTTGTGATACCAAACCCATCAAACCAATGCTACCACCTCCATACACAAGGTCAATGTTCCTAGACACCTGCAACAGAAAACACAGTAAGTCACCCCATTGCTTGCCGTAGAAACTTTCAGTAGATTTCAGACCAAAACCCATCTCAGGTTTCTAGCACATTTATGAATAAAATTGAAACAAAGCATTTAAAATGAAGTGATCGTCGGCATGAAAAAATTACCAATTCCTTGCCAAGCTCAATCGCAGCATCCTGGTAGCTACTCTTCTTGCCTTGGCTACTCCCACAAAAAACACAAATCCTCTTAAACTTTGAAAGCTGCACTTCACTTTGTACCTCCATTTACTGTTACTCTTTTAACTACTTATGTTCTGGAAAGGGCTCTAAAATACAAGAATATGCTGTGCCTCTATGCTTGCTAATATCCTATGCGTTTGTCACAGGCATAAAAATAAGTGCATATCACACTCTAACACTAACTAGCTCTAGTGCCCCCCCCCTTTAATTGCTTTTTCTTGATTGTCTCTCTCTTTCTGACTTTGTTGTGTGCATTTACTTCTCTTCTCTTCCTTCGTTATTTATAAACTTTGTCGCACGTGAGTGCCTTGAGCACGCTTCCAATTGCAACACAAACCCACACATACAGCTAACGTTGGCGCGCAGAGACCTGGACGGCTGGACCACTTTCTTTCTTTCTCTTTTTTTCCCCCCCAAAAATAAACAAAATTAATTAAGTTGAATTAATAAATTCCCTTGACTATTCTTTTAAATACAATAAAGAAATCATGGGATGATCTTGCAGTATGGCTTTGTTGTGACGTAATTTAGTTATTTAGGTTCAGAACAAGTTACAATTATGCAATTGTAAATTTACCAGGAGCTAATTTAGTTATTTAGGTTCAGAACAAGTTACAATTATGCTTTTGTAAATTTACCAGGAGCTACAGTTGTGTGTCCGATTGATTAGAGTAAATAATTTGGTTAATTTAATTACCCAGCAACCAAACTTTGTTTCTCATGGAGGCACATACATACACTATTTAAATGGATCCTGTATGGAAAGGACAATTAGGATATTCTTCAATACTTGGGGAGTGCAGAATCTTTAGAATTTATTTTTTTTTTATTAAATTACACGAGACTATTGCTCAAATTTTATCCTTAGATTAGAGATGTCCACTCTAATATTCGAAAAACGTTCATTTCACTTATATTTCGAAAGGAAAAAATATGTATTTACTCAAATTGAGAAATAAAATTAAATGCCTACAATGCGTTGTGGGGTCATGACCTTACAATTGTGAAAAATGGGTTCAAACCACTAGACTAAAGTTTAGCAGCTTTTTAGAATCTAAAATTTTGTATTTTAATTAATAAACCCAATGGTTTAACTGCAAAGAAAATTGTTGACTCCGGTCTTTTCCATTAGGTTTATTATTATTTTTTTTTTATAGTGCTTTTTGCCAAACTTTTAGATCAAAGACAAACAATTCTCTTTTTAGGAGAGAAAATATCAAAAATGGACACGATGAGATGGGTAGAACTTTTTTAATCCTTTGTGACATGGGGCATGGCATAATTATTGGAATATTCATTTTACAATTTACTATACAAATTATATAAAATATTTTCTCATTCTGACCAAGTATGGAGCACAACATAATTAGTTAAAATAAAATTAATTTAAAACTATCTAACATATATAAATATATAGTGTATATAGATGATGATTGAATAAAAACATAAGTGGGTTCTGGTTCTATCACTTTGTGCCCTCACGGCTCATCCACCACTCTCTTACTTGGCAAACTTGTTGTTTGCATAGGAAACATTTTATTTTCATTGCACGCATCCCATTTTCTTCTCTCCAAGCATGCTGTCCCCAGCCCCATTTCCTCTTTCTTTTCATTTTTATTTTATTTTATAATGGCATTTGCCCTCTTCTCCACCAATCACTGATAACCCACAATTTTTAAGCCATTTTTTAACAAACCCATTTGCTAATTTCTTATGGGTTTTTTTTTTTTCCCTTTTGAATCTATTAACCCATTGTTGTTATTTTGTCCTTACTTCAGACGCCAGGATTGAGGAACTGAACCCATGCTCTTAAACTAATAATATTTTTAAAATAAACACCCATATATGGAGTGGCTTTCTAATCAGAAATCTTATTTATATTAAAATTAAAGATAAATTAAAAGACAATGAAATATATATTTTAATAAATTATAAAATAAAATATATTATATTAAAATTTATATATTTTTTATTTTTTTACATTATTTCTAACTTTAATATATATATGTATGTATGTATATGTCCTCGATCCCCAAATTGGCGCTTTTCTAGCTGTTTTTACTTTGCTTAGTATAAATACTTTGTTTTGTCTGTCTAGTAATTCTTGCCCACTCCCTATGTTTGGAGATTATAAACTCATAATTACTATTGCGTAATAGGGGATTGATCTTATGCTAATAAAATAATTTTTCAGCTTCTGCATGCTTGCATGCGCATCTTAACCCATATGTTTGTTTTTTAGTGTCAATTTGCGTGTACATTTGAGTGCTCTCAAGTGTATGCCATTGTGTTCGCATTCACATTTTTGTTTAACCTTATTGTCAAATATTAATTACCCTTTAAGAAAGTTAAAACAAATCAGAGATTGAGGAAATGCCCTTGATTCCTAATTGGGATGTATAATTATTTTTAATTCTGAAAAAAATTATATTTATTAAGGGATTATAATTATTTTTACGAAAGTAAAATCTCACTTGAATGAAACGATGTAAAATGATTAATTCTAGTGTAAAATAGAAGGTGAATGATACTTATATCTCTCTTAGAATTCCTTTTATATATTTTTACTATCCTATTTATCTCCCGTGTCAAACTCACCGTTCAAGGGTAATTATGATATTTTCACAAGCAAATTAATTATTTGAGACCTCCACAAATTAAATTTAGTGGTGCTATTTGAACCCATTAAATTCTTCCTTACATCCTTTTTGCATTTAAATTTTATTGTAAAAATATAATTTGATCAATTACTTATTCGCTCTTATTCTCTCTTCCTTCATCTCCTCCCCTTATAAAAAAATTATTGAGATATATGAAGTAAATATTGTATTTAACAAAATAAATTGCTCAAAAATTAAAAAATTTACCCTATTAGAATCTAAAACAAAATGAAAGGAACAATGTCCATCATGTAAAAATAAAAAATAAAAGTTCTTGTGCCACTTTGAATCAATTAGAAATTTTCTGGTCAAATCTCAGGAGCACAAATAGGTAAGAATTAATAATGTTATAGTGAAAAGTAAGAGGAAGATAAAGTTGATTTAACAAAACAGAATAAAAAATTAAATGTGAAAGAGAGAAATTAGTTTACGCTTCGATTATTGATATAGTAGAGAAAAAGTAGTTAATCAAGGATAATTTTGTGATTTTTGAGAATTAATGAATCAAAATAATATGTTATAATTTGTTAATTATTTTATTTTAATTAAAAAAGTCGATGTAGAAAGGAAATTAGTGGATTCAAATAATCCTACTCATTAAATTTACTTAATTTATTTCTTAAAAGGTCACATTTACCCTTTAACAATATATTTTTATGTGACTATTTTAACACCAAAGATTAACTGGAATATTAAAAATTTATCAGGAACCAATTAAGCAGTAAAATAACATCTAAGAATCACTAAGGGTCATTCACCCAAAGCAAAGACAATGAAGAGAGATCACCACCCATTGCAAATTTGCAATCATGATAAATTTACGTGAGTTAAATCATTGATATTGTAGAATTCCAAGACCTTGTTTTGGATTGAAGTCGGACAATTATAATTTTTTAAAGTATTTAATAAACACCAACTGTTATAGTATGGAAACTAAATTGATTTTATTTTATCTTGTATTATGAAAAATATATTATATTTTTATTAATTTTATCAAAATTATTATTTAAAAATTATATTTACTACATACTGTTAATTTTTTTTTTATACTTATAGTTCTTTTCATAGCAACTGTAACTTAAAAATTACAATACCTCAATACCAATTAAAACCTAAGCCCATATATTGATTATCCATTAATTGATATATAGTGCATGCCTAATTAAGCACATCAACTCATGCAAATTCCATCACAATTACTATATCAAATGAGCTGAATGTTAAAGAAAAGCAAAAGCACTTTTTAACTCTAAGAAAGGTGATTTGACAAATTTAATTTATTTTTGCATTGATTTGCATTTGTATACATGATGTGACTTTGGGCACCAGATCACCACTTTGTAAATGAATATGTATGTAAAATTGTAAATCATTCGAATATAAAGAAAGAAGCAAAGTTAATTAAAAAAAATGAGGGATTGTCAGTTTTTCCTACTAAAATAAATATACACTGTTATTATTTTCATAACATCTAATAACTCACTTGACACAAAAATTTAAAGAAAAAAAGAGATATTTGTTTGATATTTGATCTTGAGATATAAAATATATACTTATTATATAAAAATTAAAAAAATATGTTATTATTAATTTTTTATTTACATAAAAAATTATATTATATTTTTAGTATTTTAATTTCAATTTATATGATCTAATTCATTTATAATAATATGAATAAAAAATATTTAAAAATAAAAATAATACTGTAAAATAATAATGTCAAGAAAATTGTTAAATATTATGAAAACAATTAAAGATAAATAATATATATTAATTTTAATAAGAGGGAACTGATAATCTCTCTGAATAAAAATATGTAATTATAAAAATTGTAAGTTAATTGGTGAGAAGGAGGCAAGTGTAGATGAAATGTCCCAACTGTTCACTCCTCCGCAACAACCTATTCTTTTATTACCTTCGATTCCCAATGCATCTGTTGCTGCGAACACCCATAACTTTCCAGTAATATAAATGCTGTGTCATTGTGTGTATATAAGTCTGTTATGACCTTGATCTAGTGTGTGTTGTTGCCCATGTTATGGAATATTAGAGGAGCTTTATTGTGAGTCCAGTGTTTCCCAATGAAAGCTCAGTATGTGAACTATCGTGCACTATAATATGAGCAATAATGGGTACTATATTACATTCCTATATATATATATATATACACACACACAGAGGTTGCATGTGTTAGAAAATATATGTAATACAGTTTGGAAAATTATTGTAGATCATTTTAGATGACGATTAATTGCTTAAAAAAATTATATATTATTCTCCTTTAATTTATTTAGTACGGGAGAAGTGAGTTAGAGCCCAAGACTCATCGTTTAATAATTATTGTAGTCTAGGGTAAATTTGTGCTTATAATTGGTGAAGTAATTTAAACCATGCTCTGTTGACCCTTTAGCTATACAATAATTCTATAGTTTTGAGAGTCCCTTAGAACCATAACTCCATCGGATGAGCTATTTTATAATTAATAATTTACTATTTACTTGTATTGTGTAAAAATGATGATGATGATGATGACAACGACAATAATAATATTAGATATCTTAGGGGTGTGTTTGGCACCCCTCATAATATGGGACTGCATTGCATTATATGCAGTGCAATCTTATGTTTGGCTGAAATAATTTGTTGTATTATAGTGTATTTTTTTAATATTATAATAAATGCAAATAAGTTTGTAATTTAATATAATATTAATTTTTATTTTTTACATTATAAGTATTAATAAAAATTAATAAAAATTAATTATTATTTTAAAGTAATTTAATATAACTAATAATACATACTTAAATATTAATAAATTTAAAAAAATATTAATATAAATAATGATATAAAATATTATTATAGTTACTACAGTTGATATTACACTAAACATTAGGGGTGGGCAAAAAAACCGTAATGTTAAAAAAACCGAACCGAACCGACGGTTTTTTCTAATTCGGTTCGGTTTTTATTTTTTTAAAAAACCGAATATACCGTTTGTAAAAAAAACCGAAATGTCGGTTCGGTATTCGGTTCACTTAGCTGAACCGAAAAACCGAACCGAAGAACCGAATTATTTTTTTATTTTATTCAAATCAAACATGTGTTAATAATTTTATTCAAATCAAACATGTGTTAATAATTTTATTCAAATCAAACATGTGTTATTTTTCTTTATAACATTATGATTATGTTTATATAGATGGAGTATTGGAGTTTGGTTATGTATTTTGAAATTTTAATATTTCATATTTTGGGAGTATCTTATTAATAATTAGGAAGATATTAGTGATAAAATGTGTTTTGAATACTTTGTATTTATTGTTAATATTTGTAATAAAATTAGGATAAATTAATTGTTGAAAAAAATTATTACATTTATGAGGCCCAATGGGCTAAAATTTTAAAAATTCAAAATAGGCCCCAGAACCGAAAAAACCGAACCGAACCGAACCGATCCGAAAAGAACCGTTTGAGTTCGGTTCTTTTTTAGTTTGGTTCTTATTCGGTTCTTTTTATAAAATAACCGATTTAAATCGGTTCTACTTAATTTCGAACCGAACCGAACCGAACCGAACCGTGTCCACCCCTACTAAACATGATATTGCATTACTTCTAATGCCAAACATACCCATATGTATTACACTGATGTCCATCATATAGGGAATGAGCTTGAGTTTTTTTTTAGGAAACTTATCATCCCCTGTGAATATAAGAAGTTGTGGGTCTTGCGCTTATATTTGGCATTGATTTTTTAATTATGTTCAGTACTCTTAAGCTACAAATATTTATGGCTTTAGACTCCCCTACCATGAATCTAATGTCCGTATATTGTGAATGAATAAAATAATAATAACAAATTATCCCTTTGAAAAAAATAATTTTGAAATGTATTTGGATTACAATTTTTTTAATCCAAAAGAAAGTTATATTAAAATTAATAAGAATAAGAATAAGGTTTACATTCAAACACATTTTTCGTCACACAAGATTACAATAAAATAGTTATGACAGAAACTTAAGAATAGATCTAAAAGACTAAATTTCTCCCAACTAGCAAAGAAAAGGTATATGAAAGTTGAAATTATTGAACAAGTATATGAAAATTAAAAATTTTACTTTTTTTTATAAGTTAAGGACTAGTTTCGGATTATAGCTGGAAGAGTCAAACGTGATTTTAAAAAGTTAAATATTAAATTTTGGTGTTTGGTAATTTTTTTTTAAAATTATTTTGTTGAAATCACTTCATTTTACAACAAATTTTAAGAAGTAGACAATTTATCATTAAATATAATTCCACACATACACAAAGAAATAAAATAAATAAATTTAAAGAGATCATTATTATTATGGTTTTTTATATACTTTAATATGCAATGTTTGCAAAGTTAACAACAATTATTTTATCTAAACAAATAACAATTATTTTAAAATTTGTATTCCCCGGCCCTAATACTTTTTAAATAAACTTTTTCTATTTTTAAGTGTTATAAATTAAACTAATAAAAAAATAAAATTTTATTCTTTTCAAATTTAGTAATTCTTTTTAATGATTTTGTAAGAAACCATTTCTATTTGAAGCAAAAAATATTTGGTACTTGAATAAGATGCACCCATGTTCATGGTAAAGCCTGGTGGTGGCTAGCTCATCATCATGCCTCGTTGATCCTGCCCGCACGTGCTTTCTTACTGTGCAGTAACATCATTTCTCCACCCCTAAGGTGACACGTGTCCCCATCGGAGTGGATTTTCCAGCATTGTTCCTCTCCCACTAATCAAATTGAAGTTGAAAATCATATTACACACAGCAATGCCCACAGCAATGCCCACAGCCCGCCCCACTTTTTGTTGGTGGGCAATAATGAAATTAATGACAAATGTCACCACAATATCCACAGAATAATTCTGCATCAAAATTTTCAGAAACCTTTCTCTTCAATTTGGTCTCATAAAATTGCAACACAATAAAGCCATTAAGCTTAGACTTGGTCGTGGTGGTCTTTTTCTTGTTTTGTTTTTGTCTGTCCGAAACTAAAGCAGAAAATTTCTCTTGAACTTAAAATAATTTTGGACGTTTAGTCGGTTAATTGGCGCTTTTTTTGACTTTTGATCGATTCAAGTCCCATCAAGTTTAGCCATCGAAACTACTAGATTTGATTTAAAGTTGTCGATTTCAAATTCGTTTACGAAAGATCATTTCCCAATATAGTAATTACATTACAATAGGAATGGTAAATTTTTTTATTGTGTACAATAAGATGATATATTTAGTAAGATAGAAGAAAATAATTTTTTAGCCATAAACAAATTCCGAGATGAGATTGAGATGTTTCACATCTCGTTTGAGTATTCAAGACGGGATTGAGAAGGAACATCAATCCTGAACCGTCTCAACCCATTGCCAACTATAAATTATAAGGATTTATGTTTGGTTTTTCTTTATCATTTATTCTTCGTCAAGGAATCAACAATTTTACAAAAACAAACAGCACTAAAATGAGCAACAAAACAAATGTCAAGGAATCATACCCGTACGAGCATATAACATTAATTGGTGTTCGTGATGAAATAAATTTGAGTTTTATGTCCTTAATCTTGTATTTCTAAGTAAACACATATATTAGGTAAAAGTTCTAGATTTACCCATGGATCCAAGCTTGTTGTTCAGCTTTTGTTTCTTGCGCTCGAATCTAGCATTTTGTTCTTCTAATTTGCAGCAATTTTAACTTCAATTTCAACTACAAATCTAGTTCCTCATGCACTGCACACATACACAATTGACAAAACGAGAGAAAGAGAGAGATGCACTATACTCATACCTTATATTCACGAATAATAAATTCTCAATAGGTTGAAGTCACTTAAATATTGTGGCTGAGTATAGGAATCACTTATGTATTTATTCAAAATTGTTAATCTCATTATAAGTTAAAATAACACAATTGAAGGTTATATTTGTCCACAATATACTATTATATAGGGTATGACAAAAATCAGACTCATTAACATAATATTTGATCACTTAATAAATGAGTCTATTAAAATTGTTTCTTAATATTTGATATCAGTCACGTATTAATCCAGTAAAACATAAAAAACAATTAGAATAATTTATATCAGTTCATAATATGTGAGAAATAAATCCAACAGAAAATTTATTTTCTACCGTCAACTTGTTGAATGCTATAATTATTTAAATTTTAAGTCTTATAGCATAAACCGATAGATCTAACAATGATGGGAATAACGGTTTGGAAAATGTGAGTTATTAACGAGAATTTATACAATTCAATAATTTCATTCGTCTTATTTCAGTTTGAATTTTTACCTATATAGCTAAGCTAGCACATGGACACAAAATTATATTTGATTTAGCTTGGCAAGCAAACATTGTTGCCTCGTCTGCATTGTCCCCCATGTAAGACTGGATGGGATACCTTTGCATTTCAAAAACCTAACATATGATGTTACTTATATATTATATTATTATCCAAAGGAATTCGGATTATTCTCCTATGATCTGATTTTCTCTGAAATAAATTTCATTCATGTAATTAGTTATTAATAAATTAAAAGATATAGGTAGTTAAATTTTAATTATATATTAATCTAAAACACCGGTGACATAGGGTCTTTAAAAAATTAATATCTTAATTTTTTTTAACCTCGTAATAAACCGTTTCTTACACGCTAATTAACAAACGTCTCTTTCTTCGAACCTCGATCCAAATATTTTCCATCACACAAAATTAATCGCTTTACTTTTGCTTTTATTATTAATATTTGATCCTATCTATGTATTAAAAAAAAAACAATTTTATGATCTAATTTAGGAATCAAACAAACCCTTCCATTAATAAAATTGAACAGAGTGGTCAGGTATCATGCACCGTCTAAGGAGAAAAGATGAGGATCTTTAAAAGTTATTTGGCGAAGAGTGTTTGGCACTTTGCACAAGCAAATAATGCCTTTAGCTTTAACTTTGCTGTGTCAGCGAAGGTGATAGAAACCACTATCGTCGTTTGAAATAATTCCATGTCTATATTGATACGCCATCTCTTATTTTCCATGCGGCATGGACCATGCCGAGTCATCAGCAGTCTCGTACTATCATAAATTTATGGAGACCTCTCTTAATATAATCAATTTGATGCACAATAATCTATTTGAAGAGTAAATCCAAAAATTTATTCCAATACTAAGTAATCAGAAGTCTCATACAATCACAATTCAGACGTTTGTCAATGCCTATCTTAATATAGTCAATCTTCGGCCTAAACTATTATAGACCTCCCTTGCCAATTAGGAAATTAATTTGCTACAAAGAAAGATAAAAAAAATTTATATTTTTGCAATCACATGGAAAGACTTGAACCATTGACTAATGTCTTAGTGGATGAAAAGACTTGAAGCATTGAGTAATGTCTTAATGGATGAGTTAAAGAGGTGTCAACTGTTAACCACAAGGCCTTGATATCACTGTTTCTAATGTTTTATCTATTTTCTTTTTCATGTATTCTTTTCTTGAAGAATTTTTTTCCAATGTCCTTGATGTTATACCCAAAAAAAAAAATGCCACCACGTGGATATCAAAGAAAATAGGACACACGGCAGCATGCTTAATATCTAAATATGAATTTATCTTAAAGACTAAGGTAATTATTTCTAAAACACCTAAGATGATCTTTATCCCGAGAAAATACCTAAGATGATTTTTATTGATCTCTATCCACTATTTTATTTTTCTCCCTCACCCAATGATATCATAGCAAATCTTATCAATAAATCTTGGCAACTGATGAAAATTGAATACATGTCCAAGAGATGAACTATAGATAAAGGATGGGGAATATGCCATGGTAACATTCTTTTAGGAAAATTATCCACCATCCGCCTATTTATTTTACCTTTTTAAAAAATAAACAAATCCCTTTTTTTTTTGGCACGCCGCCCGAAGTTTGCCTTTTATTGCATTCATCCACTTCCGTCTGATCTCTGTTAATGGATTTAACAATATGTTAATGAAATGGCCTTTTTACCCCTCAAAATTATAATTTAACCTGAAATAAATGGAAATTGGAGATAAATTGGTTGGATTTAAGTTTTTTCAAGCAACAGAGTTAAACACAAAGGTGGATGCTAGAAATTGGAGGAAAATAGTGTTTGTTGCTTGCTAGATTTAAAAAATTTGTATTTATTTTTTCTCTTTCAATTGAGTTTAAAAAACATAATTTTTCTTTCTTCTTTTTTTAATTTTCAAATTGCGTTAAATGACATCGTTTTACTCTTTTTTTATAAAAAAAAAAAGCATAATATAACATATTTTTTGGTGTTTGAATGAAATGCCCATTTTACCCCTCTGACGTCAGCAACATTCTAACAGCGGTTAGACGGAAGTGGACGAGTGCAATAAAAGGCAAACTTCGGGTGGCGCGCTGAAAAAGAAAAAAATGTTTGTTTATTTTTAAAAAAGGCAAAACAAATAGGTGGATGGTAGATAATTTCCCTATTCTTCTTTCTCTACAAACAAGAAAACAAATAAGCGTTTCGGTCTCTCTCACTCTGTCTTACCTCCCTAATACTCATATTCATTAATCACTCTCTTATTCTTATCTCATCTCCATATGTATGCTTAAGCTCAAACACATTATTGTTTGTCTTAAATCTAGTATAAATCTTAAAGAGCCCCATCGTTGACTTGAGCGTCAGAATGGGCTCGTTGGCTAGAGCCAGTGTCCTTCTTTAATCATTTCCTTCTTCTCATTTTTAGGCACTAAGGTCAGTAGTATGTTGGAAGATAACACTGAGATAATTGAAGAGATGATCGAGGAGAGAAGGAAGACCAACTAAGAGGGAAGGATTTCGGTGAGCTTATCATGGTCACATATCATCATTACCTTGTGTCTTCAAAAGAGTTGCATAAGGAGATTCTCACTTCTTTCTTTCTATTTCCCATGAAGGACTTATCATGAAGGTGGCAGAGAGCCAAAGACTAAGGTCAACTAAAGAGAAGGAACTAGCTAAGCTTGTTACTACTATATGCTATTTCTTTGTTATAGTTGTATCATTAGGTGTATTTTGTAACTATAAAAGCAAGCCAAAAGTTTGCACCCACCTTTTCCATCATTTTACTCGAGGTCCTCACCAGTAAGGTGATGTGGCCCTCCCATCGGTGCACAAAAATTCTTGCATCTAACACTTGAATAGAATATACATATATAGGATGGTGAACTTTATTAAAGTTTGGAAAAACTATTAAGTTATATGATATAACTTTCTCGACTATTACCGTATTAAACCATATGATTTCATAATTTTCCTGAACTTTAACAAATTCATGATTCTAGATTAAAACATTTATTTTAATATTTGGATTTAAAGTCTGGGATTAAAGTCTAGAACAGATTTACAATATCGTAAATTAATTTTTACTATATTATAAATTGATTTACGATACCATAAATCTATCCAGTATTTTAATTCCAGACCTAATAACTATTCTCTCTCTCTCTCTATATATATATATATACTCGGGGTTAAATCAGAGTCCCCCGAAACCTCGTGAAAGAACTACTTCAAAAGTTCTGTCTTTGTTGCAAATTATGTGGTGTTAAGTGTGGCATTCTGGAAAGCAAATAAATAAATTCATCATGCAGTGACCTTGATAACGAGTGAGGGGATCTTCATGCATGCATGTATTGTATGGTGCAAAAGCCTAATTTTGAGCCGTTTGACCGTTGACTAATTAATTAAAGTGATCACGGTTCTGTGTGTCTGCCTCTATTTCGTCATGCAAGAAGAGTCTTTGTAAAAGAAGCTTAATCACACATGAACTTTTTTCATACGTTTGATAAATGCGATGATCTTTTCATGCTGATTTTGATGCTTAATTAAGAAACCCGTGGATTTTTGGAGAGGTTTCACACTAGAGTACTGACAAACCGACAATATTTTCTGAATTTTTCTTAAAACAAATACACAAAGTCGATTGATGGTTATTGAACGATAAGGGAGTTTTTAAATCTCACCATAACTATTATTTATGAATACAAAAGCAAAAGTTAAAAGAAATTCAGATCATGAGAGAATTATAATTATAACAGATATGTGTATTTTATGTTGAATTTTTCATATACATTTTTGTTAATACATTAGATATTATATGGGAGTACTCAGAGAAATAATAAATAAATAAATTTTCACACTCACAAGAATACTCAAACTTTTGACTTCAACATCGAGACGAGGAAAAAGTGGGTTCTTAAGTAAAGAGTTGTTGGGTCATGTACTTCTTTTTTTGTTAAAAAAAAAAATATGTAAATGCTTTCTAATATTAGAACAATATTTTTAATTTGTTCAAGAAACACTTACAAAATAAATACAAAAACAGTTTAATATTTAAATAAAATTACTTTAAAACCTACTCGTAAGACATAATCTTAGTGGGTATTGATAATTTCCTCCTATTGTAATCAATATATACCATTTGGCCCCCTGTTATTTTTATAATAGACAATAATGCCCCTAATTGCATAAGTTTACAATATTACTCTTATTTTCAAATATGCTCTTATTCATATTTATTATTGATTAATAATAAAATAAATCATATGAATAGAAAATAAAATAAAAAATATATGTTTTGATATGGAAAAAATTGATAATAAAATATTTTTCTTGTATTTTTTTGTTTTATAAACATTTCTTATAATAAATATATAAGAAAATTATTATAAATTGATAAAAAATTATTATAAGAAAACTTGAATGATAAATAAAAAATTATTATAAAATAAATAATAAAATATTTTTCTTGTATTTATTAGAAGAAAATGTTTATTATCAATTTTTTTTTGTTCACATAAAAACATATATTTCTTGTTTTTAATACTTTTTTATTCAGTTTCTATTGATATGATTTATTTAATTTATAATAAATATAAATAAAAGTGTATTTGACAATATGAGTAGTATTGTAAACTAATGTTGTCAGAGAAGTTATTGGCTATTATAAAAATAACAAAAGAGTAAATGATATATATTAATTACAGTAGGGGAAATTGACTATCTCCCCATAATTTTAATATTACATATGCATGTTGTGACTCCTCCCTCAAGGATAAATGAGGGAGTAAGTTCGAGTCCCTACAACTTTGATTCAATTGCTCTCTAGATCATTTTCTCTTTAGAAATGGGGAGAGATTTCTTTTTTAGTGTAGAACTAATAATATGGATAATGTTACAATAAAATAATATTGATCAGTCTCAACAAATTTCTGATTATAAGTTTATATTGAAATTTTATTCCAAAACAATATATTGTTTATACCCATGAATAGAATAATCGACTCCAACAACATAAAAGGGAGAAAAAGTTAATTAGATTCCATGACCCACCTTTGCGATGGCCGGTGGCAGAGCGGTTAGTCAACACTCAACAGTTCCTGACAGTTGATAGAGTTTCTTAAGTCAAATCTTTCTTTTCATTTATTTATTACATATTTTTGACCCTAAACACAATTTAATTATTAATTAATTCTTAATTATGAGATGACCATAAATAATTATGCCGAATATATAATTATGAATTCGCAGTGCCACTAAATGATAGCACTTGAATTCTTGTTAAGAACTCTTTCAAAGTTTTTTCTATTCTTTTTCAATTAAAAAACATTACATCATGATATATTGACATTATTTTAGAAATCTGTCAACATCTATCTTAATTAGTTTAAATGGAGATAAACTTGTGTTCTAAATTTAGTTTAGAGAAATTTTATTTAAGTTCTTTTTAGTCCCTACTTTTGAAGATTCGAATTCGAATAACAGGTTAAAAAAAGTTGCACCCGGATAAAAAGTGAAAACCATTCGGCTAATAGCTTAAAGTTATGAAAGTTAATCACCAATGTTTTTCATTTCGAAGCTGGAGATATAAAGAGTTAAGAGATGCTGATCATTTCAGAGGTAGAGCCGTGATTAGATGTGGTTCCCTTAAAGAGATGTGCTCCCTATTTTTGGGACAAATTTTTAGCCCACCTTCTCTTTGCAACCGTTGCTTCTTCAAAACATCACCCTATATATATATATATATAGGTTTGCAATTAGAGATCTCTAATTTTATTGAAGTCAAGAATAAATTAAAAATAAAAGACAGATTTAAATATACTACATGATAAAATATCGTATATTGAAGTTTGTACTTTTTTTCTTTTAATTTATTCTTAATTTTAATATAGTTAGAGATCCTTGATTAGAATACACACATATACATACATACATGACAGTCTCAGAATGATTATTCATGCATGCTCACATGTATATATAAAATTAAACTTCATATTTATAATAAAAAAACACTCAATTAATCTTAATCTTAATACTCCCATCTAATTATTTTCTGTTTTACTAGATGTTTGCCATGTCCTCTTAGGAACTATGTTAGCGTATTTATGATTGTCATAGTTTATGGAATTGAAGTGCATGAAATTAAATAACATTAGTAAAAAAGACATCGTAGATTTTAATTACAAAAACAATGTATGTAAGTTTTCTGAGATAATTTGAAGATTATTATCTCATGAGAGGGTAATTTAAAATTTACCTTATATTTGAGATTGAAACGCCGTGAATTTTGATTTATATACTTATTGTAGAATGAAATTATAAACTGTAAGATAAAGTGAATTTGAGATACTAAAATAAAATCAATGTAATTAACATTAAGTAGAAAAAATTACAATAATTACAAACATACCTTACGTTCATTGTTCTTGTGATGAACAACTACAATGATGTTATTTCATTTCATGCATATCAGTTCCATAAATTAAGACAATCACAAATACGCCGACATAGTTCCTGAGAGGACATGGTAAACACCTAGTAAAACAGAAAATAATTAGATGGGAGTGTTAAGATTAATTGAACTTTTTTTTTTAATATAAAGCTGAAGTTCAATTTTATACATGTGGGTATGCATGAATAATGATTCTAAGACTCTGTAATCATTGTTCTCTTTATCATGTATGTGTCTGTTGGCTGCATTAAAGAACTTCTTGTTGTAAGTTAATTTTTAGTTTCTTTGGCTCACAAAACACGGTTTCTAAAATAAAATAAAGGACGCCTACTTTTAAAAGCATACTCTAATATATGATTATTGTCATCTTCCCATTTTTCCAAAATGGCTGCATGAGAGTGGTCCATCCAAGGCCATTAGAACTTTGTGAGGTATTAATTTTCTTATCCTCTCATTATACTTTCTTATCTGCTTGCACAAACATGGTATGATAATCAATCTGAGATTTCCCCAAATTGTGGCCCAAACAACCCATCTGAACAATATTGTTTTTGTTTTTCTTCAATTTATCATACAGAATTGCTTTCTCATTTTAATTTGTTTCCAACTTTTCCAGGTGAAGGTTTTAGAGTATTTCTATAATGCTATCTAAAAGTTGATGGTTGTCATAGACTCCTCTCAATCACAAAAGTTAGTATAAGGGTTGGGGAAAAAATTTTCCACACACTAATAAGGTGCCCACTAACCCTTTCCACATGTCCATGTGCGATAATCCTAAAAGTTTTTCCTTCACATTGCACTTCGGTAGAAGAGTAAGAGACAACTTGTTTCGCTCCATTAGACTATTGGTGAAGCTAGATGTTCTTATTCTAAAATTTGGGTGGTTTTAAGCCTTTTTTAATCCCAAAAACTAACTTAAGGAGGAGACTTTCTTTTGCATTTATAATTTATCCAACCAGCATTACTCATTCCACCGATGTGGGATGACCTCGACAAAATTTTTCCTGTAAAAATTTGTGAAACTATGAGATCATTCGTAATTCAATGTTTTTGGAATTCAGAACCTTTTAAAATTTGAATAAGAAATTGATGAATATTATTCAATTGGCAGAGCAATTGGTCATGGTCTCCCACACTCTCTTGTATAAGTCTTGAAGCAATACTGAGTTATGTGGGACATCATTTGGCTCCTCTCCAGGGAGCCAGCACTCATTTTCCCAAAATTGAAGGACTAGAAAAACACATTATTATACATATGCCCATACAGGGTCCTTTTTAATATATTTATTTTCTTCTTTAAATTTTAATCTCTCAACTCTCAATTATAAATATTAGGTCTCTCTAAATTATATTTAGTGTAGCTTACAGTCCACTAAAGATGAGTCAAACAAGATCCTGACCCCAAATGACTCCACATGCTAATTATTCATTTTTGTTTGTTTTTAGGAGAATGTAAATCATTCTAAATATAACTTTAGCAAACCTTAAATATTAACTATTTATGGGTATTGTAATTTTTTTTCTTTTCCTATAGCATTATTGCTTAGGCTATTAGTCAAAGTGGGGCTAACTCTGGTGACTAATTTGACCAATTCTGAGTGTAGTGACAAGGACACTGGGTCCATGCCTGGGGCTAAAATGATATAATGTGATTAAGTTACAGAAAGCCTGTGAATTCAGAGAAATTAATATGGTGCTGCCTGACTAGGTTCGTGGTCCATTATGGTTTGCCATTTCATTGATCTTGTCCCTCATTCTGTTTGTTATTTTATGCCCACTATCACTTTGTCCACTACCTTTTTACTCTCTGATTTTTTATACATAAAATTATATACAACTACTTCACTTAAGAATTTAATTTCTTGGCTTCTGTGAAACTTTTCTTCTCATGCAAGAATTCTCCATAATTTAGGTTTTAATTATCTTTTTGCTTAACATTGTGGGCAGTGGAGATCGAAACCCATGTGGCAGAAATTCAAGCATGCATACAAATGAATCATAATCATCATGAAACTTCAATAACTGTAAATTGCCGATTAAAATAAGAGGTAAAAGACAAATGTTTTATCTGCTAAGTAATATAGTATAAAACCCTAAAGCACAAAAGGAAAGGCTCTGCAATATCATTTTTAATCTAATAAAATAGAAATCTCAATTATTATAATCTCTTACGTTAATGATGATCTCACTTCTCTTAGGCTTCAAGTCAAAGACTAAGACTTCTAAAAGTATCAAGAATAATCATTTCATTAACGTTCATCTTGAAGTATGATCCGAATTTTTTATGAGATTCTTAGTAGCATTACTAATTACTTGTAATATCTTTTGTTTCAAGATAAAACTTGTAACCGAGCTACCTCAAATTCTCTTAGAAAGGCTGGAACTTGATTAAAGAAATATTAGTTAACTAACAGCTGGGGAATGTAACGTGCACACACTCATGCGACAACGCGAAGTATAGTTTGCTTCTATTTTATGGCAGAAGAATATAGTAATTGATGCCTCAGGGCACAGAACCAGAAATTTTATTTAGTACGGGTAACGTTGGATAACATTAGATTAAAAAATTTTAATAAAATTATTACACCTAGCGATTGTGAGTTTCGGCTGTACTTTAGTATACGGGTTTATAATAGCGCGGCTTTATTTTAGTATAGGGTTTTCTTACATTTAGCACTTGTATTTTGTTTTTGTTTTTGATATAAAATTTATAATATCTTTAAATTTATTTATTTTTTAATATTTGTTTTCACCATTATTTTTGCTAGGACCTAATTCGAGCTAATTGAGTGGCTCTCATTGGATGTAGCTCAAATCTTATTCAAACAAATAAATTTATATTTGAGGGGAGCTTGTGCTAAGTTTGGGCTTAGTTTTTTTTCCCCCCTGATGTTTGAAGCAGGTGGTTTAGTTGAGGCACCCTAGGTGGTGAGCTAAAGTAGTATGTGCAATTGATTGAGGATAGAGAGGGCAATTTAACCCAGACCCTAACGAACACGAAAAATTCGGGTCGAATTCAGCCCATACAATAGTAAATTAAATCTGCTATCTGGATTAATGTTATCAACCCGGACGTATCTAGGTCCGAATCTGGGTTTGGGTGAACTCGTAGATCTGATACCTAGACCTCAATATCTTCATTTTAATGTTAATTTTTAAATTAGTTTAATATAAAATAGAAAAATTACAAAAATCAGCCTCATGCCCTTATTCACAGCCACGACCGCCAAACCAAAGCTAAACATTTCCTCTCTCTCTTCGGCCTTACTCTTTATTAAATCATCGTTGTCACTTGTTATCGTTTCGCCACCTTCACTATGTTCATGTTCATCATCACCATCATCAGCTGCTTTTTGTCTAGCCGTGTCATGGGTTTTGGCGGCCTCACTTTCAACCAGCAATTGTTTCGCATCTAGAAACCTAAAAGTTTTTGCTGTGATTTAATCTGAGATGTTCATTTGCTATTTAAAAAATCAACTGCCTATTATCCTCTCCCCTTTACTTGACCTAACCCCACAAAGCCCAATTTGTCATCATCATTCATCGCCAAATTTGTCATCATCACTAAGGCATCATGATTATGTTTGATAATTGAATTTGTATGCTTTGTTATCTTGGGTTTTACTTCTAATTAATTGATTTTGAATTATTGTCCACTATTGTTGTTAATAGACTAGAGATTAGAAAGGAATTTAGTGAAGAAAAAGATGGAAAATTGCATCTCTTTAGCATTCATCTGGGTTATAAACTCGAAATTCGAAAACCTAGATTTTCCAAGTTTAACCAGTACTGGACCAGGAGGAAATAATATTTGGGATCACATTTAGGCTGGTTTAATAATTATCATCTAGGTCCAGAATCGAGAAAGCCAAACCCAGACCCAGACCCAGACCCAGACCTGGATCTTTCTATCCTTAGTTGAGGTGGTTGTATGGGGAATAATAGGGATGGCTCAATGGAGCCTCTGAAGGAGTTGGATTTTTACCTTCACACATATTTGTAGTTTGTGAAGAACTTATCAAGATCATTGGCCTCAAATCTGGTAGGATGAATACCTGAAAAAAGGCACTCTAACACCCAAGTTAATGTTTGATCAAGATTAAAGAAAGAAGAAAAATAGAGAAAATGGATTTCTCTCCCTCAGTATGAACAATGCTTTTTGAAGGCCAAAGACCCTTTTTTTCATAGAGATGACCCTCATTTATAAAATGATGGGTGATGTGAATTTAGAGTTTTAGTTTGAAACTTGTTCTTAATGATATGTGTCACTCGTCATTTTTATACAAGTGAAGGTCAATTTGATTGTAGAGAATTATTCTGCACATGTGTATTTCCTTGTCATTATGACCTTTGGGCATGATTTTCCTAGACCAATGGCTTATTGAAACTAATTCCTCCTCTTACCATCTTTATTAGTTAGGGGGAATATTTATCTTAGCGGTTATTTTCCCCCAAAATGATGCTTTTATCTAGAGGAGTGGACAAGTGGATTTTATTTTTCCTAGAATAATTCTTTTATGTAGAACAGTGGGCACGTGGTGTAATGTGGTGTTAACATGTATATGTTCACAATATTGATTTTGATGATAACAAACTTTAAATGCTTTTGATTAAAATGTTGGAGCTATTCATTAATAAAAGAAAGCCTTATAATCTTTCTAATTATGTTCATGAAAGATGGATATCTGTCAAACTTCAATTGGAAAATGACTTCCTGCAATTTTTGGTTAAAACTGTGATTCTGAAAGTAAACGGTGAACCGTTTACTTTGAAACGGTTAACCGGTTAAACCCAGAGAGTAACAAATTGCTTAAGCTCTAACCGGTTAAGAAAAACAGAAAACAAAAAATGCTAGGAATGCTACTCGAATTAACCGGCGAACCGTTTATCGAAAACGATTAACCGATAAATTCCAGAATGGAAGATTGTACTCATCTGGCATCGTTTAACAGAAATGGATAAGGCTAATTTGTTTTGCAGGTTACTGGAAATAAACGGCGAACCGTTAATTACAAACGGCTAACTGATAAATTGCAGAATGTCATTTTGTGCTAATCTTTAACCGTTTAGTGAAAACGGATAGCTGAAGTTTATTTTGCAGGTCTCTGGAATTTAACGGTGAAAGGGTAAGCCTAAGCGGCAAACCGTTTATTTGAATTTTAGCTCAATGGTAACTTTAACTAGAACAAACGGGTAACCGTTAAAGGTTAACGACGATCCGTTTTCGGGCAGATAGTCTGTAACGACTATTTTTCAGCTCCAATATAAATAAGCTCATTCAAATTCAAACAAGGGTAGATCACAACATTATCATTGAGCTTATATTCGAGAATACAATCTTCAAAGAGCTTTAAACACATTCTTTCTTCATATATTCACACATTGGGCATTGATTTGTAATCTTAAATATTGTGTAAGAGAAAAACAATTTGTAATCTTTCGTTTTGAGTGATTGTAAGTGTTGGGATATACTTGGGTTAAGAGATTGGGTATAATCTCTTGTTGTAAAGGTTTATTGACACCTTGGAAGTCCATTGTAAGTATTTGAAGCCTTGGAGGCTTATTTAGTGGAATCCTCAAGCCCGGAAAACTTTAACAAGAACAAACGGGTAACCGTTAAAGGTTAACGACGATCCGTTTTCGGGCAGATAGTCTGTAACGACTATTTTTCAGCTCCAACTATAAATAAGCTCATTCAAATTCAAACAAGGGTAGATCACAACATTATCATTGAGCTTATATTCGAGAATACAATCTTCAAAGAGCTTTAAACACATTCTTTCTTCATATATTCACACATTGGGCATTGATTTGTAATCTTAAATATTGTGTAAGAGAAAAACAATTTGTAATCTTTCGTTTTGAGTGATTGTAAGTGTTGGGATATACTTGGGTTAAGAGATTGGGTATAATCTCTTGTTGTAAAGGTTTATTGACACCTTGGAAGTCCATTGTAAGCATTTGAAGCCTTGGAGGCTTATTTAGTGGAATCCTCAAGCCCGGAAAGCTTGGAGGCATGGATGTAGGCGAGGTTGACCGAACCACGTAAAAATCATCGTGTTTGAATCTCTCTTCCCTTATCCTTTTATATTGTGATTGATTTATTGGTTATTGCTTGAAATTAGTTTTGGATTTGCATTGGGTTTTGATCTAGAATTGAATAATTTTTAGAATCCCAATTCACCCCCCCTCTTGGGTTGCATAATTAGAATTTCATTTAGTATCAGAGTAAGGTGCTCTTGTGTAGACTTAACCGTCTAGAGTTAAAGATCCATAGCAACCCAAATTAGCTCAACCTTCATGGAAGGCCAATCCACCACTAGACCTCCATTTGTTTTATGGTAATGACTATCCTTATTGGAAAACTAGGATGAGAGTCTTTTTACAAGCCTTAGACTATGAAATATGAGAGATAATTTGTGATGGTTCATTCATTCATAGGAAGAATGGTTAAAGTGAGTCGGATAGGAAAATTATGTCTTTAAATTCCAAGGCTATGAATGCTTTACTTTGTGCCTTAGATAAAAAGGAATTTCATAGAGTTTTAAATTGTTCTAATGCTTATGAAATATGGAGAAAACTTGAAGTTGTATATGAGGAGACTACAAATGAGGAGGAATATCATGAAGTGTCGAATTTAGTACTTATGGCAATTGGAGATGAATAAGATGATGAACTTGATGAGGTAAATTATCTTCCTACTTATGATGAATTACATGATGCTTTTAAAGAATTTTATGATGAGTGGATGAAAATTGCTAAAAAGAATGTATGACTTAAAAAGAAAATGGTAGAGCTCACAAATAAAAATGAATTTCTAAGTGCAAAGATTATATGCTTAGAATTAGAGAATAAAACATTGCATAATAAAGTTGCATTATCAAATGAGAAACGTAGCACTTCACACGAGCATCTAAAATCACATGTAGATGACTTGAAAAATGAAAAGGATACTTTACCAAAATGCAATTATTCATTAAATGAAAAGATTAAAGGACTAGAGTTAGAGAATAAAACTTTACATAATAGAGTTGCATTATCAAATGAGAAATCAAACACTTCACATGAATATCTAGAGCCATATGTAGATGATTTGAAAAAGGAAAATAAAACGCTCAAGAAAACTTAGTGATGTTGTGTTAAAATTCACAAATGGTCAAAAGAACTTAGATAACTTGCTTAACTCTCAAAAATGTGTATTTGATAAAGGAGGACTTGGGTATAAGCCTAACTTGAAGAAAAAGTATTATAAGAATTACTTTGTTAAAGCTACCTCCACTAATGATCAAATTGTATGTCATTATTGTAATAGAAATGGTCATATGAGTTTTAGATGTCCAGTTAAGAGAAATATATATTATGAAGTCAAAAGTATTTGGGTTCCAAAAAGAATCAAATCTAACACGCAAGGACCCAAGAGTATTTGGGCACCAAAGGGCACAACATAAATGTTTTCTTTGTAGGTACCACAATCAAGGAATGGCGGAGAGTTCCTTGATAAAAGCTTATGAGGATAATCACTTTATCATTGTCTAAGCGAAAATGATGAGACAAGATGATTTAATTGTTTTGATAATAATTATTGCCTTTATTGATTATAAGTGATAGTCTTTTAATCTTAGTAAGTATTTCATATTTCATTATAACATTAAGTGCTTTATCATGATGGATTTGTTTGATTTTAATGACTATAAAATGCTTAAGCATGATAAACAAGTGATATGTTTGCTTTATTGATTCTTAAATGTTTATATGAATTGATTGTTTGAATACATGTAAGTTCATGAATCATGCATTAAAATGGCTTATAAAACATTTTTGGATCAATTAAATGATTTTGGAATGTATTATTTGCTGGCAAAAAATTAAATCAAATGTGCGAAATTATAGATGAAGTAAACGGATAACCGTTTCTCAATAAATGGTGTATCGTTTAATCCCAGAAACTAGGCTCTGATGATTTAAACCTTACTCCCTTACCATTTTCGGTAAACGGTAAACCGTTTAAAAACAGAAAGCTCACTGGAATTTACCCCTTTACCGTTAAGGATTAACCTTTCACCGTTTTTCCATTAAATGCTCTCTAGAAGTTACTCCCTCACCATTTACAAAAAAAGGCTCACCGTTTTCTTGAAATATAAAATTGTTCCAAAGGTTTCTTCTCCTTCTTCATTTGCCCTCTTACCGTTTCAGCCATTGTTGTGCAGTCGAAGCTTTCTCCTTCTTCAATCCTTCATTTTGTTGCCAAATCACACCGATAAAATCATTTCTTTTCATCTTTAGAAATCCAAACCCTAAGGGCAGCCGAACGGATTTCCTCCATTTTGACCGAAATTTTGCCTTTCCTAAACCAAATTGAGCCATAATTTCACATCTTCACCACCTTCTTAGTTTTTGACTCTTATATTCGCACATACATTTCATATTCTGTTTCTTTGTGTGTTGCTATTTATATTTTGTTTGGTATACATTGCTACTTCTATATGATTTTGATGATGGATTTTTCTATGTGATGCTTTTGCTGTTGGATGATTATTTGTGTGTGAACTGATGCTTGATGGAGTTGTTGGTATGTGGAGACTTGTTTAGCATATTTGGAAGTGTTTTGATCTTATTTTGTAATTGAGGATTTGTTTCTTCTTACGGGGAACCTTTACCAAAATTTTTGCTCGCCTAATCTGGGTAATTTCTTTCTCAATTCTATGCTTTACGTTTTTTCTTTTCTCTCTTTTCTTTTTGATGATGAAGGGGGAGAGATTAATGGGGGAGATAGCGATTAATAATAATAAAATTTGCTTTTGAAATGAATTTTGTTTTTATCAATTGAGTAAAAAAATCCGTTCATTGGACAATTTTGTTTTAAAAAATTAGCCATACATTTTGGGGGAGCATATATTAAGGGGGTAAAATATTGAAAGAAGTTTATCATCATCAAAAAGGGGGAGAATGTTAACATGTATATGTTTACAATATTGATTTTGATGATAACAAACTTTAAATGTTTTTGATTAAAATGTTGGAGCTATTCATTAATAAAAGAAAGCCTTATAATCTTTCTAATTATGTTAATGAAAGATGGATATCTGTCAAACTTCACTTGAAAAATGACTTCCTGCAATTTTTGGTTAAAACTGTGATTCTGGAAGTAAACGGTGAACCGTTTACTTTGAAACGGTTAACTGGTTAAATCCAAAGAGTAACAAATTGCTTAAGCTCTAACCAGTTAAGAAAAACAGAAAACACAAAATGCTGGGAATGCTACTGGAATTAACCGACGAACCGTTTATCGAAAACGGTTAACCGATAAATTCCAGAATGGAAGATTGTACTCATCTGACATCGTTTAACAGAAATGGATAAGACTAATTTGTTTTGCAGGTTACTGGAAATAAACGGCAAACTGTTAATTACAAACAACTAACCGATAAATTCCAGAATGTCATTTCGTGCTAATCTTTAACCGTTTAGTGAAAACGGTAGCTGCAGTTTATTTTGCAGGTCTCTGGAATTTAACGGTGAAAGGGTAAGCCTAAACAGCAAACCATTTATTTGAATTTTGGCTCAACGGTAACTTTGACTAGAACAAACGGTTAACCGTTAAAGGTTAACGGTTAATGTTTTCGGGCAGACAGTCTTTAACGGCTATTTTTAAGCTCCAACTATAAATAAGCTCATTCAAATTCAAACAATGGTAGATCACAACATTATCATTGAGCTTATATTCGAGAATACAATCTTCAAAGAGCTTTAAACACATTCATTCTTCATCTATTCACACATTGGGTATTGATTTGTAATCTTAAATATTGTGTGAGAGAAAAATAATTTGTAATCTTTTGTTTTGAGTGATTGTAAGTGTTGGGATACACTTGGGTTAAGAGATTGTGGATAATCTCTTGTTGTAAAGGTTTATTGACACCTTAGAGTTCAATTGTAAGCATTTGAAGCATTGGAGGCTTACTTAGTGGAATCCTCAAGCCCGGAAAGCTTGGAGGCGTAGATGTAGGCGAGGTTGGCCAAACCACGTAAAAATTATCGTGTTTGAATCTCTCTTCCCTTATCCTTTTATATTGTGATTGATTTATTGGTTATTGCTTTAAATTAGTTTTGGATTTGCATTGAGTTTGGATCTAGAATTGAATAATTTTTAGAATCCCAATTCAATCCCCCTCTTGGGTTGCATAACTAGAATTTCATGTGGTACTTTTGAAATATGGCACCTACACTACTCCCTCTACAAGTGTATTTTCCTTAAAAAATACTTTGATTTGAATAGAAAGTTTTGCCTATTGTTTGACTGGTCACATGGCATTTTCAAAGGAAGTAACTATGCCTTAGGCGTTTGAATATATTTATGGAGGAACATTATCAGTGAACTTTTTCTCTTAAGTGACTTGAAAAAAGTGAATTATTTCCTTTGAATTGAAGCTCCATGATAAAATGTTAGGTCTATAAATATACTTTTGAATGAAGATTATCAGTGAACGTTTCTCTTAATTGACTAATTAAAAAGTGAATTATTTCCTCTAAATTGAAGTTCTAAGATGAAATGTTAGCTCTTTGAATATATTTCTGGAGGAATATTATTAGTGAACTTTTTTCTTAGTTGACTTAACAAAAAGTGAATTATTTCCTTTGAACTAAAGTTCTAGAATGAAATGTTAGCTCTTTGAATTTTTCTTCAAAACTGAAGTTTTAAGAGGAAATGGTAATCATTTTTTGAAACTTTTCCCCCGAACTGAAGTTCCAAGAGAGAATATGAATTTGTTCTTTGAATTGATGGCATTAATTTCCCTTAAATGAAAGTTCCAAGAGAAATTACTCATTGTTCTTTAAATCAATGTAACCCATCCCAATGAACTTTTCCTCTGAACTGAAGACCCAGAGGAAATATCAGTTTTCTAAACTTTTCTTTTTCCTTTTTACTGAAGTTCTAAGAGGAAATGCGAATTTTCCCTATGTTAGTGATATGCCTTAAAGGCCAATTGAAATGTGTTTGCTTTTAGGGAATTATTGTATTTGATTATCATTTTGATATTTAAAAAATGGAAAAGTTATCAATATTCATCTATTAACTTAATGAATATAGTCCAAGAAGTAAAATAGTAAAGGAACACATGTGTATCCTTTGTACTATACTTCTAAAACAGTTCCTAGTGGTGGATTTATGATTGGACATAAAAAATTCTTATAAACACTAGTATGTGTTATGACTCCTTATAGTAGGTGATACTAAAATGGATGGTGAGTTTCATATCATTGATATGAGATGTCAAGTCAAACACATAGGTACTTGTTGCGAGAATAAGTTTACTGAACTTGACTAAATAATAACAAAAAACCATATGGTTTTGAGTGTTGATGGTTTATTATACATTGTGATAGACACTATATTTAGTAATAGTCTTTAGACATGAGGCATCACAGATGTCTTGTACATAGCTATCTCTGATATGTGAAAGTATAAGGATTGATTCCTAATTAAGGAAGAGATCTAGCAAAAACTGTCATGGTTGGCTATGTATGGAGACAAGTGTATGGCCAATATGAAATTCATCACTTTGTAATAAACAAAAAGGATGTCTCTGTAAGATAATATGAATTGGCATGAGAAATCCTTGGCCAAGGTAAAATATATTTGAAGGAGTTCAAATTATATTTTTCATGCCAAGTTCATTTAGATTTATTTTTGAGATAAAGCATAAATGCTTAACACACTAAACCATAAGCCATGCTTTTTCTTTTTTTTTGACATGGATGATGAAGAGACCAGGACATAAAGAAATAATGGAATAGGTTCTATAGATCCAACAATTCTTGTTATTTGGGTAGTTGTGAAATAATGCTAGGCGTCACTCATGACTTGTAGAAACCTTAAGATCATTATTGATAAAACATATTAGCAATGCATCTTAAGGTCATTAGAAACGTTCTAATTGATGACTAAAGAGTTTAGCATCATTTAATGAATAAAGAGTTATAGTTAAAATAGTTCTACTACCTTATAACAAAGAAGTCACACACCTAATAAAAATGAAAAAAGAAGTTACTGAAAAATGAGAAGTTAAATTTCATAATTTTAGGAAAATCGGTACTTATATTATAATTCATTACAAATAATTATATATATATATGAATTAAGATAGAAATTTTGATGTTCCATAAATAGTTTAAGAAACAAAATAAATTTCATAAATCCTCAATCAAACATTAAGTAATGACCATATTGGACATGTTTCGGTTCATAAATAATTATGGACTTCTAGACCAATTTTGGGCTTTTATTGGACCTAATATGAATTAGGAAAAAATATAAGAACATGTCACAAAAGAAGCCCACAATTAACCATTTGATTTTATCAAAATGGGCTTAATTAATTAAAGACAAAATTAATTAACTAATTAGACTATTTATTTATTCAAAATTAATTTGATTAAATAAATTATTGGCGTGATAAGATCACATCCAATAAAGAATGGATTAGTGTCTAGCTCATGATAATGTTTGGTGCCATTATTGAAAAGATAATGGTGACTTTATTTAGTAGAATGAATGATCATGAACTAGCATTCATGTTTCTTCATTATCTCTCTCATTTCAAAACAAAATTCGGTGATTCCAAATCCTATGAACTCTTAGAACATTTCTAAGTGTGGATTGATTAGAGGCATCACAATTAGGGCGCTTTAAGGATCTCAAATTGTACAAAAATAGAAGTTGTTCGTGCAGTAGTCTATTTCCTAGACAATGTTTGTACCTTGCTGTTTTCAGTCACTTTCTTCTACCTCATAAAGTCATTTTTGAAACTACAAGTGAGGTAAATAAACTTTAATATTTCTTTTGATTTTTATTTTTGAATGAAGTCGATCCGAGGTTTCTAGAGCTTCTGTCATCCGTTTTAATTTTACTACACAAAAGTTGCGTTTTCAAGAACATGGACAAAATGTTGTCCTTCACTCTAGGCATTTCTGCTAGTTCAGGTATAGCTTATGAAAATTTTAGCTTATATTCTAAAATTTTGGCAAGCAGATATTTTATGCCTTAGTTTAGTTTGATTCATCTTTGTCTGGCCTTGTATAAGATTGGCCATTCTTTAGTTTGGCTTTCTTTCATTAGCTTTTGCTTTTGTTTTCCTTAGTTAGCTTTTGTCTCCATTTTTCATTGGCCTTTATTTGCCTTCCTGGGCATTGCCTTTTCTTGGCTAGGCTTGCTCTTGTGGTCTTAGATTTTGTTTGCCTTAATTTCCCCCTAGTCTTTATTTGCCTTGTTGGGCATTGGCCTTTTCTTAGCTTGGCTTGCATTTCTTGCCTTGTTTAGCTTCAAATCACATTTTATTGGCTTGTTTCCCTTTTATACAATTATTATAAATATCAAAATGTATAAAATCTAAGAGGTTGAAATTTTTTTCTGACACAAGTCTTTCTATTCTCCATGACTTAATCTCTTGTGACATAACACGGTCGAATTCTTATTGGCTAATTTTCTCTTTAAACCTCGTGTACTTAATTGTAAGGGTTCATTAAATAAAGCAATTATATCAAGCAAATAAAGATTATCATAGCCTGACAAAGAACTAGAAACAACAGTTTTGAATCATGGAACAAACTAAGTTGTCCATTTCCAAATGAACAAGAAAACCAAATTTATTCAAAGCAGAAATGGAAATCAAATTCTATTTGAAAGAGGATACACTAAATATTTCATCAAGATCCAAATTTAATAATAATCTAAATTTTTCAATCGCTTCAACTTCAACTGTCTTGCCATCGCCAGCATAGATGTATCTTTCACCATCACTAGGCTTTCGACTATTTGGGCAAACCTTTCCTAACACACTATGTACAATAGTTGATGCAATGCTTTTTTTTTATACCCTTCAACTCCATAAAAGAAATAGCCAGTACTTTCTGGATCACCCATATTTTTTTTTTCTTTTGAGTGCTGTATCTAGAGCTTCCATGTCCTTTTTTCTTTTCTTGCGTTTGTCCTTGCCTTTAAAGGTAGAGGCTAGGGGAGCACTTTCTGACTTTTCTTTGTTCAATCTTTCCTATTTTTGAACACAACGTGGTATGAGCTCATTCAGAAACCAAGTCTCTTGCTCGCTTTAAACTAGTTAAACTATATTGGTAAGGATTTTAAAACCAGATGCACTAGAAAGTCCTTAGAGAGTTCAAGCTGAAGAGCTCTCTACTTAGAAGCAAGATGAGACATCTCCATGATGTACTCCTTAATATTGTCTTTGCTTGTATACCCTCATTGAAATTAGACTTGTCAAGAGTGTACTTATTTTAGCCTTTTCATTATTGACAAATCTCTTTTCAATGTTCGCAAAGAACTTCTTTGCCATAATTATCTTGTCAGACATATAGCTCCTAAACTCTTCCAGAATGACTTTTTTCATGACCATCATACCCATGCGATTTGATTTCTCCCATCATTCTATATCCTTTTTGCCATCAATGGTACTTTCATCTATAAGAGGTAGGAGACAATCAATCCCGCAAGGTCGAGATCCATGATTTAAAAAAAAAAAATTTTAGTCACCTTTTGCCTAGGGAAAAGTGATGTATTCTGGAGGATAACTATTACAGAGCTTTTCCTTTTTGTTGGTCTAAGAAAATTTTATAGAACTTTTCCTCCTTACTGGCCTAGGGAAACATTTCCTCCTTGTTAACATAGGAAAGTTTTTCCTCTTTCTTAACTTCAGGAAAAATGAGTAATTTCATAAAAATATTATTAAGGAGTTTTTCTACTTTCTTGGAGGAAAGTGACATTTTCTCAACTTGGCTTGCTCTTGTAGCCTTGACTTTTATTTGCCTCAATTTTTTCTTAACCTTCGTGTGCCTTATTAGGCATTGGCCTTTTCTTGGCTTAGTCTATTGTTGTGGCCTTGGCTTTTGTTTGCCTTGATCGTCTTTTAGCCGTTGTTTTACTTTAGCCTTTTTTTTGCTTTATTGGGTATTGACTTTTTTCTTGGCTGGTTTGCTCTTGTGGCATTCGCTTTTGTTTGCCTCAATTTTCCATTAGCCTTTGTTTGCCTTGTTGAGCATTGATTTTTTCTTGGCTTGGCTTGTTCACCTTGTTTTTTCTGTAAGTCTTTGTTTGCCTTGTTAAGCACTAGCTTTTTCTTCGCATGGCTTGTTCTTGTGGCCTTTCTTTTGTTTGCCTTAGCTTTCCCTTAACCTTTATTTTTCTTTAGCATTTGTTTACCTTATTAAGCATTGACCTTTTCTTAGCTTTCTTTGAGCACCTTTAAAGTTCTGGATGGTTATTGCCTTGAAGATCACGGGTCAGCCAATTAATGCAGCTTCTGATTCTATATGTCTTTTATTCTCAATTTCGGTTTTAGTTTTGAAGGTAAGTTTTGCTTCCTCATGTCTTTTTTAATTCTGGAAAAATCCATTCTTAAATTTAGAAGTTGTGCATATTTGAAACCTGTGCAGGTTTCCTTTTATAGTTGTATTATTTTGATTATAATCATCTGGAAATTTTATTTGTGAAATATTTCCCTATGAAATACGGCTTGTCACAACCTTAGATATTATCATCTGGTAATATTACTTATGAAAGCTTTCCTTATGGAATATGGGTAACCTAAAGCTTTTGATATATTAAATATTCAAGGAGATTTTATTCACTCTTCAATCTAGTAACAATCAAGCTGTTGTTACTAATGTTTAAAGGTAGTAATCATGAACTTCTCCTCGCTATCAGTGTAGAAAAGACGAACAATTCTACGAAGGGATATTGTCAGGAATTTTTTCCTTCTTGTTAGTGAAGGAAAAGTAAACAATTTCAAATGAATGTTATGAGGGAATTTTTCCTTTTATTAATCTAGGGAAAATGATTTATTTTAAAGGATTGTTATTGTGGAACTTTTCATCCTTGTGGCCTAGGAAATTTTTTTTCTCTTTGTAGGTTTAGGGAAAAGTGAGCCACTCTGAAGGAATGTTATTAGGAGATTTTCCTCTTTGTTGACGACTAGGTAAGTGTTTCTTCCTTATTGGCATAAAAAGAAGTGAACTATTTTGAATGAATTTTTCCTTCTTATTAGCCTAGGAATGTTTATCTTCCTTCTTGGTATAAAGAAAATTGAACTGTTTAGGATAAGTATTATTAAGGAAAAATTTCTCTTTCTTACTAGCCTACAAAAGTGTTTCCTTCTAATTAGCTTAAGAAAAGTGAACGATTCTCTGAATGAATATTGTTATGGAACATTTTCCCCCTTATTAGTGTAAGGAAAAGGTGAATATTGTTAGGAAACTTTTCTTCTTTATTGGTCTAAGTTTTTCCTCTTTGTTGGCTTCGGAAAAATTTTTCCTCTTTATTGGCCTAAGGAAAAGTGAACTATATGAAATAACTTTTCTTTTTTGTTAGACTAACAAGTTTATCTTCCTTGTTGGCATAGGAAAAATTGAACTATTCAAGATGAATATTATTAAGGAAATTTTTCTCTTTCTTGGTAGCCTAAGGAAATCTTTTTTTCCTCCTCAGTAGGTTAAGAAAAGTGAACTATTCTCCAAATGAATATTGTTATGAAAATTTTTCTCTTTACTAGTTTAAGGAAAAAGTGAACTATTCTGGAAAAATATTATTATAAAACTTTTCCTCCTTATCAATTTAAAGAAAAAGTGAACTATTTTAAAAGAATGTTATTAGAGAATTTTTCCTCAACTATTCTTTAAATTAAAGTTTCAAGAGAATTCGTGCTGTCTTTGAATTGACAAAATCACTTTCACTAAACTATTACTCTAAGATTGAATACATGGCAGAAATATACTTTTCCCCTAACATAAGATGAAATATTAATTGTTCTTAGAAATTTTTCTTTAAACTGAAATTATAAGAGAAAATCTACTTTACCATTGACATAAGAAGGAATATTACTTGTTCTTAGAACTTTTTCCTTGAATTGAAGTTCTAGTAGGAAATCTGCTTAACCCTTGATGTAAAAGAGGATGTCAATTGTTCTTAAACTTTTCTCTTGAATTGAAATTTTAGCCTGAAATCTACTTTATCTTCAATATAAGAGAGAATATTTCTTGTTTATTGAACTTTTCCCTGGAATTGAGGTTTTAAGGGGAAATTTAATTTACCCTCGACATAAGAGGGGATATTACTTGTTCTTTAAACTTTCCTCTTGAATTGAGGTTCTAAGGAAAAATCTAATTTGCCCTCGGTATAAGAAGGGATGTTATTATTCTTAGAACTTTTCCTTTAAACTGAAGTTTTAGGGGAAATCTATTTATCCTTGATACAAGAAAGAATATTAATTGTTCTTAAAACTTTTCGTAGAACTTAGTGGGAAATTTGCTTAACCTTTGATATAAAAGTGGATGCTAATTGTTCTCAGACTTTTCCCTTGAGCTGAAGTTCTAAGAGGAAATCTACTTTATCCTCGACATAAGAGGGAATATTTCTTGTTCTTTGAACTTTTCTCTTTAATTGAGTTTATAAGGAAAAATCTAATTTACCCTCGACATAAAAATGGATGTTAATTGTTCTTAGAACATTTCCTTTAAACTAATGTTCTAAAGAGAAATCTATTTATTTATTCTCGACATAAGAATGAACATTTATTGTCTTTTGAACTTTTCCGCGTACCAAAGTTCTAACATGAAATGAGAGTTTTCCTTAGGCAATCTGATCAGTTTTAAAATGGATTTTGAGAATTTTTAGAAGCATATATGACGACGCATGATATGATCATGAGCGTTTATGAAATTATGATAAGTATGAATTCTTGTGAGATTAATAGATATGAATGTTTATGCATGCAAATGCTCATTAATTTATGTGTTTTTGAAACTGTAGAATAATTTTTACATTTTGTGACCAATAATTCGAGTACATGAGTTACACATTATCAATCGGATCAATATTTTCAAAAGTTGAAATAATTCATATTGTCGTAGTAGCTAAAATAAAATGTTCCTCATCCACAAAATATCAATCTAAATAAACATTTAGATTAGTCTGGAAATGTGATTGAAATTGACTTTAGCTTTTTCTCTAGGGGCCAATATCATAGATCATTTGTTGTAGAAGCCATCTGGAAATTCTTTCTGGAGATTCTATAAGATCTTTTGAATTTCCTTCTATAGGCGTTCTTATGACCTCCTTTGCTCATCACTATCAATTCCCTATGTACCTTTTTTAGTTTGTTTTGTGTATGTTTCAACAGTTCGTTTGGTGTGCTAATTTGCCTCTCTGCCTATTTTTAGTTTTTCTAGGGCTACTTTTTTTTATTGTTGTTCAAGGGCAGACAATTAAACCTTTAATTTTTAGTTTTTCTCTCCTCCATTTATTTAGAAGACTTGTACTAAGACATTTTCGGTTTGCACATTTCTTTCCTTAATAAGTGTCTTTAAGTTATCATGCGCTTGAGAAAGTTGCGGGGAATTAATTTTTGGTAAGCCTAGCCATTGGCTGTTATTTTTTCCCCTGCATTTAAGTCAATTTTCTCTTTATTATTCTCGTGCCTTGATTACTCTGAACAAAATTCATACATGGTGGAATTTTAGAGAGGGAACTTTAGTGTGGAAAATGTCGTGTAGTTGAACTTTTTTTGCCTCCTAGTTTTTATTGCTGGGGAAGAGTTGTGCCAACACACTAATGAGCCCTTTAAGATTTATTGTATATGAAAATGATTCAAGCTTAAAAAGTTTTTTTTTTCTTTATTTTTTAGAGGAAACAAATATTTTTGGTTCTTAAAAAGAAATAGATGCGTAAAGATAATCGTTAGTTGCATAATATGTAAAGAAAGTTAGATTAGTCTATATTGGCGTAATGCTTATTTGTTGATTCCTTATCAGGAGGTGAATGTTTAGGTTTTTCATAGCCTCACTCGTGTTAAGTTAAGTAGAGTCAGAAATGACATAACAAAATTGAAAATAAAATATGTTCACATGATTGTTAGATATAGGATCATGGTTGTTACATTATAACATAGAGTTATATTAATCCATGCCGTCTTAATGCCCTTCATATATTTCCTCTCATAAGGTGAATATAGGTTTTCTTTGTCTCACTCATGGGAAAATAAAAAGTACCAAGAACTCAACAAAATGGCAGAAATGTAAATAAGTCAACATAGCCTTTAGGGAATTAGTATAATTAAAAAGAAAATGAGGATAAAATAAAATACAAGATAAATTGGTCTTGGGTTTGGCTTGAGAAAATATTTTGACCCTTGTTGACCATCTTAATTACCTACTTTTTGGTCAAAGTCTTATGTTGACCAAATGAGCTTTTTATTTTCTTTGCTCGTTATTTCTAGCAAATGTAAAAATGGAGGTGCTACCTCCATTTTTTAACTTGGATTTTTGGCTTTATTGCCTTTTTAATCATGTTTGAGATTTGGATCTTACATATAAACCTATTTTTAATAAGCATATGTGAGTACTTACCTATTTTTACAACTATACATAACATGACTCCAAAGTGTTAATTATTTCTAAGTGTAAAAATGACTAGTTATAATATAACCTAGTGAGTATGGGGTCAATATGTAGGGAAAACATTTAATTTGTTAATTTCCTTTAAACCAATTAAGAATTAAAAATATAATTTAAATACACACTATTTAATTTAAGTGAAACTATGGAAATAAATTAGTTAGGGCTATAGATCCACTTTTAGTAGTAGATATAATTTAACAAATTCTTTTTATTAAAATTTATTGCCCAAAAGATTAACTAAATAAATTAACATTTTTTCTCATTAATTTTATTATGGATTAAGTAGTTAATGTGAAAAAATTCAATTTTTCTGGAAAAAGTCAAAATACGATTGTACCATACTTATACTAAATATTAAGAATTTATTATGGCAAACTCCTTTGTTTGTCTACAATAAATTAAAATTTCAAAATATAAAATATAGATAAAATCAAATAGAATAGAATAGAATTTATATAATTAAAAATAGAATTTGATTAAATCATATTTTTTCTACTAAGAGTTTCATCTTACCCTAACTATTATTATTTGGCTAAGTATAATTGAAGTAAAAATAATTGTTAAAATTAAATTACACATAATTAAAATCATCTTCTGCACTTCTTCGCTTTCTCTCTGATTCTGCTATTTCCTTTCTCCTCCTCAAGCCTTCTCCTTGCTATCCTTTTTCTTCTCCCTTTTTGAACTCCATCGCTACTCCTTTTATTGGCAACTAGCAATCACTTCCCCCCAGGGATGGCAATTTAACCCGAACCCAGCTCGGACCCAGACGAACCTGAAAAATTCGGGCTGGGTTCAACCCATATCGGATTCAATTAAATCTGGTATTCAGATTCAATATTATCAACCCGAATGTTTTTAGGTTCGAATACGGGTTTGGGTGAACCCAGATAACTTTATTTTAATATTAATTTTTAAATCATTTTAATATAAATAGACAAATTCCAAAAAAATCAACTCTAATGCCCTTATTCACAACCACGGCCGCCAAACCAAAGCCAAACATTTCCTCTCTCTCTTCAGCCCTCCTTTTCATCAAATCATCGTCGTTACTCGTCATCATTTCGCCACTTTCAATGTGTTAATGTTCATCGTCATCATTAGCCATTGTTCGTCCAGCTGTGTCACGGGTTTTGGCCGTCATTTGTCCACCTTCGCGAATTGGGATCTCGGTTTTAGCTACCCATACTTCTAACCCCAATTGTTTTACATCTACAAACCCAAATTTTATTGTGATTTGCTTTCAGATGTTCATATGCTATTTAGAAAAAAAAAAATTCAGCAGCCATTTATCCTCTCCCCTTTTTCTTGACCTAACCCCACAAAGCCCAATTTTCATCATCATTCATCACCAAATTTGTCATCGTCATTGTCAAGACATGATGATTATATTTGATAATTGAATTTGTGTGCTTTGTTATCTTGCGTTTTATTTCTAGTTATTTGATTTTGAATTATTTTCCATTATTGGTGTTAATAGATTAGAGATTATCAAGGAATTCACTGAAGAAAGAGATGGAAAATTGCATCTCTTTAGCAATCATCTAGGTTATAAACCCGGAATTCGGAAACCCAAATTTTTTCGGGTTTAACCCAGGCAAGACCCAAAAGAAAAATAGTCGGGTTTACATTCGGGCCTGATATTAAAAATTATCACTAGTGTCTGGAACCAGGAAGGCTAAACCTACACCCGAACCAGAATTTTATCATCCCTACTTCCTCCTCTTTTATAACAATAATTGATAAAGTCAAATGGCAATTATTTTTTCATTATTTTATAACAATAATTGATAGTCAAATGGCAATCGTCTGCCACTAGACTATCAATTGACAAAGTCGCTCTACTTTTTTTATTTTTTATTTCAATGCAATCCATTTTCTTTGTCTTCTGCTTTTGGCTCTAATTTCCTCTTTATTCTGGTGCTATATCTACAATATAAAATTAAGATAAAATTAACACATTACAGTTTAATTAAACATAAAATTATATTAAGGGAATACTAAGATAATTTATCAGTTTTAAGTGCATTAATCAACAATGTAAGTGAAAAATAATACTTTTAACTTTTATTAAATGTACGCTTTCTAGCGTGATTAACACCCCCTAATCGTTTATTACTAGTCCCTAGCAATTTAAGCGATAATATTTAGTAAATTTCAAACTCAAATTGAAATCTTTTTTTTCTGCGGCAATTGTGTTTACTTCTTTAATCAAATTAATGACAACAATCAAATAAAAGTATAAGCATTATCTCCAACCCTAAAAAAAATTAGTCCCACATCAACCATTCATGCAAATTAGTCAAGAAAACTCATGCAAAATGACATATCAAAGCCATATTGTTCTAGCTACTTTTAGAATGACATATCAAACCCTAAAATCTCACGAGTAAGAGTGAGAATGGTAAATTGAGAAAAATTAATAGAAAAATAATATTGCACTATCACACCAACATAAAAGAATGATGTCCACAACTTAGAAATAATATAATCTCAAGTCAAACGAATTACTAGTCAAACCAATAATATTATTTGTACTCATTTTTATGCATCACCTTATCTTTTAGTCCATATTACTAGCTTCTACGTCAAACTATAATTTTCTAAAATCAAGAATGACTTTTACTAAGACATAACTTAAGCTAAAAACATAGTTAATAAAAAAGGAAAAATAGGAAAAACAAAATATATATTTAAAAAATGGAGATCTTTTGGAGATTGTAAGGTGCTTTTTTTTAATCTTTTTTATTTTTATATTATTTTATTATTTTTTCATTGGTATTGCACTATTTTTCATGAAATATATAATCATCCTCACTTTTTCAAATGTAATTGGGTGATGGAAAACATAAAACATAAGACAATACTCAAGATTAGAGAGGGATATGATGATAAGTTACTAAAGAAAAAAGTTTTAGGACACTTCACCTCCAAACCTATTGTAGACATTGTCCCTAATGTTTTATAATTTAAAGATATGCATGCAAAAAGGAAAAAAAAAACATAATAAAAGAAAAAATTGAAGCACTTGAACTAGTTGCAGAAGCTTAAAAGAATATGATAAAGAAGAAGAAAATGTTAGAAAATAATTGTTTTTAATAACTAAACTCTAAGACTAAGAAGATGCGTTTCTAGGGTCATTATATGCCATATTCAACAATCTTCACCCAAATTTATCCAAAGTTAGTGTTTACAATAAAAATTAGTGAAAACATCACAAAGACTAAAACATTCCACAACTATCAACTATTCACTCCTCGAACCTAAGCGAGACATTGTCCTCAATGTCTTAAAAAAAAAGTAAAGTTTAGAAGACATTACCTGACCACTGCTAAAAAATATTTACAAGGGCTACTGATACCATCATTAGTCAACTAATCTAATGTCAATGCCATGGAATCTGTCTCTGTTTTGTAAACTTCTAAAAGATCAAGTAACTCATTAGCAGTAATGACACAAATAAAAAGGTTTTTGAAATACTAGATATGCAACCCAAGAGGTGGGGTGAATTGAGATTTTAAAACTTAAGCTAAGCAAACCACACACAAATAAAAAGGTTTTTGCAATACTAGGTATGCAACCCAAGAGGTGGGGTGAATTGAGATTTTAAAACTTAAGCTAAGCAAACCACACAACAATTCAACCTATTGTCTTAATGAAATCGAAAATAATAAATTTAATAAGCACAATAATGAAATAGTAAGGAAAAAAAGAGCAAACACAAAGATTTTTATGTGGTTCGGCAATCTCTGCCTACGTCCACGCCTCGAAGCTCACTGGGCTTGAAAATTTCACTAAGCGAGCCTCCAAGACTTGAACAACTCTTACAATTGACTTCCAAGGTGTCAATAGACCTTTACAACAAGAGATTATCCTCAATCTCTTAACCCAACTATATCCCAACACTTACAATCACTCAAAAATAAATATTACAAATGAATTTTCTCTCACACAGTGTATATGATTACAAATGAATACTCAAAGTGTGAATAAATGAAACAAGAACAAGTTAAGGCTCAATGAAGGTTGTATTCTTAATAACACACTCAATAATCACTCTTGGATCACTTGATATTTGAATTTGATTGAGTCATTTTATAGTTGGAGCTTAAAACTAGTTGTTATTGACTTTTTTAGAGAAATCGAATTACCGTTAACTGCAATCGGTTAACTCTTTTGCCTAGTCCAAATGACCTTTGGGCTGAATTTCAAATAATCGGTTAACCGTTTTAAATTATCAGTTAGCCGTTAATTTCAAGAAACCTGCAAAACAAATTTGGCTTGACCTTTTTTGCTAAACGGTTCATGGTTAAGATGTAATTCCTTTCTGAAAATTATCAGTTAGTCGTTTGCTGTTATTAGTTTTCCGTTTATTTCAAAAAACCTACAAAACAATTTGTGCTTATCTGTTTTTGCTAAACGGTTCAAGGTTAAAATCAACACCTCTCTGGATATTATCGGTTAACCATGTTTAGTTAACGGTTCACCGTTATTTTCCAGAATCAACATTTTTTACAAATTTTCGTAAAGAATGGTTTTTTCATTAAACATAACTAGAAATATTATATGGCTTTTAAGAATTTATCTATTAACGAATCCAACATTTTTAATCAAAATCATATAAAGTTTGTTATCATCAAAATCAATTTTATAGACATATACATATTAACAGTTTTTTGACGAGAATGGAATGAAATTATTCTTAATTGCATGGTTAGAAAAATGTTATCAAGCCATCATAAAAGTTATTAACATTTAAAAAACCCATGAGTTTTTTATGAATGTGCAAATAGACCTAAGATGCAAATGTAATTAGCACTTCTAAAGTTGTAAGATCTCCTTGCAAGAAAACGAAAGTGTAAGCATGGTTTAACATCTCATATATTATTTTTTACATACTTAAGAGGACTAACTCTTCTTCAATTAGTAGGTCGAGTAGGAATCCCAAAGGTTTTAAGGCTTTTGGAATGATGCCTAGCACTTGGCTTCTTATAATAAAAATAGCTTCTAAAATAGGCTTGATAACTGTTGAGTGTTAGAAAATGTACATTTATAAAGGACAAAATCATCATTTTACATTTCAAGTCTTACTAACACCCTTACTTTTATGTATTTAAGCTTCTTGTGATTTAATTATGTGTGTTTTATTTTAATTAAGTATTTTATGTATTTTAGGGGTATCATGGTCATTTCACAATGAACGAGAAATCAGACGGCAAAACGGACATCACTTTTGAACTCAGGACAGTCGAAAACCTTAAAAGGAGCATAAAAGGAAAAATGTCAATGTTCACATGTACGATACCATTCACATGTACGATACTGTCCATGTTACTGTCCATGATACTGTTCACGACATTGTTCACACATACGGAACGATGACGTGGTATTGACCGATGATGTGGCATTGACTGATGAGATGTCACGTTCTATTGGACAAAGTTTATATACACTGTTGATCGGTGACGTGGCGGCATGTTAGTGGACCAAACATCGCGCGTACGGTACATGCATATACACAGGATTATTTTCAACCAAACCGTGTCACTGTTCAAGTCGGTTGACTATTCAAACCGCGTGGTCAAACTGTGTCACTGTTCAAACCGCGTGGTCAAACCGCGTACTGTTGACTGATAACGTGGCACAATCCTGAGCGTCCAAACTGTTTTTAATCTGATGGCCATGATTTACTTAATGTATCTATAAAAAGGGGGCCTTCCCCCCTAATTTGATATCTCTGAATCCATTTTTGGGCTCCATTTTCTGTAATTCCTTCTCCATCTTGTATTTTCTACGTATTTTAATAAATTTCCATTTTGCCCTTAGTTCAATTATGAGTAGCTAATTTTCTTTCAAGCTTGGGTTGAAGGTGAAGTCTCAACATGTGTTATGGGCTTTATTTGGTAAATTTATTTTCTCTTCCCCTCTAGTTTTTGTGGATGTTTTGACTTCTCGTCGACAAATAATAATAATCTTGTCTAGATACCGCCCTGGTTTTACCAGCTCCCTAGTACAAGGTAATTATTATTTGGTACGATGAGCCCTTAGCACCATATTGATTAGAGTATGGTTCATGAGGTGTGGATTCCCCCCTCATGATTTAATTGGCATTAATAAGGAATATTTAGCCCATGGTGCATGTTGATACGGTTCCAGATACCCAAGTACGTCATTTCAATAGATTTCTCTTCAATTTATTCTCTTCATTTTAATTCCAATTTTAGGATAATCTAAGTCACTTTCACCATAAATCCAACCACCCTCATACAAAATTAATTCTACATACAATTAAAATCCACCTCCTCGTGGGATCGACACTCGTCACCATTAATCTATTCTACAATAGATTCGTGCACTTGCGAGTTCAATAAAATTTGCACAACAATAACCATCGATCACCTCCTCCATGTACGAGGTATAGTTTTGTCTCTGCTACGACATGAGTAACATCTATGGCTGCCTGAACGAACCTCTTGTATTTCCCATAGCAAATCCAGAAAGGACACAAACATTCTTGGATTATTTATCTGAAGTTGTTGCCATTGGAACAATCTTTAAAAATAATTTATGAGTATTTGAAAAAGAAGCTCGTGTTTAAAGATCTTCATGACAAGCATAATCATACACATATGCATGTGGAGTGGTGTGTTTATCAAATGATGTGTGAAGAAAATCCAGAAAGGACACAAACATTCTTGGATTATTTATCTGAAGTTGTTGCCATTAGAACAATCTTTAAAAATAATTTATGAGTATTTGAAAAAGAAGCTCGTATTTAAAGATCTTCATGACAAGATCAATCATACACATATGCATGTGGAGTGGTGTGTTTATCAAATGATGCGTGAAGCTTTGGCTCATAATTTAAAAGCAAACAGAAAAGTAAATAGTAAAAATAAAACGCAAACAGTAATTAGATATAAAATCACATCTTTAAAAGAAATAATGCAAAAGATAAAAGAATATTAAAATAAAAGGATATCTATTAGTTGTGATTGCGGCTTATATTTATCTCTAATTTTACGTCTAATAACAGTTTGAATGCCCTTTATGGGTCAAAGATAGGCTTCCAATCCAGTTTTCTTATAAACTAGTAAATAAGGTCTTTTAAAGTCAGATTTTCAAGACTAAATTGTGCATTCATTTTTTGGGAATAGCTTTCATAAATTATGAATCTCACATTGCTCATTTCCATTTGGATGCATCTCAAGAGATCGAAAGATATCATCTAATGATTCTTCAATCAGGGCATCTTTAACAAATTTAATTTTATCTTTATGATTTTCATAAACCATTCCTAAAGTTTTATAATGTGGTCGATTGCAATCAAGTCATATACAATTAAGACATTTAAAGCCGAGTCAATTAACTCTCATTCTTTTAACAAATGTGCTTTTACCAAAACCAGGCATGTAAAAAACAAATGGATCAGAAAACGCATCTGCCAATTAGACATTTACTTTAATTAACCAATGAATGTCAGAAGAAATGTCATTGATCATTAACAAATGCAATTATTCACAACGAACTTTATAAATCTTCTTAAGGGCATTTTGAGGGTAAGAAAGAAAATAGTTAGGCAATTTACATTGTATTTCCTCCATGCTTAATTTTAGGGTTTCAGTTATTGTGCAAAACTGAAGAATGAAGATATTGACTCAGAAAGTCATAAAGTACCTTTACCCACCATTTATATGAGAAAATGAATTAAAACACACCAAATAAACAAATCAATTTTGCAAAATCAAGTCAAATGTGAAGGGGAACAAATAGTAAAATGAAAACACAGAATGTAAAAAAATGGATATAATCAAATACTTAACTGAGTTGTTTTTCAGTTAACCTTTGTCTTTTTATTCCGTTAACCTCAAGTTCCAAGTGGAAATCATATATACCACGTTCTATTTACCTGAGTTGTTTTTCTAGATCCTCAATATAGGATGCTAACGTTAGCGGTCATAAATCTCAAATATGATGTGATTTACAAAATTTTATCAAGCCTCTTAGATGAAATTTCACGCAGAGTAGTTTTCCAAGATGTTTGAAGAGGATCTTTCTTATTCAGGTACTCATGATATATATTAAGATGATAAAATGAAATAAAATTGTTAAACAAACACACTTAAGCAAGAAACTTCATAATGCATATCATCAAGACATAGATAGAAACAATCAAATAGTTCAAATGATAATGTAACAGTAAAAAAAAATCACCTATTAAAAATAAACAAAACTAAATCAAGATTTGGTGGGTCACTCTAATTTATTTCGGTGCCCTCTTAACGTGATTGGTATTCTAGATATGGTTTTAATATTTGACCATTAACTTGGAATGTAACACATTTTATTGGATTCTCAATTTTTATTACTCGATATGGATATATATTTTTTATAACAAGTGAGCCACTCCACTTTAACTTTAATTTTCCTAGAAACAAATGAACACAAAAATTATAGAGCAACACCTTTTTACTAATCTCAAATGTTTTCTAAAATATTCTTTTATCATGAAAAGTTTTGGTTCTTACCTTAATAATCCTTTAATGCTCATATGCACCATTCTTTAATTTATAAAGTTCATTCAATTGCAATTTACGCACATTAGCAGCATCATTAAGCTATGAATTAAAAAAGCTTTAATAACCAAGTTGATTTATACTCAAGTTTAACTGATAAGTGGCAAGGTCTACCATAAATCAGCCGATGGGGTGACATTCTTAAAGTCGTCTTAAACATAGTGTCATAGGCCCAAAGTACATCAGTCAGTCGAAGATACCATCTTTTCTAAAATTTGTTGTCTCCCTATTTGTTAATTCAACTTGACCATTTACTTAAGAATGATATGGGGTAGTAATTTTATCTGTAATTCTATATTTCTTTATTAAGACCCGAATGACTTATTAATCACTAATAATGGGTCGAAGGATTCCAAATCTACTCAAAAAAATTTCTTTTAAAAAATGGATCACAATTTTGTGATCGCTGTACCGATGAAGAATCGCTTCAATACATTTTGAAACATAATCAATAACAACCAAATATATACAAATCTAAATGATGATGGAAATGGGCATTAAAATCAATCCCCTAACAATTAAGTATTTCAATGACAATGAGGTGGTTTGAAGGCATCATTTTGCACTTTGAGATGGACCTTAACATTTGACAAATCTTATAAATTTTACAAAATGCATGTGAATCTTAAAATAGTGTAGAGTAATATAATCCACACTACAAAATTTTACAGTCTTTTTCTTTTAAGAAAAATGGCCACAACATGCTTCAGAATATTGAACAACACTACTTACGTCGTCATTCAATATACATCTTTGAAAAAATTGATATGAACAATACTTAAACATGTATGGATCACCCCAATAAATAATTTTCACCTTTATTAAGAATTTCTTCTTATCCTGCGAGTTTCAATCAAATGGCATTCCACCTTAAGTAAGATAATTAAAAATGTTAGGATACCAAGGCATATTGGTTATGGAAAAAAAAATTCATTAGGGAAAAAATCATTTATGGTTGTTGAATCAATTAAAGACTCATTCATAAGTTTTGAAAGATGGTTTACAACAACATTTTTGGCACCATTTTTTGTCCTTGATTGTCAGGTTGATTTCTTGGAGTAGCGAAATCCATCATATTAATCTTGGCTTGGCATCCTGTTTAGAGATTAAATGTCTAGCAATAACATAATCAGAATAAACAATAGTGAATGAGCTAATGAAATACGAACGAAATTTATCTAATGCAAATATTATGACATGTACTTATTTTTCGATGGTAGTGTAATTCATTTGGGCACTATTCAAAATTCTAATTACGTAATAAATGACAAAGGGCTTACTTTCTTTTCTTTGTCCTAGAGCAACTCCAACTACATAATCACTAGTATTACACATTAACTTAAAAGATAAAGACCAATCAAGGGGTTGCATTATAAGGGCTGAAGTTAAAATATTAATTATCTTTTCAAAGGCTTTCTGACAATCTTCTGTCTATTCATCTTTTATCAGGAGGTTACAAAGTAGTCTAGGTATGGCACTAAGTCTTTTATAAACCTCATAAAAAGAAATAGATATCCCTAACTATCTTTAGTGAGGATAAATTTGAGATGACTTCAAATTTAGCTTTATTAATTTTAATTCAATTAGAAGACATTACATGGCCCAAGATAATTTCAGAAATCGTCATGAACTAACATTTATCCCAATTTAAAACAAGTCCTTTTTCTTTACACCTTTCCAAAAATCATCCATAAAAACATCCAAACAATTTTTAACCATGTTGTAAAAATACTTAGCATGTATCTTTAAAATATTGTAGGAGCATTACAAGGCATTCTTTTAAATGCAAATGTTCCAAATGGGCATGTAAATTTAGTTTTTTCTTGGTCTTCTATAGTTATAGAAATTAGATAATAGCCTCAGTAGCCATCAAGGAAGCAATGGTAGGGTACATGCTACTCTTTCAAGAATTTTGTCTAAAAATAAGAAGGAAAATGATATTTTCTGGTGGCATCATTTAATTTTCTATAATCAATGCACATGCATCAACTAGACAGGATTCATGTTAGGATTGGTTCACCTTTTTCATTTTTCACAATAACTAGTCCAGATTTCTTTAGTACTATTTGTGTTAGACTTATTCATTTACTATCAGAAATAGGATAAATAATTCTTACATTTAATAGTTTAAAGACTTCATTTTTTATCACTTCTTTCATAGAAGGGCTTAGTCTTCTTTATAGTTGATGGGTTATTTAGGCATTTTCCTTTAGGTGATTTTATGTATGCAAATTAAAAGATTAATGTCCTTAATGTTTTTTAAGGTCCAACCAATTATAGTCTTATGCCTTTTTATAACAACCAATAAGTTACCTTTTTGGTCGCTTGTGAGTTGGGAAGAAATTACCACTGGATAGGTTTGTTGATCTTTTAGATATGCATACTTTAATTCTTTTGGTAAGGCCTTCAATTTAAGCTTTAGTGCTTATTCTTCCTTTGTCTTTTCGAGTTGTATCACGTCTTCGAATTTCAATTAGTCATTGTCATCTTTAGATACCTATGTAGAATCAAATATAGAGCATATGTTAGCACTATCACATTTTAATATTTAACTTGATTTAAAAGAACCGGCAAAATAAAGTTGCAAATAGTTTGTAGAGTTCTTGAATATACTCCTCAATGATTGGTTCAATTTCCTCATTTTTACTATCATCATTTTCTTTATCGCAAGGTTGTTTACACATTTTAAACCATTGAGTTCTAATATCATATTGTCGAAAGATAACTTCATCACTCTATTCCTGCAATTAATAAAGCGTTAGAGGTACTAGAAATGGACGACCTAATATGATAGGAATTTGCTTAAATTCATCAGCAATTGGTTCAGTTTTAAAAACAATAAAATTCACAGGAGATATGAATTTATTGACATGGACTAATGCATCTCTAATTATATTTTTCGACACCATAATCGACCTATCGACAATAAAAGAGTAGTAGAGGTTGGCTTTAACTCATCAAGATTGAGTTGGCGATATACTAAGCATGGAAGCAAATTGACACTAATACTTAGATCAAGCATGTTCAATCTTATTGTCCCCAATAATACAGAAAATAGTTGGACAACTAGGATCTTTGTATTTTAAGGCATTATTGATTGAGAGAATGGAACTTATCTGTTTTGTTACAAAAGCATTTTTTTTGCACCTTATGTTTCTTTTTTTACAGTGCACAGGTCGTTTTTGAAATTTAGTATAAGATCATACCTATTTAATGAGGTCTAGCGAATAAATGTTGACCTTTACCTATTTGAAGACTTCATAAATTTCTGGACTGTGATTTGATTTCTTTGAATTGATCAGTGCTTGAGGGAATGGAGGCATAGGAGGAGAGTTGGTTATTTCATCACAAGTTAAAGGTTCATTGGACTTTTTCTTACTATCTGAAATTGACTCTTACTAATTTCACGAAGATCAAGAATGTATTTTTCGATAACTTTATCAGCATGAAGGGTCATAACCGATTTAACTTAACTCATGTTTTAGTTTCCTATACTATTCATTTAAATAGTGTTGTTGACTCTTGGGATTTGGTTTAGGTTGAGAAGGAAACTAATTTTTTCCATGAATGGCAAGGGCTGATGTAAGTTTGGAGATGGTATTTCTCAAATTGGTCAATGTTTCCATGGTTTAGTTATTGATGGACTCTTATTCTTCAATGAATGAATGTAATGTATCTTCAAGGATTTCTCTAACTAAACTGTGAGTGGTTTCTCCAACTGAAGTTGTAGGTTTGTGAGTGTAGATTAGGATTTAGCCTTTTGAAATTGTCTACAACATTTGCTATTCATGCAAATGTTCCTTTAGAGCTGGCAAGGTCGGACAGTCCTGCATAAAATGATTAGTGGAACTACAAATATGACATGAAATATCTTGAACAAATTTAACATGATCACTCATTTTTGACTCTAATGCTTCGAATTTTTTAGTTAAGGATGCAAATATGGCTTGAAGGTCATGATCTTTCTTAAGGTTATACATGCCTCCACTAGATGGAGATGGCCAAGGTTTACTCGATGACCTATAAAAACCAATAGTATCCTACTGTTGTGCAGTTTCAACTAATTAGTCAAGATAATGTAATAAGAAAATAACCGCTTTAAACTTAAAAATTGTTGTTTTACAACTTTTGTCTCTAAACTCACCATTATACATCATTTCAACAACCTGTCTGCTTTAGGATATTAGTGCCTCGTGGAAATATGACACTGATCTCCATGCTTCAAAATTATGGTGTAGGCCAATATTAAGTAATTCCTTATACCTATCCCAACACAGGTAAAGAGTCTATTCTGACTTTGAAATGAAAGTGGTGATTTGTCTTTTGAAAGAATTTGTTCTATAAGGAAGAAATTTTTTTCAAAGATTGTGCTTATATGTTATTTCAAATTCTTATTGATGCAGATATAAGGTTTTGTAGCTCAGTTTTAACTTTATCTTTTAAAGAAAAAGGAAAAAGCTTTAATCAAATTATATTCATACTACAATTTTAGTTTGTGTATGTATTAGAAACTTCCTTAAAATCTCTTAAATGCAAGTATGGATTCTCAAACTTTAAATCATGAAATGTTGGTAAAAGTTGGATAATATTTTGGTTTGAACTTGAATCGAGATGCTTTTAAAAGAAATATTATACACAAAAGTGCTCTAGTTCTAGTTGGATTCATGTAGTCTCTTAAAGTTCTTGGTTGATTCTTATCATATACATTTTGTTGAGAATGGTTGTGTCATGATCAATTTGAGGATTAAATTGGTCCAAAAAGAAATTGTTTCCTTGATTTATCTGAGGATTAAATTGGTCCAAAAGATTTTCTTTTTGGATCTCTCCGATGATTGGTGATGGTGATTTAGATTTACGAATTAACCTATCACTTGAAGTTCAAAACCAATGTCTCACGCAATGTTGCTGATGTGTACGTGTGAATTTAGAATGAAAATTACACAAATTAAAAAATAAAAACAAACTGAAAGTAAATAAATGAGTAATATAAATGTACAAAATAAAAAACGAAATAAAAATAAACAAACTGAAAGTTAATTAGGTAAAATTAAAATAACTAAAAAAGTGGTTAAATCACCAAGATAAACAAAGTAGTTAAACATAAAAAATAACTAATAAATAAAATATTAACAATTTAAACAGTATTATAGAACTAGCCATATAAACAATTAATTAAACTAAACATATTAACCTAATAGTGAAATATTAAAAAATTAAATAACAATATAGGCAGTTGAAGCGGCCATATAAATTAACAAACTAAAATGCCAAAAAAAGAAAAATTGCAAAGAAAAATAAAAAATGAAAATTAAATTATAGAAATTTAAAGAAGATAGAAAGAAAAGGAATATTTTCCTTAAGTTGTGGACTCATTTCTTTTTTTTTTAATTTGAAAAATTACCAACCAATTAAGTGATTAATTCAAATTATCAGGCCTTGTTGTAATTTTTAAAGTCCAAGTCAATGTTCATTATGTCTACAAAGTCCAAAAGTCAAAATTCATTTAGTCCTCAAGTCCAAAACTCCAAAAGATAAGTCATAATCCAAATATCCAAGTTTGAGTTCAGTTTAGGGACTAATTTATAAGAGCTTTTAGGTCAAAATGAAATTTTTCACAAGTTTTATAAGTAATACTAAAATTTCAAGAAAAAGGGGCTTTAACTGAAATTTTATGAAATAAAATAAAATAAAATTATGAAATCTAAACGAGTGAATGATGAAGGGAGAAATAAAAAGAAAAAATAATAAATAAAATATATTTTTTTTCCAACAGCAGCGTGAAAAACTTGACATAACTCGAAATTATTGATTACTCTCAAATATAAGAGTGTCTAATTATAATATAACCTAGTGAATCTGAGGTTGATTCACATGGAAAGATTTAATTTGTTAATTTCCTTTAAACTATCTAAGAAACTAAAAGTATAATTTAAATACATGCTATTTAATTTAAGTGAAACTATGGAAATAAATTAGTTAGGGCTATGGATCTACTCTTGGCAGTAGATATGATTTAATAGATTCTTTTTATCAAAATTTATTGTGCAAAAGATTAATTAAATAAATTAATACTATTTTCCCATTAATTTTATTATAGATTAAGTACTTAATGTGCCAAAATTTAATTTGTCAACAAAATGTCAAAATACCATTTTACCGTAATTTATACTAAGATATTAAGAATTTATTATACTAAACTATCTTGTTTGTTTACAATAAATTAAAAGTTTAAAATATAAAATATGGATAAAATCAAATAGAAAATAATATAATTTGTATAATTAAAAATAAAATTTGATTAAATCATATTTGTTTATTAAGAGTTTCACCTTACTGTAACTATTATTATTTAGCTAAGTATAATTGAAATAAAAATAATTGTTAAAATTAAATTACATATAATTAAAATTAAAATAGCTAAGATTGAAAATAAAACTAAATTTAGTTTTGAATTAAATTTCAAAGTTTTGAAATAAATTACAAGAAATTAATTACAAAAGAAAAGAGAAGAAATTTGGAGACTAAGTCTTCCATTTCTCACCCCTCTTTTGCATTTCTTCCCCTCCTCTCTGATTCTGCTCTTTCTTCTCTCCTCCTCAGGTTCTCTCTTTGCTATCCTTTTTCTTCTCCCCTTTTGCACTCCTTCTCTACTCCTTATATAGGCAGCTAGCAATCACTTCCTCCTTTTTTCCTATTATTATTTATTAGCCAAGTGGCAACCGCTTGCCACTTGACTATCAATTGACAAAGTGGCTCCACCTATTTTATTTGTTTATTTCAATGTAATCCATCTTCTTTGTCTTCCGCTTTCAGTTTTGATTTTCTCTTTATTTTTAAATATATCTACAATATAACTTATAATATAATTTTAAGATAAAATTAACATTAATTTAACATAAAATTATATTAGGGGAGCATTAATATAATTTATAAGTTATAAGTGCATTAATGAACACCGTAAGTGAAAAAATGATAATTTAAATTCTTTATTAAATATACACTTTCTAGTGTTAATCAATACAGAGCCAAATCTAATTTAAAAAATGATGATAAAGTAATGGTTGTATAGGTTTTCTTGACAGAAAAAATTTACAGCAAGTTCCCCACAGATGACACCAATAAAGGTGCTAGATTTTTACTTTCATATGTATTTGTAGTTTATGGAGAATTTGTCACAATCGCTAGCTTCAAATCCAATAAGGTGAGTAATTGAAAATGACATTCCATCACCAAGTTAGTATTTGATCAAAATCAAAGAAAGAAGAAAGATGGAGAAAATGAGTTTCTCTCTTTAAGTATAAAAAGTGATTTTTGGATGCCAAAGTCCCCTTTTTCACATAGATGACACTTTTTATAAATGATGGGTGATATGAATTTAGGGGTTTGGTGTGAGTCTTCTTCTTAAAGACATATGCCACTCGTAATTTCTATACATGTGAAGGTTATTTTGATCGTAGGGAATGATTCTGCATGTGTGTATTTCTCTGTCATTGTGACTTTTGGGTGTGATTTCTCTAAACTAACAGATTGTGGAACTAATTCCTTTTCTTGTCATTTCATGAGATTCGGGAGAATTTTATCTTGAGTGTTATTTCCCCTGGAATGATTCTTTTATCTAGAGGAGTGGACAGGTGGGTTTTATTCCCCCCTTTCCCCCCAAAATGATTCTTTTATACAGAAGAGTGGACACTTGGCGTAACATGGTGCTTTTGAAATATGGCATCTATAGGCCCATAAAAGTTAATTTAAAGAGTTGATATAGGTGGCTAATATGTGTTCAGGTGTAGCTTCGATGTACTCGAGGGATAACTCAAGTGGTTTCATAGAATACTTTGTATAATAGGAGTAGCTCATAAAAGCTCGTACGTGAAACACAATCTCGACATTAAATTGAAAATATACAACATTAAATTGAAAATATAACAAGATAAACATAAATATTAAGAACACATAACATTTATTTGGTTCGACCTTTAGCCTATGTCCACAGCTATGTCCACAGGAATAAGCCATCATCAATCCACTATATAAACGAGAGGCTATATATGATTTTACAATATCTAAGATGAATAACACAAGGTAGATAGCTATATAGAGATATTTTGTCATGACCCAACCTAGACCTGGCAAGATATTGTCCGCTTTAGACCTTAACAAGGCCCGCACGGTTTTGTTCCTGAGGCGCTCATACACCCTAAAACGCGTCTTGCCAATTAAGGTGTGGATCACCCCTTATAAACACAGCATCTCTCATATGCTTTGTCGATGTGGGATTCGCCTAAGGTGTTACATACACCCCCCTTAGGGACTCAGCGTCCTCGCTGAGGTTTGCCCCACCATCGCTCAAGAGGACACGTGAAGCTCTGATAACATAATGTCATAATCCAACCCAAACCTGGCAAGATATTGTCCGTTTTGGGCCTTAATAAGGCCCGTACGGTTTTGTTCCTAGGGCTCCCATACACCCCAAAACGCATCTTACCAATTAAGGTGTGGATCACCCCTTATAAACCCAGCATCTCTCCCGTGCTTTGCCGATATGGGATTTATCCAGTGTGTTACATATTTGGTGTTGGTGGAGATGAAGATGGTGAATTAAGATATGGAGAGTGATAATATGGTAGAGAAAATGATGAAAGTAAAGAATAGAAATAGTCTCCTAGAAATTGAGAGGTGGTTGATGATCTAAAATTGGGAGGAAATAAAAGAAGAGAAGAGTAGCACCCCCAATTTGGGTGAATAAGACATTTACATAGTGGAGACTATTTGTAAGGAGAGTGCATAAAAAATAGAGCTAGTTGTCATCCTTAAGTTAAAAGGAGAGGATGTTTTTAAGGCTATGTCTCATATTTAGGGAAAAAATAAGAATATTCCTTTTGTACTAGATTTATTCTTTCATATCTTAAAACGTTAAACTTTGGCCATTAATATTCTTGTAATAAATTCTTTCAAATGACATCTTTATATTGCTTAGTGCTCTAAGTACTTTGCCAATTTTACCCGTGTAATTGTTCACGTGTCATTCATTTTTTAGTTCAAGAATATCACTCGAAATTTATTCTCAAACAATATTTATTAAAATGATTGTTGGTCTGTGGATTAGATTGGGCTGGATTAGAAAATTCCAACCTACTAATATTGTTAGTTGAACTTCATATAACTTGTTATGTTAAGTATTTTTTTTTTTTAACCTAACCCTACCCGCCCAAATTGTGCAAGGTTGCATAGGTTACTATATATATATATACTTATAAGATTGCACAAAGCACATTATAATTTTAACTGGTAATAATATGAAGAATCTCAATAGTTAAGTCTCAATTTAAATCTCGACTGTTATGTGTCATTCATATATTAGATAGTGAATTTCATAATTTGTAAAATTAATATTCTATTATCCAGTAATAGAATGTTATATCAATTGGCACTTAAGTTAGACTCAAATGGTAGGATTCTTAGTATTATTTTTGAACTAGAGATGATAGAATTTCCCACTAAGGCTCCGTTTGGTACAGCTTATTAAATAGAGCTTATAACAGTAGAGCTTATAGCACTAGAGCTTATACCAATAGAGCTTTTGGACAAAAAGTCATTGGGTGTTTGGTTGTCAATAAAAAAAGTACTTTTGAACCATTAAATTGTGTGATATTTTTTATATTAGATATTTTTAGAAAAGTTCTATAACCTCTACTCCCAAAAGCTCAAATTTTGGGCTTTTGCTAGTAGAGGTAAATTAGCTTATTTAAGCTAAAAAAACTCTACTAAAAAAAAATCAAACACCATAAAAAATTTTAAAAAGTGCTTATACGATTAAATAAGCACTTATGGCTCTTAAATAAGCCATACCAAACAGGCACTAAGTCGAGGCCCACGTGGGTTTGTCTTGCTCAGGCTGGGCTTATTCCATATGTTTTGACATCAATAGAAACTCATGGAAGACAAAGAGCACACGCACACGCACACGCACACGCACACCCACATGCACATTCCTCAAAATATGGACATTTTCTGTTGGAGTAGAGCTTTTAAAACCCATTAAAATCCTTATTAACACCTTTAAATTATTATTTCCTAAAATACCCCTATTTTAGTTTATAAAATGCAAACCCAAAAAATATTTCTTTTTAAGTTTTTATTGAAAAAAGTACATACAAATCCTAAAATCTTAAATTATTTTATTCTTATCATATAATTTCTATCTCAATAACTTCAAACTCTTTATTTTTCTTAGAAAAATATTGACTAACATTTAAAATATAAAAATATAAATTATGAAATATGGTGGATGTACAAGTTTTTTAAAAGAATAATCTATTTAATTGTTTAATTGAATTCTATTCAAAATTAAAAAATAAGTTATTTATCTTTGGTTATTTAAGAAATTTCAATTAAAAAATAATTCTATACGATTGAAATTTTGAGCGTTGTCCGTAAGCCATCCCTTTCTGATGGTGGTAACTTCGAGATGGGTGTTCTGTATATAGAGAAAGGTAAACACAATTAGCCCAAACTGATGCAGTCCATTTCATTTGAGTGTTTAAGTGGAACCTACAGTTTATACTTGTAATCTTCTTGTAGTAGCTGTAAAATTTAGGAATCGAGGAAATTATTCTTACAATTACTTATATATACATGACATTTCTCAAAGTTATCACCAAACTAGCTACTCTAAGTAAAATGAAAATATGCGTATAGACTAACCACAGAAAAGCCGCAAAAATACGGAATAATCTAATTTGCCTAACTGGGCATGTTTCCTACACTTTGATATCTAAACTTAAAGAACAATTAATTGAATTCATATACCATAAGCATAAGCATACTGTAGTGTAGTGATGATGTTAAGCACCTGGCAAACAATGTCATCATCTGTCTACAACCGTAAAATCTGGTTCATTTGGCTTTTGCAACGATGAAAGTATGTCGAATTCAGTTCCACACCGCTTGCTTCCTCCTCTTCTAGTGCTTGCCGCAAGTTTTGCAGCATATGAAGTAAACTGGCCTGAGCCCATTGATGGAGAAGATGATTCTTTTTGGTCGGTTGCTTGGTCAGACATTGAGATCATATCCTCTCTTTTCTTCAGCTCAGCTGCTTCCTTCCTTCTTTTATAACGAAACCAAGCTGCTTGTATAAAGCATGCGGCCCACGTTCTCCACTGAGGTGAGTGACATCTAAAAACATGCCTGAGTTGTTTGCAGTGCAGCTTTCGGTATTGTGATGCAACAAACTTCAAGTCCTCATCTACGAAAGCAAATGCCTCAACTTCGGTGATGGCCTTAACTGTGCGTGTGGATGAGGGGAGGATGACGCTTGGGCGAGGATCAAGAGCCCAGGTCAGGAGCTCTTCACCACAGAAGTCACCTGGACCAATGCGGCATGAATTGAAGAATCCTGTGCGGCCACCACCGGTTGTGTAAGAATCTAAGTGGCCTCTGACAATAAAAAGCATCTCATTGACAGGATCTTCCTCCCGAACTGGGCAGGTGCCTGGTGTACACAAACGAGGCTTCAGTCTTTCACATACTGCAACTAGCATCCTATCATCCATCAAATCAAAGAGTGGTACCTGTTTCCACATTTATGACAATAAGTTGCTGATTAGATGATGATGAATTAATTAGTTTCTGGAGTCTGTGTTCCTTAATTGATAATATAACAATAATCATTCTTACTTGTCGAACTAGATCAAGGCAGAGGTGGCGTTTGATGTCTCTTCGAAGATCCGTGGGGAGGCCATCTAGTATCGATTCCTCATCAACTCCTCGAGTTGCAACCCATCTATACTGATCATACTTTCGCACACTCTGCTTTAATCCATGCGGGAGCTGCCTGTGATGCATCCATTTTTCTGTATCTGTCCTCCTAATCCTCCACTCTTCAAGTCGTACAGTAGTAGATTGCAGATATGTCTGTTGATTGCAGAAAAGGTGCAAAAGACAGATTTTACTAAACAGAAACTGCATATGTGTTATTATATATAGAATTTCACTCTTTGAGGGAGTGTTATTTAATGGCTAAACTTACTTGCATGTTCCCAATGAGCAGTCCAAAAAGTGTTAATCCAAGAATGGCGATGGCGATGGCAAAATTTATCTCCCATACAAAAGTGCTTGTGAAAAGATTCTGTCCGAGAGAGCTGCAAAATGTTACAGAAATTGGTTAATATGCAACCATATATGTGACTACATGATAACTTAAATTTAATGAGAGCGGCAAAGGAATCAAGAGAATTAACGGGCCTTCAAGTAACAAGACTAAAAACAGACTTCACCTTAGATTTCTCAAGCCCCACCAAAGACAGTAAAAGTACTTGTCCAAGAACCTAGAAGCGGTCACTCCCAAAATCACAGCATCAGCAAAAATGCCAAACTGATAATAGTTGCTTTTTGGATCACATAGGCTTGAAATATTGCTCATTTGAAACAAATTAACTCTAGATGAATCTTTCACAAGATGGCAGTCAAAAAATCCAATGTTGCACTCAAGATGATGGGATCTACAAACTTTCCTCCAACACTCTTCTTGCCGCTCTACTGATAAGAGGTACCAACAGGCTCCTAAAACCTATCAAAAGAGTGGCAATTAAACGACTAGAACCAACAAACAGAGTAACTTAATAAGTTGCTAATCATTGTATTTATGTTGAAGGGAACCCAAGGAACCGATATTTAGAAGTACAGTTTCTTTCACATAAATGATTTACAATCATAAGACTCATAACTTACATGGCTGGCTAACATGTAGAGCATCAGATTGTAAGCCGCCCCGGCCCATGACGTTTCCAACAGAACCCCAGAGGCCTTGATAATTTGATAAGAAAGAGGAAATGTAAGGTATAGCCTCAGGAGATACTGAAATATGATGATCAAGCGGATAACATTTTTTGTGCTGACCATCGATGAACCCTTTAAATAAGGGATTACAGCCCAAAGCAACAGCTGAAATATGTCAAAACAAATTCAATTAGTTCAAAGAAAATCTTAAAGATGCCTCTAAATGCTGTATTATAACTGAACGAAAAATCGACTGCAAATACAGTATCATGTGAGCAAACCAAAACAAGAGTAAACAAAAAATGGCATTGTCTATGGACAACATCAAGTCCTCATGAAGCATTTCATTTCCCTTTCATCAGTGAGGCCTAATGCTCCATTTGGTTGCAAAGAAACATTAAAATTAATGACCTAGACACAGAATAAGCATTTGGAACTAATGTACTAGTTACGGAACTTCTGGTCCACACTCAAACCTAAAGACAGATATTATACGGAAAGTGCTGCACAAAAGCAGTCATAACAGTGAGTTGCATACCTGTGGAATGGGTTGGGCAGCCATTATATCGAGCCAAAAATCTTTCCGAAGGTACCTTGACGAAATTTTCGATGGGTCTATGACCAGATCGCCTCTCCCCAATACCCGAGAGGATGGAGCAACAAAAGCTGTCCGAAATCTGATAAAAATTCTAACAAAGTAAAATGCATCGGCTAATGATCGAATGACAGTGAGAATGATTTCAAGGGGTACAGAAACATTAATGCAGGCATTTTTCTTAGCCTCCGGCAAGTAAAAGAATAGAGGGTCAACAAAAAGAGAAACCAAGCACGCTACTAAGAAAATTTTGTTCCATCTGTTAATGATGGGTCCTCTAGGATCCAATATCACCTTCTCCACAAGCTCATAATCCTCAGAGAAGACTCTTGAAAGTCCCCTTTTATGGAAGGTCTTGCCCTTTGCATCATTCCCAAACTTATTTGAGCAGAGCTCACGCTCTGATACTGCAAAAAATTTATTGGTAAACTTTGAAATATAACCCCTTTTGGGCGATGTGTATTTGGTCATCTCAGGATCCTCTTGAAATCTGAAATTCATGTAACATCAATTCAGTGAAGCATTCAGCCAAGAATTAAGAATCAAACAAAATTTGGCCGCGTGCCTTTTTCTCATTAGACCACCTTTTTTAGCAAGAACAAAAGAGTAACAAGTAGCAAAATCGCATAGACAGTTTTCTAATTGCAGATTCATGAAACAAGTTAAAGCATAAAGGGATACTTAGACAGACCTTATGAATTTGTGTCTAGCATCAGCCATGGCGCGAGACGATAAAAAATTATTTCAACTTCAATCAATGGATATGATCTTGGCATTAAAAAATTTACAGGGCATTTATTCAATGAAACAGTGGATTCAAACCACATAATTAAATAACTTTTTCGTACACAATTTGTTGAAAATCACGGGTAAATGAAGAAATAACAACTTTTGAAGAAGCTTAAAGCACAGCCACATTTTCTAGGTAGTAAGTTCAAGTTAAAACTGTGAACTTTGCAACAGCTAATGAGTTCTGCAAATAGTCTATTTCTTAGACAAATTTGTCAGAAAATTCAAATAAACTCGTGACAGAAAATTTATGATATAAAGAGAACTTACAATCACAGCTTGCTAAAATCTTTCCCTTTATTTTTGCTGCTCTGCTTGTACTTTATGACAGGTACTGACCTCATGAAACTTATAAAACTGTATTGAGGAAATACTTCAAAAACTAAACAGAACAAGGAATATGGGATCAAACATTCAAACAAAGACAAAATTTGATGAAAGAACCTTCTTAATTTTGTTTCATTTTATCTAAAGTATTCCATTTTGAGTCATCAATGATCAACCAGTCATCACAATGTCAGAATTGAAGTAAATACGTTAATGTCCAAGTCAAAAATTAAAGCGAAAATTGTAAGACAAAAGTCAGAATATTTAGGTAATTGGTAATATCTATAAATTCCCAGAAATCTATGGGAAATTTGATGAAAGAACCTTCTTAATTTTCCAAGATGAGGACAAAGATAGGGGTCAACCCAGCTTGAGTATTGAGACATCAAGTAGGTAAATGTAGAGCTGCACGGGACTGGGTGGGATTTGTTGAATTTGATCATATTCTGAATCTCGTTACCAATAATAAATTGGGATAAAAATGTGTCTTGATCCCAACTCAATTGGGGATCCCAAACTGTCTCGGATGACATTTGTTTTTTATCATACACTGCAGATTCTATCATAAACAACATGTCATACTATTATAATCGATATGTCATAATCATATAACCAACATTTCAGACTCTTATGATCAACATTTCATGCTATTATAAGCGACATGCCATATATATTTTATTATTAAAACATGTCATACACATTACCGATATAACATGTCATATATTTCTAAAAATCCAGATTTTGTTGCATTCTAGATCCCAATTGGTATTTTCAAATGTCTCGAACATCGTTTCGAACAATGAATTAGGACAAATTTTAATTTTAAATCCCAACCCAAATCTTGCACCGAATCCCACTCCAAACGGACTGATTCCCAATTCTCAATCGGAATTCGAAAAATTCTACCAATGTTAAATGTTACTTACTATTTAGTTGATATAATTTAAGCCTACTAACCCGTTAGTTCTTGTATTATTAAAAAAAAAAAACTTAAAAACCTTTGTTGGATTTCCGTTATAGTATATTTAATTATCATCTTTTTTTTACCAATTACATGTTAGATTTGTTTAAATTTTAAGTTATATCAAATAACATTACTATTTTACCTTTAAAAAAATAAAATTTTAAAGAATACATAAGTTAACTGAATAATCACCCCCAAAATAGTTTAGGACAAACTGAGTATCTCCTCAACACCGAAGTCTAATAACATATTAACACGGGGGAGGGGATTTGCTTTTGTGGCTTCCAGTTTAGCTGCTTTATGAGCATTTATTGCCTAATCAAGAAATCAAATTTAGGCGACAGAAAATTGTCTATCTACAGCATGTCTTGGTTGCAATTGAAGTCTTAACATGAAAAGCTTATTTGCATTTTGAATATCTTACCGAAAGTAATGGTCTTTTGACTTTTTTCCATTTTACTTTGTTTAAAGGAAAGTTATTTCTGCATCATTTTTATTTTTTTATATACATAGTTTAACATGCTTTTTTTATTTTTTTTATTTTTAAGTTTGTATCAATAAATCACTTTAATAATAAAAATAACTATTTTATCCCTCAATAAATTAAAAAATCATTTTCCTCTACAAAATTTTGAAAAATAAAAAATTATAATTATAAGAATATCTTAAATTGAATAAAATAAATAAATCTCAAATCCAATATGTTAATTTCTTGTAATTATAATTTCATTTAAAAATTATCATGTTAATTTTTTGAAATTATAATTTCATTTAATTTATATAAGGAAGTTTCTTTATATTGATATAGGGAAGTTTACAACAATTATAGGGAGCTTTGCTCTTCATGTTAATTTGTGTAAACTTTCCTATACTTAATTCAATTACAAAAATTAAATGAGATTATAATTACAAGATGTAAATTTTTATAATTATAATTTTATTTAAAAAGTATCATCTTAAATTTTGAGATTTATTTGTTTTATTAAATTTAGAGGCATTATTGTAATTAAAATTTTTTTATTTTTCATAATTTCATAAAATAAAATAATTTTTTAATTCATTTAGGACTAAAATGATTATTTTTAGTGTCAAAGTGACTAATTGATATAAGTTTAGAAATAAAAAATGGTGCAAATTTTGTGGTGGTTAAATATACATATAACCAAAATAAAGATAATATAGAGATAATTATTTCTTACTCAAAATTCTACGTTACATATCATAAATTGAGAGTTGAGAGTAAAATTTCAAAAGATGTTCATTTTTCAATAGAGTTAGGAAGATTGATATGTGTGTGTGTGTTTGTTTAGGGCTAGAATTGAAAGCCCCTCTCTTTTAACAAGAATTTTTTATATAAAATTTCATAATTATTCCCATAATTAAGATTACTGTTGATATGAATTTCTTTTCTAAAGAAAAAGAATTAAAAGCTGAGCACGACCAAATGCATATTAATAACTCTTTCGATTCTATTTGCCAATTTTTATTATCCCCTCCTTATCTCTCTCCAAATTATCTAATCTTCTTAAAAAATATAAACATATTCACCAACAATAAATAGAAAACAAGAAAGGGACAATGTTGTATCACGAACGAATAAATCTTATATCAATAATTTTTTTTCTTATACTAAATTGTAGCCATAAAAATGTTATTGTGTATAAGCAGATCTATAAGGAAATTAAAAATATATGTAAGTATGCATACATTTCCAATACATCTTACAATATACCACACATTTACCATACATCTTACTATAACTCAAAAAATCTACTCTCATTAACAACTATAGAAAAATCCATCCATCATTTGTAGTTTTTAGAAGAAAATAGAGTTTATGAGAACTCAAGCCCTCAATACACAGCATGTGAATGATACACATACATACATAGAGAGAGAGAGAGAGAGAGAGAGACTATTTTGAGTACACTTCACTTTTAGGTTTGCCGCAATGCTAGTATTAGAAACTTGTTAATAGGAAATAAAATCCTCTCTTAATATGAACTTTACTGAATTTTTAAAAATCTTCTACCATGTATTTTTTATTGATAGTGTATAAATAAGATTTAATTAACTTTTTTTATATTTTTTATTTATTAACAACTAATCAATAATTAAATTATTTACTCCAGACATAATCAGATCAATAGAAAATTCTAATTCTAATTCTAATTCTATTAACAGACCCCATCAAGAATGATCGAGAATATACACTTAAAAATAATTTTTTCTTAAAAAAAAATTCTCCTATAAACTCATTGAGATCGTATTCCCTCCTTCATTCAAATGGATTTTAAAGACTCAAAAAGTTGATTACTGATGATAATCATTAAGCCTAGGAAACTTCAGTCCGTAAAACTAGAGACACCAGACGCAGCTTTCACTCCTTTTTTAAGCATGACTAATAAGAGAGTCCCAACTAAGGCACTTTGTACCCCGCAGCCTCAACCTAATCGAAAAGTCGACAATCAACAAAATCTAACCATCCGATCATACCCAATACTCTTTTTTAAGTACCAGGTCGCATCCCTAATTACAAGATGAAATTTCTTGTATTTTTCTGGGCTGTCAACGAATGACGTGCAATTGAGATTTTGAAGTCTTCTAGCTGGCATTTTTAAGATCCTAGCAAAACATGTGGACAAGCCAAATAATGCACATTTCATATGTAAAATCAAGTCAAATTTCAGGCCTACATATTCGTTTCTTGTCTCAATTATAGTTTTCAGAACATGGATGAAAACTTAGTGACAGACAACTCAAGCTACCCTTCATCTGTCAAGCGTCACAGAGATGGAATTATCAAAATGCCAGATGCAAGGATCCTGTTCTGAAAACCTTCGAACAAAAGTCAAACCAATGCAGCTCCAAAATTTCCGCGGCTCATGATGATAGTTAGAAATTATAACAAGGCAACATGCATTTCGCATATGCAAAAACAAATAATCCTGAATCTGTCTTTGAAGCCGATGATTTGATAGCACTGATAAGCAGCCTTATAACAACACAAATAACTAACGATAAAATCAAAACAACTGAAAACTAGTTTCTGCCACAGCTCAAAATTGACGCCTTGATGGCCTTGCTTCAGCCACTGAGACTCGAATTGCTCTACCGGCCAAATCCTGCACAAAACAAATTTTAGCATAAACATCTCTAGTAGACTATTAGGTCCTCAAAAGAGAAGAGAATTGAACAGAATATTTGTAAAACTACATAAATGAAGGCATAAAAACAAAATCCTCTAGTATTGGATCTCGATTCAGCATGCATAAGATAGAGTTGATTGAAGAAATGACATGAGCAACGAACGTATAACATGCCTAGCAGAAGCAGATTGTGAGATCAACATTTTTCTCAATTTTAACAATATCCAATCATATAACTAATTGAAAATATGATTCAACAAGTCAGTCAACTATAACATAGAAGATCTTAGAAAGATGATATAGCCACATGATTCTTTTTGTATGAAGCGAATATCAATGCTTTATGTGCTGAAGATTATCTAAAACCATTATACACACCAAATTACAAAGCATCAATTTCAAAAGCATGATTATCTCCAAAATAAATGTAGAAACTCCAGTCACAAATATAAAGCTGAAGGTCCAGTTAATAATGACGCAAACAAAAGTGACACATTTGAAAATAAAAATGCATACAACATTGAGGACGAAAAGGCAAATAATGAACTTACTACACCATTCAAGGAATCAATTGCATTGTCAACCTCTTCAGCAGAACTGTAAGTCACAAACCCGAAACCCCGCGATCTACCACTCTCCCTGTCATATACCACTTTGGCTTCCAAAACCTTCCCTTGCTCGCGAAACAAAGTCTCAAGAGCTAAATCATCAACACCCCATGAAAGGTTACCAACATAAACACGGTTGCCACCACTAGAAGGCGCACCAGCACCACCTCCTCTGGGCCCTCTGGGAGAGAATTCTTCCCTCCTAGGAGGAGGAGGTCCAGAGTTCACCCTCAGGGGTCGGCCCTCGAGTTCCTGAAATTTGAACAAGACTCATGCTTAGGCATAACAATCACATTGCTAATAGATATGAAATCACCCTGTCAGAAGTAAAGTTTTCGTGAAATCAAGCATCAATAAGAGTGAAAATTTAAATAGGAAAAAGCACGGCACAAGGTAAGTTCGAAAGTGGATTTTGATAAATTCTAAACCAATCCACTTTCAAATGTCAATAATCCATTCAATCATTTCTTTCATCTCTGAAAAGCAGTAAGCCATTCACACATTAAAAAACTGATTTTTTTTTTTTAGGCGAGAGTTTATTGCTTACATAGCCATTGAACTGCTGAGCAGCTGCTTCAACTTCCTCAACACTTGACATGGTCACAAAACCAAATCCTCTGCTTCTCCCAGTGACCTTGTCATATATTACCTGCCACAAATAATAAACCTCGTCGAATCAAATTCTTTCAAAATTCTAATCACTAACAAATACTTAATTTGAAAACATTTTCTCAATAAACAAACAAGCAAACAAACAGAAAAAGCTAAATCTTTCTACAAGGCTATCAACAGGCTCACGAAAAAGGTACCTCAACCATCTCAACATTTCCAGCGGTTTCAAACAAGCCAGCAAGCTGAGCACTGTCAACGCTAAAAGGAAGGTTACCCACAAAAAGTTTCAAGTCGGGGGAGAAATTCGAACCGTCTTCATCGCTCAAAAGGTCCTCTTCCTGGTCAAACTCGGACGAAACGGCTACGTTTCTGACGAAACGAGAGGGGGAAGAGGGCAAGGGTTGAAAAGAATGGATGAAAGAAGAGGATATCGAGATGGGCTTCGCGAGAAGTTTGTGAGAAGAGGAGGAAGATAAGAGAGAAAATGAAGTGGGTTTTGAGTTGTAGAAGGCTAGGGTTTTGGGACTGAGAGATGGGAGCACCAGCGAAGAAGCTGACGTCGTAGACATGGCTGCTGGCTCAAGGGTTTTTGAGTTTCTTTGAAAGCTTTGAAAGTGAAGAAGATAAAGTTTTGTGTGTGCTCCCAGAAGAGGCTCAGTAGAGATGGATAGATATGGAACTTGTCAAGTGATGAGATATTTTTTAGGTTTATCCAAAAGTCTAAAATATCCTCCATGAATAAAACAAAGTATAATCTCATTTACTTGAATTCTTTTCACATTTTTTTTATTTAATTTAATTCATTAGCCAGTGGGGCTGATCCCCAAGCTTTCGGCCCACTCTTTTCTCCTCCTAAATGTATTAAAATGAGTTATTTTTTCTTGCATTAATTTGTGTGTAGCGTTAATTTTTGTTTGTTAATTTATGAATGAAATTATTATTTTTTAAAAATTTTAAAAAATTTGTGAACAATTTATAAAAGTTAATTTTAAATTGTATTATAAGCTATATGATAATTTATAAGAGTTAAAGTTTGGGTTTGCTTGTATATATCAATAGTATTGTAACTATCGAAAAAGAAAAACATTTTACAATAACAAAGCCAAATGAGCGATGATAAGATGCCGACTTTAATGTTCGATTATTAAAAAAACCATTGTTTGTTTTCTTTTTTCCTCTCTCTAAATAAATGCTGTTAAAAATCTGAGTCTGTCAATTAGTGTGGATATTGTGAATATTTAAACAATTATATTAAAATATTTAGAGGATAAAAGGGGAATTTAAGGGTACAAATAATTGGTTAAAATATCTGCTGTGGTGCTGCTCACGGAAGTCGATCTGCAGCAGAAGCAAGTTGCACAAAATGTAAAACCAACTTGGAGGCTTGGAGCGGTGGACCAAAAGATTGGGGGAGATCAGGGCCGTCCAATTTGAAAGGACATTCAAGTAGGCACGTTGAGGCAAAGCGAGGCCACTTGAAAATCAAAAGTCAAAACAAAAATGGGCGATAAGATGCGGACTGGCAAAGGAGATATAATGACCAAAAATGGTGGAACTGGAAGATATTTTCGCTGGCAAATGGGTAACGGCGAAAAAAAAAAAAAAAAATCTTTGTGGTAGAGAATGTGAGCTACATATGTGCTATATGCTAGCTTTGTCACAAACATCATCGTGCCCTTCTTCACTTTACTCTGCATTCTTTAACTTCTACTCTGCATAGTACCAATTGATCTTTGGACGAGTAGTAGTAGCCCATGCTTCAAGTCTCCATATTATAATTTAAACACTTAATGTAAGACAGTCTTTTCTTTTTTAAATATAAATTGAGTAAACGTCGAATTGGTAGTATGCAGAGTAGGAGTTAAAGAAAACACACGTATTAGATAAACTAATATAAAGAAAACCAAATTGACATACCGATCGGTGGCTTACTAGGCCAATCAACCATGAAATGCATATAGTATATTACAAAATTCAGCAATGAAAGAATGAGGAAAAAAATAAAAATAAAAATGCGGAACCAGGGAAGAGACAAGTTACAAGCTCTAGAGCAAGTAAAAGATGAACTCCAATCCAGCAAAAATGATGGCAGCTACTCAGGAAAAGACAATGTTTATCTATAATTCTCAAGCCTATAAATAATGCAGCTGAAATGAACTTGTCAACAGCAAGCAATGACTATAATGAGGTAAATAATTTGAAAAAAAAAAATGAGAGTTTATATTGAAAATTAAGATTTTGCTGGTACATTTTGATTTGATTGAATCCATCCCCATCAGCTGATCATGCAATGAACTTTAGAACTTGTGACATTCCACTAAAATGAATTTGCAAATTATTCTGCAAAAGGTAGTAGTATTCTTCAAAATGGGTCTGAAACTAAAAACAAATAAAGCATCAAGTCTCAACTTGAAACTACATTTGGGGAAAATAAACAAAAAAAAAGAAAAAAGAAACATTAGCTGGCAACAGCACTTTGTTTCTTCTCTTTTTGGCTCCCGCGGGACATCTCCCCTCTAATCATTCTGGAGAGTATATCTGCTTGCTTCGTGTTCCCTTCTTGATTAAGGCCAGCAATCAACTTGTCACTGCTCTTCCAATCAGTGACCCCTCCTTTCTCCATTATTTTACATAATATTGAATAGGCATTGAGGGTCTTCCCAGCTGCCAAGAGAGCATCCAACACCTTCTCATAGCTTGCCAAGTCTATGATGCAGTCTCTTCCCAAACAGAAATCCAACAACTTAACAGCAGCAATAGTCTTCCCTTTCTCAGAGAGAACAGATAGAAGACTATCAAAATTGGGTACGCACCCACTTTGCATCATTAGATCAATACGTCCAAGGGCTTCCTCAACATGACCTCTCATGAGAAGAGCTTCCAAAATCTTGGCAACCAAATCCATGTTCTCCTTCACGCCCTTCTCCACCATGCTCTTCATAACTCTGCTTGCAGTCTGAACCCTCCCATCTTCAAACAGGCTCTCCATCACTGACCTAAATAGTGAGGAAGCTGGAGAATGTCCATCTTCAATCATACTATCTAAAGCAGTTTTAGCATCGGCTGGCTCACCTTTCCTCAAATAGCTCTCAATCAGACATATGTAAGCATCAGCATCTCTAGGCACTCCTCTCCGACCCATAATCTTAACAATTTCAAAAGCAGAGTCTGGATTCCCTTCTTTTGAATGGCCACGGATCAAATTATTGAAGGCAACAGGATCTAAAACACCCTTTTTCATTAATTGCCTAAAAAAGATTTCAGCTTTTCCTGTCTGACCATTGTGGCACAGATGCTGTATCATCAGGTTATAAGAACTAGCCTCCATATCCAAAGTACTCTGTGGCCTCAAAATAATCTCCTTCTCAACAAGCTTATCCAACAACTTAATTGCCCGATCATACATCTCAGCCTTGCAGAAGTTCTCAATTAAGATACCATAATGTCCAGCCTCTGTTGGAATGCTCAATCGAATCATTGCCTTAAGCACATCCGCAGCAGCATTTAAGTGCCCAGACTTACACTGAACATCCAAGAGCTTCATAAATACTGAATTATCCTTGGGAGGAATATACCTCTCTACCATCTCCCTCAAAACCTTCTGCGCTTCAACCATCTTTCCTGCATCACACAACCCCGGCAACAGAACAGTATAAGTAACTGCATTTGGCTTAACATCAAACGACTTCATTTCATCAAATATCCTAAGTGCATCATCAGCTCGCTCAACAGCAACATACCCTTTTATCATAGTAGTATAACTAATAACGGTAGGCTCAATATTCTTCTCCTTCATCTCCGCAAACAACTTCTCTGCCTCATCCATTTTCTTAAACCGATTATATCCATTAATCATGGTATTATATGTAACAACATCCAGGGAGATCCCCCTACTCTTCATATCCTCAAAAAACCTTATGGCAGTCTCAAGCTTCAAACTCAAAAAGAACCCCCAAAGCATAACATTATAAGTATGCCGAGTAGGCTCAATCCCTTCACTCAGCATCTTGTTAAAGTACCTCTTGGCCATCATATAGCGACCACGCCTAAGGATCAACTTAAACAAAGCATCATAAGATTTAATACTCCTCTCAACACCCAATTGCTTCATTATATCAAAAATTTTGACAGACTCTTGAACAATTCCCTTTTTACCGTAACTTTCAATCAAGACTTCAAACAAATCTTCATCCCATTGAACACCCTTTTTCGGCATATCCAACAAAATACACCTAGCATGATTTAACTTGCCAACACGGCCTAAGATTTCAATCATTTTCAAATGGGTTTCTCGGTCATGGTTAAACAACCCGGCACGCTCAACCCACCGGAAGAACTGGAGCGCATGCTCCGAATTCTTTGCTCCGTGAAGTACATTGTAAACAAGGTTGTGATCAAATTGGGGCACTAAAGCCCGAATCTTGTTCTGTAACCGGGTCGTCCATGCCCGCTCAGCCATCAGTTTACATATTGTATCCTCTAACTTTACTGGGGATCGGTGGTTACCTCTTGGGATCCTCTGCCTCTGGCTCGGTTCTTCATCTGCTTGAAACGGATCCGGGTTCGGAGCGGGGCTGTCTTGGGTCTGCTGCTGGTCATTGATTGAGCAGAAGAAATGGGGGAGAATGAGAGAATACGGAGCTTCGATTCTGGATATGATTGGATGAACCCTAGCCTTTAATTGGTGGGGTTTAGAGAGGGAGATCAAGGCCATTCCTTGAATTCGCAAAGTGGGTATTTGTGATTCTGAAATTTGAGGGTTTTTTATTTTTTGTTTATAAGAAGTTACATGCAAACAAAGACTAACAGAGACCCACACGAGAGGGAGGGAGAGAGAGTAAACAATTGCAGAGCTAGGGTTTAGTCATGGGAAAAGGAAAAACCCCATTCGTGCTTCAATTGTGTTGTACCATAGGGTACAAGTGCGTAGAATACACTAGGCTCTTTAATTTCAAAAATCCAATTTATGTTAATAACAAGTGAAAATTATGGTATAAAATCATAAAATTTGAATGAATCATGAATTTTATACGGAAATAATAAATATACCTCGAATTATTTAAAAAAAATTAGACGTGGATTTGAGAAATTAGAATATCAAGTCTCAATAGGACATCATATATGCATATACATACATACATACATACATACAGACATATACACACACATGCGTATATATATTGAACTTTTACTCAATTTATATACCACTCTGTTTTATGATTTGCTTTTTTGGCAAACGTAATCTTGATGCATGCTGTTTCTTTGAATAAATTGAAGAGTTGTAAACATGAATGTTAATCTAAATATGAACAATTAGCTATTTGTACAATTATCTTGTATGTATAGAACATATATCAGGATGATAATTTACCCTTAATTACCATTTATCTCAATATTTGAGATTTGGATTCAGATTTATCTACTCAGATTCGGTGACTCTGTTGTGTTGTGTATCTTACCAAACAATATGTTACTTTACTTTTATCAATTGAAATGTGCCCTTCACCTGCGAAAGCTGAGATGATTTCAATAGGCCAGACTTATAAATTAGACCTTACTCTATGGAGCCGTTTTTCTTTCGATTATTAGAAAATTGTAGTGACCAATTATTTGCTTTATTTTTATTAATTGTTGTTCTAACTACGCTCGAGTCTTTTTTTGTCTTTCTTCTACAGTACTTTTTTCTCTTAAAAAAATACAAGAATGAAAGTAGACTGAAGCCGCTATGGCTTGCTTTTAGTCACTCAGGAGTTGGGTGTTTTTTCATCTTTTCCATCTTTTGTCTATTCTTTTCTTAAACTTTCTTTTATTTCCATAATAGCTTTTGGATAAAGGCTTTCAAAAGTTGATTGAATTACAGTTCAGTCGGGTTGGTGGAAGTTTACTGTCGAAGTACTATATTCAAGGAGATATAGATACAAAGGAATTAATTAGAAAGTGTCAAACCATTTTTTTAAAAGAAGAATAGGAAGATACGGTAACACTAATGGGAAGAATGAAGAAAATGGGGGGGAAAATTGCTGCAAATTGCTTGGTGGGAAAGGTCATGCTTACAAGAGGAGTTAACAGGGAGGGTTTGAAGGCAGCAATGCAACAAGCATGGAGGACAGTTATATAAGTAAAGATTGAGAGTATGGGGGATAATGTGTTCTTGTTCAAATTCGCCACTGAAGGAGAAAATAAAAAAGTGTTTATAGGGGGTCCATGGAACTTTGACAGAGCTTTGCTGGTACTGGCTGAACTAATCAGCATAGGAGACATTAAAAAATAGTCCTTCACGCATACTTCTTTCTGGGTACCAATTCACAATATACCTATAATGTGTATGACGAGAGATCATCCAAAAATTGGGAGAAAAGATTGGCAAAAAGACGAAGCAGGTGAATGCATAGGTCAATTTGCCCGAGTTAGAATATCCATCAATATAACACAATTTTTGAAAAAGGTAGTGTTCTTACAACAAGAGGGGGGGAAATACCAACACCAGTCTTATGTGAAAGGTTACCTGATTTTTATTTCTGTTGTACATATATCGGTCATCAGTTTAGAGAGTGTTTAAAATACAAAGGACAAACAAAAGAGGAGCTACCATATGGAGTTTAGAAGAGAGCCATTGCACAAGTAGAAAAGGTGAAACTGAACCGAACTAGGGAGAAGTGAAATTGGGAACATTTTCAATCAAAAGCAGAAGATAAAGGAGTCAATACACCAAAGTCACCCAACAATGCCTAATAGGCCTGAACAGGTCATCCCAAAACAAAACGGGCAATGAGGTGGGAGACAGAGTTGGATCAATGAGTACAAATCGTGAGCTAGTAGCTAGTGATGATTCATTAATTCAGTGTACTGAAACGCCGAAAAATTCACAATCAGGTGTATCAATTGGATTGAATGTCCCTCATTGTGAGAGTTCCTCTCATTATATAGAAACTGTAAAGATTTACAAGGCTGATTTTCAGCTATTACATTAACCAAATCTAGGCTAATTTCTAATAATTAGATCTATCTAAACAAGGAAATTACAGATACTTCTAATTACAATATATATATAGCTATGATACATAATTTATGCATTGATATATGTTGTCATCCCCCCTCAAATTGATGTTGGTCGATCAAGAAGCATCAATTTACTCACAAGAAACTGATGACGATTTCGTGTCATAGCCTTGGTAAATACATCAGCTGTCTAGAGAGCTGTGGAAATATGAGGAAGAGAAATAATACGGGTGTCCAAAGCTTCGCGAATATAATGATAATCCACCTCAATATGCTTAGTGAAATACTAACTAGGCAACTCAAGAGGGGGGGTGAATTGAGATTTTAAAATTTAAGCTAAGCAAACCACACAACAATTTAATCTATTGCCTTAATCAAATTGAAAACAATAAATTCAATCATGCACAATATTAAAAGAGTAAGGGAAGAGAAAACAAACACAAGGATTTTTACGTGGTTCGGCAATCCCCGCCTACGTCCACGCCTCTAAGCTCACCCGCTTGAGGATTTCACTATCCAAGCCTCCCAAGACTTCAAGTTTTTACAATTGACTTCCAAAGTGTCAATGAACTTTTACAATCAAGAGATTATCTCCCCAATCTCTTCACCACAAGTGTTTATCACACTTGTACACTCACAATTTGATGAGAAATGAAAATTATAACAATGAAACTCTCTTTAAGAGTGGATATACAAATGATAGCTCAATGAAGATTTAATCTATGATGATTTTCGAATTTGAAGCTCAATATAAGTTGTGTGCACTTGTTTATGCTTGCAAAGATTGCTTGAAAATGAATTGGATTTGAGTTTATATAGTTTGAGTTCAAAAACCAGCCGTTATGCACATTTTGGTGATAACCGGCTTACCGTTTATGGAATCCGGTTAGCCGCTTTTATGTCACCGTTAAGGCAAAAATTTGAATTTCAGAATATCCGGCATACCGCTTTTCATATCCGGTTAGCCGCTTTTGAAATTCGGATAGCCGCTTTCATTCCAGTAACTTACTGCCCAAAATTCGGCTAGCAGTTTGTCACATCCGGTTAGCCGCTTGCTACAGTAACCGATACAGTGAACTATTTTCTAAAATTATAGTTTGATCCCAAAACTTTATATAATTGTATTATGGCCCAAAAAGTTATGAAACTTTACATATAGGTCCAATTTTAGAATTTCTAAGTAATACTTTGTTAATCCCAAAACTTTTTAAAATTATGATATAGCCCAAAATGCTATGAAACTTTTTAAATAAGTCATTCTCCAAAATTTCAAGCAATACTTGTTGATTTCAAAGTTTTCAAAACTCTTTCAATTAAATCATAAACTTGAAAAACAACCAATTTCATAAAATCATTTTTTCATTAAATATAAAACCTTTATAATGTAAAAATAATGATTTATTTAAAATGTATAAAAAATAATTTGTGCTTAAAAGATTAATAATTCTTAATCTTGTTTGTTATCATCAAAATCAACATTATGAAAACATATATGTTAACACTTAGTGCGCTCATGGAAAACCGAGTTTGCAGCAATATAAATAGCACTAGTGTTATTAGCATGGAGTGGAGTAGGATTAGATTGAGAGAAACCAAGATCGGCTAGAAGTCCATGAAGCCAAACAATCTCTGAACAAGCAGCAGACATAGCACGGTATTCAGATTCAGTTGAAGATTTAGAAACACTATCTTGCTTCTTACTATTCCAAGAAATCAAGGAATTCCCAAGAAACATGCACCAACCCATGACATATCGTCGAGTGTCCGGACATCCAGCCCAATCAGCGTCACTATAGACAACAAGATGAGGAGAAAAACCAGCGGAAAAGAACAATCCACGGCTAGGAGTCCCGCGAAGGTATCGAAGGATACGACGAACAACAGCTAAATGTAAATGACATGGATGTTGCATGAATTGACTTACTTACTAGACAACAAATGAATATCTGGCCTCGTAATAGTCAAATAATTCAAGCTTCCCACCAATTGTCGATAGATAATAAGATCATAAATGAGTTTACCTTCCTCACTACGATACTTTGTGTTGACTTCTAATGGAGTATCCACAGGAGAGGCATCATGAAGACCATCTAATTTAAGCAAATCTTGTGTGTATTTATGTTGATTCAAAGAAATCCCTGAAGAAATAAGTAAGAGGACCAAGATCCTTTATATGAAATGAGGCTTAAAGATGTTGTTGCAATTGAGCAATTAAGGCAGAATATGTCCCAGTAATAACAATATCATCAACATAAAATAGGAGAAGAACAATATTATTAGATGTCTTGAAAAAAAATAATGATGAGTCATATTGGCTTTACTTAAACGAGAATTGAAGCAAGGTGGATAAGAATTTATCAAACCAAGCCCGGGGAGCTTGCTTCAACCTATAGAGCGATCGCTTCAACTTACAGACATATAAAAAAGAGGAGGAAGGCAAGCCATGTGGTAGAACCATGTAAATCGCCCCTTTGAGATCACCATGAAGAAAAAGTTTTTAACATCCATTTGATGAAGTGGCCAGCCTTGTGAGGCAGCAATCGAAATAACCGTACGGACTGTAGTCATTTTCGCAACCAAAGCAAAAGTCTCTTTATAATTGACCCCATACTCTTGTTTGTTACCAAGGGCAACTAGTCGTGCCTTATAGCGCTCTAGAGTACCATCTGAACGAAGCTTGATTGAGTTGACCCATTTACAACCAATAGATTTAACATTAGTCGGACAATGAACAATATCCCATGTGTGATTGTCCTCAAGAGCTTGAAGTTCATAGCTTTACGCCAACAATCATATTTAGCAGCTTATGAATAACATAAAGGAATAGAAACACTGGTCAAAGTAGTATAAAGAGATATGTGAAATACATACCGATTAGGTGGTCGGATGATTATGGAAGAGCGGCGAACAGTAGTGTTTGAGGGCTGATTGTCCGTGGAAGAAACAGTTTGAACATGCTCAGGAGGCTGCAAAGTTGGAGGCTGTCGTGTATAAACAAATCTAGGCTTGAATCTCTCAATAGTAGTATTTACCTCATCAAAACTAGGAAGAACGAGTGACTCTGATGAAGACTCAACATGTGTAGAAAAGAAAAATTGATTTTCAAAGAAAATAACATAACGAGAAATACGAAATCTGTTAGAACATGGATCGTAGCAAACATAACCTTTGTGTGAAGCACTATAGCCCATAAAAACACATTTAACAAATTAAGCAGAAAGCTTATGACGCTCATGAGGTGGTAAATAAACAAAACAAACACAGCCAAAAGTATGCATGTCAAGATAGTTGGGATGCTTATGATAAAGACGATAATAAAGAGATTCAAAGTTCAAGACGCTTGAAGGCAAGCGATTAATTAAATAAATTGTTGTACTTAAGGCTTCAACCCAGAATTTAGATGGAACAAAAGATTCAAGTAATAAAGTTCGAACAACATCTAATAAATGACGGTCTTACATTCAGTAACACCATTTTGCTGAGGTGTATAAGGACAAGAGTGTTAGGAAACAATTCCCCTTTACTGAAGAAAATCATGAAATTCATGGGACATATATTCTCCACCAGAATATAATCTGAGCACTTTAATATTTGAAGAAAATTGAGTCTCAATATAGACTACAAATGTTTTGAAGATAGAAAATACCTCAGATTTAGAACGAAGAAAACAAATCCAAGTATACTTATTGTAATCATCAATGAATGTGACAAAGTATTTATAATTGGCATGAGATATAATAGGAGTAATGCCCCACACGTCACTATGAATTATATCAAAACAATTTTCTGCACGACTACCATGAGAAGGAAAAGAAATAGACTTGCTTTTACCTAATTTACAAGCAGAGCAATCAATAGAAAATTGAGAGGAAAATTTATCTTTATTTCCCAATAAACCTGAATTTATTAAATGAGATAGGACAACAGAATTAGGATGGCCTATACGTTTGTGCCATACTTCACTCTTTTGGTTTACAGTAATACTAGCCAAAGAAACGAAATTAGAAACAGAAAAGTGCAAAGGAAACAAGCGTCCAACTTTAAGCCCTTTTGCTAGTATCTTCCTCGACACCTGATCTTGCACAATACAACCATCATGGGAAAATTGAACATCACAGTTATTATCAACCAATTATCCTACTGAAATAAGATTAGTAGAAAGCTGAGGAGATACAAGAACATCTTTAATTGAAGAATTAATGTCCCCAATAGCATGAATAGGTAACTTACTACCATGAGCAATCTGAATGTTTCCATAATATTTTTGAACATTGCTAAGAGTGTCGTTGGAATTGGTCATATGATTGGATGCACCAGAATCAACAAGCCAAGAGAAAGATGGTAGAGTGTGTTTACCTTGAAGCCCTAAGGCTGAAAAGGCTGTAATAATCATCTGCTAAACCATTTCTAGAGTAAGAGCTGATTTATCAACAGTTGTTGAACCATCAACAGCCTGATTAGCTTGACAATTTTGGGGACGAGTAGGACATTCTTTGATAATATGCCCAGGCTTCTTACAATAGTTGCAAAAAAAATTTGCATAGTTAACAGCAATATGTTCGTATTCCTTGCAGTTAAAGCATTGAACTTGCCTCATGTCTCTCCCATTGCTTCTCCCATGAGCTGCAACATAAGCAATTACATTATCAATACATTTTATTTTGCTGGAAAATAGTTTGTGTTGCAAGACGTTGCTCTTCACGAAGAAATTCTTTAAAGCACACATCCAAATAAGGAGAATGATCACGATTCATCATATTGGAGCAGGCTGCCTCATGTTCAGGACATAGTTTCATCAAAAACTGGTCTCGCTTGCTATGTTCATGCACTTCTTGAACATTAGCCAGAGATTTAACTGGTACTTGGACATAAATCATGTCAAACATGAAATCTAGAGAAATAATCTTAAATGGAGAGATCACCCTGAGAGTACCTAGCAATCTCGTATTCTAACTGAAAACGTTTGGTTGTATTGTCCTGATTATAAATCTTTTTCAAATACTCCCACATGTCTTTAATTGTCTTATGTGGCTTCAGATTGGGAACGAGTGACTGATGAACTGATCTCATAATCCACGTCATGACTCTAGCATCTTTGACTTGCCACTGAACTAATTTAGGAGGGTCAGGAAAAGTTGGATCACTACCATCGATGTGACCCCAGAGTTCCTTTCCCATGACAAATAATCGAAACTGAAATTCCCAGGTAGAATAATTCTTACCAGTGAAACGCACACCAAAATTTACCATGTTGCTAGTTAACATGTTACCTGCAACTCACCAAATGCAACAAGAAGTAAAGCAAATTAACTAACCTAAGAGTTCATAAAAAAATACCAGAAATAACACTCAACAAGAATACCAGAAATCTACCCAAAACCAAGATCTTATACTCACAAAAAGATTTTCTAAAATTTTCAATTATGGCTCTGATACCATATCAATTGGATTAAATGTTCCTCATTGTGAGAGTTCCTCTCATTATATAGAAATTGTATAGATTTACAAGGCTGATTTTCAGCTATTACATCAACCAAATCTAAGCTAATTTCTAGGCTAATTTCTTGTAATTAGATCTATCTAAACAAGGAAATTATAGATACTTCTAATTACAATATATATACAGCCATGATACATAATTTATGCCTTGATATATGTTGTCAAGGTGGCAAGAGTATGGGTAGAGAAATCAATCAACAGCAGAATAGGCTAGCTGACAATGACAACTTCTCTATAAACGAAAACATACGAGCATGAAGTGAAAATTAGAGGGAAATTGAAATTGTAGAGGCCAATGCAAAAGCATCAGACAAAGGTTATGTAAAAACAGACGAGGAAGAAGTGGACAATGGGCCTAATAAATTTCAGAGAAGCCCAAAATAAGGAAATGGAAATTGCAAGCAAGAATTCAAAAAACGGAGAAAGGGAGCATAGGCCCAGCATCGAACTTTTGTGGCCCAGACCTAATAACAAAAAGAAAAAAATTGTTGAGCCCTTTTAAACAATTAAACGCTCGCAATCATTTTAGCCCCTCTCAAACAAAACACTAGTTAAAGTTAGTTGATGCAGAGTAAGTCAAAGTAGAAGATGCAGTAGTAAAGGTGGAAGACATATTAATGAGAGCTGGTAACCAGCTCCGCCAGCAGCCATGAGGGTCCTAAGCTGGAACGTTCGAGGTCTAGGGAAGCCTCGAACGCATCTAGCTATAAAGAAAATTCTCCACCTGCATCAGCCTCAACTTTTCTTTTGTTGTGAAATAAAGTTGATGGCTCAGCATGTTTTCACAACATGTAGAAATTTTAATTTTGAGAATCAATTTGTAGTTGATAAAAATGGAGTAGGAGGCGGTTTAACATTATTTTGAAACTTGGATGTTGAAGTCACCATAAAATCCTACAGTTTTTACCACATAGACGCAATTGTGCAAAACTAGAGTGGCAAGATGTGGACATGCATAAGGATTTATAGTCATGCAGAAGCAAGCCAGAAACATATGTTGATAAATTAGAAGTAATTGATTAGGATCTGTTTGTTAGAGATTTGGATAAAATCCTAAGATTTAGGGATGAGATAAGTTAGTTCCTAATTATAGGATTAATCTTATGTTTTTCCCTATTTAAGTTGTTTGTTTTCTCTATTTTTTAAGGAATTGAATAAGAGAATTTTTCCTCCTTCTTCCTCTGTAAATAGAGACTAGGGCTTGATCATGAATTTTAAGGTCGCCATGGTTGGCTCTGATTCAACCTCTTTGGATGGCAACAGTAGTGGGGCTTCATCAAAGGAAGTTTGTCAGCCAATTCCTGCTGTTTCTCTTTCTGAAAATTCTCTTCAAATTACCATTAATTGAATGGAAATAATTATTTTGAATGATCTCAGTCTGTGCGTTTGGTGATTGATGGAAAAGGGAAACTAGGGTACTTGAATGGCAAGGTAACACCATAAGCCACTAATGATCCAAAATACAGGTAGTGGCATTTAGAGAATTCAATGGTTACTACCTAGCTGATCAATTCAATGGATTCTATTATCGGAAAAACCTTCATGTACTTAAAGACTGCTCGTGATGTCTGGGACGCAGTTTGGGAAACCTACTCAGATTTGGAAAATCAGTCACAATTGTATGAATTAAACACTCGTATGTTGAATATGCAGCAAGGTAATCGTGAGATAACAGCTTATTATAATGATATGATGGCTTTTTGGCAGGAATTGGACTTGTTTGAAGATGAACAATGGGAAAATCCTAATGACAGTGCTCGATACAAAAAGAAAGTTGAAAGAGGTCCGATATTTGTTTTCTTGGCTGGTTTGAACAAAGAACTTAATGAGGTTCAATGACGTATACTAAGGAAAAATCTTTTGCCAACTATAAGAGAGGTTTTCTCATAAGTGCGCAGAGAAGAAGCACGACGGCAAGTGATGTTAAAGAATAACGATGAACCAAAAATAGATAGTGAATAATCTGCTCTTGTGGCCCGAGGTGCAGACTCAGGGGGAAAGCAGAAGCCCTGGTGTGACCATTGTCGAAAGTCGTAGCATACTCGAGAAAGTTGCTGGAAGTTGCACGGGAAACAAAAGAAAAAAGGCAGCGACACCAAGTTAGGGGGAGATGTCCACGCATTTCAAGCTAGCAGCACAGATCTAGGGCAGCAATCATCCTCAGAGTCTCTTTCTTTTTACCAAGGAACAGATAGAGCATCTATATAAAATGTTTCAGTCCCAATCTTTAGGAAAATCTAACCCATCTTGTTCTCTAGCACAGTCAGGTAATTCTTTCATTGCAACCCTATCTTATACAAAGTCTCATGGCTACTGGATATAAGATTCAGATGCTACTGATCATATGACCAGTAATTCGCAGCTCTTTTCCTCTTATATACCTTGTGCTATGAATAAGTTGGATGTGAAGAATGCTTTTTTGAATGGGGACTTAAAGGAGGAAGTCTATATGGAGCCTCCACCTAGTTTTAATGAGAAATTTAGAACCAAGGTATATAAGCTAAAAAGGTCTTTATACATTTAATCAGTCTCCCAGAACTTGGTTTGAGAGGTTCACAAATTTTGTTAAAAGCCAAGGATATGATCAAGGACAATCTAATCATACTCTTTTCACAAAGAGATCTATTAAAGATAAAAATTTTGTTCTTATTGTCTATGTAATTTTAACTGGAGATGATATAATAGAAATGAGCAGATTGAAACAAAACCTAGCCAAGGAGTTTGAGATTAAAGATTTAGGCTAACTAAAATACTTTCTTGAAATGGAAGTGACAAGATCAAAGAAGGGCATTGTTGTCTCACAACGGAAGTATATTCTTGATCTCTTGAAAGAAACTGAGATAAGTGGTTGCAAACCTTCTGACACTCCAATAGAAGCCAACTCTAAGCTTGAGGAAGTAAAAAATTGTGTTCCAGTAGACAAATGGAGATATCAAATACTAGTTGGGAGACTAATTACTTGTCACATACTCGTCTAGACATTGCTTTCGTTGTAAGCATGGTAAGCCAATTTATGCATTCTCCATATAAAGAACATCTTGAAGCTGTATATCGAATCCTTCGTTATCTGAAAAGTACACAAGGAAAAGGACTCTTCTTCAAGAAAAATGAGAATAGGGGAATTGAGGTGTATACTGATGCTGATTGGGCAGGTTCAGTCACTGATAGAAGGTCAACTTCGAGGTACTATACATTTCTATGGGGCAATTTAGTCACTTAGAGAAGCAAGAAGCAGAATATTATTCCTAGAAGTAGTGCTGAGTCTGAATTCAGATCAATGGCGCAAGGAGTATGTGAGATTCTTTAGCTAAAAAGGGTTCTAGAAGAGCTTAAGAGGCCAATGAGTTTGCCTATAAAGTTGTATTGTGATAACAAGGCAGCTATCAACATTGCTCATAATCATGTTCTATATGACAGGACGAAACATGTTGAGTTTGACAGACACTTTATAACATAAAAGCTTGAAGAAGGAATAATTTGTACTCCATTTGTACCTACCACATAGCAAGTTGCAGATGTTTTAACTAAAGGCTTGCTGAGACAGCCATTTGAAGTTCAAGTTAGCAAGTTGGGCATGACAAATATATTTGCACCAACTTGAGGGGGGTGTGGATAAATTAGAAGTAATTAATTAGGATCTGTTTGTTAGAGATTTGGATAAAATCCTAAGATTTAGGGATGAGATAAGTTAGTTCCTAAGTACAAGATTAATAATTTGTTTTTCCCTATTTAAGTTGTTTGTTTTATCTATTTTTTAAGGAATTGAATAAGAGATTTTTTCCTCCTTCTTCCTCTGTAAAATCTACAACATCATACATGGTCATTGCTGAAAAGGTTAGCAGAGCTCTACTCACATACTTGGTGTTATTTTGGTGACTTCAATAAAATATTTTATTTACATAAGAAATTGGAGGGAAATGACTAAAGTATTAACATGGTGACTGAATTTAGGGAGACCGTCCAAGCTTGTAATTTGATGGATATGGGTTATAAAGGGCACAAATACACGTGGTCAAATAGGAGATTTGGAGTTAACCATATCGAGGAAAGACTAGACAGATTCTTATGCAGCAAAGATTGGAGCAAAAGTTTTCAAAATCTCCCAGCAACAAATTTGGTGAACTGGGTCGTAAATCACTGCCCAATCATTTTTTAAGTTAAAGAAATATGTAAAAAGTTGAATTATAAGAAAAGATCTTCCCCGGAGACCACTATGGGGATATGTGGAGCTCGTATAAGGCCTGTAGCAATATTGTGAGGGGTAAATAGGAAAATATTAGTGAAAGAATGTATGAGAATCCAGTGCAGCAGTTTCAAAGGGTTGCAAAAAGATCCTTAGCTCAGCTCAAGATTTGGAGCAAAAAGGAATTTGAAAGCAAAAAAATGGAGCAAGATGAATTGATAGAGCAATTGAAAAAGGCAAAACAGAAACTAACTCAAGCAGTGGAAAAAGAAAAAATCAAGAAGCTAGAAAATTAAATAAGCAACATGCTGATCAATGAAGAAGTGTATTCGAAGCAGAAATCGAGAGCAGATTAGCTAAAAGAAAAGGATAAAAATACTAAGTTCTTTCACTCTAAAGCATTTGCTAGGAAGAGAAAGAACAAAATTTGGGAAACAAGGGCAATAAATTGATGATCAATAAGGAATAGAAATGAAGTTTTGCAAATATTTTCAGTAGCTTTTCACCTCATCTAGGCCAAGTCAGAATCAGATTAAAGAAGCTCTAAAAAGGATGCTGCCAAAGGTTACTCCTCAGATGAACGCTTACTTGGAGGAATCGTTCACTTCTGAAGACATAACAAATGCTTTATCATAAATGTGTCCTACAAAAGCTTCGGGGCCAGATGGTCTGCCTGCTATTTTTTTCTAGAAGCATTGGCAAACAGTTGGCAGTGGGGTTATTAAAACTTGTCAACACATCTTAAATCAGCAAGGTACTTTAGACTCCCTCAATCATACTTTTATTGCTCTTATTTCTAAGATCGAGAAGTCTAGGAAAGTCACTGAATTTAGACCTATTAATCTTTGCAATGTGATGTATAAAATTGTAGCTAAGGCAATAGCCAATAGGCTGAAACCGATCTTGACTCATATTATTTCCCTAAACTAGAGTGCATTCATACCAATAGACTTATTACAAACAATTTTATTATTGGCTATGAATCCTCTATATGATTAGACATCGCAAAGGAAAAAGAAATGGCTTAGTGGCTTTAAAACTAGACATTAGCAAAGCTTATGATAGAATTTAAGTTGGCATCACAAGCTATTCTCTAATGGTAGGAAAGAGATTATCATCAAAGTAATAGCACAAGTAGTGCCAACTTACGCCATGAGTGTGTTCAAGCTCCCTAAGGGTTTATGTGAAGACATCCAAAAGGCAATTGCAAAGTTTTGGTGGGGATCTAAGGAAGATAAACATGGGATTCATTGGTCAAGGTGGGATAGCCTAAGCAAAGCAAAAAGTAGAGGAGGGCTAGGTTTTAGGGATCTCACTAGTTTCAACCGAGCCTTGGGGGCCAAGCAAGGGTGGAGATTACTTCGGTTTCCCAATTCCTCAAGGGCAAGAGTGATGTAAGCTAGATACTACAAAAGTTCCACCTTTTGGAATGCAAAGGCAGACTCTAATCCTTCTTTATATGGAGAAGCATCTTATGGGGAAGATAAGTAATCAAGAAAGGGGTGAGATAGAGAAGCGGAGATGGGAGGAAGGTTCTTGTATACAAAGACAATTGGATCCTAAGACCAGTTACTTTCAAGCCAATATCACCTCAAAATTTACCAGTTGAGACTGTTGTGGCTAAACTGATTGATGCTGAAAACAAGTGGAGAGCAGATAAGCTGGAGCAACATTTTATGAATGAAGATGTTGAAGCAAGTTTTCAAATTCCTCTACCAAGAAGCCAAGAAGATAAAGTGTTGTGCACTTTGATAAGAGAGGGGAGTATTCTGTGAAAAGTGGCTATTAACTAGCACTTAACCTCAAATTCCCTAATGAGCCTAGTAGCTTAGACAGCAGTTCTAGACAATGGAAATTCTTTTGGATGTTTGATTTACCTGAGAAGATTAAGATTTTCATGTGGAGGGTTACAAAAAACATTCTGGCGATTGCTGAAAATCTTTGGAGAATGAAGAGGTTGTAATAACCAATTAGTCAAAGATGCAAGAAGGAAGCGGAAACTATAAGCCACGTTCTATTAAAATGTAAAGCAGCAAAGAAGATTTGGGATCTAGCTTTTTTCACACTTTAGCTCTATAATGATCAAATCAAGAAATTTTCAATGTTGTCCAAGAAATGTGCTCCAAGTCAAGGAGAGTGGAAGCATAGCTTATGGTGGTTTACTGTTGGGTGATATGGTCTGCAAGAAATAAATTCATCTTTCAAGGGAAGAAGGTAGATCCAAGGGTTTCAATAGCTAAAGCAGAATCGGTCTTGGAGGCTTATCAAAGAGTGAGGAAATCAGGAACAACTTATGTAAACAATGGTAGAAGAGGAAATCAGCAAAGATGGAAACCTCCCTAAGAAAATGTTTTAAAGCTTAATGTAGATGTAGCTATAAACAGCAAAGACCAAAAGATAGGTCTGGGAGCAGTTATTAGAGGTTCAGATGGAAAGGTAATAACTGCAAGAATTAAGCAAGCTCAATTAAGGGAAAGTGTCAGTTTTGCAAAAGCAGAAGCCATCCAATGGGGTTTTGCAAGTGGCAAAAAACACAGCCATATCTAGTTTGATTGTGGAAACTGATTGCAAAGAAGTGGCTTAGCAAATTAACAACACTAAGGATAGCGGAACATAGATCTACTGGATAATTTTATATATCCAAAGTAAAAAAAAAAAAAGTTTCAAAAATATCCAATTCTATTTTGTCCCTAGAATCTGTAATGCTTATACTCATGCCTTAGCTAAATTTGCTTTAAGGAATGTTTCAGCTGCTGTCTGGATTGGAACAATTCCAGCAAATGTGTAGAATGTATTTGATAATGTTGTTCAGTTGGAATAAAAGGTTTACTTTCTATTTAAAAAAAATGGCGTACTTTTGAGTCGTATGTGGCCTTATATTTTACACCTCTTGTGGTGAAGTATTGTTAATCATTATCAACCCTTTTAATAACTAATTTTAAAAAAAAATCCGAGAATACAATACAGTGGAGCTGGGGGCACCAAAAAGAGTATTAGTTGTGAGTCTCACTTGATACTTTTCGTTCTATGCTTCTCTGTAGATTCAAGTTTTGTCATATATACTATCGATTCTGATACTAGAATTCATGTTATTTGCTTCCAGTACGAAGCTACTAACAACAGCTTTATTATATATATCACTCTCAAACAACCTTCTTTGGGGAAACACATCCTAAACTGTAAATTTTGATTCCTTAGAAAAGCAAATCTCCTTGATGATCAAGAACTGAGTAATTTAACAGCACACAACAATGAAGCTTGGCACTTGATACTTCTCAAATGGCCTTCCATTTAATCTCAACTTGAACAGCTCCATTTTTCGAATTAATCAAATGGTACTTCTCTTTTAATCGTCCATTGTGGACTACATCATGCAGGTTTATATCCACGTATCCTAGTGACTCCTAAATACACCGGAAAAATTCACAGAATGCAGATTCATTATGAACTAATACAAGCAGGCATTGTTAACCTGAAGAGAAACAAAATCACGAGTTTATACCAACCTTTGATCGGAGTCTTAAACCTCTCCGTTTGCTTTTGACTTCAATGTGGATCTTCTCCTTTAAAGGAGCCTCTTCGAAATCAAACTGGAATTCTTCGTTCCAAATTGGATCCCGGCATTTCTTGATCATCTGGACAAAAACACATTAAAACTTGAGAATTAATATATCAACAACGCGATCTACACCAAGTTAGACACTCATAATCTTGAAGGGCACCTTGGTTTTCTTCTGTTCTCCTCTACATATGACCACAGCATAAGGATTGTTGTGATGCTTCCCCTCAAGATCCTTAGCTCCCTCAACTGTCACCAATAACAATCCGGCACCTAAGTAAACATACTCAGTTGCCTTTCCAACTTCACTTTCTTTCCTCTCAAATCTGTCTAAAGGACCACTAAGTCTTTTACTCTCTTCTCTGAAAAGACTAAATGTCAACTCTACCACAAGTTGCCCTCTCCACTTCTTGTCCTGAGGATCGTTAGGATTTGTGTTCTTGACCAAATCAAGAGTTAATTCTTTAGTCTCATTTGGAGTAAGTGATCTCAGTGGAACAACTTGCATTCCCAATTTGTCATGTGTTCCAACCTGTGAAACCATAAACTTAAAAATCTTAACTTGCATTACAAGTTATTAACAAAAACCATCCTGGATAAGACGGCAAAATCCACAGAGTCAATGGCGATGCTGCCAAATTTCTAATTCAAATATTCTTCTCTTTAAACCATCTTGAATGGAAATAATAATTTCCTTTTAAGTAGTAGCTATGAGGAGATCTTATGATTCAGAAATTCAGGAAACGACTCGATTACCAAAAGAAATACAAAACCTTTTCCCAGTCATATACATGTAACTGAAGAACTTGAGTCTCGGGATCTTTTACTGTAAGCTTGAAGTCCTCATTCCATTCAGGGTTCAAAGTCTTCATCTTAACAGAAGTCTTCTTTGCTGGAATCCTTTCCCCACTTAAGCTGAGTTGAACATAGGGATCCGAAGCTCCAAATATATCCATCTTTAATAGTCTTATTGCCCGAATAACCTTTACATGAAGTATGCCTACAGGCTTCTTAATGGCCCCTCTGTGGACATGAGAAAGAATTAACGAAAAATGTAATAACTGCTACTGCAGGTAAAATTATATTAAGGTTGGGATTAAGACTTCGAGTACACATTAATATTTGATACTTGAATCATTCATCCTTAGTTGCATTCATATGAATATAAACTTACAATGAACCATCAAGAATTGGAATTTCAAGAGTTTGAGGCCAGAGATAGAGGGCAGAAATTTGATTTCTTATAGTTTCCTGCAGTGCAACCGAGTAATAATTAGATTAAGGTAGCCCAGGAAAGATTCTAAATGCCTCAGGTAAGAGTAACTGATTTTTCCAGGTTCAATTAAATATGACAAGAGGTTCTTCAGAATAAATGCAAAAATAGTGCAAGCATTCATATCGATGCAAACTTGCAGGATGCAAGAATTTAATAAACAAAGCAAAAGCAGTTTGCTACAGCCAAGAGTTTTGAAGATACAATATCTTGTTTTCCATCTGGCATTGTGATAATTAATACTTTGAAAAAAAACTTTCAGTAACAGTTTGCACCAAATGCCATCTTGGACATTCGGAAGCTTTTTCCTGAAAATGGCAGAGGTCTGACTGAAACTACTAAATGTTTAGGCCTTTTCGTATTGAGTTCCAAATTTAGTTTGTAAATAGTGATTAAAATTCAGATGTTACCCTCAATTCATTCAATCATTTTCTTGATATCTTCTCATGATTAAGTGAAGAACCGTAAATTGAACCTCGCTTATCTTGTGAAGCAATGATAAGTATTAAATAATTTGACTAGAAATTTGGAGGTCATTCAGAAAAAGTCAACTGAAAATTAAACAAAGTAGACGAGTAGGTGGGATTCCTCATTATTTTCTAGTTAAGATTGAATTAGTAGTTAAAAACGCGTGCTCTCTATTATATAATTGTGTTGCATTCACATTAGCTGGTTTGCCAAAGGTCAACCAAAAGCTCAATATACATTAAACAATTCCCAATAGATTACTTAGAAATTAAAGTCTTAACTTATACAGTCGTTGTGTTGTCATTAGTGAATTCATTAATGTGCCAAAAGTTTGTGATCTCACCAAACAAATAGATAAAATGAAGGCAAATCATTCCAAATATTGTAACAACAGGTGCTCTAACCAAAGCCATAAACAGACAGAGGAACAAATATCACCTGAATAAATTGGTATAAGCCTGGGATTGCCATCATATCACCTCCAACTAACTTCAATCCAAAGTCAACTTCTGGCTGCATAAATATATAAATTAACAAATATTCATCCAATGTGTGCATAAGATAAAAGAGCATCTGTTGTGTTTGTTAATGTTTTGCACCAACACTTACTTACCTTCTCCATCAGAGATACGGCTATGCCAGCAAAGCAAGGGAATGCAGGCACAAGAGGTTTCAAAACTATCCGAGGCGCTGCACGGATTTGTACATCCAACAGCTGGAAGCAAGCATGACAAATTTTTTAAAGAGAGAAGCCTTACCCAATCCTTAATACTTATAAGCATAAGAAAGTGACACTAGTGAATCCCAGTTGATTACTTGACCTAAGTTGATGTCATGATATATAAAAAGAAGAAGAGGAAAAATAAAACTAAGAGTTGAATCAGCAAAGACAAGTTGACTTACATATAATGCCAATAAAGAAAAGAAGTTGTGTCAAAGCCATTAAAACCATGATGAAAGAACTTCCATTTTTTAAAATAAGTCCTCTGAAAACCCTATTAAAAATGTTGCGATGACTTAAGGATATTTGTTTAGAAGCTCACCTGTACTGTGATTTGCAGAGAGAAGAATTTCAACGCCAAGGTTATGTTAGGATTTCCTGCCCATCTAACCGCAGGCTCAAGTATCAGTTCATTTTCATTGGTTTCGCATACCTTAATACCTGTCATTTTCATGAATCCAATCTCAAAACCGAATATATTTTGTGAGTCATGGTGACAATAAGTCTGCTTAAATGTTGATTCCGAGAAAACACAACTCATACAACACTCGACAAATGTAATTAGGAAATATACTTTAATTACCATGAATTATAGGAGGCAGAGTTCCAAGAGTCAGAGTCTTAAAATCTATTGATCTTATGCAATACTTGCCAATGTACTCTGCAAATATAGGCTCCAGATTGCTTCTTGCAGTACTACATATTGCCTGAAACAACAATAAAACTCAAGCCTTAACCAATCTAGCTCTATAGTCCTATGTACAGCTAAGTGCATAAACTTCTGATTACCTTATCAAGGTAAGGCCACAAATCGGATACAAACTTGTTGAGCCAATCGATCTGCACAAGCACATAAGTAATATCATTTGCATTGAGAGACTTCAAGACTAGCTATTATATTACGATGGAGTGCAACCAAGAACAATCTGATTAATTACTCACCCGGTCATAATCTGGGTGCTTCACCCACAAAGGTATTTCGGGAAAAACATCAAGCACAGAGCTTGTATCAAACTCATGATCATTTGGTCGAATTATTGGATCCTGCAAAATATAGGATTTTAAATTTTACTTCTAAATATCAAGTCACTAAGTATTCAAATATATATTAAATTGTCCCTATTATTAACTAACAATTAACAAAGGCACTTAGCATCCATCTAACAACTGTGATTAAACAATATATCATAATGATCTACATAAAAATGTTCTAATCTAGGATCTTAGACTTTGTTAAAGTCCAAAAAAACTATTAAGTCATATAATTTAATAATTTTTTCGAATAAAATTTAAGATCCCTAGACCAGATTGATACTCATATTTATAACCACTAAACAAAAACATAAATATCAAATAAATGATCATTGAGAGTATTAACATGCATGTGACCGCAAAATGATAAAACAATGAAGCATAGAAGATTGTAAAAAAAAAAGGGGGGGGTAAAAGATAAAGTGGAAAAAATATTTACCGTAATCTCTGTGGCTTCAGAGTGTACGAATATGAAAAAAGCAATTAAAAAACCGATTGGAATTCCAATTCCGAAACCAAAGATTCCCAGTAAAAAACTCAACAACCCCATTTATCTTATAAATTTTAATATATGTTTTTCAAATGAAAAAAAAATAAAAATCCATAGGCTGTAAAAAATGGAAAAATTATCAAATTGATTAATAAAAATTAAACTGAAAAATGAAAATCAGAAACGCGAAGGAAACCGCCGCAACGGAGTATCATTTCCCAATCCACGTTGGACAACATGAAGTCCATTATGATAGGAAATTACTCTACTGCCCTCGTCCGAACCGACACGTCGGATATAACATAAGACTGAATCGAATCTAAGCTGGGAATTTTGTTCCGTACATCAGCTGTGTTGTGACGTGGCAACTGGGATTTTGTACACGCGTCCATGCTAAGCAAGTAGTAACCAAATATTCTGCATTCAACTTCTGAGGTTAATGAATTTAAATGGGAATCATCAACTTCTCCTGCTGAAAAAGTTAACGCTTATAAATGATTTTAAATCTCTTAAAATCTTTCCAATAATTATGAAAAAAAATTTAATAATAATTTTTTCATTTGATTCTTTTATATAGATATATTAATTTAAGTAGTGGCACTTGAATTATTTCCTGTGAAGGTATCATGCGCCATCATTATCACTAACAATTTTTCTTTAAGCACTAAAACGTGATATTAGCCGTAATCAAATTGATGTAGACTTTTTAAGTCTTTCTCTTATGTACGGCGTTTCATGTCATGTCATTTCACACGAACTAAGCTAGAAAATTAAGTAAAAAATAATAATGTTATAATAATTTTACCACTAATTTCAAAGGAATAAAATAAGTTGCAAATTATAAACATCGTAAACATTGATAGCAAGGACAGCCCGACTAATGGAAGCACTGACATCTGATGTATCATTCAACGATATTTGTTATTATTATGAGATTTCAATAATTTGTAAAATGTCTATTATTGTTAATTATAAAAATTAATTATTCATTTTACTATCATATAATGAAAATTAAATTTATATTTCAATCTAATGGTAAATTATATTAAATACCATTCAGGTCAAAATTCAATCTAGTTTAGCATATCAAACTTGCCCTCAATGCGTAAATATATTTTCCTTTTGTTGTACCATGATGACTTTACTCTTTTTCATAAATAAAATAATTACAAATAAAATAGACTCAGTCTTATTTAAAAATAAATAGGTGCGTAAAGTTTAAATTAATTCTTTTTAGCCCCTACCTCTATTAGAATCTAAATATGAATGGCGGAAGTCATTTGAAAACTACTTGATCCAGTTTATAAAAGACAATTTAGTCTCTAATAATTTTCGTCAAACTCACTTATTTAATATATTTTTTCAATCAATAATTTTTTTAGTTGGAATATGACATTCACATGCGGCGTATCACATATTAAGTAAAAAATAATTTTATTCTAATATTAATATGATAATTGTTATCACGTGTCAATGAACGACACATCTTATGTCACATCAATTAAAATATAATTTTCATATTCCTCCTTATAAATACTAACGAATATAATTAAACATGTGAAATCAAACTTTGTAATTAAAGTAATCAAGATACAATGAACCAAAATTTCTAAGAAAATTTGAATGTGCCACAGATACAACCCCCCAAAAATATCAATCTAGTAAACAAAATTAGACAAACAAGATTCTTGGCAACTTAGTGATCTGGAGCCACACGTTGCCTCTTCGGGGATTTTGTCTCCTTCAACTGTTACTTTAACTGTCAAATAGATGAATGAATGGTAGTTTAATAGTTTTAATTTCCATTTTTTTTAATGAAAGTTTTATGGTAACCAATTGCATTATTAACACGATTAATAATTAAATTCAATTAAAGAAAAACGATAAAGAATTCGATGGGGCTTGTTATTATATGATCCAAGTTCATTGCACATCTAGGTACTTCAACTTAGCTACTTAATTAAAATAAGAAAGAAACCGATTTTGCTTCGATTTTTGTATTTAATTAATTAATTGTTGAATTGCATGGAAAATTTAATTATTAAAACGTTATCTTAAGCATGCAAAGAGAATTGTCGCTAGTTTGATGCATTGAATTGCCGACCACTGAGGTCTAAGATCAACCATGTGTAGAGATTAGAGAAGGAGGTGGTGGTGGTGGTGGTGGTGGTGGTGGTGGTGGTGGTGGTGGTGGTGGTGGTGGTGGTGGTGGTGGTGGTGGTGGTGGTGGTGGTGGTGGTGGTGGTGGTGGTGGTGGTGGTGGTGGTGGTGGTGGTGGTGGTGGTGGTGGTGGTGGTGGTGGTGGTGGTGGTGGTGGTGGTATATTATTATTATTATTATTATTATTAAATGATGAATATGTGGAATAATAATAATAATAACAACAACAACAATAAATAAATAAAAATGATAATCGTCTCCAAAAAGAATAATAATATAGTAACAACAACAAAAACAAATATGGTTGTAGTGTTTGAAAGTCGTTATATTCTTTTTTATATTTTTTAATTACAAAGTTGGGAAACATATCCTACAGGAGGCATTGCAAAAATTTATTTAATTACACAAATTCTTTGGACAAATTAATGACATCAGGATGCATTTGGCTATGTATTATGTTGTATTGTATTAGTAACTTATTATAATATAATATTCTACAGCATTTGGTGATGCACTGTAATGTATTAATGTTTTTTGGTGATTAATTTAAATTATATATTTAAAACACAATATTTTAAGTGCTTAGAAAAATATTAATTATAGAAGTCTTGAATTTAAAAATTTTAGCATCAATTTTTTTAGTATAAATATTAAAAAACTATCATAATTCTTCATGATACATATGTAAAACTAATAAAGTCTACAATCTTTTGAAGAATAATATTTATTTGTCAATATTTCCTAAGTATATACCTTGTGAAATAAACATCGAAGCAAAAATTCAATTGAAACAACCTCTAAAAAATATTACAATATAAATAAATAGTTAAAAGCATATATACAATATTCATTCAACAGTCACCTTAAGATGACATTACAAAAGTTCATACATACTACAGTATGTAATAGTTACATAAGATTGAAAAACATTTTTGATAGAAAATTATCATCCATGTAACGATGTCGCTTCAAATTCTTTCCAAATCTTGTATGGAGATGTTCACATGAATCAGCTAACAAGGAGTATTTTGTTGATTGAAAATTCGACTGCGAGAGTTCTGAGTCAATTTGAATCGACAATTGATCAGCTAGATGTCCAGAAAGATTAGTTTGGCCTCGTAAACCAATGGACATTGTGCTATTGAACCCCACAAATAGATGCTTCTACCCACTAAACTGGAAAATGGAGCAATCATTTGTAAGATTAGGAAGCAAGAGAAAATTATTATGATTGTTATTATTATGAACTTTGGCATTCGTTTGATGCAAATACGTCAAAGAAAAAGTTACTATAAAGTCCCCTCAATCCACAAGATGAGCTGGCTTGCCTAAACTCACCTTCTCAAGTCCCTGAGGGCGAAGTAGACCCAGGTAGTCTTTTGCAAAGGCTTCAAGCTTAAATTAAAATGAAAAATAACATAGAAAGAGAAAAGAAAAATTGGCAAAGATCATAGACAATTAGATATATAAAATTAAGATCCCAAAGTACGGAAATTCTAAGCAAATTGAACATGAGACAAATTAACTTGACAGTCGCATTTCCTATTAAAACTACGAGCATTGGATACTATAACTAAAGAAAAGAATCAAAGAATCCACCAATAATTGGTATGCTAAATTAAATATCTGGATTGCGTCTAATATCATAGAAAATGCTCTTGTCAAGTCCACTCTTTTTATAACATCTACCATTACATTCTTGTACTTCATCCACTCCAAACAACGACGTCAAGATTGCAGAGTTTCAGCTTGATGATCAAATTGCAGCAAATCTAACACTGATTCTACAAAAATTCTTGAACAGAAACATCACTTAGCGGCCAATTCAATTACTACTAACATTGATTTTATATTAAAAAAAAATCAGAAATCAAACCCAAATTCAAAAATTAAACCTGAAACTTGATCATTCAGGTGGTGAAGGGTAGGCACGGCAACGGTGTTACGAGGTGGGGTGGTGGTGGAGCTAGGTGTCATGCGGCAAAGGCAGATGGCATGCCTGTGGAGCATCGTGGAGCTGAGCGTCATTCTTTTTGTTGAGCCATTGATTAGAGAGACCGAAAGTTGAGAGGTATTTCTAATGTAGTTTCAAAATTAATACAAACCTATTCAAAACGTGACACCCCTCACGGGTTTATACTTGTAATACTCTAAAGATTAACAATCGTAGTAATAAAAAGCAATAACAATAGATCATTTGGAAACATTTAATTTTGTATGAGGAAAAAAAATAGGTTAACTTAAATTATTCTTTGGGTGTTTGGTACATCTACTTTATAATGGTACAAAGTCGAATTAAATTTATGTAAAAGCCCTTTCAAGAAAAAAAAAATTATGTATAAATAACTTTAGTAGTGAAAGATAATAGAACGATTATGTATGTGTATTAAGAATTATTTAATTGATTAATTTTTAACTATTTAAAAAATAATATGAATTTTTTATATCTATTTTTTGGGAGTGTCTTTGCAAAAGTAACGTGGAGAGTAACATCCCGACAACAGTATATGTTCTAAAGAAGAGATAAGGTTTAAAAGATGAGGACACTATTCATTTCACATTGCACATTTATTTATTTATTTGAATATTTCGTCAGATGGCATAATGTGGATAACAACAAGTGCATCATAAGTCATGTAAGGACTCGAAAGCAATTACCAATGCTTGTCGAGACCTACTTCGATATATCAATGTCGATGTGTTTATGAAGTTTTGGGTGCGTTTGGAATTGAGATTGGGCAGCTGTAATTTTTAAATTACAGTACTAAAGTGTTTGGTAAACACTAATTATTGTATCTTGAAAGTTATGTTGATGTAGTTTTTCACTTGTATCATGAAAAATCTATTATATCTTTAATAATTTTATCAAAATTATTATTTAAAAATGTATATTTATTATATATTACTAACTTTTGTTTCATAGTTATAAATTTTTTTCCACAACAGTTATAGCTTAAAAGTTACAATACCTCAATCCCAAATACACCCTTTATCCCGTAAATCAATGTGAAAAAGAAGAAGAAAGTATGCTCTACCGATGGGAATTTGAACCCTCTAGCTTAAGCTTAAGGACGGGGTTGCTCAATCAGAAAGTGGTTTCTTCTCCTTAGTACCATTGATTAAAAATTATATGTATTTTATGAAAGAAAAAATATATAAAATAATCCACTAATGTTCTGGCACATGACAGAGTAGTGGATTTTAAAGGGAGGTCAATAGAAAGATCTAGTACTCTGCATATGCTGAGATAGGTCCTTCTTAGGATTGATATGCTATAATTTTTAAGATATAACTGTTATGCAAAAATTTGTAACTATAAAATAAAAGTTAATAATATATAGTAAATATAAATTTTAAATAATAATTTTGATAAAATTATTAAAGATATAATATATTTTTCATCATATAAGAAAAAATTAAATTAATATAGTTTTTAATTTATAATAATTAGTATTTATCAAATACTTTAATACTATAATTTAAAAAATATAACGACCCAATTTCAATTTCAATCGCACTCATAGTGACACTATCTCATAGAAAATTTTCTATTATTGATCTAATAAATGAAAAACAACAAAAGATATGGTCTGTTAGGAGTCAAGCCATGTACTATGCTGGGATTATATAACTACTCCACGTTTTATAGTTCTGAAATTTCTAAAATTAATCTTGGAATTATGTTAATAAGTCAAACAAGTACACTTCACCTATTTTGTCTTTTGCATGCATAGCTACTGTTTTAGCTTGACTGGCTTCTAATAGGATTGATATGATGACGGACGAAGCCAAACGCGCTGTGGTTGCCAGACTTTCATCTTTATCCGTACCGAAATACCCTTTCTTGAATGGAACGTAAAGTAAAACAATTATCATAAAATATCCATTTAAATTTAAGCTTGACAGTTTTCATAATTACTATTATTCCAAGGGTTGATATTATCCAACATATAATTAATCGTGATTGTAGGAGATCCAAAATCTTACGTACCTTTTGGCTGTCTTTGGCATACGGAATTAGAATGAATTAAATATTAAGATTGGATTTAGGCCAATTTGAGATTGTAGTTGTTGATTAAATAGGTTATTTTTACCTTACAGATGTAATAAATTATCAATTGAAAAAGTTATTTAGTGTTTGATAAACTATAATATTGTGGTTGTTGTGAGTTTAAAAGCAATATAAATATGTTTGGTAAATTTAGTTGCAAACGTGTTGTTTTATTACATAATGATCAAAATAGACATAAATTTAAATTATCTTATATTTTTTTGGAGTATTTTTAATAATGTTTAGACATATTTTTTTTCTTTTTAAAACACATAAAATTAAAAAGGTGAAAAATAAAATTAATTAAATAAAATCTAATGAACTTACTAGATCAAAATTTTGATTTTGGAGATAATTTACAATAGTTTTGACAATAATTTGATTGTAGTGATAATATGATATCTAATTGCTTATATATTTAGAGTGTATGGAAAGTAGGACATAATTAGGGTGTATGAAAAATAAGATATAATTTTTTAAATATTAAGATTATAATAGGAAACTTAAAAAGGTATGGTAACTTATTTAATAAGCTTCTTTTGAAAAGCAACCCTCACATACTTTTAAAAGTTACTGTCAAAATGGAGAAAATTATGAAATAAGCAGTTTTTACAAAATTTATCAACCACTATTTTTGTTAGAAATTATGAAATAAGCAGCTTATTAAGTTTCAACCTCAATTCCAAATGGGACCTTAATTATATTGGATTGGATTAGGTTTGATTGTACAATATTATCTTATGTTTGGTAAATATCGGATTGGATAATATTAAATTATATTTAAATAAATTTATGAATACTTAATAGTGATAATTAACATTAATTTAAAGTTAATTAATAAGAAAATTAAATATATAGTAAATTCGTTATTATGTGGTTAAAATTATAATAAACAAATATAAATTAATAAAACTATTTAATTAATTGTTTATCAAACATTTTAGACATATTTTGTTTTATCAAAAAGTTAGAAAATAATATATATAAAATCAATTAATTACTAGTATTATTAATTTTCATGATTATTTTTAATATTAAATTAGTGATTATTAAATTTAATACAATCAGTTGTTTTAATAAATTATTAAAAATTTATTTTATTGAAGTAAAAGTACCAACTTAATTAGACTGTAAAAAAATAAAGTAAATAATGAATGAAATAAGTAAATAATTAATAAAATTTTAAGCAATAAATAAAAAATGGTGTTATATATGAAAGAAATATTATAAATGGACAATTTTTTTCTCTTAATCTAATCCTATCTAATCCCACTTATAAATTCAAATTGCTAATCTCATGATTTAAGGACTAAATTTGAATTTAATTAGTCCTCCTAATCCAATCCAAGGAAAGTTGCTAAATATGGGATTAATATTTAATCTGAAAATTAGTCTAATCCCACACTCAGTCCTAACTTCTAAATATAGCCTTTGATCTCTGAATATAGAAGTAGATAACAATGAATTTATGCCATTGTTAATAAGGATTTACCTAATTTAATGACAATAATGTTTTGAGGTAATTTTTAAAATATAGGGATTAAACAGACATTAACCTCACAATATAGAAACTAAATAAGTATTTACCCTATTCATTTCTTTTAAATTATAACTCAAAATAAGTTGTATCGATCAGTAGCTTGAATTTATAATTTTTAAGTCGTAACAATTATTATTGAGGATTAAAAATTCACCATTGAAATAAGCTTTTATCTCTGCAAATGTAAATAAAATAAGACATAAATAAATTAATCTTGGCTATAGATATTTTGTTCGAGTACCAATAAATTTGTTTAACAATAATTTAATTTTCCAAATTAGTTGGACAATGGGCAGTCCAGCATAGGACCAAGCGGGGCATAGCCCTAGTAGGCTTTTGAAAATTTTCAAAGTGTGATCCTTTTTTTTTTTTAAAAAAAAAGGTGTTATTTTCTTTGAATTTTGTAAAAGAGTCCCATTTGAGTTTTGAAACTATGAAAATGCACCAGCTGATTTTGAAAAGTTTCCCATGCTAATAAGTAATAACTCACAGGCATAAAATAAATAAAAAAGAAAGACGTTTTATAAAACAAGAAAACTCGTTGAAGAGTATAAATATTAATAGTTGTGGTGCTATTTAATATTATGTTTTTCAAAATTATAATATATTTTAAACATCCCCCAACCGAACAAAATTCCAAGATTGCCTGAGTTGGGACTTCGCTTGTTATCAAGTAACACTGAGGTTATGACAAAATACAATTCTAACTTCAATGCTGATTTATTTTGGCCGGTAGTTGATTTCTAAATTAATTAATAATTATGCGATTGGTCTTTGCTCTCCCATTTTGTGGAATCAAGTTTTTTTGCCCACTACACCAATAAAATTCTAACAAGCTTCTTGCATTTTGGCTAGTTGACAAAATAACCTAAGTTTTGTGAAAACGAATGGCCAATATCCAACTTCAACATTTCGGTACAAGGGGGTTGAATGTTATCCTTTCTCAATTTTCCCCTTTTTTATTTTATATATTTCTAAACTTATAATATAATATAACCCATTTATCATAGAGAGTACATTATTAATTTATCCAAATCCATCATAAAAAGATGCTTACAAACCACAGTGTAGGTATTAGAGCATCTACTATTATCTTAACTCCACTAGTTTACCTTTATCTTTAGTTTTATCGTTTTAATAGTTCTATCCGATTCGAATCTAAATAAATTAGAGTTTAATATAATTTTTAAATATTAGATAATTTAATACATCAAAAAATATAAATATTAACACTATTTTATTTCATTGTAGTATATTATCCATACTACCTGTTTTTATTTTACTTTTCCACGATTTTTACATCAATTTAACATGTACAAAGTAGTTTTTCAAAAAAAATTATTTCTTTTTAGTTTGAGGGAAAATATCCACCGTCCACCTATTTTTTTCAACTTTATCAAAAATACACAATTCTTATTTTTTGTTGCTGGAATCCATCTAAACTTACGATTTGTTCCACTTCTCCACTTCTGTTTGCTATCCGTTACAAAAACTAACGGAATCTTAATCAAATAACTATTTTACCCCCAACTCAAGTGTGTCTCACTCTCAACTCTCTCAAGCCACAACTAATCTGTCCACCTTAAATATAATATAAACAAATAAAATAATAAAACCCAAAAAAAAAATTAAAAAAAAGCTCAAAATAATAAAACCCAAATACTCTCATTATCGTATTCTCTCTCTTTTCTTCTTCTTCTTGTTTCTTCGCGGCGGCTTTCTTGCCCTCCCAGTTTGGATTCGGATCTTGATTTGGGTTATCGGGTCCTTTTTTTCTTAAATAGAATTATTATTATTGTTAGTCCTTGTAGTATACCTCCACCGAGCTGCCTCTCTCGTAGTAGATGCCGATCTTGTCGTCGACGGAGTAGTTGGGGGCTTCGGGACGGAAGACGAGGTAGAAGACGCCGGCGGCGATGGCCAAGAGGAGGACGAGGAGAAGCAGCGAGCAGCAGCAGAAACGGAAGCAGCAGCAGGTAGTGCTGCGGGATTTGCGGCGGCGGGAGAGGCCCTTGATGCGGTCGGCGTTCTCGGGGGGCGGAACTCGGTAGATTTGATCCTTCGGGATTTGGATGACATAGGTTCCTGCGGCCGCGGGCGCCGGCAGATGTGAGGGCTCTTGTTCGTTGCGCTGTGTCGTTTCGGGGTGGATCCTTTCAGCCATTTTGAGTAGCAACTAGCGCTACAACTGAAGAAAATTAGTAAGCTCTTTTGTACCCCCGCCCAAAAAAAAACAAAAAGAACGCCAGTGCCATGGTCGTCGCGGCAGCAGCAGCAGCAGCTCAGCAAGGGTCGACGGCATCAGCAACAGCAGCAAGGGTCGACAGCATCAGCAACAGCTGAAGAAGAAGCCTTAAAGAGAAACACTGATTGCGTTTACTTTCTTGCTTCTCCTTTAACCTGCAAAAAGGTCCCGCTTTTTTTTTTTCTCCCTCTTTTGATCCTAAAAGAAAAAACCCTAAACGAAAATTGCAGAAAGAATGGCGGGAATTTGTTGGTTCTTCATTGGTGGGTCACTCGTGAATAAACATGGATGTTCTCATTTGCTTCTCTGGACCACGTTGCCTTTTCTTTTTTTTTTTCCAATTAAAGTTGTAAACGACGTCGTTTTGGGATGCTATGATGAAAGGACCAATTTACCCCTACGACATCAGTAATGTTATAACGGGCAGCAAACGGAAGTGGAGAAGTGAAACAAAACGTAAGTTTAAGTGGATTCCAGCAAAAAAAAAAAAGAATTGTGTATTTTTGATAAAGTTGAAAAAAACGGGTGGACGGTGGATATTTTCCCTTAGTTTGACGGTTGGCATCTTCACTTGAGGTTAATAAAGTAATAAAACTTTCCATTCTTCATGGGATCATATTTTTAGTTAGGACATCGCTGAAAAATTAACTATGTTCAAATAAGTCTGGACAGACTTCGAATTATGATATCAATTGAATTATATTACAATATTAATGAAAAAATTTCGGAGTAAATCCAGAAAAAAAGGTTTAGAATACTTTTGTGACTCTCGGATAAGTTGCAACAATCAATATGCATAGTGGTACTTGACCTAAATTTACTGTTTATAAACGATTTGTCGTTTTTTAGTACGGTGCATTGACAACGTGCATAGCACAATAACAAAATTTCTTGCACCCATTTGCCACTGTAAAAGACAAAAAGTGCTTTTAAATAAATTTTTGCGAAACTGGTTAGTGAGCTGTAAATAAGTGTGAAAGTAAGAAACAGTGAAGGGAAGATGACACTGTATGTTATGTAATCATTCTAAGAGAAAGCATAGTTGTTCTGATGACTGATGACTTTGATAAGTGAGTCTGTCTGTGATTTAAGGCAAAGACAAGGAAAAGATAAAAACCCAAGACTCCAAGAGAGGGTAGTCTATGACCAAAGACTCAAACAAGGAAAGAGAGAGAAAGGAAAAAAACTTTGAGAAAAAAAAATTGAAAAGAAAATAAAATAAAGAAGAGGGAGAGTTGAGTTTTCTCTCTCATCTGCTATAAATGTTAAAGTATGGAAAACGCTAAACTGTCTTTTAGAACTTTCTAGCTTTTGCTTTTTTTAGCTCTTCAGTTTGATGTGAAAACTTTTCAAAAGCCCACTTTCACTCCTCCCTTTACTTTTCCTTGTAAACAAAATTTATACAGATATTTTAATTATTATAATTTGTATTTTTATTATTATTGTTTCTTTCCACTCTTACTTTCGTTCTTTCTTTCTTTCTTTCTTTCTCAACAAACTGAGACAGCTTTTCTTCTCTCTTTCATATATCTGTAATAAATTCTAGGTTTAGCTCCTGCTGTTACTCATTAAAGCAGATCCTGTTAAAGATCTACTTGTACACTTCAAACTACCAGATAGGGATATAGTTTTTGAGACGATAAGTGGAAGTGATAAGAGCTCAGAAGGTAATGATTCAACATTTATCAAAACCCTAATTTTTTTTTTTTGGGGGTTTTTGTTTTTTGATTCTTAGTTTTTGTAATTTATCTCGAGATTTGTGCAAAATGGTATCTGGGTTTGTGGAGTTTTTGTTGACTCAGATCCATGGCGGTGATTTTTATATGGGTTTTGTTTTGGGATTATTATTATTAATATTATTATTATTATTATTATTATTATTATTATTATTATCATTTTTATGGGGTCTTTTCTGTTTTACGTTTTCTAATGTTATGGGAAGATCTGAGGCGAGCTCTGAATTGGGTTTTCATATTTGTTGGTTTCAGGCTTTGGAATTTTGATGGTTTTTTATCAGATTCTTGTAGATGTTGTTGTCATCATTGTTACTACTTTAGGTTCTCAAAGTGTATATAATGGATTCTTTTTATATGTTGAATGACTTTGTTCCTTTATTGTTTGTAAGCATGTTGGCATACTACTATATGGCTTTAGACACTGGAGTTTGACCTGGTTCAGTGGAGTGTCTTTTGGTGGTGGTTTCACTTTTGTGGACTTTATGTTGTTTGATTCAGTGGAAACATCTTAGTGCTTAGCAAAACCTGATTGCATATGTTTCTTTCAATCCGCCTGTGTCAACTGATGTTTTACTTGTAGCTTTGTTTAAATGTTGATCCCGTAGTACCAATTTCTTCGTCTGGTAAACTATGTGCAATATTATTGGCTATTTGTTAAATTCTTAAATTTCTGATGCTTTTATGTTAACGGTGAATTCATATTACTCATTGAATCAGATTACCTGTCAAGTTTGCTGTTCAAGGAGAAAGTGGATCAAATTACTTGGAGATATACTTTTGCTGGATTGCTGTTGCAGCTATTTGTTATTGTACTCTAATTTATTGTCTAAAGTTTCCTATGATTTGGATGAATGTGCATGTCATGACCAGGAGATGAAAAGAAAGTTTATTTGGGTGTCAAGATTACTTTATAGTTGTGGCCACTTTAGATTGGCATTGGACGACCGCAGTTAGTGCTGATTTTTTAATGCTTGCAGCCACCGCAGCAGTAGTCGTGTCATGAGAGGAAGGCTGACCTGTACAAGTGCTTATAAGTCCTGATTTTTCGGGATCTCGTTCGCAGATGTATTCCTCACAATTAATGTGTGTAAAAGATGGAGGATTTCACATTAGCTTTACATTAAGTATCTAGTTTTAATAGAAGAAATTGATGATCTGGTGAAAAACTGATGTTAGCTGCTACCCTTCGTCGGTTGATGCGGTGGCGATGCAGAGCCATGTAATCTATTTAACTTGCCACACATTTGGTGGTTGTGCGGTTGGAAGTGCAATATAAGTATCATACTACACTGGTATTCGTTTCTTTAAATGCAGAGTACTAACATGGATGCTGAGTTGGCAAATTCCAACTATCAGTCGGGTGTTCTTGATCGGCTAGTTCCTGCTGTCCTACCTGTGCTTCTGATATCAATTGGATATGTTGACCCTGGAAAGTGGGCTGTAATCATTGAGGGAGGTGCTCACTTTGGGTTTGATTTGGTAGCACTTATGCTAGTTTTCAATTTTGCTGCCATTTTTTGCCAATACCTGTCAGCTCGTATTGCTGTTGTCACTGGAAAGGATCTTGCTCAGGTATCACATTTTCCCCTCTGCAATTCTCCCTATGGTAATACTAGTAACTGTTATTATTATTTTTATAATTTTGATACATCAGTTTGCACATGGTAAACTGGAGTAAAAGTAAACTAAGTGTTGCACATGGTAAACTGGAGTAAAAGTAAACTAAGTATTATCATCTCTTCCCTTGTATCTGGTTATTTGATGGGATTGTCGATTATTGATACTCTCATTCTCCCCTCTTCTCTTCTCTTCTGTTTTGCATATTCTACTCCCCATGAAGTTTAACAAACTTAATTTCTTTTTCTTAATAATGACTGTAGATTTGTGGAGAAGAGTATGACAAGTGGACATGCGTATTCATAGGAGTTCAAACAGAGCTTTCCGTCATTTTGCTGGATCTTACCATGGTAGGTGTCTTCTCATGTTTAACGCACTGATATTATGTTTGTCTTCTTTTCCAGATGCTGAAGGAACTTGGGTATTTACCATGATTTGTGACTTTTATCTTTCATGGTTCCTCCTTGTATTGTTACTAAAATCTGATCTTGCTAATTTTGCCTCCAGGTTCTAGGGATTGCCCATGGACTTAATCTTTTGATGGGTGTGGAGTTGTCCACATGTGTTTTTTTAGCAGCTGCTGATGCTATTCTATTTCCATTTTTTGCTGGTCAACTGGTAGGCTGATCACTTGTGTTCTTTTATAATCTTTTCGTGGCAGTTTATTGATGAGCTAATCATGTTGAATTTTCAGGAGAACTACAAGGCAAAATTCCTGTGGATATGCACAGCAGGAATCATATTGCTTTCTTATGTTCTTGGGGTACTCATAAGTCAACCAGAAATTCCACTCTCTGTCAATGGGATGCTAACTAAGTTTAGTGGAGACAGTGCATTCTCTATAATGAGTCTTCTTGGAGCAAGTATGATGCCTCACAATTTTTACCTCCATTCTTCTATTGTTCGGGTACTTCGCTCTCTCTTTTGCACATGCCCCATCATTCTTTTCATATTTCATACATCATTTTTATGTGCCCATCTGTGCATTTTTGTCATGTTTTGATCAGACTTGGTGATAGAATCGATTTATGATCCCATGTATGAGAGGACACTTTTCTTATTTTCTTTCTCTGGACTTTTGTTGACTCAAATAATCAAATCCTGAAATCACTATTGTGTATTTGACTATGTCGTGTCTATTAGAGCTTTAAATGTTCAAAACTTGTGATATTGAGCATTCTGATATATTTCACAATTTATACTCTTTTGTTCTGTTAAGAATGACCTTGATTGGTGCCCTTTGTAATCCATTTGCTGGTATTTTACTGGATCTTGGGTTTTCTGGACTTCTCTTCTTTTTTGACACTACGCTTGAACTGTAGCTCACACTTGGATCAATCTGCTTTGTATACTCTTCACATGGGAGCTAGTCTACATCAAGTTTCATTCTTATTTGATTCTCAAAGTCAATATAGTTTGTTTGTTAAGTTTCTAAAAGTTTCTGCTCTCTTTATTCTTGCAGCGGCATCAGGGACAGGTGAACATATCCAAGGGTTCCTTGTGTCATGACCATTTTTTTGCCATCTTATGCATCTTCAGTGGCATCTATATGGTGAATTATGTGCTGATGAACGCAGCGGCAAACCTGTTCTACAGTACCGGTCTTGTTCTGCTTACTTTTCAGGATGCAATGTCTCTAATGGAACAGGTGTTTTCTTTATTCTTCTTTTTTTAATTTTTAATTTTTTAATTTTTCGTTTTCATGAGAAAGTTCTACTTAATACTTTTCAACAATCTTGCAAATAGCAATTTGCATATAGTTTCTGCAGCAATAACAATTATCATTTGCTACATACTCATCCAATGATCTCTATCCGAATTGTTGAAATGCAGGTGTTCAGGAGCCCGGTAGTGCCATTTGCCTTTGTATTGGTTCTGTTTTTTTCTAACCAAATCATAGCAGTAAATTGGAATCTCAGTGGACAAGTAGTCTTACAAGATTTTCTCAGACTGGACATACCTGGTTGGCTCCACCATGCTACAATTAGAATTATTAGTATAGTCCCTGCTCTTTATTGTGTGTGGACATCAGGAGCTGAGGGGGTATATCAGTTGCTTATATTCACACAGGTAATGGTAGCCATAATGCTTCCATCTTCTGTGATACCACTTTTTCGGGTTGCCTCATCAAGACAAATAATGGGTGTCCATAAAATTTCTCAGTATCACGAGTTCTTGGTACTGATTACATTCATGGGGATGCTAGGTTTAAAGCTTATATTTATGGTAGAAATGATATTTGGAAATAGTGATTGGGTGGGTAATTTGAGATGGAACTCGGGAGGTACTGTAGCATTACCCTTTGCTGTTTTTCTCATCACTACTTTTACATCACTTTGTTTGATGCTTTGGCTAGCTACTACCCCTTTAAGATCTGCAAGTTCTAGAAACAATGCTCCAGACTGGAGCTGGGAATTTCAACGAGCTGAAACCTTTACAGAGAGGGAGGAAGATAATTCAAAGGAAGCTAGGTATCTTGTCGAGGAACCCTTAGAGAAGCGGGAATCAGTTGCATCAGCGGGAAAGTCTGTGGAAAGTCAACCAGATGCATCTGTTACAAATTTTGACCTTGATTTGCCTGAGACAATCATGGAGTCTGATCAGGAAATTCGTTTGGCTGCTATTGAGGAAAACCATCCTAATATTGCATTTCCTAGTCCCACAATATGTTTTCAAGAGGAATCAGCATCTGCTGTAGGTTCAATGTCTGCCTCAACCACTGGGGCGAAGGATGTCACTGGTGATGATTTGTTGGATGGCAAATCCTTGAAGATCAAATCGGCAGATCCAATGGTGAAAACAGTTCCTGCAGAAGGAGATTTACGCACTGAAAAGGATGATGATGAAGCAGATTCCTGGGAGCCTGAGACTGAGCTTGAGACTGAAGAATCATCCAAAGATGCACCCGAGAGTACCTCAGCTTTGATGTCTGATGGTCCGGCTTCATTGAGGAGTCTCAGTGGGAAAAGTGATGATGGTGGGAGTAGTGTTGGAAGCCTTTCAAGATTAGTTGGGTTGGGGCGTGCCGCACGACGCCAATTAGCTGGGGTTCTGGACGAGTTTTGGGGACAGTTGTATGACTACCACGGGCAAATTACTCAAGAAGCCAGGGCTAAGAAACTGGATTTAGTGCTAGGAGTTGATTCAAAGCCCGCTTCTCTGAAAATCGATACTTCAGCAAAGGAATTTAGTGGATACATCCCAACTGTAGGAAGAGTGCCTGATTCTCTGTTGAATTCCAGTTTATATGATTCTCCCAAGCACAGAGTGCAAAATAGTATGGACTCATCATATGGAGTTCAAAGGGGATCTTCGTCATTGTGGTCCAATCAAATGCAGCTGTTGGATGCATATGCGCAGAATGCCAACCATAGTGTTCATGACTCTGGTGAGAGACGGTACTCTAGTTTACGCATTCCATCTGAAGCCTCTGGTGAGAGGCGGTACTCTAGTCTGCGAATTCCATCAGAAGACTCTGGTGAGAGGAGGTACTCTAGTTTGCGTTTTCCATTAGAAGACTCTGGTGAGAGGCGGTACTCTAGTCTGCACATTCCATCTGAAGACTCCAGTGAAAGGCGGTACTCTAGTCTGCACATTTCATCTGAAGACTCCAGTGAAAGGCGGTACTCTGGTCTGGGCATTCCTTCAGAAGACTCCGGTGAGAGACGGTACTCTAGTCTGCGCACTGCACCATCTTCTGATTCGTGGAATTATCAGCCAGCAACGGTGCATGGTTGTGACTTGGCACATCTGAGTCGAATGGCTAGGGACAGAAATTCTGATTTCTTGAATGGTCAGCGGGAGTCACCAGCTCCTAAGTCCCCCTCTGTGGGCCCTACCAATTACATGGACTCAGTTGCTATTGCTTTGGGGCAGAAACTGCAGAATGGAAGAAGCACTGTACAAGCCTCTGGGTTTCAGCAGAACCTTGCAGTATCTAGGAATACTCAATTGCAATCTGAAAGATCATATTTTGATGTTTCCTCTTCTGGACCTGCTGATTCTGTTTCTATACCATCATCCAGTGCAAAGAAATACCATAGCTTGCCTGACATATCGGGACTTTCTGTTCCCCTAAGGGAACAATTTATGTCCAATAAGGGTGCTCGTGTGGATGGTTCCATTGCATATAAACCATCTATCGGGAGGCCAAGTTACGAACCATCCCTGTATTCGAATCCTGGATCTAGGGCGGGAACAACTTTGGCGTTTGATGAGCTCTCTCCATCAAAAATCTATAGAGATACTTTCCCCATGCAGTTAAGTTCAGGCTTAGATACTGGATCGCTTTGGTCTAGACAGCCTTTTGAGCAGTTTGGTGTAGTTGATAAAAGTAAGTCAAATGCCATTTCTCAAGAAGCTACTTCAATTGCTGATGCAGAAGCAAAACTTCTCCAATCTTTTAGAGTTTGTATTGTAAAGATTTTGCAATTAGAAGGATCTGAGTGGTTGTTTAGACATAATGATGGAGCTGATGAAGATTTAATTGATCGAGTGGCTGCTAGGGAGAAGTTTCTTTATGAAGCTGAAACTAGAGAGAAAAACCAGGTGGTTCATATGGGTGAATCTCACTATTTGACTTATGACAGGAAGCTTGGTTCCACACTGAAGAATGATGAGGCAAGTTTTACCAACTTCATGGTCTCCTCGGTTCCTCACTGTGGAGATGGCTGTATATGGAAAGTGGACTTGATATTAAGCTTCGGAGTATGGTGCATTCACCGGATTCTTAATCTTTCCCTCATGGAGAGCCGGCCTGAACTGTGGGGAAAATATACTTACGTATTGAATCGTCTTCAGGTAAATTTTTAAAGCTGCTTATCTATTTAACTGACTAGTATATGCTTCAAGTGACCCATTGCTTCTGTGGTAAGATGATTGTTTTGGTTACTGGTTGACTAAATATGACAGGTTATATTCTGTTATTTTGTTGAATAGGATTATCTATCATTCATGGCTCCACATAGTAGGATTTTACATGATGAAGTTTGCACTCAGGGAAATTTCATTTGAGTCATTATCATTTTAGGAATGTTATAGCCAAATTATGATTAAGACTATTCTTGAGATTTGTGTTTTGGGTTTTATTAGGAAAACTAATTTGTACCCTTATTTGATTTGTACAAACTACAAAGCATGAACACTGGAATCATTTATCATTACTTATGTCTTCTGGTTTGAGGAGTTTGACGGTATTGCTTTTTCAATAACATTTTACAGGGTGTCATAGATTTGGCATTTTCAAGACCTCGTTCTCCAATGTCAGCATGCTTTTGCCTTCAAATCCCTGCGGTGCATCAGAAGTCAAGCCCTCCTCTTTCAAATGGCATGTTACCTCCTGCTGTGAAACCAGCAAAAGGGAAATGCACAACTGCAGCAATGCTCCTAGACCTTATCAAGGACGTGGAAAATGCAATATCTTGTCGGAAGGGTCGAACAGGCACTGCTGCTGGGGATGTGGCCTTTCCGAAAGGGAAAGAGAATTTGGCATCTGTTCTCAAACGGTACAGACGTCGATTATCCAACAAGCCAGCTGGCACTCACGAGGTTTCTGGGCCACGGAAGGTACTGACGGCATCTGCTTATGGCTCATAACCTTTGTTTACAGATTGCCTCCAGCTTGGTCAATGGTCTTTGGGCTTCTTGATTTTAAAAAAGCAGCTCAAACTGTATATGAGGGTTGGTCGGTTACAGGACACGCTTGCATTCTCGTGTATTAAATGTTGATGCTGCCAATATTAGTGCCATGTATGTTATATATACATAGGATACAAATTACTGGATATGTAATTGCGGCAAGAGTTAACGAAAATGGTTAGAAAGGTGGAAATTGATCAATTCCAGTTTTAGTTTTTTGGTAACTTTTAGTCCCCAGATGGATTTTGAATGTCCGTTTCCTTCATTTTGCTAGCTTTCAGGCCTCGTGATTGAAATTCTGAGGTAATTGTTTGGGCTGATGCTTTTCCTGTAACAGCGTTTGTGGTTCATAATCATAAATGTGTTGCAAGCATTTGCCTTGTGTCATTGAGGTCTCCCTTGCTGGTTTCTACTGTGTTTGAGACCCAAATCCAAGTTAATTAAGGGGGATTTTAATTAATGTTTGTACTTCATATTACTTGATCATAACAAAGGTGTAATATAATAATTGTTAGTTATTGATCTGTTCTTTATTATTTCATCATTGATGCGATCATAACCTTCACCCATCGAAGTATTTGCTGTCAGAGTGCCTATTGTGTATCAGTGTCGCCGGCATAAAATTACCTTATAAATAGTTTGCACTCATATGCATAGATACTATTATGTATTGATATTAAAAAATATACATATCTATTCAAAAATTACATGTTTATATAATTGAAGTTTTAAGTTCATTTAAAATTTTACAAAATTGAATACTATATAAACGTTCATCCTTCACAAAAAAAAAAAAATTATGTTTAATATTTGAGTCTTAATGATAAGAACTAACAAATTAATTTAGAACAAAAAACATAAATTGTGAATTTTAATGTAAATATAAATTAATTTTTGTTAATAGTTTAACAATCGTATCATTAATTGGGTAAATGGGCCAAGAAATTAAGCCCTAATTTGACACGGAAGAGATTATATTAATTCAGATAAGATTCATTTAATAATCATGTAATAAAAAAATGGATATGTGATAAAGAGAGAGTTCTATTAATTTCAAAATTTGACTTTAAAAAGTGACTCGACTTTTTATCCATTGGATCCAACAGTGACAATTTAAAATTCAAAAGCAAAATTATGTCTTCATCCATCTACATTAGATTGAGTAGATTCAATGGATTAAAAAAAATCATCTTTTTAATCAAATTTTGAAGTTAAGGAACATCACCTTGTATGAATAATGCTTTGAAATTTGTTATTCTCTGTGCGTGTGTGTTATAATTTTTAATAGTTATTATCTATAGATATATTAGGATGTGACCATTGACAAAGTTTACATACAATTGAATCAATTATATTTTTTTATTTTTATAATAAAGAAAATGACAGACACATATATGTAATTTGTCGAAATGGTCACAGGAATCTTATTATTTTTACTTTTTTCAATTATTTAGTCTAACGATAATCTAATCTTTTTTCTCACTTATGTGAGTGAGGTTCAAACCTTAAATCTCTTATTTTCACATAAGAGATTGGACCATCTTAACTAACTAAATGACACACACTCCTTTTTCATAAATAATAAATAGTTATATGGACTCTTTTTTAGATAATTATATCCAAATTAATTTATCATAAAAAAGATTTGCAGTGTTCAATTTTAAAAATATAAAATAGAACGGATAAAGCGGGCTCAGGTGGAGGATAACTCTGGTTAAGTTTTGACTCTTTCAAAGGTTAAAGTCATCATCATCCCATGGGGAGTAGTTGATGAACACATAAATATGAGACAACAACGTGTCAAAAGTTGAGACACGTGTCTCAATGGATGCCATTGCCCACCACAGCCGGCAACACAACGTATTCCTCTCATTTTTTTATATCATTTTTCCTGTTCATGATTAATTATCATCGCTTCATTGGAAAAACAAATGAGCAGGAAGGAGATTAATTTTGATCACACCGCACGCTGAGGTTTGTGGCTTCTCTGATTATTATATTTAGCTATTTCTAATCTAAGATTATGGTAACAATAATATTCACCTTGTTAAATTGTTTATTAATAGTAGTCACAGTACTGTTCTTTTATTGATGTGGGTTTGGATTTCTATGGAAACAAACAAATCTAGTGAAACCTAATGCTTAAAGGATAAACTGGTGGGCACTTTGAGCTAGTTTTTATTTCAATTTAAGATTAGGATATATAAGAAGAAGGAAAAAAAAATGTTAAAAGTGGTGCGCGACATGTTTAGGAATTCTTTTATTTTGTTTTGTGTCTTTATATTTGAGTATTTTAGTCTAATTATGGTAGAGTTTATTTTCCTTGCTCTCATATTCTTAGTTAGGATCGTAACCTTAATAATTTTTCTTTAGTTTTTGAATAATAAGATGTCTCTTTATTTCTTGTGGGATTTATTGATCTCAACCTAGCCCGTGTTTAGCAGTCATTTTTGGTCAATGTATAGTAGAGTGCTATCTAGTATGACACTGTCAATATTAAATGCGTCTCTTATAAATTTGAATGCAAAATCTTTTTAAATTGGTACACCCCTTGATACACGTGAAATCACTAATAAATTAAAACAATAAAATTTCAGCAAAAGTAAGCTTGAGGCAGTTGATAAGTTGTTTTCAGGAGAGAAATGAATTGTAATATTATTAGCAGAGAAAGAGCAATATTTAGATATTAGTAGGAAGAACACTTATATTTGTTGATAATATAAAAATACTAATGGGGATAGCACTTCTATTTCTTAATAATATAAGAACATAAATCAAAGTTGGTTGGTGTGAGTAATTTGGTACTCTCACTCCTTAAGAGAGGTCAGGGGTTCAAGTTCCGTTCTCATATAGAGTCACCACTTTGGCTAGCACTTTATTCTTTGCGGACCAACCCGGTACGAGTGGGGATTAGTCTGGGTTGTGGTACGGACTTAAAGGTACCTCCTACAGCTGAGGCCCACTCAGGACCACCTCGTGATTCAGATAAAAAAATAATAATAATATAAGAACATAAATGGGAGGAGCACTTCCGATGGAATTTGCATCCGCAATCCAATATTTACAACAGTGTTTTAATTTTCGAAAAAATATTTCATTCTCTTTATTATTTTTTCTACCTCCGCTGCCCCATTACGTCACAAAAATAAAATAGCATATATCGGGTAAACATATTATAAAGCTGAACATGTGCTTCTTCAAGAACTCCGTAGAATAGTAATAATATTAGACTAGCCGTCCTCTCATATGTATTTTCTTTTCATTATCATTATAACTTATATTGAAATGTATGGTACACAAGGCAAAATTTGTTTCATTAATTTGTTGTATATGATACACGTAAGGCAGTAGATGTATTATATTCCATGGAATTTATGGAATCATGATAATCATATGCTGTGTTGTGACGATGCAGAAGTAGCTGGAGGAGGAAGAGCAGTGATTGATTGGTCGGTTGGTTGATTAATAGAGTTGAAAATGGTTTATATTGTTGAGGTATCGCTGCCGTTCATACTGTTCATCTTGATCGTAGCTTTGGCATTTTATCTACTTGGTAGGTATAGAGGCCGAAGTCAAGCAGCAAGAATGCCACAGTATTATGGGCCTCCTGCACCTCCATATCCTGTCCAGCCTCAGGATCAGAAGCCCTAGGAATCAGAATCAAAAGCTTAATTACAACCTGTACATAATCTAATAAAAAAAAAAGGGTTTACGGAGGATGGTTTGGTGTTTGGCACTTTTGATCTTTCCTTAGAAACAACAACTTGGATAAAATGTTTTTTTATGTAAGTTGAGCTGGGCTCATTGTAAATTTTAAGTTGTTTCGCCCTCCTTGAAGACTACGAGTTTAGTGATTCAATTTGAATCTCATTATTGGTATTAAATGAAGAAACGAGTGTTTTTCATTTCTTAAGTAAAATATTATATATTGAGCATATTTATAGATGCAGAGGTTACAATTTTTTAAAAATTAGATACGCATATTACGGCAGGATCTTCACCAACCGTGTCATTGCCGTTCAGTGCGGATTGTGTCTTTGACAACTTTCATTCAATATTGTTTTATTTGACATTCTCAACATTAAGTCCTAATATTACTCTCACATTTTTCGTGAAGGAAATTTTATGGCGTGCTTGTTACTTGTTTGTAAATCTGTGTTTCTAGTTCTACGTACATTGTGTAGAGAGGATTCTCGGAGTCTTCCTAAATATCGATTCTCGACGTGAAAAAAAAAAAAAGAATGTTGATTAGGGTTTGATATTAAATAATTTGGGAAGGGCATTAGATATTGCAAGAAAAAACACTACCTCTGATGTAAAATTATGGTATCTTAATTCTTGAAGATATTTGATTTATTTGTTGTGCGCAGGGTTCATTGATATAAAGAAAGAAAGATACAACATGAAGAGGAAAACTCAAAATCAAAAGCCCAGTTAAGCCTAATGACTACTTGCAGAAGACGTTAATGAGGCTAAAGCCCAAGTCTGATTCAACAACTCATCAACAATAAAATAATCTACATATTAATTGATGGTAAGAGCATAGGACCCATCGGCCCCGGGGTTGGTAACATTATTATTATTAGGATTATTATTTTTAAAACATATCTAGAGTCTCCGATTCTGTTAATTGGAGTCTGAGTAGCCTTCAAATTATAACGTGATGTAAATTATGACAATTAAGAAAATGAAATTTCACATTTTGACGTTACACCAAAATTCATCGACAATTGACGTGCTTTCGATAAGCAATTCGACACATTTTGTCAATCATCATTGACCAAACATTTGAAAGAGAAGAATTTATGTGTTTGGGAAGTGGAAAATCTATTAAGCTATGAGAAATGTCAAAAAGTCAAGGGGTAAAAGATGAAGGATAAAAGTAAGAGCAACTTAGAAGATGTGAAGACATCGAAAGAATGAACTTCGGTATATTATATATATATATATATATAACCTGTGAGGATGCCCGTATTTGAGTTTGAATTGCGAGTCAGTTTGGTAATTTTGTAATTTTTAAAATAATTGATATTAGTTGTACTGTATAAATAATTAGTTGTGAAAAAAATCAGTTAAACGTTTGATAAAATTTATTTTTAAAAGTGTTATAAATTTTAAAAGCAGTCATATAAGATTAATAAATCTTATTATTAAATTACTGTAAAAATGTATCTGACTGAATTGGACATAATGTTATATAAAATTTATTTACACTTTTATAAACATATATATAAAATATTTTTATTGTGTATATATAATAATAAATAAATAAAATAAAATATTTCATATTATTAGTTTTATTTTTTATTTTGTTATCTCAATTTCTCAATATGATTGGTAATAATAAGAATTCCTAAAAAGTTATTTCATAATTAATAAGGATAATTTTGAATTTTTATAATATATAGGAGGATATATATGGTATTGTATTAAGTATAAAACTTATTCTTAAAATTAGATTTTGAAAAGCTAGTCATTTCTGCCATTTTAAGATCTGCTGTAGGATAGATTGATTTTTTCGAAAGTAATTTCTATAAAAATTTACTAAACTCCAAAATTAGTTTAAAACTTTTTAAAATCACTTTTGAACCTCCTAAAAGCAATTCCAAATGAGCCCTTAATCTTAAGTGATGTAATAACTTATTAATAAGTATCACATAAATTGAAACTCGAATGCTTTAGCATTACTCTCTCTCTCTCTCTCTCTCTCTCTCTCTCTATATATATATATATATATATTGCTGATCTAATAAAAAATCTTAGACTTTATTAAAGTATGAAAAAGTTATTAAACCATACCATTTAAAAATTTTTACGGTCATTATATTATTAAACTACATAATTTAATAGCTTTCCCGCACATTGACAAATTCAAAATCCTGATTGTAACATCACTATTATACCCCCCATTTGTCAATGGGAGAGGAACTAAGGCTGTGTTTACTTGCTGGAGTGAGAGTGAGGAGTGTGGATTCCTCCCACTCTAGTGTTTACTTTCTCAAAATGGAAAGGGATTGGGAATCCCACTCTGTGGGCCCCACTCATTTTTGGAGTGGGGAGTGGGAGTGGGAGTGGGACTCCCGTTGGGGGAGGTGGGAGTGGAAATCCACTCCCACCTCTCCCTTTTTTACCCTTTTATTTTATAATTAATAAAATAAAATAAATAATATTATATTTAACTAAATAATAATTTACATTAATTCTAAGTTAAAATTATTTTAAAATAATATTATTATATTAATAGAGAATTAATAAATATAATATTATTATATTTATTTTAAAAATAATAGTACTATATTTATTTAATATTAATAATAATAAATAGTTTATTCTAAGAAAATATTAATTTTGTACTAAATAATATTATATTATTATTTTATATAATAATAAATTTAATATAATTATATTAAATGAAATAAGGTTTCATTTTATATTAAAATTAATCATTTATTGTTCATAATTAAGAATATTAATAATTATAATAAATTTACAAATATAATAAAATAAATATTATTCATTAAATATATTTTTTATTAGTTTTGTAATTAAAAACTATAATTCTTTAAATAAGGATAAAATTATAATTTGAAATTATTTACTCCCAATCCAAAACAAAGTAAACACATAAATTGGATTCTGATCTCTATTCCATGCTTCCATTCTAGTGTAAGTAAACAACCTACTTTCACTCCCACTCCACACTCCCAATCTTAGGATTCCCACTCTTAAGAATTCCCAATCCAATCCAAAAAATAAACGCGGCATAAAATCTTAATGCTAACTTTTGTCATAGGCTCATAGCAGTACTTAGTTGAATGCTCGAACCTGCACCTTTCAATTTTAAGGTACATGTACTCTCAAAAGGCTACAAAATTCAACGATAGTATTTTTTTAATATTTACTATTCAATTCAGTTCAATTTCCCATATTAAATTAGTCCAAATGTTGCAGCCAATTTAAATGATTTTTAACATAGACCGATACACACACATTTATATTTGATCGGTCATTGTCAAGGCTCTATAAGAAATCAAACTAAATGAATGATTGCTCATTAATTTCTGACTTAGTGAGATAAACTACCGATTTAATAATAATAATCATGCATGCTATCTTCATAAAAGTGACGTTATTAATTAATTGGAGTTTTGAAAGAGATTGCATGGTAACTAAGGTTTTGTCACATCTAAACATTACCCACACAACAACTCCCAAACCTACCGCTCCCACATGAAAAGAAAGAAAAAAAAAAACTCTCATCATGACATCAATACTTCAATTCTTGCCACCTTTAGTTTATCTCCCATTTATTTCTATGCTTCAACAAACATCGGTAGGTGGCTATTTTAATTACTATATAAAGATTGACAAAATTACACAAACCATTGCATTGATAGAAAATTAAAATTTTCACACCTACAAGTGAAGTTGGTTTTTTTATTGAATACATAATAATAACAAAGTATGAATCTCAAAATATTTTATATCTCTTAAAAGTATTTTATCACTTGAATTAATTAAAACACCCACAAAACATAATAATAATAATACTTATTGGTCAAAAAAGAAATCGATTAATTTCACCAAGCAAAACACTCCTGGCCACAATTAAAGCATGGACCAATTTTTTTTTTCGGTGATATTCTCACTTTTTTTAATTATGTGTTCGAAATACTAAAAGAAGAAGTTTGGATTTTTTTTTTTTAATTTAAAAAAAAAAACCCCAACAGAAGTAAGAATCATCTCAGAAAAAGAGAATCCTTAGTTCCATTCATACTCATGAAATGAAACAAAATCCACAATATATACGTATGCATTAAAGAATGAATTCCCATCCCATCAGCATCCACATTCACAGGCACAAGGCCACAAGCACAAATAATTTATTCAATCGAGACAAAGCCAGCTACCAAGCCGTTCTGAAATTGTCGTCAATGACCAGCCTAGTTCAATTATTTATTGGATTCAAAGCAGCAACTTTACGACTCGACCGACTGCAGTAGTCTATTATCACATCAAACGATTTGGTTTGTGTTTCTTGTCATCGATATCTGATTACTTTATTAATTTGCCTTGACCAGTTAAATTATAATTTATAGTTTTATACACTTCTTACCTTTTGGATCAAATTCTGTAAAGAACACCAACTTTGAATTGAAAATTTCCTATGGCTAAAGCCAAATAACAAATTTATTGGCAAAAGTTGGGGCAAATTCACTTCACTTTTCAGAGTTTTGTTCCACCGTCCAATTAATAAATTTTTTTTTAAAAAAATTACTTCAGAAGTGATGGTGTCATTATTTTCATAATTATTATACCTAACTTCTTAAACTTTTTTAGAGTAAAATAATATTTTTATTTAAATTAATTTAAAAGGGTCATATTACGTTATATTATCTGTAATATACATTAATTTAAAAATAATTTCTTTATATTTTTAAGTTGTTGTCGCTCTTCCTTAAAAAAATTGTTGTCACTTACATAATTTAGAGATTATGAGAAATAAATTTTAGGTCAGTTGTGGGTAACAATGTTAAAATTTAAACAAATTTAACATGCTACTATTAAAAAAAATAATTTGAAATTAACTGAATATCCGACTGAAACCATAATAATTTAACAAGTATTTATTTACCCTTCGCAAATGTCTAGTTATTTATGATTAAAGTCAAAATCGCGTAAAAATTAAAGTCAGAATTAATTTTCCAAATTTAAAAAACTTGTTCACATGACAATGAAACACGTTGTCATTTGATAGTCAAGAAAGATGCACAAGTTGTCACAAACAATGAGTGGGAGTTTTTGATTTATTTGCTTTGTTTTGAAAAATGTGATCCACGTACGCTCTCAGGAAAATTGGTAGGTGAAATGAGTGGTCTGTATCCGAGAATTTCTTCAGTTTCTCTGAAACCACATGGGCATGGAGGCATTCGCAGAATAGAAAGAGAAGTACATAGAAACCACATGGCTGGCCACAGTAACGCGGAGAAGCAGTATGTGGACGTGTTGTTAAATCAAGCTATTTGTAGTACATGGCTAATTCTGTATGTTGTTTTTTTTTTCATTTTCAGGGGACCGATAAATTGATACGGTTCACTGTTGCGTATACAAACTGGTGATAGTATTTTAAATGTCCAAGGTTACTTCAGCGTATTGAAATAGAAAAATTTTAAAGTACGTTAAAGATAATATAATTAATTAATGCATGCATAATATAAAGATAATATAATTAATTAATAAATGTAATTCAATTGGTGAAAACCAATCCAATTCAATTCACATGTTATGAATTATATGGGAATTTTGACACAAATTCACATCCATTCCATTAATTTGTAGACAGGAAACGGATTAAATAAATAAAAAATCTAATATGAAAATAATTTTAATGCCAATTAAATTTAAATTAACTAAGATCTATAATAACCAACATTTTTCTAAATAATTTAATAGTTTAAATATACTACGGTTTTACTTTAATCATTTATTTATTTAATTGTTCGTTTTCCCCTTTTTGTTCTATACAATTCTTAGATAAGATATAACATGGATAGTTTCATTTTAACTTATGATGTGTTCATTTCTCTAGAATCAGAATGTGTTGAAATCAAAATAGACTGGACTCGGAGTGAGTAATGAGAATCAGAATAAGTTGTTTATTTTAATTGTAGGAATTAGAATCATAATAAACTATATTCTCATTTATTTATTCACTTTGTCTTGTAATCAAAATATATTGTTGCAAGTTATTAAAATATCCTTAGTTATTTGTTCACTAACAAAATAAAGAGTAACAAAATAAAGAGTATATATTTTTACTGTCAATATTATTACCATTATTATTGTAATACTATAATAAAATAATGACAATTATTATTACTATTACTATTATGATAATAGTTGTTATTACTATTATTCTTGCTATTATTTAAATTATAAATATTATTATAGTTATAATAATAATGATTTAACATTTAACTGGATAAAAATGAACTTTTTACTTTGTTTAAGGATAAAATATCAATTCATTCCCCATTTTCCATTTTCACTTCACTTCCGTCTACCATCATGGGATTGGATTTATATTTCCCATTCCTAAATTCTTACATCTCACCCAAAGTGAACCCTTATTCCCCTTCCTTTATGAATAGGGAAAGCACAATGAGTAGGGATGATAATTTTTCTCGATGGGATGAGATTGTATATATTTTTGTCTTATAAAAAAAAATATATGGATGGGAGTGAGACATTTTTTTATCCATTTACATGTACAGGACGGGACTGAGATTGACAAATCCCGTCCCATCCCGTCTCATTGCCGACTAAGTGCCTGTTTGGTATGGCTTATTTAAGAGCCATAAGTGCTTATTTAATCGTATAAGCACTTTTTAAAATTTTTTATGGTGTTTGGTTATTTTTTTAATAGAGTTCTTTTAGCTTAAATAAGCTAATTTACCTCTATTAGTAAAAGCCCAAAATTTGAGCTTTTGGGAGTAGAGGCTATAGAGCTTTTCTAAAAATATATAATATAAAAAATATCACACAGTTTAATGGTTCAAAAGTACTTTTTTTATTGACAACCAAACACCCAATGACTTTTTGTCCAAAAGCTCTATTGGTATAAGCTCTACTGCTATAAGCTCTACTGTTATAAGCTCTATTTAATAAGCTGTACCAAACGGAGCCTAAGAATGATAATTTTTTCCAATTGGGATGAGATCCCGCATGATCCCATCTCTTTTGGGATGTGATCGGGACATATTTTTGTCTAATATATATATATATATAGGAACATGAGTGTGACATTTTTTCATCTCACTTACATATATGAGACGAGACTGGAATTGGTAAATCACATCCTGTCTGGTCTCATTGCCAACCCTAACAATGAGATTTTGCATAAACAATTCATATCTAATTTATTCGATTATAGATTTTAAAATTTTCAATTCAATTTATGAATTAAATTTATTTTTCTTAATGTTTGATTGAATTCTGAACATCTATATCTTTAATACTACGAGACTCCTTAAATTAAAATAAAAAATTTATGGAACCCAGAATCTACGAGATGACATCAGTTACGTGGTGCGTCAAGTCCATAGAAGTATCTCTCATACTGATATAACTTTCAATAAGGATAAAATTAAAATTTTACATGGTAATATTGTTTATGTTATGGTACATGCAATCACGTGATATTATATTATTAATTTGTGACTTCAACGTTAGTAATGGAAATTATAAAATTATGCAACGTGTCAAATAGGTGGGCTATGGCCATCACTTTAATATATTTAGGTGGTTTGTCAATCAGGAATCGTTATTTTGGTAAATCTAGTAGACTCTACAGTGGGATCTACAATGGAGCTGCTCATTTTAATGCTATGAGATCCATTGAATTAAATAAAAAAATTTTTGGAACCCTAGGAACCCACCATGTCTACAAGAAGATGACACCAATTAGCCGGTGCGCCAGCACACGAAATTCTTTGTTGTATTGATATGATTTTCAATAAAAAAAAATATAAAATATGACATAGGTAATGTTGGGAGATGATCTCATGGGTATAATTGCATATAATATGACGAGTAATTGGACACATGATAGAATTTTATAACTTTATGTAAATAGTATTTAAGTTATGAATTAATCAGATAATGTTATGTATCGCTCACAATAAAGTGAGCACCACCAGCTATTAGATCATTATTTAATAATATTACTTATGTTATAGTTATAATTGACATTATCATGCGATATTATATTATTAATTCTCAACTCCAATATTAGAAATAAAAAATACAACATTCTAGCACGTGTCCAATTATTATATAAAACAAATATATTAATATATTAAAAAATATTGTGATAGAAGAGGAGATACATATATATTTTTTAATTCCAAGATTATTTCGCAAGTGTGATCTATTATATAATTGGAATACAAATTACGTATCACAATTAAACAATAGAAGTGCAATCAAACATCAAACTGGGGCATAATAATAACCAAATGATTACTATTTTCGTTAAAAGCCTTTTAATAATGGAGATTATTATCTTACATAATCATGTAAGATACATGATTCTTCCACAGCTGTTTGATAAAAATCCAACGATTTTGCAAATATAAGATAATAAAATCGTATTATTTCCATAACCGTTGGATAAAAATCTAACGGTTATGGAAGAATCATGTATCTTACATGATCATATAAGATAACAAAAGCCTTTGATAATTAACAATTAATGATTTGATTATATAGACTCTTGTACGTACCTACCCGTGTGAAAGAAAAATGAAGTAGGTGTTGGGGTCTTGCTAAGTTATATAATATGTAAATTATAGTCAATCTAAAAGTAGTTACCCATAACTTTTTATTTGTTTCACATACTACCATACTTTAGAACTTTGATGTAACTTATATTAAATGTAACTTAGCAGCTGTTTATTATTAATTATTAATTATGTTTAACTGAAATGAAAGCAATCTAAGTTTGTGTAGAAAATAATTTTTTATTTGACGTGTTGTATTAAAATGAAAGAACGTGGAATTAAAATTTTGATTATTTTCCCCAGATTCTAGATGTGAAGTTCAAGGAATAAAAGTTATATATGTAACCGTATTAATAAGATCATAAATGTGTGTTACGTGTTTTTAAGGATTTTTCTCTCTTCATTGTAATTATTCAACTCTAAAATATACATATGAACTAAAATATTATTTAAAGAATTCATGGATACGGTAATTTAGTCGTTCTGAGTAAATTTTTTAAGGAAAGTTCAATCATTGAAATAGAAATATTCCAATTATGAATCTCTAATCGTATTAAAGTTAGGGATAAATGAAAAAATGAAAAAAGAGAAGACTTACTTGAACTTGAACTTGGTTTGCTGCTGACCAGATCACTCTATGTGAACTTTTCCTTTAAATACCTATTTCTTTAGTGACGAGCAACTATCGTATTCTATATTCTGTCTATGCCATTGGACTGGACAAAAACCTAGAACTGGTAATCAAATCTCTTTCTTGCTGGACAGAGACAAAGAGGTTTGTAGATAACTCAAGAAAGTCCGGCCAAAACCACATGTGCAAGTTTCTATGAATGGGGCTCGTCCATGATCACATTGGATTTGTGTCAACTAAGCAGATTGATCAAACTTAAATATAATGTATTTTATCTTGTAGTGTATTAATATCTGTATTTTTTTATCTTTTAGATTATTCCTTATTTTAATATGATTAGAGATCTTTGATTGGAAACTAACTTATATAAACAAATGTGATCGTTTTAATTCATTTTTGTCAATGTATCTTGAGCTCATTTTTGGTAGTCAAGTATCTATTTTTCTCCCTAAATCTTTGGGTATCTATAATTTTTTGTTTGGATGATGAGAAAATAAATAAAGAATAACAAAGTAGATAATTTTGAGAGGATGTTTGGTTTTCAATAGATTTAATTTCTAGGAGTTTGAATGATTATTTTCTCTCTGGTCATGAAAATTGATTAGGAGAACAACACATAATTATTTCACTTTATAGAATTTTCCTTGTTTATTTATTTATTTTTATTGAATTGAGTAATTTACTTTTTCTAGGTAGGAGAGTTTTCAGCTCAACCTAGCTTTTGGCTGTTAAAAGTTGTTATTGGAGGGTATAATTGTAATTTTGGGATTCTATAAAGATGATTGAAATCAAATAATAAGTCCAGGGGCGTACCATGACTTAATATTACCCCGGACTAATTTTTAAAATTTATATTTTAAAGCGAATATAAAAATTTATAAGTAGAAAGAAGTACATTAAATAAGAAGGAACACCAAGAACCTTATCCCTCTAAATATGTACTATAGACAGAAATAACTATAAAAAAATAGTAGAAAACAAAAGGCAGCTCAAATATGAAAACATTATTTGTCAATTATAAAATCTGACATTGCAACCGATGATAACATGTAATTATATCAAGATTGAAAAATTAATTAATAATTTCAAATTAAAATAGCTTAATACATGCAATTACAATCAATTAAAAATTACAAATAAAACTTTTTATACTTGAAGTGAAGTACTAAATTACCAAACTTAATAAATTAAGCAATTAAAATTTATTCATCATTTCAAATTGTAAAAGTATTATTAGTCAAAAGTTTCAATAATAAATTAAACTCAATTCAGCAAAAATGTATTTTGGTGTAGTTGTTTTTTTGTCAGGCACTCTAGCTCTCTTTAAAAAACTAGATGTTGATGATTCTTCTACCAAAATTTCCTTAAAATACTCAAATTTTATTTTCTAACTTGTCCTCTTAATTAATATAACTAATAAATAAAATCTAAAAATTCACATAAAAATTTTACGAAAATATTGATAATTCTTACTATATGTTGTTTCTGTAAGTACTTTTAATATTAGTGACGATGTGATATTACATTGACATATTTTTTTTTCAATTAGAAGTTTTTTAAAATAAATTAAAGCAATAATAAAATTTTAGCTCCCTAGTGTTTTCAATCTATTCAATAAATATATAATTTAATCATTTTATAAAATAAGTCACTAATTTCAATTGAAAATAATATAATTGAATTAGGGACATATTTATAAATAAAATAAAAACTCTATTGTTATATAAAATTGATGAAAATATAAGGGTAATTGAGTTGGGGACATAGTTGAATATAAAATAAAAACTATATTGTAATATTAAATTGATGGAAATATAAGGGTATTGAGTTAGGGACATATATGAAAAGCAAATAAAAATTCTATTGTTTTACTAAATTAATTAAAAAGTATGGGGTATAGATGATTGTTTCTGGACTCGTGTGGGTCCGCCACTGAATAAGTCTGTGCCAGATTTTGTTTCAAAGTTTATTAACTTCCAATTAAATTGAAAAACCCCTCTTTTTTTTTTTGTCTAGAACCACCTATTTATTAACCTACCCCATTAAAGAAATTTAAAATCAACGTATTTTGTAAATCTATCTAATTGTAACGTTGTGATGATTTCCCTTCTTTTTCATTCTTTTCAGATTAGTAAGAAAAAAATTACCATTAAATTGAACCCGAACATCTCAGAGAGTAAAAATGATTAAATTTTGAGCCCTCTGTTTATTCATTCATATATCAAATAAAGGTAAAATTTATATTGCCTATTGAGCGCTGCATTACTTGTATTTTAATAACTAGTTCATTATAAATTTATAAGCATTGTAATTATATTGTAGTATATATTAACAGTTATTTAATACACATGTTTGAATAATTTTTTGAATTTCAATGCATGTGAAAAAGCATTGTAAGTGTTTGCTCTGTCGCTTGAACAAAATTTAAAAATAAAAATAGCTTTCATTGAAGGCTAATATTGCGATTATTTAAAAATATGTGGGGGTGGTTTTGCACAAAATGATGGGTGGATATATTTCCACTCTATTATTAATATTTAGGATTCAGCTACCTTGCAACAGTTGTAAGGTACCACCAAGTTTTGTCTTTTCTTGATTTCAATTCTTTACCATTGGATTTAGTGAAAAGGTAGTTTCAACGGTAGAGATTTGTTCATTTAAATATTAACATTGCACTCCCTGATATGTATTAAAGACACAAACAAGTTAAAGAGTTAAAAGTTTTAGCACATAAGTCCGGATTGTTTACAGTTTATATTGTTTAATTAGTAGTGAGTATTAAAAAATAAATTTTATTTTTAATATTATATATTTTATTTAAAAGAATAAATTTTAATATTATTTATTTTATTTAAAAGAATAAATTTTAATATTATTTATTTTATTAAAAATAAATATTATTTAATATTATTTATTTTATTAAAAATAAATATTATTTAATATTATTTATTTTATTAAAAATAAATATTATTTAATATTATTTATTCCATTTTATTTAATATTATTTAGTCATATACTTATTATTTCAAAAAACTAAATAACATTAAATAAAATAAAATAATCAATAGGGAGCCTTAAAAAATATTATTTTTAATATTTTTATTTTTGTTTTATTTAATATTATTTAATCATTGGCTTATTATTATATTTATTTTAAAAAAATAAATAATATAAAATAAAATAAAATAATCAATAGTGAGCCTTAAAAATAGATATCATTTTTTAATATTATTTATTTTTATTCTATTTAGTATTATTTAATCATAGGCTTATTATTATATTTATTCTTTCATAAAACTAAATAATGTTAAATAAAATAAAATCATCAATAATGAGTGTTAAAAAATTAGTATTATTTTTATTTAGTCATAGGCTTATAATTATATTTATTCTTTCAAAACTAAATAATATTAAAAAATCAATAGTGTCTTAAAAATAATATCATTTTAATATTATTTATTTTATTTAAATTAAAATTTTAATATTCTTTATTTTATTTAAATTAAAATTTTAATATTATTTATTTTATTTAAATTAAAATTTTAATATTATTTATTTTATTTTATTTTTTAATATTATTTATTTTATTTTATTTAATATTATTAGTCATAAGCTTATTATTATATTTATTCTTTTTTAAAAAGATAAATAATGTTAAATAAAATAAAATTACATTTTAAAAAGTTACCAGCTAAAGCATATAAACTTATTAATAAACGTAAAAAAATAATATAAAATAAAATAAAATTACATTTTAAAAGGTCACTAGCTAAAACATATAAACTTATAAATAAAATGTAGATAAGAAATAAAGTAAGGGATTAAATGAAATGTAACGTCACATAAGACAAAAATAAGTGGTACCCTGCAACTGTTGCAAGGTAGCTGGACCCTAATATTTAATATTCATGACAATTGTTAATTGTCTTTTTATTTTGGAGTATTGATATTTGAACAAAAATGATCCAACACAATGACATCAAAATAATTGAAAAAGTATAGTATTGTGGTGTTAAGTTAAAAATCAATACTATTTTTTCAATATGATACTATAATACTACACAATTTTCAGTTATTTTTCTTACCATTGTATGGTTAGGATCCTTTATTATTTTCCTTTGTTTTATTTGCTGTATTAAAAAAGCAAAAGTTAAAAAAAAAATGAAAGAGCGGAATCCAAAAAGGAAAAAAAGGAATCAACACAAAAAATTTAAAAAATAAAACTAAAGCATAAAAATAAGGGTAGATTTTGAGTTACTCCTTATGAATTGACTATTTTTAAATTAAATCTTTACTTTTAAAAATATCAAATTATCTTTATTTTTATTCAATAGATTAGAAAAAAAAGGGTTGGTTGATGATTTTTTTTTATCTCCTTAACGAAAATAAAAAGTGAATTAAGATTTTCAAATTAGAAATATTGAAAAGGAAAGAAAAACGAAACGCCAAAATAATTGAAGCAAATTTATAAAAATATATTTGAACTTTGGAGTGGGTCCTACTAAAGACAAAAGAGTAGCGTCATCTAAGACAACTTTTTGAGTCCTAGAACTGGCACGTGCCAATCGTCTTATAACAACTGACATAATTAAATAAATACATTTAAAAAAATTAAATAAATAGGTTGATTTAAAGGAATTTTAATAAATTTCTGATTATGAATATCCGTAAAATTTGTGAAAAAGAAAAAGACCAACATCAATCTATTTTATTAAAAAAATAAAAAGAAAAAATTAAAAAATTAAAAAATAAAAATAAAAATTAATTTTGATTTATCTTTTGGTGAATTGACTATATTTAAATCATTTTTTTTTATTTTTAAAACTTCAATTTACTTCTGTCTTTGTTTAAAAGATAAAAGAAAAATGAAAAGTAATTTGAAAATAATCAATTTACAAAAAAAATTTAAAATTAACTCTAAAAATAAGCCTAGAAATGTTAGAACATTATTTTATAATAAATTAATACTAATAATCATCGCATCCAAAAAAAAAACACTGATAATTATGTAAAACATTTAATGTTTAATTGATTTTCTGATGAATAATAAATCAATAATTGTTCGGTAAGTGAAAAAAAAAAAAAAATACAGATAAGCAACTCAAGGCTGAATCTTCACCAACCCCGTTCTTCACAAATCACCCCAACAACTAAAATACCAAGTTGTTCAGTCAATGATACTCGCATAGTCCACGCCACCACGGTGTTGACCCTTAGATGAAATCAGAATGAACGGCCCTGATCAATCTCCAACCAACCCCTCAATTTCCCACTGCCATTCTTAAGCTTACCTACCAACCCATTATTGATCCTACTACTACTATATAAGACCCAACTCCATGTCTCTTGTCTCCTCAGGAAATCCATTATAGTTATAGACTTCAGAATTTCCTTTAGCTCATTCATTCTTCATCACTCCCATTCATTCATTCTTCTTCTTCTTCTTCTTTCTACAGTTTTGGTATTTTTTGTAATTGCAGTAACATTTACGTAAAACGATATGGAGAGAGGTGCCACTACTGAGAATGGTCACCAGAACGGTGGCCTGGAGGGTTTGTGCAAGAATGACAATTACAATTACAGTTCTGGGGATGCGTTGAACTGGGGAGTGATGGCGGAGACGTTGAAGGGGAGCCATTTGGAGGAAGTGAAGCGTATGGTGGCGGAGTACAGGAAGCCGGTGGTCAACCTCGGTGGTGAGACGTTGACCGTAGCACAGGTGGCTGCCATTGCCACGTCCTCTACGAATGTGGAGCTGTCGGAATCTGCCAGGGAAGGCGTCAAGGCCAGCAGTGATTGGGTGATGGAGAGCATGAATAAGGGTACCGACAGTTACGGCGTTACCACTGGCTTTGGCGCCACTTCTCATCGGAGAACCAAGAACGGCGGTGCTCTTCAGAAGGAGCTCATTAGGTGCGTAACATGTATTTTTTTTAACCGAGTTGATTCAGCCGACCGAGTCTGAAGATTTGTAAAGTAAATAATAATAATACATTAATGCGGGACGTGGTAGTTGCCGTGGCCATGGAAACATGCTGCTTCTTGGTTTATTAATTACTGATTTTTTCTTTACTTGCTTTAAAATTATCGGCAGGCCCACGCATCGTTGTCGTTTAGTACATACAGTTATTTATTTATTTGTAATTAATTATTCTTATTATCTTTGCAACTTTTATGATACTCACGGTGTTTTAATTTGTTGCACAGATTTTTGAACGCTGGAATCTTTGGAAACGGAACAGAGTCATCTCACACGCTACCTCACTCAACAACAAGGGCAGCCATGCTTGTGAGGGTTAACACTCTTCTCCAGGGCTACTCTGGCATCCGATTTGAAATCCTGGAAGCGATCACAAAGCTGCTCAATCACAACATCACTCCATGCCTCCCTCTTCGCGGCACAATCACTGCTTCAGGGGATCTGGTTCCTCTTTCCTACATTGCCGGACTGCTCACCGGCCGGCCCAATTCTAAGGCCACCGGGCCTAATGGAGAGATCATTGATGCCCAGGAAGCCTCTAAACAAGCGGGTTTCGGGTTCTTTGAGTTGCAGCCTAAGGAGGGTCTTGCTCTTGTCAATGGCACTGCTGTTGGTTCTGGCCTGGCTTCTATGGTTCTGTTTGAGGCTAACAACCTTGCTCTGTTATCAGAAATTTTGTCAGCTATTTTTGCTGAAGTCATGCAAGGCAAACCTGAGTTCACTGATCACTTGACACACAAATTGAAGCACCATCCTGGCCAAATTGAGGCTGCTGCTATAATGGAACATATCCTCGATGGCAGCTCTTATGTTAACGCGGCTAAGAAGTTGCATGAGATTGATCCTCTGCAGAAGCCGAAACAGGATCGTTATGCCCTGAGAACTTCACCACAATGGCTCGGCCCTCAGATCGAAGTGATTCGGTTTGCAACCAAGTCTATTGAACGGGAGATCAACTCGGTGAATGACAATCCCCTGATCGACGTTTCAAGGAACAAGGCCTTACATGGTGGCAATTTTCAGGGGACCCCAATTGGTGTCTCAATGGACAATACCCGTTTGGCTATTGCGGCAATAGGGAAGCTCATGTTTGCCCAATTTTCTGAACTTGTCAACGATTTTTACAACAATGGATTGCCGTCAAATCTTTCTGGTGGCAGGAATCCTAGCCTGGATTATGGTTTCAAGGGCGCTGAAATTGCTATGGCTTCATATTGTTCCGAGCTCCAATTTCTTGCCAATCCTGTTACTAACCACGTCCAAAGTGCTGAACAGCACAACCAAGATGTAAACTCCTTGGGATTGATCTCTTCCAGGAAGACTGCTGAAGCAGTCGACATCCTGAAGCTCATGTCTTCCACATTCTTGGTAGCGCTTTGCCAGGCTATTGATTTGAGACATTTGGAGGAGAATTTGAAGCATACAGTCAAGAATACTGTCAGCCAAGTAGCTAAGAAAGTCTTAACCGTCGGTGCTAGTGGAGAGCTTCATCCATCAAGATTCTGTGAGAAGGATCTGCTCAAAGCGGCTGATCGCGAACACGTCTTTGCATACATTGATGACCCCTGCAGTGCTACCTATCCATTGATGCAAAAGCTAAGGCAAGTACTTGTTGAGCACGCACTGAACAATGGAGAGAACGAGAAGACTGCCAACTCTTCAATCTTCCAGAAGATTGCAGCCTTTGAGGAGGAATTGAAAACCGTTTTGCCCAAAGAAGTTGAGAACGCCAGGCAGACTGTTGAGAATGGAAGTCCAACAATTCCCAACAGGATCAAAGAATGCAGGTCTTACCCTTTGTACAGGTTAGTGAGGGAGGAGCTCGGGTCTAATTTTCTAACGGGGGAAAAAGTTACATCGCCCGGCGAGGAATTTGACAAAGTGTTTACAGCAATGTGCCAGGGCAAGATCATTGATCCAATGCTGGAATGTCTCAGGGAATGGAATGGCGCCCCTCTTCCAATTTGTTAGTTGTTTTTATTTTGTTTAATAACATGGTCTTCAATCCCTTGTGTTCTTGTGTTCATAGAATTTGCCCATGCGAGTCAGTGGTACAAATTCATCTGTAATATTTCAATCACTTCTATTGGTTTTTTCATATAAGGTTATAAGACTTATTGTCCTTTATTTTTCTTCTTTCTCATTTTAAAATTTTTTGGCTTCTCTACTATTACAATAAATATTATTTATTTTATAACTTAATTTTAAAAAAATTTCTATTAATTAATTTTATGATTTTTCATAAAAGCCCTTATCAATAACCAAGTCCAAACATCTAATAAATTTTTTTTCCCACCCCAGAAAAAACTTTACTCGAAGAAGTTTCATTAAAAAACTTTATCTTTGAGACTAATTTCATCCAACTAGTTGTGAATGTATCTGAAGCAAGCTCATCATAGTACATAGCGTTAAAGATGCACATGCATAACTCCTGTAATTGGCTCATTTTCAATAGTTCAGAATGATGCTCGAAAAGTTCAGAGACAATTGTTGAAATGCATTATTTTGTTCGTGATATTTTTTCTTTGTCAACTTGATATACGTTTAATTAGTTATGTTATGTGGACACACACAATCGTTAGATTTGTGTGTCTTTGTCGTAAGTCACAGTTAACTACTACAATTAAAAGACGTGGCTATTCTAAAGGGATCACAACCCCAAATATATATATATATATATTTTACGAAAAGTATACCTTTCAATCATTCAATTTTCTTAATAAATATAGAAGATGTGCTGGTATAATACAAAATCAGTGTAATCCAAAGTCAACTTAAAAATTATTTGAGCTAAGCCATAGGCTCTTGGATTGTGTTGTATCCTAGACTTATTTTAACCTCTTCATCCTCTCTAGAATATAAAATAAATTCCAGGAAATCTCAGCCTTCCAACCCAAAATAGTTAATATGCCTAATCAATAATATTTCATTCATTTAATGGTAAACTTTGAATTACCCCACTTAGATTGACCATTCTCAATATGTCCCTTAAAGATATGAAAACATAAATTTAATCCCGAAAAATCGTTAATTTTAATAGTTGATCACCATATTGACTTACTAAAATACAAAAATACTCTTATCGACGTGGCCTGTGCCATCATGTTTGGCGGCAGTTGGGTATTATTAATGAGGGCTAGGGTTCGTTAAATTGATATTCATTTATGATGGAAGAGGCCTCGGTTGATTGAATTGAAAGAGATTTGAGATGAAAGAGGATAGGGTTCGATAAGAAGAAAGAGATTTAAGATGAAAGAGGAAATGGATGAAAGAGTAAAAAATAAGATAAAAACTAATAAAATAAACAAAGAGAGAACAATAATAAATATAGAAAAATGAGAAGAAAGAGAAGATTTAGTTTGACTTTTTTTGAAGTTAGTTGACCATTACTTAAATTTTGGACATTCAATGTGGTGGCGAGATAAACATTTGGGGAATAAATTGATATTTTTATATCTTTAGGGTGATATGGAGGATAATTAACCTATAGAGGGCATAATTAAAAAAATTTATGATCCTAGAGTTCTTCAGAACCCATTTTCTTAGAGATTCTTAATTATCGGTGGTTTTTAGTTTAAAATTAATCCATTTTAATTACCTCACGGGACTGCCAATAGTACTAGAGCGGGATCAATATTCTATTTTTAGTTTAAAAGCCAAAATAGAAGATGTTTCCTTCTTAATTTTTTTTTCTTTTTGAGTCATAAAAATCAAAATAAATTATTGTAAGTAATCCAATATGTCCAAGAAATACTAATAGTACAAGGCATGTTAGACAAATATTTAGGGGTGTTCAGAATCCAATCCGATCCGCTGAATCCGTCCGATCCGTATAAGTCCGATCCGTGAATTGATAGATTGGATATGGATTGAAAATTTAAAAATCCGCAGTCGATGGATTGTATATGGATTTACTTCTGTAAATCCGCAGAAATCCGTGAATCCGTAAAAAAAAAAAAAAAATATATATATATATATATATTTATATATATGTAATAAAAAAATTATTATAAATTTAATTAAAAAAATTATAAATGTGACATTGCATAGTTACTAAGCACTATAACATATCTTAACCATTACCCAATAATAATATAAAATAAAAAATAATTAAATAATCAAATATACAAATATAACTTGTAAAAATTGTAAAACAAAATAAAAGTAAAGTCACACGCACTAGCAAAAGCAAAGTTACATAACGTCAAGTCACCAACAATTTGCAAACAAAAAACCCTAAGTTTCCCCGCCGTCACACACACTAGCAACACTCAATACTGGTTGGATACACTCTCGACACGGATTTAAAGGATATCGGCTACGCGATTCTGGCGAGAGCAAGCCATCTTCTTTCCCAAGTCCATTGAGCCACTTCACATTCACTAGATCCAGCTGAACAATTTCACTATCACAACCTTCAAGATCGCCACACGTACAGCTTCTCCTGGTTCCCATCGTGGATGGCTCCGTAATCACCACTTTTCGACAGGCGCAACAGCCCTGGTGAAGGATCAGACTGTGTTTGGTTTCCGAAACTTCGTCATTTCAATTAATTGTGGCTTTATTTGAACAATTAATTTCGGTGTTATATTAACGTATTATTGTAACTTTATTTGAACAATTAAGCTTGGTGTGTTATATTTTGAAACTTTGAACGTATTATTGTAGCTTTATTTAAATAATTAGTCTCGATGTGTTATATTTTGAAACTTTAAATGTATTATTTTAGCTTTATTTAAACAATTAATTTATTTAAATTTTATTCAATTTTAAATTTAATTGGTAGCAAAATTATTTTTATAATAGATTTTTTTATTTCATTAGTTGGAGAGAACTAAACATTTTTAATTCGAAAACTAATGCGCAAAATGGTGGATTGCATATGGATTGAGTCAAATTCGCATCTGATCCGCAGACGTATGGATTGGATATGGATTGAGTCGAATCCGGATCCGATCCACATATGTATGGATTGGATTTGGATTGGATTGGATTGAAAAATTATAATCCGCAAAATCATGGATCAGATATGGATTGATGTCCAATCCGTAAAATTCGATCCGCGAACACCCCTACAAATATTTCCAAGAGGGGCAATTTGGCCTTTGGCTGAGTGGTGAACTACTACCCCCAAAGTTAAGCATGACTATAAGGGCGGTGGTTCGAGTCCTCAAGGACTCAACCTCCCTCAATTAAACATGATCGTGTGGAGTTAATTTATAAATTTTTCTCCTTTATAAAATGCGAGTGGAGCGAAGACATCCCTCGTTTGTGAGGGTTATTTGTCTATGTATATACTTGATAGAATTTAATGTAATAATGTAAGCCTCTAGTTATATATCTGATTATAAATATCATTATAATACCGTAATCTGATGTGTAATCAATATTTAAAAAAAAAAAAAACTCATTTCCAAGAGGGATATAAGGGCAGTGGTTCGAGTCCCCATGGACTCAACCTCCCTCAATTAAACATGATTGTGTGAAGTTAATTTATAAGTTTTTCTCCTTTACAAAATGCGAGTGGAGCGAAGACATCTTCGTTTGTGAGGGTTATTTCTCTAGGTATGTACTTAATAGAATTTAATATAATAATGTAAGTGTCAAGTTATATACTTATTGTAAATATTAGTGTAATGATATGTTGTAATAGCAATTGTAAATATCTGTATAATACAGTAATTTGATGTGTAATCAATATTTAAAAAAAAAAATTCCAAGAGGGATATAATGTAATTGTTGATTGTTCAATAATGATATTATTGCAAAGAAGACATCATCAATGAGAGCATTATTTAGGTTCTCAAAAAATAATAATTTCCAAGTGTCTAAGATCTGAGTGATATTGTTCAAGCTTATGATCAAGTTGTCCAAGAAATAATTCCAGGATATCAACTTCTAAATTGAGGGATTTTTTTTAAAAAAAATTCCATCTTACTATAGACTTTTTTAGACACAATGATGTATACAAAGTGTAGTGATACTAACAAAATAGAAAAAGAAGAGTATTGTCCTATATTTTTATTCAAGATATAATACAAAATTTCTACGAAGAAAAATAATGATAAATCTGATGCTGAATTCATTTATCTTCGTAATACAACTATACAAGATTTCAAATTAATTTACCGAAACTCTTTGAATTTTTATTTTTATTTTATTTTTTTAATTTATTTCATTAGTGACTCTTGTTGTGATTGAACAGTAAATAATGACCCATTATTTTATGAAGGGCACTTGAACAAGTTGAAGTTACAAAGGTGGAACACCATATCACACAACATCTATTCTTTGAGCGAGTTGCCAGGAAATTTGATACAGGTGTATAAGCTTCCCATATACACAAATTCTCAAATATAGATGCTTCATTTTTTTTTTTAATATGGACATACTATTAAATTTTATGATTTCATAGACTCAATGTTTAATTTAATATAATGTCATATAATATAATAGCATGTTTGCACGGACTTGATTAAACTATATGACTTAATAAAAGTGCCTATATGTGTGTGTGTGTGATGATGCCACAAACTTTTATACAAATTGATTTGACATTAACTCATTGGTTGAATGAAAATAAAATATAAGAGAACTAAATCATGTGAACTAAGAGATATTTAATCCAGTTAATTTAATCATACCACATTAGTTTATAAAAGAAAAAAATTATACAACAATTTGTAACTATATAATTACTCATATATATATATATATATATAGATAGAGAGAGAGAGAGAGAGAGAGAGAGAGAGAGAGAGAGAGAGAGAGAGAGAGTTATTCTTTAGTGCTGATGCCCTCATTTTTTTTTCGTGCGGACGTCTTGTTAAAACGGTGTGATGATTTAATAGAATCAGTATAAACATTCTATTAAACTGTACGATTTAATAGTGTGTTCGCAAAAAAAAAGGGTGCTCATATATGAGAATGATTATACATGAGCAATTCTCTCATATAGGCGCTCTCATTTTTTCATATAAACATGCCATTAAACCATGTAGTTTAATAAAGTCAGTGCTGGCACACTACAAACCACATGATTTAATAGTCCATTTGTATTTAAAAAATTAGGGGCCATACCTGAAAAGTAACAAACCTTCATTGTGAAGATAAGTTCCCATAGGCCACACTAGAATTTCAATTTAAGTCAGTGCTGGCACGCTATAAATCACATGATTTAATAATCTATCTGTATTTAAAAAATTAAGGGCCCGCACCTGAAAAGTAGCAAACCTTCATTGTGAAGATAAGTTCCCACAGACCAAACTAGAAGGTATTCTGACACATCATGTCAGTACCATGGTTTGGTAAAACTATCATTTTACCACCAAACGTTTAAACTGTTAGCATTTTCCCACCATTCCGTTAAAACTCAGTTAATATTTAACGGAAAATACATAAAAAGTCAATTTTACCCCTGGAGCGTAAAAGACGATTTTGCCCTTAAAGAATGAACAACAGCAAGTGATGATTAAATTACAAAAATAACCCCAAAAGTAGCCATTACATTCAAATAACGGCTACTTTTATGCTTATAAGAGCTGCTGCTGGTTGCCATTTCAACCAGCAACCAGCAACCCCAAATCAAAGACCAACAACCCCATTTGAGCACCAACAACCCAGCTGAAAAAGAAAGAAAATGGCAACCCAGCAACTCAATTTTTAACGCACAACTACAAGCCACAGTAAACATTTCAATACCACTGCACTAGCAAGCCCAAGCCATTTTTAAACACCAACAAGCTCATTTTATTACTAGCAATCAGGCCATTTCAGCCCCAACTAGCAACCCCATTTGAGCCCCAGCAACCCAGAAAATGACATGCCCAGCTCAAAGACAGCAAAACCAAACATACTTTATCATTCAAAGACAGCAACAATAAGCCACTGTAAACACTACATTTCATCCAAGCTCAAAAAATCCAGCTCTTCTTAATCTTCACTCAAAACCAAACATAGTTTCAGCCTTCATACACATAAATTCAAACAAAACAATGGCCTCCAGTAGTAACTTAAGTGTTAATACCAGGGTTCGAGCTAAGAAACATGCTGAAGTTACTTGCTACCCTAAATACTGTAATTGTGGAGTGCAGGCATGTGCGATGGTATCTACAACCTTGGAAAACCCTAATAAGCTCTTTTGGACATGCAGGTTTAAAAAATGTAATTTTTGGCAATGGGCAGCAAAAGAAGATATGGAAATGCGTAACATTACATCCGGTCATGGCATGAACCTAAATGAAGATGTGATGAAGATAAGTGAACGACTACGATGCATTGAAGCGAAACTGAAATTGGTCATAGTTTTTATTTGTGGCATTGTGATAGGCTTATTTATGAGGAAGTAATGTAATAAACATGAAAAAATATTGTAGCAATCAATCATTGTAGCTGAAGATGTAATGAAGCATTATAGTTTAAGATGTAATGCAACTGGAAAGTAATCAAAACAGTTTGTGGATTCCAAAAACATAACAGCAACTTAATGCACTAATATAAAGTTTGTGCATCCAAAATACATAACAGCAACTTAATGCACTAATATAAAGTTTGTGCACCTAAAATACATAACAGCAACTTAATGCACTAATATAAAGTTTTGTGCATCTAAAATACATAACAACACCTTAATGGTAATATTTCATACAACATCTAATATCTGTGAAGTTTGTGAGCCTTGAGTTGGATTCGGGGAAACATTATCAGCTTCATATTGGCCTGGACAAAAAAATTATTACCTCATTATCTAAGACCAGCAATAGCTATTTGCAGACATCAAACATTAATTTGAAACAATAACATACCTCTGTTACGTCCTCTTACTCCATCGCCTCTTGCTCTTGCTCTATTACCCCCTTGGCCCCTTCGGCCTCTATTCCCTCCTCTTCCTCTATTACCAGTACCTCATCTTCCTCCATGAGTAATAAAGCTCTCTTGTGAACCACCTCCAGCCTATTTAAATTGAAATATACAAATAATCAAATCATCAATATTTATAACAAACTAAAAATTACTCAATGAATAACAATAAACGAATTACCACTTTCTTTGTCCTCTTTGAAGTACGTGCTGCATTAGAACTTTCTCCCGGCCCACTAACTCCCTATTTAAAATTACATAAATAACAATAAAAAATTAATTTCAATACCCATAAAAACAATTAAAACATTAGGTTCAGTGGCTATTACCTGCTGGGCTCTTAATTCTCTTGCTATCGATGGCCTTAATGCACATTTCCTGACATTGTGGTTCATCCCACCACAAAAGGAGCAGCATATATAAAATGATCTGTTTTTTTTATTGGCTTAGTGGCTGCCCTTTTCCTTGACTTTTTTGGTCTTCCAATCTTCTTGGTAATCTCAGGTGGAAAGAGCTTGGGCCTATCACAAGGGTCCCATGTAACTTTGTCAAGAATTGGCTTGAACATCACTGCATATGTGTTTAAGTACGCCTCTTTGCTGAAGTATTTTGGTAGATACTCTGTTGCCGTGTGTCTAGCATGACTAATTGCAACCATAGCATGAGTACAGGGGATTCCAGCTAGGTCCCAATAACCACAATCACAGGACCTGCTCATGAGATCGACAATGAACCTCCTTGTTGGATAATAACCATTGTCTTTAACCTAACAAAAATTACATAATGATTAAATAATAATTATAAGGTTGAGGAAAAAAAATTGATTAACCTAACAAACATTCAGGTTCAGGAAAAAAATAATTATAAGGAACATGAGTTAGAATTATACTTGAAAGTGAAGATCTCCAGAAACCATTACATTCATCTTGCTTCCACATTCATATGCAGCATCCAATTCTTTTTTCACTCTAGGTGGAATGTTGGTCCAAGATTGTGCTTCTTTTTTCCTTTCTGTGAAGAATGTCATGAACATGCATCTAATTTCTTCAAGCATGGTCAAGCAAGGCTTCTATCTGTGGGGTAATATCCAACTATTAAAACACTCTGAAGTGTTGTTAGTTGTACGGTCTACCTTACAAGTCTTGTCATACTCATGTCTTGACCAAGTAAACCCAGCAAGCTCAGTCTCCAGCCACTGCCATGCCTCTAACTTCTCTTTTTTGAGCTTTTCCATTGCAATAGCGTAATCAAACTTGTTAGTGCTACTGACAGCCCTCCAAAACAGATTTCTCAAATTAACACCAGGATGTTCTTTGTAGAAGTTAGCATATATGTGCCTAGCACATGGTCTGTGATATGCAGTAGGCCATGTTATCTCAATGGCCCCCAACAAAACCTTTTGCTTATCTGAGCAAAATGTAATATGTTCTAAGCCATTATCAAAATACAAATACAGAATTTCTAAAAACCACGACTAGGTTTCAGTATTCTCTATCTCACACACTGCTAATGCTAATGGGACCATTCCATTATTAGCATCCATACCCACAGCGGCTAATAGAACTCCACCATATTTTGATTTCAAGTGACACCCATCCAACCCGATATATGGCCTACAACCATTGTTAAGGGCATTTTTTTGAGCTGGAAATGCCATAAAGAATCTCTGAAAGAGCACTTTCTCAGGCCTAGTTACAGCATCACAAAGCACTTTACAAATTGCACCAGGATCATACTTGTGAATCACTGCAGCATATTGAAACAAATCTTCGTATCCCCTCGCATGATCTCCATTAATGTTTTTGCTTGCCCTCTCTCTAGCCCTATATAGTTTTAAATCCCCTATCCACACACCATAAGTCTCCAGCATAAACTCACGAAGAACATAAATCTTCACATGAGGATCTACATCAACTTTGCTCTTAATTTTCTCTGCTATCCATTTACTGTTCACAGCCACTGACTTTCCAGTCTGTCTACATTCATGCTTCTTTTGCAACTCTTTGATTGCAAATCCACCCTTGCCCCTTATTTTACCTCCCATCACATACCATGGACACTCACTAATCTTGCATTTTCCGTAAAATCTCCTAAGTTCATTGTACACCTTTGTAATTTCAAAGCTTTTATCCACCATCACTTCACCTAACACATATCTAAAATGCTCAACATCATCAAATACATCTCCTAACCTCAGCCTATGTTTACCATTACGCCCTGGCTTATATGCACGCACTTCAATATAATCCTTCAGCTGAGTGGTACCCAAATCATAATCTGAATCTGATGTGTCTGCTAACAGCTGATGATCTACTTCAGCTGTTTCATCGTCAGAACTAGAACCCCTAGCATCATCCATAATATCTACATCATTATCTTCATTTTGGTCATCGTCATCAGCATCATCATCATCAGTGTCATCTATACGACTCCCATCAGTTGAATATACTACATCATCATCATCATTCTCATGTCCATCATTCTCATTCAGCTCTGTTGGTGGCCCTTGTATGCCTCCAGTCCTAGGTGGTGGTTCATTTCCACCATCATTCACCCATGTAATTTGCTCTGCAGATAACTGCACTCCACAGTTATGTAGCATCGCTTGTAACACCCCACAAAGTGGTAAATCAGGACGTAGGGTTGGCAATTGTGGCTTCAAACACTGCCACTTCCATTGAATCATGTGCAGCGAACTGAGCTTGCAAGACTGCCTCAGAATCTACAATAATCGAAAGCTTGTTCCTTGGGTTGGTAACCGATAACTGCACACTTTCAGGAGTCGTCAACCCATGCTCCCTGGTAATCTTCAATGCTTCATTCTTCATCTGTTGCAGGGTATATTCTTTAGGTTCAATCAACCCTATACGATGTCTTTCACCTTTGTAAAGTAAATGTAGTTGTAATGGTAACATCATCTACAAGATTAAAAACAAGGAAACATTTTGAATAACTGAAATTACAGCATAACTCAAAGCAATTTAATTAGGTAAACAGTAATGAAAAATAACTAAAATTATGGCCAATAACCAAAATTTCAGCAAAACGGCAAATGCATGTAAGCTTGATGGTTACAAATAAAAAATTAATTAACAGTAAGCAAAAATTAATTAACAGTAGGCAACTAATAATCCTAATCTATTAAATTCAAGCGCTAATCACAACGTAAAGCAATTTAATTAGGTAAAAAGTAACGAACAATAACCAAAATTATGCCCAATAACCAAAATTACAGCAAAACGGCAAATGCATGTAAGCTTGATGATTACAAATAAAATGGCAAAAATTCATTAACAATAACCAAGTAGTAATCCTACTTACAATGGACAGAGTAGAAGACAGTAGAGATGGAAGAACACTGCTGCGAGAGTGAGAGAGATATGCGTCAGTTACAATGAGCGAGAGAGGGCGGAGATGGAAGAAGAATCGAGAGAGAGGGGGGTTGATTTCGATTTCTAAGGCTCCATGTCCAAATTGCTCGCTTTCTTTACAACTGCAAAACGCAACGTTTTCGCCTCACGTGATATGTCCAAAATACCCTTATGACGTCAACATAATTTTTATTCAGTTAACAGAATGGTGGGAAAATGCTAACAGTTTAAACATTTAGTGGTAAAATGATAGTTTTACCAAACCATGGTACTGACATGATGTGTCAGAATACCTTTGGTGGGAAAATGATAATATCCCTTTACCAAAATAACGATTTCTGATTGACAAACCACCTAAATATGTTAAAGTGATGGCCATAGCCCACCTATTTGACACGTTGCATTATTTTATAATTTCCATTACTAACATTGAAGGCACAAATTAATAAGATAATATCACATGATTGCATGTACCGTAACATAAACAATAATTAAGTTGAAAATTAATTTTATCGTTATTGAAAGTCATATCAGTATGAGAGAAACTTCTATGGACTTGACGCACCACCTCATTGATGTCATCTCGTAGATTCTGGGTTCCCTAATTTTATTTACTTTTAAGTTAAGGGGTCTCGTAGTATTAAAGGTAGAGATGTTCAGAATTCAATCAAATGTCAAGAAAAATAAATTTAATTCATAAATTAAATTGAAAATTTATAAATTATATATGTGTTGTTTATGCAAAATTTCATTGTGCTTTCGCTATTCATAAAGGAAGGGGAATAGATTTTGGGTGAGATGTACAAATTTAGGAGTGGGAAATGTAAATCCAATCCCATGATGGGAGATGGAAGTGAAGTGAAAATGAGAAAAGCGGAATGAATTGATATTTTATCCTTAAACAAAGTAAAAAGTTCATTTTTACTCCATTTGAATGTTAAATAATAATAATTGTTATAACTATAATAATATTTATAAATTTTTTTTTGAGAAGTAACAATATTTATAATTTAAATAATAGCAAGAATAATAGTAATAACAATTATTATAATAATAGTAATAGTAATAATAATTGTCATTATTTTATTATAGTATTACAATAATAATGGTAATAATATTGACAGTAAAAATATATACTCTTTATTTTGTTAGTGAACAAATAACTAAGGATATTTTAATAACTTGCAACAATATATTTTGATTACAAGACAAAGTGAATAAATAAATGAGAATATAGTTTATTATGATTCTGATTCCTACAGTTAAAATAAACAACTTATTCTGATTCTCATTACTCACTCCGAGTCCAGTCTATTTTGATTTCAACACATTCTGATTCTAGAGAAATGAACACATCATAAGTTAAAATGAAACTAACCATGTTATATCTTATCTAAGAATTGTATAGAACAAAAAGGGGAAAACGAACAATTAAATAAATAAATGATTAAAGTAAAACCGTAGTATATTTAAACTATTAAATTATTTAGAAAAATGTTGGTTATTATAGATCTTAGTTAATTTAAATTTAGTTGGCATTAAAATTATTTTCATATTAGATTTTTTTTTATTTAATCCGTTTCCTGTCTACAAATTAATGGAATGGATGTGAATTTGTGTCAAAATTCCCATATAATTCATAACATGTGAATTGAATTGGATTGGTTTTCACCAATTGAATTACATTTATTAATTAATTATATTATCTTTATATTATGCATGCATTAATTAATTATATTATCTTTAACGTACTTTAAAATTTTTCTATTTCAATACGCTGAAGTGACCTTGGACATTTAAAATACTATCACCAGTTTGTATACGCAACAGTGAACCGTATCAATTTATCGGTCCCCTGAAAATGAAAAAAAAAAAAAATAACATATACTACAAATAGCTTGATTTAACAACACGTCCACATACTGCTTCTCCGCGTTACTGTGGCCAGCCATGTGGTTTCTATGTACTTCTCTTTCTATTCTGCGAATGCCTCCATGCCCATGTGGTTTCAGAGAAACTGAAGAAATTCTCGGATACAGACCACTCATTTCACCTACCAATTTTCCTGAGAGCGTACGTGGATCACATTTTTCAAAACAAAGCAAATAAATCAAAAACTCCCACTCATTGTTTGTGACAACTTGTGCATCTTTCTTGACTATCAAAGGACAACGTGTTTCATTGTCATGTGAACAAGTTTTTTAAATTTGGAAAATTAATCCTGACTTTAATTTTTACGCGATTTTGACTTTAATCATAAATAACTAGACATTTGCGAAGGGTAAATAAATACTTGTTAAATTATTATGGTTTCAGTCGGATATTCAGTTAATTTCAAATTTTTTTTTTAATAGTAGCATGTTAAATTTGTTTAAATTTTAACATTGTTACCCACAACTGACCTAAAATTTATTTCTCATAATCTCTAAATTATGTAAGTGACAACAATTTTTTTAAGGAAGAGCGACAACAACTTAAAAATATAAAGAAATTATTTTTAAATTAATGTATATTACAGATAATATAACGTAATATGACCCTTTTAAATTAATTTAAATAAAAATATCATTTTACTCTAAAAAAGTTTAAGAAGTTAGGTATAATAATTATGAAAATAATGACACCATCACTTCTGAAGTAATTTTTTTAAAAAAATTAGGGGCCCATACCTGAAAAGTAACAAGCCTTCATTGTGAAGATAAGTTCCCATAGGCTACACTAGAATTTCAATTTAAGTAAGTGCTGACACGCTATAAACTGCATGATTTAATAATCTATCTGTATTTAAAAAATTAAGGGCCCGCACCTGTAAAGTAACAAACTTTCATTGTGATGATAAGTTCCCACAGGCCAAACTAGAATTTCAACTTAAGTAGGAATACAAATAATTAAAGACTCTCATAAAGAGATATACAATTAGTTGAATTCCTTTTTATGCAATGCAGTTTTACGAAAGAATGCTCTGACACCAAACTGATGCAAACGAAGTTTAATATTCTAATATTCTACTTATTTTAGAGAATACCATAATAAAGGAATAAACTAAATTCACATTGATTCCCAAGAATATCATAAACTCAGGAGTTAAGACTTATTAATTCCACATAATGTTGAGAATTAACTGAGTTCAAAAACTCACACGGAAGTTTGAAAACTAAAAATGTTATTGAACTCTAATCTAGAGTTTATTCCATGAAGTAATCAATAACAAATAATCAAGGCCTATTGTAAAAGCTACAAAAGACACTTATTTATATTAACTATGATTTAATCATAATTTGACTATAAAACCTATTTTAATAAGACTCGTACCTAAATTATGAATATCGTTTAAATAAGATATACCTAAACAATGAAACTCTAAATAGGAAACCAAATTAGGCTATAATACAAATTAATTAAGATATTCCTAAATATTATAAATCTCACTCTAATCAGGATTTATTCAATTTGTTGCTCTTCATCATTCCCAGGAGGGTGGAGAAAATTCGTCCTCAAATTTGCTTGTTGCAGCCTCCAAAAACATCTTCACATGTATAAGGATTAACTTTCAAAACAGAGCTTCGATGTAGACTATGAATTTTAAATTTTCTAACTTTTATTAGTGATGTCTATCCAATCACTCTAATAGCATAAAATAAGTTCTTTTATCAATAATTTCTCTAACATTACCTTCGTTTTGTTCGGGTCAAGTTTCAACATAGTTGACGAAAAATGATTTCTTCTCATAATCCACTAAATGTTGAAAAATATCACAACCTTCTTTGTCTTCTTTTGGCAAATCAAAAGAACAATAAAAGATTTATCAACAATTACCCCTCTTTACTCCACAAGATCCAAAGATTAATGGACAATTACCTCTTTTGATTCCACAATATAAAGATAGTCATCAAATTTCGGCAGTTGATCCAAATCAATGTATGTGTATGAATCATGTATGTGTGTGGAGAATTTGTTGTAGACATGAATAGCTAATTAATATTCTCCTCGGAAGGAATAATATTGTCAAGTGAAACAAAATCATTGTTTTCCTCATCATCCTCATAACATGCATCATCATGAACAATTTTGTCAATTATGTATCTCTGTTTATGTGCATAGATTTTCTATTTCGAAGTTTCTCTAAACCTTGAGTAATTGAACGCAAAAATCCTCAACATCCTAACTAAATAAATCTTCTTCCAAGATGAAATATGGATGAAGATGTTGTGGTTTCATGATTCAAATTTTTTTTTTCTCTCTATTTTTTTGTGCTTGTTTGGGGTTTTTTTATGAGCTCAAAAAATTAAAGGGAAATACTGTAAATAATAGAAAGTATTGGGTAAAAAAACTGTAAATAAACAAAAGGTGGAGTTATCGGCAACGGTGGTCAGAAAATTGGACAAAGGATTGGCGGATCTGGAAGATTTGAGGTCGTTGAGTGTGTTGGTGATGGGGGTTTGAAATGATTGGGAAACTGAATGGAAACGATGGTGGAATTCTTGCTTTCGGTTTCCAGTGAGTGAAACAGCGACTGGATGCTGGTTTAGGCTGGAAAGGGAAAGTCTGACGATGGGGAATAATTTGCTAGTAGCGAAGGTTGGTGAATCGCGGCAAAAGACAGTGAATCGAGCGGCGGTTTGCGGCTGTCTTGGTGTGTTGTGGTGGCTACAGTGGCGGATTGATGGAATTGATGGCTGAGGTATGATCAGCAATGTGTGTGTGTTCAAATGGTAGAGCCAATCAACGGTAAAAGGTGGTTGAACGGCTGTAAATTGAGTGGTGGAGCTGCGGGTTTTTGGTTGGTGCATTGTGGTTTATGGCGGCAATTGATGGTGGGTGTAACGACCAAATTTCTATTATTTTATTTATTTTTTTAATAAAATTTGTAAATGACGTTTTTGCCCTTATAAAAAGAGTTATTCATTGGATAATTTTAGAAAATGTTATTTTTCCAAATTCAATAAGCTTTCTTAAAACTCCCTATAAATTAATATTTTTCTCCTTCTATAAGTCTACGACGATTCTTCTTCTTCTCTACTGTTCATTACGCTCCTTCTCAAACCCTAGAATTCAAACCTTTTCTTAAGAGAGAATCAAAGCGATTGGCAAGTTATTTTCCTTATTCTCCACAAGATTTCCAATCACTCTATTTAGGGTTTATATTGGCATGGTTTTAGATTGTTATAGATCATAATGCATGATTTAGGATGTGTTTAAGCTTTATTTAGGGTTCTGATTTATTATGAGTCTAATTAATCAATCATTGATGCATTAAGCACACAAGACGATTCTGCACAGCATGAGTATCTCGAATTTAAACCTATATTTTATGAACGATTTTTCTTAAGAAATTTATATTCTGGAAACTAGACATGTAGGGCTTCTTGAATAAATTTTGTTTGATTACATTCGACTTCGTTTTCAATTTTATATGTATTTTCGAAGTAGACACCACTGCACTGGAAAACTGCGATTCAAGCAATGCGATCAGATTCACAAACTTATTTTTACTATCAAATGAACTCAAAAAATTCTGAAATTTTATATGAAAGTTAATCTATGTGTCTAGTATTCCCCGTTTTAATTTCATAATTTTCTGATCAGTACTTTTATTTTATAAAAATCTCAGAACCCATTATGTTTGGTTAAGGTACTGTGAAAACAGTTTCGAATTTGTCAAGTAATAAATAGTTTTGAAAATGTTTTTGCTATCGGATCCTCTTGAAAAATTTTCATGAGGTACCCATGGATTTCCAGAATAGCCTTGTATAATATTATGTCATTCGGAGTTTTAGATTAAGAGTTAAAATTCTGAGAATCAGACCTGTACGGGTATGAATTAGAAAAACCAGGTTCTTAGAATAAGTTATTAATTGTCATATATTGTATTTCTTTAAGGTGTTGGAGTAGGGATGGCAATGGGGTGGGGTGGAGGTGGGGAGGCCTACCCCATTCCCCACCCCGTTAGAAATTTTTGCCTCCATTCCCCACCCCATTCCCCAATAAATTTAATGGGGTGGGGATGGTGAATCCCCATGTGGGGAATGATTTCCCCATCCCCACCCCATTCCCCATTTATTTATTTTATAATATGTATAAATATATTATTTTAGTAAGTTAAAAATTAGAGACTTAAAATAAAATCATCATATTATAAAGTATTTAAATTTTTTTAAAAAAAAATCTAAAAGTTTGAAACAATATCTTAAAATGATATTAAAAGTGAAAAATATTTAAAGAGCGTAGCACCGTAAAAGAGAAAAGAAAATATAACAATGTTTCAGAGTTGAAAAATATTATATGATTTTCTTTCATTCATATCTTGTTTATATTGAATAAAAATTAAAAAAAATTATTAATTGACATTATAATTGATAAAATAAAAATTATTAAATAAGAATTAAAAATATATTTATATATAATGGGGATTGGGGTGGGAGTGGGGTGGGGAGTACAAAACCAAACCCCACCCCATTAAAAATTTGGAGATTATTTTCCCCCACTCCCCACCCCATTCCCCAAAAATTATTCAAAATTTTCCCCATTTGGGGTGGGACTCCATGGGGCCCCAAACCCGTGGAGGATTTTGCCATCCCTATGTTGGAGGTGATTGAGGCTCTTAGAAGCTTAATATACTAGATATGTATAAGTATTTTGATATTATTATTATAAGCATAAATGTTTTTATACTACTTAAAGGATTAATTGATTTTGATTACAAAATTAGTTTTATGTAAATGTTTTCAAACCTAAATTCTTTTTAACAAAGTATTTTATAAACGTTTTTAAATATGTAAATTATTTTATGACATGACTACCTTTTATGATTTTATCTATAAAATACTTTGCAAGCCTAAATTGTTGTTATGGACATTTATGAAACTGATACGAATGTTTTATGCCTATGTATGATTTAATTATTTATGATTGTACTAGGGCCACCTCTTGGAACTATATGAGGACCACCTCTTGAAGGCCAAAGCGTCGTAAAATGCCACATATAGTGCAAAGTGCCACGTATAAGTCATTATGTTTTGGCTCATTGTCTGTAGTTATTCTGATTATGATTATGATCTTATTATACGACATATATGTTCTAGACCAGTATTGAGTTTCTGTTCTGAGTGTGCACACGATATTCTGATTCTGATTCTGTTTCTGGCCGGGTCTGACTATAGGTGACACTATGTGACATGAGCTAACCTTTTGTTTTCTGTATATGTGATATATGATTTGCTTTTGTAAGTAACTATGCTTTTGATATTCTGAATTACTATGAATTTACATTACTTTATCGTGATATGTTGTTTTATGAAATTTATGAATTATAATATATGTTTTTAAATAAAAGAAGGCTTGCAATATTTTTGGGTATCAATAGGCCTAGTGTGTTAGGAATGGTTTTACTTCCCGAGTTAACGGCTCACCCCTCGTCATTAATTTTTGCAGATTAAATTCCTTTTAAGAGGTGTACTTAGCTTTGGAGTTAGAGATTTCATTTTCATTTGCTATTTGAATAAAAAGAGGAATAGATTCATGTTTCTATTTAGTTTATTTCTGTTATGAACTTGTATTTTTGAGTTTGAGACTTTTGTTATTATTTTTATGTTTTGGGAGAGATTATTTAATGTTAGACATATGAATTTGTGGATTTATTTAAATAAGAATTTGAGGTATTTCAGTTTGAAATTTATGAGTAAGAATTATGATTTGTAAGTAACCTCTTTCTTCACGTGCTCCGCACGTGTTAGATTTGAGGTGTTATAATGGGGTTGGCTGATGGTGACTTCAGTGGTGGGTTGAGCAGTGGCGGCAGCGAGCGGCTAGGGTTTTCAAAAATTTGGTTTTTTTTTTTTTAACTTTCTTTTAATGAAATAAGGCAAATGAAAAATTACAAAAATGAATTGGTATGGATGATTGTGATAACTATGAACGGTTGTGATAACTAAAAATGTTATTGAACTCTAATATAAAATTTATTTTAAGAAATAATCAATAACAAATAATTAAGATCTCCTGTAAAATTATAAAAGATACTTATTTACACTAACTATTACTTAATCTTAATTTGACTAAAAAATCTATTTTATTAAGACTCATACTTAAATTAAAAATACAATTTAAACAAGTTATATCTAAACAATAAAATTTTAAATAAAAAAAAATACTAAAATATAAATTAATTGAAATATTCTTGACTATTATAAATTTCAATCTATTTAAGATTTCTTTAATTTGTCACTCTTCATCACTTTCATATCAAAATTCAAAATGGCCAAATGACTCGGAAAATATCTCCTCTATGAATGGAAAGATCGGAACAGATTTGCCTGCCATAATTTGTCTGGTTCTATATGGAATCATTGTGATAAATGAACTGTATCATTGGCAATTATAGGTTTACCAAATGAAAATGTTCAACTAATTTCGGGTATTTTTGGGAGTCAGCTAAGTTACATAATCTGTAACTTACAGACCTACCTTTAGTACATATCTTTAATACCAAATGCATGGCCTTCCTCTCTCCTGTAGGACACGTGTAATCATCCCATTTGATGTGTAAGTACATGACCTGTAATGTATCAAGCAGGCTCCCTATTTTTATTGCCTTGCCCACGACATAACTTCTGAGTAGTGAGTTCTGATGAGTTAATAAATGTGAGAGATGGTCCTGTGTCTTTTCACTCAAATTTTCAGCACATGCAGGTTTATCACAAATCCTGACATGTGAGTAGTGTGAGTGGGCAAAACTACAATGCATCATCTCCGTTGTCCCACTATTTACGTACAATAAAATTTTGATAAATTAAAACATTTATTAAATAACAAATTTTGTCCATCTAGAGTTAAGGTGCTAAATTGTAGTTCGATTAATTAATAATTTTTTTCCCAATACTATTAATTTTGTTTGAAACCCACTAAATATAATATTTATAAAATTTAATGATTCATTCCATTGTTTTCTAAATGTTTATTTATTCCTTATGTTTTGACTTAAATGTCTGTTTAGTTATTACATTTTAAAAAGTTTCTTAAGACATCTCTATTGTTAAATATGTTATATTTCTTCTATTAATTTTTCTTTCATTTTACAATAGTTCCTTACAATAACATTCTTGCTTTTTTTTGAGGATATTAATGAAAAAAATATTAATTTATGAAATCAACCTTAAAAGTAACGTAAATTTTTTCATAAATTCTTATATTATGACTTTACATTTAGGATTAATTTGATAAATTAGTTTTTTTACAAAATAACTATTAGTAAAATTATTGTAAGGATATTAAGTATTACTACAAGTTGGCTGATATTAATTTATTTACAAATAAATTATTAGCAATATTGTTATACGGATACAAAAAAAACTAGTTCTTTCATACTGATATTTATTAGTTGATTTACTAATAAATAATTATTAGTTAATTAAATTTTTACAGATAAAATAATTAATGTCAAGAATCTTATTATAAGGATACTATTATAAAAGTAAAAAAAAAATGAGAATAAAAATATAATATATTTAATTATAAAAGTATTTAAAGATTTTTTTAAATATAAAAATTAAATAGATATTTAAATTAAAACGTTCGTACTAAAAGAAGATTTGTCCTTGAGTCCTTTTCCAGCCGTACAATTAGAGTTGGCATTTAGCGGCCACAAAAACTAAAATGGAGGATGGGACGTGAGGATGCACAAAACTCTATTGGGGAGGGCTAACTTACAGATTCTGAAAGGTACAGCCCTCACATGAATAGTGTTTGGCTGTGGGTTCATGTGGGACCCACAACCAAGTTTGTGAGTTAGCAAGCTCCAACTCTATTTTAACTTCTCATCTCCTAGAATTTATTAAGATGCTGCAGGCTGTTTGGTGGTAATGTTTCTGGTTGTGAAAAACGTGTTTGATATAAGGCATTTTGTAAAAATATGTAGAAATAATTTGTTTTCTGTTTTTATTTGCCATGTAAAAATGCACAAGGAGCAAAGATATTTCTCAGCTTCACACGCATTTCTTGCCCACATGTTTATACTTTGATTTAAAATTTCAGGTCTAATAGAAGAGGAAAAATGATAGGTTCCATTCATGCATCTTTTAATTTAATGATTTTTTTTTTACAATTTATCTTCGAAACAAACAAGCAGTTGTTATTTCTTGTGTTGCAAGCAACTGTTCCCGAACCTTGCAATTTTATACTGGAAATGAGTGAGGAAAAAAAATGAGATACCCAGTCGGATTTCTTGATATTCAACAACAAATACAAGGAATTGAAACATTACAGGTGGACTAATTTGTACCATTTAGTCACATCGGCAATTCAATGAATTCTTAGAATAAAACAACTAGCATATTGGAAGAGGGGCGCCATTCCATTCCCAGAGACATTCCAGCATTGGATCAATGATCTTGCCCTGGCACATTGCTGTAAACACTTTGTCAAATTCCTCGCCGGGCGATGTAACTTTTTCCCCAGTCAGAAAATTAGTCCCGAGCTCCTCCCTCACTAACCTGTACAATGGGTAAGACCTGCATTCTTTGATCCTGTTGGGAATTGTTGGATTTCCATTCTCAACAGTCTGCCTGGCGTTCTCAACTTCTTTGGGCAAAACGGCTTTCAATTCCTCCTCAAAGGCTGCAATCTTCTGGAAGATTGAGGAGTTGGCATTCTTCTCGATCTCTCCATTGTTCAATGCATGCTCAACAAGTACTTGCCTTAGCTTTTGCATCAATGGATAGGTAGCGCTGCAGGGGTCATCAATGTATGCAAAGACGTGTTCGCGATCAGCCGCTTTGAGCAGATCCTTCTCACAGAATCTTGACGGATGAAGCTCTCCATTGGCACCGACGGTTAAGACTTTCCTGGCTACTTGGCTCACAGTGTCCTTCACTGTATGCTTCAAATTCTCCTCCAAATGCCTCAAGTCAATAGCTTGGCAAAGTGCTACCAAGAATGTGGAAGACATGAGCTTCAGGATATCCACAGCTTCAGCAGTCTTCCTGGAAGAGATCAGTCCCAAGGAGTTTACATCTTGGTTGTGCTGTTCAGCACTTTGGACGTGGTTAGTAACAGGATTGGCAAGAAATTGGAGCTCGGAACAATAGGAAGCCATAGCAATTTCAGCGCCCTTGAAACCATAATCCAGGCTAGGATTCCTGCCACCGGAAAGATTTGACGGCAATCCATTGTTGTAAAAATCGTTGACAAGTTCGGAAAATTGGGCAAACATGAGCTTCCCTATTGCCGCAATAGCCAAACGGGTATTGTCCATTGAGACACCAATTGGGGTCCCCTGGAAATTGCCACCATGTAAGGCCTTGTTCCTTGAAACGTCGATCAGGGGATTGTCATTCACCGAGTTGATCTCCCGTTCAATAGACTTGGTTGCAAACCGAATCACTTCGATCTGAGGGCCGAGCCATTGTGGAGAAGTTCTCAGAGCATAACGATCCTGTTTCGGCTTCTGCAGAGGATCAATCTCATGCAACTTCTTAGCCGCCTTGACATAAGAGCTGCCGTCGAGAATATGTTCCATTATAGCAGCAGCCTCAATTTGGCCAGGATGGTGCTTCAGTTTGTGTGTCAAGTGGTCAGTGAATTCAGGTTTTCCTTGCATGACTTCAGCAAAAATAGCTGACAAAATTTCTGATAACAGAGCAAGGTTGTTAGCGTCGAACAGAACCATAGAAGCCAGGCCAGAACCAACAGCAGTGCCATTGACAAGAGCGAGACCCTCCTTAGGCTGCAACTCAAAGAACCCGAAACCCGCTTGTTTAGAGGCTTCCTGAGCATCAATGGTCTCTCCATTAGGCCCGGTGGCCTTAGAATTGGGCCGGCCGGTGAGCAGTCCGGCAATGTAGGACAGAGGAACCAGATCCCCTGAAGCAGTGATTGTGCCTCGAAGAGGCAGGCATGGAGTGATGCTGTGATTGAGCAGCTTTGTAATCGCTTCCAGAATTTCAAATCGGATGCCAGAGTAGCCCTGAAGAAGAGTGTTGACCCTCACAAGCATGGCTGCCCTTGTTGCTGAGTGAGGCAGCGTGTGAGATGACTCTGTTCCGTTTCCAAAGATTCCAGCGTTCAAAAATCTGTACACGAAAGATAATACGACTAATTAATTAAAAAGAAAAAAAATAACCGTATGGTCGACATAGCTTAACGATAATTCTAGGCCTGTAGTTTCAAAGCACGTAAGGAATAAATCAACAATTAACGAAGGCGACGTGATTCACATCATACGTACAGTACTAGACTTTAATAAAAAAAAAAACGTACCTAATGAGCTCTTTCTGAAGAGCACCGCCGTTCTTGGTTCTCCGATGAGAAGTGGCCCCAAAACCAGTGGTAACGCCGTAGCTGTCGGTGCCCTTATTCATGCTCTCCATCACCCAATCACTGCTGGCCTTGACACCTTCCCTGGCGGATTCTGAGAGCTCCACTTTGACTTGGGTGTTGACATCGCCAGCTGTCGCAATGGCAGCCACTTGTGCTACAGTCAACGTCTCACCACCGAGGTTGACCACCGGCTTCCTGTACTCCGCCACCATTCGCTTCACTTCCTCCAAATGGCTCCCCTTCAACGTCTCCGCCATCACTCCCCAGTTCAACGCATCCCCAGAACTGTAATTGTTGTTCTTACACAAACCCTCCAAGCAACCGTTCTGGTGACCATTCTCAATAACAGCACCTCTGTCCATATCTTTTACGTAAATGTTACTACAATCACAAAAGATACCCCAACTACAATCACAAAAGATACCCCAACTAGAAGAATAATGAATGGGCGTGTATGAAAGTAGATCAACTAAAGGGAACCCTAAAGTCTTTAATTGTAGTGGATTCCTGAGGAAATGAGAGACACGGTATCGGGATTTATATAGGAGTAGCAGGATTAAGAATGACTTGGTAGGTAAGTCTGAGCATGGCAGTGGAAGAATGCGGAGTTTGTTGGAGACCGATCGCGGCCGTTCATTCTGATTTCATCTGAGGGTCAAGATTAATTGGTGTGCCGTGCCAATGATTTGTTGGATGGAGAAAAAATAATAATGTTGACTCGCAGCCATAATTGGGGGTGGGCTGGTGATGACTGCTGATGGAAAATAAGAATGCGGTTGGTGGAGATTCAACAATGAGGGGCTTAAAGTGCTTTTAACTTAATGTGAACTCGAGATCCTCGTTACATGTTTAAATTTTCCCAAATCTAACAGCCATTTTAAAAAAATTAGTTAAATTAATGTACGTTGAAATTGAAGTGATGTTCTTGTTTGTTGTATCTTCGAATGAAGTACAATTTTACTGATATTTTAAGACTTGAGTAACATAAATTATTCTCAAGTGATCCGCATGAACTGACTATTGACTTAAACAATTTACGTAGCAAATCTTGCCACAATAATAAATTAATAGATTAATGTGACTTCGTTTTCGGAATATTTTCAGAGAACATGCACGTAGTCAAAATGAGAGTGCTGCCAGATTGTAGCTGATCAAGTTTTTTAAAAAATTTAATTATAACGACCATTAAAATAAGAAATTAGAAATTGTATGAGCTCGTTTGCACGTGGATTATTTGGGGGAAATAGATGGGACAAAATATTTTAGTGGCACGATTTTTGGATCTTAAAGAAATGGTAAGTATTTTAAAAATATATGAGTAAATTTCAAACTAAACCCAGTACTACTGACAAACATCAATGTGCCACCATTTACCAGGATGCGAAATAACATAACTATAAGATGTGAAAAATAAAATTTTATGAGTTTGTAGATGTTATTTTAGTAGATTTAATGTGAGTTAAATTAAATAATAGTAAAATTACCCATATGAGTTATTATGAGCTTTTATTTTTTTAATTAAACTGTAGTCTTTTGTCATTCTCAAAGTCAAAGTTTAAATTTTATGGATTTATGAGTTTATGGGATTAGTTTTATAAATTTAATTGGGCTACTTTTATAGATTTGATGGAGGCTAATCAGTAACTCAATGAACTTTCTTTTAATTTTTTTGAAATTATTTTCTCCAATAGGGGCTTGAGGTTGATCTGCCTCAGGTGATAATATCTTTTGAAAGAGTTGGGGAAGGGTGTGGCTTGTGGATGTTTGTTGGTATTATTGAGAACATTTATAAGAATAATTATAGAGTCACAAATAATTATACAAACAATCTTATACAAACCGATGTGGCAAAATATAATTAATTTTATTCAAATAAGAAAAATAAATAAATCATGTGGATCATACCATGTTTTTAATATAACCAATAATAATATACTATATCAATTTATACAACATCATTTGCATAAAAATGTTTGCAGTTGTATCATTACATTTTGACAAAATTCAAATTTAAACTATGACGATACACAACGATGTGCATGTTTTAGTTATTCAAAATGTTTCTATTCTTTAATCACACCCACTCCAACTCTCTACGCATTGGAGTGAAACATTTTAGAGATTCGGGGCTACATATGCCCAATTTGAAATTATGTTTGCTCGTGTAGTATATCAATTTGAAAGTATCTATGATTTCATGATGTTTGTTGAGACATGAGAAGCAATTATTAAAAAAGGAGGAGATTCATGATTCATGACTCATGAGTGACTCATGACTCATCAGTGGGATATATAGAGAACAACATAGACATCCTCATTCTTAGTTGAATTGACTTTTATTTACATATTTGATAAATTAAAAAACTACCATCATTCATTAGTCATTCATATTATGTATATCATAATATTGGGCTTGTAGGATATTTAACCTTTCTAAAAAAATTTATATAGATTATTTAACTTGATTTTAACATGAACAATATAACCATAAATATTTTTGTACATACTGATATGACATATTGTGATTGAGTGACTTAAAGAAAATTTATACAGCCCATGTACTTTATTTTTATAATTTACAATTTCAATCAACTAATCAGTTTATACAAGATTATTGATAGAAGTGTTTGTTTTTAGATTTTTAATCTAGTATTGTTGGATTCTTAATCTAATGTTAAGCTTACATGTGGATAATTATGTATTGTGGACTGTCATATAGTGTTAAGCCTAATTAAAAATGATTTATTAAGGTTTTCGGTAATAAGGGCTTTAATGTATCTGATAGGGTATGGGTTTTCAATGTATAGAGACTTAAGGGTAATTTTTATTTTTATGATGAGCTAAAACAGATTCCTCAAGACAACAGGAAAATTTGTCTATATAAATGACTATGGTCCTCAGGTCACACGTATCATTCTATTCCCTCTAGGAGAACGTTAGACCTGAAATGCCAATCACACGACTCTAGAGTGCAATTAAGCATTATGAATTCAAGTATACTTCTGCATATTTTGTTATTGACTCTTGATGATACAACATGAATGTTCCTGAATTATAGGTGATGGTTTTCACCAAAAGGATTTCTTATTCTAACAACTGGTCTTCATGTGAGTCATTGATAATCGAATTTATTTTCGATTAATGAATTAAGTTTTGGTCTTCTCGAATCAGGTATAATTGAATTTGAGAGAAATTAAGGCTTTTTTTTAAGGATTAATAAAAAATCGGCTTATTAAGAATTAAAGCCAGCGGCAACAACAACCACCACCGGTGCAAAGATTTCAGGTGGCCAAAGCCACGCCACCACGTCGTGGCATATAAGGCACAAGTTACGATCACTATGCTGCAGTTGATTGAAGTAAAAATGGCGGCCATCAAGAAAACAATGGTGGTCGTTTTCTGGCCGAAAAAGGCAAGCCACCCGTGACCACTAGATAGTGGTAATAAGCTAGAAGCAGCAGCCATAGAAACAAAAAAGGAAAAAAAATAGTGTTAGATTTTGATTTGGGGCTGGTTCAGGATCTAGTTCAGGTCAACCCAGTCAACTATTGACGTTCAACGATCAACATTGACTGTTGACCTTAACTTTGACTTTGACTAGAAAATTTTCTTTTAATTTTTGGTGCAATTTTAAATTCAAATATTTATATGTTTATATATATTTTGAGATAAATTAGTTGAAGCAACTTATTGCCGAAGTGATCTCTCTTGTGGAAATTAATTTGTTTTAGATTATAAACGATTGTATGTATGTAATTTTTGTGAATATCGATTAGCCCAAAGAAAGGTCCATATTTGACAGAATTGCATGTGCACCTATAGTAATAAACACGTGATAATTATTCGGTTTTACATGTGAATCATAAACTAGCCCAAAGGAAGATTTATTGTTTGACATGTTCTTATTATCAGTATTTGATTACTACACAAGATATCACTTATAAGTTAATATTTTGTCAAAAGATGAAATATTAATGAAGTATTTGGTATCTTTAGACAAGTTTACCTTTGTTTGAATTTATTTTTGTTTTGAGACTTATATAAGCTTGTTTTGTTTATTTGTTGTTCTTTGTTCAATTACATTTGCTGTTAATATTATTGCCAACGTCAATTCTATTCCTATGCTAAATGGTTGTAACTTCAAGTTATGGTAAGATGACCTCTTAATAGTTCTCACAATCATGGATCTCAATATTGCGTTAAGAGCTAATTTTCCCCCCTTGTTATATTTAAAGGTACCCCTGATGATAAAAGGAAAATAGAAAAGTGGGAGAAATCAAATCGCATGCGTATGATGATCATGAAGAAAGCCATACCGGAAGCATTCAAGGGCTCAATGTCTGAAAAGATAATTATGGTTAAAGAGTTCCTAGGAGAAGTTGAATAAAGGTTTATCAAGAACAAAAAGGCAGAAATATGCACACTCCTGACAAATCTAATTTCAATAAGGTATAAAGGAAAGAACAAGGGCAAGAAAAGAACAAGGATAAGGAAGCTATAGATACAACACTTCAAAAGAAAACAACAAAAGAAATCAGATGATGGGAAAGGTACTAGTTTTTTTTTTAGGCTAAAGGGCATGATTTGGTTTGTTTTAAGGTTAACTTAACTTATGTATTAAGACACACCTGGTGGATATATTCTGTTGCAACAACTTACATTAGTGTGTCTATTTAGGGTTGCTTGAATTGTCGAAAGCCTAATGATGGTAAAAGATACATCCATGTGTGTGATGGTAAGACAATTAAAGTTAAAGTAATTGAAAATTTTAGATTATTATTAAAGATAAGATTTTATTTGGATCTTGATGGAACATTTATTGTTTCGTCATTTAGATAGAATTTGATTTCCATTTCTCCATTGGACAAATCTGATTATTCTTATTCATTTGGAAATGAAAAATTCAATTTGTTTCATGATTCAAAACTGGTTGGTTCTAGTTTTTTATTCAACAATGATAATCTTTATATACTTAACACAATTGCTTCATTTAATAAATCTCTGCAATTCAGAAGATGAGGTTTAGTGAGAAGATTAATCAATGAGAATTCGGCTGCATTATTGCACAGGAAATTAGGTCATATTTCCAGACGGAGAATAAAAAGACTTATGTCAAACAAAATTCTCGATCCCTTAAATTTTATAGATTTTGATATTTGTGTTAACTATATCAAAGGGAAACAAAACCAATAAAAGGAGATTTGAAGCCAACATGACTTTGCCCGTTTTAAAACTCATACATACGGACATTTGTAGGCCATTCTCTATGATATCTTAGAATGATCAATAATATTTTATGACGTTCATAGACGATTTTTCTAAATGTGGCTACTTATGTCTCGTTCATAAAAAGTCATAGTCTTTGGATATGTTTAAAAATTTAAAGGTTGAAGTTGAGAACCAACTGAGCACAAGAATCAAAAGCGTTAGATTTGACTGTGGTGATGAATACTATGACAGATATGAAGGTTCAAGCGAACAACGTCCAAAACCATTTATTAAGTTCCTAGCGGAATGTGGTATCATCTTACAGTATACTATGCTGGGTTCGTCCATTATGAATGATGTTACTGAAAAACGAAACATGACGCTTAAAGACATGGTGATGAGTATGATTTGTCATTTTACCTTACTAAAATCACTATAGGGAGAAGCACTTAAGACTACAACATATATCCTCAATAAGGTTCCAACTAAAGCAACCGCTAAAACCTCTTACGAGCTTTAGATAGGCAAGAAACCTAATCTAAAACACTTACATGTTTGGGGATGTCCAGCTGAGGTAAAACCTTATATGCCTAATGAGAAGAAATTAGACTCAAAGACGGTGAGTTGCTATTTTACTAGATACTCTAAAAGATTCAGGGCTACAAATTTTAAAATCCTATGACTAAGTCAATTTTTGAGTCAGGGGGAGATACAGGTAGGAACTTTGTCTCTTTGAAGAGGAATGTATTGCTATTCCCATAGATGTTATCAGTATTGATAAGGGTTTCATTCCTGGCTTTATTTAGGACACATAGGTCAAAACAACATTTGAGAATCTGCTATATTAGAAGTTGTTCCAAAGAACAAACTTTACCACCTTAAGAACCTATATAATTAAGGAGATCTACTATAGGAAAAAAGAAATGCAGTGCCAGATGACTATGTTGTATTTCTCCAAGAACATAAAGTAAACATTATAGTTATGAAAGACGATCCGATCAATTTCCACCAAGTCATGTAAAGTTCTAAGTCTAAGAAGCGGATTATGCTAGAAGGTTTGAAACTTATTGGTTGCAAATAAACATTTAAGACCAAGAGGGACTTAAAAGGCAACAAGGAGAGGTATAAGGCACATCTTGTCACAAGGGGGTTTGCGCAGAAAAAAAAAGGCATCGACTATAAAGAGATTTTCTCTCTGGTTTCGTCGAAAGTCTCTTTTATGATTATAATGGCATTGGCAACGCATTTCAATCTTGAGTTACATCAGATGAATGTTAATACAATATTTCTCAATGGTGACATTGATGAGACAATATATATGGTGCAACCAGAAAACTTTGTGTCATGAGACCCAAAGAATATATGATGCAAATTTAAGAAACCATCTATGGGCTCAAGCATGCATCTCGACCATGGTATTTCAAGTTTCATCAAGTGATAATCTCATTCGGTTTTGAGATAAATTTGGTTGATGATTACATGTACTATTAGTTTTGTGTGAGTAAGTATATTTTTCTAGTTTTATATGTCGATAATATTTTACTTGCCAGCAATGATATAAGTATTCTTGAACTAGAGATTTCTAATTAAAAATTTTGAGATAAAAGATCTTGGTGACGCCTATTTTGTATTAGGCATATAGATACACCGAGATCGCCCTGAGGTATTCTTGAACTATCACAAAAGAACTATATCGAAACGGTTATCAAGAGATATGTCAAGTAAGATTGAAAACTAGGTGATTACCCTATGGCTAAAAAAGACAAGTTTAGTCTCAATTAGTGCCCTAAGAATGATTTTGAGGAAAAGAAAATGCAGAAAATTCTTTATGCTCAGTAGTAAGAAGTTTGATGCATGCTCAGGTTTGCACACGACCGGATATTGCATACGTTATTGGGATGCTGGGTAGTTATTTAAATAATCTAGGAGTATACCATTGGAAAGTAGCCAAAATAGACCTTGTGGTACTTACAGAGAATAAAATACTACATGCTCACATATTAGAGGTCAAATCAGCTTGAGATTGTTGGGTAAATTGATTTTGATTTTGCTGGATGCCAAGATAGTATGAAATTCACTTTGGGTTATATTTATCTGCTAGTTAGGGGTGTTGTTTCCTGGAAAGTTGCTAAATAGTCTCTTATAGCATCTTTTACGATGACAGCAGAGTTCATACCAAGTTATAAGACATCTAATCATGGGATATGGCTACGGAATTTGTCATGGGACTATGTATAATAGATGATATTGATAAACCACTCAAGTTATTTTATGACAACAAGTCAATAGTGATGTATTCCCATAGCAACGGAAGCTCAACAAAGTTGAAGTATATTGACATCAAGTTATTAGTTGTTAAAGAAAGAATTCAATATGGACAATTGTCTATAGAGCACATAGGCACAAACTCCATAATTGCAGATCTGCTTACAAAGGGATTAGGGATTATCACCTAAGATGTTTCATGAGCACGTTGCACGTATGAGTGTCATGTCATTAAAAGATATTTTAGTGGGATTGTGAATTTAGGTGCTCTTATAATATAAACATTTTTCAGTCAATTTATGGATATTTAGGTTTTTTTCTACAAAAATAAAGTTTTGGTTTATTCACACTTTGATTTTGATATGGTTTGATCTCACTAAGGTTTAAGGTGGACCAGTTGAAAATATGCATGTTAAGATCATATTGTATGAAATTTCCATGTTACATATCCACATCATGATCCATGTCATTCAGTTATATTGGCACAATGACAATTGGTGGGTTAAGTTACAATAGTTGTAATGAAGGCGGCTTTGATTCTATATTGGTATGAATGATAGACAGGTTTGGTTATAAATACATTTCGATAATGACAGTAAGGTTGAACTCATACGATTATTTTCACAAAGTATAATATAAGGCTACACGTATAGCCTAAGTGGGAGATTGTTGGATTTTTAATTTAGCATTGTTGGATCCTTAATTCAACATTGGGTTTATATGTAAATAATTATGTGTTGCAGATTGTCATATAGAGTTAAGCTCAATTAAAAATGATCTATTAAGGTTTTCGGTAATATGAACTTTAATGTGATTGATAGAGTGCATGCCTTTAACGTGTATAGAATTAAGGGTAATTTCTATTTTTATGATGGGCTGAAATATGAATACGTAAAGACATCAGAAAAAGTTGTCTATATAAGTGGCCATGATACCCAAGTCACATGTATTGTTTTATTCTCTCTAACATCCCATTATCAGAGAGAGAGCACAGGAAAAATCAAAGGATTCTCTAGGATAACATGTAGATCTGTAAGGCCAACCACACGACTCTAAAAAGCAATTAAGCATTATGGATTCAGATACACTTCAGGATATTTTGATATTAATTCTTAGTGATACAACATACATGTTCCTGAATTATAGGTAATGGTTTTCACCAAAAGAATTTATTGTTCTAACATTTGTGACTCTATAATTATTCTCTAAACATATTGTAGCACACTAATGTTTAGCTTGAAATGATTGGTCGGCCATGATTAGGGACCGTGTGATGTGCAACTGAGGATGTCACTAAAATACCAAAAAAAAAATTCAATATATTTACACACTCCTATATATATATATATATATATTTGTTTTAAAAACTAATATCTAGACACCCAAAAAAATAACAAAATTAATTAAAAAAAATACTATTAAATTCTCTTAAATTTTTTGTATCAATTTCCGCATGGAATGAATCACAAATTCACATGCATTTTGCATGTCATGAATTCCAATGCATTTTGATATTTACTTATTAATTCTTTTCTTCAAAAAAAAAAAAATTATATGGCAATTTCGAAGTTCGGAATGCAAAAACATGATTATGTTTAGGGGTAGGCAAATTCAAGTTCGAATCAACTTATTTGGGTTTGGGCCGATCAGATTGGGAAAAAAGTAATCTAAATTTGTAATTTGATTCGAACTATCATTGGATTGAATCAAAAGTTCCGGTTTGAGTTCGAACCAGATCGGATTACAATTATATGCGAATCGAGTTGAGTTCGGATTATATTCAGATTAGGGATAATTTTGAGTCTTTTTTGTTTAATTTGAGTTTTTTTTTTCAAATTGCTTTAGTTATTAGAAGATTTCTATTTTTCAACAAAAAAACTATTATTATGAAATCAAATAAATAGAAATAAAAATTAACTATTACTATTAGATATGGTCTAGTTATTTACACACTCCTAAGATTTATATTTAAAATTATATTTGTTATAATTTATTGTCAACCCAATCAATTTTTCAGATCGAATCACGATCTGATTGAGTTGGCGAAAATCCCACCTCATCAGGATCTGATTGAGTTGGCCAAAATCCCACCTCATCAGGTTGAAGGTTTTGTCTGTATTTGATCCAAACTTGAATTTTTTTAGATCGGATTGGGTTATTTAATCATGAGTGGATACATTTACGATGAGTAGTCTTAAGTACTAGGCTTATTTTGGGCCCAAGCCACAAGGTTGGCATGCAACCTCACCGCAAGTATATAATGAGCTCATACAACCTTATAAGGCCGAACCATCTTTTTCATAACATGTGGTTACGGTGGAATTTCGAAGAAAGCCCATATGTGGGGAACTATTTGTGTCGCTGGGTGTGGAATGTTCCTTTAACCTCTCTGTTCATCCAGTTGCGTCCTCATCGCAGTGTTAGCAGCCATTGACAATCATTGAAGATTAAGCTAATCGACCATTTAACATAATGTTATTTATGGGCCGTTGACAACCTTGTAGTTTGGTTAAATAGCCCATTACCACGGGCGGATTCAAGAATTTCTTTTTTGACTCGGACTAATTTTTATTTATTTTTTTATGAATATTATTGTGAATGTTGGTGTGCATAAGTTGTAAAAAGACATAAGTATCAAACAGTGCGACATCAAAACTCTTAGTAAAATAAATTTATGTAACAAATTAAAGGTGATAGTAGTGCAACAGATGAGCTTATAAATTATTATAATTGTATCAAAAATTTTTTTATGAAATTTTTTATTTCATTGATAGAAAAGGTGAAATATTTGAATAATTAATGTACTAAAAAGCAAGTTAGTATGATTGTAAAGAAAATAAACAATGAAATTATGAAAATGTTATAAATTTTTGTTTATTTGTAAATTTTTAATAAATGTTATAATATAATAGCATACTTTTCTTTCATTTAGAGAATCATATATTTGTTTTATAATAAATTAAAATAATAATATTATTTTAGCTCACAATGATTTCAATTTATATAATAAATATATAATTTAATCATTTTACAAAATAAGACTTAGGCCTTCATCTATAAAATGCATCTAGTATAATTTTAATTTTTTAAACAATAATACCCTGAAAATGCACGTGGAGTTCAGTTATTGGACTAGATTCGCGTAAGTCAAGAGCATCGTGACTTTTCTAAACGAGAACGAGCACTCGTTCGCAGCGTAGAAAAGTCAAACTGAAAAATGAAAAACACAAAATAGGGCTAAAAAAATAAAAATAAAAATAAAAATAAAATTATATTCTCACCTTCAAAAGTTGCAATTTTTATTTTGCTTTTTTCTTTTTCTTTTTCATAAAAATCACATCAAACGGAGAACAAAAAAGAAGAAGAAGGATCAATCAATGGCAACGCAGCTGCTGAGACGAGTCCTGGGAAGCCGATCGCGCCAGATCCTCTCAGCCACAAACCCCAACCCTAATTTAGCTTTGCCTATAGCCAGGGCCTTCTCCTCCGATATTACTCCGATCACCGCCACTCTCTTTCCCGGCGACGGAATCGGCCCCGAGATCGCCGAGTCCGTTAAACAGGTATTCTCTGTTTGTATTTTTATTATAATTTGCTTGTTTGACTCAATATTGCTTCTTCTTTTTTTTTTGAATAAATAATTGAATCTGTGCTAGTTCAAATTACGTGAGTTATTTACTACTATGCCACTTCAAGCAGATGAAATCTTATGATATGATTGTGACTTTGAAGTAGATTTAGCAACTTTTTGGAACATGGAGTGAGCTTCATTATATTTTACTTCAATTTTCTTCTGCCATATTGGCAATTTGAAGTGTATGTTGATGTATAGGAAAAGAAAATATAAAGATTTTCTGTGGTTAGGCGTCCAAAAGTTGTAGTCCACTCAAAGGAAATTGACGTAAAGTTTGGGATTAGGTTGTTGAGGATGAGCTTTGACCTTAGTTTGTTGATGGGAAAATGTTGTATATTGTTGGGCTGAATGTTTTTTTTTTCATTGTTTCATTCTTTTAAATGTAAATATGTATCTTTGCATTCTGTTCCCAATACATTTTTTTTTTTTTTTCATCCTTGTATTCTTTTACCCTAAACTTTTATTTTTGATGACTCTAGTTGGCAAAATTAAGCGTATCTAAGGAGTATTAATTGGCCATAATGTACTTAAAGTTGTGATGGATTTTGATATTTAATCTGTTGCAGGTATTTAGGACAGCTGAGGTGCCAGTTGAATGGGAGGAGCATTATGTGGGGACTGAAATAGATCCTAGAACACAAAGTTTTCTGACATGGGAAAGTTTAGAATCTGTGAGAAGGAACAAGGTGGGCTTGAAAGGGCCTATGGCAACACCAATTGGAAAGGGTCATCGTTCATTGAATCTTACTTTGAGGAAAGAACTTAATTTGTATGCCAATGTTAGGCCTTGCTACAGCCTCCCTGGATATAAAACTCGCTATGATGATGTGAATCTTATCACTATCCGTGAGAACACAGAAGGAGAGTACAGTGGACTTGAACATCAAGTGAGTTTGTTTCTGCAGCAACAGATTTTCACTTACTGATGTACAACAAATGTAAATGTAAACCAGAAGTAGTTTTTGTTTTTGATGATAGGTGGTGAGAGGTGTGGTTGAAAGTCTCAAAATCATTACTCGTCAGGCTAGTTTGAGAGTTGCTGAATATGCGTTTCACTATGCGAAGACACATGGAAGAGAAAGAGTATCTGCAATACACAAAGCAAATATTATGCAGAAAACTGATGGGCTTTTTTTGAAGGTCCTTTTTTTTCTTTAATATTTAAAAAAGAAAGGTCTTCCATTTGAAATCAATTATCGACTATTCAGTTGTATATCTATGCATTTACATCTGATATTCTGTATAATTTTTACTGGCAGTGTTGTCGTGAGGTTGCCGAGAAGTACCCTGAGATAACATATGAGGAAGTTGTTATCGACAATTGCTGCATGATGGTATTACAACATTTCCTTAATTACTCTCTGGTTGTTTGCAGAACATCGCTGTTGATGCATAGTGTAGAACCGCCAATGGAACTTTTTAATTTTTGTTTCTTTTTTTTTTTTAATCATAGAAGACAAAATTACTTGCTAAAAACCTACTGCTTTACTGGTATGCACAGCTTGTGAAGAATCCAGCGGCTTTCGATGTGTTGGTAATGCCTAACCTCTATGGTGACATCATTAGTGACCTATGTGCTGGGTTGATTGGTGGATTGGGCTTAACACCTAGGTAACTATGATCCTTAGACTTCCCCCAATTACATGCATCTACATCATCTGACAGAATATAACTGCCTGTGCAGTTGCAATATTGGGGAAGGAGGAATTGCCCTTGCTGAAGCTGTTCATGGTTCAGCACCTGATATTGCTGGAAAGGTTAGCCTTGAAACTTGCTTAATCATATAATCTTGTACAATTTTAAGCTAATTTCCATTTTAGTTTTCCACATGTCTATAGGTTTCTGCTAGGTTCTGTTGTTGCATTAGAATAAGCTGTCTTCCCTCTTACTATCAGACTAGGTGAAATCATCTATGAAGCTATTCTATGGCCTCAGCCTCATTAAGGGTATTAGCATAAAACTAGAATGATTTTGTGGCTAACTCTTGTAATAATGTTGATCAATAAGAAGTTGGACATGCCAAAGCAACCTCAAACCTGATGTATTGAGTATTATATAAAAAATATAATTATTATCGTGAACAAGCATGGCCCATAAAATTGATGCAAATATACATTTCAAGGATGAATTTGGTTTGTCTTTTCAAGGTAATAAAAGAAAGCCAGAATGGACTACTTAATTCATTTTGCTGTTTGACTTGACCTAGAATTTGGCAAATCCAACTGCTTTGCTGTTGAGTTCGGTAACAATGTTGCGCCATTTGGAGCTCCATGACAAGGCTGATAGGATCCAAAATGCTATCCTGAGCACAATTGCAGAGGGGAAGTATCGAACTGCAGATCTTGGTGGCTCTTCAACGACATCAGATTTCACAAAGGCAATCTGCGATCATCTTTAAATATTTCTTTCTACATAGAATTTGAATTCGTGTTCAAGATTTACATTCTACCTTTCTTTTTTTGAGCAATGTCTCAAATTTGTTTTTTTCCCCCCTTTTTAAAGTGTTTTTCTTTGAGGGGAATAAGACCCATCACCTTGGTGACTATTTAGAAGTTTTTTTCTGATGAAACTGTTCAGCCAGAGTGTATATGGCCGTCCTCAGAAAAGGTATTTATACGGCAATATTTATTTCCTCGCTGTCTGTGAAATTCCAAAAATTGAACTAACCGATCTTGAGAAAATTGTTCACAGCGTGTGTTGTCTATGTTTCCATATTTTGATAATTGGTTCTGTAGCATGAAATAAAGCATCATCATGTGGTGTTTTTCTCTTTGCTTTTTCTGTGATCTGGATTTCCAGGTTATTGTATAATTGTATTTCCTGTTTTTGATCATTTGTTGCTTTATTTTGCTTAATTATTGAGCTTTCTAGTTTCTCATTTCTTCAACATTTTTTTACCTCTTCCTAAAGTCACTTGTAGGATGAATGACAAATCTAATCATAATTTGATCATTGGTAAACAAATTATTTTTAACAATTTAGTCATAGTTAATTTCTCTCCTATTTTTCAGATGAACGAAAAATTTCTCATCAACGTACATAACTATAGATTTCTGACATTTACTTCAAAGAAATAAGAGAAAGCCAACTTGTACTGTGTAAATTAATGACAAAAAAAAGGTAATTTATTTAAATATTTTTAAATAAAACGCTGTAAAAATTATTTCCAATCCTATTAGTGCAACGAAGTTAAGTGCATCCATAGAAATTATTGGGGTTTCCTGTAGAAGCACTGATGATATTTGAAAGTTTAATATATTTTACTAGGCCTTACTTTTCAACTAACTCCATTAAAAAATTAAAAATAATTTTCTTCTATCAATATATCCCATTTAATCCCCACTTTATTCTTATTGCTGTTTTTATCTTTTTTTTTTTTAACATCTAACCATATAAAACTTAAAAATATGCTCGTATTGAAGCTCTTTTTTTTTTTAAGAGTATTTTTACTCTTGATTGTGTAGGAGTTGAATTAATTGAATCTGATTATTAATGGAAACAAAACGGGAAGAAATGAAATACATTGTGAGTGGGAAGTACCGAAGTAGTGAATTGAAACTCCAGTAAATTTTTGCCCATAAATAAATTCATTGATTTTTTTTTTGCTGAGAAATTATTAAAAAATAAACCCATTTAATATTTGGACTTGTTATGATCAAGTAAACCACATTTCATTGGTCGGTAAAGTAATGTTAATACGTAATAAATCAAAAGTGAGCATATGAAGAATTGTTTTTTAAAATTAATTAAGGGAGCCATAATGGTGACATTTGATCAAAATCCATAGTTTGTTTTTGTTTGTTGAAGTTACAAATCTTTTTTTTTTTTAATACATACATTGAAATGAATATAAAATAGGGATGGCAAAACTCCCCACGGGGACGGGAACCCTTGGGGATTTTTTATATTCGGGGAGGATATGAGGATAATTTTATACCCAATTTCTTATTCGAAAAAAGGACGGAAACGATTTTTGACCCAGGTTTTTATTCGGGGAAGGGACAGGGATGAGATGGAATCCCCATCCCCTACCCATTTCCCCATTTCCTCATATTAATTTTTTATTTTGATTTTATTTTTTAGAATTATTAATAAATGAATAATAAAATTTAAATTATAAAATGTTAAATATTAGTATAAATAATAAATATCAAAATATTTATACGCATCTACTATAAAAATTTCAAGCCTGGTTAACTAGTTGTAGTCCTAAATTATTATTTGATCATACCTTATTTCAAAGGTCTTGACCCAAAACTATTTTAGATTATGAGTCATATTGCTTATATTATTTTTATTGTTTTAGATTTGAAATCTAATGCTATCTCTCAATTTCCAACATTCCTTGAGGAAGAATAGAATGAGTATGAGATACAAGAGTAAATTCTTTTATTAAAAATATTAATTTCAATATCTATACCCATTTCATTTATTTCATTATTGATATAAGAGTAATTTCTTTTTATTATAGGATTGTAAAGGTTGAGGAAGATAATTATTCTAATTATTTGTATTTTGTAGTGTAATTTTTGTATTGAATTAATGTTAATCTAAGATATATTATCAAACCTTACCTTTGTTTAAAATTTTATTTTAATATGATTAAATTAAGTTCAGAAATAAAAAATGTATCAGTTATTCGGGGATTGAGGACCCCTTGGGGATCCCCTCTTATTATTTGAGGAGGGGACGAGGATCCCCTCAAGCAATTTTGATAGGGACGGAGAGGGGACGGGGATATATGAAGAACATCGGGAATGGGTGCGGGGATGTCGGTCCCCTCTCCATTGCCATCTCTAATATAAAACGTTGTCCAACTACTTAGATGATTTCTTTTTATTTAAGTAGCACTGTTGAATGTTGATTAGTAAAAGTTACTAAGTGGGTGTATTTAAAAGGTTTTATTCTTTGTACTAATTTTATATAAAGACAAAATGGCATTAGTATAAATGTGAGGGTGGAGATATTTAAACCCACCAAGTCACTCAATAAACCTATTTACTAAATAAATCCACTTTCAAATTTTGAAAATTTTAATTTTACTCAATAAATCCATTTAAATACCTAATATACTTTTACTAGACCTAATTTTTATAATAATAGTAATTTTATTCATTAAAGCCATTAAATTCATTTATAACAATACCAGCATTACATTAAAAATTCAACACTTTTTTATCTACGCCATTGTACCAACAAAAGCAAAATAATATTATTACTTAAACATAAGCAAAGCAAAGCACTATCAGTGAAAGCACTTGCAACAAAAGTAAGTTGAAGACATCGTAAAAAAGGCAAATTCTTCCTGAAAACAAAGATTTTCTTGGTCCTCCTTCTACTGGTCCTGTTATTGCAACATCCATCATGCTTAAGCGTATGGCAATTCAATTTCTACTGCATAGTTGCTTCAACGTAGGTTTCATATGCATCCAACGGGTTTTGCTATTGGGCTGAAAAACTGAAATGATAAAATGAATTCGGTTAGATGTTATACTTCTACAGTTAATATTTGCTATCATGTAGATTAATATTTGGCTATTTGATTAATGCTTGTACATGTTTGTGTACAGTCAAAGAGGATTATGCTATGAATGACATGACATGAGTCATTTATGTAGGTAATATTGGATTTAATGTTCTTTTTATTAATTCCTTCCCAAGTTGGAACTCGCTACTGATGAAAGACAAAATAATAAGTTTCTCCTCCTACAGTGGGCATGGTGACACAAATTGGGGCATAAAATTTATTGGCTTCGGCAGTGCCTGGATTTGGCTCTTCTGCTGCCATTGCAATTGTAATTCCAACAAAAGAGCAAACGTGATTACAAAAATATATGCCTTGAGAGAAGAATTACACTTCTTGATTGATTAGAATTTAATAAAACTACGTTGAATACAAAGATAGTTTTAAAGAGTAAAAAATATTTTTTTTCTTTTTTGTTATATTTTAATGTCCAAAACCATAATTGAATTTAGGGATATTTTAATTATAAAAAATTATTTTCAAAAAATTATTTTCAAAAGTTCGTTTAATTAGTAGTTTGGTGGGTTCAATAGCCTCACCATAAAAGTGATTATTGAGAGTTGGTGAGATATACTAAGTAGTCAAATATCACTGCTCTTTAAACTTTTTCTCAAGAGTGGGGCTATTAACACCCCTAAAAGTTCTTATAAGATCCAATTAAGAAAGGATAAAAATGGGTTTCTTAATTACATGTGAAGGTCAATTCAATTATGTTGTTTTGCCTGTTACGTGGCATATAGCTTATCGTTTGTTGTGGACTAGGGATGACAAAATTCAGGTCCGCGTTCGGGTTTAGTCTTCTCAGTTCTGGACCTAGGTGTCATTTTCTTTCTCCCGAACCCTAATTAAAACCCATATTTTTTGCACTTGGGTTCGATCCGGGTTTAACCTGGAAAAATTTGGGTTTATGAATTTCGGGTTTTGAACTCAAATCAATGAATCATTTTCTAAAATTCTAAAAATAAAATATAAATACATTTCCAAGATCCCAGATTGTAAAACATTCATAAACAATACAATTTTCTAGGCAATAACACATCTACTGATATAAATCCATAAATTTCGATTTTCAAGTAATAAAACAGCCACAAATATAAATCTATAACACAAGTCTACAATTCAAAGTTCAAATTTCAAACCACAAATCTAATGTCTAAACTCTTCTCCATCATTTTCTATTCTTCTTCACTTGACTCACCTATCAAACTTTCATCAATCAACTGTTCTGCAGAAAGTATTGCTTCCTCTGGAATTCCATCTAAAAGACATGCATAAATCATAAACATAAAAAACAAAACAACTAGTTAGTGATAAATTGATACTATAACAAATTCATTTATTTTATCTAATAAATAAATTGTTCATACCTTTTAGATTTTGGTCAAGCCAAAACCAATTTTGAGTACACACAAACGCCTCCACTGTAGATGGATGAAATTTACTGCGATGAGGACTCAAATGTCTATCTCCAGTGCTAAAAGCAGACTCGAAAGCAATCGTTAATACAGGAATGGCCAAAAAGTCTTTCGCAATCTTTGCAAGTATAGGATATTTGCCTTGTTATTCTTTCACCATGATAAAATATCAAATTGACTAGTTGAAAGCAAAGCTCCAATTCTGTTTTGAAATGATTATTCTGTGAGTTCTAATTTCTAAATGATTCTCACTCATCAGCCATCTCATCTAAGTCCAAATCTAACATAATAGAATCCTCTGCTGTAGCACCTTAAGAACTAGCTGAATCATTAACCCCCCAATTTGCATTTGATGAATACTTTACTTCATACTCATGCACTAAATAAAAAAAATAAGTTGCGCGTACTTTTTCAATTTCGTGTTCAGCTCTTTCTCCATAGATTTTGGGAAATAAAAAGTTAATTAACAACATCTTATGCCTAGGATCTAACAAAGTCCCTACAGCAAGAACTTCGTGAATAACATCCCAATATTTATCATACTTTGCAATCATCTTAGTGGCCATATTTTTTACCCCATCCCTCAATTGGTGATTGGAACCATGCATTCATTGACAATCTAATTTCAAAAATCTTGCCAGAAAATAAATTAGATGCTGGATATCGTGTCCTCGAAAAAAGTTCTGTCAACTTATAAAAACTCTTGAAATGCTCACACATAAGCTTTGAAAAATTCCACTCCAATTCACTAGGCAAAAATGTATAATTTCTATCACGTTCTTTTAAATGAACAAATATATCTTTATACAACAAAGCGGTACTAAGCATCAAATAAGTGGAATTCCACGTAGTTTTACAATCAAGTGCTAAGTTCTAAGTTTTTTTAACACCTAATCGTTTTTTTGCAGCCTCAAAATTTTCAACTCTAGCAGGTGTTCCTATCCAGTAATAGACACTCTCCCTAATTTTTCAACTTCTTTTTGTATCACAGATAAACCATCCTTAACTATCAAGTTCAATATATGAGCACAACAACGCATGTGAAAGAATTTGCCCCCCATAATCATTGAACTAGTTGAAAATTTCCCCAACAACAAATCAATCATGGAATCATTTGCAGAACAATTATCAACAGTTACAGTAGACAACTTTCTATCTATATTCCACTCTATCAAACACTCATACAACTCATTGCACATTACTTCACTACTATGTGGAGCTAGCATATATATAAAACTAAAAATGTAAAAAAATAATAAAAATATTAAATAATGTAAAGTTACAAACATTCATTTATGTTTAAATGAAAAAAAAGTCTCAAGAATATCACCTCATAATACGACTTCGCAACACTCATGAGCTATCAATGTAATGTAACAACTGTATATTCTTTCTTTTGGTTACTAGCAGTCCACATATCTATAGTAATTCCAATCCTACTCTCACAAGCTTCCAAAATACTCATTACCTTCGTCTTTTCAATATTATAGTTTCAAAATTTCAACTTTGATAGTGTTTGTACTAATAGTCTCAATTGAAGGTTGGAGTACCTTCAACAGTTCGTAAAACCCAATATATTCAACAAATGATAACGGAAGCTCATGTAGTACAATCACTTTAGCTATAAAAACCTTCACTGTTGCCATATCTCACTTTGGTTCAGTACTACAATTATTAAGAAGAGTGGTTCCATCTACTTTAGAAGAAAAAGAAAGGTGCATTTGCTGCATATTCTTGAATGACCTTCTAGGACAACGTTTAGCATGATTAATCAAGTGATTAATGCCATGAGAATAATGTCCTTACATAACTAACCCACAATAATTACAAATCACCTGAACTTCCTTGCCTAACTTAACTTTTTAAAAATGATTCCAAGCATCAGAAACTACTCTGCTTGAACTGCTCCCTTCGCTGCCAGCACCTCATTTTTTTGAAGCGACAGTAGTAGTATTACCTCTACAGCCGCGGCCACTCACACTCCTACTCTCCTGCTCTATTGTTGTTGAATCTGGTTCTAATTCAGCAGTTGTATCATTATTTTCTGCTGCCATATCCATCCCAACCCTCACACCTATACTTTCATCAGTCTCAGAGACATCCAAATAAAATTTTTGTTTATTTTCCATTATGAATTTGACACTCTATAAGAATTATGTCAAAACAAATTAAACTAACCCACTATTCCGCCAATTTCTTCTATTTTATGTGTTGTTTTTAACTATAACAACCTTGTAACATTTTAAAGATACCATTTCGAATATATTAACAACAACAATAAAAAATATTTCAAGCATAAATCAAATAACAAAGCATAAGACAACACAAATCACATATCAGAGCAAACATAGCACAAATCATATAAGTATAAGTCATAACAAAGTATAATGACATCAAAACAAAAGGCCAGAAACTCACAATTCACATCGGTGTATCAGTAGTGTTCGCGGTAGCCGATGATGAAGGTACGTTGTCACAACTAAAAAAGGGCAGTCGATGATGATGAATAAAGGAGTTACAAGCCTGTGACGGTGGTGAGCTCGAGAGCGCGAGTTGCTACGGTGGCGAGCCTGGTCCGTATGGTTGTTTAGCACTTTGGCTGTAGTAGCTACAATTTGCGAGTAAATAAAAGTAAGTTTTTTTTAATGTTTATATTTATATTAATTATTAAATATAATTAAAAAATAATATTAAAATAAGATATATGGGTCCAGGTTGCAAATATATGGGTTAACCCAAACCCAAAATCGGACCCGGATATATCTAAGTTACTACAATCCATTCTAGATATTAGATTTTATTACACTCCAGTACGGGTTCAACCCGGCCCGAATTATCCGAGTTCGTCCGGGTTCGGGTTAAACTGCCATCCCTACTATGGATGAAGATGGTAGATCCAAGGGCAAAAAAATTTCATGTGTTCTCATCAGTCGTTGCCTTGATACTACAAATAACATTATTTATTATGTACACACGGGGAGCTTGTTACCTTACAACATCTGTAAGGTGCAGCTCTTTCATAAACTTGGCCATGATTCCCACTTGGGCCCATGACCAGGTACTATTCATGTAAGAGAGAACTTTCAGGGTTCAGATGTTCAAACATTCGAATGGATTAAGTGTTTTGATTATTATTCAATTTTTTTCAGTTCTGACTCCTTTGATCAACAAGAAATGCAAATACGACTATTAAGGATAATTTTTGTTTCAATCCATGTCCTTCCCTTACATGTTACCATTAGAAAATGAATTTGTCCATGACAATTTGACCATGTGATTTTCTGGAGAGGGAACTGCATAACTCTTGCTAATGTCTTTCCATTTTGTGGTTGGAATAATGAAGATGACAACATACAAATTTCATAAATAAAATATTTTTCTACTAAAACAACTATTAGATACATACAATAAAATACTGTAATGCTATTTATTGATTTTTTTAGACATTTCTATTAAACAGCACCACACTTGGTCATGTGCCGTTGAACGAAGATAGTCAGTTTATTATTATGTTACCCTGCAAGCATTGGCAAAGGAGATTGTTCCCACAAGGTCCACAAAAGTATTATATTTCACAACTTACTACCTTGATGACTGTTGAGTGTTAGAAAATGCATATTTATAAAGGAGAAAACCGTCATTTTACATTTCAAGTCTTACTAACAACCCTTACTTTTATGTATTTAACCTTCTTGTGATTTAATTACATGTGTTTTATTTTAATTAAGTATTTTATGTATTTTAGGGGCATTATAGTTATTTCACAATAAAGGAGAGATCAGACGGCAAAACGGACATCACTTTTGAACTCAGGACGGTCGAAAACCTTAGGAGGAGCATAAAAGGAAAAATGGCACTATTCATATGTACGGTACTATTCACGTGTACGGTACTAACTACGTTACTGTTCACAATACTGTTCACATAGACGGATCGATGACGTGGCATTGACCGATGATGTGGCATTGACTGATGAGGTGTCACGATCCTGTTGGGCTAAAATTCTTATGTACTGTTGATGGTGACGTGGCAGCATATCAGTGGATGAAAAATCTCGCGTACGGTACATGCATCACACAGGATTATTTTCAACCAAACCGCGTTACTGTTCATCCGAGTCAAACCGCATTACTGTTCATCTGAGTCAAACCGTGTTACTGTTCATCCGCGTGGTCAAACCGTGGACTGTTGACTGATGACGTGGCGCAATCCTTAGCGTCCAAACTGTTTTTAATCCGATGGCCGTGATTTACTCCATGTATCTATAAAAAGGGGGCCTCCCCCCCCTAATTTGAGAGCTCTGAATCCATTTTTGGGATCCATTTTCTGTAATTCCTTCTCCATCTTGTATTTTCTTCGTATTTTAATAAATTCCCATTTTGCCCCTAGTTCAATTATGAGTAGCTAATTTCCTTTCAAGCTTGGGTTGAAGGTGAAGTCTCAACATGTGTCATGGGCTTTATTTGGTAAATTTATTTTGTTTTCCCCTCTAGTTTTTGTGGATGATTTGACTTATCGTCGACAAATAATACTGATCTTGTCTAGATACCGCCTTGGTTACACCGGCTCTCTAGTATAAGGTTATTATTATTTGGCACGATAAGCCCTTAGCACCATATTGATTAGAGCGTGGTTCATGAGGTGTGGATTCCCCCCTCATGATTTAATTGGCATTAATACGGATTATTTAGCCCATGATGCATGTTGATACGGATCCAGATACCCAAGTACGTCATTTTAATAGAATTCTCTTTAATTTTATTCTCGCAATTACAATTCCAATTTTAGAAGTTATTCTCGCCATTTTAATTTAAGTTTTAGCATATTCCAAATCATTTCCACCACAAATCCAACCACCAATTTACAAAATTAATTCTATACACAATTAAAATCCACCTCCTCGTGGGATCGACACTCGTCACCATTAGTCTATACTACAATAGATTCGTGCGCTTGCGAGTACATTAAAATTTGCACAACAAGTTTTTGGCGCCGTTGCCGGGGAGGTAAGTAATTTTAATTCATAGAATTAATTTTTGTGAATAATTTCTTTTATTTGTTTTCTTGTATTTTTTTTAATTATTAAAAAAAAAGAAAAAAAAAAGTAAATCTACATTTAAAGGTTAGTATTTCTTTTCTTTTTCTCTTCTTTAAAATTCTGTAATTTAATTTTCAATTTATTTTTTCTTTATAATTTTTGTTTATTTTATTAATTTAATTTTTAGTTAATTTATTTCACGTATTTGTTTTTGTGTATTTTTATAGAAAGGTTGTAATAACGCAATAAGGTTAGTATCGTAATTTCTCCCTCTTCTTTATTTTTATTTGTTTTTGTTCCCATCTTTATTTTTATTTTATTTGTTTTGCATGCATGGTCGTAGGTCATTATTACTTAATCTTGAACGTATAGACCTTGAATTAGAAAAAACACTTCGCACACAAAAGCACATTAAAAATAAAGTTGGAATGGATTTACAAGCACCACAGGAGAGGCCATTTAAGGACTATTTTAGTCCCTTAGCTAATTTGAGCACATCATGCATAAGATACCCAAATGTAGCTGCTAGGAGTTTTGAATTAAAACCTAGTGTGCTAAATTGTCTCCCCACATTCTATGGCCTAGAAAATGAGGACCCATATAATCATCTGAATGATTTTCATGCCATTTGTCAAACTTTTAAATATGAAAATTTTTCAGACGATGATGTTAAACTCAGATTATTCCCATTTTCTTTAAAAGATAGAGCTCGTTCATGGCTTAATACATTGCCTGCCAATAGCATTTCATCATGGGAACAAATGGTAACGAAATTTTTGAATAAATATTTCCCAGTGCATAAAACCAATGCTATTCGCAGGGAAATTTCAGAGTTTACCCAAAGAGATGACGAGCAATTTTTCGAAACGTGGGAGCGATTCAATGGGCTGCTCTTGAAGTGTCCACATCATGGGTACGAGAAATGACACCAATGCCAATACTTTTTGGAGGGATTATTGCCGAATGTGCAAGAATGGCTAATGGCAACAAGTGGAGGAGAGCTAATGTCAAAAAGTGCATCAGAGATTTGGGAATTCTTCCAGTGACAAGCAGATAATTCCCAACAACGGAGTCGATCACTCAGGAATACTAGAAGAATTAAGGGAGTAAATGAGGTTCAAATTGGCGAGTCAACTTCGGGAATCAAAGAAGTCAAGGAGATGGTTGAAGGTCTTGCTCGACAAATAGCATCGTTATCGACTACTAAATCAACAGAACCACATGACCATGACTCATACTCCGATCAAGCCAATCCCATAGGTGTAATGAGAAAGCCATCTAATTACAACCCATACTCCAACACATATAACCCTGGATGGAGAGACCACCCCAATTTTTCATGGTCTCAAGGATTCCAACAGAATGGACCAGCAGCTCCAGCTCCACCAATTCCTCAAGTTCCTCAAGCCTCTCAGCCCCCATTTAGACCATTCAATCAGAACCAGAACTACTCTCAACCCAGACCATGGGAGGATTCATTCCAGAATCTCAAGAATCTTACTCACTCCACGATTGAGCAACAGAATCGCACCACTGATGGACTACGAAATGAGTTGAGAGCGGGCTTCAACTCACAAGCCCAATCAGTTTCAAGCCTCGAGAAGATGGTGGGACAACTTGCTTCTTCAGTTCAGACCTTGGCAATTACTGTTGAGAAAGGTAAATTTCCAAGTCAACCAGTGCCTAATCCTAAAGGAGTACATGAAGCAAGTACGAGTTCACCACAGCAGCATGGAGAGGTCAAAGCCGTCATGACCTTACGAAAAGGAAAAGAAGTCGACAACAAAGTGGAGATGCCGGTGACAAAAGAAAATCAAATTGTACCTGTGAATGTTGAAGAATCACCACCGGAGGAAAAAGAAGAAACCAACCCGCGAGAATATGTTCCTAAAGCTCCATTTCCTCAGAGGTTAGCGAAAGGAAAGAAGGGAAAATCCACAGGTGAGATTCTTGAAATCTTCAAACAGGTAAGTGTTAACATCCATTTACTTGATGCTATTAAACAAGTTCCATCTTATGCCAAGTTTCTTAAAGACCTTTGTACTAAAAAGAGAAATATGCATGTTCAAAAGAAGGCATTTTTAACAGAAAACGTTAGTTCTATACTCCAACATAAAATTCCTTTAAAATGCAAAGACCCAGGTTCCCCCACTATCTCATGTAGTATAGGGAACCACACAATTGAGAATGCTTTGTTGGATTTAGGAGCTAGTGTAAATTTGTTGCCTTACTCTGTATTCGTGAAACTTGGACTGGGAGAATTACACCCAACTCCAGTGGTGTTACAGCTTGCAGATCGGTCCACGAAAATACCTCGTGGTATTGTGGAGGACGTGCTTATCCAGGTAGACAAGTTTTATTTTCCTGTTGATTTCATTGTAATTGACACTCAACCAATACAGGATTCAAGGAAGCACATCCCCATTATTCTAGGCCGACCTTTCTTGGCAACTGCAGATGCTCATATTCAATGTAGGACTGGAAATATGCAGTTGTCCTTCGGCAACATGACTATGGAGCTGAACATCTTCAACATTGCCAAACAACCTCACAGTGCAGATGATGAAATTGTTGATGTGGATTTAATAGAAACAATAGTCGATAATACTTTTATTTCAAACCTTAGTGATGACCCTTTACAGAAATGCTTAACTCACTTTGGTTTGGATTTTGATATTGACAGATCAGTTGATGAGGTCAACGCTCTACTTGACTCAGCACCATCCATGAACACTAATAAATGGAAGTCAAGAGTTGAACAACTAGCACCATCAGAGAAGAAACTCATCCCATCATCAGAATCACCACCGAAACTCGAGCTCAAAACATTGCCCAACACTCTGGAATATGCATTTTTGGGAGAAGAAAGTACTCTGCCGGTAATCATCTCATCATCTCTCAATGACGAACAAAAAGGTAAGTTGTTGGATGTTTTAAAAGAGCACAAAGGAGCATTAGGATGGACCATAGCAGACATTAAATGTATAAATCCAGTAGACTGCATGCATTACATTCACCTTGATGAAAATGCTAAATCTACTAGGGAAATGCAACGTCGGTTAAATCCTAATATGAAAGAAGTTGTTAGAACTGAAGTCCTTAAGCTATTAGACGCAGGTATCATTTACCCAATTTCTGATAGTTCATGGGTCAGTCCTATACAAGTTGTCCCCAAAAAGTCAGGAGTCACAGTAGTTACGAATGCTGATAATGAATTGATACCAACTAGAGTAACTACAGGATGGCGTGTATGCATTGATTATAGAAAGTTGAATTCTGTCACACGTAAAGACCATTTTCCTTTACCATTTATTGATCAAATGCTTGATAGATTAGCAGGCCATGAATTTTATTGCTTTCTAGATGGCTACTCAGGATATAATCAGATTCCCATAGCACCAAAAGATCAAGAGAAAACTACTTTCACTTGCCCTTTTGGCACTTTTGCATATAGGAGAATGCCATTTGGATTATGTAATGCACCTGCTACATTCCAACGATGCATGTTGAGCATTTTTTCTGATATGGTTGAACGATTCCTTGAAGTCTTTATGGATGATTTTTCTGTTTTTGGTGACTCGTTTGATCAATATTTACATCATCTAACGCTAGTTCTGCAGAGATGTACCGAGAAGAGCTTAGTCTTAAATTGGGAGAAGTGCCATTTTATGGTAAAACAAGGTATTGTTCTCGGTCACATCATTTCAAGCAAAGGTATTGAGGTTGACAAAGCCAAGGTGGATCTCATTTCTAATCTTCCTCCACCCAAAACAGTCAGAGAAGTAAGATCTTTCCTTGGGCATGCTGGTTTCTATAGACGTTTCATTAAAGATTTTAGCAAAGTTTCTAGACCCTTATGCAATTTACTTGCTAAGGATGTACCTTTTATCTTTAATGATTCATGTCTTATGGCTTTTGAAAAATTAAAGCAGTTGTTGACATCATCACCCATCATTCAGGCCCCAAACTGGAGCTTACCATTTGAGCTCATGTGTGATGCATTTGATTATGCAGTAGGAGCAGTATTAGGACAAAGAGTTGATCGAATTCCCCATGTTATTTACTATGCTAGTATGACATTGAATGATGCACAGTTGAATTATTCAACTACTGAAAAAGAAATGCTAGCAGTGGTGTTTGCATTAGAAAAATTTCGATCTTATCTCATTGGTTGTAAAATAATTATATTCACAGATCATGCTGCTCTTAAATATCTTCTCACAAAGAAAGATGCAAAAGCTAGACTAATTCGTTGGGTGTTACTTTTGCAGGAATTTGACTTGGAATTCAAAGATAAGAAAGGCACAGAGAATGTTGTAGCTGACCATCTCTCTCGCCTCCATTTTGATACAATTATGGAACCATTACCATTGAATGAGTCATTTCCAGATGAACAATTAATGAATGTGGAAGTATTACCTTGGTATGCTGATATAGTTAATTATCTTGTTACAGGTAAACTTCCAGAGCATTGGACCAAGCAAGACAAGGCTAAATTCTTTGCGGAAATAAAGAATTTCTTTTGGGATGACCCGTATTTGTTCAAGTATTGTGCAGATCAAATTGTTAGGCGATGTGTCCCAGAAAGTGAAATTCAAAATATCCTTTCATTCTGCCATGAACAAGCGTGTGGAGGCCATTTTAGTGCTAAGAAAACAACTACAAAAGTTTTACAATGTGGTTTCTATTGGCCAACTATATTTCGAGATGCTTACACTTTCTGTTCTTCATGTGATAGGTGTCAACGAATGGGGAGTATTACACGAAGGAACATGATGCCACTAAATCCAATTTTAGTGGTTGAGATTTTTGACGTATGGGGTATCGACTTCATGGGACCCTTTCCCCTTTCTTTTGGCCATCAATACATATTGGTTGGTGTTGACTACGTCTCAAAATGGGTAGAAGCAATTCCATGTAGAACCAATGATCACAAAGTGGTGATAGGATTTTTGAAAAGCAACATTGTCTCACGCTTTGGATTCCCTCGAGCAATAATCAGTGATGGTGGTGCCCACTTTTGTAACAAAGCATTCAAAGCTCTTTTGACAAAGTATTCAATCACCCACAAAGTGGCGACTCCGTATCATCCGCAAACCAGTGGCCAAGTTGAGATCTCCAATCGAGAAATAAAGCACATATTAGAAAAAAAAGTGAGGCCAGACAGAAAAGATTGGTCATTAAGACTTAATGATGCATTATGGGCATATAGAACGGCTTTCAAGACCCCGATTGGGATGTCACCCTACAGGCTAGTGTATGGAAAAGCTTGCCACCTACCTGTGGAACTCGAGCATCGTGCATATTGGGCTATCAAGAAATTCAACTTTGACATGCAGCAAGCCAGCTCAGAAAGAAGATTACAACTGGCAGAACTTGCGGAAATTCGCAATGATGCATACGAAAATGCCAAAATTTACAAGCAACGAATGAAAGTCTTTCATGACAAGCACATTATGAGAAAATCGTTCACTCCAGGTCAGAAAGTGCTTTTATTCAATTCTCGCTTGCACCTATTCCCAGGTAAGTTACGCTCTCGATGGTCTGGTCCCTTTATTGTTCATATTGTTTTTCCACATGGGGCAATTGAAATTAAGGACCCAAAGAACGGTGTCACGTTTAAAGTTAATGGTCAAAGATTAAAGCCATATCTAGAATACCAACCACATGGAGAAGACACCGAAATAAATTTGAGTGACCCACCAGATTTGAATTGATTTGTTTTTTCTTTTCGTTGATTTGATTTTTCTTTCTTTCTTTTTATTATTCTTTTGCTAATTGAAATTATTTTTGCATAAGTGTGTTTGTCTAACTATTAAGTTTTCTCTTATCATTTTTAATCATGAGTACCTTACTTAGACCGTTCCTCCTGAACATTCTTAAACCACTTCAACGTGTCAAAACTCATCTCAAAAAGCAGATTCAATTTTGTAAAACACAACGCATTTGGGCTCTACAACCACCAGAGTTAGTAGCCTATGTTGAGGGTTTAGAACGCCAACTCAGAGACATTGAGAGAAGTGTTTACGACATCCAGTTGGAGCTTGAGGTAAATTCAATAAGAGGACGATTTTAATTTTCTTTGTGTGTTTTGATTTGTTTTTCTGTTTGTGTGCTTTAGTTTGTTACCCCTGTGAAGTGGCAGATAACGGTACTCCGTGACAATCAAGTCGGTTAACTTCAGTTTCCCATAATAACTGATATTCTGAGGCGAAGGTATGGATAGAAACGAGATTTTAGCAAAGCTTCACAAGAGATTCCCTTCACTTCCTCAGAATGCCCTCCTTACAATCTATAAAGCCCGGTCTGAACGCATGCGATTGCTCATGAGGAATAACATACCTGCAGACATCCGTTGGTTAATCGAGGCTAAAGTACGATTGGCAGGTGAGTTACCTCCTAAATTTATTGCATACATGCCTGGTTGTGGTAAAGGAAATTACGCAAGAAAACGACGAGCTCGAAGAATTTCTGTTGCTTGTCACAAGTGTGCCAGAATGAGTTGCGATAGAAACCCATGTTCTTTAGGAATGATGTCTGATAACAGAGAAGATAAGATTCAATTCATTAGGGATGGCTTGAATAATGAGTCATTGGATGATATCCTTCTGTCTCTTGAAACGCATCCCAGTGGATATGTGCAAGGAGCGATTCTCCAGTTATGGCCATTATTCCAGAAAGAGCATGCACGATATAGTCTCGGGAATCTGACTATAAACGACCCTGTTTGCCAGTTTATAAGAAAACTGGATAGGAAGCCTATCCTCGACCCATAGAGGGCGTTCAAGCCGTTTCTGGACGTAAAACCAGAGGAAGATGTGAGCCACAGTCGCAACTACGTGTAAATATCCTTTTTCTTTACTGTTATTTTATTTCATTTCACTGTTGTTTTATTGTTTGCATTATTGTCTTTAATAATTTTATTACTGTTTGCTTTTTCCTTTTTACTGTTTCCTTTTTTACTCGCAAGCCATGTGCTTCACGCGTTATTTCACACTGACATGTTACCTCATTCACAGCTGTGACCCACTATCACCAAGATTCTTAAATGTGATTTATCTTTTGTCAAGCACTCACAAATTGTTTTTGAGAAGTATCACAATGGCAGCTACTCCCAATAGACAATTCAAGAACATTTGTGTGCTTTCTGGATTTACCTATGGCAAACATAAAGAGTTCGTGGAGGCAGCCATAGATCTTGGTCGAAGCATAGCAGCGAGAAAATTACACTTGGTGTATGGAGGAGGTAACCGAGGGTTATCAAAAATGGTCTCAGAAGCAGCTTTTATCAGAGGAAGTCAAGTGTTAGGCATCATCCCAAGAGTCCTCAAACCATTGGGCAGTTCGTCTGACTCATCAACTGGAGAAGAGTTAGTCGTCTCAGGTATGCAAGAAAGAATAACTGAAATGCTTAATCATGCTGATGCTTTTATTTTCCTTCCAGGAGATCTTGCAACACTAGAGGCACTTATGACACTAGCATCTTGGGCCCATCTGCACATCCACCAGAAACCCATCGGTTTGTTAAATGTCAATAACTTTTATGATGGCTTTATCGCATTTCTTAACCATGCAATAAAAAACTATTTCATTCCTTCTAATGTGAAAAAACTCTTTATTTGTGCTCACACTGCTAATGAGCTACTTGATATGTTACAAGCTTATAAACCGGAGCCAGACCCCTGGACCTTTGTGTTGGAGCATCCACATAATGATGGTAACAGTAGCCGCAGTAAGAAGTACAAATTAGATTTAACTCTCCGCTTGTAAATATTGTTTTCTGTGTTGCACCACCCAGGTGATGTCTTCTAAACTCTACTTCTTTCATTTCAAACATTGAGGACAATGCTTCGTTCTGGTTGGGGGGAGGGAATAATCGACAATTGTGGAATTTTGGTTAAGTTTTTACTAATTTTTTGTTGTAGAAACTAACTGTTGCTAACTTTTTGTGTTGAAGATGGCTGAATATGGAGTGTAGTTCCTCTAGAAACGCATCTTCATCGTTTTAAAAAAAAAATTTAAAAAAAAAAACTTAAAAAAAATTCAGACATTTTCTTTTTCTTTATTATGTGTTTATGTTTATTTTTCTTCTTTTTAATTTCTCCTCTATAAATATACATTTTCCAACTTTTGAGTCGAAGATGGCTGAATATGGAGTGTAGTTCCTCTAGAAACGCATCTTCTAAAAAAAAAAAAAAATCATTTTCGTTTTCTATCATTTTACGTGTAACTTTTCTAATTAGTTTTATGCATCATTTTCACATTTCTGCATGCATATTTTCCTTTCATGTTTAGAATAGGTTGGGGGGTAGAATGTTGTTAAAAAAAAAAAATTGTGTTATTTGTTTTAACATTGGATGACATGATTAATTTCAAATTTTAGTATTTGTATTATCTTTGGTCTTAAGTGATGTTACGCTATGTTTGCTACTTTACATGTTGATGTCGGAGACAAATGTGAGTTGTTTGAAGGAATGAACATGTCATAATAAGTACCAAGTGAGTTTTTGAGCCTATTATTTTTCTTGGAGAATAACCCTTTTGCCCACTCTTTATACAGCTTAGCAGTTTATTATTTTACACACGATCTCTAAATTGCTTTTGAGTTAACCCTTAAAAAAAAAATTGTAAAATAAAGAAAAAAAAAAGAAAAAAGAAAAAAGAGTGTGTTGCTACATTTGGAGGGCCATCTAACTAGTAGATATGAAAGATTATTTAGAGCCCTAAAAGACGATGGAAAGGCCATCTTTGATCCGTTTGAGCCTTTCTAGTCATCCCTTTTATCAAATATCCATAGTTAACCCTTTTGAGCCTTTAAAATAATAAAAAAAAAACCTTTTTCTTTGTCAACTTATCATCTTGACCCACTCCGATTTGGAGTATTACCCAATGTCTTATAAGTTCCATCACCTATTTATGTTTGAGAAAATATAAATAATTATGTTGTTCAGTAAAGCAATGCCAAAAAAAAAAAAAACAAAAAACAAAAAACAAAAAACAAAAGTTGTTGTTTCAAAAGAAAAAATTAAAATTAAAATAATAGGTGAAATCCACCTTGCAACTTCCAAAAACAAAAAAAAAATTCTTTGCATTTTTCTCAAACATACACTTTGTTTTCCTTATTTCCTTTCTTTGTTAGCCATATCCCTAGCCTACGTTACGTCCTAATAAAAGTCCTTCTTGATTTTAGGGAACTATAGTTTGAAGTAGAAGCTAGTTATATGGGCTAAAAAGATGTAGTGATGCATAATAAAAAAAAAAAAGATAAATAAAGTGGGTTGACTAACATTTTATTTGACTTGAGATCGTATTATTTCTAAGCTGAGGGCATATTTATTTCATCTTGGTGAGAGCATGTGATATCATTTCTTTATTATTTTCTCTCTCAATTACCATTCATTGGAGTGACTATGTTTATTGGGTTTTAATTTCTTTGTGAGAGTGTCACTACTTCCAGTGAGATTTTGGGGTTTGACATGTCATTCTTGAAAGTAGCTATAACAAAGTCTACTGGCTAATTCATGTGGATGGTTGATGTGGGTGTGATGTTGCTTTAGACTGGAGATAATGCTTATACTTTTATTTGATTGCTATCATTAATCTGACGGAATAAATACGAGTGTTTCTATTAAAAAAAAAAATTTTAAATTTGAATTTTGTTTTCGCTTTATTTGCTAGGGACTAGCAATAAGCTGGTTGGGGAGTGTGTTGAGTGTTAGAAAATGCATATTTATAAAGGAGAAAACCGTCATTTTACATTTCAAGTCTTACTAACAACCCTTACTTTTATGTATTTAACCTTCTTGTGATTTAATTACATGTGTTTTATTTTAATTAAGTATTTTATGTATTTTAGGGGCATTATAGTCATTTCACAATAAAGGAGAGATCAGACGGCAAAACGGACATCACTTTTGAACTCAGGACGGTCGAAAACCTTAGGAGGAGCATAAAAGGAAAAATGGCACTATTCATATGTACGGTACTATTCACGTGTACGGTACTAACTACGTTACTGTTCACAACACTGTTCACATAGACGGATCGATGATGTGGCATTGACCGATGATGTGGCATTGACTGATGAGGTGTCACGATCCTGTTGGGCTAAAATTCTTATGTACTGTTGATGGTGACGTGGCAGCATATCAGTGGATGAAAAATCTCGCGTACGGTACATGCATCACACAGGATTATTTTCAACCAAACCGCGTTACTGTTCATCCGAGTCAAACCGCATTACTGTTCATCTGAGTCAAACCGTGTTACTGTTCATCCGCGTGGTCAAACCGTGGACTGTTGACTGATGACGTGGCGCAATCCTTAGCGTCCAAACTGTTTTTAATCCGATGGCCGTGATTTACTCCATGTATCTATAAAAAGGGGGCCTCCCCCCCCTAATTTGAGAGCTCTGAATCCATTTTTGGGATCCATTTTCTGTAATTCCTTCTCCATCTTGTATTTTCTTCGTATTTTAATAAATTCCCATTTTGCCCCTAGTTCAATTATGAGTAGCTAATTTCCTTTCAAGCTTGGGTTGAAGGTGAAGTCTCAACATGTGTCATGGGCTTTATTTGGTAAATTTATTTTGTTTTCCCCTCTAGTTTTTGTGGATGATTTGACTTATCGTCGACAAATAATACTGATCTTGTCTAGATACCGCCTTGGTTACACCGGCTCTCTAGTATAAGGTTATTATTATTTGGCACGATAAGCCCTTAGCACCATATTGATTAGAGCGTGGTTCATGAGGTGTGGATTCCCCCCTCATGATTTAATTGGCATTAATACGGATTATTTAGCCCATGATGCATGTTGATACGGATCCAGATACCCAAGTACGTCATTTTAATAGAATTCTCTTTAATTTTATTCTCGCAATTACAATTCCAATTTTAGAAGTTATTCTCGCCATTTTAATTTAAGTTTTAGCATATTCCAAATCATTTCCACCACAAATCCAACCACCAATTTACAAAATTAATTCTATACACAATTAAAATCCACCTCCTCGTGGGATCGACACTCGTCACCATTAGTCTATACTACAATAGATTCGTGCGCTTGCGAGTACATTAAAATTTGCACAACAATGATGCACAAATGTTTTAAACTTAACTAATTGGCTTATTACATAGCAGCCACCACAAGCATATAGTGTACAAGTATATTGTAATTAATCTTGTACATCAGCATACACTTATGAGGTTTTTCACCAAACCTGAACTCAAGGGTGAGGCAACGAAGTAGACAATTACAACTGACTCCAAAATGAAATCTTTTGGCCACCATGCGAAATGCATAATAACCATTTTCTTAGTCTACAGCAATGAGAAAATCAACAATGCCCTACACACCAAAATAAACGTGTCACACAATAGCTTATCATTGACATCATTAAAATTTTTGTGATGTGCTGTATCCTTTAAAGGGAGACTTTAACTGCGTAAATTACAGCTATTGAAAGCTGACTATGAATATTACATATTATTCTTCTTATGTTAATTTTCCTTAATTAATTACATCATCGAAAAGAACGAGCAATGTTGAAACTTTGCAATATTTTCTACACAATTTCGTTACTAAATTCATTGTCCTTTATTTATTCGTAAAAAAATCATTAAAAAAAAGTCAAGCTTCGGATTGTCAAACGAAAAGAACATTTTTTCCTGAAAAATACCAAGCTTCAAAAGTGAATACCAACATGACAATACAAATTTGAAGATTAATATTTTCATTTCTTAATCTTAGCAAACGGTACAATGATTCCTGTCAAACCTAAAAATTTATACCCAGTGACTTTATGCAAATGGGGGCAAATGGAGTAATAATTAGTCATGCTAAGTGTAGAAAAAGACGCACGAAAGGTATAGAACTCATACATTTATTTGTACCTTAATTATTTTTTTTCACTACGACAGTTACTAAAATAATGTAATGAATTAAGAGATAATGAAGGAAAATTACAGGGGAAAAGCTTAAAAAGTTACCAATTTGAGTTAAGACCATACTGCACATGTCCTGATATATTAGTTTAGCCTACATCGATTGGATGTAAAAAATGAACCAGGAGAAGTTTGTGCTTTTGACCGTTTATAATGACCATAACTACTGGCTAGTGATAAAAACGTGGTGGCAGCTCAGTGATGAAATATTTTTTATGGCTAGTAATGGTCAAAGCAAACATTAATTATTTATAAGTATATAAATATATGTTGGAATGAAACTGCTATGAGCATTGAAATTCCAATTAACTCCTTAAGGGTTTTTAACTTCAATGAATTATGGAATGAGTTTGAATGTCAAGTCTAGAAAAAGAAACACGAAACATATAGAACTTGTACATTCACATGTGCTTTAATTATTTTTTCCACTATAACAGTTGCTAAAATAATGTAACTACTTAAGAGATAATGAACGAAAATTGCATGAGAAAAGTTTAAAAAGTTACCAATTTGAATGAAAATTGTACTACACATGTCCTCATCTATTGTGTCAAGCTGCACCGACTAGATGTAAAAAATGAACCAGCACAAGTTTGTGCTTTTGACCGTTTATAATGACCAAGACTCCTAGCCAGTTATAAACACGTGGTTGCAGCTCATTGATGAAGTATTTTTTGTGGCTAGTAATGGTCAAAGCAAACATTAATTATTTACAAGTATATAAATATCAGTTGGAACATAACTAATGTGAACATAAAAATTTCAATTAACTTCTTAAGGGTTCTTAACTTCAATGAATTATGGCATGAGTTTGAATGCTAAGTGCAAAAAAAGACACATAAAAGGCATAGAACTCATACATCCACATGTGCTTTAATAATTTTTTCCCACTATGATAGTTGCTAAAATAATGTAATGACTTAAGAGAAAATGAAGGAAAATTGTAGGGGAAAAGTTTCAAAAGTTAACAATTTGAGTGAAGAACGTATTGCACATATCCTCATCTATTGTGTTAGACTGCATTAACTGGAAGTGCAAAATGAACCAGAACAAGTTTGTGCTTTTGATAGTTTATAATGACCGACACTGCTGGCTGGTGCTAAACACGCGGTTGCAGCTCAGTGATAAAGTTTTTTTTTTTTTATGGCTAGTAATGGTCAAAGCAAACATTAATTATTTATAACTACATAAATATCAGTTGGAAAGAGACTGGTGTAAGCATAGAAATTCTAATTAACTCCTTAAGGGTTCTTAACTTCAATGAATTATAGAATGAGTTTGAATGTCAAGTGCAGAAAAAGACACATGAAAGTTATAGAACTCATACATTCACATGTGCCTTAATTATTTTTTCCCACTATGACAGTTGCTAAAATAATGTAATGACTTAAGAGATAATGAACAAAAATTGCAGGGGAAAAGTTTAAAAAGTTACAAATTTAAGTGAAAACCGTACTGCACATGTTCTCATCCATTGTGTTCAGTTGCACCGACTGGAAGTAAAAAAAGAATCAGAACAAGTTTGTACTTTTGACCGTTTATAATGACCAAGATTGCTGGCTAGTGATAGACACGTGGTTGCAGTTTAGTTATGAAATTTTGTTTGTGGTTAGTAATGGTTAAAGCAAATTTAATTCTTTATAAGTATGTAAATATCAATTGGAGTGGAACTGGCGTGAGAATAGAAATTCTAATTAACTCCTCAAGGGTTCTTAATTTCAATGAATTATTGCATGAGTTTGAATGCATAGTGCGAAAAAAGACATTCGGAAGATATATAACTTGAACCTTCACATGTGCTTTAATTACTTTTTTCTACTACGACAATTGTTAAAATAATGTAATGATTTAATAGATAATGAACGAAAATTGCAGGGGAAAAGTTTAAAAAGTTATCAATTTGAGTGAAGACCGTACTCCACTTGTTCTCATACATTGTGTTAGGCTGCATTGACTTAAAGTAAAAAAAGAAACAGAACAAGCTTATACTTTTGACCGTTTATAATGACTAAGATTGTTGGCCGGTGCTAAACATGTGGTTGCAATTTAGTGATTAAGTTTTTTTGTGGCTAGTAATGGTCATAACAAACATTAATTATTTACAAGTACTTAAATATCAGTTGGAATGGAATTGGTGTGAGCATAGAAATTCCAATTAACTCCTTAAGGGTTCTTAACTTCAATGAATTATGGCATGAGTTTGAATGCCAAATGCAGAAAAAGACACACGAAATGTATAGAACTCATACATTCACATGTGCTTTAATTATTTTTTTCCTACTGTGATAGTTGCTAAAATAATGTAATGACTTAAGAGATAATGAAGGAAAATTTCACGGGAAAAGCTTAAAAAGTTATCAATCTGAGTTAAGACCGTACTTTACATGTCCTCATCCATTATTTTAGGCTGCACCGATTGGAATTAAGAAATAAACCAGAACAAGTTTGTCCTTTTGACAGTTTATAATGACCGAGATTGCTAGCCGATGATAAACACGTCGTTTCAGCTCAGTGATGGAATTTTGTTTATGGGTAGTAGGGGTCAAAGCAAATATTAATTATTTATAAGTATGTAAATAACAGTTGGAATGGAATTGGTGTGAGCATAAAAAATTCTAATTAACTCCTTCAGGGTTCTTAACTTTGATGAATGACGACATGAGTTTCAATTCCAAGTGTAGAAAAAGACACACGAAAGATATAGAGCTTGTACATTCACATGTGCTTTAATTATTATTCCAACTATGATAGTTGCTAAAATAATGTAATGAATTAAGAGATAATGAACGAAAATTATAGGGAAAAAGTTTAAAAAGTTATCAATTTCAGTGAAGACCGTATTGCAGATGTCCTTGTCCATTTTGTTATGTTGAACCAATTGGATGTAAAAAATGAACCAGAACAAGATTGTGCTTTTGACCGTTTATGAAGACCAAGACTGCAGACCGGTGATAAACACGTGATTGTAGCTCAACGATGAATTTTTTTGTGGCTAGTAATGGTCAAAACAAACATTAATTATTTACAAGTACGTAAATATCAGCTGGAAGGAACTGATGTGAACATAGAAATTCGAATTAATTCCTTCAGGATTCTTAAATTCAATGAATTATGGCAAGAGTTTTGATGCCAACTGCAGAAAAGACACACGAAAGGTAGTGAACTCATACATTCCCATGTGTTTTAATTATTTTTTCTCACTACGACAGTTAGGGGTGGGTGTCAGTTCGGTTGGGTTTCAGAATAAATTCTCAGTTTCAGATCGGTTCGGATCTAAAATAAAAAAAAAACCATTCGATTTTTATGAAAAAAAAACCAAACAAAAACCGATAGGTCGATTTCGGTTCGGTTTTGGTTTTTGGTTTTGAATCGATTTCGATTCTCTTAATGGTTTTATTTCAGCAATCAGTTTTTCGGTTCATCTTAATGGTTTGGTTTTCGATTTGATTTTTCAAATCATTTTCTATTTCAAACCATGTACAATAATTTCCTCATTTTCAATAATTGTATAATATATTCAGAGCATGTACAATCTACAATTTCAACAATTAATCTACAAATTCATCAATTACTACTACATCATTAAAATATATCATAATCTACTACTACCACCACCAAATCATTCATCATCATTACCAAATTAATTTAATATAATCCATAACATAAGTTCATGACAACATTAAAAAAAAATTCCAACAATGACACAAAACTAAATAAACATCCGGGCAATATCCAAGACAACATTCATAACCAAAAGAAACTATTACAACAAAAAAATTAAAAATCAACTATAAGAAATGCCAATACTTTGCTCCCCTTTCCCACCAACTTCTTCCAATTTTAATAACTTCTAACATCCACACTTCCCAACTTAAATCTACACAAATAAAATTGAAATGAGTAAAAAAAAAAAATTATATATAACTATAAAAATAATATATCAAATTCATATAAATGATACCTTTTATTGGAATGATTGAAGTAAACATCACTCAATCACCAATTGGTCTTTTGCTGCTTGAGCTTGTTGTGCTAGCATTGGTCTCACAAATTCTACAAAGAAATAAAACAAATATATGAAAATCATTATTTATAATATTGAATATTACAAATAAATTATCAAAAGTCAACAAAATCATGTTATTACCTGCTTCAACAAGTTCATAAAATTCAGTTTCTTCCTCAGTTGGCTCTATTATGCGATCTTCGAAAAAGAGTTGATCGAAGCCAATTTTAAGTGCAAATCAATGACTGAACTGTTATAGAACTCCTAAATGGGTCGAGAATGCAACCACCAATGCTAAATGTCAACTCCAAAGCAACAGTGGAAACTAAAATTGCCAAAACATCTTTGGCAATCTGAGACAAAATTGAATACCTATGCCAATTCAAACTCCACTACTTCAAATATCAAAGTTTTCATTCATAATATCTGTTTTATTCGACAAGTATCTTTCAACCTCATTTTGCCCACCATATCAATCTTGTGTACCTGCTTTCATCTTTTTATATTGTGCAAAAAAATCAAGAGAAATAGAGTTAACAGACTCACTAATCCCACTAGTCTGAACCATGCAACTAGTCTTAGCAGCACTGTTTGGATTGCCTGAATTATAACTTTGATAAAGCTTCATCAACAACTCTTTAAGCCTATTACACAACTCCTCAACCTTCTTGGTATCATACAAACTACTAAAGCACCATGTAACAAAGTCCATTTTACATTGAGGATCAAGTACTGCTGCTAAAATCAACAACATGTTGACCTTCTCCAAATTATCACCCCAATATTTGACAAACTTTGTTATCATAGGTTTAACCATGTAGCTTAACAAAATATCATTACTATCATCATGAGACTTCAAATGAATTTGAAGTTTCCACATTTTATTTAAATAATTATTCGCAGTCACAAATTTAGAACTACTAAATTTCAAGGTCACATCATAAAAGATTGATAGAAATTTGACTAACCTTCTTGCATTCTCCAAATCATCTTCCATCGGTGGCCCCACCCTGTATTTTTTGTTCTCTTTCTCATCCTCTCCGTCACCTTTGAACCAATTAACATAGTGCCCATCTTCGTTTTTTAATTTATCAAATGCTTTTTCAAATTTCAACGTGGATATCAACATCAAGCATGTTGAATTCCACCTAGTCGGCACATCCAACACCATAAACCCATTATATTAGATTTTTTTCGTATCAATACAGGCTTTGAATTTTTGCAACCTCGATGGGGAAGATCTAACATATCTCACTGCATTGCGAATACTATCTATTGAAGTTTTCACCACATCCAACCCATCCTTTACAATCAAATTTATTATGTGTGCTGAACATCTCACATGCAAATATAAACCATTTAAAACCAATGATTCCCGACTCCAATTTCCTAACTTCTTCAAATAATCGATTGCTTTTTCATTAGCACTTGCATTGTCCACGGTAATCGTGAACAAACTTTTAATCCCCAATCAATCATACACTTCTCAATGAGCTTCCCAATAACCTCTCCTTTATGATTAGAAATGGGTACAAACTAAGTATTCTCTTATGCAACTCCCATTTTTTGTCAATAAAATGGGTTGTTATCACCATGCAATTACACATTTGAATTGAAGTCCAAGTATCTGTTGTGATACATACCCTTTGATGATTTGGAGTGAACATATTTTTCAACATCTTCTTCTCATTCTCATATAATTGAAGAATATCCCTTGTAATTGTCCTTCGCAACGGTACATCAAACTTTAGGTAACAAGTAGCCATAAACTCCAAAAACCCCTCAACCTCAACAAATTTAAAAAAGCAACTCATCTTTAATAATCATCATTACAAGTGCCTTCCTACAAGCTTCTTTACTAAAACCTACAGAAACAAACTTAGCATTACCAACACCATTTTCACGAATTAAAGCACATTGATTTTCATCATCTTTAGGCTTCACTTTTTTATACACAAGACACCTTTGTAACAAATGAGTTCTTAAGCTAGAAGTTCATTTAATACTTTCACATACATATTGCTTCTTACAATAGTTACACTTCGCTTTTTTTCCTCCAGGTAGCTTTGAAAATAATTGCCAAACGTCTGATCTTAAGTGTCTACCTCCTTTTTAATTCTCAAAATCATCCTTCATAATCTCCTCTACAACATTGTTATTTTCTTCCATCCTGCACACAAGGCCTACTATAATCAATGTATAATCAAACAAAAAATAATAATTTACAACTTTGTATTAAAAAATAATAATTTACAACTTCGTATTAAAAAATAATAATCAAACAAAAAATAATAATATAATCAATGTTTTGTGGGTAGTAATGGTCAAACCAAATATTAATTATTTATAAGTATGTAAATAACTGGAATAGAATTAGCGTGAGCATAGAAATTCCAATTAACTCCAAAAGGGTTCTTAACTTCAATGAATTATGGCATGAGTTTCAATGCCACATACGGAAAAAGACACACAAAAGATATAGAACTTATACCTTCACATGTGATTTATTTTTTTTTTCCACTACGACAGTTACTAAAATAATATGACTTAAGAGATAATGAACGAAAATTGAAGATGAAAAGTTTAAAAAGTTATCAATTTTAGTGAAGACCGTACCGCACATGTCCTCATCCATTGTGTTAGGCTGCACCGAACATTAGGGGTGGGCATATCAGGTTTCGATTTGGGTTATTCGGGTTTCGGTTTGAGTTTCAACCTGATCGGGTTGGAGAATTAAACTCAATCGGGTTGAAAACGCCAACCCGAACCGAATTCAGTTCGGTTTGGTTCGGGTTCGTAATTCGGATTGGATTAGGTTGGTAATTTAGGTTAGAACGGGTTGGAACAATTTAATCCACAAATTCTACCAAAAACCACTTAAAATCCAAAAATCTCAAATCCAAATATCCTTAACAACATTTTAACAAGTCTTTTTAAAGTTAATAAAACATAAGACATGTAGTCAAAGAGATTTTTTTTTTGTTTAATACATATATTTTTTTTATTTTTAAAAGCCAAAAATTTTAAAAAAATTCAACCCGTTCGGGTTAAAATTCGGTTCAGGTTCAACCCGAATCGAATTTTAACCCAAATGGGTTGATAGTTTGAATTCGTTCAGGTTAACCCGGTTCGAACACCCACCCCTACCGAACATAAGTAAAAAAAGTACCAGTACAAGTTTATGTTTTTGACCGTTTATAATGATCAAGACTACTGGTCGGTGCTAAACACATGATTGCAGCTCAGTGATGAAGTTTTTTTTTTTTTGTGGCTGATAATGGTCAAAGCAAGCATTATTAATTTACATGTACGTAAATATTAGTTGGAATAGAACTGATATGAACATAAAAATTCCAATCAACTCCTTAAGGGTTCTTAACTTCAATAAATTATGACATGAGTTTGAATGTCAAGTGCAGAAAAAAAACATACAAAAGGTATAAAACTCATATATTCCCTTGTTCTTTAATTATTTTTTCTCACTACGACAGTTGCTAAAATAATGTAATGACTTAAGAGATAATGAGGGAAAATTGCAGGGAAAAGTTTAAAAAGTTATTAATTTGAGTGAAGAACGTATCACACATGTCATAATCCATTGTGTTAGGCTGCACAGAATGGAAGTAAAAAATGAATCAGAACAAGTTTATATTTTTGACTGTTTATCATTACCAAGACTGTTGGCTGGTGATAGACACGTGGTTGCAGCTCAATGATGAAGTTTTTTGTGTGGCTAGTAATAGTCAAAGCAAACATTAATGATTTACAAGTACGTAAATATCAATTGCAATAGAACTGGTGTGAGCATAGAAATTTTAATTAACCCCTAAAGGGTTTTTAACTTCAATGAATTATGGCATGAGTTTCAATGCCACATGAGGAAAAAGACACAAATGATATAGAACTTGTACCTTTACATGTGATTTAATTTTTTTTCCCACTACGATAGTTTATAAAATATTGTAATGACTTAAGAGATAATGAACGAAAATTACAGGTGATAAGTTTAAAAATTTACCAATTTTAGTGAAGACTGTACGACACATGTCCTCATCCATTGTGTTTGGCTGCACCAAACGCAAGTAAAAAAAGAACCAGTACAAGTTTTTACTTTTGACTGTTTATAATGACCGAGAATGCAGGCCGGCTCTAAACACATGGTTGCAACTATATTGTGAAGTGTTTTTTGTGGATAGTAATGGTCAAAGAAAACATTAATTATTTACAAGTACGTAAACTTCAATTGGAATGGAACTAATGTGAACATAAAAATTCCAATTAATTCCTTAAAGGCTCTTAGCATCAATGAATTATGGCAGTAGTTTGAATACCAAGTGCAAAAAAAGGCACTCGAAATATATATAACTCTTACATTCACATGTGCTTTGTTTATTTTTTCTCCTACTACGACAGTTGCTAAAATATTGCATTGACTTAAGAGATAATGAACAAAAATTATAGGGCAAAAGTTCAAAAAGTAACAAATTTGAGTAAAGACCGTACTGCATATATCCTCATCAATTGCGTTAGGCTGGACCGAATGGAAGGAAAAAAAGAATCAGAACAAGTTTGTGCTTTTGATCTTATATAATGACCGAGATTGTTGGCCTGTGATTAACTAGCGGTTGCAGCTCAGTGATTAAGCTTTTTTTTGTGGGTAGTAATGGTCAATGCAAATATTAATTATTTATAAGTATGTAAATATCAGTTGGAATGGAGTTGATGTGAGTACAAAAATTCTAATTAACTCATAAATGGTTCTTAACTTCAATGAATTATGGCATGTGTTTCAATGCCACGTGCCGAAAAAGTCACACAAAAGATATACAACTTTTACTTTCACATGCACTTTAATTTTTTTTCCCATTACGATAGTTGCTAAAATAATGTAATGACTTTAGAGATAATAAAGGAAAATTACAGGGAAAAGTTTAAAAAGTTGCCAATTTGAGTGAAGAACGTACTGCACATGTCCTCACCTATTGTGTTAGGCTGCACAGACTGGAAGTGAAAAATGAATCAGAACAAGTTTGTACTTTTGACTATTTATAATGACCAAGGCTGCTGGTTGGTGATAGACACGTGGTTGGAGCTCAGTGATGACTTTTTTTTTTGTGCTAGTAATGGTCAAAGCAAACATTAATTATTTACAAGTACGTAAATATCAGCTAGAATGGAACTGGTGTGAGCATAGAAATTCCAATTAACCCCTAAAGGGTCCTTAACTTCAATGAATTATGGTATGAGTTTCAATGCCACGTGCAAAAAAAGACACATAAAAAATATAGAACTTTTACCTTCACATGTGATTTAATTTTTTTCCCACTACGATAGTTACTAAAATAATGTAATGACTTAAAAGATAATGAACGAAAATTGCAGGTGAAAAGTTTAAAAATTTACCAATTTTAGTGAAGACCGTACCGCACATGTCCTCATCCATTGTGTCAGGCTGCATCGAACGGAATTGAAAAAAGAACCAGTGCAAGTTTGTGCTTTTGCCCGTTTATAATGACCGAGACTGTTGGCTAGTGCTAAACATGTGGTTGCAGCTTAGTGGTGAAGTTCTTTTTGCTGGCTAATAATGGTAAAAGCAAACATTAATTATTTACAAGTATGTAAACTTCTGTTGGAATGGAACTGATGTGAACATAAAAATTCCAATTAACTTCTTAAGGGCTCTTAACTTCAATAAATTATGACAAAAGTTTAAATGCCAAGTACAGAAAAATATGCTCAAAATATATATGACTCATACATTCACATGTGCTTTGTTTATTTTTTCCCACTACGATAGTTGTTAAAATAATGCATTGACTTAAGAGATAATGAACAAAAATTGTAGGGCAAAAGTAAAAAAATTAACAAATTTGAGTGAAGATTGTACTGCACATATCTTTATCCATTGCGTTAGGTTGCACATAAGAAGTAAAAAAAGAATCAGAACAAGTTTGTGCTTTTGACCTTATATAATGATCGAGACTGTTGGCCTGTGATTAACTCGTCGTTGCAACTCAATGATGAAGCTTTTTTTGTGGGTAGTAATGGTCAAAGTAAATATTAATTATTTATAAGTATGTAAATATCAGTTGGGATGGAACTGGTGTGAGCATAAAAATTCCAATTATCTCCTAAAAGATTCTTAACTTCAATGAATTATAGCATGCGTTTTAATGCCACGTGCGGAAAAGGTCACACAAAAGATATACAACTTTTACCTTCACATGCACTTCAATTTTTTTCCCACTACGATAATTGCTAAAATAATGTAATGACTTAAGAAATAGTGAATGAAGATTACAGGTGAAATGTTTTAAAATTACCAATTTGTGTGAACACTATACTGCACATATCTTTCCTCCATTGTGTTATGTTACACCGACTAGATGTAAAAAATGAACCAGAAGAAGTTTGTGCTTTTGACCGTTTATAAAGAGCAAGACTGCTGGCTTGTGATAAACACTTGGTTACAGCTAGTGATAATTTTTTTTTTGTTTTGTGGCTAGTAATGGTCAAAGCAAACATTAATTATTTACAAGTTCGTAAATATCAGTTGGAATAAAACTGGTATGAACATAGAAATTTCAATTAATTCTTTCAGTGTTCTTAACTTCAATGAATAATAGCATGAGTTCGAATGCCAAGTGCAGAAAAAGACACACGAAAGGTATAAAACCCATACATTCATAAGTGTTTTAATTACTTTTTCCCACTATGACAGTTACTAAAATAATATAATGACTTAAGAGATAATGAAGGAAAATTTCAGGAGAAAAACTAAAAAAGTTATCAATCTGAGTTAAGACCGTACTGCAAATGTTCTCATCCATTATTTTAGGATGCGGCGACTGGAAGTAAAAAATGAACTAGAACAAGTTTGTACTTTTTACTGTTTATATTGACTGAGATTGTTGGTCGGTGCTAAACACGTGGATTCAGCTCAGTGATGAAGTTTTTTTTGTGACCAGTAATAGTCAAAGCAAACATTTATTATTTACAAGTACGTAAATATCAGTTGCAATGAAACTGGTTTGAGCATAGAAATTCCAATTAACTCCTTAAGGGTTCTTAACTTTAATGAATTATGACATTAGTTTGAATGCCAAGTGCAGAAAAAAAACACACGAAAGATATATAATTTATACATTCACATATGCTTTACATATTTTTTTCTCACTACAACAGTTGCTAAAATAATGGAATGACTTAAGAGATAATGAACGAAAATTGCAAGTGAAAAGTTTAAAAAGTTACCAATTTGAGTAAAGACGGTACTGCAGTGTCCTCATCCATTGTGGTAGGGTGCACCGAATGGAAGTAAAAAAAGAATCAGAAAAAATTTTTGTTTTGACCTTATATAATAACCGAGACTATTGGCGTGTGATTAACTCGTGGTTGCAGCTCAGTGATGAAGCTTTTTGTGTGTAGTAATGGTCAATGCAAATATTAATTATTTGTAAGTACGTAAATATAAGTTGAAATGGAATTAGTGTGAGTATAAAAATTTCACTTAACTCTTTAAGAGTTCTTAACTTCAATGAATTATGGCATTAGTTTGAATGCAAAGTGTAGAAAAAGACACACGAAAGATATATAACTCATACATTCACATGTGTTTTAATTATTTTTTCCCACTACGACAGTTGCTAAAAAATGTAATGACTTAAGAGATAATGAACGAAAATTACGGTAGAAAAATTTAAAAAGTTACCAATTTGAATGAAGATCATACATCACATGTCCTCATCTATTGTGTTAGGCTGCACCAAATGGAAGAAAAAAAAAGTATAATAAGTTTATGCTTTTGACCGTTTATAATGATCAAGATTGTTGGCCAATGTTAAACACGTGATTGCAGCTTAGTGATGAAGTGTTTTCTTCTTTTTTTTTTTTTGCTAGTAATGTCCAAATGGTTCTTATCTTTAATGAATTATATCATGAATTTGCATACCAAGTGCAGAAAAAGATACATGAAAGATATAGAATCATTACATTCACATGTGCTTTAATTATTTTTCCCACTATGACAATTGCTAAAATAATATAATGACTTAAGAGATAATGAACGAAAATTGAAAATGAATGGTTTAAAAAATTATCAATTTTAATGAAGACCGTAATGCAAATGTCGTCATCCATTGTGTTAGGCTACACCGACTGGATGTAAAAAATGAATTAGAACAAGTTTGTGCTTTTGACCATTTATATTGATCGAGACTGCTGGCCGGTGATAGACATGTGGTTTCAGCTCAGTGTTGAATTTTTTTTTTTTTTGTGCCTAGTAATGGTTGAAGCAAATATTAATTATTTATAAGCATGTAAATAGCAGTTGGAATGGAACTAATGTGAGCATAGAAATTCCAATTAACTCCTTAAGGTTTCTTAACTTCAGTGAATTATGACATGCATTTGAATGCCAAGTGCAGAAAAAGACACACGAAAGCTATAGAACTTAGACATTCAGATGTGATTTAATTATTTATTTCTCACTATGACAGTTGCTAAAACAATGTAATGACTTAAGAGATAATGAAGGAAAATTGCAGGGTTTTAAAAGTTACCAATTTGTGTGAAGAACGTTCTGCACATGTCCTCATCAATTATTTTAGGCTGCACCGAATGGAAGTAAAAAATGAAGTAAAAAATAAAAAAATGTCCTCATCAATTTGTGGTTTTGACAGTTTATAATGACCGAGAACGCTGGTCGGTGATAAACACATAGTTTCAGCTCAGTGATAAAAATTTTTTTGTAGGTAGTAGTGGTCAAAGTAAATATTAATTATTATAAGTATGTAAATAGTAGTTGGAATGGAATTAGTGTTAGCATGAAAATTCCAATTAACTCCTTAAGAGTTCTTAACTTTAATGAATTATGATATGAGTTTGAATGCTAAGTGCAGAAAAAAATACACGAAAGATATAAAACTATTGCATTCACATGTGCTTTAATTATTGTTTCCCACTACGACAGTTGCTAAAATAATGTAATGACATAAGAGATAATGAATGAAAATTGCAGGGAAAATGTTTAGAAAGTTAACATTTTGAGTAAAGATCGTGCTACACAAGTCCTCATCCATTGTGTTAGGCTGCACCGACTGAAAGTAAAAGAATAATCAGAATAAGTTTGTGCTTTTGATCGTTTATAATGACCAAGACTGCTGGCCGGTGATAGACACATGGTTCCAGCTCAGTGATGAAATTTTTTTTGTGAGTAGGTCAAAGCAAATATTAATTATTTATATGCATGTAAATAGCAGTTGGAATGGAATTAGTGTGAGCATAGAAATTCCAATTAACTCCTTAAGAGTCGTTAATTAAATAGCACTCACGTAGTTTCCTATTCAATGGCCCACACCTCATGTCAATTAATTTCCCAAATTCAATTGAACTTACAACATCTTTTTGTGCTGCCGTCAGATAGATGTCATAGCCGAGAGTCGGTCTGGCGCACACCTACCACATACTTCACATTGTTACTGTTCACACCAATCCCTCTGTGCTTTCCACCAATATATTTGCACTTAACCTTAGGTGGCAGATTCTTAAAGGCCCTTACAATTTCTTTGTGCATTTGGATTTTTGTTATTAAAAATCGCAAACAACTAATTATTTCATTATTTTACTTCATTTAAAAAAAATTTTAAAAAAAAAGCCTTTTTCCAACATCAAACTCTCACCTCGTTAGTAATACGAGCACTTCCATCATTTGTCTTTATCTTCCGCACTGCTTCTCCACTGCATATAATATAACCTTTTTACTTAAAAAAAACCCTTTACATTTATGAAGTCATGTTAGAATTACATTTCTGAAGTCATGTAAGGACTTTCTTCTTTCTTTACTCCATTGCATTGTATTTTCCTCATAGCGGAAATTAACATTTTGCTTATTTTATAACAACTTCGAAATAGATAACCATTCATACATATTTGACTAACGCAACCCAATTTTCATTGATCACCTATTAATCTAACTACTTATAAGAAATTAACATAATTTTACTTACAAATACGAAGCAAAACCATAACAACTTCTTCATTTTGTCTCTCCATCTACGCTGTTTTCGAACTTAACTACACCAGCTTCATCTTCTTCGGTAGTATAAGGAAACTCCTTCAAATCCGATGCAACCATAATGTCATAATCAACCTTGGAATCACAGATAAATCTCTCATATTTCTTCGTCATATCTTCCCACGTACAACCCATCTCCCTATTTTCAGTTCTACAAATTCGCCTCTACCACATCGCCTTCACTGGTCTTTGAAGGGATATTTCTAGATGTTTTTTTTTTGTTTTCATTTCCCTAATATTCTTCATAACTGATCTTTGTACAACTTCGATCAATTTTCACCAACATTACAGTGAAATTGACATTTACTTTTTCTAAAACAATGGAATAATTTAGGGCTTTTTTCGGTATCATTTTCAGGGACCTGTTTTCATTTTCGTTTTGAGGGTACAGATGTAATTCTTGTTCGGTGGGCTGGATCCAAAAATGAATTATAAAACAAATAATTCATATTCTTTTTTATTGTTATAAAACTGAGAACGTGTTAAACACATTCTCAGTTGAATCACAAATTATATCACAAAAGAAATTGCAAAACAAAACCCAAGTCTAATCTCCTTATCCCGATCGAAATTCACATCTCTCTCTCTGTCAGAGTTCTTCAACTACGATTTGTCACAGCTGTCTCCCTCTCCATCACGGTTCTTCAACCAGAATCGACTGCTGCTGTGTCCCAGCTTCTCTCGATTGGTGGTGGTGGTGCTGCTACGGCTTCTCTTTTAAGGATCGACTGGTGCTGGTGCTGGTACTACTGTTGTGTCTCTTTTGAGGAATAACTAGTGATGTTGCTACTGATGCGTCTATGCTCCGTCTCGAATGGTGGTGGTGGTGCTGCTGCGTCTCTGCTCTGTCTTGTCGACTGGTGCTGGTGCCGCTGCTGCTCTCTCTCTCTCAAGTTGCTCCTATAAAGAGATCGGAGCATATATGTTGAGAATCGACATTGGCTCACTGGTATTATTCTTCTATTTGGGTAAATTTTGATTAATTATTATTTATTTTGTGCATGTGATTTCATTATTCTTATATTTCCAAGCTTTACTTGTCTCTGCATTTTAAGGAACAAGAAAAGAAAAATAGTTTAAGAGAAATAATGAGAGTGGAAATGGCAATGTCGTCCATGAAGAAGAAATGTTTCATTTTTGCTTTGGTTCTGTCTCTTATTATGGATGTGGGATTTGGTGGTGGTATCTTTGTTGCTGAGTTATGAGAAAGCAAGTTACAATCGTGGGTTCTGTAAATATTTTGGCAAGATTTTTTATACTTCTAGTTATGGGATTTGGTTTTTGCTTTCCTGTTTGTATCTTACAGTTGGAATAGCTGGAAATGTTTTGCCTGCAATATTAGTGAAGCCATCATCAAATAAACTGGTATTTGTTTGCTAGCTCATATGATTTGTTTGTTTTATTATACCATACTAAGAAGCAATTAATAAGTTGGCGATGACAATTTGGAAAATCTTGTTATCGAGAATAAAAGATAAGCAAATTAATTCACTTGGGTTGTAAAGAATTTGGGTGAATAAGGGATGATAATTCTAAAAATAGTGCAGTGGCAGATAAATAGTTGAAGGTTGAAATAGAGTTGTCTGGGGATAGAAAGAATGACTTCTTTCAAATAGGCTTGATTAATTCAAATGGCAGATACTCAGTTGAATTTGTCTTCTTTACAATTAGAGGGCTTGCATATCTTGAGTTTTTTAAGAAAGTGATAACAATGATGATGATAATATTGATTCTTATTATGTCTTCACAATCACAAACTTATCTTTTACAGGTACATTTTGTTATTATCTGTGGATTTGCATTTTTCAGTTTAATTTCTGCTGAATGCATTGAAATTACTGCAAAATGGTTGTGATTGGATATGAAATACACTGGGCACCTATGTATACATATACCATATATTATTTTCAGCTCTGTGTTTTGGACAATTTGGTTTTGTGTTGGCTTTATGTTATGTTTGGAACTGCTGTGCTTTTGCATCTTCTTTGCGAAACAAGCACTTTTTACTTGATGGCTAATGTCTACCAACCACCCTCACTTCATAGGTAGTTATTGCATTCGACAAAGCACCTGAAACCCAAACGAAGTCACAATGGCAAGTGAGACTGAGGCAGGGCCTTCCATCGCAGCAAGCAATACTAAGGGCATGGTCCTAAGCTCTGGATTTGTAAATAACTTATTGTTGTTGTATTCGCCATTGATTAAATGTGAATATTGTAAATTACATATTGTTGTATTTTAATTCTTTTCAATGAATGATTTGATATGAAATCTGAATTGCAGAGATGAGTGGTATAGGAAATAGAATTGCAACTTCTATATAGCATGAGTATACATGTAATGCATGATGTCCATCATGTAATTTTTTATAATTATTATGTTTAAATCATGTGTTGTAATATCTTAATTAGTGTAAAAATAATGACAATATAAAACTTTTTTAATTAATGCTGATACTCAAATTTTATTATCGTGTAATTTTTTATAATTATTTTGTTTAAACTATTTGTGGAATGGTTGTGTATGTATTAGTTAAACAATTACTTTTTATTCATAAATATGACTTAAATATTTAATAAAAACTATTTTTGAAAATGATATTACCGAACACATATTCACTGTTTTTATCCTCTCAAATGTGTCTACCAAACGCATATTACTGTTTTCAGTTTTAAAATACAGGATACAGAAAATAATACCAGACGCATATTTAAATTTGAAATACAGCAACTGCAAAACACCATTTTCATTCTCATTTTTATTTTCAGAAAATACAAATTCAAAAACAATACGGGCCCTTAAACTTGCTTTTTCTATCTACACCAACCTCATTCAAAAAAAAAAATTTGTAAATTTCTCCAACCACGTGACAATACCCTCACCACATGACCTTTTGTTATTGTTCACATCTGGTTGCACATTAACCATTAAAGTTGATTTCCCACCAATGTGGATTTTTTTTTGTACTTCTTTTTCTCACTGTTAATTTTCTCAATCTTTCTCACTCCACATCCAACAACTGAGATTACGTGTCTATTACAAACAAATTCTATAACTTAGGCTCCGTTTAGTACAACTTTTTAAGTAGAACTTATTTAAGTAGAGTTTTTATTAGTAGAACTTTTATAAATAGAACTTTTATCCAAAAAAAAATTATTGTTTGGTTGTCAATAAGAGCTTTTATTAAAAATTTATGAAATTACTTTAATAGACAAATTTTTAAAGTTATATTGTAAAAAAAATAAAATAAGATTGTCAAATAAGTAGAGGATATTTTAAATATTTTAATATTTAAAAAAAATCAACCTCTACTCCCAAAAATCTAAAATTTGGGCTTTTGCTAGTAGAGAGAAAATAACTTATTTAACCTTCAAAAGCTCTATTAGAAAAATAACCAAACAATAACAAAAATTATAATAAGAGCTTATGAGATTAAATAAGCACTTTTGTCGATTAAATAAACCATACTAATAAGACACTTGGCCAACCCCCAATTACAAAATCTCTATTAGAAAAATAACCAAATAATAACAAAAATTATAATAAAAGTTTATGAGATTAAATAAGCATTTATATCGATTAAATAAATCATACTAAACAGACACTTGGCCAACCCCCAATTACAAACCGGTGTCAAACTAGCATATTTGATTAAATAATTATTTTCACTATAAACCATAAAGCATGAACCTATATATATATATATAATAAAAAGAAATTTAAAAAAAAAATCTCCATCACAAAATAAAAGGAATAAAATTAGGGCCCCCAACTTTATAAGCATTCCCAATTTTCAATAGGAAATAGACCATGCATTTCGATTAGATTCCTCCTCCGATATTATTTATTAAAATACTAACCAATAATTATAGTGCAAAATCAAATTATAAAAGTCACTGCCACCTTCTCTTCCATCAATCAATTCACATATAATCTCACTCTTTCTTACTCTCTTCAAAGTTTTTTCGTTTTTTCTTTTTCAAAATCGAAGAGAAAGGAAAAAGCAATCCTAGTATGCAGATCTTTGTGAAGACTTTGACTGGGAAGACGATTACTCTCGAGGTTGAGAGCAGTGACACCATCGATAATGTTAAGGCTAAGATTCAGGTACTTTTATTTTTTATTTTAAAAATTCGTTTTTGCTGTGAATTTTTATCTGGGTATGTTTGTTTTGATGGAAAGATTAGGTTATTTTATCTTATTTTAATTTTTCCTGGTGAAGGTCTTGATTTTTTTAATACTAGGTCACGTGAGCGCTGCTAGCAGGGTTAGGGTTACTGGTGAAATTAGAGCTTGTAAATTCTAGTAAATTGAAAATTTTGTTGTGGCGATTGAGCGTATGTTATTGATAACATGAAAATCTTTGTCCCGTTCGCGAGGCTAAACTAATATTTCTTTATTGTTTTAGGTTAAATTTTGATAATCTTGTTCCTATTGAGATTTCTTTATGCATAGGTTTTGATTCTTTTCAGTTGGTATATTCACGTTTAATCAATATTGAATTTCTATTACAGGACAAGGAAGGCATTCCTCCGGATCAGCAGAGACTGATTTTTGCTGGTAAACAATTGGAAGATGGCAGAACGCTTGCAGATTATAACATTCAAAAGGAGTCGACGCTTCACTTGGTCCTGAGGCTCAGGGGAGGAACTATGATCAAGGTGAAGACTCTCACAGGAAAGGAAATTGAAATTGATATTGAGCCAACTGATACCATTGAAAGGATCAAGGAAAGAGTGGAGGAAAAAGAAGGAATTCCTCCAGTGCAGCAAAGGTATCCAATTCAATCATTTATTCTTTTTTATTTCAGTAATAAGTGTGTTTAACTTCATTAGTTCCTGATTAACTGCTACTGCATAGGTTATTGGTACTTTTCTTGACCTTTCACTCTGTATCAATTCCATATTTTGCGCACATTTGTGTTCGTCCTTCCCATGCATTACTAATTTGATGCTGTAAACAGTAAACTTAAGGATTTATAGTTAAAAAAGGGACTCAATTGATTATCTTGGCATTGTATTTTGTGAAATTTATCGGTCCATGACATTTTTGGATAGCCCTATGTTTTTGGAATTCAATTTCCCCTCTGTTGATTGCATTTTGAAATATTTTATTTATGGAAACATGATCTGACTTAGTTCACATACAGTACATAGTTCCTTTAGAATTTGTATGGGCTATTCAGTTTTGGATGGGAGTTGGGCTATTCAGTTTTGGATGGGAGTTGAGCCAGTGTCATAGTCTATAATTGGGTATCTTTGTCACAAAATATTTTCACTGGGAACTGTTAATGGTGAATTATAGAAAATTAATGGTGTTAGAGCGTAGATCAGTGCTGTAATAGTTTAAAATCCCCAGTTATATGACATTACTTGATGGACTTCATCATCACCCAGCTGTTGATATCTTTATGACTTTATGTTACTACCTAAAAGACACTTTCACTATCTATGCTTTTTGTTATTTTTGGTGGTTCATTTTCACTAGTAGTTGCAATCATGTTATCTTTCATTAGCATTGGATTTGAAATTGCTTTGTCTCGTTTTATTTGGACTGACAACAATACCATCAAGGCATTACTTTCATTTAAACAATTTAAAATCATTCTCTCTTTTTCTACTGGTGGCAGGCTTATTTATGCCGGTAAGCAGCTTGCAGATGACAAGACAGCTCGCGACTACAACATTGAGGGTGGCTCCGTGCTTCATCTTGTTCTTGCGCTGAGGGGTGGCAATCTTTAAATGCATCTTTTCACATGAAGAGAATTCTACCTTATTCTGGCCTTATTTGGTTAAAGAAGTTGATTAACTTGTATGAGTTTGAAAATAGAGAACATATTCTAATCAATTTCTCTGGGTTTAACATTGATGTTTCTTCTTTTTTTGCTTAATATATTTTCCTATTATGCTTATTATTCTTTACTTGGTTTTCCATTTTATTGTTCTATTTGAATGACTATTCCCCCGGAGAAAATCCAAGATGACAATCGGCAATTTTTTTTCTTTCCAATTTACTGATAATTCATTTCAAAGGTCTTGTGGCCAATCTTTTCTCTCCCCTTGAATCTTTTATATTTTTTTTTATTTCATTTCTTTTTTCTATATATGCAGTAGATTCAATGAGACTCATTGTCCATGAGCATATGTTAAGATTTTTAGTGAGTGGAGATAGTTTAAAAAATGTATTATTATCAACTGGGGAAAAGGGAGCTCCACGTTGTCATAAGAGTCAAGTGAAGAGATGGCCATGGGGCATGAAGTCCTGCTGAAGATTTAAGGCTCATCACTTATATTCAGAAACATGGTCGTGAAAATGATTAACCAAATTTTAATTAAGTCTTTTGTCTTAACTTTTTGTCATTTTGTTTTACTGTTAGTGAAGGAGTAATTTGGGGGCATTAGTGCTTGTTTTGGATCATAAATCATCAACCTTCTCTTCGGAAACAAGAAAGACATGAGCATTAAGAGCTATTGAGAAGTTATGTTTCACTTCATTAGATGCTATAAACATTTTGATGAATTACTTACTTTCCTCACAAAGCAGAGGTTTCGGTTCAAGAATTGGCATTGGAGGTAGCATCAAAGCTATGTGGAATATCATCAGAGACTAAAAAGATATGATGTTGTTACAATTAAAAGACATGATGAAAGGTTGTGATCTATTTAAAAGCTTTGATGAAAGATTGCATCCTTCAGAATGGATGGCTACCATGAAAAGTTAAAACCATTTTGAAACGTTTTTACCGCTGTATTTTATAACACTAGAGTACTAATTCTTTATTATCAAGTCTTTCTTGGTTTAAAATCCTACTAGGATTAGAATAAAAGCTCGTTTAATCTTTACATTTTAAGTTAAGTGTTTGTTTAGCTTTTGTATTTTAGAAAATGTCACACCCTTACTGGTATATATATTACACTCCTACCATTACCGTTTTTTTTTTTTAACTATTACAGTAACATCGTTTTAACAATATTATTAAATATTATTAAAGGCATTAATGAAAAGAAAAAAAATAAAAATTTATCAAATTAGTCTTAAAAGTAAAATAAAAATTACACTAAATATTTAATTATTATATTCATTTTAGGATATTTTTTAAATTAATTTTTTAGAAAAGAAACTTTTAGTATGATTGTTGCAAAAGTATTTAAAATTACTTTAAATTAGTTGGTATTAATGGTTATTAGCAAGATTACTACAGTTGTACAAAAAATACTAGTTATTTCATTATGATATTTATTTCATAATTTTCTAGTAAGTAATTATTGTTTAATTTGCTAATTAAAGAATATTATAGTACAATTATTATTGTAAAAATAAAGAAAAAAATAAAGGTAAGATTGTAACATATTTAATAATATAGGCGTCTTGAGGTATTTTTCAAAATATAAAGATTAAATGGACACTTAAGTTAAAATATAAAGACTAAAAAAGTATTTATCCATAAAATTATTCTCTAAAATGACATAATTAAATTTATTTTTCTTACAATTTTTTTACTTTTCTTACAATCATACAGTTTTTCCAAAGAGTATTTTAGAAATATTTCATTATTGCTAATGCATTATGTTGGTTTTCTCGTATTCTTGAGATAATTTGTGATATTATAAAAAAAAAACACTGTGAGAGTGAGCGAAAATAAAAACCCTTGAGAAAAGTGTTATAACATACCTTAAAATTATTGATCTGTTGCTAACTTGCTATCATATCTATTCAATTTCCTAAAAGCCATTCACATGTTTTACCAGAGAAATTGATGGGTTGATTAAATTTAATTTATGTTTGGTGGAACAGTATACATTTTTTGTTTTTGTTTTTGGTACAATCTTGACCTGTTGACCATATGTTTCAAATTATGGCACCCATCTATAATTAAGGGTGTGTTTGGTATTGAAATTGAGCAGCTGTAACTTAAAAAATACAGTACTAAAGTATTTGGTAAACACTAACTGTTGTAACTTAGAAGCTATATTAATATGATTTTTCACTTGCATGATGAAAAATCTATTATATCTTTAATAGTTTTATTAGAAGCTATATTAATATGATTTTTTACTTGCATGATGAAAAATTATTATTTAAAATTTATATTTATTATATATAATTAATTTTTATTTTATAGTTACAGTTTTTTTTTTCACAGCAGCTGTAGCTTAAAAATTACAGCATCTCAATCTCAAATACATCCTAAATTGACTGCCAGCGTGCATGGCCAACATAAATTAAATTACGTTGTATACAAATAAATTATTTCACCTCATCTCTAAATTTTTATTTTTATTTTTATTTTATTTTATGAAGTATGGATGAAATTGGAAAATCTTATTCAACTAAAGTGACTGCAAGCATTTAGGCGAACAAAGCTAGTTAGGTGTCGGGAGATGAGTATGTTAAGCAGCAACTCTTACGGTACTTAGATAACTAGTGATATAGGGCTAAGTAATCATAATTATTACAGTAATTGCTTGAAATAATGTGCGAGAAGGTGCTCCTCTCATTTCTGTCAACATTTCTGTCCAATATTTGATACATTGTTTTATGATTTCGTATATCGTTCAAAATTTCATGGATAGAGTTTTATATGATTTAATTTTTTAGGATGGGATGATTTTAGCACAAAATTTAATCCATTAATCTTATACAAATCAATGAGAGTAATTTATTTCCTTACCAATCGATATCTATTTGTTCTCAATATAATAGAGTGTTTACTAATTACGAATGAGAATGGAAAAGAGAGGATGATATCTATTAACTTATTTACTCTTAAAATGAGGAGTGGGGATGAGAATGAAATTTTAGTGAGCCTCACAAAATTGGGAATGTGGAAATTGATTGATATTTGTATATTTAATGAAAATTAATAAATTCTTTTTACCTCATTTTTTATCAATAATAATAATAGTAGTAGTAGCAGTTGTAGTAGTAGTTATATATATAATTACTACCAAAATGTCAACAACAATAATGATGTCAATGATAACAATAATATGAATCACTATTTTCAAAATAATATCACTATTTTATTATTATTATAATAATAGTGCTAAAAACAATAAAAAAATATTATTATTATTGTTGTTGTTGTTATTGTTGTTGCTGTTTTGATTATTATTATTATTCATAATAATTATTTTTAATAATAATTATAATAATCATGATAATGATTTTATCAACTAAGATTATATTAGTAATTTATAACCATACGTTCCAATTTTAAGAGAATTGTCAATATATTAATGACAGTACATCTCATTTTGATTTCAATTCTTATAGTTATAGTAACAATTTATTATAATTTTTATTCTTCATTATGTTCTAAATTATTTCAACTCCAACCTATTCCAACTATTGGTTAGTAATCGCACTGCACCACGATGAAAATATTAAACTGATCTAGCAAATAATTTCTAATAAATAAATAAATATATAAGTATTGAAGAAAGGGACAAAAAAGATTGATTTTACTTTGAAGCTTCACTTCACCTACCACATACATATATTCACGAGAAAATGGGAGGTAGAAAATGGGAAGCAGCCGGTGCACGACTTCTCAGCTTACAAGAGAAAAAGGCTAAAACTTTGGTTGGTGAGAAAAGGACAGATACTTTTCTTAAGATTTTTTTCTTTTAATATAAACAGACATTTTGAAACAAGCACGCCAATCTTTGTAAATTGCTATTTGCTATTTGTTCAGTAGATCTAATCTAAGAGATCAACTTGAAAAGCATCAGCAGACACACACAGACTCTCTCTTTCAGTTCAGCAATGGCGCAAGAGGGTATTCTTCTGGGCATGGGCAATCCCCTCTTGGATATCTCTTCCGTCGTGGATGATGACTTCTTGAACAAGTACGTACGTCTTGTCGTTTCGGTTTCAGATCTTTATTCATTGTTATTATTATTATTATTTTCATTTTGTTTGTAAAATGATTGCATATTAGCATGTTGATTATAGCAGCTAAACTAAAGTGTTTCATTTGGCTCTTCAATCAAGGACATATCCTTACATTGTGTTACTTAAAACATTTTAAATTTCATTATCTGGGCTGCTGCCGGTGATGCTTTAATCCTGAGAGTTTAGGATATTCATACATGAGTAATGCTATGGATCCCGGCATTTGTGTCTTTATTTGAGTTCAACTGATGTGACAGCTTAACCACTAATCAAATATGGTTAGTCGTTACTGTTACGTGGCAGTTACAAATTAATCTGTCATATCAGTTGGGACTCCAGTGGGATTCCTAGTATTATTGTTCATAAATTGTTGTTTTAGAGAATTATTTTTGTTCCAAATTTGTTTTGGATTTGGACAGGGTGTGTGTGTATATATACGCATATAAGAATCTTAATTCTGATTTTCTGCATTGAGTTATAAACTGGGTTGCTTTTGCGTCATAGGTATGACATCAAGTTGAACAATGCAATTCTTGCTGAGGAGAAGCATCTACCTTTGTAAGATTATATTTTTTTTTTGGTTCTAAATCAGTAAATATCCTGTTATAATTAGATTATTAGATTCCTTTTTTGAAACGGCTGAAACGGGCCAAAATGTCTGTTGATGGGGTTATTTTAGAGAGTCTTGGTTTGAAAGTAATGATCTTTTAGATCTACTGTTTTGGGTTTCATCCTGGTAAAAAATGCATTGGTTAGTTGGATGCTTGTCTGCTAAAAATTTTGCTTCACTTTGCATTCTGGAGGATAGTTTCTAATTGGAGGCATCAGCATTGAGTTATTTGAAGTTTATTTATGTTATGATATTGCATATCCTTTGTTCCCAAATACATCACATATGAAATAGAAAATTGGATCACACAATACAGCCTCACTTTGACAAGCCAAGGAACTCATCAGCCTCAAACTGACATTTGTAGTTAGACAGTTTCTTGTTGTCTGAATATGTAATATTTCCTGTACATGAAAAGGTTTCAATATTTTGTTTAATGACAAATTATTTACAAAGGAAAATAGTTTAGCAAAAGTCTCCCAACTATGCTTAAACCTGACTCACTACCAGGGAAATGCTTTGATGGTTTGATCTCTGAGGTACACCTTGTACCAGAGCATTTGACAATGTTCTACAGGGATTTTTTCGTCCTACATTATGATCCCTATAAGGAATGTACTCCATTGCCACGTGTATGATTAATTGAAAAATCCAAACAAGGGTCTTGTGCTACTAAATCATTTCATGTAACTCTAGGTTTATGAGCTTGAGAATGGTTTTGCAGAGGGTGAAGCTGCTGAAATGGATAAGACAAAATATTCCAAGGCTTGACAGATCCCAGAAACTTGTTAATGCTTACTCTAGTCTCTTTTATAGATTGTGAGTGTTAGATGACCCCTTGCCATTGGAAACAATGGAGAAGTGGGCTTGTGGGAGCAAAATATCCTAAGCTTGAATTCATAATGCTAAAATTTGAATGTGGTTTGTCAGTTCATGTGCTTTTGTCCGAGATTGAGGGCAATTTTGATATCCATAAATTGTAAAATGTGATTCCACTCTCTCTGAAATCAATACTCTCATTTGTGCTTTGGAAATATGTGCCTACCAGCTAGTCATGGTCTGGATTGAGGAAGCTAGAGTGTTTGCATTAAATTGTGAATTTGCACCTTGTTAAATTTGAGAATTTCAATGTGTTCTCTCGTTGCAAACATGTTTCCTCTCTTCACTGTGGAATCAGTAGTTTTCTGTTATCTATCCTTCTTCACCAGCTCAAATATGGGCCAATCTTATATGGATATTGTCTCAGGTATGATGAAATGGCATCGAAGTACAATGTGGAGTACATTGCTGGAGGTTAGGCATTTTGAACTTTTGTAGTTGGCTTTTCATGAGTACCAACTATTAATGATGGCTTCTATGCTGTTTATTATGTGCAGGGGCTACCCAAAATTCAATCAGAGTCGCGCAGGTATTATTGTCAATTCAGTTTAATGGCAAAAGAGAAACAAGTTAGATTTTATCTCATTATCAATATAATGATCTCTGTTTTGTAGTGGATGCTTCAAATTCCTGGTGCAACAAGCTACATTGGTTGCATTGGAAAAGACAAGTTTGGTGAGGAGATGAAAAAAAACTCAAAACTCGCTGGGGTTAATGTAAATTTCTGCATTCATATCTCAAATCACAATTTCTACATGTATTAACTGTTGTCTCTAAGGACATGAATTGATGATGCTTACTGATGCTTGTTAAAATTCAGGTTCACTATTATGAGGATGAATCTGCATCAACAGGAACTTGTGCTGTCTGCGTTGTGGGTGGTGAAAGGTTAGTTCATTATAAAGCTTCATTCCGTAATTTCTTTATGAGGTCTATGATTTTCTGCTGTATCATTTTTTGTTTCATTTTTTCTACCAATTTTTTAAAATAGACGATCTTGAAATATTCCATATTGAACTAACTATGTTGTCTTGGTTGGAAATATAGGTCACTAGTTGCAAATTTATCAGCAGCAAATTGCTACAAATCTGAGCATCTGAAGAAACCAGAGAATTGGGCATTAGGTATTCTATTTGCTTCCCATTGTTGCTGTAGGGCATCATTGGGCTTGATACAAGATCGATGTGGGAAGGATATTTTGAATACTGTGGTGATTTTGAGAGTACCTGGATTATAAAATTAACCTAATCTCCCATATTTCTTTGAATACCCATGATTTATTAGCTTGCGAGATCTCAAGAACTACAAGAAATAACCAGCCAAAAAAAAAAAAATGTAACCTAGAGTTTATTCCATAGCAATTAACCAATAACAATAACAGCTGTCTTAAAAGGCAACAAAAGGCAATTGTATGTATTAACCTTAAGCCTGTTGGTAGATTGGATACTTAGTTAACAAGGAATACTGCTAACTTAAGATCCATGCCTAAACCCGAAATTTGATCTAAACAAGAATAAAACTATAGAACAGAAACAAAATTCAAATTAAATTCAAATAAAATAAAGCATTCCTAAAATCAATGAGCTCTGATTTTGGTAGGAATCCTTATGCTTCTTGGTTTCCATTGATTCATCATTTTCATCTTTCTTATATTCTGAAACCTTTTTTGGGCAGTTGAGAAGGCAAAGTACTTCTATATTGCTGGATTTTTTCTCACCGTATCTCCAGACTCCATACAACTAGTTGCTGAACATGCAGCTGCAAATAACAAGGTACATGATCTGATGCCTGATTCTCCTCTTTTATGCTGCCTGGGTAGCTTTTGCATAAAATATTACTGTTTATTTATTCATATGCAGGTCTTCATGATGAACCTTTCTGCTCCATTTATCTGTGAGTTCTTCAAGGATGCACTGGAGAAAGTTTTGCCGTAAGTGTTTACTATCACGTTTTGCTATTTCTTATCCCAAAAGTGAAAAAACCAAATTCAACTTTTTCTATTTAAGGTAATATTGACATATTGACTAGATTAAGGGTTTATGGATTCAGGTATATGGATTACATCTTTGGAAATGAGACAGAAGCAAGAACCTTTTCAAAAGTCCAAGGCTGGGAGGTAACAGTGGCTCTCTACTAGAATTTCAGAAATTTGTGTGTGTTTCCAATGGTAACCTTTTTGTGCTGTTTGCATTAACCAGACTGATGATGTCGAGGAAATAGCTCTGAAGCTTTCCCAATGGCCCAAAGCATCAGAAATACGCAAGAGGACTGCTGTCATTACCCAGGGCGCAGATCCTGTAGTTGTTGCTCAGGATGGGAAGCTGAAGAAGTTCCCTGTAATAGTATTACCTAAAGACAAACTTGTCGATACCAATGGAGCAGGTATGAGATTTTCTGCTTTTCTCAAAGGGTTGTGAATGTTAAAGTAGACTATTGTCATTGCCAAATGAAAATATGAAAAGCAAATTCTGATGGTGATGGTTAGCTTCGAGATGCATTACATAGGCAAGTACACTCTCAGAACTAGAGTAAATATATGAAAAGTTCTCTTTTCCAATCTGTTATAGGAGATGCATTTGTTGGAGGATTTCTGTCGCAGTTGGTTCAGGAGAAGCCCATTGAAGAATGTGTGCGAGCTGGCTGTTACACGTCACATGTTATTATCCAAAGATCTGGTTGCACATACCCAGAGAAGCCCGAATTCAACTAAGAGATATCTCTTTCTGTCAGTCCCAGTTGGTATCTTAAACTTTGATTTTTCCGAACCCCGTCACCAGTATCTGATATTCGTATATTCAGATTGCTATCATACCATTATTGAGGCCGTGCGCCAATAAAAGTCCCTCGGAACTGAGTTTTATTTGTTGAGGAGTTTTTATCTCAAACCAGAAAACCGAAAAGAGGAAGGCTGAAATATCCACATCATTAGCATCTATGTACTTTTCTATTAATAAAAGAATCATAATAATAAATTAGCAATTTACAGCAGAGTGGTTCATGTACCAATATGACGGAAGTTTTGCACTGCTAACATATTGCTGGTATTAGAAGCAGGGGAGGTTGAGTATAAAATAAAATTGTCCTTGTGATGTCCCAAGTACAGTTTTTTTTTTTTTTTTTATGAGACTATTACTTATGATACTTACAATCATATAATTACTTAAATTAGTTTATATCAAATCTCAAGGGACGTCAACTCTATTTTTAGAAAAAGACTATCTTCATTCAAATTTTAAGAAAAAAAATTTAAATTAAACTCTCGTAATATATTTGTGAAAGTTCAAATCATTTTTCTCACAAATATAAAAGAGTAGCTATAGCCACTGAGCCAAGCCCTAATGGTTGATGTCCGTATTACAGCTGCTGCTCAAATTTAATCTAATGCCTTTTGCTAAAAGATTAACTTCAAATCCATTGCATGTGCTTTGGGGAAAATATGTGAATAGCAAAATGACACGCGGCATAAGAATGGAGAAATATAAATGTTAAGGAAAAAGGGGAGCTGAGCTATCCTGGAGAAATATAAATGTTAAAAAGGGTAGCTGAGCTATCCTAAGTACTCCCACATGGTTCAATTAGAGATGAGTATGGCCTTTGCAGAAATTGCTGAAAGAACCTGACTTAGAACATTACAATGTGGTCGTTAGCCATTGCTGGACCTATATCTGACCTCTGTTGTCACTGTTTTGGAGGTCATCAAAGACCACACGATTTCAAGATATCAACACTATTGTATTTATTCCCTAATGCGGCGTAGCTCACCTATCACACATTAACTCGCCACCAGATCACCGCAATAGTTCCACATATCTCACAAAGTTATTCCTAGATCTTTGTTAGTCCAATCTCCCTCAAAAACAAATTTATTTGTGTAATTGGGTTTGAGCTAGATCCAGTAATAATTATTGAATTGGATCTAAGCAAACATTTGGTAAAAAAAGCATGAAAAGGTTGAGACGCAGATCCATGTGCCCTTTCTTTGAAACATTTGTCTCAATGGCTCTCCTCCAAGTTTTAGTCTTCTAGGTAATCTTTTGGATTGTCGATAAAAATAGACATCTCTAATAAGATAATCTTTTGAATATTTTTTAAAAAGTATGAGGTGAGTAAAGACATTGCTAATTAATTTTTTAGTTTTGTATCCTTCTTTTAGAATTCATATTCGAGTGCTATATCAATGAAAATTGCTAAAAAATTATACGGTCGAAACCCTTTGTTAATGGGATAATAATAATCTAGGGATGTAAGTAAAATGTTATGAACGAGTATTGTGCGCAACACACGTGTGCCGCACTGAAACAACTCCATGGAGGGCGACTGAAAGGAAATCAATTTTCATTTTAGAACCAGAAAGATCTTTGCTTAGGAAGGCATGAGTATGACCAGAATCTGATTAAGTTGGATTTGCCTAATACTAAACATAAAATAAAATATCTACATATACCTCCTATATTTCTAAGTGGTGATCATGTTGGGACCAAAATCCAAACGCTCCTATCTTAAATAATGTAACAACCCAAGCGATAATCCTTCTAGTATTGACTGAAAATGGATGCAACTTGTGCCGTATGAGTTGTCAACATCTTTCTCTTGCACCACTTCTCTTTTGCAAATTCCGAGAAAACTTTGTTTGGATTGTACCCTACTTGCATAGGCGGAACTAGAAAAAAAAATTCAGGCAAATAAAAAAGAAATATATTGTATTGAAATTTTTCTAATTTTTTGTGAATTTTCATTTATATTTACAAAATTATTTTGTCGACTATGAAAATTTTATGTTTGATCTATTGTGGCATCTATTGTAGCTTTCACTATGGGCTTCTTTAATTTTATAAATTTTATGTTAAAGCCTAATCAAATTTATAAATTTTATGTTAGAGCATTGCTGATACCAAAGAAAAGGAAAGAGAAAACGGACGCTAGGTTCTGTCCAGGGAAAACTTGTACGTGGCTTGTTATATCAGCAGTACAAAGTGTCTAGTCCCCATTCGGGTTGACTAGCAGAATATACGTCGCTGGTTTCCCGCCTATATACAAAGTATTTCCCAAAAAAGTTTTATGAAAATTACGGAAGATGCTTTGCCAAAAACTTTCATTTCAAAATTCATTTAACTGCTTCTGAAAACATGCAAGTCAAAAACACTTTCAACTCCTTATCAACGCCCTAAAACGCCTTCTCAACATATCAACTGTTAAACGGGCCAACGAAGACCGTGTTTAAAAAGAAGCTTTCAGAAAATCAACAGGAATTTTTACTAAATTCTTATTATTTTTGTCAAAAACACAAACCTTAATTTTCATTAAAAATTTTCCCTCCAAAAACTCATTGCTCCTGAATGGTAACAATGACCTCCTTTTGTTAATGCTTTAAATATAATTTATACTTTCGTTAACTTGGCGAGACTTCTAAATTCGAAAACTAAATAAAAATAAAAAGTAAAACTACTTACTTGCTTCATTGCTAGTTGTTGTCTAAAGAAATTGCAAAGTGTTTATGAAAAAGAAACTTTTATTGATATGGATTTTGAGTACAAGTTGAGTGCTTGCTTGCATTCACGCATGCATCGATCTATTATTTACATTGACTTAGGACTCTTTATATACAACTCAAGGCTCTGGTCAAGACTATTGAACCACTATTGACATTGATTACAAAAGACAAAAGTAGAAAATGACTCTTTACATGTGGCAAAAAGCTAACGATTAATTTAAAAAGTACAAACTAGCTAACTAGTACTTTTATAGTGACTCATTATCTATAAACAGTAACTGGCTACTATTTTGAGTGGTGACTCACTGTCGGTAAGAAAAGACAAAATGAAATAGGTGTTTTTACAGTTTTTCCTTTATCGGGAAGCGAGTAAAGGTTATCTGTAAAACCACGTGGCTTGTATAATCTATCTTTTACCTTTACGTCTGATACCAAAGAGAAGGAAAGAGAAAACAGACGCTAGGTTCTGTCCAGGGGAAACTTGTACGTGGCTTGTTATACCAGCAGTGCAAACTGATCTAGTCCCTATTCGGGTTGACCATCAGAATATACGTCGCTGGTTTCCCGCTTATATACAGAGTATTTCCCAAAAAAGCTTTATGAAAATTGCAGAAGATGCTTTGCCAAAAACTGGCCTTTCAAAATTCATTTAACTGCTTCTGAAAACATGCAAGTCAAAAACACTTTCAACTCCTGATCAATGCCCTAAAACGCCTTCTCAATATATCAACTGCTAAACGGGCCAACGGAGACTGTGTTTAAAAAGAAGATTTCAGAAAATCAACATGAATTTTTACTAAGTTCTTATTATTTTTGTCAAAAACAAAAACCTTAATTTTCATTAAAAACTTTCCCTCCAAAAACTCATTGCTCCTAAATGATAACAAGTCTCGCCAAGTTAACGAAAGTATAAATTATATTTAAAGCATTAACAAAAGGCGGTCCTTGTTCTTTTTGCTCTCTTATCTGCTCTTTAAATTCTTTGGCATATTGCTCCATTAGTTTTGTATGTTTCGTTTTTGATAAAAAAGGCACTTCTGGAAGTGGATGCTTTGAGTAGATTTTCTGAATTGAATCTTCAATGACTAAAGTATATTCTTCAAATTCAAAATGACTCAAATGGAACTGTCTATCGATTACTTTACTAATACAGTGTTTAAGTTGTTTGTTGTGCAAATTTTATTGAACTCGCAAGTGCACGAATCTATTGTAGAATAGATCAATGGTGACGAGTGTCGATCCCACGAGGATGTGGATTTTAATTGTGTGTAGAATTAATTTTCTATAAAGATCGTTGGATTTATTGTGGAAGTGATTTAAATTATCATAAAATTCAACTTAAAATGGCAGAAATAAATTGAAGAGAAATCTATTGAAATGAAGCACTTGGGTATCTGGATCCGTATCAACATGCACCATGGGCTAAATATTCCTTATTAGTGCCAATTAAATCATGAGGGGGGGAATCCACACCTCATGAACCACACTCTAATTAATATGGTGCTAAGGGCTTATCGTGCCAAATAATAATAACCTTATACTAGGGAGCCGGTGAAACCAGGGCGGTATCTAGACAAGATTATTATTATTTATCGACGAAAAGTCAAAATATCCACAAAAACTAGAGGGGAAGAGAAAATAAATTTACCAAATAAAGCCCATGACACATGTTAAGACTCCACCTTCAACCAAAACTTGAAAGAAAATTAGCTACTCATAATTGAACTAGGGGCAAAATAGGAATTTATTAAAATACGTAGAAAATACAAGATGGAGAAGGAATTACAGAAAATAGAGCCAAAAAATGGATTCAGAGATGCCAAATTAGGGGGGAGGCCCCCTTTTTATAGATAGATTGAGTAAATCATGGCCATCAGATTAAAAACAGTTTGGACACTCAGGATTGCGCCACGTCATCAGTCAACAGTGCGCGGTTTTAGTCCAATAGAATCGTGACACCTCATCAGTCAATGCCACATCATCGGTCAATGCCACGTCATCAATCCGTCTATGTGAACAGTGTCGTGAACAATAACATAGACAATACCATACATATGAATAGTACCATACATGTGAACAATGACATTTTTCCTTTTATACTCCTCCTAATGCTTTTGAATGTCCTGAGTTCAAAAGTGATGTTCGTTTTTCGGTCTGATTTCTCGTTCATTGTGAAATGACCATGATGACCCTAAAATACTTAATTAAAATAAAGCAGACATAATTAAATCACAAAAAGTTTAAATACATAAAAGTAAGGGTGTTAGTAAAACTTGAAGTGTAAAATGACGATTTTCTCATTTATAAATATATATTTTCTAACACTCAACATTGTTTTTCTACACTAAACTATGTACAAGGCCAAGGAAATTATGTTCCATAAAGTGATGGTTTATATTTATGAAACATGACTACTATTTTATGTTGAGCTGGTATAATTCCAGAATCATCCTATTATGGAGGTTTACTGTATATGATTAATTCAACATATGGGTTATTCGTATTGGCAAAAGTGTTTAAGACTACTGTGGCTATTTTTCTACCAAAAGGATCTGTCTGATTTGGGTCTTAAAATATTAGTTGACTTAGTAGGGCATAATCTAATAACAAAGTGGGTGTTAGGACTATCTTTTTGTTTTTATACTGAATTTCTAGGGGTTTATATCTGGCTAGGTCTATACATGCTGATGGTATACTATAAACAAGGTGGCATTGGCAAGCAAATCGTTCCAAAGGAACTGATATACACAAAGGGTTTTGTTTAGGACAATTTACCTTTTTAGTAGTATAATAGGTTTCCCATATAATGGTTAAACCATCAATATTTATTGTTGATCTGGCTAAATCAATTAAAAAAATTATAATATATACATGTTTATCTATAGCTAATTTTGCTGGATCGTGTCTAATGTTTTAAATCAAATGTGTTGGAAGTGGATATTCTCTCTTTGGAAAAAGAGAAAACTTCCATTTCTCATTCCATTCTTTTCTTATTATTGTTTGTTTATTCTATCTACCATGATGCTGAGTGTCTAATACATGACTTTTATCTTGAATCGTGAGTTGTCTAATTAATTTTATATTAACACTTTCTAATGCAGTTATCCTTTGACTACATGAGGTTACTGTATTGTCTAAATGATATTTAGTCTCATTAAGCTTTCTAATGGCTCGTGCCATTGCTTCACAATTATCATAAAATTGTATGGATGATGATGATGATGATGATGATGATGCTATTGATGCACTGTCTACGAGATTATTTGACTGTCTAGATGATGATGCTGATGCATTGTTTAAAGTATTTATCAGCTGTCTAACATGATAATTTGGTCCTATTTCATGTCTAGCGTATTCTATTGCTTCATGAAATGTGTAAAAACCTTTATCATATGGATCAGGATAATTGATCATCAAATCAACTACCTCTTTCCACTGACTATAAATTCCTGGTTGTCTACCTCTAAATAATACAAAAAATGAAAATTTTTTATTATCTATATGTTCATTAATCTGTCTAAAATAATGCATGAGTGCATTGGCTATTTTTAATTTATCTTGTGGGTTGTCAACACACCACAAATTGTCTAATATGCATTGTTGACTGTCTAATAACTGAAATTTACTTTTAAAACTTAAATTTGTTCCTGAAGGGAACTGTCTAAGCTTAATTGGACCGAAATTCATATATCGCTCCATTCCTACAAAATAATCATTGATTTATTAGTCGTGAAAGAATATCTGCTAATGTATTATCTTTACCTACTATATGTTCAAATTTGGCATTGTATCCTCTACCTGTTATTACTTCTAAAAAATATATCCATCTTTTACTAATAAAAGAATTTTTCTTTTCAAAGTTTTTCTTTTGTACTTTTTTATAAAATTCTATAATATTATTACAATCAGTTCTAATTGTAAATGTATCGTTTTGTATGTACAAATGAAATGAATTTAAAGAGTTTATTATTCCTAAAATTTCTAATTATGTGCTAGATTTTCTACCTTCTATTTCTGTAAATTTACCACTAGAATACATAGCTATTTCTTCTTTATCTTTAGAACTATCTTTACTAGGCTTTTGAATCAATATACCTGCCCATCATAAACTACTGGCATATGTTTGTATAATTTTATAATAACTGTCTATTGGTAATGCTAAGGGTTTGAGATTTTTAACTATTCCTTTAAGCTTTTGAATTAATTTTATATCTTCACTATTAAAATTTTTTTGTCAATTTTACTTAATTTATTATACAAGGGTCTTATTAATGTACTAAGATTTGTCATAAATTTTCTACTATAATTTAACAATCCTAAAATTTTTGCAATTCTTTTGTGTCTTCTATTTTATCTGGAAATTCTAATATTTTACTGACTATATGCAGCTGTAATTCTATTGTTCCTCTGTCTATTGTTAATTCTAAAAAGTCTATTTTTTGTTTTAACAATTCTATTTTCTTTTTAGAAATGACTATATTATTATTTTTAAAACAATCTAAAATTTTATGTAAGTGGGTAATATGCATAAATTTATTTTGACTAAAAACTAAAATGTCATCTATATAAACTATGCAAAATTTTGAATAAGGCTGTAATATTCTATCCATTCTAGCTTGAAATACTTGTGGGGCATTTTTAAGTCCAAATGACATAACTAACCACTCGAAATGTCCTTCTGAAGAACTAAAACTTGTCCATTGAATAGAATCTTTGTGGAGTCATATTTGCCAAAATCCACTTTTACAATCAAATTTAGAAAAATATTTAGCGTTCTGTATACAATTTACTAGTTCATCTTTATTGAGTATTTTATAGCTATTGTCTAAAGTATTATCATTTAATCTTTTATAGTTAATTACCATTCTACTTTTTCCTCGTTTTTGTTCACTATGGTTATTTACAATAAATGCAGGGCTTCTATGTCTACTAGTACTATTTCTAATAGCTTTTAATTCTAATAATTTGCCTATGTGCGTTTTAAATTCTTTTCTATCTTCTAAAAGATAAGCTAAATCTTGTGTTTTTATTGTTATTCTGGATTAATAATTTCTAATTTATACATTTCTTTATTATCTTTTCTAATTGGGTTATTTCCTATTATTTCTAACTTTTCTAATTCTTCTACCTTTTTTCTAATTTCTTCCGACCATTGTTGACATTCTAAACATTCTACTTCTTTTTCTACATTTAATATATCTTCTAAATAATTGTCTATTTCCTCATCGTCTAAGGTTTCTATCTCATTATTGTTTAATTCTAGTCCACTACAACTGGCTATGTCTTTTTCTTCTTCTAACAAAGAATCAAAATATTCTACATCTATATCTTTCTCTACTACTAGTGCTTTCTTTTCATATGATAAGATATGTGTTTCGTATTTTGGTTGAATGAATGTTGACTTTTTAAAGAAATTTACTCCATTTGGAGTTATTAATATACTACCATTATTTCCTAATATAAAGTTTATGAAATATAAGTGTGCAGCCCAAGAGGGGGGGTGAATTGGAATTTTAAAATTTATCCTAGCAAATCCACACAACAAGCAATCTAATGCCTTAATAAAAATTGAAAGCAATAAGTTTAATAAAGGCACAATAATTAAAGAGTAAGGGAGAAGAGAAACAAACACACGAATTTTTACGTGGTTCGGCAATCCCCTCCTACGTCCATGCCTCCAAGCAATCCAAGCTTGAGGATTTCACTATCCAAACCTTTCCGAGGCTTCAACAGATTATAATTGACTTCGAGGTGTCAATAAACCTTTACAACAAGGAGATTATCTCCAAATCTCTTCACTCAAGTGTCTCACACACTCAAACTCTTACAATTGAAATGAAGAAATGAAAGTTACAATGAAACTCACTCAATGAGTAGATATTCAAAAATGAAGAACAAGGAATGATTCAATGTTTTGTGTTTTGCAAGTTGTAAGCTCAAGATATCACGTGTGCTTTTTGTTTTTGCTTGTTGGAGAGCTTTAAAATGAGTTGTATTTGAGTTCTTATAGTTTGAGCTCAAAAACTAGCCGTTACATACATTCCAGGCGTATTCGGTTTGCCGTTTATGGAATCCGATAAGCCGAATTTATGTTACCATTAAGGCAAAATTCAGAATCCGGTAAGCCGTTTTCGTTTTGGATACATTCTGCCCAATATCCGGTTTTTCAGTTTTTATATCCGGTAAGCCGGATGCTGCAGTAACCTGCTACAGTGAAAATTTTTCTAAATTTTTAGTTTGACCCCAAAACTTTATAAAACTATAGTATGGCCCAAAACGTTATGAAACTTTACAAATAGGTCCAATTTCAGAATTTCTAAGTAATGCTTCGTTAATCCCAAAAATTTTTGAAATTATGATTTCGCCCAAACTTTGTGAAATTATAGAATGACCCAAAAACATTTAAATAATTTCAAATAGGTCCAAATCCGAAATTTAAAACACTATCAAAGATTTTGAAATTACTTTCATTTTAGTCCAAAAAGCTTTAATTCCATAACATCATTTTCTTATTATAAAAGCACAATTCATAAATCTTTGCTTAATAAATACATGTGGTTTGTTATCATCAAAATCAATATTTATAGCCATATAGGCTAACAATCTCCCCCTTTTTTATGATGACAAAGCACATTAAAGATTTAATCTAGTTATGAAAACGCTCCCCCTTAATCAATGCAAGTTAAAAAATGATTTGAAAATTGTTTAACAAAAAACTCCCCCTGCATACATGCTCCCCCTAGATACATGCATATTTTCATAACACATATTTTCATAACACATATTAAATCATTCTCCCCCTTCATCATCAAAAAGAATAAAGGCTCCCCCTATCAATCATCAAAATCGCAATATAAGCACATTAGTAAAAAAAATATCCATAAGCATAAGAAAATCCATATAATCCATAATGATCAATCAAAACAAATCCATAACATCCAACATAAATAGTCACAACAAATCCATATCATCTAAAACAAATGCATAAACCAAAAAGCATAATAACCATCCATAGAGTCGAAAATAAAAGAACACACAATGCAGTAAATGAAATGTAGGTGTGTCCAAGTACAAGCATAAGATACTACTCAGGTGGTGAGGATGGAGGTGAAGGAGGTGGAAACGGATATGGAATGCCGAAGTGCTCAAAGAGGAGGCGCTGTCCAACAATGCATCAATCCAACCAACATCTCCCAACAATTGAAATAGATTTCTATGACTAATCTGGAGAGTATGCAAAATATCCGGTAAAATAAAGAAAGTGTTGAGTACCTCACGAGTCCGAAAGTTTTGTTGGAACCTTTTGATCAAGTGTTGCTTGTTCTGAAAATGAATGGACTCAAAGGTGGATTGACTGGAGGTGCCCCTTGCTTCCCGTGGCCGTGTGGATGGTTGAACCGGTTCTTTGCCTTTTCTTCGAACCGGCCGAGAGCTTGACATTTAGATTTGGTTGATTTTGAGTTAAAAAGGATAAGGAGAATGATGATGATGAAGATTGAAAGTGATTTGGAGAAGCAATTTGGATAAAAAACGGCTTGAGAGTGAGAAATCTAGAGAGAGAAAAATTCGGATAAACCCTAGGTTGAATTTGAGATCTAGAGTTTTGGATGTTCAAAATGGAGTTAAAAGATTGTTTTGAGTGAATGAAGTGATGGGGAATGATTTTCTTGACTAAATTTGATGTGAAAATGGAAGAAAAAGATGGATTTTGGAGTGAAATCGAGAGAGGAGTAAACGGCTTTTAGTAAGAGAACAAGAAATGGTTTGCCGAATGGAGGAGGAAGAGGATGAACAGCAAAAATAAACCACGAATCCGGCTTGCTGGATTTCCTAACCGGCTAGCTGGATTTCCTAACCGGCTAGCCGGTTAATGGGCAGTAACTCACAATTCAACAAACGGCTTGCCGGTTAGCTCGGGAAACAGAAAATCCGGAAGTCCGGTTCTTGGGCAGAAACTTGAAAGTCGAAAACGGCTTGCCGGATTTGTTAACCGGTTTGCCGGAAATGAACCCGAGAACAATCAACACGCAAACAGTTTGCCGGATGCCTTTAACCGAAAATCCGGTTGTGTTGCAGCATCCATTCACGCGAATTCGGCTTGCCGGTTTTTGAGAACCGGTAGGCCGATTGTGAGGCAGAGAGGTGGCAAAGCAAATCCGATTAGCCGAATGTTGTCCCGAGAGCAACCAAAGCTAATCCGGTTTTCCGGATTGAAAAACCGGTTATCCGAAAATTGTCCCGAGATAAATCAATAAGAAAGAATGGTTTTCCGGATGCATGGAAAATGAATATTGGCTAGCTCTTATACTTGTAATACACACACCATTTTATTTTTGGCTTTAAAAATTGATTAACTTTAAATCATTTTGAGATTTAAATCCTTTCAATAAGCCATTTAATGCATGCAACATAAAACCATAAAATCATAAAATTATACGCATATCATGATATCTAATCCATGAAGCATAAATCCATATGATAACAAACATATCAAGCCATGTAGAGAAACATGAATTAAGATTCAACATTCATCATTCCAAGCTCATGTCTTATCTTTATAAAATGCTCTTTGCTAAGAGGTTTTGTAAAGATATCCGCAAGTTGATTTTCAGTGGAAACAAATTTAATTACGACATCTCCTTTTTGAACATGATCTCTAAGGAAATGATGTCTAATTTCTATATGCTTAGTCCTAGAATGTTGAATAGGATTCTTAGAGAGATTTATAGCACTAGTATTGTCACATAAGATAGGAATTTGATCAAGTTTAATACCATAGTCTCTAAGAGTTTGTTTCGTCCATAGAATTTGTGCACAACAACTACATGCGGCAATATATTCTGCCTCGGTGGTTGAAAGCGCAATTGAGTTTTGTTTCTTACTAAACCAAGAGACAAGTGAATGGCCTAGGAGGTGACATTTTCCACTAGCACTTTTTCTATCAACCTTATACCCAGCAAAATCGGCATCCAAATAACAAGTTAAATCAATATGAGTTCCTCTAGGATACCAAAGGCCAAGATTAATAGTGCCAATTAAATACCGAAAAATGCGTTTGACAGCAAGTATGTGAGACTCTTTAGGACAAGATTGAAATCTAGCACACAAGCAAACACTAAACATAATATCAGGCCTACTAGCAGTCAAGTAGAGTAAGGATCCGATCATACCTCGATATGTCTTGATATCAACTTCCTTACCTTTCTCATCTTTGTCCAGCTTGATGGTAGTACTCATAGGAGTGCTTTTTGCCGTTTCATTATCATAGCCAAATCTTTTGAGTAGATCTTTCACGTACTTGGCTTGGTTTATGAAAATTCCTTCCTCGTTTTGTTTGATTTGAAGTCTAAGGAAGTACTTCAACTCTCCCATCATACTCATCTCAAACTCTTGGCTCATACATGATGAAAAATCTTTACACAACAACTCATTAGTAGAACCAAAAATAATATCATCAACATAAATTTGAACAATAAGTATGTCTTGATTCTTATGCTTAACAAAAAGAGTTGTGTCCGCTTTTCCCATCGAAGAATCATTATCCAACAAGAAGTTTTTAAGCCTATCATACCAAGCTCTAGGTGCTTGTTTTAAACCATACAAAGCCTTGGATAACTTATACACATGATCTGAAAATTTTTCATTTTCAAAACCAGGAGGTTGTTTCACATAAACTTCCTCCATAATATATCCATTTAAGAAAACACTCTTGACATCCATTTGATATAAAATAAAATCCTTATGACATGCATATGCTAACAACATCCTAATGGATTCTAACCTTGCTACAGGTGCAAAAGTTTCATCAAAATCAATTCCTTCTTCTTGGTTGTAACCTTGAGCCACTAGTCCAGCTTTATTTCTTACAACCACACCAGATTCATCCATTTTGTTTCTAAATACCCATTTAGTACCTATAATGGATTGATGTTCCGGATTAGGAACTAACTCCCACACATTGTTTCTCTCAAATTGATTCAACTCCTCTTGCATTGCCATAATCCAAGATTCATCATTTTCCGCATCCGCAAAGGATTTTGGTTCAATTTGAGAAATAAATGCAGTATGTTCACATGTGTTCCTAAGAGATGATCTAGTTGTAACACCTCGTGAGGGATCTCCTAAGATTACATCCTTAGGGTGAGAAGATACATACCTCTACTCATTGGGGAGTGTTTGAGAAGTACCTTCATTTTGCTCTACATTTGTTTCTTCCTGATGTTCCTCTTGAATTCCATGTGACACGTCTTCTTGGTTGTCATTCGATGCTTCTTCTTGTTGTTCTTCTTCTGCATTATCATCAACAACAACTTTCTCCATAGAGGAGGGGTTAGACTCATCAAATGTAACATGCATAGATTCTTCCACAACTAAAGTTCTTTTGTTATAAACTCTATAAGCTTTGCTTGAATTTGAATAACTAAGAAAAATACCAACATCAGATTTTGGATCAAATTTACCAAGATTATCTTTTGTGTTCAAAACAAAACATTTGCATCCAAAAACTTTAAAATAGCCAATGTTGGGTTTTTTATCTTTCCAAAGCTCATATGGAGTTTTATTAAGATTAGGTCTAATCAACACCCGATTTAAAACATAGCAAGCGGTGTTGACAGCTTCGGCCCAAAAATACTTAGGCAAAGAATTTTCATTCAACATGATCCTAGCCATTTCTTGAATAGACCTATTCTTTCTCTCTACTACTCCATTTTGTTGTGGAGTCCTAGGTGATGAAAATTGATGTTCAATACCAAAGTCATTACAAAAATTTTCAAATGCATGATTTTCAAATTCTCCACCATGATCACTTCTAATACAAGTAATAAAATAACCTTTTTCATTTTGAACCTTTTTATAGAAAATTCGAAATGCATCAATGGCATCATCCTTATTAGCTAAGAACAATACCCATGTGTATCTAGAATAATCATCCACAATTACAAATGCATAATATTTGCCACTTAAACTAGCATATCTAGAAGGTCCAAATAAATCTATATGAAGCAATTGAAGTGGTTTTGAAGTAGAGACATGATTCTTGCTTTTGAAGGAAGTTTTGATTTGTTTTCCAAATTGGCATGCTTCACAAATTCTATCTTTTTGAAAATTGATTTTTGAAAGACCTTTCACTAAATCATTTTTCACGATTTTTGAAATCAAATCCATGCTTGCATGACCTAATCTTCTATGCCACAACCAACCATCATCATGCAATGCGGAGAGACATTTTTCATTTGTTGATGCACAATCTATATTAATGGTATAGACATTAACATATCTATTTCCTACAAACAAGACTTTCCCATCACATGCATTCTCAATAACACATTTTGATTCATCAAAGATAACTCTATATCCTTTATCACATAATTGACTAATACTAAGCAAATTGTGTTTCAAGTTTTCAACTAAACACACATTCTCAATGAGGGTAGAGGATACATTACCGACATTTCCAATTCCAGTGATTTTTCCTTTTGAATTATCCCCAAACGAAACATCTCCACCATTTTCGATCTTGGTAAAGCTTGAAAACCAAGAATAATTCCTTGTCATGTGTCTTGAACAACCGCTGTCCAAGTACCACTTATTCTTCTTCTTCTTTGAGCCCTGTAGAAAAAAAATCTCAAGTTTTAGGTACCCAAACCTTTTTGGGTCCTTGAGAGTTAGCAATGGTTCCTTTCGGAACCCAAACACATTTCATACCATAATATGCATTTCTCTTCACTGCACATCTATTTTTCATATGGCCATCTTGATTGCAATAATCACATACAATTTTATTATTAATAGATGTATTCTTCACAAAATAACTCTTGTAAAATTTTTGTTTCAAATTCGGTTTATAACCTATGCCACTTTTGTCAAATACACATTTTTGTGAGTTTAGCAAATTGTCCAACATCTTTTGCCCATTTGTGAATTTTAGCATAATTTCATTTAGTTCATTGCTCTTCTTTTTAAGCATTTGATTCTCATTTTTCAAGTCATTCATGTGTGACTCTAAGTACTCATGTGAAGTGCTAGAATTCTCAAATGATGCAATACTCTCATGCAATGTTTTATTTTCTAATTCTAGGCACGTAATCTTTGCACTAAATGAATCATTTTCATTATTAAGCTCTATCATCTTCTTTTTAAGACATATATTCTTTTTACCAATCTTCATTAGCTCATCATGCAAATCCTTAAAAGCATCATGCAATTCATCATATGTAAGAAGAACACTTACCTCATCAAGTTCATCACATGATTCTTTCCCAACGGCCATGAGAGCTAAGTTTGTCATTTCTTGTTGCTCATCCTCATCACTTGTTTCCTCATCGCTATCATCCCATGTGGCCACCATAGCTTTCTTCTTGAGTTTGTTGAGAAGAGGACATTCCGGTCGTATGTGTCCGGGCTTCTTGCATTCATAACAAGTGATTGGCTCCTTCTTCTCCTTCTTATTCTTGTAGCCTCTGAACTTTCTCTGCTCATTATTCTTCTTGTAAAATTTTCTGAATCTTCTAGCCAACATAGCCAACTCCTCATCATCCATTTCGCTTTCCTCATCACTCTCACGTTTTGAGGCCTTGAGAGCAATGTTTTTCTTCTTTTCCTCATGCCATTTTTCAGCTGCCAAATCTTCTTCATATGAAATGAGAGAGCCAATTAAATCATCAATAGGTAATACATTTAAATCATTGGCTTCCTCAATGGCAGTCCTTTTCGGTTTCCATTCCTTAAGTAGAGACCTAATGCTTTTCTTGACTTTTTCGCTATTTGAAAAAGTCTTTCGTAGGGCTCATAGAGTGTTCACTATGTCCGTGAATCTAGTATACATAGAGTACACATTTTTATTTTGTTCCATTTGGAACAATTCATATTGTCGAGTGTACCTACTTATTTTAGATTCTTTCACTTGGTTCGTGCCTTCATAGACAACCTCAAGTTTGTGCCAAATTTCATTAGCACTTTCGCAACTAGACACTCTATGAAACTCTTTCTTATCTAATGCACAAAACAAGGCATTCATGGCCTTGGAATTTAGAGAAGCTTTTCTCTTTTCGAATTCATTCCAATCCCGTGAAGGTTTTGGAATATCTTCTCTTACTTAATTTTTAGTCAAAGGCATGAAAGGACCATCATTAACGATTTCCCAAATCTCATAATCTAAGGCTTGCAAGTAAATTCTCATCCTAGTTTTCCAATATGGGTAATCGTTTCCATCAAAGTAAGGTGGTCTAGTGGTTGACTGCCCTTCCCTAAATGTGGAATCATTTTGAGTTGCCATTGATCTTTAACTCTAGATGGTTAAATCTAAATAAGAGCACCTCGCTCTGATACCAAATGAAATATAAGTGTGCAACCCAAGAGGGGGGGTGAATTGGAATTTTAAAATTTATCCTAGCAAATCCACACAACAAGCAATCTAATGCCTTAATAAAAATTGAAAGCAATAAGTTTAATAAAGGCATAATAATTAAAGAGTAAGGGAGAAGAGAAACAAACACACGAATTTTTACGTGGTTCGGCAATCCCCGCCTACATCCACGCCTCCAAGCAATCCAAGCTTGAGGATTTCACTATCCAAGCATTTCCGAGGCTTCAACCGATTACAATTGACTTCGAGGTGTCAATAAACCTTTACAACAAGGAGATTATCTCCAAATCTCTTCACTCAAGTGTCACACACACTCAAACTCTTACAATTGAAATGAAGAAATGAAGAAATGAAAGTTACAATGAAACTCACTCAATGAGTAGATATTCAAAAATGAAGAACAAGGAATGATTCAATGTTTTGTGTTTTGCAAGTTGTAAGCTCAAGATATCACGTGTGTTTTTTGTTTTTGCTTGTTGGAGAGCTTCAAAATGAGTTGTATTTGAGTTCTTATAGTTTGAGCTCAAAAACTAGCCGTTGCTCACATTCCAGGCGTATCTGGTTTGCCGTTTATGGAATCCGGTAAGCCGGATTTATGTTACCGTTAAGGCAAAATTTAAAATTTTGCCTAACCGGCTTGCCGGATTCGGAATTCGGTAAGCCGTTTTCGTTCTGGATACATTCTGCCCAATATCTGATTTTCCAATTTTTATATCCGGTAAGCCGGATGCTACAGTAACCTGCTACAGTGAAATTTTTCTTAAATTTTCAGTTTGACCCCAAAACTTTATAAAACTGTAGTATGGCCCAAAACGTTATGAAACTTTGCAAATAGGTCTAATTTCATAATTTCTAAGTAATGCTTCGTTAATCCCAAAAATTTTTGAAATTATGATTTTGCCCAAACTTTGTGAAATTATAGAATGACCCAAAAACATTTAAATAATTTCAAATAGGTCCAAATCTGAAATTTAAAACACTATCAAAGATTTTGAAATTACTTTCATTTTAGTCCAAAAAGCTTTAATTCCATAACATCATTTTCTTATTATAAAAGCACAATTCATAAATCTTTGCTTAATAAATACATGTGGTTTGTTATCATCAAAATCAATATTTATAGCCATATAGGCTAACAGTTTAATCATAGAATAAATTTATATCCTACTTTTTGGTTTGAAATAAATGTTTGCGGCAAAACATGAGTTTCACCATTAACTCTTATTGGTATATTATTTACACATTCTATAATTTGCATTAATTCTCCATTAAATTGCCTAATATTTATGGGATTTCTAAGTTTATTCCTATTTTCTTTGGGTACTAAGCTATCATGTATAATACATTTATTTGCACCTGTGTCTATCATTGCTTTTTTTATAAACAGTTTCTTTTTTAAATAATAACTCTATGTCTATATTTATTAATTCACTACTTGCTCTATTTATTTCTATTGTTTCATCTTCTATTTGTTTATCTTTACAATTATTACAAAAGAATTTTCCTGTGTTTGTCTTTATGACCTAATTCAAATTTTTTATTACAATTTGTATCTTTACAAGTACTCTGACATGTACTTTGAATGAGTAATTGGGTGTCATCATTACAAGTGATAGACATTCACATGAAAGCTCAATGTTGCATTGAAGAATTTAATTGAAAAAAAATAATTATTATTGTTGTAGCACAGTTTGAGTATATTTGTGATTTCTGCTCCCCCATGTGTGAATATATTTGTGTTCTACCTTTGAATTATATGCAATGCTTGTGTAATGTTGTAGCACCTCTGGAATTTGATCAAAGTGGCACACACACACTTTAGACAGAATGAGGCCTAAGTCTAAAAGTAAACTGCTAAGGCTATTTTATGTGATTAAGAGTGTGATCTGAGAGTGAAAGAATTCTTGCAAATTTGATGACAGAGCTTAGTCATTTGTTGCATGGTTGTGTGTTTAAAGTGTTAGCGTGTTGTCATTACTTGAGGACAAGTAATGATTTAAGTTTGAGGGTGCGATAACTTTAAGAAATGAGAGTTATCATGGCACTTTTAGATTTAAATCAATAATACTTCGAGAGTAAATTATGTGTTTCTATTGCATTTTTGTTACATTTTTCATAAATAATCATTTTAGTAAGTTTTAATAAGTTTTGCTCGATTTAAAGTAATTTGTGCTCAAATTGTGTGCATAATTTTAGGTTTCCAGAAGCTTATAATTCATGGAAGGAATGCTATGCAATAGGCTTGCAAAAATAAGGGAGAACTTAGCTACAAAAGAATTGAAACAAATCTGGAACAGTGCAGTTGCTGTAGCAATCCTGGAACAACGATAGAGAAAATTATGCGCGGGATAACTGCATAATTGCGATCTGCAGTTTCCTAATCTGACCTATGCGCGACCTAGGCTTCCGTTTACCCTAATTTTCAACTATAAAAGAAGCACACATCATAAGGAATGGAAGAGCCGTCATCCAAGGAGAAAAACATAAAGAAACAAAAGAAAAACAAGATTCAAGAGAGAAATTAAGGGCTGCACAAGGGGAGAATTTGCAGAAATCAATTGGGAGCTCAATCATTTTTATCATTCTCTTGTTTTCGTGTTTTCTATTTATTCATGGGGATGTGTTTTATGGGTGAAACTTTGTTCTTTATTTTTCTTTTGCAAACCATGAACTAAATTTATTTGTGGTTGAGTGATAAACAATCTTGATGGTTTATTGACTGAATATATGTGTTGTTGCATGTTTGTTGTAGCAGTTTGTTTTGATAGTATTTATTTTTATTCATTATTTCAGTTGATCACCCATTTAATGATACAAGTTAGGAGAGAGCCGCAAAATGGCCTATCTTAGTGGAACATATCAGAGCAATACTTGGTTTTAGATTGGGTTTCGTGAATTGAGTTTAACTTTTCCCAAAAGGGTCATGCTTAATCTAAAATTAGTGATGAACTAGACATAGGGATTCACCTTGTAGGGTAAATAGAACCTAAGCATGTAATGCTATATCTTATGTTGGCATAACAACTGATCGCTGTTAGGTTGCATATAGATATAAGATATCCAACATGCGACAGTTGACGATACATAAGGGTTCTGCCCAATGCTATAGCAAATGCTGCAGCAACCAAGCCAAACATTAGAAAAATAGTTAATACCATTAAGAGAGTTTATTCACTCAACTACTCTATATTCCCATTGGTTTTATCCTTGAGTCTGACGCGATAATTTACTTTGTTGAATTTTATTTATTGCGTTTTTATTTTAATTAGTATATTAGTTTCATTAATTGTTTTATTTTATTTTAGCACAAAATCTGCACTGTTAAGATTGCTGTAGCAAATCTGATAACATCAATCCCTGCGGAGACGATCTTGAATACTCATCACTTTATTACTTGTTGTGTACACTTCCACATTGACACCAATAGCATTAGTATTTATACACCAACAGTTCTATTACTGGTTCTAATCCTACTGGTTCTTGGCTACTTTCTCGTACTTCGAATTTTCTGTCTTCTTCTCCTACTAATATTTCATCTACATTTTCTATATAATAAATTTCTTCTATTTCTAAATTTTTAAAGTCTAAATTTTTTATTAATTCTCTGTCTATATCGTCATCTGTTAGTTCATCATTGTTACATAATTCTTCAAATAATTCTTCATCTAAATATTTCTTAGGTTCATTAAATATTAAATCTATAATTTTATCTCTATTACTAATTAATGTTTTATGTTTATCAATGTCTAAATTGTCTATTATTGCCATATTAATTTCTATTTCTTCTTCATTTTCTTCTAATTCAGGATTACTTCTTTGTCTATAATTACTAAATCTTTGTGTAACTTGATTTTGTCTATTCATATAAGTATAACTAGCCTCTGGTACTTTTAATATTCTATCGTTTTCTAATTTTGGTAATATCCATTCTAAACCATTTAATTCACTACTGGTTAATTTTTTAGGGACTATCATTTCTACATATTGACTTTTAAAATAATCTACAATATTTTTACTTTCAAATATAAATTTCTTATGATATTTATTATATAAGTTGCCTAGGAAAAATGTTTTAATTCTAAGGTACTTATATTATGCGTTCATTTTATATCTTTTAGTTTGTACGCTTAATTTAATATTTTACAAAATTCATTTATGTCTATATCTATATTGGGTATGCATCCTACTACTGCTACTTTATTTTTTAAATCTACTTTTGCACTGGCTATTTAGGCTTGTTCGTGATCATAAAATCTACTATCATATAAATATAAATGCGCTTTTGTGTCTAGTCCCTCTCTAACTTGACTAAGTATGCCTATAATTATTATTCCCATGTGTATGTCTGTGTCATTTTGTTTTCTAAGGTAGTCTCTTCCTACTGGACTAATTAAAGTTAATTCTTCTCGTCTGTTTACTACTGATAATTTAGTTTCGTCTGTGTAAATATATAACCGATTGTTTAATTTTGATTTTAGTCCATTATATAATCTTTTTCTTTTAATTTGTTCAAAACTTTTTTCTAATAATTTATCAGGATCATGTTCGTCTATTATGTCTTTTGTCCTTTCTATTATTTCTTTACCTTTGCTAGAAAATGAAAGTGATCTTCTAATTCTTTCTGCCATGTTTATGTCTACTCTATTGTTTCTTAATAGATCCATTACTTTTTAATATGACTTTTGGTCCTAAAATGTCTTTAATGTCTACTGTTCTACAGGTTAAGACTGGTCCACTTAAATTTAACTTTTCTACTCAGTTTGTCAGCTTGTCTAGTTCTTTGTCTAAATTATTTAAACTGTCACTAAGCTCTAGGTAAGATACAGATTCTTTATTTTTTCTAAGGATTTCTAAATTGTCTTCTAGTTTATTAAGTCTATTGTCTAAGTCTTCTAGTCTATTATTTATTTTGACTAATAATTTGACTATTGTGTTAGCTTGCGCTTGTTGAATATTGTTACTCTCTTGACTAAATTCTCTACTACTATATCCTACTGGATTTAGTTGTGGAATTTCTCCTTTTAGCTCTGCTAACAATTCTACTACTATTTTGTCTGAACTCATTCACTGACTATTATTTTTATAGCATCTAATTGAACTTGTAAATCGCACTGTGTATATTTAATATTTTCTATTTCTAATTTTAAACTTTTTAATTCTACAGGATTGGGTGTTTTTATATCTAATAAATGAATTAATTCTACTATTTCTTTCTTGCTAGGGAATCTTTTAACTTGACTATTAAAATCTGTTAATAATTCTTTAATATAATCTAGATTTCTTCTTAATGTATTTATATTACTTGTCTCGAAGAATTTGCCTAGTCCTAATACTAACTCTTTTAGCCTTTCTATGTTGACTTCTAAGTGTTGTCCTAAATTGATTAATAAATCTACTATGAAGTTTTGTTGACTATTACTAGTGTGTGGAATGTGTCTATACTGATTTTCTAAATGTTCGATGTTGCAACTAATTTTTATTCTTTCTGTCAATTTTAATTTTTGCTTTTTACGATGACTAATTTCTAAGTTTAAATAATCTAATCTCTGAAAATTCATAAACTAATTTGCTAAATCTTCTAATCGATTCTAAATTTTTAATGCTAAAGTTTCATATTTGTCTAATAATCTATTCTGTTTATTTATATTATAATATTGCAAATTATTTCTTCTAAAATTAAATACTGGTAAATTTGTAAATGCGTAATGTTTAATATTTACTCTTCTTTCTATTTCAGGTGGTAAAGGAGATGTGTAATCTACCGGGAGTTTTAAGTTGCCTAACCTTTCTTCTATTGCAGTGTCTAAAAATACTTATTTAGTATTAATTTTATTTAATTCTATTTCTAGAATTTGTAAAGCACTTTCTAAAATTTCTATGTAGGGGTTATTTTCTATCCAACTATCAGCTTCTTTTTCTAGTACAGTAAGATGATTTTTATAATAACTATCAAGATTTTGGTAAAAATTAGCAATCGTGGAAAAATATCATATGACAAATGAAGTCTGCCGTGTAACTACTCATATAAAAAATATTTAAAACAAGAACAAAAGAGGTGCTCTAATACCAAAGAGAAGGAAAGAGAAAACGCTAGACATTTCATGAAGGAAAGAGAAGTAAAAATTTTGCATTTTTCGTATTAGTTAGAGGTAAACAACCAGGAATTTATAGTCAGTGGAAAGAGGTAGTTGATTTGATGATCAATTATCCTGATCCATATGTTAAAGGTTTTTACACATTTGATGAAGCAATAGAATACGCTAGACATGAAATAGGACGAAATTATCATGTTAGCCAGTTGATAAATACTTTAAACAAAGCATCAGCATCATCATCTAGACAATCAAATAATCCCGTAGACAGTGCATCAATAGCATCATCATCATCATCATCATCATCCATACAATTTTATGGTCATTGTGAAGCAATGGCACGAGCCATTAGAAAGCTTAATGAGACTAAATATCATTTAGACAGTACAGTAACCTCATGTAGTCAAAGGATAACTGCATTAGAAAGTGTTAATATAGAATTAATTAGACAACTCACTATTCAAGATAAAAGTCATGTATTAGACACTCGACATCACGGTAGACAGAATAAACAAACAATAATAAGAAAAAAATGGAATGAGCTTGAGAAATGGAAGTTTTCTTTTTTTCCAAAGAGAGAATATCCACTTCCAACACATTTGATTCAAAAAATTAGACACGATGTAGCAAAATTAGCTATAGATAAACATGTATATATTATAAAGTTTTTAATTGATTTAGCCAGATCAGAAATAAATATTGATGGTTTAACCATTATATGGGAAACCTATTATACTACTAAAAATGCAAATTGGCCTAAACAAAACCCTTTGTGTATATTAGTTCCTTTGGAACGATTTGCTTGCCAATGCCACCTTGTTTATAGTATACCATCAGCCTGTATAGACCTAGCCAGATATGAACCCCTAGAAATTCAGTATAAAAACGAAAAGATAGTCCTAACACCCACTTTGTTATTAGATTATGGCTTACTAGGTCAACTAATATTTTTAGATCCAGATCAGACATATCCTTTTGGTAGAAAAATAGCCACAATAGTCTTAAACACTTTTACTAATACGAATAATCCATTTGTTAAATTAATCATAGACAGTAAACCTCCAGAATGGGATGATTCTGGAATTATACGAGCTCAACATAAAATAGTAGTCATGTTTCATAAATATAAACCCTCACTTTATGGAACATAATTTCCTTGGCCCTGTACACAATTTAGTGTAGAAGAACAACGTAAACACTGTATTAGTAAAGTAATCGGTAGACAGTTCTATTGGAGCCATTTTGAATTTGAAGAATATACTTTAGTCACTGAAGATTCAATTCAGAAAATCTACTCAAAGCATCCACTTCCAGAAGTGCCCTTTTTATAAAAAATGAAACATACAAAACTGATGGAGCAATATGCCAAAGAATTTAAAGAGCAGATAAGAGAGCAAAAAGAACAAGAAAAGTTGGCCCAGTGAGAAGCATAATGGTGGGATGACTTGGGAAGCGAAGAAGCAGACAACATAGAAAACGACATGGACAGATAGGCAAAGTAGTCAGAGTCAGTGTGAAGTTAAAATAGACAGAGTCACGTGGTTTTACAGATAACCTTTATTCGTTACCCGATAAAGGAAAAACTGTAAAAACACCTTTTGCATTTTGTCTTTTCTTACCGACAGTGAGTCACCACTCAAAATAGTAGCTAGTTACTGTTTATAGATAATGAGTCACTATAAAAGTATTAGTTAGCCAGTTTGTACTTTTTAAATTAATCGTTGGCTTTTTGCACATGTAAAGAGTCATTTTCTACTTTTGTCTTTTGTAATCAATGTCAATAGTGGTCCAATAGTCTTGACCAGAGTCTTGAGTTGTATATAAAGAGTCTTAAGTCAATGTAAAGAATAGATCGATGCATGCATGAATGCAAGCAAGCACTCAACTTGTACTCAAAATCCATATCAATAAAAGTCTTTTTTTCATAAACACTTTGCAATTTCTTTAGACAGCAACTAGCAAGGAAGCAAGTAAGTAGTTTTACTTTTTATTTTTATTTAGCTTTCGGGTTTAGAAGTATTGTCAAGTTAACGAAAGTATAAATTATATTTAAACCATTAACAAAAGACGATCCTTGTTATCATTCAGGAGCAATGAGTTTTTGGAGGGAAAGTTTTTAATGAAAATTAAGGTTTTTGTTTTTGACAAAAATAATAAGAACTTAGTAAAAATTCCTGCTGATTTTATGAAAGCTTCTTTTTAAACACGGTCTCTGTTTGGCCGTTTAGCCATTGATATGTTGAGAAGGCGTTTTAGGGCGTGGATCAGGAGTTGAAAGTGTTTTGACTTGCATGTTTTCAGAAGCAGTTAAATGAATTTTGAAAGGCCAATTTTTGGCAAAGCATCTTCCGCAATTTTCATAAAGTTTTTTGGGAAATACTCTGTATATAGGCGGGAAACCAATGACGTATATTCTGATGGTCAACCCGAATGAGGGCTAGATCAGTTTGCACTGCTGGTATAACAAGCCACGTATAAGTTTCCCCTGGACAGAACCTAGCATCCATTTTCTCTTTCCTTCTCTTTGGTATCAGGAATGGGGACTAGACCAGTTTGCACTGCTGGTATAACAAGCCACATACAAGTTTCCCCTGGACAGAACCTAGCGTTCATTTTCTCTTTCCTTAGCCCTCACTATGGGCCTCTTTAATTTTATAAATTTTATGTCAAAGCCTAATCAAATTTATAATTTCTCCATTATGGCATGCATCAAATAAATCTTTAACTCTGACTTGTTTATATAAAATTGGCTAGTAGGGATATCAAAAACACCCAACCGACCTAGACCTGGTGATGCGGGCCAAGTGGGCCAGGTTGGTCCTAGCGTCACTTGATAAGCCCAAGTTTCTGCCTGAAACCTTGATTTTATAATATATATATATATATATATATAAAACTCTTCTTCACAATGATTTTTATTCGAATAATAATAAAGAAAAAAGACTTTGGTTTTTCAAACATTTTCTAAATCAAATAAAAGAAATTCAAGAGACATATTTTGAATTTGTAAATTCACATAAAATTCATATATTGTTTTTTGATTGGTTTGAGATATATTCTTCCAATAACAACATCTCTTATCCATTTAAAGAGTCAAACCCTATTACTATTAGGAAGAAAACCCCTGAGTGGAATCTTTCTGATAGCAATAGAACCATAGAATCTGAGCATCCATCTCTTAGGAGTTTAACTATTAACCATGGTGAACTTCCTATTGAGATTAGAGCCTCACCCTACAAAATCCCAAAACCTAATGATTCTGATGCGAATTTAAATAGTATTATTCAACAGAACAATTTCTGTAATATTAACTTAAATTCCATAGGAAAACAATTGACTAGGATAGATAACCAATTCCAAAAGTCAACCATAGTTGTTTCTCCTGTTTCATCAAAATCGGATTTTGACAAAAAGCTTAAGGAACCTATTTTCAAACCTTTCCAGGTTTCGAAAACTAGTCAAAAGCTTGTTCAAGAGTCAAAATCAGATTTTGCTAAAGCCATTAGAGACCAATTAGATAGAATAGAAGCTTCATCCTACAAAGAACATTCAAAGTAAAATGGTGGTCAAAGTTTGACGAACAGTCCAAATTGACAGACACTCTGATCCGCAATTGGCTCTGTTCTAAAGGTTTCTTACCCCCAACCATTAAAGCCGTAAAGGCCCAAGAACGATGTATGTGTTTTATGAGAGAAATTATAAACAAAGAAATCAATTTGCGATTGTGAGTTCTTTTTATTATGAGTACGTGGCGTTGTGAGCAGATATATGCAGAACTTAATATGCCTTTGTGACCATATCTGACTTAGAACAGATCAATATCACGCACGTTCTGTTTTCCAGCCGATATACTAAAATGCTTTACCAAATATGAATTAGGTTATTTAAACAAGCCTAGCAACAGATCTAAAGGCTCATAGATAGTACTAGATCTGAATCCCAGAAGTAGCACTCTGAATGGATGGGGGGAGAAAAGAAGATACAACTAAGGATAGAGATATGGTCTCGTTGCCTCAGAGGAACGTAGCAGTTATATGGCAGAGCTTATACAAATCAGTCTGTAAAATATGCATAAAATTTAAATTGCTGGAATTTAAATGCTTTAAAGTAAATTGCGGAAATTAAACATGCAGAACTTTAAATTGATTACAAACTTTAAAAAGAAAATACAAATCTTACATTTGATTTTTCTTTGCTTTATTCTTCTTTGAATAAAATGTTACAGAAGAAATGGGAAATTAATCTGAAGACAGGAAAATTCCTTGTTGTCTTCTGATTCCTGATTCCCAGAGAGAGAGAGAGAAAGAGAGAGAAAGAAGAGCGAAATTGAAAAAACTCAAAACTGAAAAATTTGAGGAGTCTAAGTCTTCCTCTAGATTTAAATACAAAGATTGAATTTTTTAACTGTAGCGAGTCTGTAGCTTCTTCACTGTAGCGAAACTGTAGCTTCTTCACTGTAGCTTGAAACAGAAGTCTTTGGAACATACAGTCTTTACAAATATAATTCGGGTGAAGAGACATGTGCGCTCTCACTTGTGTCAAGGGGACCACCCGAGGGTACAAACATACGTACAAAATTCGAAAATATTAGAGAGGAATATAAATACTTTTTTTTTTCATAAATAAAAATTATTTACAATGCTTTACTGGAGAGAAAATTCCAAAGTAGTCGTCTTCATTTTCATCTCCAAGGGAAATAAATGGCTCTTCATCTTGTTCATCGTCATCAGAGGAGTCTGCAACTGAGGACTTTGATCTTGAGGTGAGGAGCTGCTCCATGAGTTTAAAATATTCTGCTTTAGATTTGGCGCTGGCCAAAAGAGATTGGACTTTGGATTTTTGGGTTAGAAAGGTTTCTTGGGCCTTTACGGCTTTAATGGTTGGGGGTAAGAAACCTTTAGAACAGAGCCAATTGCGGATCAGAGTGTCTGTCAATTTGGACTGTTCGTCAAACTTTGACCACCATTTTACTTTGAATGTTCTTTGTAGGATGAGCTAGGCTTCTTGGGTATGAAATCTGAGATTCCACATCCATACCCATGGAAGGAAGAAATTTGTACAGAAACAAAGAAAGGGTGGAAACATTTTCTCGGATTCAGAAGGAATATAGTGGGCTTTAAAGAGGTTTAAACAATGGGTGGCATTTGGAGTTAGGATCTGAGGGATTGGGCCAAAAGAATTCCACCAATGTTGAAACCAGTTTGGGAGGCTTTGAACGGTTATTTTTGAATTGAAGAAAAATAACCAAGAGTGAGATTTTTTGGGGTTTTGGATAAAAAATGTGTTATACCAGGCTTATTGGTAATCCCAATAGGAATAAGTCAAATAATGTGGTAAATGCATTTGAAAATTTGGAGGGAAGGATTTTTGTTTGTGAAGTTGATCACCCCACTGGTTTGGGCTCAAGACTTTTAGGATAGTAGCCGTGGAATAGGCTGGCTCTGAATGGGTTTCACTGAGAAAGAAATGTTTGAATTTTACTGACTCAGTGGCTTCTAAAATGCTTTGATAATAAGACTGAGGTTTTATCAAATCCCATGGTTTGAAAAACCAGCCTTTAGCGAAAAACTTTGAAATAGCTTGGAAAGGATCAGTATGGTAAAAACCATCTTCCATAGATAAAATATTTTGGAAGTGGGTTTTATCAAACCAATCGGAAGATTTCTTTGAAAGTTTTGGCTGGGAAAGCACAATTTGAGAAGATGAACTTTCACCAAAAACAACAACATTTTGAGAAGAGGGTTTTGAAATCTCTTTGGAAATAGATTTTTCTTTTTCAACATCTTCTTGAGGAGAAATTTGGCTTTGAGAAAAACTTTGTAAAGCGAGCATAAGCTCAGGAGATTTAGAAATGGATTTCATCCATTGATTTACCTGCTCATGAGAGGTAAGGGCTTTGGACTGGGCTTATTGATCTTCTATCATGTCGATCCAAGATTTGATTGGCATGACAGAAGAAAGTTATTTGTCTTTAGGTAGAGCGGTTTGGGAAGCTTTGGAAGGTGTTTGGGACACAGGTTCCTTGGGGATCCCTTTCCCTTTGTCTTTCTTTTTGGGCGGCATTTATCTGTTTTGAAGAAATTCCCTGGTTAGAAAATCAGGGATAGAATTTGTATCTCCTTTAATAAACTCAATATTGAAATAAAAAACGCTTAAAATGGCTTGCCATCTTGCAAAAATTTGTTTTGAAGCAGTATTTTGAACATCTTTTTCTAAAACATGTTTTGTGGCTTTGCAATCAATTCTAAGCAAAAATTTTTTATTCAATAAATCACTTTGAAATTTAGATATGCACAAAACAATAGAAAGAATTTCTTTTTTTATAGTAGAATAATTTTTCTGGCAATCATTCCAATGTGCAGAAACATATTGTACTATCTGTTCCTTATCATTCTCTTTTTGTTTTAATATACCTCCATAACCTAAATCAGATGCATCAGTTTCAACTATTTTAGGTAATGTAGGATTTGTAAGGAATAAACAGGGAATATTCTTTACAGAATTTTTTATCAATCGAACAGCTTTAGTGTGTTTATCTGTCCATGCAACATGATTCTTTTTTAATCTGTCATGCAAAGGTTTAGACATCCGGTTAATATTAGGACAGAAATCAAGAACATAATTTAAACTTCCTAATAATCTTTGTAGTTGTGTTTTATCAAGAATTTTATCAGGAAATTTATCCGCAAACAAAAGTGATCGCTCAATAGGGGTGATAGTTCCTTTAGAAATATAGTGACCAAGGAACTTGACTTTTGTTTGGAACAATGAAAATTTAGAACTAGAAAGGGCTAGACCAGTCTTCCTGGTGGCAAGATAAAAAGTTTTTAAATGCTTGAAATGTTGATCAATGTTCTGAGAAAAAATCAACACGTCATCTATATAAACAATGCAAAACTCAAAATAAGGATTATAAATGTCATTCATGATTCTTTGAAATTCTGAGGGTTCATTTTTTAATCCAAATGGCATTACAGTCCACTCGTACTGTCCAAAAGGAACAGTAAAGGCAGTTTTATAGCGGTCTTTAGGGTGAATTTGAATTTGCCAAAAACCAGATTTCATGTCAAATTTTGAAAAAATAAAAGCTGAACACAATTTCTGGAGCAAATCTTTTTTATTAGGTATAGGATACCTAATCCATTTTAATGCTTTATTTAAGGGTTTGTAATTTATTACAAGTCTCGGTGTTCCTCTTTCTATTTCGGAGTTTTTATTAACATAAAAAGCGGCACAAGACCATGGGGATCTGGACTTTACAATGAGTCCTTTGGTTTCTAAATCTTTTATCTCATTCTTACAGTGTTGTTCCAATTCCATGTTCATTTGGATTGGACGAGCTTTAGTGTGTATTTATTTTTGATCAAAAGAATTGTCATAAGGCAAATCTACCAAATGTTGTTTTCTGTTCCAAAAAGCAGATGGCAAATCGGCGCATATTTCTTTTTCAATGAGATTTTTAAAATCAGAGATTTTCCTTTGTATAAAGTCATTTTGTAATTGGCTTTCAATTCTTTGTAGACTTAAATCCTTTTTTAAACAAAACAAGTTATTTTGTTTAGATTTAAGTATGGCATTGATTTGGTTCTGGTAAACAGAACAAGCCTGAACAATATTTAAATTTCTTGTTTTTGGTTTCTCAATAAAAGGGAAGACATGCTTTTTGGATTTTACTTTAAAAGATATACTATCATAATTGACAGTATACGGGGTAATGAGATTTATAAACGGAGTTCCTAAAATGACAGTATGGTGTATGTCATTTGTAAGAAGAAAAGAAGTTCTGAATTCAAAACCATTGTTATGCACTGAGGCATCAACTTTTGATTTAATTTTTAGTTTTGAATTATTGGCGGCTGAGAGTCTCTCATTTGTCTTTTCATGGAATTTTTTAGGGACAATATCTTCTTTAATGCAATTTAAGTCGGCACCAGTGTCAAAGAGGGCAATTGTGTCAATTTCAAAATCTTTAGAAAAAATTAGAGTGATTTTAATCAAATATTTCTGGTGGTGATTTGTTTTAAAACAAACAGGAAATCATTGGGTACAGATTCAATGTTTTCAAGGTTTTGTTCATTATCACCATCTGTTTCTTTATTAGAATTATCCTCTAATTGTTTTTGTAAGAGAAGTTGAATAGTTTCAGAATCATTCTTTTGTTTTTCTTTTAATTCTTTAATCTCAAGTTTGATTTCTTTGATTTCTTTTTGAAGATCTTGGATATTAGGAATTGTTTTCTTTGTTTTCTTTTTATCCAAAATTTCAGTAAGGTCATAAGAATTCTTTTTAACAATTGGAACTTTAGAAGTTTCAGCTTTGCTAGAATCTAGGGTTTTTAAAAGTTTATCAAGGTATTCTTTCTGAAGATTCGGATCAGAAATATGTTTAACAAGTTCAAAAAGATCTCTTGGTCTTTAGTCAACACATTGATTTTCTTTAAATAAGAATCTGAATTACTAGTGTCGGAATCACTAGGAGAAACAGATTCAGAGTCATTTAACTCATCAACCTGTAGAGGTTCACTATCTCCCGTCATGGAAGACTCAGAGTCAGAAGACTCTATAAGTAAAGAGGCAACTTTGGAGAGGGTTTCTTCATCAAGGCCAAGCTTATGGAGCTTTCTGTTCATTCTGTAAAACTTTGCAGTATGGCCCTTTTTTCCACATTTGTAACATGTGGCTTCTTTGTAATTAAAAGGGGTTTTTGGTTTGGCTCTAAACTCTTTCTTTTTAGAGAAGTTGGGCTTCTTATAAGGCCTCGAAGGTTTCTTATAAGAAGGTTCTCTAAAGTCTTGAAAGGGTTTCCTATGAGATCTAGATTTGTAATGTTTCTTGTAAGGTTTTGTAGAACACTTACCATTACAATCTTTGGAAGTAGAAGTTTTAAAGGGGTCATAATTGAATTGTTTACAGAAACTGCCTAATTCTTGCTTAGATTTCTTAAGCTCCCATTTTAGTCGTTTCTGTAACTTCAAATCTTGACAAATCTTTAAACCTTCCTTATTGATAAAACTGACAAGTTCGCCATAGGTGAGCTCATCATAAGGAATACGGTTATCATAAAGAGCTTTAATGAAATTCCTAACATTTTCTCCTAGAAGGGTAAGTAAACCTGCAAGGAATTTCTCCTTCCAAGTTATATGATTTGCATCATCCCTAAGGAAGAGTCTGGTGAAGAAAGTGGTTTTATAGCTTTGGAATTCACGAAGTTTCCTACACCTCAAGTTGTGTAGTAACTCAGCGTTCTTGTCTCTAAGGTGAGAAGGGTCACCTATGAAATGAAGGGATATAGTCAAAATCAGGGTAGCTACAGCATCCTGAATTGAACTATTGAACTCATTAAGAATAAGGGCTCTATTCTCATCAACTTGGATGGAATTTAGGATATTTAATTGTTGCTGTTTAGTGAGGAGATGATCCCACCATCCTTTAAGTTGACCAGTAAAACCAGCAACGAGAATTTCTGCTATGGCTCTATCAGAAGTTCCCGCCTGTGTTTTATAGGCATTAGCTGGCATGGTCATCTGTTGCAACAATCCTAGGATGTTGTACTCAGACATACCATCAATATTCTACTCATAGACAGAAGATGCATTAAATCTTGATTGATTTAAAGCACTCGGTCTATTGTCTATAGTTAGATCTGGTGGAGTCTTGACAGTAGGTAGGGCTAATTCCCAATGGATTTTGTTAGCTTGAGAAATAGAAGGTTCTTCTTTAAATGCTTCTATGTCTGAAGAGGCTATAGAAACATTGTCATGCTCTAGTACACCAATCTTGCTAGATTGGGCACTATCAGGGGCTATCTGGACCCTTGAAGAAGAAGAAGAGGAAGCTTATATTCTATCTAATTGGTCTCTAATGGCTTTAGCAAAATCTGATTTTGACTCTTGAACAAGCTTTTGACTAGTTTTCGAAACCTGGAAAGGTTTGAAAATAGGTTCCTTAAGCTTTTTGTCAAAATTCGATTTTGATGAAACAGGAGAAACAACTATGGTTGACTTTTGGAATTGGTTCTCTATCCTAGTCAATTGTTTTCCTATGGAATTTAAGTTAGTATTACAGAAATTGTTATGTTGAATAATACTACTTAAATTCGCATCAGAATCATTAGGTTTTGGGATTTTGTAGGGTGAGGCTCTAATCTCAATAGGAGGTTCACCGTGGTTAATAGTTAAACTCCTAAGAGGTGGATGCTCAGATTTTATGGTTCTATTGCTATCAGAAAGATTCCACTCAGGGGTTTTCTTCCTAATAGTAATAGGGTTTGACTCTTTAAAGGGATAAGAGATGTTGTTATTGGAAGAATATATCTCAAACCAATCAAAAAATAATATATGAATTTTATGTGAATTTACAAATTCATAATATGTCTCTTGAATTTCTTTTATTTGATTTAGAAAATGTTTGAAAAACCAAAGTCTTTTTTCTTTATTATTATTCGAATAAAAATCATTGTGAAAAAGAGTTGTATCCAGTTCAAAATCCTTTTCTATGACATTTATTACATTTTTTGCGACAGCAGAAAACGTAGGAGAAGTTGGGGGAGAATGTTCCTTCTCTTCCTGTCTTTGCTCATGCTGACTGCTAGTGTAAATTGGGTGAGGAACACTAGTGGTATAGTCAACAGAACGTATAGAAGAACTAGGTATATCCGATGTAGAAAACCTAGGTTGATTTTTTTCTTGTTGAAAATGGAGATTTATAACAGAAGAGATTTTTGAAAATTTTCTTTCTAATGAAGGGATGCTCGGAATTGAATCTTTATCGGAGTATCTAGAAGATATAGATCTTCTAAAGGACAGTTTTACTTTACCATCAGAATACTGAGTCACATTTTGCAACTCTGTATTTGGCTCAAGTTGTTTCGGAATCACTGGTGCAGTGGCACCTTCAAGAATCCATTCGTCTGGAAGATTGATATCTTTCCATTGTATTGGTTTTGGAATGACAGTATTTGCTCTAGACAGATCAGTCTGTAAGAGAAGAGTCTCGTCTCTTTTTGACTGGAATTTATGTTGCGTACTAAATGTAGAGATCATGGCTTTATAAGAAATTTTAAAGATTAAAGCAACTGGGACAGATCCCTCAATCATGTGATAATTATGGGTCTTGATTTGTAAAATCATGCTCTTTAAAATGTTCTTGTCTTTTAAAGAAATTGTTATGTTTGGATAACAATTAAATGAAATGGGACCTTTACAAAGACTTGATTCTATACTACCTAATAAAGAATCATCAAAAGAGATGAATCGGCCATCTCTTAGGACAACAAGAATGGAAGTATCAAGACCTTCTTTTGTTAGAGGTTTTATCCCGACTTGTATAAGTCCGATGTGAATATAATTAAAGTTTTTATCTTTTAATTTCTTTAGAGATTGTTCTGAAAACAAATGAATTGTTTCAAAAGGCTTTGAATGGGTTATGTCACGTTCTTCGGTCTTTATAACATAATCATTTTTTAGAAAATCAAGCTTTTTTGTTTTGTAAATCATTTCTTTATTTACCTTTGGTAATTCCCAATTATCATTTGCTTTATTGAAGTCTTCGATAACAAATTCTTCAGAATTCACAACATTCTTTGAATCGCTAGTCTTCCCGGAAGAAGAGCTAGAAAATGACGATGCTCTACAGAGCAGAGAATCCATGGATAAAAACCTATGATCTACTCTTAGGCCTGTCAGTATGGCTACATGTATGGTTTTACTGCCCTAAGCGGAAATCTTATCCTAAAACGGGACTTACTACCAGTAAGGAATTCACCACACAAACAAGATTTAAAATAAAACACAAGTCTTTAAACACAAAGTCTCTAAACTAACGATCCTCCCCTTGGCTCTGATACCAGAAGGAAATAGGATCGAAGGATGGATGTGTTTTATGAGCGAAATTATAAACAAAGAAATCAATTATATATATATATTAATTAAATAATTATATTTATTTAGCCCATCTATTACATATATTTTTTAAAATAATTTAAAAAATATACATTTATGATATCATAAAATATAAAATCTAGACTTTTTAAGTCCCAAAAAAAAAATTCGACTTGGATGTCGGAGAAATATGTCCAGGCTGTATTAGGGCATTATAACACCTGAACCTCGCCCTCGGTTTTGCCATCCCTACTATTTACGCCAACTAATTGAATCTCTTGAATCTTCTTTTTGCACTTGTTAACAATTTATATATTTGTTTTTGTTAATAAGAAAGATATATTTGACACCCCACAAAACCGCTATATACACCTCCAGCTTGCCATATGATGAGTGTTTTGCGCAGTAAATCCATGCGGCACTTAGACGACTTCTAGCACACAAGTCGCTAAGTAAGCCTAGAACACTTCTCAAACTAGCGAAGTAAGGATACTTGCGGAAATGCTAGAAAGAAGTAAGAGCAATATGGCCAAATATAATTTTATTACACACTAAAGAATAAAATTACAAGAGAGCTTGTGTGAGAGAGAGTGTGTGGTGGTTAGGGTTGGCAAAAATCTGGGTCGGGTCCGGGTCTGGGGTTGCCCAGGACCGGCCCACATGACACACATAGCTGCCCGGACCTAGACCGTGCGCGAATTTTTTCTATACGGGCCGGGCATATGCCCGACACTATCCGGGCATGAGCTTTTTTTCGGGTTTTCTCTGCTCGCATTTTCCAAGCACTGAGCGGAGGCATCCCTCATGCTTCAGTTTTAACTTCAAGCATACATAAAAGTTTACTTTTAACTAACAAACCGGTAACATTGTCCAAAACCAAAACAATTGTTTCAAGTCTTTACTTTTATAAAATCCAAAATGAGCTAAGAAGACCTATAGGCAACCATCTTATGGAATTATTAAAATTAAAAAGGGAAAAAATTTTGACAGTAATTGATTTTATTAATTAGGACTTTTGACAACTTTTTGCCCTTTTATTGTAGCCTCTTCAACTTTCCAAAGTTGGTGGTTGGTGTGGATAAGTATTAATGCTTTTGTAAATAAAATTACATAAAAACCGATCATGGAATGAATATCAACACCGTCTGTTGATGTTGATTGTGAGATTGATACCTACTAGCCCCTAATTCTTCTAAGCAAATTGAATGAAATCGATGACATCTTTGGGTGCTCTTTCGGCACAAGTAGGAGCACGACGAGGAACATGAGAATCGTTCTTGTTTTTGAGATCTTCGCGCGATGATGCGTTTTGTTCGAAGAAAGAAACGGTGAAGGTAAAGGTGAAGGGAATGGCCAAGTTCAAGGGAACACATATGAGAGAGAAGAAACTAACAGAAATGATAGAGCAGAAAGTGAAAGAAGCAAATGAAGTGCACCAAGGAGATGAAACCTCTGTGGAGTATAAGGTGGCTTGGGACCAAGTTGAGGAAGTGAGCCAAGCCAAGGCTGATCTTAGGCTCAAGCTTTAGAACACAACAAGATCCTCTCGAATCCTTCTGGAACGGCTGTGCTCTGCGAGAAATGAAAAGAGTTGACCGGGGTAGGCAAGAGGTTCGTAGAGGGCTAGAGGTGCAGTCAACACTGCATCGGTGCTGGTGGGTGGTGGTTGCTGATGGAGAGACGGAGGTAGGTGCCGACTGCTGAGGTTTGGAGATTTCAGTGTGTGTGTTGCGTTCACTCGCGAGTCGCGATTTAGGGTTGGGTTTTGGGGCAATTGGGCAAAGCAAAATGTTTTTTCGTTTTTATATTTTCCTTTTTTTTACTTTTTAAAAAACCGGGCATGGGTCTGGGTTCCAGGTTCTTGGTGTTGTGACCGAACCTGTGCCCGAAAGTAGTCGGGCATTGAAAGTCAATGCCAGGATCCGCTTTTTCCATACATCTGGTCCGGGTTTTACTCAGACCGCATATGCTGGGTCCCTGTCGGGTGAGCTTTTTTGTCACCTCTAGTGGTGGTGGTTATGTGTGTGGTGTGGTTGTGAGCAAATGAGGGGCTCACCCCTATTTATAGATGTGCTAGGCTAGGTGAGGAAGCTTCCTAACAAGTGGGTGCAAGTTGCGCAAAAATCTCATAGGGACTTAAGTGCAAAAGCCTAAAAAACTCTAGGATATTTACAATTTATGGAGAATTTTAGAATTCAGGTCGGGCTTGGATGATCGCTAAACGCACCACGGTTGACTAGTTGTGTTGACGACCCATTGCTAAGTGCATCTCGCCTTTAGTGCTTAGCACAATCCACTTCTAAGTGGTCTTCACTTCTAGGTAGACTTTTGCTAAACGCAACTACGCGTGCAAAATTAACCTCCGTTTTCGTCATATTCGAGCAGCCCGTATTTAGTTTTAGGATTTGTTATTCTTGATTGTTAGCATTTAACTGTAGCGCCCAGTAGATGGGCCCAAATTATTTGGTAAAGCCGCCCAGTCCTTGGATTCGAGCCGAAGACCATTTGGATAGGCCCGACCCAAAGGGCCTTGGGCCGAATCGGCCGTTTTCACGATCCTTAGATAATTCGAATAGTGCAGTAATTATAGGCTTAGATATTACAATAGTTAAAAAAGATTTTATTTCTCCATAGGCCACGTCAGAAACGCCCGGGCCAGCGCGTCCCAAAGACGAGGATACCCAACGCGCGATCACCCATCCACAATTCTCAAACTCCCTTCCATTGAAGCTCACACCACCTTTCCCCACCACACTTCCCCCGTACAACAACAAAAACAAGGACTTCAAAAAAAAAAGTTAAAAAAGAATATCAACTCTCGACTCCGAGAACCGCCGAGATGACCGATCCGCCGCGGGTGAACCTGAGCCGGCTTCGCAGCACGAGTAAGCAATTGAAACAAACGAGCACAACCTTCACCAACAACATCTTCACATTACTCTTCCTCTCTCTGATCTTGTACTCATTTCGTTCTCTCGTCGAGAATGGGTCCCATGTCCTCACTTCCTTCATCGATCGCGACGCCTCTCTCAAGTCCCTCCTCTCTCGCATCGACTTCTCCGACCACCACCCCTCCACCGCGCGTCTCCACCGCCACTCCCACCGGCGCCGCCAGCTCCTCCATCTGACGCGCGTGGGAACTCTCGGCGATGATTTCTTCTCCGGCGACGACTTTGACCGCTCGCTCTACGATCCTCAATTCAGAAGGCCTCTCAATGGCACTCCGGTAGCTCTCTCTTATTCCTACACTAACGTTGGGTTTTCAAGTCAAATCGTCGATAACGGAATCGAAGTTTTGAAAATTGTCCACTCGGGTGTTGCTTTCAAAACCACTGGTAGTTTCGATAGAGGAGAAGTTGATAGTGATCGTGATGGTGCTGTCGATAATGAACAAAACAATGATAAAGACAATGGTCAAGAGCTGGAAAGCATTGTCGATTTGCAACTGTTTATTAAGGGGCTAGAGCTTGGTGGCCGTGATGCGGCGGCCTTGTTTTTTCTTGTGAGCTTTTTATCCGCTGCTTATGGTTGGGTAATTCTTGGGTTTACTGCAGTTTATTCATGGGTTCTAGGGATTGTGTTTGTTACTGTTTGTAATGATTTGATTGGGAAGTTTAGTTCGTTTGGTGGTGTGTTGTGGGATGGTTCAAGATTGGGGTTAAAAAGACTTACTGGGTTTATTCTGATGAGATGGGCTGTTAGAGATGCATTGACTCAGCTTCTGGGATTGTGGTTTTTTGGTGAAATTGAGGATCAGTACTCGTTTTTTAAGCTCTTCGTGAGGTTAAAGTTGATGCCATTTTCGATAATGTCGCCGTGGATTCGGGGGTTTGAGAAAGAGGTTTCGTGGTTTTTGTTTACCTGGGTTTTGTTGGATACAATGGTGGCATTTATATTTGCCGTTGATGCATGGATCGCAATTGTGGATCCAAGGAAGACAGGGAGGGAGATAGTTAAAGAAGGTTGTTATTTGATATCAACAATGATGAATCAGGCTATACAAATTAAATGTCTTGAGGCTATACTTTGTGGGTCATTTACAAGATGGGCTTTGGCTCGCGTGGTTGGGAAATCTTTTGCTGCAATGTTACAGTCAGTTGCAGAGGTTTACTTTATGGTGGCTTGGCTAATTTTTTTCTTTGTTACAAGGTGTAGGGAGGCTAATTTGGAGGGAAGGAGGTTTGGACGGAGAGATTTGGAGGGCTTGATTGAGAGAAATAGATGAAGTACTTTGGTAATGTTGAGACAGTTTCACTTGCACTCCTGGGTTTCAATTGTAATGCAAAAAGTAGCGGTTATCTTTCCAGTTGTTTTGTGTTGCTGTTTGCAGTTCCTGTGATTCAGCACTGTGACTTTGGTATAGTCTCCGGCTATGTGTTGTATGTACACTATGACGAGACGATATACTACTTGTGTATATGTTCCATGAGAAAGCTTCATGTGTATATTTGTTGCAATTATTTCCTGGATGCATTGCAATACCTGTTCCTGGATGATGATAGGATTGAGAATGGTATTGATTTACCTTGCTTCTGGTATTAGTTATTTTGTTATGCTTCTGGTCTATTTTTACATTTTTCCAAATTATGTTGATCAATAATTTATTGATGTATTAAAATCATAGTAATTGAGTTATCAGCAAAATGGAGCAGGGATACGACATTGCAGAATATTATGCGTAAAACCGTTTCTTTATTCATCAAAGATATGCATGATTGCATACTTTGTCTATATGCTTGTCTAGTATATGAGCTTTTTACCATCTATATGCTTGTCTAGTATATGGGCTTTTTACCAGCTTGTTTCCTGCACCTTATTTATGGGGCATTATGTTGGATACGTGATTCAGGAATAGGGGTTAAATTTAATAGATTAAGATTCGGGCAGGCTAACTTAGGAAGTTGGGCAATGTACTACTGAAGTTAGGTGAATTTTGGGAAGATGTAATTAGGAAAATGCTACTTGGGGCATTTATGAGATTGCTGTGACAAACGGGAGATTGGATGGTTATGTATGAGTTTAGAGTTGTGAGGCATACTTGAGGGATCATCACTAATATCCTCACTTTTTGCACTTGTCTGGGAGTTCTAGTATCTACTTAAAGCTGGTGGTAGATTGTTTGGTGTTATTTCACATCTGTCCATCTTTGTAGGGAAAAAAAAGGATGGATAACAGTGGCATGAGAGATGAAATCACATAGGAAGCTGGAGAAGATATGCATGAGTTTTTTATTACTACGGATCATTTGTGCACTTTGTGTTTTGCACCTTGATTAGGGTGACAAATAAAGCATCAGTTTTATCATCTAGCAATAGCCGTATTTAATAAAATGTGGAAAACTGTGTTCTTATTGAACAAAATTTGAGAACTCAGAAGATAAAATTTCCTTTGTGAGAGTATATTTTTGGAGTAAGTATTCAAGATACTGATTAAAATGCAGGGAGTTGAGTTGCCACACCCATATATGTGAAAAGCAGATTGACTTGATGGGTTCTGATCCTTGGGTAATGATGAAAGTAATTTTAGCAATGTTCAGTTGTTGGTAAGATGAATGATGTGTAATTATTGAGAAGCAATGGGATATGTGAAATTGGCATCAAGACCTGGATATGTCTAATAACTGGAAGCCTGATTGGGTGTGATGGTGTCTGTGCCATTTGCAGCGAACAGTCTGCTATCAAAATGACAGTGAAACATCATGGAGTGCTGAGGTATCCCAGTTCCTAGTCAGAGGGCTTCTGGGCACTTAAAGTTTGATGTTGGCTACCTGAGTATATTCTGCATTAAAAGAAATTTTCTGTGATGAGACTAATGAGGCTTTGGTAGATGACCCATTACTTTGCATTTTAGTACCTGGGGTTACAGATATCACGTCAGTTAGCTGCTTGATTTAGAGTTGGTCAGTGCTTCCACAGTCCACTCCTGACCTATCCCATTCAAGTCTTTTGCCTACTGGGTTATTTCTTCTGTAACATGTCTGATCGTATCTTCCTGGCAGTCCTACAATAGACAGTTGTAATGTGGTAAAGTATGTATTCCTTGAACCATTGGCTGCTGAATTGGTTCTGTTTTTGATGTATTGAGGTGGGTTCTAGTGACTGAGGGATGAGCTTGAGCTAAAGTTCGTTTAAATTTCTCAGTGTCCTAGTTCTTAGGAGCCAAGCTTATTGACATTTGATCTGAAATCAATTGTCAAAGTTCAGTTCCTTCCAAGTTGTAGAGACCACCATAGTAACCTGAGAATTGGAATAACTGTAGGTGAGAAAACGAGACTCCTGTTTAAATCGGATTAATAGGATGTTGCTTTCCCTGGTGGATATAGGACATTCTCTTCTGGGTGGTTGCATTAGGGCACCAAAGGCCGGTGTCTGTTGTCTGCTTGTAGCCTATGCTACCCTGGTGAATTCTAAGGTAACTATTTTAGTTTAAAGGAAGCCTCTTAGTTAAATTGACCATCTTCTGGCCTCTTCTGTATCATTCAATCTGGTAGAATTGTTTAATGAAATACTCAGGATAGATGCTTTTTTGCTATTCTGGTGCATTTGGCCATTGGGGGCAACTGCTACTTGCTAACAATTTTTGCCCTTGTAGTTTAGCAGCTTGGTAGGATCAGCTTCCTGACAAGAGACATGATTATTCTAGTTCCAATCTATACCAGATAATTCTAATTAATGAGCTTTACAGTAACTGTTAGTCTTAAACAACTCGGATTCAAGGCCGTTTGATGCTATCAAAAGCGTTACGGATATATCCCCCAACGGAATACCAAGATTTTCTTCCCAAGGTATTTTTGTCAAGCACATTAAAAGATTCTGAAAACCGGACTAATCAAAGACTCAAACGTGAAGCAAAATAATACGATTAGCAAGAGTGCCTTTCTTGAAAGCCAAAGCTATAGGAAGACTTAGTAACAACATTTTTACCTGCCACTTTGAGAATAAATTAAGATCATAAAAATTGCTGTACAAAACAGACAACATCAGCATCCACGTTCCAGAAACAATGGTAAAAAGAGCCCCGGAAAGCCTGCAGGACCAGGAGCAGTAAGCGAATCCATAAAGAGATTAAATAGTAGCCTTGATTTCATAGTCAAATCATTATCTGCAGCATTCACCAAACAAGGGAAGGGACTTCATTCCAAGCCATTCACTCTGCCTTCATCGATTCTGAATGCCAGATTTCTATTCCAAGTAAATAGATTTTGACGGACTCACGTCAGTCCTCATAATTAGTACCAGTCAGGGTTTTGATGGAGGCAATTTGGAGAAATAAATAAACATCAAAAGCTGAGGACTCAATAACAATTAACATTAAGCACATGAAACTACAATTATGCAGCAAACAATGACTCCTCGTTCACATTTATTTTCCTAATAACAATATAATTTGCTAGAGATCCTTTAACAACGTAGGAGTTCTCTAACTAAGAGATAAAGTATACTAGTTGAATATAATATCAATATTAACTTATCACTGATGAGGCAACTAAGTCACTTAGTAGAAAATATCCAACAAGTTTTTTTTACCTACCTATTCATCCTACCAAATAGTAATTTACTGGTAGGACGGTACCATCACTCGTATGGATCTTGGTAATAACAACAATAATTCATCACATAGTTGACAATTATAATGGACAAATAAATTTTAAAACATCGAATAATTTATTATGAACAGTCTTACGACATATAGATACACAATCACTCTAAATTGCAGTATTGCCATGCATATACTTTTCATACATTTATATAAAATTGAGAATAAAAAAATCTTTCAGGTGACATAATTAAAATTTAACTAAGATATTAAATCAAATAAAAAATCTATATGGCTAAAAAAAATGTATGAATAATTTCCTCATAACAGTCAAGAATGATAGATTATTCTATATTTGAAATTTTAAAAAATCCGCCAAAAAAATGTATAAATTTCAGGTTGAAATGAAGAATTTTCAAAATTATAGTTCTTGTTTTATATTTAAAAAGTTTTAAGTCAAGCTGTAATTAATATAAAATAAATTTTAAGCCATAGTATAATGCCAGTAACGTAGGGGAGCAAACAATATTATCTTCGATCAAGACCTTTATGCAAAAGTTGCAAAACGTCCAGGCCAAAATATAAGTTCTATAAAGTTTGGGACTAAAATGATATTATCCCATAAGCTTTTGGCATGTTTGGTTTGAAAAAATATAAGGAGAAGAGAGGAGAGGAAATGAGGAGAAGGGAAAGAAATAAAGGGAGAAACATGAGTTCTATATCCAACCAAACAAAAAAAATTAAATTGATAATTTTTTTGCCTCATTTTCTTTCCCCATCTTTGCTTTAAATTCATCTCCTCTCCTACAATTTCTTCCAACCAAACATGGGCTTCATTGTTTTTCGTGAAAGCTTTTAGTTCTTCCACAAATCATCACAGATTTGGATATAAAACGTTAAGGAAAAATATGGTTTCACTCAACATGCATCACCTATGCATTATCCAACAATTATTAATAGAAATATACTCAAAATCATAAAAATCCAAAAATATAGAAATTGTGATGGATCAGTTAAAGCTTGATTCAACAATAAAACTTGTCGTGGGTTAAAGGGAAATGCATAATCATAAGCTTTGATACCAGTTACTGAAATTATTTTAAGCTTTAAGCCCTTGATCTTGGATTTTCTTTTAAACATAGGCTTGAGAGAGAGGCAAGTTCTCTCCTTGATTGGCTATGGATGAGCTTGCTATCAAGCTCTTGATACACCTTCCAGCTTCTTCTTCTCAGCTCTAATTTGCTGCCTTATGACATGACTCAAAAATGTTATTACTTCCAAATATAAGAGTGTCTAGTTATAATATAACCCGGTGAGTCCGGGGTCGAACCACAGAGAATTTAAAATCTAGTAGTCAATTTAAAACAAAGAAAATTAATTACGGGAAAAGAAATCACTAGAAATCAATTTAAAAATATGCTACGGTTACGAGATCCACTCTCAGTATTCAAACCATAATTTTAATACTCTCTCATTTTTATATTTTGCCTCACTTTTACCAGTTAATTATTATATCATTTAATTTGTAACTATGAGTGTGTGGATAAATATGGAATCAAGTACCTAATGTGCAATAATTACATTAATGTATCGACATTATGTCAAAATATCATACAAATCCAATGAAATTCATAAATTAACATGATATAAAAATAACCAGAAAAGAATGAAATAAACTTAAAACTCACTTGAGAAAGTAATTAATTTTATGATTTGAAACTTTGAGCTTCATCCTTCACCTCAGCTTAGTAAAATTAGCCACTCATATTGAAAGAAAACAAAACACTCTTTTTATTTGACAAATTTTTGAAATATATTACAAGGAAATTGATACAGAAGAAAACAAGAAAAGAAAAGAAAGAAAGAAAAAAAGAAATTCTTCAGCTCCTCACTCCGTTCCCTCTTGGCTACAACTCTCTCTCTCGACTTTTTTTTTTACAGCTCCTGCAGCACCCTTTTTTTATAGGCAACGAATGCCTTTAACTTCCTTTATTTTATTATTTATTTATTATTTTATTATTATTATTTATGTTATCACCTAGAGGAGTTTGATAGTCATGGTTGCAACTTTTACCCGTGACCATCACACTTTATCATTTATTATTTTTTTGAAATATTTATTTTTTTTATTAATTACATCTCCTCAATAATCACGTGACTCCAGTAATTCTTCTTTGTTCCCGCTTCTAGTTCCAACTTTATCTTTATTTCTGAAAAATATTTACAAGATAAAAAATTAATATATTACAAATTAATTTAATATAAAAATATATTTGGGGAGTGTTAAGATAATTTAAGAATAATGATGCATTAATCAACACTTTGAGTGAAAAACTAATAATTTTCTTCTTATTACACATGCACTTTTCAGTGTTAATAACCTTCAACTGTCAAAAGCAACTTGTACATAAACGAGATTAGGAGAAAAAGAGATGAGAGTTACTATGTTCTTGGCCAAGTATCAGTTGTGTGAATAGTGACTCCCAATGGACTATAATCATTTAAATATTGTGGTTGAGTGTAAAGATTTCTCATGTGTTATTACAAAATTGTCTATCACATTATGAGCAACAATCACACAATTTAAGTTTATACTTGTCCTAAAATTTAATCACCTAAGAAATGAGTCTATTGAAATTCCTCCTTAGTATTTGACATTAGTCACGTATTAATATGATAAAACATAAATAATTAGAATGATTTATACTAGTCTATAATATTTGAGAAATAAATATAATCATCTCCCACTTGGATGGCATAAGTCATTTTAAAAGACACAAATATTTTGAAAACAACTTAATTAATTCTATATGGGACTATTCCAGAAGGTTAAACGCGAGCAATGACCCAAAATATAAATAAGTCCAAAATGCGTCATAAGTACCAAGTTATATGTGCATTGACAAGATGCTCCATACAACACACCTATAAACATGTGATATATAGTAGAAAACAAGTATAATCATGGAAATAGTACGACAATGTGATCAATAGCCCATTTTCATAAAGTCCAAATGTCTAGCAAAATGAGATGAAAATAAAATGTCTCCTAGGCCATTACTTTTTATCAAGAAGCAAGCTTCCTTCTAACCGTAGTGAGACTAGTGTCAAAATGTCTCAAGAAAGCTATGCTTTCTTATAATTATAATGAGATTGAAGCAAATGTCTCAATAACGCACATTGAAGCCAAGCCAAAATGCCTTAGTCCATAGTGTCCTTATTGAGACTAAACAACATGTCTCAAACTACAATATTCTCATAATATACATAATGCCATATCTAACCAATTGTGTACAAAATATATGCCATGTCAATATCAAATAACAATATGCATGCATAACAACAAAATATGAGTAATATATAATCTCATTTAAGTTACAACTTATAATAGAATCTAGAACTCTTTCTAACTTAGTATATAAAAAAGGACTCTAATAATCCCATATGAGTCACATGCTCCCTTAACACTTAAGGATTTAGTAAGTGGATCAATCAACATGAGTTTATAAGTGTATAATCAACTGATAACATAAGGTCATGCAATTTTATCTCTCACAAACAAGTATCTAATGTCAATTGTTGTGTAAATTTTATTAAACTCGCAAGTGCTCGAATCTATTATAGAATAGATTAATGGAGACGAGTGTCGATCCCACGAGGAGGTGAATTTTAATTACGTGTAGAATTAATTTTCTATATGGGTGGTTGAATTTGTAGTGAAAATGATTTGGACTATCCTAAAATTTGAATTAAAATGGCGAGAATAAATTGAAGAGAAATCTATTGAAATTGAGGCGCTTGGGTATCTGTATCTGCATCAACATGCACCATAGGCTAAATATTCCTTATTAATACCAATTAAATTATGAGGGGGTTTCCACTCCTCATGAACCACACTCTAATCAATATGGTGCTAAGGGCTTATCGTGCCAAATAATAATAACCTTGTACTAGGGAGCCGGTGAAACTAGGGCGGTATCTAGACAATATTATTACTATTTGTCAACGAAAAGTCAAAACATCCACAAAAATTAAAGGGGAAAAGAAAATAAATTTACCAAATAAAGCCCATGACATATGTTGAGACTTCACCTTCAACGCAAACTTGAAAGAAAATTAGCTACTCATAATTGAACTAGGGGCAAAATGAGAATTTATTAAAATACAAAGAAAATACAAGATGGAAAAGGAATTACAGAAAATTGAACTCAAAAATGAATTCAGGGATGCCAAATTAGGGGGGAGAGCCCCCTTTTTATAGATAAATTGAGTAAATCATGGCTATCGGATTAAAAACATTTCGGACGCTCAGGATTGCGCCATGTCATCAGTCAACAGTACGCGGTTTGACCACGCGGTTTGACCACGCGGTTTGAATAGTGATGCGGTTTGAATAGTGACGCGGTTTGGTTGCAAATAATCCCGTGTATATGCATGTACCGTAAGCACGAATTTTAGTCTACTAACATGCTGCCATGTCACCGATCAACAATGCATAAGAATTTTGTCCAATAGAATCGTGACACCTCATCAGTCAATGCCACATCATCGCTTAATGTCACATCATCGTTCCGTATATGTGAACAGTGTCGTGAATAACAACATGGACAGTACCGTACATGTGAATAGTACCGTACATGTGAACAGTGATATTTTTCCTTTTATGCTCCTCCTAAGGTTTTCAACTATCCTGAGTTCAAAAGTGATGTTCGTTTTGCTGTCCTATCTCTCGTTCATTGTAAAATGACCATGATACCTCTAAAATACATAAAATACTTAATTAAAATAAAACACACATAATTAAATCACAAGAAGCTTAAATACATAAAAGTAAGGGTGTTAGTAAGACTTAAAATGTAAAGTGACGATTTTATCCTTTATAAATATACATTTTCTAACACTCAACACACCCCCCAACCAGTTTATTGCTAGTCCCTAGCAAATAAAGCGAAAATAAAATTCAAATCCAAAATAATTTTTTTTATAAAACAGTCGTGTTTATTCAATCAGACTAATGATAGCAATCAAATAAAAGTATAAGTATTATCTCCAGTCTAAAGAAACATCACACCCACATCAACCATTCACATGAATCAGCCCAGTAGACTTTGTCACAGCTACTTTCAAGATTGACATGTCAAACCCCAAAATTTCACTAGAAGTAGTGACACTCTCACAAGGAAATTAAACTCAATAAAAATAGTCACTTCAATGAATGCTAAATTTGAGAGAAAATAATAAAGAAGTGATATCACACACTCTCACCAAGATGAAAGAAATATGCCCACAGCTTAGAAATAATACGATCTTAAGTCAAATAAAAATGCTAGTCAACCCTATTTATTTATTTATTTATTCTTTTTTTAATGCACCACTATATCTTTTTAGCCCATATAATTAGCTTCTACCTCAGACTATAGCTCCCTAAAATTAGGAAGGACTTTTATTAGGATGTAACGTAGGCTAAGGACATGGCTAACAAAGGAAGAAAAATAGGAAAAACAAAATTTATGTTTGAGAAAAATGTAGAGATTTGTTTTTTGGAAGTTGCAAGGTGGATTTCACCTATTATTGTTATTTTTTTCTTTTTTTTTAAACAACAATTTTTTGTTTTTTTGTTTTTGGCACAACTTCACTAAACAAAATAATTATTTACATTATTCTCAAACCTAAATAGGTGATGGAACTTGTAAGATATCGGGTAATACTCTAAATTAGAGTGGGTCAAGATGATAAGTTTGACAAAGAAAAGTTTTTTTTTTAAAGGCTCAAAAAGGTTAACTATGGATATTTCATAAAAAGGATGGGTAAAAATGCTCAAACGGATCAAAGATGACCTTTCTATCATCTTTTAGGGCTCTAGATAATCTTCCATATCTACTAGTTAGATGGACTTCCAGATGTAGCAACACATATTTTTTTTCTTACAATTTGTTTTAGAGGGTTAACTCAAAAGAAATCTAGAGATCATATATAAAATAATAAACTGCTAAGCTGTATGAAGAATGGGCAAAAGGGGTTACTCTCCAAGAAAAATGACAGGCTCAAAAACTCACTTGGTATTTATTATGACATGTGCATTCCTTCAAGTAACTCATTTTATCTCCAACATCAACATATAGAATAGCAAAGATAGCATAATATCACTTAAGACCAAAGATAATACAAATACTAAAATTTGAAAGTCATCATGTCATCCAATATAAAAAAAATCACGCTATTTTTTTTTTAAATGACAGTCTACCTCACAACCTATTCTAAACATGAAAAGAAAATATGCATACAGAAAGGTGAAAAATGATGCAGAAAACCTAATTAGAAAAGTTACACATAAAATGGTAGAAAAAGAAAATAGTTTTTTTTTTTTTAACTAAGAAGGTGCGTTTCTAGAGGCACTACACTCCATATTCAGCTATTTTCGACTCAAAAAATTGAAAGAGTATATTTATAAAGGATAAATTAAAAAGAAAAAGTTTAAAAAATGATTATTAAAGCTTAATAAAGAAAAAGAAATGTCTGGATTTTTTTTTATTTTTTTTCTTTTTTTTTCAAATGAAGAAGATGCGTTTCTAGAGTAACTACACTCCATATTCAGCCATCTTCAACACAAAAAGTTAGCCACAGTTAGTCTCTACAACAAAAAATTAATAAAAACTTAACCAAGATTTCACAATTGTTGACTATTCCTTCCCCCCAACCAAAATGAAACATTATCCTCAATATTTTAAAGGAAAGAAGTAGAGTTTAGAGGACATCACCTGGGTGGTGCAACACAGAAGAAAATATTTACAAGCGGAGAGTTAAATCTAATTTGTACTTCTTACTGCGACTACTGTTACCATTATTATTTGGAGACTCCAACACAAAGGTCCTTGAGTTTGGCTCTAGTTTATAAGCTTGTAACAGATCAAGTAGCTCATTAGCAGTGTGAGCACAAATAAAAAGCTTTTTCGCTGCGGAAGGAATGAAATAGTTTTTTATTACATGGTTAAGAAATGCGATAAAACCATCATAAAAGTTATTGACATTTAACAAACCGATGGGTTTCTGGTGAATGTGCAGATGAGCCCAAGATGCTAATGTGATAAGTGCCTCTAGAGTTGCAAGATCTCCTGGTAGGAAAATAAAAGTATCAGCATGATTAAGCATTTCAATTATTCTTTCTTGCATACCTGAGACGGCTAACTCTTCTCCAGTCGGTGAGTCAGACAAACTGCCCAAAGGTTTTAGGACTCTTAGGATGATGCCTAACACTTGGCTTACTCTGACAAAAGCAGCTTCTCTTATACCAATTTTGATAACCCTTGTTTACCTCCTCCATACACCAAGTGTAATTTTTTCTCTGCTATGCTTCGACTAAGATCTATGGATGCCTTAACAAACTCTTTATGTTTGCCATAGTTAAATCCAGAAAGCACACAAATGTTCTTGAATTGTGTATTAGGAGTAGCTGCCATTGAGATACTTCTCAAAAATAATTTGTAAGTTCTTGACAAAAAATCATATTTAAGAATCTTGATGATAGTGGGTCACAACTGTGTATGAGGTAGCATGTCAGTACCAATTAACGCGTAAAGCACATGGCTCGAGAGTAAAAAAGAAAATAGTAAAAAGAAAAAAGTAAACAGTGATAAAATAAAATTATTAAAGACAAAAATGCAAATGATAAAACAACGGTGAAATAAAACAACAATGAAGTAAAAGGATATTTACAGGTAGTTGCGACTGTGACTCACATCGTCCTCTAGTTTTACATCCAGAAACGGCTTAAACGCCCTCTATGGGTCGAGGATGGGCTTCCTATCCAGTTTTCTTATAAACTGGCAAACATGGTCATTTATAGTCAGATTCCCGAGACTATATCGTGCATGCTCTTTCTGGAATAATGGCCATAACTGGAGAATCGCTCCTTGTACATATCCATTGGGATGCGTTTCAAGAGACAAAAAGATATCATCCAATGACTCCTTATTCAAGCCATCCCTAATGAATTGAATCTTATCTTCCCTGTTATCGGACATCATTCCTAAAGAACATGGTTTTTTATTGCATCTCATTCTGGCACACTTATGACAAGCAAAAAAATTCTTCGAGCTCTTCGTTTTCTTGCATAATTTCTTTTACCACAATCAGGCATATATGCAATAAATTTTGGAGGCAACTCACCTGCCAATCGTACTTTTGTCTTAATTAACCAGCGGATGTCAGCAGGTATGTTATTTCTCATGAGCAATCACATGCGTTCGGACTGAACTTTATAGATTGTAAGGAGGGCATTCTGAGGAAGTGAAGGGAATCGATTGTGAATCGTGTTTTTGTCCATACCTTCGCCTCATAAGATCAGTTATTATGAGAAACTGAAGTAACCGACTTGATTGTCATGGAGTACCATTATTTGCCACTTCACCGGGATAACAAACTAAAGCACACAAACAAAGAAAAACAAACTAAAACACAAAGAAAATTACAATCGTCTTCTTATTGAATTTACCTCAAGCGTCAACTGGATGTTGTAGACACTTCTCTCAATGTCTTTGAGTTGACTTTCTAAATCCTCAACATGGGATACTAACTCTGGTGGTTGTAGAGTCCAAATATGATGTGTTTTACAAAATCGAATCTGCCTTTTGAGATGAGATTTTACACATTGAAGTGGTCTAAGAATGTCCAGGAGGAACAGTTTAGCTATGACACTCATGATTAAAAATGATAAGAGAAAACTTAATGGTTAAACAAATACACTTATGCAAAAATAATTTCAATTACCAAAAGAATAGTAAAAAGAAAGAAAAAAAATCAAATCACTGAAAAGAAAGAAAAAAACTCAATTCAAATATGGTGGGTCACTCAAATTTATTTCGGTGTCCTCTCCATGTGGTTGGTACTCTAGATATGACTTTAATCTTTGACCATTAACTTTAAATGTGACACCGTTCTTTGGGTCTTTAATTTCAATTGCCCCATGTGAAAAAACAGTGTGAACAATAAAGGGGTCAGACCATCGAGAGCGTAACTTACCTAGGAATAAGTGCAAGCAAGAATTGAATAAAAGCACTTTCTGACCTGGAGTGAAAGATTTTCTCATAATTTACTTGTCATGAAAGACTTTTATTCGCTGCTTGTAAATCCTGGCCTTTTCGTATGCACCGTTGCGAATTTCTTCAAGTTCTGCTAGCTGTAATCTTCTTTCTGAACTAGCTTACTGCATTTCAAAGTTGAATTTCTTGATGGCCCAGTACGCACGATGCTCGAGTTCCACAGGTAGGTGGCAAGCTTTTCCATACACTACCCTTTAGGGTGACATCCCAATCGGGGTCTTGAAAGCCGTTCTATATGCCCATAATGCATCATCGAGTCTTAATGACCAATCTATTTTGTCCGTCCTCACCGTCTTTTCTAATATGTACTTTATTTCTCAATTGGAGATCTCAACTTGGCCACTGGTTTGCGGATGATATGGGGTTGCCACTTTGTGAGTGATGGAATACTTTGTCAAAAGAGTTTTGAATGCTTTGTTACAAAAGTGGGCACCACCATCACCGATTATTGCTCGAGGGAATCCAAAGCGTGAAACAATGTTACTTTTCAAAAATCCTATCACAACATTGTGATAATTGGTTCTACATAGAATTGCTTCTACCCATTTCGATACGTAGTCAACAACAACCAATATGTATTGATGGCCAAAAGAAGGGGGAAAAGGTCCTATAAAGTCGATACCCCATATATAAAAAATCTCAACTACTAAAATTGGATTTAGTGGCATCATATTCCTTTGTAGAATGCTCCCCATTCGTTGACACCTATCACATGAAGAACAGAAAGTGTAAGCATCTCGAAATATAGTTGGCCAATAGAAACCATATTGTAAAACTTTAGTAGCTGTTTTCTTAGCACTGAAATGGCATCCACAAGCTTGTTCATGGTAGAATGAAACGATATTCTAAATTTCACTTTCTGGGACACATCGTCTAACAATTTGATCTACACAATACTTGAAAAGATAAGGGTCATCCCAAAAGAAATTCTTTATTTCTGCAAAAAAATTTGATTTATCTTACTTGGTCCAATGCTCTGGAAGTTGACCTGTAACAAGATAATTAACTATATCAGCATACCATGGTAATACTTCCACATTCATTAATTGTTCATCTGGAAATGACTCATTCAATGTTAATGGTTCTGTAATTGTGTCAAAATGGAGACGAGAGAGATGGTCAGCCACAATATTTTCTGTGCCTTTCTTATCTTTAAATTCCAATTCGAATTCCTGCAAAAGTAACACCCAACGAATTAGTTTAGTTTTTTCATCTTTCTTTGTGAGAAGATATTTAAGAGCAGCTAATTGGTGAACACAATTATTTTACAACCAATGAGATTAAATCGAAATTTCTCTAATGCAAACACTACTGCTAGCATTTCTTTTTCAGTAGTTGAATAGTTCAACTGTGCATCATTCAATGTCATGCTAGCATAGTAAATAACATGGGGAATTAGATCAACTATTTATCCTAATACTGGTCCTACTGCATAATCAGATGCATCACACATAAGCTCGAATGGTAAGCTCTAGTTTGGGGGCTGAATGATGGGTGATGATGTCAATAACTGCTTTAATTTTTTAAATGCCACAAGACATGAATCATTAAAGATAAAAGGTACATCCTTAGCAAGTAATTGCATAAGGGTCTAGAAACTTTGCTAATATCTTTAATGAAACGTCGATAAAAACCAGCATGCTCAAAGAAAGATCTTACTTCTCTGACTGTTTTAGGTAGAGGAAGATTGTAAATTAAATCCACCTTTGTTTTGCCAACCTCAATATCTTTGCTCGAAATGATGTGACCGAGAACCATATTGTGTTTTACCATAAAATGGCACTTCTCCCAATTTAAGACTAAGTTCTTCTCGATACATCTCTACAGAACTAGTGTTAGATGATATAAACATTGATCAAATGAATCACCAAAGACAGAAAAGTCATCCATAAAGACTTCAAGGAATCGTTCAACCATATCAAAAAAAATGCTTAACATGCATTTGAAATGTAACAAGTGCATTATATAATCCAAATGGCATTCTCCTATATGCAAAAGTGCCAAAAGGGCAAGTGAAAGTAGTTTTCTCTTGATCTTTTGGTGTTATGGGAATCTGATTATATCCTCAGTAGCCATCTAGAAAGCAATAAAATTCATGACCTGCTAATCTATCAAGCATTTGATCGATAAATGGTAAAGGAAAATGGTCTTTACGTGTGACAGAATTCAACTTTCTATAATCAATGCATACACGTCATTCTGTAGTCACTCTAGTGGGTATCAATTCATTATCAGCATTGGTAACTACTGTGACTCCTGACTTTTTGGGTACAACTTGCACATGACTGACCCATGAACTATCAGAAATGGAGTAAATGATACATGTATCTAATAGTTTAAGGATTTCAGTTCTAACAACTTCTTTCATGTTAGGATTTAACCGACGTTATATTTTCCTAGTAGGTTTAGCATTTTCATCAAGGTGAATGTAATGCATGCAGTCTACTGGGTTTATACCTTTTATATCGGCTATGGTCCATCATAATGCTCCTTTGTTCTCTTTTAAAACATCCAACAACTTACCTTTTTGTTCGTCATTTAGGGATGATGAGATGATTACCGGCAGGTACTTTCTTCTCCAAAAAATGCATATTCCAGAGTGTTAGGTAATGGTTTGAGCTCGAGTTTCGGTGGTGATTCTGATGATGGGATGAGTCTCTTCTCTGATGGTGCTAGTTGCTCAACTCTTGACTTCTATTTATTAGTGTCCATGGATGATGCTGAGTCAAGTAGAGCGTTGATCGCATCGATTGATCTGTCAATATCAAAATCTAAACTAAAGTGAGTTAAACATGTTTGTAAAGGATCATCACTAAGGTTTGAAAGAAAAATATTATCAACTATTGTTTCTATTAAATCCACATCAATAATTCCATCATCTGTATTGTGAGGTTGTTTGACAATGTTGAAAATGTTTACCACCATAGTCATGTTACCAAAGGATAACTGTATATTTCCAGTTCTGCATTGAATATGAGCATCAGCAGTTGCTAAGAAAGGTCGGCTTATGATAATGGGGATGTGTTTCCTTGAATCCTAGATTGGTTGAGTGTCAATTACAATGAAATCAACAGGAAAATAAAACTTGTCTACCTGGATAAACACATCTTCCACAATACCACAAGGTATTTTCATGGACCGATCTGCAAGCTGTAACACCACTGGAGTTGGCTGTAATTCACCCAGTCTAAGTTTCACAAATACGGAGTAGGGTAACAGATTTACACTAGCTCCTAAGTCCAACAAAGCATTCTTAATTGTGTGGTTCCTTATACTACATGAGATAGTGGGGCAACCTGGGTCTTTGTATTTTAGAGAAATTTTATGTTGGTGTATAGAACTAACGTTTTCTGTTAAAAATGTCTTTTTTTTAACGTGAATGTTTCTCTTTTTAGTACAAAGGTCTTTAAAAAACTTGGTATAAGATGACACTTGTTTTATAGCATCAAGTAAAGGGATGTTAACACTTACCTGTTTGAAGATTTCAAGAATCTCACCTGTGAATTTTCCCTTCTTTCCTTTAGCTAACCTATGAGGAAAAGAAGCTTTGGGAACGTATTCTCGTGAGTTGGTTTCTTCTTTTTCCTCTGATGGTAAATCCTCAGTATTCGCAGGTACAATTTGATTTGTTTTTGTCACTAGCATCTCCACCTTGTTGTCGACTTCTTTCCCTTTTCGCAAGGTCATGACGGCTTTGACCTCTCCGTGCTGCTGTGGTGAACTGGTACTTACTTCATACACTCCTTTAGGATTAGGCACTGGTTGATTTGAAAACTTGCATTTCTCAACAGTCATTGCCAAGGTCTGAACTGAAGAAGCAAGTTGTCCCACCATCTTCTTGAGGCTTGAAACTGATTGGGCTTGTGAGTTGAAACCTGCTCTCATATCATTTCGTAGTTAATCAATGGTGCGGTTCTGTTGCTCAATCGTGGAGTGAGTAAGATTCTTGAGATTCTGAAATGAATCCTCCCATGGTTTGGGTTGAGAGTAGTTCGGGTGTTGATTGTATGGTCTAAATGGTGGCTGAGAGGCTTAAGGAATTTGAGGAATTAGTTGCATTGGTGGAGCTGGAGCTGCTGATCCATTCTATTGGAATCCTTGAGACCATGAAAAATTAGGGTGGTCTCTCCATCCAGGGTTATATGTGTTGGAGTATGGGTTGTAATTAGATGGTTTTCTCATTACACATATGGTATTGGCTTGATCTGAGTATGAGTCATGGTCATCTGGTTCTGTTGATTTAGCAGTCGTTAATGATGCTATTTGTGGAGAAAGACCTTCAATTATTGCTTTGACTTCTTTAATTTCTGAACTTGACTCGTCAATGTGAACCTCATTTACTCCCTTAATTCTTCTAGTATTCCTGAGTGATCGACTTCGTTGTTGAGAATTATCCGCTTGTCGCTGAAAGAATTCCTAAATCTCTGATGCACTTTTTGACATTAGCTCTCCTCCACTTGTTGCCATTAGCCATTCTTGCACTTGTGGCAATAATCCCTCCAAAAAGTATTGGTATTAGTGCCATTTCTAGTACCTATGATGTGGACACTTGAAGAGTAGCCCATTGAAATGCTCCCATATTTCGAAAAACTGCTCGTCTTCTCCCTGGATAAACTCTGAGATTTTCCTGCAAATAGCATTGGTTTTATGCAATGGGAAGTATTTATTCAAAAATTTTGTTACCATTTGTTCCCATGATGTAATGCTATTAGTAGGCAATGTATTGAGTCATGACGAGCTTGATCCTTTAAAGAAAATGAGAATAGTATAAGTTTAACATCATCATCTGAAAAAATTCTCATATTTAAATGTTTGACAAACAGCATGAAAATCATTCAAATGATTATATGGGTCCTCACTTTCTAGGCCATAGAATGTTGGGAGATAATTTAGCACACTAGGTTTTAATTTCAAAACTCATAGCAGCTACATTTGGGTATCTTATGTATGATGTGTTCAAGTTAGCTAAAGGACTAAAGTAGTCCTTAAATGGCTTCTCCGTGGTGCTTGTTGTTGCAAATCCATTTTATTTTTAATGTGTTTGTGTGTGCAAACTATTTTTTTAAGTTCAAGGTCGACCATGCATGCAAAGAGCACAAAAAAATAGGAACAAAATAAATAAAATAAAGAAAAAGAAAAAATTACGGTACTAACCTTATCACGCTGTTACAACCTTTCTATAAAAATACACTAAACTAAATACATGAAATAAATTAATTAAAAATAAATTAATAAGATAAACAAAAAAAATTACAAAGAAAAATAACTTGAAAATTAAATTAAAGAATTTTAAAGAATAGAAAAAAGAAATTCTTACATCTAAATGCAGATTCATTTTTTTTTAAATAATAAAAAAATTACAAGAAAATAACTAAAAGAAATTATTTACAAAAATTAATTTTACAAATTAAAATAATTTACCTCCCCGGCAACGGCGCCAAAAACTTGTTGTGCAAATTTTATTGAACTTGCAAGTGCACAAATCTATTGTGGAATAGATTAATGGAGACAAGTGTCGATCTCACGAGGAAGTGAATTTTAATTACGTGTAGAATTAATTTTCTATGTGGGTGGTTGGATTTACGGTGAAAATGATTTGGACTATCCTAAAACTTGAATTAAAATGGAAATAATAAATTGAAGAGAAATCTATTGAAATTGAGGCGCTTGGGTATTTGGATCTACATCAACATGCACCATAGGCTAAATATTCCTTATTAATACCAATTAAATTATGAAGGGGTTTCCACTCCTCATGAACCACAGTATAATCAATATGGTGTTAAGGGCTTATCGTGCCAAATAATAATAACCTTGTACTAGGGAGCCGGTGAAATCAGGGTGGTATCTAGACAAGATTATTACTATTTATCAACGAAAAGTCAAAACATCCACAAAAACTAAAGGGGAAGAGAAAATAAATTTACCAAATAAAGCCCATGACACATGTTGAGACTTCACCTTCAACCCAAACTTGAAAGAAAATTAGCTACTCATAATTAAACTAGAGGCAAAATGAGAATTTATTAAAATACGAAGAAAATACAAGATGGAGAAGGAATTACAGAAAATTGAACTAAAAAATTAATTCATGGATGCCAAATTAGGGGGGGAGAGCCTCATTTTTATAGATACAATGGGTAAATCATGGCCATCGGATTAAAAATATTTCGGACGCTCAGGATTGCGCCACATCATCAGTCAACAGTATGTGGTTTGACCACGCGGTTTGAATAGTGATGCGGTTTGAACAGTGACGCGGTTTGGTTTTAAATAATCCCGTGTATATGCATGTACCGTACGCACGATTTTTGGTCCACTAACATGCTGCCACGTCACCAATCAACAGTGCATAAGAATTTTGTCCAATAGAATCGTGACACCTTATCAGTCAATGCCACATCATCGGTCAATGCCACGTCATCGTTCCGTATATGTGAACAGTGTTGTGAACAGTAATATGGACAGTACCGTACATGTGAACAGTGACATTTTTCCTTTTATGCTCCTCCTAAGGTTATCGATTGTCCTGAGTTCAAAATTGATGTCTGTTTTGCTGTCCAATCTCTCGTTCATTGTGAAATGACCATGATGCCCCTAAAATACATAAAATACTTAATTAAAATAAAACATACATAATTAAATCACAAGAAGCTTAAATACATAAAAGTAAGGGTGTTAGTAAGACTTGAAATGTAAAATGACGACTTTCTCCTTTAGAATATCCAACTATATTTAGGGAGTTAAATTGCTGATATGTCAACGTAAAGTTCTTGATGGCTTGCAAAAATTTGAGCACTTTCTTTTTCTTTTTAAACTTTCAGTGTTCAAAATGAATATTGCTCAAATATCTCCCAAGCACTCTCATTGTATAAGTAATTGTTACGAAATCATTCCTCTCAATCTCCTATGATTCCTCTCCTCTGTATATCTTAGTTCTGTTTGCATATGTTGTTAGCTGTACACGATAGACTAGAATATTTGTAATTAATCTTTTTACTCCTGTAATTTCGTTTCTTTCCTAGATTAGTTGTTCCAGTTCCTAATCTTTAGGATCAAGTCTGTACTATTTAAACCCCATTAGTTGGAATAGAATAATAAGACTGTGGAGTATTCCTTTTACAATTTTATTCTCTGTACCATTGTTTTCTACTTGGTATCAGAGCTTTGCTCTTATTATTTATATCTGAATTCTCATCTATTCTTTGTACCATGGCCGAAAGTAAATTTGAATCGTCTACACCAATCATACATGTTCAATCTGAAAACTCAGGTCTCAAAGCTGGTGTTACTCTTACTGAGACTAACTATGATGTATGGTCCCAAATCATGGAGATGCACGTTGCAGGATGTGAAAAACTTAAATATATTATGGGTGAAATAGATCAACCATTGGAGAATGATGCTTCCTATACAAAGTGGTATACAGAAAATCAAAAAGTCAAGGGATAGTTACTGACATCCATGTCACCTGAAATCATGAAACGTTATCTCAGATTACACACTGCAAGGGAAATGTGGAATGCTTTGGCTAAAGCTTTCTACGATGGGTCGGATGAATCACAAATCTTTGCACTAAATCAACGAGCTTTGTCTACTAAACATGTTGGACGTCCCCTATCAACGTATTATGGTGATCTTGTAGAGATTTTTCAAGAGCTAGATTATCGTGATAAGGTCATAATGAAAGACCCTGATGATGTCATTGCATATAAAAAATCAATTGAACGCTTGAGAGTGCACATCTTCCTTAATGGACTAGATGCAGAATTTGAACAACTCAGAGGAGAGATTCTCAGGAAGGATCCGACACTGGGCTTTGAAGAAACATATGCGTATGTGCAGCATGATGCTATGCGCAGAACAATAGTAAATGGAGAACTTGATCATCATGAGTCATCTGCCCTGATAGCTCGTCGAAACAAACCTCAACAAGGGCGTAATAACCAACAACTAAATTCTAGCTCTTCAAAGCAGATTATTGATCAACATCAATCATCTGAAATGCAAAATTGCAGCTATGAAATTGGAACATCAAAATTAGAACGTCTGTGCACACATTGTGGTGGAACTGGACATACTAAGTCAAGGTGTTATGAACTGATTGGGTATCCGGAATGGTGGGATCCTACTAAAGCACCCAAACGGAACTCAAAAACAAAAAATCAAGCTTCTGCTGCTGTGGTTAAATCTTCTAACAATCCTGAGGAATCTTCATCTTTAATCGCTACTTCAGGTAATATTGGTAAGGCTCTTAATATCTCTACACCTAATAGTAATAGTGCTTGGATAATTGATTCTGGTGCTACGGATCACATGACTTTTGACACTAATCATATTTTGTCTATGAAATCATCCAAACAAACTGCAGTGTCCACAACCAATGGTACTGCCTCTCCTGTGATGGGAGAAGGTTCAATTACTCTTACAAAAAATTTGAATTTAGAATAAGTTCTTGTTGTTCCCTCTCTCAACTGACACGCCTTAAAAGTGTTTGATTTTCTCCCAAGTATAAGAGTGCCTAGTTATAATATATCTCGGTAAGTCCGAGGTCGATCCATAGAGAAATGATTTAATTTGTTTACTTAAGTTTATCCAAATAAAAATAAAACTTATAAATATGTAATTTATTTAAGAAAAAGTATAAAATTGAATTAGTTAGGGTTATGGATCCACTCTTAGCAATAAATACAATTTAACAAATTCTTTTTATTTTTATTTTATTTCCCAAAAGATTAATTGTATAAATTAAAATAAATTTTCCATTTATTTTATTGTGGATTAAGAATTTAATGTGCCAAAACTTAATTTGTTTACAATAAATTAAAATACTATTTTCCATATTTTATACTAAGATATTAAGAATTTATTGTGCCAAATTCCTATTTTTGTCTACACTAAATTAAAATTTCAAAATATAAAATATGGATAAAATTAAATAATTTATAAAATTAAAAATAGAATTTGATTAAACCATAATTTTTACTAAGAGTTTCACCTTCCCCTAACTATGAATATTTAGTTAAATATTTTTGAAATAAAGGAAATTATTATAATTGAAAAACACATAAAAAAATGGAATTTAAAAATTGAAATAAAACTAATTTTATTGATTGAAAATATATTACAAGAGAGATGAGAAGAAGAATTTGGGGGTAAAGAAGAGAAGAGAAGGTGTGTAGAGGTGTGTTCACCCCCCTCTCTATTTATACTAATACATGGTAAATCTACACCACACAAATTAAAAAAAATCTAATTACATCTTAACCTTACATTTGTCCCACTAATAATTCCACTAATAAAACATAAACCTAACTTATCCACTCAAGTATATCCAATACATTCCATTAAAAATTACCATACCTAACATGATAAAAACTTATAATTACCACATTTACCGTGGTAAAAACGTACAAATTTACAACAAAAGTCTTGGCTCCTCCTCAACAATGACATAATTTCTCGAACTTCCGGAATCCAAATTTGACATCCATACATTTGTTTGGAGCCTCAAATTGTATAAAATTATTATTTTTACCTAATAAACACACAAAAATACACAAAATCAAATATTTTGAAAAATAATTAAAAATTCACAATATGTTAGACAATTACAAATATAAATTACATTAATAGCACAAAATAACATTTTATCCCTTAATAAACATACAAATTTTAACACTAATCATTAACTATAACCTATTGTCTGTTGCTCAAATAACACGTGCTTTGCATTGTATTGTGATTTTTTGGCCTAACTTTTATGTTTTTAAGGACATCCGGACTCGAAGGACAATTGGTTATGGTACTAGAAAGGGGAAGCTCTATTATCTTGATTTGACTACAGCAAGTTCAGATAAATTATCTCAAGCATTCTCAACTGAAAGATCTGGCAATGCACAAAGTTCTGAAATTTGGTTGTGGCATAGGCGATTAGGCCATGCTTCTATTGGATATTTAAAAAAATTATTTCCAGAGATGTTTTCTCATTTGGCTAATTCTAATTTTAAGTGTGATATTTGTGAAATGGCTAAGAGTCACAGTGTCTCTTTTCCACCTAGTATAAATAAAAGTCCAGTACCTTTTATGATTGTTCATTCATATGTATGGGGTCCTGCAAAGGTTCCTTCTTTAAATGGTGCACGCTGGTTTGTTTCCTTTATTGATGATCACACACGTATGACTTGGGTTTGTTTAATGAAATCAAAAAATGAAGTTAGTTCTTGTTTCAGAAATTTCACAAGATGATAGCAACTCAATATCAATCTCACATACGGGTTCTTCGTACTGATAATGGTGGGGAATTTTTTAATCAAGATTTGAAACAGTACCTCAATTTACATGGCATTGCTCATCAGACAACTTGCCCCTATTCCCCTCAACAAAATGGGGTTGCGGAGCGCAAGAATCGTCACCTTCTTGAAGTTGTATGTGCATCATTATTTGGTGCTCACATGCCTAAGAGTTACTGAGGTGAAGCTGTTACAGTTGCAGCCTACCTCATTAACCGTGTTCCGTCGAGTTCATTATAATTTCAGACTCTTCTCCATGTACTTTATGAGACTATAAGTGTCCCCACCATGCCGAATCTGCAACCTAGAGTATTTGGGTGTGTAGCCTTTGTACATCACCCTCCATCTCGCAAGATGTATGTTACACTTGATGTTACCTTTCATTAGAATGAAATGTATTATTCTGTCCCTGAGTCTTTATTTCAGGGGGAGAGTAGAGTTGAATTGCAGACTCTGGACTATTCAGAAGATTTTACTAGCAATAGCTATTAGGAGAATTGGGAAACTCAAAATGAGGTAGCTGATCACACTTTAGATGATGAAAATCCAATAAAAGTAGTAACGCCAGCCTCTACATCACTCGAAGTAACGGCTTCCTCTCCTCAATCTATACAATTTAACCAATTGTCTGTCCAACCCGAGTCAATCTCTGAAACTCAGGTACATTCTGAACCTCAGCCCCATTTAAAAGTGTTGCCTGATCGAGTCACTAGAGGAATACCTCGATTAAATTATGAACCTACTCTTACCTCCAAAGCTAAAAATCCCATGAGTAATTTTTGTCTTATCATAGGTTGTCAAAGGAATGTGAATCTTTTGTAAATCAATTATCTGTAGTATTTATTCCTAATAGTGTGCAGGAGGCTTTGAAAGATCCTAAGTGGAAGGAAGCAATGAATGAAGAAATGAACTCTCTCCAAAAGAATTCTACGTGGGAAGTTGTTGATTTACCTGAAGGAAAGACACCTGTAGGATGTAGATGGGTCTTCACTATTAAATACAAAGCAGATGGAACTGTCGAAAGGTTCAAGGCCAGGCTTGTTGCCAAAAGGTATACTCAAACTTATGGAGTTGATTACATGGAAACATTTGCTCCTGTTACAAAAATCAATATTGTTCATGTTCTATTATCTCTAGCCGTGAATCTTGACTGGCCACTGTACCAATTTGATGTAAAAAAATGCATTTTTGCATGGAGACCTCCAAGAAGAAGTATATATGGAATTGTCTCCAGGATGTAAAATACAAGTTGAGGGAAGTAAACAGGTTTGCAAATTGTAAAAATCTCTGTACGGCTTAAAGCAATCTCCTAAAGCATGGTTTGGAAGATTTACTAGCTCTATGAAGGCTTTTGGATATCAACAAAGTAATTCAGATCATACCCTCTTCTTAAAATATAATAGAGGAAAAATCATTGTTCTTATTGTGTATGTTGATGATATGATCGTAACAGGAAATAATCCGGAAGAAAAGGTTGTATTACAAAATCATCTTGCTCAAGAATTTGAGATGAAAGATTTAGGTTCGCTGAAGTATTTCCTAGGAATTGAAATGTCAAGATCAAATAAAGGCATTTTCTTATCTCAACGAAAATATGCCTTAGATTTATTAAATGAAACTGGGATGTCTGCTTGTAGTCCGATTAGCACTCCTATGGAAGAAAATTTGAAGCTAAGCACAGATCCAAATTAAGTCCCAGTTAACAAGGAACATTATCAGAGATTAGTAGGCCGACTAATGTATCTTGGGCACACTCGACCAGACTTAGCCTATGCATTAAGTGTGGTCAGCCAGTTCATGCATTCTCCAAAGGAAGAACATATGAATGCTGTTATTCGCATTTTATGGTACTTAAAATCATCTCCTGGAAAGGGTATTATATTTACAAAAGGCGATAACTTGGATATTAAAGGGTATACTGATAACTCTAGGAAATGAGAGTTATTACATCAATTCTAAACTTGAATAAAGGCCACTTAGAGAACAAATAAGGTGTTTTTATTACATTTTGGGTACCTTTTGCATAAACATTCATTTTAGTTGAGTTTTAATAAGTTTTGATTGAATCACAGTAATTTGTGCTAAAAACAGGTTTAAATTGTAGGTTTTAAATTCGTGAGAGGATGTTGAGGCATTAGAAGAGCAAGATGAGGAAAGAAGATGGCCACAAAAGAAGTAAAGCACAATCGGGAATAAAACAGTGCTGTAGCAATCTGGGAGCAATGCGGGAGAGAACTTAGGCACAAGTCAGCAATAAAATCGCGATTTGCATGTTTCTTAATTCAAACATATGCACGCTCATGGGCTTTGGTTTTAACCTAATTTGCAATATAAAAATGAGGCGTGCACCACATAGAAAGGCGGCAAGGAATTATCATCAGAAATAATTACAAAGGTAAGAAGAAGGAGATCAAGATTGAAGAGTGCTAATCGGAAACAAAAAGAAGAGAGCCGTGCAGAATTATTGGCCTTTCATCATGCTCAACTTATATTTTTCTCTTTTTCCTTGAATTGTTGGGATGTATTCCGAGTTCAAAATATTTGTGTTTATTTTTCTTATCCAGATTATGAACTAAATTTACTTGTGGTTGAGTGACAAATAATCCAATGGGTTATTGACTGTTCTTTTATGTTGTTATGGTAATGCTGTAGCATTATACTCTAGTAGTTTTTATGAATACAACTGTTATTTTGGTTGACCACCCATTTAATAGTTTCAGTTAAGATAGAGCAGCAAAAGGGCATGTCTTAGCGGACATTATTAGAGTATTACTTGTTCTTAAGTCGAGTTTCCTGGATTAGGTTATCTTGAATCCCATAAGGGCAATACTTGAAGTAAGATTTGTGACACTCTAGACATAAGTGTTCACCTTGTAGGGTAGAGAGATTAAAGGTTATAATGTCATACCATAAATATATGAGTAATTGGTCATTGTTAGTAGATTTAAAGGTATGAGATTTCCAACATGCGATAGCTGCGGATGCTAATTTATTCTACCCATTGCTGCAGCACTTATTGTAACAACTGGTACTAATTCGGTAAACAACAGTCACCCCATTAGGAGAGTTTGATCATTCAACTACTATATTCTCAATTGAATCTTAGACACATTCAACTCAGTTTATTTCATTACAGTATTGTTTTATTTTCATCTCTCACAATTATTAGTTACATAGAATTATTCGACAATTGTTTGTTTCGGTCCTTAATTGATTGGCATTATTGTGATTTTCTTTAGCATTTTGAGTAACATCAATCCCTGTGGAGACGATCTTGAATACTCATTACTTTATTACTTGTTGTGTATACTTGCACATTGGCATTGATAATAACTGCTTATAGAAATTTACCAACAAGTTTTTGGCGTCGTTGCTGGGGATTGATTGTTTATTTTTTAAGTGTGAAGTAAATCTTGATTGCGCCAAATTTGATTTGATTCATTATATTTATTGGCAGATCGGTACATGCATGCGCAAAGACATATCTGTGGCATTTCAATTCGATCCTGAGATTGAAAGGACTGTCAGGAAACTACGAAGAGAACAAAGGAATTCAGAAATTGCTTCAAGCATGAATAATTTACAGGATGCGCAAAATTTGAATCCTCACGGGCCTCTACAACCAGTCAACATTCAAGAAGAACAGAATGAACATACTAACGGGAGACAGCCAGGCAACAATAATATTATTTACAAGGCTGATGACAGAGACAGAGCTATAAGAGATTACGTTGTACTAACTCCACAAGTTGTACACCCTAGGATCATCATACCTGAGGTAGAAGTAGCAAATTTTGAGTTAAAACCAGTGATGTTTCAAATGTTACAAACAGTGGGACAATTCAATGGATTGCCTAATGAAGATCCTCATCTCCATCTCAAATTGTTCTTGGAAGTAAGTGATGCTTTCAAGATTGCTAGAGCAACACAAGATGCCTTAAGGTTAAGGCTCTTCCCTTATTCCTTAAGAGATCGAGCAATAGCATGGTTTAATTCGTTACCATCTGATTCCATCACTACATAGAATGAATTGGCTGATAAATTTTTAATGAAATATTTCCCACCGACAAAAAATGCAAAGTTGCGGAATGAGATTACTTCCTTCCATCAACTTGAAGATGAAAGTCTGTATGAGGGCTGGGAAAGATTCAAGGAATTGCTCAGAATGTGTCCTCATCATGGTATCCCTTGTTGCATTCAATTGGAAACTTTTTACAATGGGTTGAATCCAAGTACAAGGTTAATGGTGGATGCTTCAGCAAATGGAGCTCTGTTATCCAAATCTTACACTGAAGCCTATGAAATTCTGGAAAGAATTGCCAACAATAATTACCAGTGGCCATCAGCCAGGCAGCCAACAGCAAGAGGATCAGTAGGGGTACATAACATTGATGCAATTACAGCCTTATCAGCACAAGTGACCTCATTGATTAACATGGTAAAAGTCATGATAGCTGCTTCAGCAACAGTAAAGCAAGTTACTGAACTTTCTTGTGTCTACTGTGGGGAAGAACATGATTTTGATAATTGTCCTGGAAATCCAGCCTCAGTAAACTATGTGAGTAACTTCAATCGAAAACCTCAGAACAACCCATATTCAAATACTTACAACCCAGGCTGGAAACAACACCCAAATTTTTCATTGAGCAGTCAGAATCAAAATGCTCTAGCATTCAATGGACAGAATAGAAACACACAGCCACCTGGTTTTCATCAGCAGAGTCAAGGGCAAAAAAAAATCAGTCAGGATCCAATCACTTCATTAGAAACACTGATCAAGGAGTATATTGCAAAGAATGAAGCAATTGTGCAGAGCCAAGCTGTGTCCTTGAGAAACCTTGAGAACCAAACGGGACAACTAGCTACAACAATGAGCAGTATAACTCAAGGAAGCCTACCTAGCAACATAGAAGACCTTAGGAGAGAAAGTAAATAACACTGCAAAGTAATTAGTTTGAGATCTGGAAAGAATGTTGATATCTCAGTTGAGGTGACCAAAAATGGGATGGAATGCAATTCAGCACAAAAACCAACTCAAAAGGGAAGCCTGTTACAGTAAACTTCTCTTCAAGACACAGGATACATGGGGCAAGCTACAGCAACTACAGAGGAAATTCAACCAGAACATGCTGAAAAAGAAGTTACAACACCAGTAGTTACAACTTGCACCAAATCAAACAAACAAAGTTTGATATCTCCTGAAGTTACCCAGCAGTTCAGACATCCACCACCTTTCCCACAAAGGTTCTAGAAGCAAAAACAAAGCAAGCAGTTCAGCAAATTCCTGAAAGTGCTGAAACAATTGCACATAAACATACCTTTTGTGGAAGTTTTGGAGCAAATGCCAAATTATGTTAAATTTCTAAAAGATATATTGGCACGAAAAAGAAGGCTGGGAGAGTTTGAAACTGTTGCTTTAACACAAGAAAGCAGTCATATGTTCCAGAGTAAAATTCCCACAAAATTGAAAGATCCAGGGAGTTTTACAATACCTTATTCTATAGGAACTAGATATGCTGGTAGAGCAGTTTGTGACTTGGGAGCTAGTATTAATCTGATGCCATTATCTGTATTTAAGCAGCTGGGAGTAGGGGAGTGCAGACCAACAACAGTCACTTTGCAATTAGCTGACAGATCTCATGTATACCCTGAAGGAAAGATAGAGGATGTATTGGTGAAGGTTGACAAATTCATCTTTCCAGTAGATTTCATTGTGTTGGACTTTGAAGCTGACAAAGAAGTACCCATTATACTTGGAAGACCTTTTCTAGGAAATGAGAGTTATTACATCAATTCTAGACTTGAATCAAGGTCACTTAGAGAACAAATAAGGTGTTTTTATTACATTTTGGGTACCTTTTGCATAAACATTCATTTTAGTTGAGTTTTAATAAGTTTTGATTGAATCACAGTAATTTATGCTAAAAACAGGTTTAAATTGTAGGTTTTAAATTCGTGAGAGGATGTTGAGGCATTAGAAGAGCAAGAGGAGGAAGGAAGATGGCCACAAAAGAAGTAAAGCACAATCGGGAATAAAACAGTGTTGTAGCAATCTGGGAGCAATGCGGGAGAGAACTTAGGCACAAGTTAGCAATAAAATCGCGATCTGTATGTTTCCTAATTCAAACATATGCACGCTCATGGGCTTTGGTTTTAACCTAATTTGCAATATAAAAAGGAGGCATGCACCACATAGAAATGCGGCAAGGAATTATCATCAGAAATAATTACAAAGGCAAGAAAAAGGAGATCAAGATTGGAGAGTGCTAATCGGAAACAAAAAGAAGAGAGCCGTGCAGAATTATTGGCCTTTCATCGTGCTCAACTTATATATTCTCTTTTTCCTTGAATTGTTGGGATGTATTCCGAGTTCAATATATTTGTGTTTATTTTTCTCATCCAGATTATGAACTAAATTTACTTGTGGTTGAGTGACAAATAATCCAATGGGTTCTTGACTGTTCTTTTATGTTGTTATGGTAATGTTGTAGCATTATATTCTAGTAATTTCCCAAATACTTATCATACTTCTTTTTTTATATTCTCAGCCACTATCTTTAAAAATAAATCCTTACTCTCCCTTTAAGATTGTAATTGTGTATAAATCAAACATAATTGGCATAAAAGAGTATTGGATGTCGTATACAAATAATCGAAAAATATCAAAGTGGCATCATAAAAAACCTTAAAAAATTTAATGAAGTAACAAGCATATTCCCAACCAATTGAAGGACACATTTTCAATTCGCTCAAACAAGACTCACGAATGTATTGTGCATCATAAAGCTCTAATTGATCAAATACTTTTTGATACTTTTCTACAGCCTCTAACATGAAATCTAATGAAGTAACAAGCATATTCCCAACCAATTAAAGGACACATTTTCAGTTCGCTCAAACAAGACTCACGAATGTATTGTGCATCATAAACCTCTAATTGATCAAATACTTTTTGATACTTTTCTGCAGCTTCTAATATGAAATTTATCCAATGAAGTAACAAGCATATTCCCAACCAATTGAAGGACACATTTTCAGTTCGCTCAAACAAGACTCACAAATGTATTGTGCATTATAAAGCTCTAATTGATCAAATACTTTTTGATACTTTTTTGCAGCCTCTAACATGAAATAAGTGGAATTCCATCTACTTTTTGAGGAAATTTTCTCTCGCTCAATATATGCCTTAAACTTTTGTGTCCTAGAAGGTGAGAATCTAACAAATCTTACGACATTGCGAATTTTAGCAATTGACTTATGATAATCTTTTAACCCCTCCATATCGATAAGATTTAATATATATGCATTACACCTCAAATGCATATTTTGACCCCCCAAGATTTCACCATTCTAATTGTTTACAACTTTTGACAAATATGAAATAGCAATATCATTAGAAGAAGCATATCTACTGTTACAATAAAAACTCTCTCAATGCCCCAATCTAATAGACATGTCTAAATTGGCCTACTGATTATGTCACCTTTATGGTCAGCAACTTGACAAAAATTCAATATTTTCTTTTGCAATCTCCAATTATCATCAATAAAGTGAGTTGTAAGACACATATAATAAAGATTTTGAGTTGAAGTCCATGAGTCTGTAGTGAGACAAACTTTTCGACGACTACTCATAAAAAAGTCAATCAACACTTTTTTTTGTAAAATTGTAAAATATCACGAGCAACAGTAATGCGATATGGCATTTTAAATCTGTTTTAAAAAATTCTCAACATTTTCCTGAACCCTTCACCCTCTACAACTCTAAATGACATCTCATCCTTTATAATGAACCTAGCAATGCTTCTCTATAAGCCTCAACACTATAGGTTGTTGACACAAGGTTACATGGCTCTCCATTTTTCACTGGTTGGTAAGACAAGTTTTTGTCCACTCGGGCTTGGCCAAGATATTTTATACTTCTCTCTCTTATATGAGTCAACTTTATATTCTTTTCCACAATATCGAGATTTTGATCTAAGACGTAGTGGATAAGAACTTAATTGTATAAAATGCTCCCAAGCTTCTGAAGTAATTGATCTACTAGACGTACCTTCAGCATTACTAGAAGATTTGGGACTTGGAGGAAGTTGATCTACAACTATGCATTTTCCCTTATCAAGTTGAGAACTCATCTACACGACAAATATGAAAAATTGTTAAAAACAATTATGAAAAATAATAGGAACAAATTAAGTTTGAAAAGAAAGTAATAATTTAAAGTTTAATTACCTCAATCGGTGAGGTCTTTGCGCAAACACACAATTCTTGTTTAATAACAGGAAAATTCATTAAAATAAATTATGAAAAATAATAGGAACAAATTAAGCTAAAAAAAGTAAGAATTTAATTACCTCAATTGATGAGGTCTTTGCACAAACACACAAAAACCCATTGAGAACCGCAAGTGTTCGAGGAGCAAGAGTTGAAATGGCGAAGTTTCTGAAACCAAAAAAGGCCGTGATCCTTCTCCAGGGCTATTACACCTACCAAAAAGTGGTGATTACAAAGTCGTCAACGATGGGTACCGGGAGAGGCTATACGAGTAGCGATCTGGAAGGCTGTGATAGTGAAATTGTTCCGCTGGAACCAGTGATTGTGAAGTGGCTTGATGGACTCGATGAAGAAGATGGCTTGCTCTCACAAGAATCGGGCGACTAACATTCTTCAAATCGGCATCGAGAATGTGTCGAGCCAGTATCAAGTGCTGTTAGTGGGTGTGACGGCAGGGAAGCTTAGGGTTTTTTGTTTGGCAATTGTTGCTAACTTGGTGTTATGTTATTTTGCTTGGCTTAAAATGTTTATTTTGTTTTACAATTTTTACAAGTTATATATTTATATTTAATTATTTTTTATTTTTTATTATTATTGAAAAATGGCTAAGATATGTTATAGTGCTTATGAGACTATGTAATGTCACATTTATAATATTTTTTAATTAAATAATTTTTTTTTTTGCAGATTCTAGAATTTTTGCGGATTTATAGAAGTAAATCCATATCCAATCCACTGACTGCGGATTTTTAAATTTTCAATCCAATCCAATTCACCAATTCACGGATTAGATTTTTATGGATCAAACAGATTGAGCGGATCAGATTGGATCCTAAACACCCCTCCAACTAATGCATATGGGAAAATTTGCATTTAAGCTCTATCTGCATCATTATTTGGACATTGGCAGTGGCGAATCTAGCAAAATATTTTGTGGTGGGTTGGAATTTTTTTAATTTAAATTTACTTCTCAAAATGTTTGTTTTATACAAACAAGATACATAAGCCAAAAACTAGTAATAGAAGTACAATGTAAACAGAAAAAAAAAATTCTATCAAAGTTGTCCTGTGATTCTTAAAAAAAACTCATCTATTATTGAATTTGATTCGATTTTGTCTGTAATTTCTCTTTTAATATAGAGAATCACTATGTGAATAAAAACTCATTCTCCATTTGGTTTCAATGTGTTGTCTTTATAAGTTGTTGCTGTTAAAACAGAAAGGTTAATACTAAATGAATTAATATATCAAAAAAGAAATAAACCTATGACTTTCTTGTTTCAACTAATGTTCGAACCAATTCAGAAAAGGAAGCAATATTTTGAAACTTTTGAAGAGAGGGTACATAAATCTCGAAGCACTCTAATTGTCTTCTCAAAGCCTATAGCGTAATTTGAGTGAAATCTTGAAGGTAAAATCTTTTTGCAAGGCTGTAGATATCTTTAATTTTAAATGACTTAAATGCATTAGTAGGATTTAAAGCTAAACCAAGAGTGCGGAGTTCTACTGTCTATTCACTAAATTATTATTCAACTTTATTGGATTGGGGAAGCAATTGTAGTTGAGTTTTACAATTTGGGGAGATTAGATATACAAGTTAGGATGAGTTAAATTTTTTATTTTATTTTATTTTAAATATAAATTTTAGTAAGCCTAATTTTATAATTAACTAATTTTTCTTTTTGGGTACAGCCCGAGTTAGTCCACTCAACACTTTGCCTTTGGACATTGAGACTTAGAAAGTTTGTCACCTTTCAAAATTGGTGTTTTTCTAAGAGCACATGACTCAAAATTAAAATTTCTCAAGACTCAATCAATATAGACATTTTGAGTCAATCCTAGATACCTCTAGATCTGTCACAAAGAATCTAAATCCTTAGTATATAATTAGCTTTACCAAGATCCTTCATATCAAAGTTATTTGAGAACATGTGTTTTGTCTCAAGTAAGAAATCAATATTATTGGTGGCGAGCAATATATTGTCTACGTAGAACAACAAAATAATACACTTGCTCCCATTGACCCCATAAGAGGTGACAATATCATGAAATTTTAACTACCACTGCTTGGATGCTTGTTTAAGTCCATAAATAGATCTTTTAAGCTTCTACACTAAGTTTTCTTCACCAGACTCAAGGTAACCATCAAGTTGCACCATGCATACTTCTTTAGACAAACTTCCATTAAGAAAAGTTGTCTTCACATTTATCTAATATAGCTCTAAATTAAAATGAGCTACCAATACCATAATTATCTAGAATAAGTCTTTGTTAGAAACAGGAGAGTATATTTCTTTGTAATCAATACCTTCTTTATAATTTAAACCCTTCGCCATAAGTTTGGCCTTGCATCATTCTACTTGAGCTTTGGCATTTCTCTTGGTTTTGAAACCAATTGACTTGCACTCATTTGGCAATTCAAGTAATTCCAAAACTCCATTATAGTACATGGATGATATCTTATCATGCATGACATGTGTCCAAGATCAATATTTTGGACAATTGTTGACTTCTTGAAAGGTAATAAGATCAAATGACATGTTAACATCAAAATCATATCCCTGCAAGTGTACCACATAATCATTAGAAATTGCAGGTCTCTTGACCCTCTTAAATCTCCTTAATTGCACGTTAGCTACATCATCCTGTATAGCCATCGGCAAAACCATGATGAGATTTAAGATTAACAGAAGGAATATTAGCATTTAGTAATCCTGTCGTAGAAGGTGGAAAAGATAAAATAGGCTATATAAAATTATGAGGATCAACATTCCCCCTTTCATGATCATCCTCAAAATAAATTGCATGATGAAACTCAATGAATCTAGTCATCTAGTAGTGTAGGAAAGACAATAAAATCATAATAAAATAATTTTTCAGATCAATTTTTTTTTATTGAAGATTATAAGGCCTTACTTCTGCTCTATATCCCCAAACATAAAAATGATGTAGACTGGGTTTCTTTCCTGATTATAATTCATAAGGAGTTTTGGCCACTGACTTGCTGGGTACCTAATTCAAAATGTAAGTTGTAGTTCTCAAGCTTTACCCTATAGAAAATCTGGTACGGTAGAGATACTTAGCGTCCACGGCATCATGTCAAGAAGGGTACAATTTTTTCTTTCTATAATTCTAGTCTATTTAGGAGTCCCGGGGATTATATACTGAGCTTCAATTCTACATTTCTTACTAACTCTAGTAAAAGGTCTAGGATTACGCTCAATTTCATCATAATATTCATATTACTTACTACCTCTATCTAATCTTATTGCTTTAATCTCTTTAGCCCTTTAGACGCAATACTAGACTTGAAGGCTTAACAAATAAGTATAAGTTCAAAATTTTCAGCAACAAATTCAACATGATGAGAACGTGAATAGTCATCAATGTACGTGATGAATTACTTGTAACCTCCTATGGTAGCAGAAGTGAATTGTCCATAGATGTCTATATATATTAACTCTACATGTTGACTTTTACCAATTCACTCTGTTCAAGCTCTAGCAATAAGATTACTTTTGACACAATCAACACAAGTGTTAAATTCAGAGAAATCTATATTATAGAGAATACCATCTTTAATTATCATTTCCATCCTTTGTTTGGAAATGTGACTTAATCATTTATGCCACCACTAAGATCATCAACCCTTTTATGCTTAGAGCTAACAACATCTAGAACATCAGCATCCGATGATGATTCAGCAACATGAGAAAATAAATCAATCATACACAAGTCATCATAAAAAGTACCATAATTAACCAGTTTTAAATTATAGAATGAAAAAAAAAATTTGTCATGAAAATGAAAAGTATAACCACATCTATCCAAAATCGATATGGATACCAAATTTCTCATAACAGAAGAAATATAAGTTATATCTAATAGATCCAAAATAGTATTTATCGCATTAACGTGACCAAGCTTTCGTATATTGATCATTATTGCAAAATCATCACACGAACATTAGTAGGTAGGTTACCCTCACTTTTAAATTCGTTACCTCGCTACTAGAGAAAGAAAAAGCCCAAAATCCAACCCCCTAAAAAGAAACTTAATCCTGGAGGCTATAATATGGATTTTCTACATATATGTTATTAGATACAGTCGATTATCGATAAATTAATAGTGCTAGGACCAAGAAAAATGTATTAATCTATAAAGATATTTTTTACAGTTTCCAACATCATTCTTATTGTAATTAAACAATTTAATTCAGTCAATGAACCAACTATAAAATGCTCTTCTAACTTATGTAACTGCTTAAGTTTAAGTAGATTTTCTTGTACATTTAATTTTTTTAATATAGATAAGAAATTAAATATTTATATCTCAAACATTAGTTCTACTCTGTAGCTCGTGTTACATAAATTATATTTAAAGCAATAATGACATTGAATAATTTCTTTTTATAATAGGATAAAACACATTAGAATACAAAAAACGTTAGAAATGGGATCCAATTCATCAACAAATTCAAGAATAGACGGTAACATATTTTACAAAGCCTCATAGACATATCATATAGATTTAGTTAATAATTAATTAATAATTAATTTGTATAATAAATGGGTCCTATAGAAAATCAAGAATTTTTTAAAATAATTATTATATAAATTTATCAAATTATATTTAGCATATTGGCTCTAAATCAAAACCATGAAAGTTATATTTAATTTATATTATCATTTATTTTTGTCAAATATCATATAGATTTAGTTAATTAATGACTAATTAATTTATGTAATAAATAATTCCTATAGAAAATCAAGATTTTTTTAAAATAATTATTATATGAATTTATCAAATTATATTTGGCACATTGCCCCAAATCAAAACGGTGAAAGTTATATTTAATTTATATTATCATTTATTTTTGTCAAATATCAATTTCTCCAGGTTTTGCTGTAGTTCATACACTTTTATTATGTTGATGTACCAATTGAATAATTTGCAATCAGAATCTCGCATTGGGATGGGCCATCTAGAGGTGAAAATAATAGTTTATTATTTATCCAAATAATTGAACGTTGGCTCTTGAATTGAGAGAACTATCAAATATGAGTCAGACGATAGAAAGTCCAGCATCATTATTCAGCAGCTGTTCTAATTTATAAACCAAGTGCAAATGCTAGACTTAAAAGAGTACCAATGGAATTTTTACGAAATAAAATACACTTGAAACCCATGAGCTAGAGAGCACTTTATGTTACAAAATTTTACATAGTATGCAACCAATCTTATGGCTACAAATATATTAGCAACTCATTGGAACTTAATTAAACCGCAGAGGCAGCATGAATCAATTAAATCCTCAAAGGACTGTCTTTAATTAGATAAAGTGCTAATTAAGACAGAGAAAGATCCTTCGATGCTGTACAGGAGAGCTGGCACAACGAATAACGTCAAGAAAAGTGCTTTCCTCACAAGGAATGCAGAGCTTCGATTCATTGGAAAAATCATATACATCCCGAGCTTGATCAAGAAGTGCTTTGAAAAGTGGGTGTTTGAGCAAAGTGATTTTGATTACAAAGCGCTTGTAATGCTCGCCAACGTACACAACTAAATGACCCTTTGGCACATCTCTAGGAATTGACGGGCTCTCTGATTGATCTCTCTCAACGGAAGGCCACAAAGCTGCCCATTGATAACAATTCTCACAAGCTATTTTACTTCCCATCTTCCTCCACTTGTTAATGTAAGACTTCAGAAATTTCCTCTTTGCCATCTTTATATAATTCTTGTAGAATTTCAAAATATATAGAGAAAGAGAAAGAGAACAATTCTTTTGAGCGAAGAAGAATGAAGAGCTAGTGGTGCTAATGAAAGTGGAAAAGCAGTAGAGCTTTATATAGGCATAAGCCACAATTTTGGAGCATTAAGGGTTGACACGACAGGTAGCTAAAAAGCTAGGTAAGTGATGAGCTTTTTTTTTAATGTAAAAGTAGTGTGTCTATATACTTATGGTTAATGCTAAGTTACATACATGTAACTTACAACCCTCTCACATGAATAGTGAGTGGACCTTACTTATATATAAAAGAAAAAACTATCTATAAAAAGCAAATAATACAGTGAACACCAGGGTTAAACATATGGTTAGCTCATACACAAGTGACACAATTTTTCGATTTATAGTGAATAATGTTGAAGTTGTGGATTAATAAGGTAAATTTATGTAGCAGTATCACTCATCATAAAGTGAGCAATATCATTTATTAATTCGTTATTCACTAGAGAAAGACTATATATATGCACTTAATTTTCTTTTATGCACGGTTTAATAGAGTCGGTACGGTTTTATAGTGCATTGAAAAATGACTTTATTAAACTGGAATGTTTAACATTGTGTCTGTATTTTAAAAAATGAAAGTGTCTATACTCGAGAATGATTACACAAGCTATAACTCCAACTAGGGACTATATATACATTTTTATTTAATAAAATATTATGATAGGGATCTTCACATTTGAGTTTCAACTTATATGTACATTTTTATTTTATAAAATATTATGCTAGAGATCTCTATATTTAAGTCGCAACCTATATGGGAGATTGTCAACTTTCTCCTACTGAAATCAATATACCGCTTGTCTTCCTATTATTTTCGTAATATTCAGTAATCTCGTTGGTATCATCATTTTACAATATTATCTTCATTTTCAGAGTCACTTTTATTGATATTTATTATAAATTAAATAAATTATATAAGTTAAATTACAATATAAAATTTAAATATTAAAGTTAAGAAATTAGGTTTCGGTGTGAATAACAAATTAATAATAAGATATTTTTGTACTTTTTTAAATATTTTTTCTTGCACTAAATATATATTATATATTCCAGAGATCAAATATCAAGCAAATGACGTACTTATCTCTCCTTTTCTTTAATTTTTTTTGTGCCAAAGAGATTATTGGATATTATGAAAACACTGGGGGAAATTGACAATCTCTCCAAGTTATATCGTTACTGATCTATAACTGCAACATCATGTTAAACATTAGTAATTAAATTAATGTGGTGCTACCGCGTCAATTTTGATTGAACTTGGGATTGAAATATTGGGAACACTAATATTATTCTTGCTATTAATTATTTGAACCCTTAACCTCTTGCTTTCATGAGAAGGGACCAACCAACTTAGAATATCAATTGGAGATAATGTACATTTCATTTAATTAATTTTTTTCTAAAATTTTTAATTTTATACATAAATTGAAGAAAAAAAATTTCTCCGGCCTAGTCCTTTTTTTTTTGTTTCATTCGTGACTACAGCCCCAAATAAAAACTTGTACAAACTAACGTGAGATAACATGATTAGTGCAATAAAAATATAAAATAATAAAGATAAATTATGTGGGATAGATCATATTATTTCAACTAATTTTATTACACCATATTAATTTATATGAAAATAATTGTAGAAGAGTACGTGCTTGTGGCCTTATATATGTGTGTGTACATCATATGAAAGTCAGGGACAAATGAAAAGACAAAAAAATATAAACTCAAACGCAATGTACTTTGTCCTATAATATATTGAAATCAATGCTTTTTTTTAAATTTTTTAATTTATCTCTAATTTTAACTAATTTTAACGTGTTTAGGGATCTTGATTGAAAAGTGTGTGTGTATATATATATGAATTATTAAATTTCATGAAAGTTGCAGCTGCGGCTTTTTGGCCGTGCTGTGCGTACCGTTTTCTACTTTATGATGGTATTGCATATTGATACGAAATTGTACGATCATTCATCTCATGGCTTTATTTTAAATTATTAATACAATTATGTGATATCATAGAACAAAAAGTCACATAAGAAAGCAAGCTCTGTGTATTTCTCTTGAGCGAAGGATGGTGCTCAATCAATGATCTTTCGTAGTTCTCGAAAGTTAAGACCCCACAAATTGAGTATGGAAAAAAGATAAGATATGAGAGAAAGAGGCATGGGGATAAGCTTCTTGGGCAAAGTGCGATCGCACTTACTCGTACAATCTATTTATGGATATTGTTAAATATACTTCAGTTTGCTGTTGCTATAAAGATATGTATAGTACTTTCAATTTACTTTTCTCCAACTCAAAGCTCATGTAAAATCTTATCCTATTCACACTAACAACAATATATTTTAAGCAACTACTTTTTTTTTTTTTTCAGATACCTTCTCACTTAATTTTTAAGATCGAAGATTTGGGTGATTTGATATGTATAGTGAAGGTTAATATTAAAAAAAAATGTTCGAAAGTAAATCTGACCATGTATATTATGAACTTTGATCTTCATTCAATTATTTGGAAGCATATTCCATATGTTTTAAACTCAAATATTCGAATTGTGTCACCATAATACATTTTGTAAAAAGATGATAAGGAAATTGAAGACTACAATTAAGTATTGCCAGAAATAACCGTACGCTCGATCGAGATGATCATGTTAATTGATTATTTTATAATTAACAAGATAAAGCTATGCCAGATTTATTATTATTCGTATTTGTATTCTACCAAATCTTTCTATCAAAATATTATTGCTTTTCTATAAAAGACAAACATCCACACGAGATCATTCCACAAATTAAAGTAATGATATACATATACTCGAAAATGGGGTTTAAGTTGCCACTAATTAAGGGAGATAGGAATAGAGTTGAGGTGAATAATCTGCCGACTATGCAATTAAGTATGGTTTGATGCTGACTTGCTCGGCTGGATATCATATTTAGTGAATGATATAAGCAATGAGTTAAGCAATCACTTTCATATAATCCTCAGTATCTTTGTTGTTAGATTGCTTTTGAATTTCGATACGTTTCCTTTATCTCACTGCCGGGTCATATTTCTTACAAAATTATTTGCCTCGGAATCATGATTTTTAGGATTCAAAGTTTATTATCAACCCATAAACTTTACTGTACTCTTCCTGCAGATATTGATTCCGGATAAGTTTTTGCGTATCTCTGAATTTTCTGTCTCACCATGCATGCAGGCAATGGGCTATGTACGCCTATATATATTCGCTGCAAAACCGATACAGAGAAATATCTTCAGCGGCTAAAAAGAGGAAGATTAAGAATGGAAGTCATGCACATTTTGAATCTTGCAGAGACCGTTCAGAGTTTCAAACCTTAGATCTTTGAAACATTCCATAAATATTTTATTTAATATTTGCAAGTCCAGTGTCTTACTCGACAACCGAATAATTAGAAATTAAGGGTTTTGTCTTAGGTTCCGTGAAATTCCTTGTACTAACAGTAATTGAGGCTTATAATAACTGTTCGGGTGCATTGTGATCATGTCATTTGGTAGCTTAAGCCGTCTCTAGATATTTGAATTTTTATTTCTCTTGATGCAAATGGTTTTCCAAAGTACCGTTTTAGTTAGCTTCTCTGCTAGTTCTTTTTGCTGTCCTACTATTTCTTTAATAGGATTTTTTTATTCTAGTGCTATGCATATCTCTTAAGAGGCTCATTATATCCACCTAGGCTGTAATTCATTTAACTTCGATAAATGGCTGGCATATGTCAGTTTTTTTTTTTTTTTTGAATGAGAACTATTGCTCATGATGACATTTACAATCATATATATACTGAGATCCGTTTACATCAATTCTGATATGGCACCGCTCAGATTTTTAACTCTCTCAAATATTCGAGGGACGTCAACTCCCATTCTGAAAGAAAGACTGCATATGTCAGTTTTTATTCACAAAATCTAGGTAGTTTTCAGTTTTTCCCAGAACCAGAAGACATGCTGTCCCAGCTTCTGCTACAGAGTCATGAAGTTTTGATTGAGTTAATGCAAGAAAGAAATTTAATAAAGTTGACAGTGAATTAGTGGGGATGTGCTTTTAGTTCCTTTTACTTTTTGAGCGATATATGTGGTTCAATATATTATATATGTTGATGTTATTGCTCAGAAGAGATTAGAGTTTTGAAAGAAGCCAGCAGAGATTCATCCCCTGAGGACAATGTGTGCTGTACTGGCTTTGAATGCAGAAAAAGAGAGAACTCAGAGGTACACATCATACGAGTAAAATTGCCAACAGTTTTGCAGACAGGAAGAGTTAATATTCTGGACTATTTCGGTTTGGAAAATTGTGATAGGTTCATTTGCATCTTCCTTTCTTACTGTGAACATTGCATTAAAGCCACATATTACAGGTTGGTATAATGAGTATCGATAAATGAATTTAGATTCACCGTTGAGTTGATCGTTTTATTAACCTTTTAAAAAATACAATTGATAATTATAGAATAAAAATATAAAATTAATTAAATCTTAATTGTATATTACTATACATATACATATGACAGAAAATTATGAAGAATTGAGAGATCAGCTCGGCACTGAATCTAAATTTCTAACAAACATATGCATTTAAAGAAAAAATGAAAATATTAGAGAACTTAAGATCATGAAGCAAGCTCCAAAAAGGGTACATATCATCATTAGGAGAGTGTGGCTGGCTAAACATAATTTACTAAACCAAATTAGTGACATCATTGTATGTCTTCAAGCAATATAAATGAATGTACTTCATGATGATATGATTCAGTTTCGGTAGACCAAAATCAATATAATTGTCAAATACCACGAATAGGCAAAAAACTGCCAACTAAAAAGGGTGTTAGAGCAGCTCAAAAATTTACTTCCGCAAATAATATTAAAATACTTATCTTCATTAAAATTTGGCGAAACAAGTCTCTTATTCGCCTTGAACCCACTCTCAACATATGACTTTCAAAACAGCAACCTTGATCAAAACAAAGAAATGATTTAAATTTACTAAAAACAATGAAATAATTTAATTTTTTTTATCAAAACTAGTATAAGATAAAATTATCGTCACTTTCAGTCTACAATTGCAATCGGTAATAGTAATACCTACCAGAGCTTTAATGATAGCTTTCAAGATTGGAAGCTATATGTTGATTGTCATATCAGAAGAGTCTATTGATGTAAACAATAAAAATTAAAAATTAAAAAAAAAAAGGTGATAGGCTGGGAATGGTGAGAATTTAGAGAGGAGAAATGGGGGGCACATGAGGTCGGGCCACAAACAAACCATACGGTGAGAGTGAGAGGGCCTGCAGATGAAAGCTCACGGATTTGAGCGTGTTGACAATTGAGAGACAAAGCCAACAGCTAAGTTTGGTGGCACCTCAAATTAAGCACAGCACAATATAATGCATATGCATTCATCACGTTCATGCGCTGCTGAGCTCACCGGCCACCGTGTTCTCCACAATGAAATGATTTGATGGGACTCTGCATGCACGTGTGTTCTTCAGTTCTCATTAGCTGGCTGCTGCTATATTTTGCATTTTTTTAGTATTTGTTTTTTATTTGTATTCTTATTTTATTATTGAACCTCAACCACCTACCATGCATGCTCATTACCTCTTATTAATTTCTTCCCATGCTTCCTCTTTGGAAGCACTAGTTTCGATTTGGCCGTTTAATTTTACTCTTTTGTTTTTTTTCACTTCATTCTACCCTATTTGTGAAGTCTATAGTCTTGAATACAAAAACACAAATATCTACATTGTCCTCTTATGAGATTTACCGCATTTCCAATTGGAGAGAAAGCATGCACATAATGTTAGAAACCTCTCCTGTTGTCCGTATTTAGTTAAATAGACTGTTTGTTGACTGTGTGATTGACTAAAATACCCTCGAACCAATTAGATAATAGTTGATAAATATATGCTGGGTGTTAAGTCTTTGAAAAAAATGGGCACCAAAGTGCATTAACACAAGGAAATGTCAAATTACCCTTACAAATCAATTTATCTATATTGTTAGCCTATATGGCTATAAAATGTTGATTTTGATAATAACAAACCACATGTTTTGAATAAACAAAGATTTACACATAGTATTTTTAATAACAAGAGAATGATTTTATGAAATTAGTTGTTTTTCAAGATGTGGACTAAAATGAAAGAGTTTTGCCATCTTTGATTTTAATAAGTATTGTTTTGAATTTTAGATTTGGATCTATTTGCAAATATTTAAAACGTTTTAGACCATACTATAATTTTCACATATTTTGGGTCATATCATAATTTCATAAAGTTTGGGAATAACAAACATTATTTAAAAATTCTGAAATTGGATCTTTTTGAAAATTTTATGACGTTTTAGGTCATAATATAATTGTATAAAGTTTTAGGTTAAAACCATAATTTTAGAAAAATAGCTATTTCACTATAGCAAAGCAGCTAATCAGATTTGACAAGTGGCAAGCTGGATTATGGGCAGAACCTCTCTGAATTGAAAGCGGCTAACCAGATTCCGAAAGCAGCAAACATGATTCACAAAGCAGCAAGCCGGTTATAACCAGAAAAGTCTATAACGACTAATTTTTTAGATCAAACTATAAAAACTCAAATCCAATTCATTTTTAAGTCCTATAGCAAGCAAAGACAAAAAGCACACAACATATATTGAGCTTCCATTTCGCAAATCATTATACATTGAATCATCATCGAGTTATAATTTGTATATCCACTCTTTAAGAGAGATTTTGTTGTAATCTTCATTTCCTCATCAAATTTGTGAGTATATAAGTGTGAGAAACACTCGTATGAAGAGATTGGGAGATAATCTCTTAATTGTAAAGGTCCATTGACACCTTAAAAGTCAATTGTAAGCATTTAAAGCCTTGGAAGGCCTGGATAGTGAAATCCTCAAGCTTAGTGTGCTTAGAGGCGTGGATGTACGCGGGGATTGCCGAACCACATAAAAATCCTTGTATTTGTTTTCTCTTCCCTTACTCATTTATTATTGTGCTTTATTGAATTTATTATTTTCGAATTTATTAAGGCATTAGATTGAATTGTTGTGTGGTTTGCTTAATTTAAATTTTTAAAATCCCAATTCACCCCTCCCCCCATTTTGAGTTGCATAACTTGTATTTCATATATATGTTAATTCACAACCTCAAATTGAATTTAAAAAAAAATGTATACCACAAATTTTACAGTTGAATCCAATGGCTATATAGGCGGTTGTGTTACCTATATAATCCAAAGGCTATCTACACACTAATGAAAATTTGAAAAACTCTAAATCTAGACCATGAAGTTAGACGGTTACTTGTGTTGCTTTGAGAGTCTGAGCATTTGCATTATCTTGAGTACTGATGCATGAACTTTGAGCTCTAACTTTCTACTCTAAACTTTGACCCATAATGTAATTTAGTACCTGATCCCTGAGTTTGAACATACGTGGTGCCTGATCTTTGAGTTTGATATTTTTGGTGCCTGGTCTCTAACTTTGAACATTCTTAGTGTCCGATCCTTGAGACTGAGCAATTTTGTTCCTTGAACTTTCATTCTTAGTGCCTAAACATTTACCTGTATAGAACTTAGTGCCTGAGCTCCGACCCTCATTCATTAATGTTACTAAATATGTGAAGTGATTATTTATAAATAAAAAAAATCAATAGAAAGCAAGTATGCAACCTATGTTGATCAGAGGACAGTTTTCTTCACTTATTTGGATCTCTTAGGAGTGTTACTACTAGAAAAATAGGTTTTACTGACACCAATTTAATGTCGGTAATTACTTTTACTGACACTTGTTAATTGTGTCAGTAATTCTCAAGTCAGAACACACTGACACTAATTTTTAGTGTCAGTGATTTTTGTGTCCGTAATTTGTTTCACTATAGTATCACCAAAATAGTGATACTATGGTGTTAGTATTTGATGACACTATTTTGTGTCAGTAATTCATGTTACTATAGTATCACCAAAATAATGATACTATGATGTTAGTGTTTGATGATACTATTTTTGTTTCAGTAATTTGTGTCGCTATGGTATCACCAAAATAATGACATGATAGTGTTAGTATTTAATAATATTATTTATATGCCAATGATTTATATCATTTTAAATATTTAGTATCAATATTTAGTGATGTTATATTACTTTTGATTACTAGTATATTTTCATTTCAATTATATTTTTTTCTATTTGTTTTACAATTAAATAAAAACTCAGTATATTAAATATACAAAATCTCGTAACACAATTCACATAATAAATATCTCAAATACATCACTTAAATTAACATAATTTAACTACACCACTGTTTGGGGGAAAAAAAACCATAAATACTAAATTAAGTTTTCAACAAGTTCTAAACAACAAAGTATTGAAGTAAGTTTCAACGAATATTAACTAACAAGAATAAGCACAAGAATGTCACTGAATATTCATATGTGGCTTCAATTGTTTCCCACCTACAAGTACATAAAATCAATTAGTACACCACAAAAAATAATTTTTCGATAGTTGGAAGCAAAATTAATAATCATAAACTATTCATATATTACCTCATAATTGTAGGCTGTAATTAACTTGGCAACATATGTAGCACATTGATCACGAAGTCACGAGAGCTCTTTCATGGTGTAGTCATCAATTCCTTTGAACTTTAATTTCAAAACAACAAGTTATTCACCAAAAATCAAATTATAAACTATGCCTATTCACATAATATCTCCAACAATATGCCGTATACCCATTATTATAAGTACTTTTACTTACCGCATATATAAAATACATACAATATATGATAAAAATGTAACAATCAAGAAACACACATTAGGTCTAAGGTTCAAGGTTCTTTTGAAGTGATTCATTTCACAATGCATTAAAACAATATGATGCAGTATTCTAAAACTTGTTTTCGTTACTTACATTATTTTTAAGAATGTTCACATTTGTAACGATATCTTGAATGTATTTCATCACGTAGTACCCACATTCAAAGCTGTTAGATTGCCTCAGACACTACAAAATAAAAATTACATAAATTTATTTTTTCTGAAATAAGCAATGATTATTTAGGTTTGTCTTGTTTTTACCTTGATGGAGACCCACTGAACATTGGCCTTTGTATTAGACTTTAAAGATTGATGTATTCTAATCCCACTACAAGGAAGACATAACAAATTTTAGCAAATAATTAACATAAAAATAAAATAAAAGAACACGATCAAAGATGCTAATAAGAAACTTAACAGATACCCTAAGAAATCAGCAACTTCGGTCGGATACTCTATGGATAATTGATTACAAGTCATCCAACTTCTGTCCATTTTAAATATTTTTACCTGTTCATATATTATATAGCATCAGTTTAATTTAATAAAATTGTATGTTTAATAATTTCAAATGTTTAAAGTTATTATCATTATAGCTTCAACAATAAATTCGTAATTTGGGAAAATCACTTACAACTCCTGTAAATCAATGCATTACCATCAAGTACAATAATTTTTCCTGTACATTTAAATTAATTTGAAAACATTAATAGCAACATATTTTTGCTTGTGAATATTTCATGGCATGCTTATCTAATGAAAAACTTATAAATTAACAAAAACGCATGTTTTTAATTTGAAAACATTCCACTTACACGTAATCCTGATCAATCCTAAATCCCTGGAATGTCCTCTAGTTGATCAACAACCGATGCTCCACCTATAAATTAGAGAGACATTTATAAGAAATTGATGCTCCATATACATTTATGAAAGAGTCATACCTGTCATTGATGGTGGCAATTCGATTATACCTATACATATACATATATATACATGTATATATATGTATATGTATGTGTGTGTGTGTGTGTGTGTGTGTGTGTGTGTGTGTGTGTGTGTGTGTGCGTGTGTGTACACAGACACAGAAATATTCCAATCTAGAATTTTAAAGTGCAGGAATGTCTGGGAAAACACATAAACTGTGCGGTTTAAGCGCTTTAAGTTTTAGGACTTTGAAAACCCACAGTTTTAAAGTTTTACCGGACGTTTCCCGTACTTTATATCCTGGACCAGAAAACTACTATATATGTATATTCTTATTTTTAGAGTATTGTATTTTTTCATCTGAGATAATATAATGATTAGCCATGGTCCCTAATAGTGATAAGCATTAAGCACTGTCAGTTGTGGCCCATATTTCTATATGTGTGTGTGTATACATATATATAGTAATATCCGCCTTGCTGGTATATGCATCTCAAGCATAAAAAACTTTCAAGAGATTGAAAGAATTAAAGAAACCAAAAAAAAAAAATAGAAATACTAAATCGATTGTACATATCATATTCCTATGTAGGAGAATAATTAGCTAATTAATTAATTAACACTACATTAAAGCAATCAAGAGTAAATCTTACACACACACACACACACACACACACACACACACACACACACACACATATAGAGTAAATCTTACACACACACACACACACACACACACATATATATATATACATATATATGTGGGCTATTTTTTTTTTTTTAGCATTCTTCCAAGGAATACTAAAGCTTATCATTTTGGGATATGTGGGCCATTGTTTTTTTTTCTTCCACACTCTGACATCATCACAGACAAAATATTGTTTGTATCAAAATCTACAATTTTTAGTTTCCTAGGTGATTGTTGCATGTGAGTCTTTATGGTCTTCATTTACAAATCTCAATAGTCAAAGCACATAAAAATGGAAAAAATAAAGATTGTCCAGCTTTTTTTTAGGTGAGGTGACCACATTTAAAAATAATGATAAAAGCTGCAACGAAAAAAATAAAAAATTAAACACAAGAAATGGATTATGGAAGACATTAAAGGATAGAGGGGCCATTATCGTGAAGAAGAGCAGATGAGCTATCAGTGACAGTATAAATTAATAAGTCACGCTAGTGGATTTGCAACTTAATTTGGTGCTTGGTGGATGACAGCAGCAAAAGAGTCCAGATCTTGGTGAAGAGAGATTATGACAGTGGCTAGTCGAAAGCAGTGATAGCAGTGATGGGAGAGGTTTTGGGTGTGTCAGTGGTGGTGTGGATCTAAGGATTTTGTAAGTTCTGTTTTCTATGTTTTAATTCACAATATTATGAATGGAGGGAAAGAGATGTGAGATGGTATTTGTGTCTTTTCTTTTTTAATTTTTAACATAATATTTGTGTCTTAGTGGTTTGCGAACTAAACATACGCATTTTAAATTTTTGAAGTCATAGGTTCAAGTTGGAAGATTTACAAGTTCTTATATTTTTTTTTTAACCTTTAATGCTTTAGTGTCAGTGATTTCTGATGTTCAATTTACTGACACACTAATATCATTACTTTATGATACTTATTTGTTAAATACGAAAAATAGTACAAATGTACATAATTACTAACACTTTTTACAAAGTGTTAATGATTGTAGTGTCAGTAAATGTTATTTTTATAGTAATGAAAGGTCCTAACCTTATTTCCCCTCATCACAATTGGAGCATCTAAAACTTGAACTCCTTTAGAAATACTTTCCCTCAACAGTCTCTCTCATTCTCTTGATATACAGTTTACCAGCATTTCTTACAATAATAGGTGGTTGCATACATGGGCAAGTGAAGACCACTTGCTTTCATCAGCATTAGATAATACTGATACTTTTAGGTACTCTTGAACACTTAATTCTTTAGTAGAGGATTGCACATAGTCATTGACATTGTATTTCATGGCATTAATGCAACACAATGCATATGGACATGGCAACCTAGAAATGTCTCATTTCCACATTCACAATGCTTATTCTTCAAATCAACAAGATTCCTCTTGGTGGAATTCTCCATATTGACTTAAAGAGTTTTACAAGCCTTGATTTTGATGATTAAAAAATAATATGGTAAGGATAATATGAGAAAGATACTTTTAAATCTCATTAGTTCTTAAAAGTCAAAAGTCATTCATGTGAGATCAAGTTCAAAAGGACTTAAGGACATACTCATCAGGTCAAGAATCAAATGTGAAAAATGCTATCATTTTTATAGTTCTTGTGAAGCTAGTTTGTCGGATTTATACATGGTTAAGCATTTAAAAGATCAAATTTATAATGATCATGACATTCAAATCTATCTTTGTTTCATAAGTTATGTTATACTTGAAGAAAAATGGAAGCTAAATGTTTTATCAAAATGAATTTCTTCTATGTATATGGATTGATTTGAGAAAAATCTTGAAAAGTTTTAATTTATAAAAAAATATAGAGAATTTCTGTTATGTTAACGCTATTTCTAAAAATCTAGAAAGAACCTATTTGATAATGTTTCAAAAATTTTAGACACTTTCGTAATTATAGAAAAGTTTGCGAATGTAGACCAAAATACAAAACTTTGAAAGTTGGGATAAGCTAAAGTGGTAGAGTGGTTTAGCTAAAATTGATGAATCAATTGTTATTATTAAGTTGTCCAATGAATAACCGACTAACCGGTTTACCCAAAGTGACAAACCAGTTTGTTTGAAATCCTTCAATAGTAATTGGACACATTAGCTCTACAATGAACCTTTTTTATTAAAGCGGCAAATCGGTTTTGTAGAATGTTTATTTTATGTCTCTAATGGCTAGCTTTTGTATCTACAAATGTAAATCCAATTCCAAATCATTTGCTAAGATTGATCTGAGCTAAAACTTGATGTTTTAAAACACTTTTGAGTTGTCACTTGCTTGTCCATATAAATCCATGCATACTTGAGCTATCACTTGCTTATATACTATTGTGAGGAGCATGTTCTTTGAAAACTTTATTTTAATCTTTCAATTGAGTGATAGTAACTATAAGAAACACTTGGTTCAAGAGGTGCGGGATGTACGTCACAAATTTATAAAGGTATGTTGATATTTTTGAAGTCAATTGTACTTATTTTAGAACCTTAGGATATAAGGCTTAGTGTTAATGGAATTCTCAAGCTTGAATTGCCTATTGGCATGGACATAAGCATGTTTGATGAACCGTAGAAAAATATTGTATTTGTTTTCTATGCCCTTACCCCTTCAATTCACTTATTGTGTTTGTTGTTAGATTATGACAATAGATGTAGTGGATTAGGGTTCTTATTGTTGGACAAATTTTTGAAACTTAATTTACACCCGTCTTTGGTTATTTAGTTAGATTTTCACTCTATAACCTCAAATGTATCATTGTGTTCAAAGAAAAGACCTAGATTGTTCCATCCCTTCAACTATTCTCCTTTTAACCAGTGGAGGCAACTCATGCCAACCTCAATTGTTTGTTTCGGTCCTTAATTGATTGGCATTATTGTGATTTGCTTTAGCATTTTGAGTAACATCAATCCCTGTGGAGACGATCTTGAATACTCATCACTTTATTACTTGTTGTGTATACTTGCACATTGGCATTGATAATAACTGCTTATAGAAATTTACCAACAAGTTTTTGGTGCCGTTACCGGGGATTGATTGTTTATTTTTTAAGTGTGAAGTAAATCTTGATAGCGCCAAATTTGATTTGATTCATTCTATTTATTGGCATATCGGTACATGCATGCGCAAAGACAGGTCTATGGCATTCCAATTCGATTCTGAGATTGAAAGGACTGTCAGGAAACTACGAAGAGAACAAAGGAATTCAGAAATTGCTTCAAGCATGAATAATTTACAGGATGCGCAAAATTTGAATCCTCACGGGCCTCTACAACCAGTCAACATTCAAGAAGAACAGAATGAACATGCTAACTGGAGACAGCCAGGCAACAACAATATTATTTACATGGCTGATGACAGAGACAGAGCTATAAGAGATTACGCTGTACTAACTCTGTAGGTTGTACACCCTGGGATCATCAGACCCGAGGTAGAAGCAGCAAATTTTGAGTTAAAACCAGTGATGTTTCAAATGTTACAAACAGTGGGACAATTTAATGGATTGCCTAATGAAGATCCTCATCTCCATCTCAAATTGTTCTTGGAAGTAAGTGATGCTTTCAAGATTGCTGGAGCAACACAAGATGCCTTAAGGCTGAGGCTCTTCCCTTATTCCTTAAGAGATCGAGCAAGAGCATGGTTAAATTCGTTACCATCTGATTCCATCACTACATGGAATGAATTGGCTGATAAATTCTTAATGAAATATTTCCCACCGATAAAAAATGCAAAGTTACGGAATGAGATTACTTCCTTCCATCAACTTGAAGATGAAAGTCTATATGAGGCCTGGGAAAGATTCAAGGAATTGCTCAGAAGGTGTCCTCATCATGGTATCCCTTGTTGCATTCAATTGGAAACTTTTTACAATGGGTTGAATCTAAGTACAAGGTTAATGGTAGATGCTTCAGCAAATAGAGTTCTGTTATCCAAATCTTACACTGAAGCCTATGAAATTTTGGAAAGAATTGCCAACAATAATTACCAGTGGCCTTCAGCCAGGCAGCCAGCAGCAAGAGGATCAGCAGGGGTACATAACATTGATGCAATTACAGCCTTATCAACACAAGTGACCTCATTGACTAACATGGTAAAAGCCATGACAGCTGCTCTAGCAATAGTAAAGCAAGTTACTGAACTTTCTTGTGTCTACTGTGGGGAAGAACATGATTTTAATAATTGTCCTGGAAATCCAGCCTCAGTAAACTATGTGGGTAACTTCAATCGACAACCTCAGAACAACCCTATTCAAATACTTATAACCCAGGCTGGAAACAACACCTAAATTTTTCATGGAGCAGTCAGAATCGAAATGCTCCAGCATTCAATGAACAGAATAGAAACACACAGCCACCTAGTTTTCATCAGCAGAGTCAAGGGCAAAAACAAATCAGTCAGGATCCAATCACTTCATTGGAAACACTGATCAAGGAGTATATTGCAAAGAATGAAGCAATTGTCCAGAGTCAAGCTGTGTTCTTGAGAAACCTTGAGAACCAAACGGGACAACAGCAATGAGCATCAGAACTCAAGGAAGCCTACCTAGCAACACAGAAGACCCTAGAAGAGAAAGCAAAGAACACTGCAAAGTAATTAGTTTGAGATCTGGAAAGAATGTTGATATCCCAGTTGAGGTGACAAAAAATGGGATGGAATACAATTCAGCACAAAAACCAACTCAAAAGGGAAGCCTGTTACAGCAAACTTCTCTTCAAGACACAGGATACATGGGGCAAGCTACAGCAACTATAAAGGAAATTCAACCAGAACATGCTGAAAAAGAAGTTACAACACCAGTAGTTACAACTTGCACCAAATCAAACAAACAAAGTTTGATATCTCCTGAAATTACCCAGCAGTTCAGACATCCACCACCTTTCTCACAAAGGTTTCAGAAGCAAAAACAAGACAAGCAGTTCAGTAAATTCCTGGAAGTGCTGAAACAATTGCACATAAACATACCTTTTGTGGAAGCTTTGGAGCAAATGCCAAATTATGTTAAATTTCTAAAAGATATCTTGGCACGAAAAAGAAGGCTGGGAGAGTTTGAAACTGTTGCTTTAACACAAGAAAGCAGTCATATGCTCCAAAGTAAAATTCCCACAAAATTGAAAGATCTAGGGAGTTTTACAATACTTTGTTCTATAGGAACTAGATATGCTGGCAGGGCACTTTGTGACTTGGGAGCTAGTATTAATCTGATGCCATTATCTGTATTTAAGCAGCTGGGAGTAGGGGAGTGCAGACCAACAACAGTCACTCTACAATTAGCTGACATATCTCATGCATACCCTGAAGGAAAGATAGAGGATGTATTGGTGAAGGTTGACAAATTCATCTTTCTAGTGGATTTCATTGTGTTGGACTTTGAATATGACAAAGAAGTACCCATTATACTTGGAAGACCTTTTCTAGCAACTGGAAAAACTCTGATAGATGTGCAGAAATGAGAGCTCACCATGAGAGTGAATGATCAGCAAGTAACATTTAATATGCTAGAGGCTATGAGGAACCCTGATGAAGTAGAAGACTGCAATTTCCTAAGTGTAATGGATCTTGTTGTAGCAGACAAAATGGACAGATGCTGCAGTAATGTACTTGACAAAGTCATCACCTTTGAGGATGTTGAAGAGGAAAATGTTGCAGCAATCCAAACAGATTGGATGGACAAACAGCAATCTGATAGGCACAATAGGTTTATTGAACACCTGAATCTTTCAGAGAGGGAAGTAAAAACAACTTTACCATCTATTGAATCACCCCCTAGTTTTGAATTAAAATTACTACCTTCACATTTTAAATATGCTTATCTTGGTCAAAACAATACACTCCCTATAATCATTTCTTCTACTTTGGATACAGGTCAAGAACAGAGTTTAGTAGATTTGCTGGGAAAATATAGAAGAGCAATTGGGTGGACCATGGCAGATATAAATGGGATAAGCTCATCCATCTGTATGCATAAAATCCTGTTAAAGGATTGTTCCAGCAATTCGGTGGAACACCAGAGAAGGCTGAATCCTATTATGAAAGAAGTGGTGAAGAAGGAAATCATCAAATGGCTAGATGCTGGAATCATATACCCAATATCAGACAGTTCATGGGTAAGCCCAGTTCAATGTGTTCCAAAGAAATGAGGGATAACAGTAATGGCTAATGAGAAGAATGAACTTATTCCTACAAGGACAGTGACTGGATGGAGAGTGTATATGGATTACAAGAAGCTCAACAAAGCCACAAGAAAAGACCATTTCCCACTTCCATTCATAGATCAGATGTTGGACAGGCTTGCTGGAAAACAGTACTACTGTTTCTTAGATGGGTATTCAGGCTACAACCAGATTGCTATAGCTCTAGAGGATCAAGAGAAGACTATATTTACTTGTCCTTATGGAACATTTGCCTTCAGAAGAATGCCATTTGGGCTATGCAATGCTCCAGCAACTTTTCAGAAATGCATAATGTCTATATTTTCTGAAATAGTAGAGCAAACTTTAGAAGTTTTCATGGATGACTTCTCAGTTTTTGGAGAAACATACAATGATTGTCTACACAACTTGAAAGAAGTTCTTAAAAGATGTGAGATGACCAATTTAGTACTCAATTGGGAAAAGTGCCATTTCATGGTGCAAGAAGGAATAGTGCTGGGTCACAAGATATCCAAGGATGGTATTGAGGTAGATAAAGCCAAGATAGAGGTAATAGATAAACTGCCACCTCCAACTTCAGTAAAGGGTGTTAGGAGTTTTTTGGGTCATGCTGGATTCTACAGAAGATTCATTAAGGATTTCTCCAAGGTAGCTAAGCCTCTGTGTTCATTGCTGGAGCATGACAAACCATTTCACTTTGACACAGAGTGCCTTAAAGCATTTGGGGAACTAAAGAAAGCTCTGATCACTGCTCCAGTAGTTATTTCTCCATATTGGACTTTACCATTTAAATTGATGTGTGATGCTAGTGATCATTCTATGGGGGCAGTATTGGGGCAAAGAAAGGATAAGGTTTTTCATTCCATATACTATGCAAGCTAAACGTTCACTCCAACTCAGATCAATTACACCACTACAGAGAAAGAGTTGCTAGCAGTAGTTTTTGCTTTTGACAAATTCAGAGCTTACCTGGTGGGTACCAAAGTAACTGTTTACACAGACCATGCAGCCATCAAATATTTAATTTCAAAGAAGGATGCCAAACCAAGATTAATCATATGGATCTTATTGCTTCAAGAATTTGATCTGGAAATTAAAGATAGAAAGGGGACTGAGAATCAAGTGGCAGACCACTTGTCACGGCTGGAAGTAGACACTAGTACATTGACAAGGAAGGGCATCACTGAAACTTTTCCTTATGAACAACTGTTGGTAATACAGCAATCACAGATGCTGCAGCAGTCAGAACCTCCATGGTATGCAGACTTCGCTAACTACTTAGTAAGTGGGTTGCTACCACTTGAGCTGAAGTTTCAAGAGAAAAAGAAATTTCTTCATGATGTTAGAAGTTATCAGTGGGATGACCCACATTTATATAAGCTATGCTCAGATCAAGTAATAAGAAGATGTGTTGCAGCAGAAGAAATACCTCAAATACTGGAGTCATGTCATGCTACAGTATATGGAGGACATTTTGGTGGTCACAGAACAGCTGCCAAAGTTATGCAATCAGGTTATTATTGGCCCACTATCTTTAAAGATGCTTATGAATTTGTTAAATATTGTGACAGGTGTCAAAGGACAGGGAACATAACTAGCAGACATGAGATGCCATTGACTAACATACTGGAAGTGGAAGTTTTTGATGTTTGGGGAATAGATTTCATGGGACCTTTTCCCCCATCCTTTGGGAACTTATATATCCTTGTTGCTGTAGATTATGTCTCCAAGTGGGTAGAAGCTGCAGCACTACCCACCAATGATGCTAAAACAGTAATGACTTTTCTTCAAAAAAATATTTTCTCCAGGTTTGGCACTCCTAGAGCAATTATTAGTGATGAAGGCACACATTTTTACAACAAAATCTTTGCTGCAGCAATGATGAAATATGGAGTCAGACACAAGATAGCAACAACATATCACCCACAATCCAATAGTCAGGTTGAAGTGTCCAACAGAGAAATTAAAAAGATCTTAGAAAAAGTGGTGAACCCAATAAGGAAGGATTGGTCTTTACATTTGCATGACTCTCTATGGGCTTACAAAACAGCATACAAAACTCTACTCGGCATGTCTCCTTACCGAATTTTTTATGGCAAAGCATGTCATTTGCCACTAGAGCTAGAGCACAAAGCCCATTGGGCACTGAAGAAATTAAATTGGGATATGCATGCTACAGCAGAGCAAAGGAAACTTCAACTTTGTGAGCTTGATGAATTACAGTTGTTTTCATATGAAAATGCAAGAATCTATAAAGAGAGAACAAAACACTGGCACGACAAGTGTATTCAACACCGGAAATTCACCCCTGGTCAATTAGTGTTACTCCACAATACAAGACTAAGATTATTTCCAGGAAAGCTCAAGTCAAGATGGTCTGGCCCGTTTAAGTTGTTAAAATCTTACCCTCATGGAGCTGTTGATCTTCTAGATGAACAAACAGGCCACGAGTTCAAGGTTAATGGACACAGGGTTAAGCATTACATACATCCAGCAGTAAAATGTTCCAAGGAGGTGTTACTCCTTAAAGAACCTAGCTATTGAACAAAGAAGGAAGGTCAGGCTGAAGGACCTTAAATCAAGCGCTTCATGGGAGGCAACCCATTGAGGAGATAGCCACTTCAAACTAAGTTTGATATCCTTTGGTTTTGTAGACAGCTTCCCCTTTTTACCATCTTATTTAATTTTTGTTTTTTTTTTAATTGATTAGCTCTTATTTTCATCCATTTACATTATCGCACTCTTTACTTTCACTTTAATTTGCTATGTCTATTTCTTTTAATAAATTTTAGACTTAATGTTAGTAAGTGTGATAATTGAATTTCATATTGACAAGTGAGAGTGAATGGTGGCAGAATTCATAGGTGAACTACGTGTCAGAAGCTTTTAATGGGGAGTATGTATCCGTTGATTAGAATAAGCGAATGGGTGCTGCAGCAGCTAATTGTACCGTTACAGTAAATTAAAAGCTGGAGCCTTTCACTTACCGTTGAAGATAAAATCGTGACAGATGGATGCATGGATATGGATAGAAAATTGAGGAAATAAATCTCCGAAACTAAAGCTTTAATTTCATTGGCCGATAATTTTGGGGATATGCACAATTAATTCAAATATTTTATTCCCTCAATTATCTCTAGTTACCGTATTTATCTTCAAATTAAAGTCCATTATAAAAAGGAATCACTGTGCTTAGTGCTCTACGCCACTATTCCCCATCCCCTTCGCAAAGATAACTCTAAGAATTCTTAAACTCTTTTTCTCTTTTTATTCTCAGGAACAGTAGCTTCAATTTGTTACTGCTACAGCAATGCCGAGATACAAGAAAACAGCCAGCCGTCTCAAAGATCTGTCACGATTCCAGAGTTACCACGCTGAAGAAAAATATGAAGAATTCATAGAGCCGCGTCGGATTCTAGAAGAAAAAGGGTTTCAATTTCCATACCAACTCATGGGAATCGTGCAAACCATTCATAATGTTGTAGCAAAGCGAGGATGGTTAGAGTTTTGCAACCACCCTCGAGATCTTGTGCTGCCTGTAGTCAAAGAATTTTACGCCAATTTGGTAATCCCTTATCAGCACAACATTTAGGTAAGAAATACACTTGTCCCATTAGACTCTCGTGTCATCAATGTTTTCTATAACTTACCTGCTGAAATTGCCTGTGAGTATGCTAAGTTGCGTGATAGGTTGACCCCGAAAAAGTGGAACACCATTTTCAAAACTCTTACCATCGAAGGGGCATCATTAGTTAACGAGGAAGGGCATGTCATTAATAGGATAGATTTGAAACCTATTGCTAAGGTGTGAGTGAAATTTCTGAATTCTAGGCTTATGCCCACCACTCACACTACTACAGTTTCGCAAGAAAGGTTGGTCTTGTTATATGTCATAGTTCGAGGACTTCCTATAGATGTCAGTAGCATCATCGCACAAGAAATCCAAGATTGTGCAGTCAAAACTCACTGAACTGCTGCCTTGCTATTTCCCTCTTTCGTCACTAGCATTTGTGTAGTTTCAGGTGTTCGTCTTGACGCTAGAGATGAACATGTAAAAAATGATGGTGCCTTTACGGCACGTACATTGAGAGAGTTGCTGGTGAGAGTGCTGGAACAACCACTGAACCAGCTGTTGTCACTAGAGCAAGACGAGCTATTGGGTTAGAACAGACTATCCAGGCACTCGGTAATAGTATAACTCAAAGTGTAGAAGCTCAACAGAGGGAAAATGGTCGATTTTGGAGCTATCTACAGCACCTGGATAACCAACTACACCAATTTGTTCTGTACATGAAACGTACTCATCGGAACTTCCTTGATGCACTGCTCCAGCAGTTCAATTTTGACACCAACACCACAGGTGCTCCAGCAGCAGCCAATGAAGAGGCCACTGCTTCAGATGAACCAGCAGAGGAAGCTGCCACTAAGCCACAAGCAGCAGTCGACTCAGAAGAGGCTGAGCCATCTGACCCACCTGAGGACGAAGGTGACAAGTCTGATACTGATAGCGCACCCTCAGAGTTAGAAGACAACTCAGAAAAAGAAAGTGAGGAACCAACCATCTCAACTCAACCCAAAACCAGAAAAAAAAAGCACATTATTCAATACGAAGATGAAGAAGACCCTGAAGAGGAACCCTCTATTCCAATCTTCGCGAGTAAGAGGAAGGATAAGGGTAAAGCTAAATTGGCAACCCCTCCAGCCTCTGAAGATGAGATGGAGTGAGTTGATGCTGAGCTGGCTGCTGCAGCAGCCAGAGCTATGCCTACATCTGAGCAAGCCAAGCAACTACTTGCGGTTATTGCTGCCATCACCGCTGAGGGCCAGGCAGCTGATGCATTGACTCCAAAGCCTCCACAACAAACTCTTAGCCAGCCTATCCGCACCAGTCCAAGACAATCCAGCAAACGAAAAGGCAGTACGTCTACAAGTACTGCTACAGCAACCCCAGCCACCACTCTTCTCACTAGCCCCGCAGCGAAAAGACAAAGACATTGCCAGCCACTCCCCCAAAGCTTCACCAAAGGATAAGCTGCGCAGTGCATCCAAGAAGCGCTGATGAGCAACATGTTCTGTGCTGCAGTCCCCACCCCAGAGGAGTACTCTTTCTTTACTAGTTCATTTCAGTTCAAAAAATAAAAAGGATTTTATTGTTTGTCCATTTGCGAGTTATTGTTATGTATGCTTGTGAGGACACAGCATCTCTCAAGTTTGGGGGGTTGTTGTTGATTGCATGTGATTTATATATGTGTTTATGTCTGTGTGGTGTGAAGCTCTGTTATCTGTTATTTGTGTATGGATTTGAATACCTAATGAAGATAAATTGAGTGTTATTCAGTATTTATGAGAATGCCAAGTAGAGATAAGTTATAGATGAAAGTGAAATTATGTCCTGACACTTAGACTTTGGTTGAATTGTATGAGACTGCTAGAGTAAAGCCAGAAGGATAGAACAGATCCTAAGTTTGGAGGGAGAAGCACGTTTGATTAATTGTGATTTCTATGAAATACAATCTGTTCCAATGGCTCAAGTTGTTGAGTAAAACAGATCTGAGTATGTACCCCATATGCAGAATTGTGTTCAAATGTAGCAAGAGTTATAAGCAATGTTGTAGCACTGTTAAAAAAAAAAAAAAATCCTCTGTCTAAGGCATCAAGCAGCCAGGTCTGTTCATGAGCCCCATGTTCAGCCTTGAGTTAAAGATACCTCTAGATAAGATTACATTATAGTTACTGCTGCAGCAACTCTGATCTGGGCATGGTTTGAGTAATTGGGTGTCATCATTACAAGTGATTGACATTCGCATGAAAGATAAATGTTACAGTGAGGAGGTTGATGACTCCCCAGTTTAGCAATATTAGAACAATCACAGTTTGAATATGTGAAATTTATGCTACCCCTTTTATGAATAGAGTATATCACTGCTGAAATTTCTGCAGTCCTTTGGTGATGTTACAGCATATCTGGAATTCAATCAAAGGAAGCACACACTCAATATGGACAGAAAGAAGCTTAAGTCTAGAACTGATTTACTATGGGCATTTTGTATGATTAGGATAGTGATCTGAAGGTGGAAGAATCTTTGCAAATTTGATAAAAGAGCTTAAGTTGTGTGCATGTTTGTTTGCGGGGAATGTTAGTATGTGTCATTACTTGAGGGCAAGTAATGGTTTAAGTTTGGGGGTGTGATAACTCTAGGAAATGAGAGTTATTACATCAATTCTAGACTTGAATCAAGGTCACTTAGAGAACAAATAAGGTGTTTTTATTACATTTTGGGTACCTTTTGCATAAACATTCATTTTAGTTGAGTTTTAATAAGTTTTGATTAAATCACAGTAATTTATGCTAAAAACAGGTTTAAATTGTAGGTTTTAAATTCGTGAGAGGATGTTGAGACATTATAAGAGCAAGAGGAGGAAGGAAGATGGCCACAAAAGAAGTAAAGCACAATCGGGAATAAAACAGTGCTGTAGCAATCTAGGAACAATGCGAGAGAGAACTTAGGCACAAGTCAGCAATAAAATCGCGATCTGCATGTTTCCTAATTCAAACATATGCACGCTCATGGGCTTTGGTTTTAACCTAATTTGCAATATAAAAAGGAGGCGTGCACCACATAGAAAGGCGGCAAGGAATTATCATCAGAAATAATTACAAAGGCAAGAAGAAGGAGATCAAGATTGGAGAGTGCTAATCGGAAACAAAACGAAGAGAGCCGTGCAGAATTATTGGCCTTTCATCGTGCTCAACTTATATTTTCTCTTTTTCCTTGAATTGTTGGGATGTATTCCGAGTTCAATATATTTGCGTTTATTTTTCTCATCCAGATTATGAACTAAATTTACTTGTGGTTGAGTGACAAATAATCCAATGGGTTCTTGACTGTTCTTTTATGTTGTTATGGTAATGCTGTAGCATTATACTCTAGTAGTTTTTATGAATACAACTGTTATTTCGGTTGACCACCCATTTAATAGTTTCAGTTAAGATAGAGCAGCAAAAGGGCATGTCTTAGCGAACATTATTAGAGTATTACTTGTTCTTAAGTCGAGTTTCCTGGATTAGGTTATCTTGAATCCCATAAGGGCAATACTTGAAGTAAGATTTGTGACACTCTAGACATAAGTGTTCACCTTGTAGGGTAGAGAGATTAAAGGTTATAATGCCATACCATAAATATATGAGCAACTTGTCATTATTAGTAGATTTAAAGGTATGAGATTTCCAACATGCGATAGCTGCGGATGCAGATTTATTCTACCCATTGCTGCAGCACTTATTGTAAGAACTGGTACTAATTCGGTAAACAACAGTCACCCCATTAGGAGAGTTTGATCATTCAACTACTATATTCTCAATTGAATCTTAGACACATTCAACTCAGTTTATTTCATTACAATATTGTTTTATTTTCATCTCTCACAATTATTAGTTACATAGAATTATTCGACAATTGTTTGTTTCGGTCCTTAATTGATTGGCATTATTGTGATTTGCTTTAGCATTTTGAGTATCATCAATCCCTATAAAGACGATCTTGAATACTCATCACTTTATTACTTGTTGTGTATACTTGCACATTGGCATTGATAATAACTGCTTATAGAAATTTACCAACAATGGTCAACATTGATTTTAAATTTTGATGTTGATAATTAAACTAATTTTTTCATTAGACCTAAAAAACTTAGGAAAGAAATCCTAATTTTAAATTAATATATCTTTATACGATAATCTTTTAATATGAAAATTGATTACAATATTCTCTCAAAAAAAATTTATTTCATATAAGTTAACATATATAAGACCATTTATTCTATGCAAATTACAATAGGATTTGTGGACAATTAAATTAATTCTTTTAGAATAGTTGAGATATATTGTTTAGTATAAGAAATTTATAAATACAACCAACCTGGAGACATAAAGTCAACAAGGCTGCTAACCATGCATGAGTATAAAGCAAAAGGACCGAGGGGTAATTCTAGTACTAATTAAATATTACATTACGGTAATGAAAGAAAACATAGAGTTTTTGTTTAAAAAAATATATTAGTGGATAAAAATAAAGAAGTAAAAAATTAATTTTTCTTTTGTTCTATCAAATAATGATGAATTATTCATTCTTATAAATACAAATATTTGTATCTTCTGCAATGGGATCATCAAATTATCCTAAATGCTGACTTCAACATTATTTACCATGCTTGTTTTCTATGACGATAGAATTATTAGTTGTCGATTAAATGATATTCCACTACCAAAAATAGAATTCGTCTCAAAATATGAACTTTTTGAGACGAAACTAATATGGTCATATAAACACTCTCTTCTATTATAATCCTTTTTGTGACCAGCAAAATTTTTGGCACAAATTTATCACTTTTGTTGACCAAATATATTGGTCACAAAATCTCATCGTAGAAAGTATATTTTCTATGGCCAAATCATTGAGTTGTCACAAATTATAAGATATTCTACAACCAATTAGTATTTATCTTAGATAATATTATTTGTGGCCAAGACATGGTCGCAGTAGAAGAAATAGTTGTCACAAAAAATTTACATATTTGAGTTTATATATCCTTTATAAGCCACGATCATTAATCGATACGGTCATTGAAAATTAGATTTAATGGCAAAATTTATGTGGTCGCCAATGACCATATTTTTAGTAGTGATATCACTTGGTTCCCATGGCAACATAACTTTAAATTTGACTTCTTCTGCCTATCTAATGGGCCTCCGATAACACATATCTTTGATATCTTCCCAAAGTTTCTTTAGACTATACTGGTATAGAATTGAGCCAATTTTCATTACTTTTCCATCAACACATCCATGTATATGATGCTATAAATGCCAAACATGCCCATTCAGTGAAAGTAACAAATTAAGATTATATATAGTTGGTGATGTAAGACGATTTTAGGATATCAATTATTTTAGATCTTTTGTTATTTTCTATTTTAATCAAAGTTAATTATGGTATATGTTTGGTCTTTTATTTCCATTTCAATTATGATTTATTTTTCATATTTGAATTAACTTAGGGAAGTAGGTTTACCCTATCAGATATAGGGAGGTCTACTGTTGATTTTATAAGCAATCTTTTTATTAATTAACAACTCATCTTCTATAATTCTCTTTGTGATTATCAATCAAAATCTCTCTTATAAAGTTGTTTGGATTAAAGTATCATCTAATCTCACCATACGGTAATTTAATCTACTTTGCGCTATTGTTAAAATGATACAGTTCATCACGAATGACTGTATCAACACCCTAGTTGAGTAGTTCCCTGTTCCATTGGATAATGAGGCTGAATTTGAGTGGTTTGAATGTATCAACACTCTAGTGGAGCAATTCCCTGTTCTATTGGACAATGAGGCTGAATTTGAGTGGTTGGAATACATCAACACTCTAGTTGAGCAATTCCTTGTTCCATTGGATAATGAGGCTAAATTTGAGTGGTTTGACTTTTGCTAAAATAAATGAATTTATGGTGCTTGGCTTGAATGAAGATATATTTTTTTACGAAATTTGTTCACAGAACTGTTATTGTAGAGGATTTATTCAACGAGCAGCAATGAGTTGAGGCTGAAAATGATTATTAAGCTAAGGCTCCAACTGTTAAAGAGTATAAAGGTAACGATAAAATGATGACTAGTGAGATGGTGGGTATAATACTGCAAATGATGATGATTGGAATGGTAGTTGGGATGTCTACGAATTAGGAGATGATAATAGTTTAGAATCATATATGTCATTTTGATGATGAAGTTCAGGGTACATGTAACAAATATGAGGCAAATTCAACAGGGTTTAAGTTCAGTACGGATGATGAGAGGGTTATTTTAATGGTTGTGGCAATGTATAAAAGTGTGGCTAATTTTCAAAAAGTGGTGAAATTCTTTGCTTTACAGAATGGTTTTAGGCTTAAAAAGGTGAAAAATGAGAAGAGTAGAATCACACTCACATGTGCAATACCAAGTTGTATTTTGAGGATCCATTCAAGTCTAAACTGGAATAGAAAACATATTTTTTATTGAAACATTTCGTACTGAACACATTTATGTTAGAGGTAATGGCAGCTGTAAAGCTAATTCGACATGGATTCGTATAATAATCCTTCATTTGTTTAGGGCCAACCCTCAGTTGAACATTGAAATCATTGCAAGTGAGTTGTTCGGGAGATTTTGTATCAAATACAATAACCATCAGTTCTGTAGGACTAAGAACAAGGCATTGGAGCTATTAAGGCAAAATCATAAGGCCAACTACACTAAACTATACAGGTATATGAATGCAATACTCAACTTTAATCTTGTTTCAACTATAATTGTTAATAGGAATTGGTTAGGTGGTGGACAAAACTACCATTTTAAGAGGTTCTTCATGATGTTTGATGCAAGTATAAGACGAGTGTAGATAGTTTATAGAAAGGTTAGATAAGGGTTTCTTATTGTCTACTGTTAGTATAAATGCTAATAATGGTATATACCTACTAGCAATGTGTGCTATTGACAGTGAAAATACTGACTCTTAATTGTACTTTATGAATAAATTATATGAGCAAATAGGTTGTAATTGTGGTATTGGGCTATATTTCATGAGTAATAAGCAAAAAGAGATTTTAAATGCTTTAGAGATAGTGTTTCCTAAATCTCTAAAAAGGTACTATTGTAGACATATATAAGCCAGATTCAAACAGAAATTTTCATGTGTACTATTGAGGAATTCATTATGGAAATCTTGTAGAAATTCAAACTTAACAGACTTCAACACTTTCATATCTGAGTTGTACAATACCCATCCTACAGCACATGATCGGCTGATAAAGATTCCAGTTTGCTATTGGGCCAAGGATAGATTCCCAATGCACACAAAGTGCTCTTATGTAACTAACAGCATATCAGAGTCCTTTAACAACTGGATCAACAACTTTCAAGGACTGCTTATTGTTAGGATGCTAGAAGAGATAAGAAGAAAAGTGACAAATCTAATTTATAGGTATACACAGGTTGTTCTTTGTTAAAATAAGTTGTCATCACAAATTAGAAAGAGAGTATCATCTTAGAGGGAGAAGTCTAAGTCTTTGTTAGTTATATTTAGGCATAATGATACCTTTGAAGTTATAGAGGATGTTTCGAAAAGAAAAGTTGTAGATTTAAAGGCAAGCAATGTGATTATGTTGAGTGGCAAGTGTTTGGTTTGCCTTGTGCTGATGCATTGTATTGCATTGGTGATATAAGTTATAATGTCAATGACTTTGTGCATTGTATACTGAGGAGTGAAGCTTTTAAGAACATTTACAAGCATACGTACTTTTCAGTACCTGATGAAAGCAGGTGGCCTTCTGAGTTACATGATAACATGCTTCCACCTATAATCATTAGACCTACCGGCAGGCCTTCAACAAAGAAGAGGAAAAAGGCTGATGAAACTAGGGCATTTAAGAGGAGCTCTAATGTTAGGTGCAATAACTGTGATGAGTGGGGGCATAATGAGAAGACATGCAAAGTTGGTAAGGGCTAAAAAAAATAGCAAAAAGGAAAAATGTAAAGTCAACCTATGTTACTTTATTTACTTATAATTTCTATAATTTTCTTTTTTTAAATGTCTGATTCATATGTTCACTTAATAATCTAATGATTTGTTACACTGTAGGTTAGAGGGAAGGGATCGGGCACTAAGTATGAGAGGAAAGAGAGCTTAGAGACCTAAAATTAACATGAGACAATAGTTGGCACTGCAAATGGCACGCAGGAAAATGTCCATGATAATAGTTTAAATTTATTGCTTCATTACTCACTTTTTCTTTCTTTATTCATTTCTTAACTGTATACACCTTCTAATACAATTTTGTATCATTGAAGGACAATTAACCTAAGGCTAAAGAGATAGTAAATAATGAATCCTGCAGCAAGAGCTTTGGTGACAAGTATTTTATTAAATAGTAACAACAGAGCCAAAACTAATCCCATACTACAATTGTTTTTTTTTTAAGGACGAGATGATACTTTACATTACCTACGTGAGCTTTAGATTGTACAGATGTGGTATCATCTTATGCTCAAACATATAGAAAAGTTTCAGTCTTTTTATTTATTTTTGTGTACTAAATAATACTTAGAAACTCGTACCATTAACAAGGCTTTTTGGTTGAACCTTAGATAATTTTGCGTTTTGACCTCAGCAAATTGCTTAAAGTTGCTTCTTCATAAATATGGGCTATTGTTAGTATTGTATTGGCTAATTGTACCACAACCATTGATGTTGTTGACATTGTGTTACTGCTAACCACATTACTACATTTGGTTGCTTGATATTTTTTACTTCAAATTTATATTGTCAATGCATTGATTACAAGTATATAAACATTGTTGAGCCATGTTTATACACTATTTTGTGCTTTATGTTTGATTTTTTGTCAAATGCTTAGAAAATGTTGTATGCCTATTTCTCTCTAATGCTAGTTTGTTTCAATCAATTATATTTAAATATTGAATGTGACTTAGCTCAAGCATCACTATATATATATATATTTGAAGTATATAGGAGAGGCCAGATTGACTATGTGTTTCATTGCAACTGAAAGTCATAAATGTATATAAATTATAAAGCACCATTGCATTTGACTTAAGAAGCACAAAATGCATTTAGGTTAGTAAGCACTGGTATATTTAGTTTAGGAAGCATTAGACTTAGTGACATACTACATAAGGTGCATCAAAACATTGAATAGAAAGAACAAAACATTCAATACAAGCATAATCTTAGCAGATTTTTGTGACTTCTCCACAATGGTCTTCACTTCTTTTACATCATTTTCAATTCCAACTAGTACCTCATAGCATATGTCTGTTGTCCCACATCCTTCAAACAAAACTATATTGTCAAAATCATCTTTATTTGGAACTCACTACTTGAAATATCCACAACTGTTTTTTTAGCACCACAGTAGTAAAGCATATGTCAATCGGATTCTAAAAGCTTCAAATTAGCTCTCATGTAGTATTTGCATATCTTCTTTGAAAACCTAATGAGCTTGGCATTGATTGTATTCCTCCAAGCTGGCTTATAAAATGTGTTTGATCTGATCAAATCATTTGAACTTTGTGAATCCATTGATCTGCCAGAGTGTTCCAGCTTTGAATAATGCTTGGAAAATGCTGAGATTTTTAATTCACTATTGAACGATATCTCATAAATGGTTGATATAGAGATGAAGTGATATTGGTAGTGTTGGTTTGATACGTTTGAAGTGAGATGAATGCTATTTTTTTTTTTAAAAAGTTCGAGAAGCAAAGGCATACTGCTTATTGGGCTTTGCTATGGCAAGTTATAAAGCCACTGCTACTGCCAATATAACCGTTAAAGACAATGGTAATAATGGCAATACCAATTGAAGAATGTACTTTTTAAATTTCACATATTTTTCAAACAAAAATAATTCAAATTGTTTGCTTCATTCATCAAAGTCATTTTGGAAAGTGACAAGAGTGATTTGATATTTTCATTGTATTTACATCACTTGGCGCTAAAACAAACATGCTAGTACTAACTAACAATTCTTTAATTTGAGTATACAAATTATTTTTTAACCAGAGGTATTTTGGTCATTTTATCAAGTAATAAGTGATCAAATCAATGGTATACTAACATCAAGAGAGGTGTATGAGAATACTCGAATATATTCTATTAAAGCGAGAATATGTCAAACCTCAAGGGAGGTTTATGAAAATCACCCTGTACAAAAATTATATTATTACTTAGAAAATTATTTCTGCACTATCTTTGTTTTGTCGTAGGTACATCTAACCAGTATAAAATTTTGTCATATTCATTGCACCACCTTTGTTTCTAAACTTATATCAATCAACCAATTTGACACTAAAAATAATTATTTTACCCCTAAATGAAAAGACTACTTTATTCTACGAAATTTTGAAAAAAAAAATATAATAATTAAAATACCCCTAAATTCAATAAAATAAATAAATCTCAAAATTTAAAATGATAATTTTTAAATGAAATTATAATTATAAAAAGTTAACATCTTGTAATTATAATTTTATTTAATTTTTGTAATTAAATTAAGTATAGGGATGTTTACAAAAATTAACATGACGAGAAAAGCTCCCTATAATTAATATTAAGAAACTTTCCTATACAAATTTAATCAAATTATAATTACAAAAAATTAACATGATAATTTTTAAATGTAATTATAATTATAAAAAATTAAGATATTGGATTTAGATTTATTTATTTTATTAAATTAAGAGGTAATCTTGTAATTAGATTTTTTTAATTTTTTAAAATTTTGTAGAAAAAGATGCTCATTTAATTCATTTAGGGGTAAAATAGTTATTTTTTAATTTTGTAGAAAAATTTTGCATGATACATTTAGTAAAGTTGACAAAATTTAAAGACAACAAAATCATCGCAACAAACCGACATCATCAAGAAAAGAAGACGAACATTTTACAAACCCATAATCAATTTAAGGATGAAAGATTCATTAACCTCAAACTCAGCTCCGTTACTAATAATGGGTGGTTTCTATGTCTTCGTCAATATTCACCAACAACATACATCTTTTATTATCCGGTAGGGATCAGGCTACGGTGCAACTGTGGTACCGTGTCACAGTTGCATCCAGCCGTTGGATGCACTTGGATTGGTGGGGTCTACTGACATCCAACGGTTGGATGCAACTGTGGCATGGTATCACAATTGCACCATAGGTTTCCCCATCCGATAGATATTATTGGGTTTAAGAAAAAAGACAATTCCCAAAAGTGAAAATACTTGAACAAGTTTAGATATTTAATCAATATTGCATGCATTTAGTAACTTGTCCTCGACGACTAACGAGATATAAAATTGAATACAGACGGCATGATACGTTTCTACCAGTGCGAGCATACTTTCTCTCAAATTGTAAATATGGTAAACTTCAGGGGAGGACACCAAAAATTACCCGGAGGAGAAAACATTTTTAACGATCAGACGACAAGAATTGCCTTAAAAAATGGATTAAAAAATTATAATTAAAATTATTTAAAGATGCAATTATCGTTGAGCTGAGCGTCATAGTTCATTATTTATCATCATCATTATTATTATAGAATATTTACAAGGAATTGACTAATTTAGCCTATATTAACAATGGTCCCAGTTGTTTAAGTTGTGTTGTAGCGCTGTTGGCAGTTGGGCTTTAGAAGCAATCGGTCTAACTGGAGTGCAAATAGATCCATATAAGTCCTAGAATTAGAATTGGACCTAAGATCTTTGATTAGCCCGGACAAAATTATAAATTTATTATATACAATTGTATGAATGTTAGTGCATATAAAAAAACTTGCAAATACATGCACAAGGAATGTGACATCAAGAAATTCATTTTAAAGAAAATAAATATTTTTAGTAAAGAAGCCTCTAACTTCAATTCAAATAATAAATTATTCTTTTAATATTGACTTTTAGAGGCCCAATGTAAGAGTAACTTAACTGTAAATGTTATTTTAGTTATTTTAACAAAAAATGATTTAAGGGACATACTTGAGAGAAAAGTGAAAATCCTATTTTATATAAAAAAATATTAAAAAATTAAGATTTTAATGAATCTTTTTGGGGCTAGGCTATGCCCAATCTAACCACTATATAAATTCGTAACTGCCTAACTCTAAAAGGAATAAGACAAATTTGATCGGAAACTAATTAATATAATGTTTGGCTTGAAGAAATGAGAGAGGAGAAAGGAGAGGAGGTGTGAGGAAAGACAATGAAATAGAAGTGGAATCTAAATCCATAAATGACAATCTAAAAAGCACAAGACCGTCTTCAATTTTAAATTTAAGGTGTTTTTTTATGAGAGGAAAGAAAAGGAAATTAAAAAAAAAAGTGGGAAAAATCCACTGTTTGGTTTGAAATATATTACTAAGAAGGAAAGAAATTACTTTTTTATTTGGATAATTTCATCTTTTAGTATTAAAATTTCTAATATTTACTATTAAATATAATTTTAAAAAATAAAAATTAATTTAATCTATAAAATATACAATTTATAATTTACCTTAAATATTAGCTTGATTACTCTTAAACTTTTATTGAAAACCCAAAAAAAAATGGAAAACAGTAACTTTGGACCTTATATTATAATGATAAGAAAATGATGGAATTCCATTATGGACATTGCAAATCAATTCTTTTAAATTTACCTTATATTAATACTTTTAATTCCCTTAATTTGATGGAATTGAAACACCAATAGAAATTGAATTTCATTTTGAACATTGCACAATCAAACAAGGAAAGAGGAAAGGAATTTAAATTTCTTTTCTCTTCCCCTCCTCTCCCTCTAACAAATCAAAATTGAACAAGAGCTTCTTCTAAGTTCATTATAAAAGAAGGGCTAAAGGCCACACCGGACGTAATACACACAACATTTTTTGCTTACGGCTTGGACAAACTATCTCCCCATTTCACATTTTTTGCTTACGGCTTGGACAAACTATCTCCCCATTTCGCTTATTGTTACTAAAGGTAAATAAAAATTTTGAATAAGCATTGATCTAAAGTTAAGTATATAAGGCCTGGGCAACGCTCAACTCTTAAGATAATTTTTGGGTTGAGTTAAGTGAATAAACTTATATATGATATCATAGCCAAATCATGCACCAGTGGACCCACACTACCCACTCTTACCATGTGACGTGACAGCGAAAATATCCTACTTCGATTGAGTATTGAACTTAAGTTGAGTATATAAGATTTTGGATAACCTTTAACTCTTAAACTAATTTTTAGGTTGAGTTAGCCCATAAACTTCTATACGCTATCAGAGCCATGCTCATGAAAGAGTAGGTCCACACTTTCTTACCACGTTGTGTGTCGAATCCTTAATTCAAATTGAAATGTGTAATAATTCAATATTCAAGATTTTATTTTCTCTTTTTACCCACCTTAAAACAGAAAATGGGTCAATTGACTTTTACTAGTAGACTTTTATATGGTATCAGAGTCAATTCATACAGGAGTAGGCCCACACTACTGTAACACCTTGAATCCCTAATTCAAATTGAAATGCACAATGATTTGGTTTATAAGATTTTGCTTTTCTTTTTTTTTTTTCCTTAAAATACAAAATGGGTTACTTAACTTTTGATTGGTTCTTGTCAGGTGGCAAGATAGTGTAAGCTTACTTATGCATGAGCTTGGGTCTAACACTATATAGTGTTAACATATATGTTTCCATAATATTAATTTTGATGATAACAAACAAGATTAAGAATGATTAATCTTTTAAGCTCAAATTATTTTTTATACATTGTAAATAAATCATTACTTTTACATTATAAAGGTTTTATATTTAATGGAAAAATGATTTTATGAAATTGGTTGCTTTTCAAGTTATGATTTAATTGAAAGAGTTTTGAAAACTTTGAAATCAACAAGTATTGCTTGAAATTTTGGAGAAGGACTTATTTGAAAAGTGTCATAGCATTTTGGGCTATATCATAATTTCAAAAAGTTTTGAGATTAACAAAGTATTATTTAGAAATTCTAAAATTGGACCTTTTTGTAAACTTTCATGACGTTTTGGGCCATAATACAGTTTTATAAAGTTTTGGGGTCAAATTATAAATTTAAAAAATAATTTCACTGTAGCAATCACTGTAGCAACACAGCTAACCGTTTATTTAAAACGGCTAACCGATAATTTCCAGAAAGCATGTTCTGCAAAGTATTGTTAAAATGATGATTCTGGAACATAATGGTGAACCGTTTACTGAAAACGGTTAACCGATTATTTCCATATTGCTAACCTTTAACCGTTTAGTAAGAACGCTTAAACCAAATTTGTTTTGCAGGTCTCTGGAATTTAACGACGAAAGGGTAATCTTAAACGGTAAACCGTTTATTTGAAAATTGGCCCAACGGTAACTTTGATCGGCCTAAACGATTAACCGTTAATGGTTAACGGCGAACCGTTTTCGTGCAGACAGTCTATAACGGCTAGTTTTTTTAGCTCCAGTTATAAATAAGCTCATTCAAATTCAAACAAGAAAAATCACAACACGACCATTGAGCTTATATTCGAGAATACAATCTTCATAGAGCATTAAACACATTCTTGCTTCATCTATTCACACATTGGGCATTGATTTGTAATCTTAAATATTGTGTGAGAGAAAAATAATTTGTAATCTCTTACTTTGAGTGATTGTAAGTGTTGGGATACACTTGGGTTAAGAGATTGGGGATAATCTCTTGTTGTAAAGGTTCTTGACACCTTGGAAGTCAAGTGTAAGCATTTGAAGCCTTGGAGGCTTGCTTAGTGAAATCTTCAAGCCCGGAAAGCTTGGAGGCGTGGACGTAGGCGAGGTTGGCCGAACCATGTAAAAATCTTCGTGTTTGAATCTCTCTCCTCTTATCTTTTTATATTGTGATTGATTTAATTGTTATTGCTTTAAATTCGTTTTAGATTTACATGATATTTTGTTTTAGAATTGAATAATTTTCAGAATCCCAATTCACCCCCCCTCTTGGGTTGCATAACTAGAATTTCATATAGAAGTTTATGAACCTAACTTAATCTAAAACCTAACTCAAGAATTAAGAATTGTTTAAATCTTATATACTTAATTAAAATTCAATTCTCAGTTGATGTGAGATATTTTCGTTGATATTTATATGGAGTGAGAAATTTTTGTAGGAAAGCCACTTTGGTGTGATGGAAACTACTAGTAAAATGTATTACAATAATTTTCTATTGCCAAACCAAAAAAGAAAAACTGAAAAAGTGGTGTGTTGTTGAAGAATATATGTAACATAAATTTCGTAAAGAATATTGAACGAGTGTGTTATATGAAAAAAGTGCTGAAAGTTATGTTTTAGGGTATAAATAATTTAACCTAGAAACCTATTTTTGTGATTCAACACTGGGGAACCCATTAAAAGAAAATTCTCATTATGATTGATTGACTCCTAAGTATAGTATTATAACTTTGTTTTCACTAAGAAGGTGGAGCATCCCTATTAAGGCTGCTAACCCGGCCAATAAGATCTTCTCTCAACCATAACCATCAAAGTGGAGTTAAAATATATTAATGTTGAAATAATTAATATGTGAAATCCACTCAATCTTGTCTCATCAGTTTGGTGGAGACCCATAAAATTATTTCTTAAATCACTTTGTCACAATGTCACTTGCCATAGATCTCTATAAAAAGGTGCTAACTACGTAGATGTGCATATATTTGTGTAAAAAAGAGAGGTATCACTATCTATGAACTTGAACTGCCAAGTAAAAATGAAGCTTTTGGTGCTGATTCTGGTGGCGATGGTAGTGATTTCTTCTTGCATGGCAGTGCCAAGAAGAGATGTTCTTGGTGGAATATACGGGCAAGAGCAACGACACCGTGTTGATAAAGGAAAGTCTATTGAAGCTGTCAAGGGCAGAGTTGGACTTAAAAATAAAAGCATCGACAACCACCATAACATTCCGAGGCAAAACTACGATGACCGGGGGACTGGCAAAGGCGATGCTGCCGGTGATAGCAGTGATAATGGAAGTGGGTAATAAGTGGAAGCCAGTTTTCGTGATACATGTAAGTAAGCTCTATGTACGGTAATGAATATATATATATATATATAGAGAGATAGAGAGAGAGAGAGAGAGAGCGAGAGAGAGAGGGGGAGGGGGGGGGGGGGGGGGGGGGGAAGGGACATATATAGATATATATAGACTATATCATATGTAGGTTTATTCATTTCTATTTTGTTAAGCTCTTATTCGAACTTCTTGTGCTGTAAGGATTGATAAATGGAGCTTGTTATATAGTCTTGGTGCAATCTCATGAAATACGTTTGAGATAAAACAAATAAATGGGAGAATAAAAAAAAAAAAGCTTTAGCATGCTTCTGCTGTCTAAATATTGTGTGTACTGGATTAACTGGAATATAGGACCATTAATATTAGGGCGCCAAATGGAATGATTTTGGTTTAGACCACAAATAAAAGGAGCTGCGATTCAAAAGATTACATTCGAATAATCCGTTCATGTCACTCAAGGTTCTAACTCAGTTTGTGCAATTGTTTCATATGTATTTTTTTTTATTCATTTCTAATAATCCAAAAAAAAAAAAAAAACAGCCGTTTGATAATGATTTAACAAAGAATTGGTTCAAAACCATCATGTGTCATCAAAACCCACCACCGCCATCATCATACCACATTCTTATTTTATTTATTAATTTTTATTTTTATTTTTAAGGAACGAATGTTATTATATCAATAACTACCCAATAAGAGATCCAATATTCTAACTAAAGTGTAAGAACCCAAGTTAAGCCGTTAGATTTGAATCCAATGACCTGTTATTTTTCCATTTAAATATGCATATGGTAAGGCTCACCATGTATAGATTTTATGATGCAATGGCTCCAATTGTGAGCAGTCTAAGTGCGAGATCCTTATTACAAAACCACTTTTATTATTATAAAGCTCAAAACAAATAAATATTGGTTAAAGCAAATGATAAATTACGGTATGATGCTTTAAAAGGGGAAGGAATCCCAATTCCTTAAATTAAATGCACGAATCATGATTCCCACCTCATTGGGCAAAATCTTACTAATTCAGGGCATTCCTGTTTTGTGGATGGATGAAAATTAGAAAATAAAATGGCATAGACTCATCGGGTAAAGTAATACACAACTTATTGACTTTAGAATTGAACCACCGATCTTGCAGGTTTGGTGCTTATAGTTAAGAGTTTGATTAAATATAATTTGAGCTCCTTGTGTTGAAGAATCAAGGCAATACAAGGAGCATTAGAGTATAGCCAATCCCAGCTTAGCTTCTTGGTTAAATTTTGGCCGATGCCGACCCCGCAAGTAAGCTCCAGAAGGACAAGGATATTCTACTCATATAAGAATTGAAAGTCTGTCAAGAGCAGCTCAATATATTCCATGAGAAGCCCAACTCAAAAAGCTGCTCCGGCGAAGGATAGAGAAACCGACTATTAAATTAAGCAGAATTCTACTCCCACATCAACATGGGAAGACTTGAATCCTTGATGAATACAATAAAATATTCTGCAGGCAGGCTTCTCAAGTCAAAGCAATAGTTAAACGAGAAGGCAATATTGTCTTCACTACCCTTAAGCATCATTTTGCCATATCCCTGGCTTTTACAATTGACTAATGAAAATTTTAGATCCACTGTGCAAACATTCACTAGATGCTGTACCAAGATGTATCCAAGGACAGACCTCAGAATATGTGTATGCAGATTACAAAAAGGGCGACTAAGCAAGATAACAGTTTCTTTACAACTAAACTTTGTAATATTACTGACTGATTTATGGCAATTGAGATTCACTGTTCTTTAATTGTAGTTCGCAAATTTCTTCCATGTGAGCTAAAAGGAGCACTTTTAGCTTTGATAGGATGTCTGGATGAGTCGGTGTTGCCATTGCATTTCTTTGAGTAAGGCACTCTTGGATATGGATGAATGGTGGCCAGTTCTCGGATTCGGCATAACACAGGCTTTGGTAAGCTACGCATGGCGTGCTTTGGGTCAACCTGTTTTACCCATTTTAACTTTATTATTATTAACCAAAGCTTGCATACCAACTCAACATCTGTACATAAAATAAACCAATTCAACAATAAACACAGCCTCCCACAGAAAACTAGGGCCACCCTGTCATAACATTTGGTTGTCACATGTGGATTGCATATTCCTACTGATATGCTTAGAACATGCAGAAGATTCATTGTTAGGCAAGTGCAGATGACATGCACAGGAGTTCATACATGTAGCAAACAAATTATTGATATCAGTGATATCACAGCATCTTAATCTATGGTATGTGAAACTCAATCCTAAGTTACCAAAAGGAATGAACCAAGGGCACTGCATGTTGGCTGAAACCCATTAATCTGTGTGACCACAGAAGAAGGCAGAATTATTCAATCACCTTGGTTTCTTCTACTTTATTCTATCACATAGGATGTAGCATGCATGCAACATTGTCATTTATACTCATTTTGGGAAATCAAGCACAAAACAAATGAACTAAAATGATATAGAAACTTTTTGCAAACCACAAAATATGCTGGACTGGCGTCTCATGTAAATATTGAGGTCAAAAGTCAAGTCAAGGGCACACTAAAGTAACTTAGAAATCTCACCTCTCCCTTGTTTTTCTGATGTGCATAGCTAGCTCTTAGGAGATTACGCCATTTGTCCTGCAGAGTTCACGGGTAGTAAACACTCAACCTTTAAAAAAAAAAAATAACTGTTCTATTAGATAAAGAAAAATAAAAAATACCCTCAGATCTATGGGTGTGCGGTGAGAAGATGCTGAAAAGAGGAGTCTCTTTATGTCAGTCCATTTTCCAACTCCAAATTGAGAGATACCATCAATAAGCTTCATCACCTCAGAAAGAGTCCACATCCTTTGATTCTTCCTCCGATCATCAATTTTAGATTTCCTCTTTCTCACACGGTCATCATCAGAATCAGAAGAAAAAATGTCATCATCTGATTCAAAACCCTGCACAGGGAAAGAGAAAACAGATGATTCAAATGTTGTAAGTATCATGCAAAAAAATGACTTATCAATTACGAGTGAAGGGATGATATCCTTGCTGTGTTGGTAATCACATTTCATTTACTTCCTAATTCTCATCACATTTTTCTTGTCATATATTCAGACACCTCCATTTTCCATAAAGACAATAGATAGATTCACCAACTTAGCACAAACCCAAATCATCTTAAGAAACAGTATGGAGAATAGGATGACAGAAAAAGAACGCACAGACAATACAATCAAAGGAGAGCAACGAGAAACCTGCGAACATGCAGGAGAAAAGCAGGATACCCATCATAGAAGACTGGAAAATTGTAGGTTTAACACGCACTGCGTTGTATTTCTCCTCATTTCTTAATAACATAAACACCACTCAAAATTGGTAGTAGTCAGTCTTACTCATTTCATTTCTCCTTTTTGGGATCATCAACAATCTATCTTCATGTCAACTAAACAGACTTAACATATATCAACTAAATTAAGCTATGGAAAAATGCATGCAGGAAGAAAAGATGATTCATAGAAGTTGGAGAAGAAAAATGAATGAACAAATTAACAAATCCCCAATTTCAAGGCAGTAAAGTTAATTTATATCATGTGGGTGAATGCATACCAATATCGGCGAACGTTTCTTTAGACGTCCTCCACGTAACCAAGATTCTGATGCCACTTGACTACTTTGGGAAGACCCATTACATGATGTTACCTTTGGATGTTTATCCTTCAATGTGGCAGTAGAAACATTTTGTCCTCTCATTAGAGATCCTGGTTTCAGATCTGAGGACTCCTCAATGTATCGTTTTGTAGGTTTACGCAGCCTCTTGACCTTGGTTCCTAGAACAGTGCTCTTAACCCTCTTCTTACACTTAGACAGTATGCTACTTAATAAAACATTGTCATCACTATCCAGTTCATCAAATCTATCCACATCATGTGAACTAGGGCATTTTTCCATATCTGGTGCTTGATACTCACACTTGCTTTTAAAGGTGCCATGTAATTCACAATTAACCATCTTTTCGAGCGAATCATTCTTGCATTCGGATTCCAGAGCAGTTATTGATGAATCTGACATGCCAACAGCAACATTACTTCCACTAGCACCTGGAGAATGACTTTCAGAACTTGAGTTACCTAAATGTGATCCTTCAACTGGACCACAGTCAAATTTGGCAACCTTTTCGGTAAATTCAATATCTGCAATGGAAGAAAAAGGCTGGAAGATTAGCATTAGGAATGTTCTGATCATAACAATAGCCACATGAGTCAAAATCAACCACGAGTCAAAATCAAGGACTACCTAATAGAAAATCATCACACACGGTGGAGAGATCATTTGCTGCATGAAAGTCATCCACTTCATCAATATCATCCAGCAATCCGTCAAGAACCTAGTAGATCAATATCTGATCAGATAAAGAAAAAAAATAAAGTTTCCATAATGTGCATTACTGCACTGATCCTGGAGGGAGCAACACAGAATGCAAGTGGTAAAAATCCTTGAGTGATGCAGACAAAACAAAATGGTTATGTCAACAAGGATTAAAAACTTAAATCAAGTGGCAAGCAACAACAAGAGAAGCTAGTTTTCACAGGAGAAAAGTTTACATAGTATAGCTCACTTACAGTGCGTACGGAATATAACTTATAACATAAGATTTAGTATTAATAAAGTTACATACCTCAAGCTTTAAATCATCTTCTCCTTGAGTAGTAAAAGAATCCAGCCCACCTTATCAAGGATCACAAATATAAATCAGTATTTAGAGATTATTAGAAAAAGGGGGTTAATAAAAAATAATCACAGACCCCAAAGTATGATTTCATTTTCAACCCAAAAAAAAATTATCATTTTCAACAAAAAATGTCTCACTTTCCCCAGCACCTCCTCGAATATATATCATATCATCTTACTCACAGGCATCTGCTGCACATAAGATTCAAATGTTTTTGAGTACTCAACTCTGATTAGTGGTTACCCACATAAGGATTCAAAGGCTAACCAAATTTGTGAAATTTGTGAACATCTGCAGGTTACTTATAGCCAGTAAAGAAAAAGCATGATCACATTAATTGCAAACTCATTGCACAGTAATTTCAAAAACTCCAAATGCTTAAATAATATTGTCCATATTAACCAATTATAGCCACAATAGATGCTTGAGTGAAAACACAACCATTCTTCCTCACTCGATGAGTGAATTCAAGTAGCATCAATTACTTATAGTGTGCTGGATCAGCAGTGTTTGGGGTGCACTTGCATGTTTATGGAAGTTAATTCTTCCTTAATCCTGAGTCTGAATGCAAACCTAGTAAACAGACCAGAACCCTGTTTTCCAAAAATAGGGAAAGTTTCTTAAATAGGGTCACTCATACAAATACAGATATGGAAACCGAGGCACTGTGTAATCTCAGATCAAAAAGTCATGTGGGCAAACATAGCAGCAACTAAAGGGATAGTAAGAAACCATCAGAGTATTACCACAATTTGTTCTAAAGCCAAACTCAAATTCATAGGAAAAGCCATCCATGCCTGAGCTTTTCCCTAAGTTCTCTCTGCCGAAGCTTAAAACACCATCAACTGAAGCATGATCACATTTTGGTTCAGCAAGTAAATTGGAAACTTCAGCTGCTTTATCTTTAAAAGCAGGAACAAAGGATTCTTCTACCTTTACCTGAGGGAAAGCAATGACCAAAGAAATAAATAGCTAAATAAATACAATAATAAAATAATTAAGATACTACAAGAATATCTAAGAAAAAATGGGAAATTTACAAAAAATTGTAATACTAATTTAATTTCACAATTGCATAATTAAACAACCACAATAACTTCAAAGAACATTTCATCTTATGAAGAAAACTTAATGACAAATTAAATGAAAACTGAACTCCAAGACGTCTGCTTAGGTAGGCACACTTGGTACACAACATAAGTTATTACAAAAAATATAAAACAAGGATACATTTAGTACGCAAGACAAGCTATTGCAATAGATATAAAACAAAGGTGAATGTAAATGCCCATAATGAAACTCTTAAATCATGAGGAACAAGCATCGATTTCCATTAAATATAATCACAACGAAAATGAAATAGATGAATCATTTGTTCATAAACAAGAAGAAATAAAACATAAATCAAATTTCTAAAACCAAGGCAGGAAAGAAAAGAGAATATGCGAACTCCTAAACTTATTGCAGTAAGTTTGTTATGCGACAATTAATGAAAATTCACCCAATTCTGCAAAGATCAGTAAACTACACATGTTTTCACTTCTAGATAAAACTAGAAATCTCTCACCATATTCTTGGCATCTAAATTTTATAAATGCAAGTTGCAACTAGCTAAATTCAGAGCAAAGCCTTCTGGTTGACATGTTCAAAAGATGCAGGTTTTTGCTTCATCTACCAACTCAGCCTTAAAGTTTCTCGATCCTGGCAATAATTGATGAAAGACCAAGAAGAAAAGAAAATAACTTTGTTCAATTAACCAAGTAATATATCTTGGCAATAATTGATGAAATGCCAAGAAGAAAAGAAAATAACTTTCTTTGATTAACGAAGTAACAGATTAAAATGGCATAAGCTTTAAATAATATTAATGTTGGGATTAAACCTAAAAAAGAGGGGATATGGATTAAAAAGAAGTTTACAACTACTTTCCTCACATAAGTGCATGATATGGATGGTTCAGATGGTGACAAATTTTATTCAACTACTGAAGCAAAGATAAAATTAATAAAAGCAAGAAGTTGTCAATTTCCTCATATTTCACACAGATAAATGTACAAAAAAGTCATTGCAAACACATGATATAGTTCAAAGCATCTGAGTGGATGATGGTATCATAGCAAAACACAATTTGCAAGAGAAAATTGATCTCACCCTTTGACTTGTCATGTTTCGAACATTCTCAAGCAACAGTGGTCCTTTATCCATTTCATGCTATGCTCTTAATAACTCAAACTTAGATTTTCAGTAATCTATCAACTTGTTCAAGATTCCTGCCATAGAATGAGAAGGCAAACTGATAAATCATCGTCATTGGTCATCACAGCCAAATCCCAATTATCAAACCATGAAAATTTGCAGCAAACAAGTTGAGAAAAATGTGCAAAATTCACCAACTACGTGACAGGAGCAAGCAGAAAACGCGTGTGCATTTACAGCTGGAGAGATCTAGCCAGCTTGATTCACAAGGATACATAAAGTAGGTGCAGAATGGTCTCAAGCAAAATTATAATCAAATTTTTCCCAAGATATCTCGATAATAGTTTCAATTACAAACCATGTTTTAAGTTCAGCAGATTTTTTACCAACACAAACAATTAGCAAAAAACTAAAAGTCCTTTTTTTTTCTCCAGCACCTTTAGCCAAAACAACACTTCAAATATGATACGATCATAATCCCAGCCATGATCAGACCTAATAAAAGAAAACCAATCAATAGGAGCAAGTGGAAAATTTTCATGCATCCAGCCAACCTGTTTTAGAGAGCAAATATCCACTAGTTTCCAGGTTCTTTTTCCTCACAATTTCATTTACCTTGTTTCCATGCCTCATTTCAAGTCCATGAGATTTTTTACATTTTCCAGTAGACATAATCAGCAAAGTACTAAAATTTGCCACAGTTTAGTTTCAGCATTGTAATCTTAACATCCCGTCAGCAATAATTATACTTAATAAATCAAAACCAACACTATGACTTGTTATGCACGAACAATTATTTAAAAAAATAAAAATAAAAAACTGCATTTATGGCAGCGAACTGGTTTGCATGATACACAACAGTAAAACAACATTATCAACACTTCAGAGAGACCAAAAGAAGTAACAGAACATCACTTACAACAATACAGAACCACCGTTTCTTTTTCGGCGGAGAGAAATATCAGTAAATTAGCAAATAATATAAAAAAATTAATTTTTTTAGTATAAAATATTATTTTTTAGTATAAAATGTCCTCTAAAAAGACAAAAAGAAAGAACCCTCAAGTGGGCCTGATACAGCTGTCTGGCCTTAAAAAACGGCTCAGCCGAGTGAAGCTTATCCGCTCTGAGAAGAAAAGGTAGAAAGAAGGTAACCGTGAACTCATATTTTCTTTCCCTTTCCTTCGTTTTCTACGCAACCAAACAGAATTTTAAAAAGCCAACATATTAAAAATATTTATATTAACAAATAAAATAAAATAATTACCTAGTTTATCAGTTAAAAGACTCCGCAAGTCAACATTCTCCGATCTGTCAAACCAGAAGCATATAAAGTCTAAAATTAAATTAATAAACAAGATCTTAAAAAAAGATTAAAACAGAAAAATTAAAAAAAAAAAAAAAGAGCTGACCTTCAGTGACGGAGAGTGTGAGAGGGAGTGAAATTCTGTGGGATGTAAGAAAACGAAAAAGCTTGAAACCGCCAAGGAAAGGCTACACGAATCAAATGGACCGAAACCGTGTTGTTGTTCGTTATTTGTGCTTGGTGTTGCGCTGCCTTTGTCTTTGGGCCCTTTTTTCTTAAAGAGTCGGACGGAATTGAAATGTTTTTTATATTATTTTTGCTCTGATGACGTTTGATGATATAAAGTGTGTTTGGGGTCCGCAGTTGTGAGTGAGCTGCTGGATGCTGCGGCTTGATTCTTGAGAAACAGGTGTATAACATTTAATAAGAGAATTCCGTCCACGTTGGCATTAAATTTGACGGGCGTTAGTATAGATGATAAGGCCAGGCCGTTGTTTGGCTGACGCTTTTTATTTTTCAACTGGTGCACTAGTCATGCGGAGTGGGGTTGCTTAGCACCTGACCGTCCGTATACGCTGGCTCGGGATCCAGCTTTTCGTGGGGCCCAAACCACAACCTGACTCCATGATATTTAAATTCATTTTTTTTTCAATAATTTTTCTTCCGCTTTTCTGATAGAATAATAAGTTGATTTCAGCTTATTGCTTCTATATTTAAACTTAAAAAATTGTGGATAAAAAATATATTTTTGCGGAATACACTATAGCGGAATGAAAGTTATATAACAAGATCTAACAATTGCGTAAAAATACGCAAAGCCGGAGATATATCCAAATGACCAAAACCAGATTCCAGTTCCACATCAAACTCGGGGCGGAGCTTCTTTGTGACCCCATAAAAAGCTCTAAGCAATAGAAGTATCCATCACAGTAAAATTTTGTTCTGTGTAAAAAAAAAAAAATTCTTTTAAATATGACCCCCTTTGAATAACTCTGCAAGCATCAAACTGTACGTACAAATCATTGTCAATTAATTTTCAGTTGGCCTCCATAATTATTTGACATTGCATTCTTTTGCACAAAGGCTATGCCTCCTGCAGGCTGCAAGTCACCTATCTTCGCTGTGGGGTGAACAAAAATCAACCCAGCCTAGCCTAATCGACACACATGAGAAGTGGATTGTGTTGAGCTAGGCTAGGATTTGTATTGGATTAAATTGGGTTGATTTTTTTACCCCCCAACAGGCACTGTATGCAATGCCACTACAAAATTGTTAGTTCTTTTTGACAGCGTATGGATCAGCATCAAGAAATTTGATTTAGTTCGCTAAGAATTTAGATGAGATTTTTCTCAATCCTGCTCTTCTTTTTCCTTCTTTCATCTTCTAAAGATATAAGAGTACAAAATTACAGCTTACTCTGATCTCCCTTCAAGTTTAAGAGTTGAAAAACCTATTGGTCATTGACTCATTGCATGTACAAGGGAAGCGAAAAACCACATATAACAGTTCAGTAATCTCTAATAAAGATAAACTGAAAATCCATAAGCAGTATAAACATATTCTGTTACCTATGATTGTCCTTGGGTTCCATTATCTTCAGCTGAATCCCCATTTGCCAAATGTCGGATCTTCATGTCATAATAAACTTCTTCAACCCTTTTTAGGTCATACTTCAAACCTGCCAGAGGTAGGCAATGATTTCAGGAATTCAGCTTATGTAGATCTATTGTTCAAAGACATGGACGAAAAGAAGGAAGAGCTGAGAAAGCTCACTGTCAAACTTTTTGCGTAGGAAATCATTTCTGAGATTGAGCATACGGAAGGCTGCATGAAGATCTGTCAAGAACCTCAACACCTTTCTTGGGCAATCATAGTTCCCAGCAAGCACTTGGTTCACCACATACCTTGGCTATTAAAAGAAAGCAGATTGCCAGTGAGGTCTGTCCAGCCCAATCATCTAGTATTTCAAACTTATACCAAATGGACCCCCTTGAACCAATATAATCACTAAAATTCAAAGCATACCAGAGACTGCCAAAATATCATTTGCTCTAAGTACGCATCAATACATAGTCCTATTTTTATGGAAGTTCTATTTACAATTATCAAAACTTCCCAAATTTCAGTAATCCCCTCACATGTCTACATCAAAATTTACGTCAAATAATAGAAGAGTAATACCCTGCCCTTCAAATATGTAGGATAGCACATGCTATTGAAATTCAAAGAATAGTTCTTACCATTTCATTGGACAGGAAACAAAGACCTGCAGAATATACAAAGTTCTCCATCAGTAGGTCTATATATATAGAGAAAAAAGAATCTAATGAGATGATCCTCACTTTAATCGAGGGCCAAGTTAAAAGACAAGAAAAGCAGACACATTTTCTTATAAGAAGAAAAACGGACACTTCAATGCAGTGTTTTTCCTCCAGCCTAGAAAATACCAGCTGTTTGATCTAATCCAACAGTTAAAATGAAGCTCATAATAATAAATAATAAAAGTTGGCCCACAGAGGTTGAATTAGCAGAAAAACCGGCACCATCCAATATTGGACTTCATCAGTTTTCCAAAATTATCATATTATTAACCATTTGCCTTTCTCATTGTCTTCTTATCTCACCTTCAAACCAAAACTCCAAAAACTCTCTTTATGAAAAAATGGTGAATATACTAAATTCTACAATTCAAATCGCACAGTGAGAAATTGACCCTCCAAAGTATCAATGGTATGCATATGAATTTCTTTCTAGTGATCCCAATAAGATAGTTGGATATTTTCAAAACTTTTGATGATGTGTACCTCCAAAAAATTGGGTCTGCTGAGATAAAATAAGGGGTTAAATAGCTCTACTCTTCCTCTTTTGATGGATTGGAAATGAGGTTACAACTTACTGGCTTAGACCAGAGAAGAAGAGTGTGTTTGGTGCTAACCTCAAGAGGAATGCAGGGAAAGAAAAAAAAATGATACAATAAAACCAAAGAGTATAAGTGTGATTTTGGCTGCACAAGACACTTCATTAAGTAGTAAAAAGGAGGCAAGTAGATGAAGAGAGAATTGCGCAAAAATTGGCCTTTCAAAGTTTTATTAACACTGGTTTTGATTCTAAAAATATACTTATAAAAACACGCTTCAAACTCCTGACTCACACTCAAAAAGCCTTTTTCAAAACAGCATATTATCGAGAAAATTAGGTCAACCGAGACCATGTTCTTCAAAAGAAGTTTTCAGAAATTCAACAGAAACTTCTACCAAGTTTTTAATATTTTTGTCAAAACAAAAACTTGTTCTCAAAAACTTTTTTTCCAATCTCTTTTCCCTTGAATAATAAGAAGGACCTGCCTTTTGTTGATACTTCAAATATAAATTATATTTTCATTAACTAGGCGAGACTAATGACTTATTTCACTTTCCAACTGATGTCTAAATTTACTAAGTACGGAAAGGGATATGAAGAAGGATTTTTATTGCTTTTTTTTTTTTAATGAATACAAGACGTTTGTAATCAATTACGATTCGATTACGATCTGCAATTATCGACTCTAGGTACAAAGAGATAAGAAATTGAGATTAAATGTACGTATGGGCTTGTGACAATTAACCGACCAAAAAGTAAATAGCAAAAGACTTGACTGACTACAATAAATTATTGGTGAGTAAGCGGCGGTAAGAAAAAAACAAATACTAAATAGATGCCTTCACAGTTTTTTTCTTATCGGCTAAGGACATCTATAAAGTTGAAATAAAGAAAAAGCTGACTATTTGACTTTTGGAGATTCTATCTAAAACAACTAGCTAATTTTCCATGGCATTTTCAATAGTCTCTTTCTTCATCTTCTAATCGGTCCCACCATTTTGCTTCTCATTGGGCCAAATCTTCTTTGTTTTCACCGAGCTTTCGTTTCTTCTTTGAACTCTTTAGCATAGTGCTGAATTAGCTTTGTGTACGTAGTCTTGGTTATGAAAAGTATTTCTAAGTTTAGAGTAGATTTTTTTGAATTGCATCATTGATTACTAATTTGAAATCCTCAAACTCGTAATGTGTCCAATAAAATTGTCTAGCAATTACTTCGCTCCTCCAATGTTTAAGTATTTCTTCTAAGCTAAAATATTTAGATGGCCAAGGAAATTCTATTGCAAAAAGTAGAGGTCTAAATCTACGAAATCTTACTATTATCTTATGTTGAGCTGGTGTAAATCCTGATTCATCCCACTCATGCGGTTTACTATCTATAATTCTACAAAGGATTATTAGATATTGCAGAGGAGTTTAAAACAATTGCTACCATCTTTCTACCAAATAAGCCATAATCTAAGAGTAAAGTAAGTGTTTATACTAATTTTATTCCCTTATTATCTCTTTCTATGGGTTCATATTTAGACAAATCTATACATGTTAAAGCTATGCTAAAGATGAGATGATATTTACAAGCAAATCTTTCTAAAAGGATAGATTTACATATAGGGTATAGATTTCCGTAGAGGTCTTCTTTTGGACAAGTTATATATTTTGTATCATATTGGGTATTCTATACAACACTTAATCCTCTGATATTTATTTTTAATATGACTAAGTCATTCAAAAATCTCATAATGTATATTTGTTTATCTAAAGCTATTTTTCCTACTTCCAGTCTAATTTTTAGAATTTTTTAGAACTAAATATGCTGGAAGTGGATATTCTTCTTATGGAAAAAGAGAGAAATTCCATTTTTCAGGCTCATCCCGTTCCTTTCTTAATACTGATATTTGTATTATCCGGCTACTACAATGCTTGATGTCTAATGTATGGCATTTATTTTGTAATGCAATGATCTAGCTATTTAATTCTCTATTAATACTTTCTAATTGTATTATTTTCTGTCTACATGCTTCTTAAATGATATCATATATCATTAAGCTTTCTAACTGTGAGTGCCAGGACTTCACAGTGATCACAAAAATATACAGATGATGATGATGATGCACTGTCTAAAGGTTTAATGATGACGATGCACTATCCAAAGGTTTAATTAAATGGCTAACAAAGTAATTTGGTCCTATTCTGGCATAATCAATTGCTTCATGAAATGCATAAAACCTTTAAATTGTTGCTAAACTGTCCAAATCAAGAGGGTATAAGTGTATTGGGACAGCACTATGGCTCTAATAGTGGTGCGTCAAGATTTTGATGGCCTAGAGCAAGGGCTCGCAAAGAGGTATCCCGTGAATTGCTTTAAGGGTGGCTGTATGTTTTGTTGTTTTGTTGTGGTATTGTTGTGTTTTAGTTTTGTTGTTGGTCCAATCAAGACGTGGTTTTCACTTGTAATAGCTGAGGTTGGTAGATTAGACTAGTGCTATTAAATTCCTCCAATACTTCATGACACCTTAGTGTGTGGAGCTATTTAGTCTCTTATCAGTTTTAGAATTTGTAGTTCTTCGTTATTTCACAGTTAGGAGTTTCCTAACTTAAGCTTGAGTCTTAAGCATTGTCCCATATATTGTACTTAAGCCTGGTCTTGTACTTGCACCTATATGATGTATTGTTAGTCATTCTTGACTCTAGTATTACATGTTATTAATTTCAAAAAAAGAAAAAACTACCTCTTGTAAATACAAGTCTATTTCATAGTCATCTAATATTTCTAGCTTGTTACTTTCAATTGTACTTTCTTCTTCTAACAAAGAACCAAAGAATTGTATGTCTGCTTCTCTTTTGCCATTGTTGACTTCTTTTCATATGGTAAAACATGTGTTTCAAATTTTGGTTGTATAAATGTTGATGATTTTTTTAAGAAATTTACTCCGTTTGGAACTATTAGTATACTACCATTATTTTCTAATATAAAGTCTGATCCTAGAATAAATTTACATCCTACTTTTGATTAGAAATGAATGTCTGAGGTAATATCTGCATTTCGCCATTTATTGTAATTGGTAGATTGCTTATTCTGCTATTTTCATTATTTCTCCATCAGATTATCTAAAATTTATTGGACTTCTTAACGTATTTTTGCTTTCTTTTGGAACTAAACTGTCATGTATTATACATTTATTAGCTTCCGTGACGGTCATTGCTTTAATTGTAAATTGTTTCTTTTTTAAATAATCACTCTAAATTAATGTTTATTAGTTCGCTACCTGCTCTATTTATCTATACTATTTTATCTTCTTGTTTATTATAATCATTACAATTATTACAAAAGAATTTATCTGTGGTTGTTTCTCTATATCCTAATTTGAATTTTTTTTATTTTGCAGATGGCATAGTTTTTACCAAAAAATGATGTATAAGTTTCCAAACTATTTACTTGAATTTCTGATTTTGAACTTTTGCTTGTTTCTGATTCACTACTATATTCACTAAGATTACATATACTATCATTATCTAATAGTTCATCTATATTGAATATTTCTTCTATATCTACTAATTGCTCGTTTATGTTGCAACTATCTATTTCAAATTAATTAACCTTTTTATTTTCTGGCAATGTGGTTTAATATATCCATCTTTTCCATGTAAAAAACAATTCTATACTTTAAGAAAATTTTTCTATAGAATTTTCTACTATTATGTCCATATGGTTGCTTATACCGTTTATAACGTTTCCTATACTTTTTATGTTTATTATAGCTGGCATAGCTAGGATAATTACATCCTAAGGTAGGTACATCAAACATTTATATGAGTAGTGTTTGTATCCCTAGTACTACTCTTACAATAATGCTCTTACAATAACACTCTCTAATTATCTAGCACTAGAACTACAATATATGGGACTTCTTAAAAATTGAGGTGTCCATCCCTATCTAGGGAAATTTCAACGATACTTCAAGGAGTTTTTCCTCAATTTCACTTATCATCTCCTACAGATAATAGAAATGCTGATTACTTAGTACTGAATGTTTCACAAACCAAGCCAATCAACCCCCTAGACTAACCTTGAGTCATGAAAGCCACCAGCCCCAACCAACCATATGGCCTTATTTTAAATCATTATTAGATCATTCAACCACTCATAAGACTATCAAAAACATAAAACATGTCTGTTTTTGGTTTTTGGGTTATTAGCTGTACCTACGTCATTAAAAAGGCCATTAACCAATGTCAGTCGTGCTAAACGTATATACACAGAGTAGTGAAAAATGCATATATTTAATGTGAAACTAATCTTAGCAGAACATAGCATCATTATAATAAGTTATATGGATTCATAGAAGCAATCTCCTAATATATATGACATTCATCAGAATGCTCACCGATAAGATAGTCCTCAATGTCCAAAGCAAACTCTGCCTGATTCACTGCATTATTAAGAAACAAAGAAAATTAGAACCTAAGAAAGTGAGTCGTGTTTGAAGGTCTAGAGTGATTCAAAGCTTGATGAGACAAAGAACACAAGGAGGATGAGAAAGCAGAGACTAAAACAATGTGTACAGCTGCAATTTCTCTATTACTTCTTTACTAACAGGAAGATTATTAAGATAACATTAACAACAGAAAGGTTATCAAGATAACATCAACTTTAGCTAGCAACATAAACAACAGCTGAAGGAACACAACATATGAAATGCACGGAAGTAGACAAACTTTACAGCCACTACAACATCACCTCTATTTCTGAAGCTTTATATGATTATTTATTTATTGATAAAGACCTCTAAATCTCAAGCTTTAGAAACACATCGTCTCTCATTGATATTAGATTCCAAAAAAGATGATAAACTTGTGTGAAACCTAGAAAAACAAATTGGCCAATTGCGAAAATAAAATTATAAGATGAATGAGAACAATTAAGTCATTTTGTTGCCAAAATACAGAACAATGGGAAGCAGCTGAAAATATATAAAATCAAGTATTTACTGTTCCTCCTAAAATTCAACTTCAGTCTACCAAAACAGTAAGTATGAATGACAATTCACAGTCAATCAAGAATGCAGTTAGATATCTCCAATCTCAGAGATACTGAAAACTCAGTGACTAGCAAAAAAACATAATATTTTGCCTTGACAAATGTTTGCTCTCTAGATGATGCTCCAATAGCAAAAGACTCTTGAAACTATTTCACACCAAAAAATTTCCAAATAATGGATGAAGGACTTCCAACCTCAAAAGCATTGTGAATAGAGAGTCTAGATCATCTTTTTGGAATTACTTTACCGTAGGAATTAGGAACAAAAAATTCTTAACGTTGAAACAGAATGCAAAAAGAATGAATTGGCAAAGAGCAAGAAGTTTCATCAGCACGTCAATTATCCTCAGCTGAAAGCTACATAATGAGGAATCCATTCTTAGACATGCACATAAACAATGCTAGTAAGTCGAGGTATCCAAAAACAACAACAGGAATTGAGAACATACTCCCAAGTTTTTCCTCTGCTTCCGTATGCATAAGAAGCTTTCCTGTCTCCAACCAGTGCATAAAAGCAAGCAATGAAACCACAGTCTGAGTTTCACTCCTCCAATCATTATGAAACCTATGCAAAAGCACCCCAAAAAAAAAAATCAACAATCGCCAAACATATATTAACAGATTCAACGAATCACGCAAAACATAAATTCATTATGACATCTTACTCACCTGTAATACTCCCCAGGGCATTCACATAGAACTTCGGCTAGGCGACCGTAAAGCTCCTTTAGCCCATCAACTTGAGCCTTAGGCTTCTCCAAAACCTCTACACCTCAACATAATCGAACTCAAATTAATTCATTTCTAGTATAGCTAGCTATTCTTCATTTCCTAAATCTAATATAGCTATTATGCTTTAAATAAATAAAAATTAAAAAAATGCAATTAAAGATATTGTTCAAAAATAATTTTTTGAGTCATTTAGGTGAAAAAGAAACAGAAGCAGTAATAATAACAGAAGAATGATACAAGGACCAACAGAAGTGATTTTGTTACCAGAAAGTGGGCGAGACTGGTGAACGTGAAGTAAACTAGCGTGCATTAGCCTTGTGATGGACTCGATCTCATTTACGACGGCTCGTATTCGCTCGCGCAAGCTTCCAGCCTCGTCCAGCTTGACACGGAAGTCTTCGAACTGCTTCTCCATAGACGCTGGCGCGTCAGTCTCACCGCCGGTCATTGAGGAGTAACGCACGCGCAGAGGCGAAGAGCGTCGGCGAAATCGAAACGTTTCAGGTTTAGAGGGAGAGACGAGCGACGAAGGTGGCGAAGAAACGGCCGCGACGGAAAAGCGAGGGAGAGAGTGGAAGTGGGGGTTTATGAAGTGGTAGTGGGGCAGTGTTCTCAAAGCGACGGCGTTTCGAAACGCTGATTTCATGATTTTGTTGAGTGGGGTTTCTGGCTGTTGAATAATGTTTATGACTGCTGTTGCTTTAATTTTCACGTGTTACTCAAATGAACGGTGTCTTGCCACTTGAGCATGAACATTTAATTGAAGGGTGTTGTTAAGATATATAATAATGTAACTTGCGTTAATCGAAAAGTGCATTTAGTGACTTAAAAAATAGTTTAGTTGATTTTATTTTTAAGTCATTAGTTACAATTTAATGATTGAGGTAAGTTATATCATAATGTAATTTAACAAGTCCCTTAATTGAATTCATCTTTATAAGTCACTTTGACTTTGTATTTTGTGTTTTTTTATTATGACTTTGTATTTTGTGTTAAAAAAATAAAAAGGTAAAAATAATTAAAAAAGCATGTACGGATTTTAGTATCTTTCGTATGCTTTACTTTAACAGCCAAAAATACTTATTTAATTTCATAAGTTATTTTTAAAAATTTTAGTATTGTTCAGTTGAATTTTGAGTAGAGTTTTTAGGAATTAAATAAATTATTTTGTTTTTACAAGTAACTTTTGGAAATAAAGGTTGTAGAATTTTTTTAAAGAGTTAAATTATCTAAAGTGCCCTTAATTTATTTCACAATTTTATTTTATTTCTTTTATAACATAACTTTAAAAAATTTAATATATTAAGTAATTTTATAATTTTTAATAAAAATTCTTATTGACCATTAAACAACTCATATATTTTTTTATAAAAACTCTACTAGCCCTGATTAAATAACCGTACTAAATGAAGCCGTCTTTGTATCCAGGTTAGATATTGCATTATGTTATTAGTTATGTTTTACCTTTTTACTATTAAGGGTCAATAAAACTACTAATTTCTTATTATCTTCTATTTTTTTAATAAATAGTTACCTTAAAGTTATTAACAAACCACCCTTCTCTAACGCATGAAAAATATTGGAATTCACCCTCTCATGACTGAAAATCCTTTTTTTTTTTAACTGAAAATTAAAGGTCTAAAAGACATAATCAAGTAAGGGTGTGTACGGTATTTTATATGTACATTACTAGTTTAACTTACTAGTCATCAATTCCCATAGCTAAAGGGAATGATATATTCATCATCATTAATTTCGCTTATCAAACTATGACTTTCTGTTCTATATATATGAATGTATGTATATATATACGTGTATATATATATATAATTAATTAATTAATTAATTAAGCAGCAAATTAAAACGACCAAAATCACCTCTTTTTAAAGGTTACATACAATATATCAAATATCATAATAAAGTAATTAAGCTACGAACCGGCTAACAAAGCTAGGATCCTAAGAACGGGCAAGCTTAAATAATGAGGCCAATTGCCAAGATCATTTCCGCTTTCCATTAACGAACGAACCACAACGAGTTATCAGCCGTACCTCCGATGAGTATCTGAGGAACAATGAAACTTAAACAAATGAGGCTGCCTCTAACTGTCATTTTTGGCTAGACAGTTGGTGCAAACAAATAAAAGAACTATAGTTTGGTGCAAACCTTTGTGCATTGGCAATAACAAAATGCTTATAGAGCCCATGCATGCATCATATGTGTATATAGTAAAACTTCCCTTATATGCTTCCCTTGATTAGTACATTATATTATTTGTCCCAGCTTGATTCTCTATATCTCTTGCATGTGTTATATGTAAAAAAGTAGTAAATCTATTGGTTCATTCTACTCCTCTAATATCTCAAGAGAATGGAGAATGTGTTGGGAAAATATGCTCTTTAAAAACATGTGTTTATTTCATTGTAATAAACAATTTTTCGGATTAATAAAATAAATGAGGTATTTTATTCAAGTATCTTAATTGATTAATATTTTGAGTAAAGTCCATTTAATCATATTATATGTATTTATTTGATCATCATGTGAATTCACAGAAGACATAAATACAAGTTATCTTATGATTAAATAAATTAAGTTTGCAGTTGATAAATAAAGTTGATCGTTTTATTTAGGTATAGACTATAATAAATTCATTGAATGATTTATCTTAATCATGTATAAATTTATTGATGTAGTATGACTACATTGAATAGGATCACATACGAGATTTAATTAACTTTGTAATAACTGTCAGACTTATTAAATCTCATATGTATTGATTTTACTTTAATCTTATCTTAAGTTAGTTATAATTTCATGATTGTAATTGTTATTCAATTTGAGTTACCAATGGGCATGACACACACTTGTAGTCAAGATTACTCGGTATCTTGGTGGGAGTAATTATGAGTATTGAAGTTATTGATTAACAATATAGAATTTGTACAACACATCTCTTGATGAGTTTTCGGCACTTGATCATAGAATTCTCTAGTCAGAGTATGTCAACATATTTAGTATGTTGAAAATGATCATTAGAGAAAAGCAGTAAGTATCAAAGAATAAGATGTAATTAAATTGATTGAACAATTGAGATATCGATTTAATTAACGATGTGGTACAAATGATTGTGCAGTAAAGAAATCAATGTGGCTTGGGACGAATTATTATTCAAGCATACAATTATAGAGATCAGTTCCAATCTTATAGTGGAGTAGAGTTGGAATTAAATGATTAGACTTGTTCATTTACAAGTTTAATTGTTGGAGCCACTATTGTATGTTCCCAAATGATCCATGTGTTAGCTCATTTAATTGACTGCACCACTGTTGGACCTAAAAACAAGAAAACTGGCATATTAGGTGATAAACCTAATTATAATATTTGTTAAGACCTTATGTGTTATATTCATGTGTAAATGAGGTCTTGTGTTATTTTACAAGATGGGCCCCAAAGTGGTTGCACATGATCTCTACTTTCACGGGGAGATAATATTAAATTCAAAATATTTTATTATAATTTATAATAATACATATCTAGGGTTTTACAAGAGATATTATATAAGTGTATTTTTCTCAAGCCTAAGGATGTACGTGCTTTAAAATACACGTTTTGAGAAAACACTGAGAAAGAAACCAGTTGTTTTGGAAGTAGTGAAACGGACGCCCACACGTTCAGTGCTAATCAAATTTGAGTCATAGTCTGGAGGATTATTTGGTGACGGATCGTGATCTAACAAGCGTAGTGATGATGAATCGTGATCTAACAGGAGTGGTGGTGACAGATCGTGATCTGGGAGCCTAGATTAATTTCGATTGTTCATCTTCTCAGATTGTTAAGGTATGATTTTCTAGATTATGAATTCTTGTGTATTATATGAGATCGATCCTGAAAATTTTTATTAGAAAAACTGATTTTTAACCAACAGAATGTTTGCCGGATATACTATTAAATATGTTAAAACGTTTGGATTCTTATACTTCTCAAGAAAAAATCTTTGAATTCTTTATACCTCCCAAAATAATATCTTCACTCGTTGCAACACAATATATAAAAACTAAAAGTGTATTTTGTGATCATCGAATGTAAAAGTGGATCACGATGAGATTGTTGAAAAAATAGCGTATCAATATGCTATTTCGAGGGCACATTTTGAGTCGGTCCCACCTAGCGAAAGTGAGAAATTTTGTGAGGTTCAGATTCTACTTCGTGAATACTTCGAAAGTGTATATTTATTTACTCAAAATGATGCTTGGGTGAATGAGAAATTGTCTCTCAAAGTGCACCCTTGAGGTTGAAAATTTGAAAAGAAATGAGGTTTATCCCACAAGGGAAAAATAAGTTAAGGGATTTATGTTTATATATAGACACTTACCCATGCATGAGTAATAATTATAAGGATAGAGGCTCTCTCCACACGCGCGTGCGCAGGGGGGTGCGAATCCAAGACCAATTTGGTTTAACTCGTGTGCGCCCGCGTATCCTGCGTACGCGAATGTTAGCCCAAAATCACCCAAACTTGCATGGCACGTTTTTAATTTCTTTTAAATTTTTGTAACAATTTACATTTATTATTTGTGAATCTTTTGAACTCAAAGGATTTGTAACAGCTTCACAATTATTTTTTGGGCCGTTATGCAATTCAATTTTGAACTCAATAGGCTGAATTAAATTATTTTTATTCAATTGGCTGTTACAACATTAAATCACATATATTAAATTCAGAAATTCAATATTATGCTACTATTACATACTCACATGTGTATAAAAAGGCAGTTTCATCTTCTGTTTTGTACACACAGAGCACTTAAAATTTTCTTTCCTCCTTCTTACGTCTTGTTTTTTTATTGAGTTTACCGTTGTTGTGGTTCGCTGTAATTATCTGTCTGTGCTTGACGGATAATTCATGCCCGTTGTATCCTGGAAAACAATTATCAGCAAACCTAAAGCACTGCAGTAGGTGGTAAATATGTTTTAAGGACACTGAGTTACATGCCTCAGATTTATTTTCTTTGTTTCGTTAATTTCTTTTCCTATTGTTCGATTTCCAGTTGCTGTATTGTTGTAGTTTAATTTTGTTACCAATTAATTTCACGTAACTTAGCTACTGATCTTAATTGTTAACTCATTATTTTGTCTAACAATCTTAAAACAGATTTACGTTGAGATGGCAACTGAAACCAATGATGTGATTCCGACTGTCCCTATTTCAGCTTCTGCCGCTGGGCCATCTGTTGTGAAAGAACCAGCCGCTATGGTTATTCCTGTGAATCATGCGGAAAGGCCAGAAAAGTTCAATGGCCAGAATTTCAAATGTTGGCAGCAAAAGATGTTCTTTTACTTGACCACGTTAAACCTTACGAGGTTCTTGACGGAGGATGCTCTTAAACCCAAAGAGGGTGAAACGGATGTTCAAGTCGCTAGTGCAATTGATGCATGGCATCATTATGATTTTTTATCTAAAAACTATGTAATGAATGGGCTTAGTGATTCCTTGTATAATTTATACATAGGAAAGAAAAACAGCCAAGGAGCTATGGGAATCCTTAGACTGAAAAAATAAAACAGAGGATGCAGGTACCAAAAAGTTTATTGTTGGCCGCTTCCTAGACTATAAAATGGTGGATTCCAAAACTGTAATAAGTCAAGTACAAGAGATTCATATCATATTATCTGAAATCCTTGCAGAAGGGATGATGCTTAGTGAAACTTTTCAAGTGGCTACAATTATTGAAAAATTGCCTCCTGGTTGGAAAGATTTCAAGAGTTATTTGAAGCATAAATGTAAGGAAATAAATATTGAAGGGCTGGTTGTTAAACTCTGAATTAAGGAAGATAATAGAAATGCAGAAAAAGAAGGGGTTATTTTTTTGGCTAAGACAAATGTTGTTGAACATGGATCTAAAAATAAGAAAAATAAAAAATTGGGCCCGAAATGAGGAATCTCTAAGAAACAAACAAAGTTTCAAGGAAAGTGCTTTAACTGTGACAAGATGGGTCACAAGGCTTCGGATTGCAGATTACCTAAAAAGAAGCGAGAGGCAAATGTGGTGGAAAACATCACTCAACATGTTTCAGACATAAACCTCCCAGTGGTGGTTTTAGACATAAATCGAGAGAATGGTGGATTGATACGGGAGCAACCAGACATGTATGCTCAGACAGAGGATTGTTCACTTCTTTTAAAGCTATTAGCAATGGAAAGAAGCTATTTGTGGGGAATTTTGTATGTCTGAGATCGAGGGTTAAGGAAAGGTGGTTCTAAAGATGACTTCTGGAAAAAAGTTGACTCTGAACGATGTGTTTTATGTGCCAGAAATTTGAAAGAACTTGGTGTCTGGATCGTTGTTGAATAAACATGGTTTCCGAATGGTGTTTGAGTCAGATAGGGTAGTTTTGTCAAAGAATATGATGCATGTGGGAAAGGGTTTTGTTAATGATGGACTGTTTAAACTCAATGTAATGACTGTGAAACCAAAAATTAATAATGAAGCTAGTTCTTCTGCTTATTTGCTTGAGTCTTCTAATATTTGGCATGGTAGATTAGGATATGTTAATTTTAATTCATTGCGTAAATTAATTAACATGAAGCATATTCTCAATTTCCAAATTGATTTAAAACATATATGTGAAACCTGTGTTGAGGCAAAACTAACTAGGTCATCTTTCCAAACAATTAAAAGAAACACTGAACCACTTGATTTAATACATAATGATATTTGTGATTTTAAATCCATTCAAACAAGAGGTGGTAATAAATATTTCATTACCTTTATTAACGATTGCATAAAATATTGCTATGTATACTTGTTGAAAAGTAAAGATGAAGCTTTAGAAAAGTTTATTCTCTATAAAAATGAAGTTGAGAATCAACTTAATAGAAAAATCAAAGAATTAAGGAGTGACCGTGGTGGTGAATATGTTGTTCCGTTTGAGTCACTATGTGAACAAAGTGGAATCATACATCAAGTCACGGCTCCATATTCACCTCAATTTAATGAGATTGCAGAACGAAAGAATTGAACTTTAAAGGAAATGATGAATGTAATGTTGATAAGTTATGGGTTATCCCAAAATACGTGGGAAGAAACTGTTTTGTCAGCTAATTATTTATTAAATAAGATACCCCGAAAGCAAGAAGATAAAACCTCATATGAGCTGTGAAAAAGTAGAGCACCTCCTTATAAATTCTTACGAGTGTGGGGGTGTCTTGCTAAAGTAGTGGTTCCTTCAAATAAAAAAGTGAAAATAAAACCAAAAACTGTTGACTGCATTTTCATTGGTTATGCACAAAACAGTAGTGCTTATTGATTTCTGGTGCATGAGTCTAAAGTTATAGATGTCCACAAAACTACGATAATAGAATCAAGAAATGCATCGTTTCTCGAACACGTGTTTCCTTGCAATTCTAGAGTGGAATCGAGAGAACTACGAAAATTTCATAAAACAATAATTGAAAACAGTCAAAATGAAGAAAATGATGAAGCTCCAGAAGAAGAAGAACAACAACAAGCTGAGGTCAGACGTAGCAAAAGAGTTAGAATAGAAAAGTCTTTTGGTCCAGACTTTCTGACGTTTTTGCTAGAAAGTGAACCTCAAAGCTTCAAAGAAGCTGTAACTTCACCTGAAGACGCTTTATGGAAAGAAGCCATTAACAGTGAAGTTGAATCAATTTTACAAAATCATACCTGGGAGCTAGTAGATCTTCCTCCAATATGTAAACCTTTGGGGTATAAGTGGATTTTCAAAAGGAAAATGAAAGCTGATGGATCAATCGATAAGTACAAGGCTAGGCTTGTAATTAAAGGTTATAGGCAACGAGAAGGCATTGATTACTTTGATACTTATTCTCCTGTTATGAGAATAAATTTCATTCGGATGATAATAGCAATTGCAGCTTTGCGCAATCTTGAGATACATCAAATGGATGTAAAGACGGCTTTTCTAAATGGAGATTTAGATGAAGAAATCTACATGGAATAGCCTAAAGGTTTTATTACTCTAGGACAAGAAACGAAAGTCTGTAAATTAGTAAAGTCATTGTATGGCTTGAAACAAGTACCAAAATAGGGCATGAAAAATTTGATCATACGATGATCACAAGTGGATTTAAGATCAACGAGTGTGACAAATGTGTTTATGTCAAAGAAACAAAAAATAGCTATGTTATTTTATGTTCATATGTTGATGACATGCTCATTGTTGGGAGTGATGATGACATTATTAAATTTACCAAGAATATGTTGAAGTTTAAATTTGACATGAAAGACATAGGTCTTGCGAATGTCATTTTAGGGATCAAAATCTCAAGGGCTTGTAATGGACTTATTCTAAGTCAAACTCATTATGTAGATAAAATTCTTGGGAAATTTAATAAAGATGATAATACCGTGTCTAAAATTCCATTAGATACGAGTATACATCTATCAAAAAATAGAGAAGATGGTATTTCTCAAGTAGAATACGCTAGAATAATAGACAGTCTGATGTACTTAACAAACTGTACCAGACCAAATTTAGCCTATACAATAAGTAAACTTAGTAGATATACGAGTAATCCAAGAAGTGATCATTGGAAAGCTATCGTAAGAGTACTCAGGTATCTTCGATACACTCGTAATTATGGACTACATTATACTAGGTATCTAGAAGTATTAGAAGGATTTAGTGATGCTAACTGAATATCTGATGTAAAAGATTCAAAATCCACTAGCGGCTATATGTTTACACTAGCAGGTGTAGCTATATCATGGAGGTCTTCTAAATAGACAGTAATTGTCAGATCTACAATGGAATCTAATTTATTGCATTAGATAAATGTAGTGAAGAAGCAGAATGGCTACGCAACTTTTTAGAAGGTATTCCAAAGTGGCCAAAGCCAGTGCCTACAATTTGTATTCATTGCGATAGTCAATCAGTTATCGTTAGGGCACAAAGCAATATGTATAATGGTAAATCTAGACACATACGTCGTAGACATAATATCATTAGACAGCTTATTTCTACTGGAGTTATTTCTATTTACTATGTGAGGTCAAAGGATAATATTGCGGATCCGCTAACCAAAGGATTAAATAGAGAGCTAGTAAAAAAATCATCGAGGGGAATGAGATTAAAACTCATAGAACGATTAGTCAATAACGAAGGAAAACCCAACCTAGTTGACTGGAGATCTCAAGATCTAAGTTCAATGGGACAACCTAATTGTTAAAAACTAAAATTGGATCTCTGTGGGGGTCATTCTCTTGAGAGGATTACCTCATTGACCATTCCTATGATGAAACAGTGATGCCCGTGGGAAATAAGGTTGAGTTAGGCTCTTAATGATTTTTAAGCGTAGAAAATCTGAGCGGAGTAATACATGTTACTCGTAATTAAGATATCACCTATGTGAGAGAGAAGTGGGGCCATTTCAAAGGGAGTCGTTAAGGGTTCAGCTCTTAGAAACTCTTGCAAAACCAAGTAGATATTTAAGGCCAAATCGAACATAACCATGAGAACTCAACAGTGTTAGGAGAAATACCTATGTATAGTATACGATTGTTTACACTAATGGCAAAACAATTCAAAGACATCGCATCTACTGATTAGCCAGTAAAGTAAATATATTATCACAAGAGAAGATTCAAAGGATAAGACTTACATATCCTGTGCTAGGTCAAAAAAACTTGATCATTAAGGTCAAAAATGGTTTTGATGTCAAAATTTAGTGGTTTTTCTATTTTGCTGCCAATTTTCATTCATGTGGGGGATTGTTGAAAAAATAGCATATCAATATGTTATTTTGAGGGCACATTTTGAGTGTGTCCCACTTAGCGAAAGTGGAAAATCTTGTGAGGTTCGGATTCTATTCCGTGAATACTTCGAAAGTGTATATTTATTTACTCAAAATGGTGCTTGGGTGAATGAGAAATTGTCTCTCAAAGTGTACCCTTGAAGTTGAAAATTTGAAAAGAAATGAGGTTTATCCCACAAGGGAAAAATAAGTCAAGGGATTTGTGTTTATATATAGACACTTACCCATGCATGAGCAAAAATTATAAGGATAGAGGCTCTTTCCACACACGCGTGTGCAGGGGGGTGCAAATCCAAGACCGATTTGGTTGAACTCGTATGCGCCCGTGCGTTCTACGTATGCGAATGTCAGCCCAAAATCACCCAAGCTTGCATGGCACATTTTTAATTTCCTTTCAAATTTTTGTAACAGTTTACAATTATTATTTGTGAATCTTTTGAATTCAAAGGATTTGTACCAGCTTCACAATTATTTTTTAGGCTGTTATGCAATTCAATTTTGAATTCAATAGGCTGAATTGAATTGTTTTTATTCAATTGGCTGTTACAACATTAAATCGCATATATTGAATTCGGAAATTCAATAATTATGCTACTATTACATACTCACATGTCTATAAAAAGGCAGCGTCCTCTTCTGTTTTGGACACACAGAGAAACTAGCACACATAGCACTTAAATTTTTCTTTCATCCTTATGTCTTGTTTTTTATCAAGTTTACCGCTGTTGTGGTTCGCTGTAATTATATGTCTGTGTTTGATGGATAATTCGTGTCCGTTGTATCCTGGGAAACAATTACCAGCGAACCTAAAGTACTGCAGTAGGTGATAAATTTATTTTAAGGACACTGTGTTACAGGCCTCGGGTTTATTTTTTTTGTTTCATTAATTTCTTTTCCTACTGTTTGATTTCCAGTTGCTATTTTTCCATTGTTTAATTCCAGTTGCTGTCTTGCTGCAGTTTAATTGTGTTACCAATTAATTTCACGTAACTTAGCTACTATTCTTAATTGTTAACTCATTGTTTTGTCTAACAGAGATTGTGTCGTCGAACCTCTTTTTTCTCATTTTCTCACGTAACCTCTTTGTATCAAAAGTCTTGATGAATGACATGGATTCAACTATACACAAGCCAAATTGTGACTGAGAATTGCGCTGCCCGCAACAGGATTTAGATCTTATTAAGAGCCCGTTTGAGAGTGTGGTCAGGTAGCTGCGTTGCCAAAACCCAACTACTAAGGTGTTTGGTAACACTTATAGCTGGACTTTGACAGCTTAATAATTTTTTTTTCTCAACTTCTACTACACAGCTATAACTTTTACTCCACACAGCTGCAGCTTAAAAGCTACAGTACCTCACTCCCAAACATACTCTAAAGCTGAATAATATACTACTCACAAACAAAACATAACCCTTGAACGACAAACAATAAAGAATTTCAGCGGTAATGCTGAGTGCATGAAAATGCTATATGGGATGTTGAAATTTTTGTATAATCATTAACAATAAGCACCCTTTCTTGTAATTACCAACTACTGTGAAAGATTTTAAATCTACTTGGGCACAAAGCCGACAACTACTGAAGAGCGTGCTTGAAAATTCTAATGGAAGTGATAAAATTGGAGGTTGATGATGAGCGCTTGAGTAGTGAAAAACAAATGAACTTTTGTTCAAAAGCATTAAGTGATTTTCTTGGGCTTGAAGGAAAATCCTGGTTTTGTGATCAAGAAATGGATCGCTGCATTGAAGGAGAAATTACTAATAAGTGGTTTTATTTGAATGTGCTTGTGCATGGCACAGGCATTCTGGTCCCCAAAATATAAACACGCGCACTCATGGACATAAGCCATATCTGTAATAAAATATATTTTGGATTGCCATACTAACAAACTTTACAAGTACCAAAAATAATAATATAATTACTGCATAAAATTTGTTGTAACTAATGAATCGGATAAATTGGGCTTTCTATTTGTGTGTTTGTTTAATAGCTCTAGTTATTCCTTCCAAATGCTCACTCTGACTTGCAACTTGTTCGTAGTTCTTACAAAAGACAGAAGAAGAAGACTTTCAACGGTTACGTCTCTTTCGGTCTGACTTTGACTTGTCTTCTTCCGTATCCGTATCCAAATGCCTCATTACCAACTTGTTTTCATTGGACTGACTCATTCTGGTCTTTTAAAAATAATGACATATCTTTAATTCACTGTTTAATTTGATTTAAATATGTTATTAAAATATTTCAAAGCTGACTGACTTGCTGATTCAACTGCCGTGTATGGATTGGACTTTCATTTTCGCATCCTAAAATTGCTCTTGCTCTTCAAGGACTTTCACTTCCCTTAAATCTCAACATTTGTTAAAACTATCAAGTTTCTGCATAAAACCAGCTGACAAAATTGATAAAGGCGAGTTCATTTATTTCTGTATTTATTTATTTTATTATTATTATTATTTTCGGAAAGGAAAAAAAAGCAAGATTGTGTGACAGAAGAAAAAAATAAAGAACAACATTTTAGTTTAATTGTTTCATTTGCTTGACCTTTGATTGGAAAAAGCAATTTTTTGAACTGGGTTTGTTTGCTGAAAAAAAATATAAAACTATTTTGGAAGATGAAATAAAATACTGTGAATTTGTGTACAATTATTAATGGATTATTGATTATAGTTATGATTTTTGTTGCCTTATTGAAATATTTTATTGAATCTGATCATTCTGATTGAATGTATTTTTATCTTGATTGCACATATTTATTGTTTTTGTCAGTTTCTGCAGTTCTTCAATTTGCCTGTGTAGATACTTGGTTTTGACTGCTTTTGATCGAGTCTCTCTGCTTTTTTTTTCATTTGGATCTGATCTGCAGTAAGGAAATTTTTGTGTGTTGATTTGTTGGGAGCCATGAAGTGCTTCCCATTCACTAACTGGGACAAGAAAGATGAACCACCGACAACTCCAAAGTCATTATTTTCAATTCGGTCCTCTTGTGCTACATTTAATGACAATGAAGTAGGGAGAATTGGTTCTGAATTAACTTCACAGAATGTATCAGCCATCAGTGTGGAATCCGAGGCAAGGCCCTCGTATCCTAGCATGTCTCAGCGACCTAGTAATCTTAAAGAGTTCACAATCGCTGAGCTGAAGTCGGCCACAAAGAATTTTAGCCGCTCTGTTGTGATTGGAGAAGGTGGGTTTGGTTGTGTTTACAAGGGGTTGATCAAGAATTCGGAGGATCCTTCTCAAAAAGTTGAAGTTGCGGTAAAACAACTTGGTAGAAGAGGGGTACAGGCAAGGCTCTTTTTGTCAATTGTTACTATAAAAATTTGCTAACATATTAGAAGTATGGATTTTCTGCCTTTATTCTGGAAATAATTAGAACTGATTTGACTTTGAAATGCCATTAAGATATTTCCAGTTTCCATGACAACTTGCATATCTTGTCACTCTATTGATGAATATTTGATGGGACGATTATTGATCTAAATTTGAGAAATGTAAGGACTGGTACAGTTATTTCTATTTCAATAATTAAAAGAACTAAATGGATCAGAAAGTCTCATGTAAATACTACCAATTTGAGCTATGATTAATTCTTTCCAATCTCTCAGTTTAGCTGACCAAACACTTACCAAATCTCAAGTTTGTACTAAAATATCCATGTGGTGATAATGCATTACGTTTTGTTGTTACTTTCTCTTTATTATTTACTGTTTCTTGTACCAACTTGTTTTTCTGTAGTTGATTATAATGCATGCGATTCCAAATTTAATTCTGAGCAACACTTTTTAATCTTTTAACGTATTTATTGTCTAACAAAGATGATGCTATTATTAGTTGAAAATCTCTTTTGGTCTACGAATGTGGGTCTCACCTGTTTGTTTGCAGGGGCACAAGGAATGGATGACAGAGGTGAATTTCCTCGGAATTGTCGAGCATCAAAACCTTGTGAAACTGGTGGGATACTGTGCTGATGATGACGAAAGAGGAATCCAGCGACTTCTGGTATATGAATATATGCCCAATGGGAGTGTGGATCAATATTTATCTCCTAAATCTGAAACCATTCTTACATGGGCCATGAGATTGAAAATAGCACAAGATGCTGCTCGTGGTTTGGCATACCTACATGAAGGAATGGATTTTCAGGTATTCTACCTGTTTCAACATGTTCAAGGCTTATTGCACATTACTGCTTTTGCACTTGATGCAGCTGGTCTTTTGATGGAATGTTAAGACATTAATACAACAGAAGCATACCCAAGCTATCTTGTGTGGTATTTACCTTTGAGTTCTGTTGTGTTTATTGCAGATCATCGTCAGAGATTTCAAATCTTCAAATATTCTTCTGGATGAGCAATGGAATGCAAAGCTGTCGGATTTTGGATTGGCCAGATTGGGCCCTTCAGAAGGATTCACCCATGTTTCAACAGCCGTATGTCCTTGCATGATGATTTTTCTTATTTTGACGTCTATCAATTAAAAATTCTTTCCACAATTTAAATATTGTTAAAACTAGAATAGCATAGAATTGAACTCAAAAAGTGCACATTTTCATCATTTTACCTGCAAAATCTTCCAAAACTCGGACGGTTATCAAAAAATAACTTTCTTGCATATCTTGTTGTCTAAGTTAGTAGTTGAATTTGTTAAAAATAAATCTTCCTTCCTTCATTTGCACTTGTTCTGCAGCAACAGCTTTAAAAACTAAAAGTCATCTGAAACACTGTTACTTATTTTTGAAACTGCCTGTGCAATGTAACATTTGAGGAATTCATTAGTTTGTTGCAGTTATGATATCCCAAATTCAAAATATGGTTACATTATTAACCCAACGTTAATCAATGAAAGAAGAAGAAGAAGAAGAAGAAGAAGAAAATAATAGAAAATTGTGGGTACTTGAAAGAGTGTATTTTCTACATTGAGCATTTACATTTTAATGATCACTTTGTGGAGATAAACTGGTAAAGATAGTATGTGACATGGGAACATGTGACAAGCTTGGTCATGATTTGTCATTTCAAGAGTCCAAAAGCTATTTTGGGGGGGGGGTGTTTATGGGGCGTCTGGATGCCTTATGGATAATAAATTAGTTTATTGTCTTATGATGGTAATGAAATCAGTTTCTTGTATATGGTAGAGTTTACATATGCCTGTTTATTTTTCATCACTCGTTTAAAGACATACTCATCAAAGTTAATGACATAACTTCAAAGGAAGCTAGGGAGCCCAAACATGAAAACAAATATATTCAAACTTATGGGAAGACCAAACTCAACCTTGGATATTATATGACAACAAAGCAGGCATATTAGATATTAAAACGAATTAATTGTTGCTGCATATATAGCCAGTATACTTTGCTGAACTTTTTATCTTGTCAGGTTGTTGGTACCATGGGATATGCGGCTCCTGAATATGTCCAGACTGGACGTCTTGCAGCCAGGAGTGATGTATGGAGCTATGGTGTATTTCTTTATGAACTCATAACAGGTAGGCGCCCTATAGATCGAAACCGTCCAAGGAGTGAGCAGAAGCTGTTGGCATGGGTAAAGCCATACTTATCAGATGCAAAACAATTCCGACAAATAGTGGATCCCAGGCTAGAAGGAAAATATTCCCTCCGGTTGGTCAGCAAGCTTTCTCATGTAGCCAACCTATGCTTAGTCAAAAATGCAAGGACACGTCCAAAGATGAGTGAAGTGTTGGAAATGGTAAACAAGATTGTAGATGCATCAGCGGAAGCTGGCGGTCCTCGACGACCCCTGAGGAGTTCAACATCTAGGGAAACTCCCGACCATACTAAAACAAAACATAAGAGAAGGATCATAGAATCAAAAACCAGAGAAAGTGGTACATTGTTTTGGAAGTGGAGACAAAAGCTGATCAACAATGCAGATGATTTTCTGTGATAATTTGAGTGTATAAAGGTGCTATCACTGTTAAATTTTTTGGTCTTTGCACACTGTTGAGAGACCATTTTGCAGAACTAACAATAAGAAGAATACAGAAGAAATATGGACTTAGATTAATAGATTCCCACTTTGTGCTTAGAAAAGAAACTGTAAACACCAATTCTTGAAAGGAGACGCCCAGTGGCAGTAACCTGGGCTGAAGAATGAAGGACCATGCGAAAGATTTATGGCATAATTAGTATCAAATTTCTGTATTCCTGAATGTATGGTTTGTATCATGGCATCAATAAGAGAAAAAAATTGATCATATAGAAAAATTTGCATCTTTTTTGCATGTTGATTTCACTGTTGTACCACTTGCTCTGAAATTTTTATGTTTTTTCGTCACTAAATTTTCTTATTTGTCCTGGCCCGTATAAAGCCATGGAATAGGCATCGGGCCTTGTGTCGATTTCTATGCAGAAATAAGTAATTAAGTAATTGGGTCCAACTATTTTGCGTCATGGGTTTGGTACCGCAGTCGCTTGTCTTTTAATGAATGCTCCTTTAGATAGTCAACAGAGGAATTTGAGGGCTGAGATTTAACCATTGAAAAATGGGTAACTGGTTCAAAGAATAGTTCTAGTACAATGAAAAGGAAAAAGATAAGGGCCCGTTCGGTATCACAAATTAAATCATGAAAGAAATCGCAAAACAAAACCCAAGCCTTATCTCCTCATCCCGATCGAAGTTCACAGCTCTCTTTCTCTCTCTCTCCATCACAATTCTTCAACCACATTTTGTCACAACTCTCTCTCTCCATCACGATCTTTAACCAAAATCGACTGTTGTTGTCCCTCTGATTCTCTCGACTGGTGGTGGTGGTGGTGTTGCTGCTGCTACGGCCTCTCTGTTGAGGATCAACTGGTGCTGCTGCTACTGCTGCGTCTGTGATCCATCTCAATTGGTGGTGGTGGTGGTGGTGCTGCTGCTGCTGCGTCTCTGGTCTGTCTCGACTGGTGCTGCTACTGCTCTCGCTCTCTCTCTCAGGTTGCTCCTATAACGAGATCTGAGCATATATGTTGAGGATCGACATTGGCTCACTGGTATTATTCTTCTATTTGGGTAAATTTTGAGTAATTATTATTTATCTTGTGCATATTATTTCATTATTCTTATATTTCCAAGCTTTACTTGTCCCTGCGTCTTAAGGAATAAGAAAAGAAAAGTAGTGTAAGAGAAATAATAAGAGTGGAAATGGCAATGTTGTCAATGAAGAAGAAACCTTTAATTTTTGCTTTGGTTCTGTGTCTTATTATGGATATGGGATTTGGTGTTGGTGTCTTGTTGCAGAGTTATGAGAAAGCAAGTTACAGTCGTGGGTTCAACAAATCTATTGGCGAGATTTTTTATACTTCTAATTATGGAATTCTTCAACTCACTAACGGCTTGGCTTCTACACCTCAAATGGGGTAAGGGCTTTTTTTTTTTTTTTTTAATTGTCATGCTCCAATTTTCAAGGATTTAACTTAATACCTACAAAAGGATAAACTTGCATATCATGTGACCTTGGTGGTATAATTTTGGTTTTAGTGGGATTTTGGATTATTCTGGAATTTGGTGTACCTTTTGAAAGGTAATTTGGTTGATGCATGAGTATCTGGTGTCGCATGTCCAGGAGAAAATGTTAATATGTTTGATTTGGTTTTTGCTTTCTTGTTTGTGTCTTGCAGTTGGAATAGCTGAATTTTTTTTGCCTGCAATATCAGTGAAGCCATCATTAAAGAAATTGGTATTTGTTTGTTAGCTCATATGATTCGTTTGTTTTATTATATCATACTGAGAAGCAATTAACATATTGGCAATGACAATTTGGAAAGTCTTGTTATTGAGAATAAGAGATAAGCGCATTAATTCACTTGGGTTGCAAAGAATTTGGATGAATGAGGGATGATGATTATAAAAAATAGTGCAATGGCAGATAAATAGCTGAAAGTTGAAATAGAATTGGCTGGGGAGAGAAAGAATGACTTCTATCAAACATGCTTGATTAATTTAAGTGGCAGATACTCATTTGAATTAATCTTTTTTTACAACTAGGGGTTTTGCACATCCTGAGTTTTTTAAGAAAGTGATCGCAATGATGATGATAATATTGATTCTCATTATGTCTTCACGATCACAAGTTTATTTTTTCGAGGTACTTGCATAAGCTTTACAGGTTTACTGTATAAATAATACACTAGGAACATGTAGTTTGTTATTATCTGATGATTTGCATTTTTCATTTTAATTTCTGCTGAATGCATTGAAATTACAACAAAATGGTTGCGATTGGATATGAAATACACTGGGAACTTATGTATACATATATACCATATATTATTTTCAGCTCTGTGTTTTGCACAATTTTGTTTTGATGTTGGCTTCATGTTATGTTTGTAACTGCTGTGTTTTTGCATCTTGTTTGTTGAACAAGCACTTTTTACTTGATGGCTTATGCCTATCAACCATCCTCACTTCATGGGTAGTTATTGCATTCGACAAAGCACCTGAATCCCAAATGTAGTTTCAGTGGTTCTATGATCGATCATTGATCAATATATTCTCTCATTCCCTTGCTGACGATGATAATTTTGTTTTAATTTCTAAACTATATCTTCCATTTCATGCCTTGAATCAGAAGGATGAATTTCGTGAAGTTGCAACGACATGTGAGACTGAAACAGGACCTTCCATCACAGTAGGCAATATTAAGGGCATGGTCCCAAACTCTAGACCTTGAGATTGCAAGATGTAGGGCATCATAACCGAAAGCATGTGCTCATGGCAATTTTTGTGGCAATACATTCAATCTCAGCCATTTATTTATTGCACAGGAAGCACTTCCTGTTAGATCATTTTTTATTAATGATTCTTGTCATCACCTTTTCACTAAGACCACGTGTTTGTCTGATGTCCTTTTTTTTTTCTCTTGTGCCACTATGTTTTCATTGGGTTGATTCCATTGTATTATTTAATTTTGTAAATAACTGATTGTTGTTGTATTCCTCATTGATTAAAAGTGAATATTGTAAATTAAACTATTATTCAATTTTAATTCTTTTGTATGAATGATTTGATTTGAAATCTAAATTGTAGAGATGAATGGTATAAGAGATAAAATTGTAATTTCATGCAACATGATTACTTGGGTAATGCATGATACCCATCATGTAATTTTTATAATTATTTTGTTTAAATCATAGATATTGTAATATTTTAATTATAGTATAAAAATAAAGATAATATGAAACTGTTTTCAATTAATGTTAATAATTAAATTTTATTATCATTTAATTTTTTATAATTATTTTGTTTAAATTATTTATGATATGTTTGTGTATGTATTAGTTAAACAATTATTCTTTAATTATAAGTATGACTTAAATATTTAGTAAAAGCTGTTTTGGTACTACCAAACACGTATTTATTGTTTTGAAAATATTACAATTTTCATATTGATGTCGACTTTCGTTCCTATCACATCTCGATGTCTGATGGGTACTGTTTATCACTTCCCGGGGGGCAGTTGTCACTAGACGAGAGTGAGGGCTTCATTCTTGTGATTGGCCGAAAAATATCGTTAATCTTTGTTCTTTACTGGATGTTCTTGTTCATTTAATTTGCATATGTTGGTCCACGTCCCCCTTCACATGATGCTTATCTTTTACTTACCTTTGATTATCGGTGGGGGGTCCATGCCTATTCCTCCACTTATCTGGTGCTAGTGGTAAGGGTGTTCGCAGATCGAATTTTGCATATTGGATATCAATTCATATCTCATCCACGATTTTGTGGATTATAAATTTTCTATCAAATCCAATCACGGATTAGTGAAACTCAATCCAAATCCAATATAATTCATATGTATACGGATCATATACGGATTTGACTCAATCCATATCCAATTCACCATTTGTTGGATTGATTTGCAAATTAAAAATTTTTTATGTTATCCAATCTACGAAGTTATTAAATTTTAAAAAATATAATATAAAATTAATTTATTAAATTAAAAAAATCTAATGTAAAAATAATTTTACTTTCAATTAAATTCAAAATTGAACAAGATTTAAATAAAAATAAAGCTACGATAATACATTCAAAATTTCAAATTACAACACATCGAAAAACAAATTCATTTGTTCAGATCAATACATGAACATTAACTAAAACTATCAATTTAAATGTTGAAACTTGAGAGCTTTGATGTAACATGAAAAAATTAAGAAACTTCAAGAGATTGAAAAGAAAGCAAGCAATTAAACTTATTTACCTCAAGCGCTGAAGTCAAACACTCATGGCTTGTGCATGCGGTGGGGTAGAGATTTGGTGTTATGTGCCAAAATATTTTGTTTGCCTTAGGGTTTTTGGTTTACTTTATACTTTTTAATGTTTACGAATTTATATTTGCTTATTTAATTATTTTTTATTTATATTGTTATCGAATAAGATATAATATTGTGTTAATTTAGCTATACTTTAATTTATTTATTTTTTTATTAGTAAGTAGCATTGCTATATTTATGAGTTTTCTTTTTTAATTAAATAAATATTTTTTCCCGATTTCACGGATTTTTGCGGATTTACAAAGACAAATCCATATCCAATCCATTGATTGTGGATTTTTAAATTTTCAATTCAATCCCATCTACCAATCCACGGATCGGATTTTTGCGGATCGGACAGATTGAGCGGATCAGATTTGATTTTGAACACCCCTAGCTGGTGGTTTTAAAGTGAGAAAAATGGTTAATTCAGGCTACAAGACCTTCCGTTTGTTACTATATTAGGAGAATTATATGTTTTATACTTAACAAATTAGGATTTACAATAGAACAGACTCACCAAAAACGGATGCATATATACAACACAATTTTTTCCGTCTACTGAAACTATTATTTTTTATTTTGCACTTATTACTTTAAACTCTTTACCGAAACAAATAAGGACTACTAAATAACATGTCATATAATTTCATTAAATTTTTAATTATTACAGTTTAATTGGGGCTTATTTTGTAACGGACTAAACAACTCATAATTTCTATTACTTACAATAATCAATAGGGACTGTCAAAGAAACTTGTTAAAATACAGTGTCGATGATATTTTTCTCATCCTTTTTTCCTCTTTTAATTTATCCTTCATTTCAATAGAGCCTCCATTTCTTAGTTGATGATTTACTCTTTTTAATTTTTTTTATTACACAATTTATTAGGGGTGTTCGCGGATCGGATTTTACGGATTGGACATCAATCCATATCTGATCCATGATTTTACGGATTATAATTTTTCAATCTAATCCAATCCACGGATTGATAAAATTCAATCCAAATCCAATCCATACATCTGCGGATCGGATGCGGATTTGACTCAATTCATATTCAATCCATACGTCTGCGAATCGGATACGGATTTGACTCAATCCATATCCAATCCACCATTTTGCGCATTAGTTTTCGAATTAAAATTTTTTTGTTCTCTCCAACTATTGAAATAAAAAAAAATCTAATATAAAAATAATTTTACTACCAATTAAATTTAAAATTGAATAAAATTAAAAAAAATTAATTATTTAAATAAAGTTAAAATAATACATTTAAAGTTTCAAAATATAACACATCGAGACTAATTATTCAAATAAAGCTACAATAATATGTTCAAAATTTCAAAATATAATACACCAAGCTTAATTGTTCAAATAAAGTTATAATAATACGTTAATATAACACCGAAGTTAATTGTTCAAATAAAGCCACAATTAATTGAAATGGCGAAGTTTCGGAAACCAAACACAGTTTGATCTTTCACCAGGGCTGTTGCGCCTGTCGAAAAGTGGTGATTACTGAGCCGTCCACAATGGGAACCAGGAGAAGCCGTACGGGTGGCGATCTTGAAGTTTGTGATAGTGAAATTGTTCAGCTGGAACCAGTGAATGTGAAGTGGCTCGATGGACTTGGGAAAAAAGATGGCTTGCTCTCGCCGGGATCGCGCGGCCGATGTCCTTCAAATCCGTGTCGAGAGTGTATCTAACCAGTGTTGAGTGTTGCTAGTGTGTGTGACGGAGGGGGAGCTTAGGGTTTTTTGTTTGCAAATTGTTAGTGACTTGACGTCATGTTACTTTGCTTTTGGGTGACTTTACAAATTGTTGGTGACTTGCCATTATGTTACTTTGCTTTTGCTAGTGCGTGTGACTTTGCTTTTATTTTTTTTACAATTTTTACAAGTTATATTTGTATATTTGATTATTTAATTATTTTTTATTTTATATTATTATTGGGTAATGGCTAAGATATGTTATAGTGCTTATGTAACTATGTAATGTCACATTTATAATTTTTTTAATTAAATTTGTAATAATTTTTTAATTATATATATATATATATATATATATATATATATATATATATATATATATATATATATATATATATATATATATATATATATATATATATATATATTTTTTTTTTTTTTTTTCCGGATTCACGGATTTCGGCGGATTTACATAAGTAAATCTATATCTAATCCATCGACTGCGGATTTTTAAATTTTCAATCTATATCCAATCCACCAATCCACGGATCGGATTTATACAGATCAGATTGAGCGGATCGGATTAGATTCTGAACACCCCTACAATTTATCATCGCCACCATCATCATCATCGTCATAATTATAATATTAAGTATTATTATTATTATTATTATGGGAATGTCATGGCCTACTATTTAAACTACATGGATAAAATTAAAATTAATTATTACTTCAAACCTCAGGGTTAGGGAATTTTCCCCTTTTTTCCCCACCAATTACTTTCCTACTTTCGCAATGCATAGCCTCGTCTCTTCCAAAAGTTTTCCGTCACTTTTTTTGAAAATTTCACTTCCATCTTAGCTCAACCCAGAGTTGCACGCTTCCACCAAATTGTTTTCAACCAATAGTTGCATCCACCTGTTTACTGTTTGTTTCAATACACGTCTTCTTAACTCACCTTGGACCCATTATCAAATTCTTCTTTCCACTCTACGTTACCGGCCCATTACCTTTTTTTCGGTTACCTCCAATTGTCTTTGCGTCACTTCTGCAGCCGTGGGATTATATCCAAAGGCTCATTTACTATAAGACAAAGGACTGGGGTACCAAAACCCCGACGCAAATTAGCTATCCCCAATTAAGTATATTGTAACTGAAAACTCTTTCTTTTTTTGGTGCGCGCGCGTGATAAAACGTATTCACAAATGCTCTTTTTCAAAAGTGCTACTCTAAATATAGGATCCACCTATGTTATAATGGTTGTATTATACCATACTTTTTGTATCTATTTAATAGGATCGTTGGATGCTTTATTGTTTAATCTAACGGCTCAAAATAATTTGTTGCGATAAATATCGGATCCACTTATTCCTCCAAATTATTTTTTGCGATGAATAAAGTTTTTTAAAGCATGTACCTTATTTGATTAAAACACTAGGTGACAGCATGGAGCCTAAGAAAAAATTGTAAAAAAAAAACAAGAAAAGGTACCATGGCTTTGCTTGCAAGTTTCAACACAAAATCATACAAGTTACGAAACAGGTGTAGTATATGTTCTTAATTCTCAAGTGTGAAAAAGCACCATGTTCTTTGCAATTATTAGATTCTTTCCAAGTGTTATAGCAAACATTGACTTCTGCCATAACTGCTGAAAAAGATAAATTAGAAAGGAGTAAAGGGGAGTGATCATAAGTGATGAGAAAAAGTTCGCTAAAAGGCAATGCAAATAAATTTAATATGACACAAATAACAAACTATTAAAAACCTAATTTATTTTCCCAAGTCAGTTTCTTAATCCTTTTAGCTATTTAAGATTTTAACTCAAATAGTCAGTTGATATAAATTTTACTTGAAAATTACTTGTCTAGTCCTTTGAGAATATTGTAGTTTTTTAAGTTAAATGCAAAAATTATAACTTATTATATATAAGATTCATGATTTTACGTATTAGATTTGTGCTATTGTATTTGTAAATAAAAAGAAATAACAAATTAAGCAAGTATAGAGTATTTAAATTCAGATATTTGCATGTGATAAAATCTGTATTTTTATATAAAAAATTATTTAGAACTAATTAGACAATTTTTTTATGGTTTGAAATTTATTTTGAAACTACCCAAAGAGAAATTTATCTTACACATTGTTTTTGTCTTTTTCTTTAGAGGCAAGTGGGTAGGTGGGCCCAATTACAGTATGATTTTTAACCCCATAAACCTTACCTTCTTTAAGAAATAAATTAGGTGGCTAACCAAATAAAAGACTAAAGCCACTTGACTGGACCATAAGAGTGAAATTTACTTTACACTTATTTATTTATTATTATTTTTGTTTTGTGTGTGAGAGATGAGTATTCATTAATTCAGTTGATAAAATATCTTGACTTTGTATGTAATATCATATATATAGAACTAAAACTCTTCCTCTCATAATAAGAAATATTTTTTTTACCACCAAACCAAAAATTACATTTAAGTAGACTCATTATTTTATATCACTAATCTTTTCACGTCACATTAATTTATACACACTCTATTTATATTTTGTTATTATTGTATTTTGACGTATTTCATTGATTATCAATAACTTTGAATTTTAGAATCTCCACATCTAAGAATTCTTCATAAAATATAATTTCCTTGCCTGCGGCTGCCATATAAAGTGTAGATAAAGGTAGCTATCATTTCCGTGATGATTTGTAGCTTTCTTCATTTCAAATATGAAGGGTTGCTTTCGCTTGTTGGACAAAGAAAAGGATCTTTCTGTTTCTGTTTAATGGAAATTTGGTTAGTGGCACTTAGCAGCCGCAAGCAAACGTTAGAAAATAAATGGTGACTAAGATTTCAAATATCAATACGACACGAAAGCTAGTTTTCCCCCTGAATTATTATTACATCGGCACACTCATCACATCCATTGATAATTATTAGAATGGTATGCTGTCTTATTTATAAAACGATGCATTCAAAGAGTAGGCAAACTCAATCTAATCAAATGTATCCAATTTAATTCAATTCAACTTAATTTAATTTATATGGGTTGATTGGGTCAATAAACAGTGCTAGCGCCAGTAGTCTTTGGAAGAGAGACTAATGCAGTTACTGCACAACAGGGGACAAGTGTCTCTTTTCTTATTTTTTGTGCTTGATTAAACTCTTTTGTTATCAATTCAGTATTTGCTATTAATATGGATTATCAATAATGCCCTTCATAACACAAGCACCCTTTACATATTTGTTTAATCTATTTTTTGAGACAAATAATTAACCAAAAAAAATTGAAGTTTATGAATAAAAATATGGAGTCATTACTACATTAAATTTATTTTAAAAATTATGCAAGTGAAAATGACTTTTTTTTTAATAATTCACCAAATTACTAGACAAAAATATTGATATTTATAATGAAAAATTTTACTTGAATCTCCTAAATCAAACAGATTGAATATTTAAATCAAAACTTGAGCTCAAAACGAGTTAAATCTACTCTATTAACTTCACAAAAAAATCAAATTATTTGTAAATATCATAATAAAAAAGAGGGGTTAAAATAAGAAGTGGAAAATTAATAATAGAGTATTGATTTTTTTTTCAATCTTATCTCTGAAAAATAAAATTTTTAGGAAGAAACATTTACGTTAGGTGTTATTGTCATGTTAAACAAATATTATAGTCAATTTAAACTCTTAAATAAATTTTAATTTTTCAGAAAAACTGAAAGAAATGATAATATATAATTAAGCATAAAGAATATGGGTTTACTTAATCACGAATTGTATGGGAACCGAAAAAAAAGAGGGTCACGTGTCCCCCTGTCGAGCAGCAACTATGTCAGTCGCTCCTAAAGGCAACTGACGATAGTATTGCCCTTGGTTCAATTTTTGTTTTCAATCTTATTAATGTTTGGGTGTGGCTGAGTTCATATTAGTGAACCCATATAGCCTAACCCAACGCAAGAATAATAAAATTTATACAAAAAATAATGTCAACTGTTAAGATTAAACTCTAAGATTGCGTTCGGCATACTATATTGTATTATATTATTTTAATACAGATATATTGTATTATACTGTATTGCATTAGCATTATATTATAATAATCTTGGTACAACGTTTAGTGCTACATTGTACTATATTAATTTTTAATTATACTATCTTTGATGTTGCACTATACTGCATTAATTTTTTTGGTGAGTAATTTAAATTACAAATTCAAAAAATAAATCTTGTCAGTACTTAGAAAAATACCAAATAAACAAGCCTTAAATTTTTGAAATTTAACATTATATTTTTAATATAAATGTAAAAAAAATCATAATTACTCATAAAGTTCAAAGCTTATGGCCTTAAATTTTCGGCAGCATAACATTTATTTTTTCAACATTTTCTAAATGTTTAATCTATGAAATAAAGATCGAATCAAATCATTCAATCAAATAATCTGTAAATGAAATCACAACATAAATAAAGGTTTACTTGAAACTCTAAACATAATACAATAACAACGATCTAAACCTTGACTCAGGACATTGTTGCAAACAATGTCTCGTATTGACCATTAGTTGAATCAAATCTTTCAACCAACGTCAATCAACAAATATTAAAGTCCAAAACTACAAGTTGAGCACCATGAGATTAACTTGATTTTATGCATCTTAACATAATTTCAAGTGCTTTTTTTTCATCATATATGTGGAAGGTTCCGCGACCAATTTCTCAAGCATTGTTGCATTTTGCAGCACATAAAATTCAACTTCAAGATTAAACTAGCACCCAATAACCCATGTAATTCAACCACCTTTAGGAGTTATGAGAGGATTTTAGAAACTGCTGTCTTTTCTTGCCTACTCTTTGGCCTTTAATCATCTACCTGCAATAATGAAAACAAGCACCTGGCATGCGCATCACATGTTTAACTCCATCATGCTCACTTAGAGGAGGAAGGGAAGAAAATTGTTAAAACAAAAACAATTAACAATAAAAAAAACTTAAAAATATAGTCATATTCACATAAAGTCACCATATAAACTCGTAACACTAAAAAATACACTCTATCTTGCATAAGTCCTGTGGGTTTGCCTTGGTATCGTGTTCATACCGTCGTATTGAATGATCCCGGTCGTTTGATTGCTGTCCATATAATGCATACAGCCCTGGTTGCGGGTTGGGTCAGTTCCTCTGAGAATGATGCACAAAAACTATTATTGCAAAAAGCATATTTGCTAGAAGAAATAATATAGTATGAGATCATGCTAGAAATCAAAAGGACTATCAAAATAAAGGATCCTAATGAAACAAAATTTAAAGGATTCAAAATCTCTTCCAAATTAGTTTAGCTCTACAAAACCTGTTTATTATTAGTATGTACTGTAGTTTCTTATAGATTGTACAATGTTTTAAAGATCGATTAATTGACTTTTTGAAAGAAGAAAGTAGAAATGAGTACACATTATATTTCAAAAAATCGAGCACATGGCACATTTTGGTAGTGTAAATCTACAACTACATAATGCAAAGAAAGCACTTAGTAATTGTCTACATGAGCTACTCCCAACAGAAGCCATTCATGAAGTACTCAACCAATTTACAACAAAAAGTTATCAGAACTTGCAAACTCAAAAAGAATCAAATCCTTTGACCTCCATGAGGTGTTCAAGATGCAAAACAACCTATAAATCATAATTTCTCAAAGTTGAGAAAAACATGCCTTTGGACCAAACATGCTAAGAAGCAATTCTTGACATTTTCACAAGACTAGCATGTAAGAGCAATGACATGGGAAGTTTATGGCCTGTTGAGTATTGTTTCTTAATTAGTATTTTTTGAAAACAAAAATGAGAATAAAAATGGTGTTTTACAATTGTTGTATTTCGAATTTAAATATGTGTTTGATATCATTTTCTGTATCCTGTACTTTAAAAATGAAAACAATAATATATGTTCGGTAGACACAATTAAAAAGGGAAATTTACAGTAATAACCAAAAAAAATTCCCTTTTTTTCATTTTAACCCCCAAAAAATATTTCTATCAACATTAGCCATTAAACAACATTTGAGACCAAAATACCCCTCCCTCATCTCTCCCCCAACACTCCATTTCACTCATCTCTCCCAAACCGATCCAACTCCCATCATCGGCGGCGACATCAACCCTCGTCGGCGGCGGCTCCATCTCTCACCGGCATCCGATCTACGATCTACAACCTTCAACAAAATCTAGGTTAGTCATTTTTCTTATTTTCATTAATTTAAAATGAGATTTTAGAATAATAATAGTTATAGCTTGAGATTAATAGTGGTGGTGATGATGTTTGTGGTGGTTGGTGGTGTTTGGGAGTATTGTTTTCGATTTTGGAGTGATTGTGCTTAATTTTGCGGGTGGGGAGGGAGGGGAGCAGGGCGCGCGCGCGCCCATCGCTGGGCAGCAGCGCGCGGCCATGCGCGGCACGCTGTTGCACCAAATCTGGTGCGACAGCAGGCGCTGTCGCACCAGATCTGGTGCGACAGGCGCGCGCCTGTCGCACAAGCTCGGGTGCGACAGGCGCGCGCCCGTCGCACAAGCTCGGGTGCGACAGGCGCGCGCCCGTCGCACAAGCTGTGGTGCGACAGGCGCGCCTGTCGCACCAATTTTTGGTGCGACAGGCTTGCCCGTCGCACCAATTGTTGGTGCGACAGGCTTGCCCGTCGCACCAATTGTTGGTGCGACAGGCTTGCCCGTCGCACCAATTGTTGGTGCGACAGGCTTGCCCGTCGCACCAAAAATTAAATTTTCTTAATTTTTTTTTTCTGTAAATGTAATGTAATAATTTTATAAATATTACAGATACATGGCGAAATCAGAATCACCGGATATTGAAGTAGGCAAGATGTATTTTCGTTATGCTGATCATTTTCCTGGTCGAATTTCGAGCATGTGTATGTTATCTTCGGTCGTTAAAGTCATCGAGGAAAAATTAACAAACCGGCAGTTGCGTATGTTCAAAAAGGATATATTTGGACATTTCTTGGAGTGTCGAAGTTTTCCATTTAGTGGGGTAATTTTGCACAATCTTCTACTGCGGCAAGTGGCCCATGAAGAAGATAGCCGTGAGGATCAGTTATGGTTTCAAATTGGTAAGCATGTGATTCGCTTGTCAATTGTCGAATGGTGCTTGGTTACTGGACTTTCATTTGGTGTGGATACCAATCAAAAAAATGATGAAATGGAGCAGAGGCTACGGAATACGTATTTTGGTGGTGTGCATCGTAAGATTAATGTGAAGCAATTCGATGCAGTATTTAAGGAGTTGAAATTCGAGGAAATGAACGATATGGACGCATTAAAGATTGCACTGTTTTATTTTGCGGACAGAGTACTAAATGCAAGAAAAAATCACTGTCAAATTAATTTCGATTGGCTTGACCAAGTTGATGATATACAGTACTTCCGAAAGCGTCCATGGGGTCTATTGTCGTGGGAAATTATTTACGAGAGTCTTGACAATGCACTGTTCGAGAAAGACGAGAAATTTAAGAAGACTCGGTTGAAAAATTCAGATCATAATATTGAAAAATACAATCTTTACGGCTTTACGTGTGGGGTTCAGGTGCTATTTTTTTTTGTTTATTAATAAGTTTTATTGTATTAAATATTTGATAGTTGTTTTATTTAATTTTTCACTTTGGTTGTTGTAGGCTTGGATTTACGAAGCAATCGGAGGGTTGCCATCAACATGGGTCGTCAAAACGAAGAATAAGATTCCCCGCATTCTGCAATGGAAGCCCATGGCGTCGTCGAGAATCAACTTTGCGGAGGTTTATTCGTTCTTCAACGACGAATCTCGTCTTGTAAGTAATATGTATTACTTATTTTTTAAACTTTACTAAATTTAAGTTATGTATACTTACTTAAAATTTTCAATTGAATTTATGGAAGGGGGACGTTTTACAAACCCTTGAGCCAAATTCAAAGGAGAGTAGCAAAAATTATTGGCTCTCTGTGAAGGATTACTTGCCAAGCATTCCAGACTGGGTTCATAAGGTCGGTATACTCTAAGCACTAAAAATTTGTTAATCGAAATTTTTGACTTTTCATTTACTAATTTTAAATGATACTTTATACAGCACCAACCCTCAATCAACGCGATGCCGTCGGTTACAAGGCATTCAGACGAGCATGACGATCATGACGACATACCAAACCCAATACCAGAGCAGTGTCATGACACTTTTGCGGATGAGGTGGGGCATGACACTTTTGAGGATGAGGTGGGTGTTGATGACCACCAGCAGCAAACAGACAACTCTGATGACGCACGGGATTCTGAGGTTAGAAATAATATACGATATTTTTTTTTATAAATTATTAATTTTTTATTGTTATTCTAAAGTTTTATTTTTTTCTTTTGTAATAGTCGAGGACAAAACAGTTTAATGATTACGTACGACGACGGCTGGATAAGATTGATCGTAACGTGTATGAAATAAAGTCAGAATTAAAAGATTTTAAAGAAACCGTTGTTGGTTTCATCGACACATTTTCTAAACGTCCAAATAAGGATTCTCCCACTGCACGCTCGTATGCGGTAAGCTAATTTAAATTTGATAATAATGTTCGTTTAACTTTTAATTTGATAGTTATTTAATATGTTCTTTTTGGCGAATGTACAGGCCCCGGATGACGTTGGAGTGTATACTGACGTGGGCAATGAAAATTTGTCTACGCCCACATCATTGTATAGTTTCTACGGGGATGTAAGTGGGGAGAGCGTGCAGGTGTTCACAGAGGTGCCTCCGGACGTTAGTAAGTTCGGCCGCGCGTACATACCGTCGTATGTTTATAACAGTCCGTACATGATTCCTCCGGTCAGGCGAGGACAGAACGTCCGGCCTTTACCTCGACCCCAAATCATGGAGCATGCGATTGACATGAGTACGAGTGTGGATGTAAATCCACTGAGAGGATTGGAGGACTCTAGTCTGTTTGCTGAGTTTGATCAATGGTTTACTGGTGATAGCAGAGTCCGCCGGAGAGTCCAGCACCCGCGGTCATTCTTTCAAATAATTTTGGGGACAGCTTCGATGGGATGGTTAGGCGATGAGGTATTTATAATTTCCTCGTGGTGTATACTGTTGTGGATTTGTGTATAAATTTGTTTTTAAAAACTCGTAATATTTCTGTTTCTCTACAGCATATTCACGAGTATCTCCGCTTGATTAGCGAGAAGCAACGGCAGTATCCAAATGCCTTACTCCAACGTGTCACACATACTGACACATTTTTTTGGGTAACGTGCCAACAAAACTTATAAATCTTATGTGGATGTAAAAATTTAAGTTTTATTAATTTATGCATTTCTTGGTTATCTATGTATTAGGTGTTCTTGAATCAGTTATGGAATAACGGGAATTGTGCAGTCGATTCAATGGTATTCGACGACCGCGTGAATAGTTATCTTTGTGGCCGCCAGCACACAATGTCTAAATCAATGACGGATGTCGATATGGTATGTATTTTATTACATTTCACATGCTATCTAATGAAAATATTCAAGTTGTTGCTTTTTCTTTGTTGTATTGTATTTTAATTTCATACATAACGAACATGTTTTTCAATTGTTATATGCAGCTACTCATCCCTGTTAACTTCGACGGCGCGCATTGGGTACTAGCACGAGTTGACTTTCGGAAAAACAAAGTCTGGATTTATGACTCATTACTCACAAATCGCGACGACAAAAGGTACAAGTTGAAATTCAAGCCACTTGAAGTTATATTCCCTCGATGGTTGGAATACGTTGGCTTCTACAATATCCGACCGGAGTTGCAGAGTGAAGACCCGTGGAAAGTTATCGCAGTTAAGAGCGCGCCACAACAAGAGCCCGGAACTGGCGATTGCGGTGTTTTTGTATTGATGGTTACGATGTATTTAATGTTCGGGATTAAATTGGAGTTTAACGCTAGTCATGTCGAGTACTTTAGAAAGAAGATTGCGGTTGATATATTTAATGACGATATTCAATTGTAAACCTATGTAGTAATTCAAATGTTGAAATTTGAATTTTTTTTTACTTCGCACACTTAAGTTTATATAATTTTAATGCCTCACATTTTAAACTTTAAATAAAGTTTTATGAAATATAAGTGTACAATACAAAACAAACAGTAACAGTTTTAACCAACGAACACAAAAACAATAATAGTTTTAACAAACTCATAACACACAAAATACAACTAACTTCGAGTCGACGCAATGGGATTCTTACATCTCTTACGATTATGGCCTAGTTCATGACACCGACCGCATCTAACAGTCCGCCGGTCAACGTCCTCGCCAGCCGAGGGTATTCTGAGCTCTTTACGACGGCCAGGTGGTGGTGCCTCAACTGGTGGGTATACATGCATTTCCTGAATTTCATCTGGAATTTCCCAATCAGCCACATCACCAACTGGCTCTACTGGTTGTGCATAAGCCATCGCCAACGATTCTGTAGTGTAAAAGTCCGAGCAAAGGTTAATAAAATCCACCCGGTGTGTTAGACACACCGCGATTGCATGAGCACACACAAGCTGATCAAGCTGGAACACTCTGCAGGAGCAAGTTCTCTTTTGCAAGTCAACTAACCCTTCCTTAAGCCCACCGCCTATAACTTGAAAGCGATGCGGAGACACCGGCCGAACTATCATTCTTTCAGCTATAGTTCTCCTCTCAGTGACTATTTCATCCGCCCATGTTGTTAGCCGAGTAGTCATTGATTCAGCCACAATTTTCCTATCATAAAACCATTGCTGCAATGTTTTCCTAAAGTGATCAACAAGATGAGTCACAGGAAATTTTTGAGGTTCCCTCATGAACGCATTAACACTCTCCGCGATGTTCGTGGTAAGAATGCTGTACCTCCTACCTTCAAACTGCGACCTTGCCCAATTACACGTACCGACATTATTTTCTAGGTAATCAGCCGCACCCGAATGGATCATCCACAACCCTTCAAGTTGTCTCTTAAATTCCTCGTGGCCATATGCTTTTGCTGCATTAATAAAGGCAGGCTCAAATTGATCCCAAAGAGCTTTGGACATTCTAAACTGAGACTTAATGTTACCTTTGACGTGGTAAAAACAAACGCCATGAGTTGCATTGTGAAAAACTTTAAGAACGGCTCTCCTTATGGCAGTGCATCGATCAGAGATAATTACCAACTCAGGTCTATCGCCAATCACTCCGTGTAACTTCATCATAAACCATTCCCAAGCATCGTTGTTTTCTGAATCCATGATCCCAATGGCTAACGGATACAATTGATTGTTACCATCAAGACATGTTGCCACGAACATGCTTCCACGATATAATCCCTTCAGATGAGTACCATCTACAGCAATGACAGGCCGAATGTACTGCATAAAACCCTTGATGGAAGATCCGAGTGCTACAAAATAGTACAAGAAATTACCATCTCCATCCTGCTCGAGGTGAGTGACTGTACCCTCATTCGCTGTAGTTAGTACGTGAGAGTATTTAGGGAGCAAGTTGTATGACTCTGCAGGGTTGCCTCGAACTATTTCAAGACCAACTTCTCTCGCCCGATATGCCTGCTGGTATGTTAACTGAACACCGTATTCCTGTTGCATATCTGCTCTTATGTCATTCGGAGTATAAATCCTCTTGTCTTGAATATATTTTTCTGCGATAATATGACCGACAACCTGGCTCCTGACTTGATGACGTCCATCAACCAATACCTCATTATGACAAGTGTGTACATTGTCAATTCTCTTCACCACCCACGGAATATTTTGCTCGTTCGAACATCTAGTTGCTCGAATACGCCATTTACATGATTCTGAACAACAGTGAGCCTCGAAACGTGTCGTAGTAGACCGTGCAATCTTGAAATCAAACTTGTCTCTAAAGGCAACCTTGCGTAGTTGTAATATAAACTCATTTTTCTCAGCAAATAGCTTACCCACACTGATATCATCTGAATCACAAATGCTAACAAAGCTTGGAGCAACCATATTCGAAGGCAAAGTTGGAGCAACACTTGTAAGGGGGTCAATTCGCCTTCTCGATCGAACCATAGAAGGAATAGGTCTATTGCCTCTGTTATTCACAGGAGTATTGTCTTCACACTCATCCTCATGCTGAAACGACGGAACATTTGAAGGACCGGCTCCTCCATCATCACCATCATTATTGAAACGCGTGCCCCCCCTTGTAGTATTAGAAGGTTCTGCACAAACATTATCCCCCTCTGTCTCATTATGAAAATCATCATTGTCCCGAAAAACATTGTTGTGATACGGAGAATATCGTTGCTCCAACGACGTTGTTATTGGAAATACTGTTGCTCCAACATCCTGTAACGTAACGCCATTATCATCAATGTTGTCATAATTATCGTGGATTGGAGAGTAATATTGCTGCAACGATATTGTCCTTGGCAACACCTCTTCATCATTATCGGGGCCAGACATATTTGCTCTAAACGAAGTTTCTGTATCGACATGTGGCTCAATACCTTCGCTCGGAACTCGAGGTGATGTGGTCACGAATATAGGAATGCATCCAAAATTAGCTACGTCCGATGCCATATGCAACACAACCCTCACCATTTCATCATCGCATATATCCATGGGCATTGCACATATACGATATAATGTGTTACTAGACCTCAAAGTTGTCTTCATGGTGATACTATAGTCATTAGGGTTAATTTGTAACACCTCGTATACTCTTGCCAATAACTGATCAAACAGATAATTTTTTCTAACCAAAAATGCTCGATTTTTACCATTCACGTACTCCATACGGCTATTCTCTAATGTCTCCCACCAACCATCGTAACACAATTCAAGTACAACTGAATCCATTAAGCCTGAAATTATAAAAAAAAATTATTTCAGCCATATTAAAATAATACAGTTTTAATGATGTATTTCATGGTGGGTGCGACAGGCAACCTGTCGCCCGAATCTTGGTGCGACAGGGTGCCCGTCGCACCAAGGTTTGGTGCGACAGGATGCCCGTCGCACTAGGGTTTGGTGCGACAGGGTGCCCGTCGCACCTTGCTTGGTGCGACGGGTGCCCGTCGCACCAAGAGTTGGTGCGACGGGTGCCCGTCGCACCTTGCTTGGTGCGACAGGCACCTGTCGCTCCAAGAGTTGGTGCAACAGGCACCTGTCGCACCTTGCTTGGTGCGACAGGTTGCCTGTCGCACCAAGTTTTGCTGCGACAGGCAGCCTGTCGCCAGATCCAGATTTAGCCCAGTTGTTCAGAAAATAACTCATACCAGTAACTGATGTCGATTTGTGTTGGATTCGGGATTCGGATGTCGATTTGTGTTGGATCCGGATAAATTATGATCGGATATCACTTTTATCGTTGTCCTTTGCGGTCACCGTTGACTGATGAATCAAGAGCGAAAAGCTGCTTTTGGTTTGGCGATATGGGAGAACGATGTTGGTTTTGTTACGCAAAGAAGGGTAATTTGGGAAAAAAGGCTTGTGTTTGGCTAATGTTGATAGAAAAAAGTTCAGAGGGTTAATTGTAAAAATAATAAAATAATAATGGTTATTTTCGTAAATTTCCCAATTAAAAAGAATAAAAACAATGAATATGTTCAATAGCACTATTTTTAAAAATAGTTTTTTTCTAGACATTAATTCATACATTAGAAAATAATTATTTAACTAATACATAAACAAACATACATAAATAATTCAAACAAAATAATTATAAAAAATTAAATGATAATAAAATTTTATTATTAGCATTTTTTTAATTATTAGTATTAACATTAACAAAAAAAAGGTTTATATTGTCATTGTTTATACACTGTAATTGAGATATATATTACAACATATATGAATTAAAATATAGGATAAAACTTTTAACAAATGATACAGATATGGTGTAAAAGCACTAACAACATACATCTTTGCTATAATTAAGCTATATATTTTTATAATTTCGTTCCATATTCTATTAACAAGTACAAGTTACTTCATTCAGTTGATCATCTCCACAATCGTGGTCTGTATCGTTCCGTTTTCTTAAGGTAATCTGCACATGATAGTTTTCTTGGTTCTGGTTAAATCATGCTTGTCAATTTTTTCTTTATCATATTCATTGCCATAGATGAGTTTTGTTGTGATTTGCTACCACAGCATAATGGATGGAGCCGAGAGAGCAAAAGTAGCAGCGACAGTGGCAAAGATGGAGCAACAACAACAGCAGAGATAAAGCAACAACAACAACAAATATAAAGCGCAGTAGCAGCAGAGATAGAGCACAGAGCAGTGAAGATGGATCGTCAAGCGCAACGCAACAGCAGCAACAATGGAGACGCAATGCAACTACAGTAAATTAGATCGGATGAAGAGATGAAGAGATGAAGAGAAAGAGAGAGAGTTGTGGATTAGATTGGAAGAGATAAGGAGAGAGAGTTGTTGGAGTTAGATTGAGATAAGATTTGGGGGGGGGGGGGGGGGGGTGGGGGGGAGAGAAAGTGAGCTTTTGGATTTTGTTTTGTAATTTGTTTCTAAATTTAGTTTTGTAATACATGGAGAACATGTTACATATGTTCTCACTTTTATAAAAATTAAAGTGAATTTGAATTACTTGTTTTATAATATATTTTTTGAATCCAGCCAACCGAACATATATTATATCTGTACTCTCAAAATGAAAATGAAAACAAAAGCCCAAAAATGGTATCGAACATGCCCTTATAATTTACTTATTCCCATATTGACATATGCTACCAATTGACACTTAGCTACTTATAAACATGCACACGTAGATAGCCAGCGTTATCCAATCTTGTTATCTACATGAGTAATAGTTAATAAAACCATCCAATAGTTTGTTGTGAATATTTGGCAAGAAACTTCCTATATTCCATCATTATATCACTTAAGATATGATAATACTTATCCTAGATCAAAAATTCAAACTATTGATTAAGACATCTACTATCTTCCAAGTTAAGTTGTAATAAACCAAAGTTCAGTTACACAAAACAACGCAAACTTCTGCAACACATTGATGAAGGGTTGATTTCTCAAGTATTAATGGAAGCTATGATTCATAGTGACGTCCCTCGAATATTAAATGATTAAATAATATAGTTGAAGTTAGGATTCAAAATATCACATCTGAAGAGATCTTTTAAAATCTAATCTTGGGCAATAAATGACAAAAGCAACTCTCATTTAATGGCATAGGATTTATAGTCCCATCAACATTGTCAAAACTCTAATTACAGATTGGATATCAAAAAAAAAATCTTAATCATCTCAATTTAATAAATATCAACAATTTTAGCCCAAGTGGCTAGAGTCACTCCCTCACAAATGTGAGGGAAGTGGTTCGAGCCTCCGCATACACATTGTAGGGGTTCGATTTCAATTTCCTTCCTTGGAGCCCCAGAGCTTGAGTGAAGGCAGTCTCTCTCTCAGAATGAGAGTTGACGTCCCTCGAATATTTGAGAGAGTTAAAAATCTGAGTGGTGCCATATCAGAATTGATGTAAACGGGTCTCAGTATATATATGATTGTAAATGTCATCATGAGCAATAGTTCTCATTTAAAAATAAATAAATAAATAAATATCAACAATTAAAAGCAGAGCATAACTTAAAGATCAAGATGATAAATTTCCATAAAGTCAGATGCTAGCACACTTCTTTTGTTTTTGTTAAATATGTTATTTTTCGCTATTATAAAAAGCGTAAAACAAGTTCAACCAAATCAAATATTATATGCACAGTTTAACCAAACAAATAACAAAAAAAATTGAAAGGAAAGAATAAAATCAAACCTTTGGTAAATATACATAGCAAATGAATAAAAATGCACTTCCAAGAAAACACAAAACTAAATGATTCACTCATCGTGGCAACAAATCAACCGATCATGGACAGACACACAGATGAACTTTCCATCGCCACTGCCTTTTTTTTTTCAGTAATTCAACTCATCAAGAATAACATGCTAGCTATTTAGCTTCATTGACAATAATATAAAGAGATGTTTCAAGATTAATTAAATTACTTGAAAAAAATCAAATTCAGTGAACTTCACTTTCACTTAAGAGTCATGGGTCGCACGTTGTGGTGGAGATTATTGGCTTCAGATCGTGATGTTGATAAAGACAGATCACCCTGTGTCGTCACGGTGATGATGAAGGCAGATCGCAAAGGCATCGAAGGTGGTAGTGTTGTGTGGCACAATGATGTCATGCGATAGTGGCGATGAGGCTGTTGTCATACGGCAATGGTAGATCGCATCGTGGTAGAGCTACTGTCACGCAGTAGTGGTAGTGTGGAGTTCGTACCGTTTGTTGAGGCACACTAGTGGCTGTGTGGAGTAGCAGTGTGGAGGCAGGGGGAATGAGAGAATGAAACTAAAATTCCTTTTTCTCTTAAAGTAATTACAAACCCCGTATAAACTCGACTCTTATATGGGTTTGGTTTATGCAGATTTGACTGCATTAGAATTATTTTTTACTACATTATAGTGAAATGAGGTATAGTTACCAAACATAACATTGTAATACTTTAATACTATGAAGAGTGCTAATAGCATGTAATGAAGGCTACCAAACTTGTCCTAAATGGCTAAGTCTAATTTCAAATTCTTTTTATTCTTTTATTAAAGAGATTGATTTCAATTTCTATGAAATCTGACATTGATTGAATTCTTAAGATTTCAAATTTAAAATCAAACCCAAATTTTCACTAAAGTAAGCTGATAGATATTCAAACATAATATCATGTTTGATGTTGGTTATAATGATAATATTTAATGTTATGATGGATAATTAAAGTGCTTTTACTATTTGAATTTAATTTTAAATACCAAATAGTTTTTTTAACTTTTATGTTTGAATTTTTTTGTATTTTTAATTTCAATCAACTCGATCAATCTAATCAAACAAAATTTAATGATTTAAGAGGTGGATTGGACATGTTTATTTGATTGCGTTGAATTAATTTTTTTCTCAACTTAATCAATAATGAGTTTTGTTGGATTTTTACAAATCTGATTCAGCCCAATCCATACCCACCTTGATTCAAAGAAGCTGTTTTAATTCCCTTCCCCCCCCCCCCACCCAAAAAAAAGGAAGAGGTATAAGCTATTTTAATTTTGAAATTGAATAAATAAATCCTAACAATTAATTTTTGAAAATAATATATCTATGGCCATGTACAATATGTCGAAGAATTGTGAAATTATCATTTTGTTATATAAATTCACTTGCACCTTTTTGTAGATTATATTATGATCATTTGCCTGTAATTTTTGTTTACTACCACTTGACTCTCTCTCTCCTCTCTCTCTCTCTCTCTCTCTCTCTCTCTCTCTCTCTCTCTCTCTCTATATATATATATATATATATATATATATGTATGTATGTATGTATATATGTATAAAGACAAAATTTTAAAGTGCAGGAAAGTTTTGGAAAGCGCAAAAATTGTGTAGTTTATTCGCTTCAAGTTTTAAACGTCTTAAATCCCATGGTTTTAAAAGCTTTCTTAGACTTTTCCTCACTCTAAAACTCTGAACTAGATCGGAACTCTCTCTCTCCCTCTCTCTCTCTCTCTACATATATATATAAAAGTTGTTGATAATTGGGTTCCCTTTTATTCTACGCCCCATTTTGGATATCATCACCAACCCGACCCATTAGTCCTACCTGTACATTGGCATAATAATGTCACATTAGTATCATAAACATTTATGTAAGAGAGCTTATTACCTTATATTATTATATAAGATACATAACTGTCCTGCAACCGTTCAATAAAAATTCAATAACTGTGAAAAAAATATAATTCTATTACTTTATATTTTTACAGCCGTTCGATTTTCATCGAACGGTTGCAAAACAATTGTGTACCTTACATTATTATGTAAGGTAACAAGTGCCTTATGTAAGTTCTTGTATATACAATATTAATGCTCGTAGACACCTGTCACAATTTTAGCTAAAAAGAATTAATAAATTATATTTCATGCACGGTAAGTGGTGGCAATATTATTTAATCGAAAATAAATTGGTGGCATGGAATACATTGAATCGAATTTTTAAAAATAAAATAATCCATAATAAGTGTCTTAGCCTTACACGAGCTAATTTTTGTTATTTCTACTGTAATTTTAAAAAATCGCATATATAATTAGTAAAATACTTTTCAGTACATGGACTTTCCAGTCTTTGACTGACTCGTGAGTAACCCGATTTTGACCACAATAAAACTCCTGACCTGAAGAGGTCATAATTGTCAATTTGTTCTCGGCAGACGGTTAGTTACCCATTTCACGAGATCTCCGCCGTACGATCCACCAATTGGAGCCATCATATTTGAAAAAATAAACAATGATAATAAAAATCTAAAATCAACAGAACCGCTTTCGAAATCCTACGGCTCGGCGAACTCCGTACTCTCAAACTTACTCGATCTTTAGTCCTGCAAACACTATATAATTGCGCGGAAATGAAATGCGCCTCTCTCCAATTTCTTTCAAAAGTTATTTTTCTTTTTTTTCAAAAAAATTCATTTTTTCCACTGTATTTATTTCTACGTACTACATATATATATACGGTGCGTTTTGTACAGGGCCAAAGCTTTATTGCCTTTTTTGAAAAATTATTCGATGCTATTATCAGGTAAAGTTAATTGTTTTTATTTCTTAATATCATTTCTTACTTATTAAGTTTAGATTGTTCTTTTATTCTGCATAATTAATGATAATTTGAGTTTTAATTTGTATTTAGTATTTATTTGTTTGGATTTATGGGCTTAATTTCATCTTTTTTTTATTTTAAATTCCACGAGTGTTCCAATGGATCAATGAAATTTTTGTTTATTGGTTTTATTATGCAGTTAGATTATCATTTGCCAGTATTAAGACATGGATTTAAAGTAAAAATATTTGTGATTAGAATATTTGATTTGATGAGAAAATATGAGTATTTATTTGTATGCTGTTTGTACAGATAGTACTTTGATTGATGAGGGATCAATACAGTGATTGATTCTGGTTTATTGATTAAAGGACATGGCTACAGAGGACCAGGATTCAGGTTTTGTTCAATGGGGTCTTCGTTTTTTTGACTATGACCCTTATTTGCATTCTGGGTACCATGATGACATAATACAACATGATGGTAATGACATCTATCATGGTCGGTCTTTCAGAAATAATGATGATGATGATGCAGAGAGTAGTAACAATGTTGAGAGTGATGAAATTATTGCACGTACCCTTCAGGAAGAGTTCTCGCAACTCGCAATTGAAGAAGCCTCTCAATATTCCCATGCACAAGACGAGCATACCATGCTAGAAACCTCTCAGGATCATGATTGGAATAGTTCATCAACAAGGAATTATAGTTCAGGTATTTATGAATTGTATTTGTTGGACCTTCATGTGGTTGTGATGACTGATATAAATTGTTTTGATGACATAGTTTACATAATGAGCAGGGTTTGAATATGGCCAAGACGAAAATGAAGATACAGGGCCATCTTCTTCGTGTTCCAGTCCTGGTGATGGAGAGGAGGATCCTTATTCTTTGGAGATAACTGATGAATGTCTATTAGATGATGAAGTTGGAAAGAGGTTGAATCAAATGGTTGCTATTCGTGTAAGTTAGCTTAATATAAATATCATCTCTATTTGTGTTTCTATTTTAGCTGTTGAAGTTGTGTTATGACATCCATTTATTTTTTGACCCTGTGACTTCAAATTGTTGGATAAGTTGTCTACTATTCACATAAGTTACTGAAGGTCTGGATTCATAATTCTTTAGTTGCCTCCCCAGTGATGTGCAACAGCTTTGGGGGGCCTTTTTTTTTTTTTTTTTTCGATGGAATGCTGCGGTTGGTGTTCTGAGATATATCTTGTCATTCCTGCAGTACTTAGCGTTCTAGGAGTTATCAATTATCCTCTGTTTCTTATTTATGCAGAACCTGTGTCTTGTATTCTACTTAGGTATTGTTTCCCAAGCTCGTCATTCTGAAAACTGATGTATATTTCCTGTAGTGCACGAGTCTCGTTGGTGTTTTATGTTGTCCAGTTTTTTTATTGCTGATAGACAGCTGTTGGAAACTGGCATGAGCTGAAATTCATAATACATGATGTGCTTATGTAAACGCATACCCAAACACTGGTGTTGTTCAATATAAATAAGATTTACGACGACTTGTGTGAAGATTTACACATCAGATCCTAATATCTCAGATTCTTACTATCTCATTATGCAGCATGTTCCTAGAATTAATGGGGAAATACCTTCAGTTGATGAAGCAACTTCGGATCATGAAAGACTACTGAACAGGTATTATCTGCATTCTTTTCTATTCAGGACTGAAACTGCCTAAACTATGAGCCAGATGTCCATCCAGCATTTTCTTTAAGTGAATGAGTGATTTAGAATGATTACCGTGATGAATTGAATATTTTATATTAACTGTAAATTGATACAAACATTTGGTGTACTAAAACTATAGTCTGTCATTTTTTCCCATAGGTTTCTTCAGCAATGTAGTCTTCTTGCAGAAAAAAATTATTTCCATGTTTTGTTTGTAATTTAGGTTGCAGTTGTATGGCTTTGTGGAGCATAAGGTTCAAGGAGATGGTAACTGTCAGGTTTGTTGCTTTGATCAAGCGTTCTCTTCCCAGTTTATCTTAATCATCAAGCATGCAAGCACTTAAGGTCCCTCTTTTTTATGTCGCATTGTGAAGCGTCGTATCATTTATTTAATAATATTTACTGGTTATACTCTCATTTTTCCAGTTCCGAGCTTTGTCAGATCAACTATATCACACACCTGAACATCATAAATCTGTAAGACAACAAATTGTCACTCAGGTTTGTTATCTCAGAAGTTAGCTACTTGCATGGTTCTTAAGCAATCATGACTAAATGCATCTTAATTTTCTCTTGCTCCAATGTTTTGTTGTCAACAGCTAAAGTCTCATCCTGAGATGTATGAAGGATATGTTCCCATGGAGTACAGTGAATATTTGAAGAAGATGTCCATGTACTAATAGAAGCTTTTCCGCTCCTGTTATAAATTAATAATGCCTTTGGACTAAAAGATGGCCATACTAACTCCCTTTCAATTAATTTAGGAGCGGTGAGTGGGGTGATCATGTCACGTTACAGGCAGCTGCAGATTTGGTATGGCTATGGGCAACATCTGTTTCTTTATTTTAAGTGCATTAAGTTTTGTGTTTACTGCTTTTACACATATGAAATTATAATTCTCTCTCTTTTTCTTGTGTGTAAGTGGTATTTTAATTCTTTCAGATATATGAGACTAGCTGCTTATCTGGATAGTGAATTAAACACTGTGCTTATGTAGTGGATAATAAACTGTAATTGTTTTGTTGTTTCTAAAGCTTATGAAATTTGATCTGCTTTTAATTTTGCAGTTTCATGTGAAAATTGTTGTAATAACTTCTTTTAAGGACACCTGTTACATAGAAATTCTTCCCAATGTCGAGAAAATCAAAAGAGGTAAAAATCCAATTTGTTTCTGTTGAATATATTTTTTGGCTTGTCAGTAGCTCTTGACATTTTTCTGCTGTTTTTCCTCTCTGGTTGGTTTTATATCTAATTTTGCTGTACTATTGTATTTTTAAGCACTTGGCCCCTTTTCCCTTTAGTTTTCCTTCTCTCATGAATTTGGTGCTCAATTATGCCGGACTAATTTGTACGTAAATACAATCTCAATATATTGCTCTTACCTACTTTTGTTCTGGCCATTAGAATGCCAATCTAATTGCTTCATTGTTCATTTGCCTCACTATAAGATCAATTTCTGTCCCTGCCTGCCAACCTCAATCCTTTTATATGTAGTAAGGAATTTTATATGGTAAAAACCTAAGTTAAAGACAAAAAATATACAAATTTAATATACTACATGACAAAATACAATGTATTGTTGTGTATGTTTTCCTTGTATTACTTACTTATGGAGAACGTATTGTCTTGATGTGCACACACACATTTGTATGAACTAACAAGGATTAGTTGTTAATTGTTAATTATTCATCCTTTTATAGTCTCTTTAAAGATTGTTATTTTTTATATTTATATTTGCTTTTTTGCAGCAATTTGTTTGAGTTTTTGGGCAGAGGTTCACTACAACTCTATCTTTTCTCAAGACGGTAAAACATATTTGATCACTGCTTCTATTTTTCTTTCACTGGTGTGTTTCTTCTTTTAGATTCGATCTTTCTTTCACTGTTAGCACCTTATTGCTTTTGCATCACATATCAGATAGACCCCTTGGTGAATCAAAAAGGAAGAAAAAGTGGTGGAACTTCGGGAATTAGCATATGGAAACTCTCACAACTCACTTATCTTTGAGCACACATTCATCGTTTATCAATTCTGCTGTTGTTGCTTTGCGTCTTCCACGCTGTCTACACAAGCAAGAATTGCTTGAATTATTATACTATATTGTATTTGAGTAAACACATTACACATCTTCGGGTCATCAGATTCACTCGCCAACATTGAAAGTATCAAGTACATCAAAATATCAAGTTTCCTTTCAGGGACCCCTGTCACATGTATCTTTAAATTGTTCGGTTCAAAATTTTTCCATATCCGACGGGAGTTCAGCACTAAATTAACGCCTCAGGATCCTGAGTGCTGAAATCCTTAACCACTGGTTTTGTGCTGAGCAATGCCAGAATTTGAGTGCTGAAACTTTGTACTTAAGTACTGAATCCTTGTTCTGAAGACACGAACTCTCTTACTTCAGAGAAGACACCATTAAGCTTAATTTCATTTTGATTCCAGTCATTTACATGTTCTTCACCCGCAACTCCTAACTACTGCTACCAAAACACAGAGGCCTAGAAGTTAAAAAACTAAAATAAGACGCTTAACCGAAAACGACATCCACAGCTGCCAAAAACGACCGAAAAAGGAGAAGACCGTTTCACTAAGCTAATTATCTGTAGATACATTTAGTAACTCATACGGTCAGTCTAATGACGATCCCCAGTCACCTTGATATCCTCTTGCCCCCCACTCTCTTCCGCCTCCTCCGCCGCGGCGGCCGCAGCCGCAACTGCCGGCTGCAGTAACAGCGCTGTGAACGGTATGTGGCGGTACCCATTTCCCGCGAACTGCAGCCCCAACGGCTGGCACAAGTCGAGACGGCAGTTGGGCTGCGGCTCCGCGGCAGCAGCCAAGAACATCCCCTGCGACGAAACGCTCAGAGGCTGCACGCAGCACGACAACGAAGGCGGGGACGACGACATGGGAGTGGGCCCCGCGGTGGATGAGGATACAGCCACAGCGGGAACGGTGCCTGTGCCGGTTGCGGCTATGATGGAGGGCTCGGCCTGCCGGAGCAGCCACTCGATGGTCTCGCCGTCTGATCGGTGGCCGAGCTCCCTCGTCAGCTGGAAGATCCGGGCCGCGCAGAGAGGCGGCATCCGTACACGGCGGCCCCGGCCGTTGACCTTGGTGTGACGGTCCTTCGTCGATGATGACGAAGAACCGCTACGTTTTCGTGGGTGGGCGAGTTCAGTTTTGGCTGCTGACTCAGTAGTGGTTGTAGGTGTTACTGAGTTGGGGCTGGGATTTTGGTGGGTCTGCAATGCCATTTCTGAGGCCATGTAGATAGTTTTGTTTCAGGGGTTTAAAAAAGGTTAAAAAAGAAAAAGAAATTGATGGCTTTTTGAGAAATTACAGGAGAGGATTTAGGGTTTGTGGAGACGAAGAGGAGGAGAAGAATGAACTGGGGGTTTTGCCGATTCAATTGACCCCACAAAGAGGAGGGTGGGGCCTATTTATGATGGAGGATTTTGCAATCCAGTAAGCTGTGGGGTCACGTTATTGGCATACGTGTCAGGGGGTCAGGGCGTGAGTCCCACACTTAACGAGATTGGTAGGCTCCATCAGGGATGATATTGGTCCCACATGATGTACATTATATATCTGCCGGATTTGAGAGTTACTGAGATGGCCCGTGGTGTGGGGTCCACTCGGTCTTGTGGACCCCACTTGTTATGTAACGGTTCTGATCTTTTGGTTACACTTGGGGAACACGTGTCTGCACAAAAAGAGTTGGTGGATCTTAGGTGGAACCCACGTCAAGCTCTCGTGGTGGATTGACGTCCAACTCTTAAGCTAGTAAAAAATTTGTGCGGGGTTATCTTATCAGCTCAGCAGCGGGTCGCACTATGTTATTACCAACTTTTTAACATTAAATTTAGTGTGTTGGAAACTATTACTACTCCTCAAATTCTAAAATGGGATCTGCTTGTTTGTCACATGATCTAAATAATATTGGACAAAGCTTATGTTACAAATAATGTAACAAATAATCAATAAATATAAGTCATTGATTTTGACATTTCTTAAATTCAATGGATGAGAATTATTCTAACGTAAAACCAAGTATAGGTGTGATAGTAATTTATGAAAATTTTTATTTTTAATCTCATATTTATTTTTTTAAAAATAAGTCCTCATTAATTTTGTATAATTAAATAGTTTTGTTGTTCATCTTTTCTACATCTATTTTTAAACTTTATAGAGTTTTTACCATATTTTTATAAAGATCTAACTGATTATCATATTCATAAAGATTCATAAATTTTGAATGTCTTTTTGCACATGTATTTACAATTTTTTGTCTCTCTTGAAACATAGACAAGACTTTTCTTCTAATGCACACACACATATATTCAATCTATTTTTTCATCCTAAAAACATACCATCAATTTTGTCACATAGATTTTGTAATCTAAATTTAGTATCTTGAATTATAAGAGATATTATATGTGATAAATATGTTATGAATCTAATAAATTATTATAAAGATGGTACAATAAATAAATTAATGGAACCTCTAATAATTTCACAAAACATAAAAATCAATAAGTTATCACATTCTAGCTATAGATAAAAAGAATTTTTCAATGGAAGATTTAAATCCTTTAATATGATCAATGATTTAGATATGGAGAAATAATCAATTAAATTGAATGTCACTATATTTATTAAATAAATTAGAAAACCCAAATTTATCTATAAATGATATAGAAAGTGTAAAAAATATATTAGAAATTAATAATTTCAATAAAAAAAATAAAAAAATTATAAAATAAAAGATTAAGAGATCAACTGAGTAAATAATTTAATAAAGTTAAACAATTAATGAAAGATTTCAACATTGAAAATCATAATATATTAAAGTAAGAGATCATTAATATAATAAATAAAAACTCAATGTATATGAGATTAAACAAGTTAGAGATTCAATTAATAAAATAAAAATAATTGTTGAATAATTTGGTACTAAATTTGTTATAACCATAAAATGAAAAACTTAAAAAAAAAATTAAAGTAATTGCAGTACTGCTGCCTAGCTGCAGCTTGGGGCTGAAAGTAAAACTTTAGAACTTATTGAACTTTTTAACAATTATTATATTTTCTAAGGATTTAAAACTTTATGGCGGTAACATACAGCCAATGTAACATAAGCTTTGCCATATTATTGACTTATGCCGGTAAGACAACTCCGTCCAAATCTCTCCTTAATATAAGTTCTTATGGAGTGGTATGTAATTTTCGAAATGACTTTCTTAATTATATTTAGTTTTTTCTATTATTACTAATATTATTTTAATTAAGAGTATGGACGATAAAAATCTCATAGGACAAAGATAATTTAATACCCAATATCTTATTTGAAGAGAGGGTAGAGATTCCGTAAAAACTCTATTCCTTCCCCTTTTTTGTTTTTATTTTATTTTTATTTTATTTCTTCCAAAATTTTTAGTATATTTACTTAAAACTAAAATTGTAATGATATGGAAGTAAATAACAGATATCATAATATTTATAAAAATAATGTAAATAATAACTAATATAAACATTTGAAAGATTGACATAAATAATTTTTTTGATGATTTATACCATGTGACTTTTATGAATGTATTCAACTTTAAAGCTCTATTCTTGCTTAATTTCATAAATTATTGAAGAGTGATGAAGATAATTTTGTTGATGATTTCTATCATATGACTTTTATGACTTTTATTGATACAAAATCCCACAATGAAACTTTGAAATTCACACTTAAATTGTAGTTTCAACTTCCCAAGAAAGTTCTAAATAGATTTATGACAAACAAAATCTTGACCCAATGCTTAAGAAAAGCATGAATCAATGGTATAGAGAAGGATATTGACGCCACACTCAAGAAATAGATGAGAATGTGAGTGATAAGTCTAAATTTGAAACGCCACAAGAATGCAAATTCTTGATAAGTTCACTAGTCTCAAAAGAACCAAAGAAAAAATAATCTTTCAAATTCAAATAACATTAATCTCTTAATTGTCATACATAGCAAGGTTGCTGAGTTTAAATAGGCTAAAAGAAACCCAAGATCCTAAAAATACAAATGAAAACATTGGAACAACCCTCCAAGTATAGGTTTGTCAAATGGTGCTTTAAAAGCCTTCACTAACCCACCATTATTAATGTTAACACTGACAAACATAATGCTAGCCCACCATCATCAATGGTAGACTTACCTAACACATTGATAAACTTGACACAAAACAAATAAATGAAGTTGAATAATCAAAGGAGTCGTTTGAATTCCCAAGCCTGAACAAGCTGTAATAAATTGATCATAACTCCTTTTAGAGAACTCCAAATCTAGCTCTGTAAAATGAATTGGAAAGCTAACTTAATTATCTTTCCAATGGTATATAGCTTGCACATTAATTCTGGCTCAATCAATACCAGATTTATTCCGAATTTGCCCTTTCTGCATTTGATCCAAATTGTGTATTTGGCTGTCCAATAGCTTGAATACAATGCCTTGTCTTCTCTCCAAGCCCAATTCATGATGTCTTGCATCTTGAATTACATTGTCAATTCATATTTTCTCAATTAATCCATTTAATGCAGCTTGTATCTTTTTTGCTCTAGCTCTTGTAATTGGGCCTCCATGAATGTGCAAAGGATCACTTGAAGCTTTAATGGTATTCCCTTGATGGTTCTCATCATTTATGGATGTATTCAACTTTGAGACCCTACTTTTCCTTAATTTTATCTTGTAATTTTGATGACATTGACTTAGTTTGAGAAAATGATTTTAATAACTTTAGTTTACTTTGATGTTTTTGTGTTGGTAATACGATTTTATACTTTAATTTAATTAAGTTTAGCAAATAAAAGTATCAGTTATCTAAAGATCAAATATCTTTGGGATCTCTCTTATTATCTGGAGATCCTCATCCTCTTATCTCACATAATTTTAAAGGAGATAAAGAGGATACAATGATATATATAGATCAATGTGGATGGATACAAGAATGGATACAAGGATCTCTTTCAAATTTAGCTAAAAATTAAATTATTAAAAGAAAAAGTTAGTTAAGAATATTTACGTGGAACCAATTTTTAAATAATTTAAAAACACAAAAAATCATTTAGGCATTAATTAAAGCAAACAATCTCATATAATTTGAGCATCAACATTATTCTAAATTAATACAAAGCAAATCTTGTTTGTTCAATGTTAAAATATTACATTTAATAGGTAATTTTTTTGGATTAATTTTTGAATTAATGGGTCGAGTCTTTTTTTTTTTAAAGAATAACCTTCTCATGATCGGAGTTAATAATTTAAATAAATAATCCTAAATCAATAAATCCTAAATTTTGCCACATGTTTGCTTTGATGCGTAGAAATTTGCAAGTTATAATTAAAATTTAAGCTATTACAGGATAGTAGTGTAACGTATAGTCCAGGCGCTTGATCCGCAGTTCGGGTATGCCGCTTAGAGATGGCCAACGGGCCGTACCGGGCTGGGCCAGACCCATCAAAGGAAGCCCACGAGTGCTCGTGCTCCTGCCGTGCCGTGCCGACTATGCGTTTCGTGACGTGCCGTGCCGTGCCCACACGTGCTCGTGCTCGTCCCCACTCGTGCCGTACCATGGGTCGTGCCTAAGAAAAATAGCCTACTAAGTTTTTTTTTTATTTTTTTATTTTTTTAAGAGCGCATATTAAGTTGTTGTCTTATTTTTTTTTTTCAAGCTTATGTACTTTTTTTTGGATCCATGTGCCTTTATTTAAATTTAATAGAATAAAAAATTCAAAACTCAAGTCCATATTCAATAATAATAATAAGAGAATGTAATATTAGTTGCTAAGTTTGATTCTATAGTATTAGAATTCTTTTTTAGTACTTATCAACAACAATAATAATAATTTTTTTTAAAGGGTTAACTTAATAGTTAACTTGGAATTACGTAGAGTCATATATCATAGTTTATAATAATATTAATACATATTTATAAAATCATGATATTTATAATTTTATTTATTAAAATCATGATATCAATTATTTATTTAATAAATTATAAATATAAATCAATTATAATTTTTTTTGAAACTAAGAATTAAATAAATTTAAAAAACGTGAGCCAATAAAATATATTAACAGATTCAATTTCAAGTTATTTATAAAATCATAAAATTTTCAGTTTACTTTCATCAAAAAATGAAACATACTTATTACGTGTTTTTTCGCGTGCCGTGCTTTAGCCATCTCTAATCGTGCCGTGCTTTTAAGACTCACGTGCATAAAATCTAAGTCCGTACCGCGTGCTCTATCAAAACATACTCGTACCGTACTGTACTGTATGGACACGTGCAGTGCCTGTGCTGTGCCTCGTGCTGTCCGGCTCATTGGCCATCTCTAATGCCGCTGACGGTCCGTAAAACTTGGTGAGCTGGCTGACGCATTTGGAAACCGAAACTGAAGTACCTGATTTACCCTTACGGTCAGCGAGAATTTACTAATTGAAAATTGAAATTGCCTCGCCAGTGCTGGAATTTCTCATTTTATCCAATCAAACGCTTGACGCCGTGCCGAGATTCTGTTGGTTGGCTAGTGGATACTGGATACTAGCTAGAAAGAGAACAGCGATATGAGCATTGCTCTTTCCACCCCTCAGGAACTCTTTCAAAGCCCCTTTACTTAATTACAAAAATAATCCTACACAATTATTTCTTAAAAAAACTCACCAGATCATCTTTTCATTTTCTCTCTCTAAATGATCTTCATTTCTTTCTCTATAACTTTCTTAACTTAACTAATTTTTTTCTCTATAAATATTTAATTCAGCTTGAATTTTCTTTCATAATACAAATTCATTAGAGCATTTTTTTTTATACTACTAACAACTTTGTTTCAGATTATTTCCCTTTACTTTTTTTTTTTTAAGTAAAACCCATATGATCTTGACTTTCTATTTCTAAAAAGAATCATTAGCTCTTTAAGCAAAATTTTTCAAATTCAGTAAATTATCTTGTGTGAATTATTAAAATTTCTATTTCAGTTTGGATTATTTCTCATAATCTAAATTCATTTACTTGCATGTAATTTCAAATATTTTTTCTACAATTAATTAAATTATAAAAAAATATCTCTATTTAATGGCAATAAAAAATGAGATGGGGTTTGCAAAGATAACTTTTTGTTTTATAAAATGATTTTTAAGGTTAAAATTGTAAAAATAAAAATGCGGGCTTTTATAAAAGTATTTAAAGGGTGTGAATCGCTTAAATCTATTATTTTTTTTTTTTTTGTTTAAACCACCCGATTTCCGGCAACCGCATTGGGCCCCGACTAATCCGGATTCGGGGTGTAGTCACAGTTAAGGCTCTTTACCCCTCCCAAATGGTGTGTTTAGTGGGGATCGAACCCGAGAGCTCTTCTCACTTACCCAGCCTGCGCCGCCAACTGAGCCACAACCGTTTGGTCGCTTATATCTATTATTAGTAACATGGGTTTTATATTACATGGCCACCTCACCGAACTTCCCTGCGAAGTTTTAAAAGTGTAGACTTCTCTACATCCCTCGTTTCTCCTTTCTTACTTAAATTACTTAAATAATTAAAAATAAATCAATTGATTTTTGTCTGAATAAAAATTCATTTAAATACTTAAATAAAATTGATACACTCATCTTATTTCATAATTTACACTTATATTTTAATTTTTAATTAAACAATTTTTTTAAAGAAAAGTATAAGAGTTTTGAGTTATGGAGATATAAATAATATAATAAGAAGAAAACAATTAAATTATTTAGAGTTTATATGTATTTTATATAAAATAAACTTAAAAGAAATATGTTTTTAAGGTGAACCTTAATGTGAAGATGATAAACTTAAATATATGGATTTGTCTTTTATAAATTAAACTTGGGTACTTTATGAAATAAAATTCAAAGGAGTGTTTTAAGAATTTTAGAGGGGCTTAAAAGCACTACTCTTTTTAAATGGAGTGGAACTATTTAGACCTTATATTTTTTCTCATCAGACCACTAGAACAATTTTTAAGGGTAGAATTATTTGAACTCAATAAAATACTCTTAACACTCATTTTCTATAAAAATTTTAATACAAATATATCCTTAAACAAATTTACTTATAAGTCCCTTTTTCTCTCCTTCATGATTTAATTTATAATTTATTATGTTAAATATCAGATAAATTCAAAGAATATTCTCTCAAACGGCCTTAGGTTTCTACTCTCAAGTAAGAATGCATAAAAGAATACAAACAAATTAAAGTAATTCATCATCATACCCCACTAATGTGCCGTATCTGATTGTTGAGAAACAACAACATTAAACTCACAGCCATGTGTAATGATGATAATAATGTTCTCAAAGATTCTCAGAATCTATGTTGACGTCAAAATTTGGTTGTCATTGCGTGGCTATCAAGTAGATCCTAACGTTAGCATTTGAAACAATTTTGCATCTACTAAGAAGTCTGAGCGGAAACTAGTGAGAAGAATCGAATCTTGGTAAGCACCAGCAACGAAAAAAAGGATTAAGGGCACCGTAAGTTTTTTTTCGATATTAACCCTCTGATGCTCAAGTTAGTGTCAAGGATTTTCGTAGAATAACAAGGCGTATAAGTTTTATGTAAACATCACCAAAAATGAATCTAGAAAGGAAGAGATGTAAAAGGAAATTTTCCCTTAAAACAAGAAAGAATGATGATAATGAGGGATCTCGATCCAAAATAGAAAGGATAAAGATGATAAATCAAATTGCCTAAGGTTAGATAGGGGGTCTTAAGTATTCAAAAATCTAGAACCCAAATCCTTTTGCCTCTTGGGAGTCTTATAGGAGTTCAAAATCTCCTCCTCTAGATTCTAGGATTATGGATTTTTTGGGTGGGATTCAACCTCCCTCTTCTTCTAGGATCTTGGAATTGTAGGCTCTATGGATAAAAGTCACTCTTTGGATTTTCAGATTAAGGTGGGAAGGTTGTTTTGATTGGGTCAGTTTCTAGTTTAACTGTCTTCTCGCCTAATCCTACTCTTGGGTTCCCTCCAGGCCATTTTAAATAGCGAGGTAACACAATCCAGCTTCAAAGAAAGCTTGATTCTGGTCGTTCTACTTTATCACCCAAACACTAGTTCCTTAGTTCTAGTATTGAGAGTATAATGAATAAAAGTGAAAACTATATGTGTTAAAAATCCCTCTTCCTCCATATTACATAGCAGGCTGTTTGCCCTTTTTAGTAGCCTCCGTGTATTTCCGTGAATGCTCTCAACTAAGAATACCTTGCTGGTGCACACCTTGAGTTTTTGCTTTGATTTGCTTATAATGTGGCACATGCTGGACTAAGTATTCAAATTTTGAATTGGTAGCTTGTTTCCTAATAGATGTCTCTTCTACTGATGTAAATGCAACCACGACTTAATTAATTTTATTTTTATTATTTTTTAAAAGTATTTAACCTTTTCTCATTTATTTGCTTCTTCATTTTAAAAATTTCCTGCATCTTTCCCTCTCTTCTTTCCTCAGTGGAGAACAATCTTTAAGGAACAATTATTGTGATTGCTCACTTGGTAGAATTTTCTTAGGCTCATAGGTATTTCCTTTTCTTTCCTCTCTTGATTTCATTTTAGTTTCTTCTATTTTGGTTTGCTGGTTTTGGGAAGTTGCCTAGGCTTCGAGGGTTTGTCTTTATTTGATTTTAGGGTTTTAGCAAGATGGGTAAAGGTAAACAAAAAATAGTTGAGGCTAATGACAACAAACTGAATTTCACCCCAAGCATGATTAGGGAACCAGCCTTTCACCCTTTCATGCCTTTAGAAAAGATCGGTGGTGAGGGGGTTAGAGATAGACTAGGGAGAAAATTCTCTATAGAGGGGTTTGTGACTTCTTCTGAGGCTGATAGCCATACCAAAGATAGTGGCAAAAGAGGTTCAAGAACTAATTCTGAACATACCCTTAGTGACATTTCTGGGGAGGAGGATAAAAAGGAATCTAGTGAGATCCAGAGAGCCAAAAAGAAAATGTAGGAGAAGAACTCAAACATGGTCTTTTCCTATTGATTCACTAGCGTGTGTTATCAAGCAAGAGGAATTAGATTAGCTGAAAGTGACATACGACATACCAAATATAGCAGATCCTAGGTTGCCGAATCCTAGTGATAAGCCAAGCTATCATTTTAATGGGTGTGTCACCTATTTCTCGATTGTTTTAAGGCTAGGGTTAGGCTCCGTTTATAGCCTTGCTTTGTTTGCATTTGGGTGCTTTAAACCTTACCCTAAGTCAGCTAAACCTTAATAGATGGATAGTACTCGTGGGCTTGTACGTTTTGCGGTGTAGATGTGGTTTAGTAAGCCAACTATTAAGGATGTGAAGCACTTATACCAACTTAAGAGCAACCCAAAAGATGCTAGCTGGTATTAATTTATGTCAAGAACTAAAAAGAAGAAGCTTATTCTCGATGTTTTCTCCTCAAGTAAAGATTAAAAGTAAATTTTTCTTTGCAGGGCACTTATAGGGTTAGGTGGCTTCATTGATTCAGGGAATATTCATATCCCTTCATGTTCTTGCCCACCAGGTGGTTGGCTAATCATATGGCTTTTGTTTCGCCTGACTGCTAACTTCATTTTATTCCATTGACAGGGATTTGCTTGATCGGGTCTAAGTTGCTTTCACTAAGAAGGCTGCCTGTAAAAACCTTCTATCTCCTTTCAGCTTAGTCAGCTCTCGCCTGGTTGCTACTACTAAGAGTATGAATCATGACCCTTTATAATTTACTTATCTTTATTGTTTAACTTTGCATCCTCCAGTTGGTTTTGCCATCTTTGGCCTATTATGCACGTTTTGATATGTTTTGACACTTCTGCTCCGCTTTGCAGTTTTTGATATGCTTTGCCATTTTTGGTCTACTTTGTATTTTCTAATGTTCTTTGTCAATTCTGGTCTACTTTGCACTTTTTAATATGCTTTGTCATTTATGGTCTGCTTTGCATTTTCTTGATTAGCCCTAATGTTGTTATTTCTCTTAGGCTGAGGGATGGAGCCTGGCAAAAAAGTTTTGGGAATGTTGACGAGAAAGCGAACTCATTCAGAGACTTGAGGTATGATTGATTTGTCCCATTCCTCTGAAGAATTCTACTGCTTCTTCTATGGCTGCCTCCAAGTCTTTTTTGGACCAAGTTTCTAATGCCATTACTTTAAAAGTTGCTAGTCCTCCTCTTTCCTCTACTCAGGCAAGTACCTTAAAACCCCATCCTTATGCGGTAAAAAAGAAGGATGTTATGGATATAGAAGGTCGTACTTTGGTCGAACTAATAAACACGCTCCAATTCTGTTTCTTCAAGCTAAGCTACATGGTGACCAATTACAAGGCACAGATAAAAGGTATAAATATAGGATGAAGGTTGAAATTCAGACATGTAAGAAAAAAGTTGAGGCTGCTGAAACCAAATTTAAGATGGATGCCGCTAAGTTCGAGGAGAAAGGTATAAACTTGAGGTTGAACTTATCGATAGAAACTCTTATCTGAGCAGCAAATGAAAGATCTTGAATTTGGATTGTAGGAGAATAATAACAGCTTCAGAGGCCATATTAAATCTCTAGAAAAAGAAGTTGACGACAATTACAACACAGGTATTGAATATTGCTACAATTGTATTTTGGTTATTCTTGAAAATAGTCATCCTGAATTGAAGCTGGATGATCTGTCGGGGCTAACGCTGAATGCATGAATGAGCAGGCAAACAAAGGAGAGTCTGCTTGAGTTGAACCTGTTGCTGCTAATACTAGTCATATGGAAGACTACTCGCCCTCTGTTATAGACAAAGTAGACCCACTCTTGTTGGAGACGAAGCAGACGTGTTTGCCTATCTATGATAGAATATAATAAGTTTTTGTCATACATTTTATGGATTTCGTAAGTCCTTGCCTATTTTATGGCAAGTTTAATGACTTCTTGAACACTTATGGCGAGTTTAATAGGTTCTCACCTACTCATTGCAAGCATAATAGGTTTTCGAAGTTCTCGCCTAGTGTTGGGTTATTTCTAATGCTATGAGTGTCAATGTAAAAGTGTACATAATCAATAATATACTGATAAGTATTCAGATCGTCTCCATAGGGATTGATATTATCAGATTTGCTACAGAAATCTTAACATTGCAATTTTGTTCTAAATTAAAAATAAGACAATTTATGAAACTATTAAACTAATAAAAATGCCATAAACAAAATTCTCACGTCAAACACAATGACGTAATCAATGGAAATATAGTAGTTAAGTGAATAAACCCACTAAATGATTTTGACTATTTTTCAATTACAGTACCGTTTCTACAGCATCTACTATAACAATAGGCAGAATCCCTCATACATCCTCAGCTGTCACTTGTTGGATATCTTATACCTGATGCAGCCTAACAGTAACCAATTGTTATGTCAGCATTAAATATAACATTAAATGTCTTAGGTTCCATTTACCTTATAAGGTAAATCCCTATGTCTAGTTTTTTTACTAATTTTAGATCAAGCATGACCCTATTCAAATTGAGATTTACTCAACTTGGGAAATCCAATCTAAAACCAAGTATTGTCTTAATTTGATCCATTAAATCAGACCTTTCTAATACTCTTTTTAACTAGTATCCATTAAATAGGTGGTCAACCAAAATAGGGAATTGAAGTAAATGCAATTAAGACAAAATGCTATAGTAAACACAGAGAAACGTATATGTGTCAGTCAATCATCCATTAAAATCGTTTATCACTCAACTACAATCAAATTTAGTTCATGATTTGCGATAAAACAATAAATAAAATTGTTATAGCCATCAAATACATCCCCATAAATAAATTAAAAACAAGGAAACAAGATAAAAAGTTGAAGTCCGCTGAATCTTACGATCTCTCTTTCTTGGTGACTGAGATTCCTCTGTTGCAGCCCTCAAATCCCTTATATTTTCTGTTTTTCTTTTGTTTTTCTCTGTAATTTTTCCTTGAGAAATGACTCTCTCTTTTTTCTTTTCATGCGTACTCTTTTTATAACTCAGGATTAGGGCAATCGAGAGTGTGTGGCGCGTATCCTCCATTTTTGGAAACTTTAGATCACAATCTTTTAATTGTTACGCGCGAAATCCAGTCTGTTATTGCTCCAGGATTGCTACAACAATGGCTACAACATCTTTAATGTTTCAGACTTGTTTCAATTCTTCTAAAGCCAAAGCCTTTCATTATATTTGGAAGTCTATTGTAGCAGCATTCATTCTTTAAAACTTGAGCTTTCAGTCACCTCTAATTATGCATATAAGCCAAGCACAAATTATTCTAAAAAAGCTTAATTTATTAAAAATAAACTAAAATGGATGTTCCTGCAAAATATAATTAAAATGCAATAAAAGCACATAATTTGCGCTCTAAGTATTACTGGTTTATGTCTAAAAGTGCCATGATAACTCTCATTTCATAGAGTTATCACTTAGTCTTAACGAGTTCTACAAGTTCTCTTCTAGTTTGACAAGTTAAATTGGATTTTCTAAGTTCTCACCTAATCCTGATGAGCTCTATGGGTTCTCACCTAGTCTTGACAAGTTAAATTAGATTTTTGAAGTTCTTACCTAGTCTTGATGGGATCTACGGGTTCTCACCTAGTACTGACAAGTTGTACAAGTTTTGCCTAGTCCTTACTTTAGAAATAATTCGCATTTTTATCTTTTTACTCGCCTACTCATGGTTGAACTAAATTAATAAGTTTAGGCTCTTTGCCTCACCCGAGCAGGTTCTGAGACTTGAAAACTTAACATGCCTTAGAAATAATTCACACTTTTATCATTCTACTTGCCTAATTATAGTCGAGCTCAATTAGCAAGTTTAGGCTCATTGCCTCACCCAAGCAATTTTTGAGACTTGAGAACTTAACTTGCCTTAAAAATAATACACATTTTATCTTTTTGCTCGCCTTAATTATGGTCAAGCTGAATAAGTAAGTTTAGGCTCCTTGCCTCATCTGTGAAGGTTTTGGGACTTGAAAACTTAACTTAACTTAGAAATTATTCTCACTTTTATCTTTTTGCTCACCTACTTATAGTTGTGTTGAATTAACAAGTTTAGGCTCTTTTTCTCACCTGAGCTGGTTGAGAGATTGGAAACTTAATTTTCCTTAGAAGTAATTTGTCCTTTTATCTTTCTACTCTTTTACTCATGATTGAGCAGAATTAACAAGTTTAGACTTCTTGCTTTGCTTTGAGCAGGTTTCGAGACTTGAATACTAAACTTGACTTAGAAATAATTCTTGTTTTTGTCTTTTTGCTCTCTAACTCATGGTCGAGCAGAATTATCAAGTTTAGGCTCTTGTCTCACTCAAGCAGGTGTGGAGACTTGAAACTTATCTTACCTTAGAAGTAATTTGTGCTTTTATCTTTCTGCTCGTCTACTTATAGTCGAGCAAAATTAGCAAGATTAAACTTCTTGCCTCATCTCGAGCAAGTTTTTAAGAGTTGAAAATTGAACTTGGCTTAGAAATAGTTCTATACTTTTATCCTTTTTGCTTGCCTACTCATGGTCGAGCAGAATTAGTAAGTTTAGGCTTTTTATCTCACATCAAGTAGGTTTTGAAACTTGAGACTTTTTTATCCGTAAAGATTTTAAAAGAAGAATGAAAAATACTTTATTTCTACATCTCTCTTATTAAATAATTCGGTTTACATATCCAAGAATAACAGAGCAATTATTCTTATGTCTTTAAGGTGACAAGATTTATTTCAGAGGAACCCTTTACTGAAACTACTCTTTTAAGTGCTCTGTGTTCCACAGACTTTTGACTTTTTCTCCATCTGGATAACTTAATTTTTAGGTGCCTGGACCAGTTATCTAGAGGATTTTATAGGACGTTTCCTAATTTGGCCTGAAAGTGCCTTGATTTGGACATTTGGTGCTCTCATTTACTTTCCTTTGAACTAATCTTCACTCTTAAGTTGCTGACCATAAACAATCTTGTTATAATAGCAAGCAATTTTCTATAGGTAAGGATGATTCCCTCATTTCTGTGAGCAAATCTAGGTGCTAGGAAATCTGCTCACAGTTTTCCTCTTCATTGAAGTATTTGATCCTTTGTGTGCTCATCCCAATTTCTGCTAAGATTACCGCTTCATGTCCAAAAGCCAAAGAGAACAGAGGTTCTTCGATTACTGCTTCATGTCCAAAAGCCAAAGAGAACAAAGGTTATTCGATGGAGACCTTATGTGTAGTTCTATAAGCCTAGAGAAGCTGTAAAAGCTCGTCAACCCATGCCTATATTTTCTTGGTCAGTTGAAAATTTAAGATCTTTTTTGTTGTTTTGTTGGCTATTTCCCCATGACCATTTGCCTTTAGGTAAGCTGGTGTGTAGAATTTCAACACGATGCCCATTCCTCTGTAGAACTTTTTAAAGTTTTGGTTGTCGAATTACTTTCTATTGTCTGTAGTAAGAGCTTGTAGTACGTCAGATTGGCAAACAATATTTCTCCATTTGAAATCTATTGTTTTCTTTTTCGTAATCCTGCTTAAGGTTTCTATTTTTACCTATTTAGTAAAGTAATCAATTGCGATAATCGCATGAGCAACTGCTCCTCGCCTCTTTGGCAATGGGCCAATTAAGTAAATCCCCCATTGAAAAAAATGCCATGGTGAGGACATTATGGTGGGCTTTTCGGGTAGTTATGAAGAGAAGTTTGGAAAGCTTTGGCAAATCTTGCACTTTTTGCCTCCTCCTTTGTATCTTAGTGCATGGTTGGCAATAAATATCCATGTTGTAACGCTTTAAAGGCTATGAGCTTTGTCTGAGAGTGGTTGCCACAAATCCACTCATGAATAACTTTTAGCATATAGTCTGCTTTATAATCATGCAGACATCATATAAAGGGCAAGGTGTATCTTTGATGATATAAGATCTCATCTATCAATATGTATCTAGTAGGTTGGTACATGGGTTTTCTTGCTTGCATTCTATCTTTTGGTAATTTCCCATCTCAAATATATGAAACATTTGGATTTATTCGGCTTTTCCTTTTACCAACTACAATACCGTGAGTTCCTTTTCAATGCTCGATGTAGTTTTAATCTCCACTAAGATACATTTTGGGATCTTAAATACTGTTGTAGAAGTTAACCTGGCAAGGATATTTGCTCGATAATTATCCTCCCTAGAGATCTATTCGATCATGAGCAACTGAAATCTGGTCACTATTTACTTGGCTTTGTTCCGACATACCTCCATCTTATCTCCCTTGGCCTAAAAGCTTCCATTTAAGTGACTCATTATAAGCTGTGAGTCTATATTAATTTTTACACTTGTAAAACAAGCTCCAATTTCAATTCGGTGATGAAGCCTTCATATTCTACTTCGTTATTGGTCACCTTAAATTTGAGTTTTAGAGCATAAGAAACTTTGTCGCCTTTTGGACTGTATTAAACTATCCTTACTCCAGCTCCACCTACTCTACAAGATCCATTTACCCATACTAGCCAATTCTTGTTCGCATATTTTAGTTACCCCCTTTAGCTTCTCTTGTAATCGTGAAGGCTTCCTAGTGCTCCTCCAAGCACTTTGCTACAAAATCTGCAGTGCTTGTGCTTTTATTACTGGTCATGGTCTATTGTTGATGTCATCCTCGCTCAATTCCACTAACTATTTTATTAGATGCTCCCAAGGCTTCAGGCTTAGGAGGCTTGGATAGTGAAAACCTCAAGCTTGATTTGCTTGGAGGAGTGGACGTAGGTGAGTTTTGTCAAACCACGTAAAAGCTCTCGTGTTTGCTTTATCTTCCCTTATCTCTTTAATTTTGTTTATTGTTTAACTTATTCTTACGATTTCATTAAGACATTAGTTTAAATTTTTCTGTGATTTTGTTTGCTTAAGTTTTAATTACCTAATTCATCCCCTTTTGGGTTGCGTAACTAGAGTTTCATTTGGTATCAGAGCAAGATTCTCTTATTAGGACTTAATCATCTAGAGTAAAAGATTCATGGCAACCGAAAATGAGTCCACAACTAGACGACAATTTTTTGATGGAAATGACTACCTATATTGGAAAATTAGGGTAAGAATTTATTTGCAAGCATTAGATTATGAAATATGGGAAGTTGTTTGTGATGGTTTATTCATGCTTGCTACTAAAAATGAATAAGGGGAAGATATTCCAAAACCTTCACGTGAATGGAATGAGTCTAAAAAGAGAAAAGCTTCTCTAAGTTCCAAAACCATGAATGCCCTGTTTTGTGCCTTAGATAAGAAAGAGTTTTAAGATGTTCTAATGCTCATAAAATTTGGAATAAACTTAAAGTTGTTTTTGAAGGTACAAATCAAGTGAGAGAGTCTAAAATCAGTAGATATATTAAGCAGTATGAATTGTTCCAAATAGAACAAAATGAGAATATCCATCTCATGTACACTAGATTTATAGACATTGTAAATACTTTAGGAGCACTTGGTAAGACCTTTTCAAATAGCGAGAAGGTAAAGAAAATTATTAGGTCATTACCAAAGGAATGGAGATTTAAGAGAACTGACATTGAGGAAGCCAAAGAATTAAATACTTTGTCTATTGATGATTTAATTGGCTCACTTATTTCTTATGAAGAGGATTTGCAGCCGAAAGAGGAGACAAAGATAAAAAGAAGAAAAACATTGCCTTGAAAGCTTCAAAACCTAAAAGTGATGAGGAAAGTGAGTTTGAAGATGAAGAAATGGCAATGATTGCCAAAAAATTCAGGAAGTTCTTCAAGAAATCCAATGATCAAAGAAAGTTTATGAACTTTAAAAATCAAAAGGATAAGCATAAAACAATCATTTGCTATGAATGTTAGAAGCCTGACTATAGCAGATCAGAGTGCCCTCTTCTCAACTTCTTCAAGAAGAAAGCTATGGTGGCAACTTGAGATGACAATGATGAAGAACAATTACAAGAAGTGTCAAACCTAATATTTAGGGCAATAAAAGATGAACTTGATGTGGTAAATGATCTTCCTTCTTATGATGAATTATTTGAAGCATTCACTGAATTGCACAGTGATTTAAAGAAAATTGTAATGAAAAAAGTTTCTCTTAGGACGAAAAATGTAGAGCTTACAAATGGGAATGAATCTCTAAATACAAAGGTTACATGTTTAGAATTTGAGAATAAAAAGATGATGAGATTATGTCTTTCAAAGAAAGCATTGCATTTGAGCATGAGAATTTACTTGTTAATGATTTGAAAAAGGAAAATGAAATGCTTAAGAGAAAGAGCAATGAGTTTAATGATATTGTCTTAAAATTTACAAATGGGCAAAATATATTAGATAATTTGGTTGGCTCTCAAAAATGTGTTTTTGATAAATGAGATATTGACTATAAGCCAAATTTGAAATAAAAGTTTTACAAGAATTACTTTGTTAAGGCTACCTTCATTAATGATCAAATTGTATGCTATTATTGCAATAAAAATAGTCACATGAGTTATAGATGTCATATTAAGAGAAATGCATATTATGGAATCAAATGTATTTAGTTTCCAAAAGGAACTGTTACTAACACTCAAGGACCCAAAACGTTTGGGTGCCTAAAACTTAGAGATTTATACTGCAACGATCGAAAAAGAGGAAGAACAAATAGTACTTGGACAACGGATCCTCGAGACATATGACATGCAATTACTCTTGGTTTTCAAGTTTTACCAAGATTAAAAATGGTGGAGAAGTATCATTTGGAGATAATTCACAAGGAAAGCTTATTGGTATCAGTAATGTAGGTAAAGAATCCTTTACCTTTATTGAAAATGTGTGCTTAGTTGAAAATCAGAAACACAACTTGCGAAGTATTAGTCAATTGTGTAATAAAGAATATAGAGTTATTCTTGATAAATCAAAATGTCTTATTGAGAATGCATGTGATAGCAAAGTTTTGTTTGTTAGAAATAGATGCGTTAATGTTTATAGTATTTATATTGATTGTGCATCAACTCATGATAAATGTTTTTCTAGATTACATGATGATAGTTGGTTATTACATGGAAGACTAGGACATGTAAACATAGATTTGATTTTAAAAATTTTGAAAAATGATTTAGTTAAAGGTCTTCTAAAAATCAATCTTCAAAAAGATAGAATTTGTGAAGCTTGCCAATTTGGAAAACAAATCGAAACTTCTTTAAAAAACAAAAATCATGTTTCTGCTTCAAAACCACTTCAACATCTTTACATGAATTTATTTGGGCTTTCTAGAAATGCTAGTTTAAGTGGTAAAGTACTATACTTTTGTGATTATAGATGATTATTTTAGATACACATGGGTATTGTTCTTAACTAATGAAGATGATGCTTTTGATGCTTTTAAAGTCTTTTGTAAAATGTTCAAAATGAAGAAAGATATTTCATGCATTAGAAGTGATTATGATGGAGAATTAAAAATCGTGCATTTGAAAGTTTTTGCAATGATTTTGGCATTGAACACCAATTTTTATTACCAGGGACTTCACAACAAAATGAATTAGTTGAGAGAAAGAATAAGTGTATTCAAGAAATGGTTAGGATCGTGTTGAATGAAAATGCATTACCAAAATAGTTTTGGACCAAAGCCATTAACACCACATGTTATGTTTTGAATCGTGTTTTGATTAGACTCTATCTCAATAAAAATCCCTATGAGCTTTGGAAAAATAGAAAATCAAACATTGGTTATTTAAAGTTTTTGTATGCAAATGTTTTATATTGAATATAAAAGATAATCTTGGTAAATTTGATCCAAAATCTGATATTGGTATTTTTCTTGGATATTCTAATACAAGCAAAGCTTATAGAGTGTATAATAAAAGAACATTGGTTGTTGAAGAATCCATGCATGTTACGTTTGATGAGTTTAACCCCTCTTCTACGGAGAAAGTTGCTGTTTATGATGATACAGATAAAAAATTGCCATAAGAAGAGTCTTCAAATGTCAAACAAGATGATTCAATGTATGAGGATCAAGAGAAGCAATAAGAAGAACAAACCAATATGGAGCAAAATCAAGGTAACTCTCAAACACTCCCCAAAGAGTAGAAGTATGTTTCTTCTCATTATAAAGGCTTAATCTTAGGTGACCTTTCAAGAGGTGTAACCACTTGATCATCATTTGGAAATACTCATGAACGTGCTCCATTCATATCTCAAATTGAATCAAAATTCTTTTCGGATGCAGAAAACGATGAATCTTGGATTATGACAATGCAAGAGGAGTTAAATCAATTTGAGAGAAACAATGTATGGAAACTAGTTCCTAAACCAGAACATCAATCTATTATAGGTACTAAATTGGTATTTAGGAATAAAATGGATGAATTTGGTGTGGTTGTAAGGAATAAGGGTAGATTAGTAGCTCAAGTATACAACTAAGAGAAGGAATTGATTTTGATGAAACTTTTGCATCTATAGGTAGATTATGATACATTAAGATGCTCTTAGCATTTGCATGTCATAAGGATTTCATTTTGTATCAAATGAATGTTAAAAATACTTTCTCAAATGGTTATATTACAGAAGAAGTTTATGTGAAACAACCCTCTAGTTTGAAAAAGAAAAATTTCCTAATCATGTTTATAAGTTATCTAAAGCATTATATGGTTTAAAGCAAGCACCTAGAACATGGTATGATAGGCTTAGAAATTTCGTATTGGATAATGGTTTTTCAATGGGAAAAACAGATACTACTCTTTTTATCAAATATAAGAACCAAGATATACTTGTAGTTCAAATTTATGTTGAAGATATTATCTTTGGTTCAACTCATCAATCTTTGTGTAAGGAATTTTTAACTTGCATGAGTAAAGAATTTGAAATGAGCATGATGGGAGAATTGAAGTATTTACTCAGACTTCAAATCAAACAAAACAATGAGAAAAATCTTCATCAATCAAGCCAAATATATCAAAGATTTATTCAAAAGATTTAGACTTGAAGATGAAAAGGCTAAAAATACTCTAATGAACTCAACTATTAAGTTTGACAAGGATGAAAAAGGTAAAGAGGTTGACATTAAAATGTATCGAGGTATGGTAAGATCTTTACTTTACTTAATTGCTAGTAGATCCGATATCATGTTTGGTGTATGTTATGTGCAAGATTTTAATCATGTCTCAAGGAATCGCATTTGATTGCTGTTAAAAGAATTTTCGATTATTTGAATGGAAACATAGATCTTGGCCTTTGGTATCTTATAGAAACTCAGCTAGATTTAACTTGTTATTCGAATGCTGATTTTTCCGATTACAAGGTCGATAACGAGAGTACTAGTGGAGCTTGTCACTTCTTAGGTCACTCATTTGTCTCATGGTTTAGTAAGAAACAAAATTTGGTTGCACTTTCAGCCACTGAGGTAGAACATATTGTCGCAATAGTTATTGTGCACAAGCTCTTTGAATGAAACAAACCCTTAGAGACTATGACATTACCCTTGATCAAATTCTTATCATATGTGATAATACTAGTGCTATAAACTTATCAAAAAATCCCATTCAACATTCTAAGACCAAGCATATAGAGATTAGACATCATTTCTTAAGGGACCATATTCAAAAGGGAAATATTGTATTAGAATTTGTTTCTACGGAAAAACAACTTGCTGATGTTTTTATAAAACCTCTTTATGAAGAACAACTTTTAAAAATTTGACATGAACTTGGGATGATGATATTTTCACATTAATATTTCTTTTCATGATATTGAGACTATTAATTTGATTAGTTTCCAATCTTTGATAACCGTTCATGTATGATAAATGGGTTATTTGTTTGAATTAATAATTTTCGAATGATTATCATCATATCTCATACATTAAAAATGGCTTTTGAAATTTTTCGGGGTCACAAAATGGTCTTGGAGTTGATCAAATTTTGGCCGGAAAGCGAAAAGGTGCATAAATAGGGAAACTAGCCAGTCGGCTCGAGAGGAAGTGGTTAGCCGCTTACCTCAACTGGCTAGTCTGCTGCTGGGTATTTCTTGTTCTTCTTCACATGTTCTTCAACCATTCACTCCTCTCTCTAAAACCATGACTTGCTCCTCCATTTTCTCTCTAAAATCCCTCATTCTTTACTCATATTCTTCTTAACCTAAGCATCCAAAACCATTTCCCTTCCATTAAACTTCCATTATTTCACTCAAAAACACAATTTCCTTACATATTTTCAAAATCCCAAATCTCTAAACCTAAATTACCCGTTTCTCTCTCTTCAAATTCAAGTCATTCTCAGCCCATTTTTTTTATCAAATTAATACTATACATTACCTTGAATCATCTCTAGGGTCTATATAATTAGTTCAAATTCATTTATTTCATTTATTATTTTCCAAACCCGAATTTTTGATTTCAGCAAGTATCTAAGAAGCGCAAAGAACATCATGAAGATATTTCAGAATTCATTTTGACTCATTTCCCACATCCACCTCTTTAAAAACATTTTCAGGACAAATTTATTTCAAGGTTGGTTCTCACCTCCTATTTTGTTAACCTTAATGATTTAGAGAACTTGGCTATTTATGACAAAACTCTTAGGGAATTACTTGTTGATATGGGTTAGACAAATGTCTTACTTATTAAGGAACATGGTTATCCAAATTTAGTCCAAGTCTTTTACTCGAACATGATTTTTTCTTCATAAACTACTAATAGAGTCGTTACAAGTGTTAGAGAAATTCCTATTGAGTTTGATGTTTTAGATTTAAGTATGATTCTTAGAAGTCGGAATGAAAGGCTGGAACTTTATACCTTTAAAAACAGAATAGATTATCATTGGTATTCTGTTGATGATGCTGTTAGGAAAATCTATAGGTGTTCTAATTTGTCTTTAGAGTTCTGTAACTCTACTTTGAAATCAGAAGCCATACCCCTTCAGCTTCGGATCCTTTGTAGTGTCCTTTAGCATGTCATTAGTCCTTGGTATAGGCATAACGATGAAGTTACCCGTCTAGATGTGGTCTTATTGGATAGTATTCTAGAGGGAATGGTGCTAAATTTGGGTAATATTATTTTTCAATCTATGTTTAGCATTCTGGGTATATCAAAACGATCTCTTCCATTTGGTAGCATCATTACCCGAATTCTTAAACATTTTCGAGTTCTCATAACTGAGCCAACCTTTCTGAATACTAAAGAGCTAGAAGATGAAGCTATAGCCAATTTGGTGTTTGTATAGGTCGATGACACGTGGGTTAAAGACCGAAAATATAAGAACAAGGTTACAAAACTAGCTCCTTTAGATCATCGTACTTTTAACGACGTCCTTCCCCTAGACCAACTTTTAGATCTCAGTATTCTACAACGATCACATCCTCAACATTCCACTTCAGAGGGTCATTCTCATATACTTCAGCAGTTCCTGAGTATTCAATGCAACAACTATTGGTGAAGTGCGCTCCATATTTGAGCAGTAGAACCAACTTTAGTCACAATTTGAGGGATTTCAGATTCATTTCCATTCTAAGTAGCAGTGTCTCTTTGATCGACAATAGCACCTATTTGACCAACAAATCCTTGAGGGCTAGCAGCGACTTTTTACTGCTCTTGGGTATCCACTACCATCATCCTCATCATTTTAGCCACCTAACTAACGTCATTCTTTTTTGTTTTTATTCTGGTTCCCTATTCTATCATGTACCTATATTATCATCTGCATTAGATGCTTTTGTTTTAACTTTGGTTTTTGAATTCTTGGATGCTTTGGTCATTTAGCTATTTAATCTTTCTTATATATATGTTGGTTTCTTGATTAACAATTGTGGAGTTGTTTTTTATCTTAGCATGATTGGCATAATTTTGATGATAAAAGGGGAGAAGAGGTAACATGTATTTTGAATTTTGAATTTTGACGTGCTTTTTATATTTTATGAAATACTTAAGAGGAGTTTACAAATGTTATAGAGCATGTACTTAAGCAGAGGTTATATTGTTTTTATATGTTTAATTGTTGAATCATATATGTCATGTATAAAGGGGGAGTAGAAATGTCAAAATACTTGCGATGTTTGTCATCATAAAAAAGGGAGAGACAAACGGCATTTCTCTATCTTGAGGTAGAGTTCATTCTCGTGTAGTACTTGGAGAACGTGTTGCAAGTGTTGGGTATGTTCTTCAAGTGCGGTGATATACACCACATGTCGTCCAAGTACACGATGACAAAATGGAGCCTTGGATGGGTGAACATAGCTTGCATCCAGCAAATCTTTGAGTTATATTCGCAACTCCTCAAGGTCGAGTGGTGCCATACAGTAGGGCACAATGGCTAGTAGTTTAGCGCTTTACTCCAGTTCAATCTTATGATCCGCCTCTCATTTTGGTGGGAGCTTCTTTAGAAGCTTCAGAGACATGACGTCCTCAAACTCATCGAGGACGTTTTGTAATTGCAGAGAGACTTGGCTCGACGATTCTCCGTAATCCTCTCCCTCATTCAACTCCCGAATAGAGACCAAGAACTCATCGAGGACTTTTTGTAATTGCAAAGAGACTTGGCTCGGAAATTCTTCGTAATCCTATCCCTCATTCAACTCCCGAATAGAGACCAAGAAACTTGGGTCTTGCTAAAAAGCCTTCTTAAATTGTATAATTGAGAGCGTTTATTCTATGGTCTTGGAGCACTCGATGAGAACCATATATGCCATACTTATGTCGATGTTAATTAGGGAGTTCCATGCCAGGGACCATGTTGAAGGCATCCATGGGCATGGTGGAGAAATTGAGCTTTTCGCTCCACGTTTCGACCGTCACATGCACACTTTGTAAGGTACCCGCAATGGGCTTGGTAGGTGAGTTTACTGCCTTTATTGTTCCTCTTTCCTTAGTCATCTTGAGGCCAAGGCGCTTGGCCTTATCTTCCGAAATAAAGTTGTGCGTCACTTTAATGTCGAGCAGCGCACGAACGGCGTGACCGTTGACGGTCACACTCACATACATGAGTCTTTTCTTCGTAGGTGCAAGTATATGGCTTATGAGTGCACCAATGCATTGGAGAGAACCCATGTTGGGTTTGGGTTCCTCCGTCGATAGTGTGGAGTGGCCATTAAGCTGAGCGGCGAGGGCATTAAGCGACTTTTTCTCTAGAAAGTTGCGTATAAAAGCCGTTACATATGAAGTATGGGTTATGAGGCTTTAGCGGATGTTTCTCCAATTTACTTTACCCACTCTTACCGTTAAGAGATTTTGTTTTTACCCCAATCGTTGCGGTTGTGGCCTATGTTCTTTCGGTCCTCTCTTCCACCATTACCTTGGTTAGACCTCTTGTCTTTGGGTTAGGAGAAGTAATCAGCTAGTGATTTCACAATGGCGATAGGGTCATCGATAGATTGAACACCATGCCTATCAAGTTCTGCCTTGGCCCAATTTTTGAGGCCATCTTGGAAGTAAAAGAGTGAGTACTTATCGGACATGTCAATTGTCTCAAGTATTCGGATAATGAAGTCATTGATGTAATCGTAGACACTACCCATTTGCTTAAACCGATGTGGGTGCACTCTTACTTCCTTTTCCGTGTTGTTTGGGGTAAAGTACTTCTGAAGTTCTTGTTTAAAATCTATCCATGTAGCTATGGTGCAAATGCCTTTGCTCATTTTTCCATGCTTTCACTGCCACCATAGTTGTGCGGCGCCTCAAAGCAATATAGGTACGGTGCCTACCTTTAATGTCTTGTTTTGAACACCAATGGCATCAAAGTATTGCTCTAGTTCGAAGAGGAAGTCATCTATAATTGTGGCATTCCGAGTACTATCATTGGTGTTAGCTTTTGGCATGTTGATTCGGCGCGCACCACTCAACTTTGTAGAAGCCATGCCAGCAGTGAGTGTGCGCTTTTACCAAGCCCAACCCAAGCGGACTTGGTCAACCCTCGCACATATCACTCATTATAAAATACTCGAAACTCCCCTCAGAAGGTGTCGGCTTGGTCATAGATGAGGGTCTTGGCGGCCACCATGAACTTGGCATACTTGCCCTCGAGACCTTTGGCCCTTACTCTAAACTTTCTGGGGTGTCTTGAGTGGCAGACATCTAAGTTCCGAGCATGGTGACATTAGGCTTCAAGGCATTAACGGAAGCAATCTTGGACTTTCTGTTGGACTCTTCCTGTGTGCATCTTTCTTTGTGGCCACGAGTTTGCTTTGGTACCTCTACATCGGCAAGGCCCTCTTATGATATGCCAAGAGGGTTGGCCATTACTCGTGAGCTAGATTGTGTGCGTGCAAACCTTAACTCTGATATTGCTTGTCATGGGATGAGTATGTTGCGTAGCAAGCCGTGTGGCACATAGATAACATCTAGTATAAAAGTTGCTAAGTAAGCCTAGAAAACTTCTTAAGCTAGATAAGAATGCTTGTGAGAAAGCTAGAGAAGAGAACAAGCAATATAGCCAAAGAGTATTTTATTACTTAGAAGTAAAAATACAAGAAAGCTTACAAGAATGCTTGAGTTGCTAGGTGTATGGTGTGGTGTTTAGTGTTAAGCAAAATGGTGGGTGGCATGCCTTATTAATAGAGGTAATTGCCTAGCTCTAGAGAGTTCCGTGCAAGTTACACAAGTTGTCTAAATATCCAATAGGTTCTAGAATACATGAGTATAGAATTATCTAGTATTTACAAGTTGTAGAGATGTGTAGAGAATTCTATAGTCGGGCTGGGCTTGCAAATGTTGGTTGTCCACTTTCTAAGCACACCAAGGTTCACTAATTGTAGAAGGTGGCTCACTGTTAAGTGCACCTTGTTGTTAAGCGCATACGCCTTTAGCCGAACTTTTACTGAGCGTACCCATGCGTGCCAATTTAGCCTTCGTTGGTGGCAAATTTGAGCAGCCTATGACACTATTCTTCATTTGGCTTGAACATGGGGATTTGATTATATTCTAAAAATGCATCTATGAAGCTAAGAATGGTATGTCTTTCTATGGAGTCGACCAACTAGTCGATTTTCGGTAATAGAAAACTATCCTTTAGGCACGTGTTATTGAGGTCTAAAAAATCTACTCATATTTTTCATTAGCATTGGCCTTTTTCATCCTCCCTAATGAAACCAGCTTATAAGAACTTGTCCACATTCACACTAATAGTATCGTATCTCTCTTTATTAAAAAATCTTTTTTTCCTGTTTTACTGGCTCAGTTTCCTTACTTACAGCTAAACTATGATAAGCCACACTTGGGGTCGATCATTGGCACATCCGCATGTAACCAAGCGAACACATTAGAATGTTGCAGCAAAAATTCTTGTAGCTTGGTATTCAGCTCGTTTTCCAATTTATAAGTTATCTTAATAGTCTTCCCAAGTTCATTTGGCTTCACCCTTACTGTCTCAAGGGTTTCCACTAGTTCATATCTACCTTTCTAAGACTTTCCTCGTGCATCTAAGGACGTGATTTGCATTATCTTCTTAGTTGTTGCATAGCAATTCCTCGCCACTCTCTAGTAGCCTTGCGTGTGGTGTAGGTCTGGTAAGGTTGTTCTTGTTCGCCGATGCTTTGTTATGATTCTTGATTGGCACATTTCCCCTTTGTGCTTATATCTCTCACTTTTTTATTTCCTCTAACTGCTCATCTCAGACCCTAGCTGCCTTCCTAACTTCAATCGGGTTATATCTCTTTACTTGCTCATAAGCTATTGAATAAATATTGATCGCTAGTGCTCTTAGATTATACCATGGTCTGCTCATTCTCATCCCTTCTTTTAACCCCCTCAATGCTTGTGGATGATTAAAAGCACCAAGGTTCAAGACCGCCATAGTGATACTTTTTTACAAAATTTCTTGGCGTTTGCTTTTTACCATGCTTAAGACTCATAAGTTCCAACATGCCATCCTCTGGAGTCATGGTGCCTCTAAACTGCTCAGCAAAATCCCTGCACAATTTGTCAAAAGTTCTGATACTCTCATGAGGCAACCTTCTGGACTAGTTCCTTACTTGCACCTCTAATGTCAAAGGGAATGTTTTGTACCTTGGCAACGACATCAAGCCTTATATTTTTGTCACCTCATTAAATGGCTCAATGTGCATCAATGGATCAGTTTTCCTAGAATAATGAAGATTTAGGAAACGAAAGTCCCTAAGGATCATAGTGATCATAATTTTTATTGATGGTAAAGACTTGTTGTCTAGCATTATTCTCAACACCTATGTCCTTTCTTGAGCTTGGATTTCTTTGATGATTCGTGCTAGCCTTCACACTTCAACTTTTAATTCTCTTATGCGATTAGGATTTTTTTCTGCCACTTCCTCATGCTCGTATTCTACATCCGACAAATGCTGCCTTAACTCCCTTTCCTCAATATTCTCGTCTCATTATATTTCCACAATAGGATTTAGGGCATTTTAAAAGGAGTCATCTAACCCTCTTGGTAGTTACATAGGGCTTCCAAGTTTCCCAAGTGTATGCCTTCTATGGCTTGGCTCAAGCATATCCATATTTTTAGTGCAATTTCGTTTGTTCAGTCTCCTCTATCCATCCCTTAACTCTTGCAATAATGCAGGCATGCTATCCATCTATTTTTCTATTGGCTATATTCTTTTGTTTACTGCCCGTTTCCTAGCTTTATGGGCGATTTCTTTTAAAGTTACATTCTCATTAATTCTAGGTCTCTCCCTCCCCGTTTCATCACCATTATTGTTCATCTTTAGTTCTTCTCTATTGTGATCATGTTTTCCTCTTGATTTCACACAAGTGTTGCTACTCTGGTAGAATGGCTTCTTGTACTGATCTTCCCACAGATGGTGCCAAAATATTGATGCCAAAATCTGGTCTTGTCAGAGCGCTGGCTACCAACTAGATCCTAACACTAGCATTTGAATTTGTTTGTAAAGGGAAATGGTTTTGCCTCTATTGAGAAGTTCAAGAATTAAGTAGCGAGCAGATTGAAAGTTTTTTTAATATTAATCCTCCGAAGCTTAAATCAGTATCAAGGAATTTTGCGAGATAACAAGATGTATAAATTTTATGTAAAAATAAACAAAAACGAATCCAAAAAGGAAGAAATGTAAGAGGAAATTCTCCCTTAAAATAAAAAAGAATGATGATAATGAGGGATCTCGATCCAAAATAAAAAGGATAAAGAGGATAAAAAGAAATGTTTAGATTACATAAGGTTAGATAAGGGTCTAAGATATTCAAAATTCTGGAACTCATATCCTTTTGCCTCTTGGGTGTTTTATAGAAGTTTAAAATCTCCCCCCTTGGATACTAGGATTATCGATTTTAACTCACTTCTTGGATTTTTCGAATTGAGGTGCAAATGTTGTTTTGACTAGGTGAGTTCCTAGTTTAGTTGTCTCTTCACCTCATCTTGTTCATGGACTTCCCTCAGGCTATTTTAAATAGCGAGGCGAGCACAATCTAGCTTCAAAGAAAGCCTGATTTTAGTCGCCCTATTTTATCACCTAAACAATCTAAATTACCCAAAAACAAATATCATAATTTGGAAGAGGATCGAGAACAAGAACTGTGCAAAAAGGAAACAAGAATTTGCAAATCAAAGCTTACTTACACTAGCAATCATGGTAAAAGAAATTTAGGAGATGAAAGGGTTTTTAAAGATATTTTGATGTGATGTGTAGGATTTGAGAATCCATAGAAGTGAAACAACCTGCAGGGATAACTAACGTTTTTTTGGGGAAAATTAACAATCCGAAACTGACCAAAACAGGTCCTCACTAAACTCGTCTCAGTTGTTGATCTACTATATATTATATATAAAAAAAAGCATTCAAATAATATTAATAATCAATAATTGCAAATAGGTTATCCTTACGATTACCAACAACCGATACTCGTTATCTTTACAAATTACAATTACACTTGCATAAAAAGCTTTTTTTTTTGTGTACGCATGCGAAAAAGAAGTGAAAGGCCACACGGTCACAACCACGATTGTTGGCTTTTGATTATTCTTAAATTAGGAAATAGAACCGCACTTCGCGCGGCTTTGAAAAAGGAATTTAGTAATATCTTTTTTTCTTACTTTGCACTTGATGAAGCTGATAAAAAATATGAGTGGATTTTTTTTAAAAAAGATGAGGCAACTTTATAAAACTAATCTAATTTATGAAAATTAATTTTTTTGTTAACTTTAAAATATACATTAATGTGTATAGTATAAGTGTACAGACCTTATCCCTTTTGTAGTTGTTGATAAGTTCCAAATTATATTCAACTTGCTAATATGTTAGAACTTTTATATATCTTTTTTTTCCAACCAGCTCCGATGATCTCAATATCACCCACACCACATAAACTTCTGACAACATCTGTAATATTATGGAAAAATAACATAAACATGTTAAAATATAAGGATAAATAATTTCTAATATACACTTAAAGATTAACAAACATTAATAATTAAAAAGAATACCTGAGAGGATTATGTTATCATTCACACGTATATCAATCAAATTCGGAGATATGAATTGGAATCCATTGATCGAAATCTTAACAGTTTCTTCTTCTAACCTCTTAAGCGAAGTTATAACCAATAAAATAATCTTATACTGATTTGAAAGTGGTCTGTACTCGCCTATAGTTGAAACAACTTTTAAATTTTTGACACTGTACAAAGAACCCTCACTCAACATGTTCCTAAACCTTATCACTAAATTTTTACTGATGCATGCATTAGATTTTCCTATGAAAAAAAAATGCTACATTAAGTGTAAAAAAATTGGGAAAAAAATCAGAGAAAACAATGGAAGAATGAATTTTTTATACAACATTTTCATCAATAAAAATTATGTTCACACTAATAAATTCTCTATTCTTCTTAGTATTAACAGACTCCCACATCCTGCAAAGCCTAATCCTTATCATCCAACTATCTTTATCATTGTTCAACTCATGAAGAAAAGAGTACTCCATGAAGCACACAATACTAAAAATTCAAATAAGTTAAAAAATAAAAACACGAGAATATTTCTAAAGAGGATGTTGGTTAAATAATTAAAAAAAAATACAAACCTAACAAATCTTAAATACTTAATGTTAATAGAGTTTGAAGAAGCCAAAAGACACTAAACAAAAGGTTGCATAATTAAATATAGGATTATGTCATTAAAATTAGGCTCTAGTGGCATTGGTGAGGGAAGATGAAGGAACATTCATTCCTATATTAATTAGTTGATCTATTTTAAGCCACTAAAGTTTAGTTGTTGGCTTAATAAAATAAATGAATATTTCAAAACTTATAATTAATTATTATTAATGGTTACATATATTGTTGAATTTAAATAGAAAGAGGAAGAGACGTGTAATCTTTTGTGATCTAATAATTATTCTCTATTTATTTGCTATTTTTAATATTTTGTAATGTAATTATTTTTTAATCTCAACCTATATATTAGATAATAGAGAATATAAAAAAATGAGAAATAATAATGCCATAAATCTTAAATACTTAATGTTTATAGAGTTTGAAGAAGTGAAAAGGCATTAAATAAAAGGTTGCATAATTAAATATGAAATTATGACATTAAAATTAGGCCTTAATGACATTGTTGAGGGAATATGAAGAAATCTTCCTTCCTATATTAATTAATTGATGTATTTTAAGCCATTAAAGTTTAATTGTTGGCATAATAAAATAAATGAATGTTTCAAGACTTATAATTAATTATTATTAATGGTTACATATTGTTAAATTTAAATAGAAAGAGGAAGAGATATGTAATCTTTTGTAATCTAATAATTATTTTTTATTTTTAATATTTTGTAATATGATTATTTTTTAATCTCAAGAATTATATTAGATAATTAAAAATAGAAGAAGATGAAAAATAGTAATGCCACATCAGCTCTTGTAGTTCGAGCTTTATATATATAGATATTGATGCTCGCACAACTGGTAAGCGAGTCGGTTACGATATTTGGTTCTCGCCCGCAAGTCCCGGTTCGATTCTTGGGGACAGAGATTTATAGTTTTTTTCTATTTTATTTCGGCTGGATGGGCTTTTCGTGCATATCTCTCAAGGGCAAGTCTAACGGGGCAGACTGTGGACTAAATTTCAATATTGATGGATGTTCCTTCTTATGATTTATGTCACTCTGTAACCATTTTTATTCTAATTTCCATTTTATTTCTGTGAAATTAGTAAAAGGACATAAAGAAATAGATAAACAGTTAGATTTCATGGAGGAATTCCATCTCCAATCCTGCACTGCGTTAATTGTATGCCACGCCACTTTAAAAGCATGACTACAGAAAACTATGGCGTGTATTAAAATGAAAAATAAGAGTGATTTTCTTCCATAAACGAGAATTTTTAATCTATATTTTTGAAATAGTAATGACAAGAACTAGCATTTGTATTTTTACTTTTCTTTATTTTATTATAAGGTGGATTCTGTAAGTCTCGAAATTAAAGGGAATTTCAAAATACTATATGAAATAAAATGAAGGTCCAATATCACAACTCTTTAGATTATGAATTAACAAATAAAAGCAACGGTTATTCTCTCTAATGTTTTAGGAATTAAGATGATGTAAGATTGTGTTTTGATTTACAGTAGCGTTCTATTAAAGGTTAAAGCTACAATGCCGGGCATTGAGGCCCGGCATCGTGCCGGCTTGTAAACGCAGCCGTTGGATTCAAGTAAAATGAATCCAACGACTGAGATTGAAAAGAAATAAAAAAGAGAAAAAAATTGTTAACTTGTTAAACCGGTTCCCAAAGCTTGCAAAACAAAATTTTACTTTTTGAGGGTTTCACCCAAGCCATTTCCAATCTGTCACACCTCTCTTTGAAATCACAAATTTCTCTCAAATTTCTCTCTTCTATTTGTTTAGTAATCACGCAAGATCGAAGGCACCATCTCGTTCAAAGCAAATAACAAGTGGAATCCATGAAGCGGTCGCTGTCATCCTGAGGTGTTGAAGATGAACACAAGTTCCTCTCTTTCCTTTTCATTTTGTGAGTTAACGGCAAGGTGAGGATGTAATTTTGACCTTTGTGTTTTTTGTGATGTACTGTAAATTTTGTGTGAAATAATTAGAGATTTGAAACAATTAGAAGTTTGGTAATTTAGAGTGAAAAAAGATATTTAGATGATGAAAAATTGATGTTAAAGAGATGATTAATGGCTTGAAAGCATGAAATTGGCAAGAAAACCCTCAATCCTGATATGATTGATGTACTGTAATTCAAGCATGAAATTGAAGAAAGATATTTAGAAGGGCATGCAATGTTCCCATGATTTTGCGTAGTTTCAATGGCATTAGTTGGTAAAAATTTTGATTGATCAGCACCTAGTAGATTCGCCATAAACGTAGTCGAGGGTGGCAATGACTCCAGCAATAAAGGCCTGATCTATCCTCGGTTTCACCACTATGTGATATAGATCCTTGCTTTCCATCAAGTCTTCTATTTCTTTTTTCACTCCAATCTGTCATATTTAAACGGAATCATCACTAAGTGATCAAAAGCAAAACGAACACTGCAGCTTTAGCATACTTTTGCTTAAATGAATCAAAATAAAGCAATGTCTACAGCTTTTAGATCATGGAGTTGATTGTATACCTGAGCTACAATATTGCCACTGTGATCAACAATGATGCAGTCTTTATCTGAGAAGTAACCTTTGTCCTCAAAGTTGCTGCTTCTGGCTGTAGTTTAAGTGGAGATCCTTATGGAACTGTTCCTCAGTAAACATGAACTGCTGGGTGGTTCTTTGAAAGTAAACACTAACTTTAATTTTTCTTGTTTGGTTTTAGGTGTTGTTTGCTTGTTTTGAGCTCTACACTCTTTGGTAGGAATACTAAAAATGAGCGCTCAATAATTTGCCAAGAACTTACCCATTGTTCTAGGTCCAGCCTTGATACTACATTTATGTGTGGTCTATTTCAGGATTTAAAATATAGCATACAATTATCAAATGGAGTCCACAGAAGGCAGAAGGGGAGGACCTGGTCAGAGAGCGTGGATACACTTTTTGTAAGTATAAAATTATTGCTTTGAATAAAGTTCTTATTATAACTATCTATTTTGTTGACGTAATTAGTTGAACTAAAATGTTGTGTATAGTAAGCATGAAGCAGAAAAGGTCAGGCAAGAAGGGATCAAAAAAGTTTGTAGGGCGACAATTGTTGAAAAATGGAAGAAATTAACGAATGAGGAGAAGTGCTGATTTGGTACGATGCATGAGGAGCCAAGTTCAAATGTTGGTGAAAGGAGTATTGAAAAAACAGTTGAAGAACAAAAAATTGGGGATAAGCATAGCCAATGTAATTTATCTCGTTGTCGTGTCAGTGCATTCACTAAGGTCATTTCCACACTGTCAGCCGACGAACAAGCTGCAATTAGAGAAATTGGCTTCGGAAGCATGCTAGAATTACGATGTGGTCGCCTGAGACAAGACTTCTGTGAAACACTTGTCCAACAATGTGATATAAAAAGGCACTGTATAGTTTTGCACGGGAGAGAGTTTTGTTTAAACCCTACAACCTTCAGCATCGTAATGGGGATCAAAAATGGAGGGGAACCAGTATACATCCGAGAAGAAGCGGGTGATATAATTAAACTGCGTGCCAAGTATAGAACGGGTGGAAGAGGAATTGAAATAGCCGCAGTTAGTGAAAGATTGATAGCTAGTGAGAGTAGTGATGACGACTTTAAGATCATGTTTTGTGTTTCTTCTATGAACTGTATTGTGTCCCACAAGTGCCAGCTACATCAATCCGATGTATCTGCATTCCCTAAAAGATGTGCAGTTAATTAGGAAAAAGAATTGGGCTACATGGTGTTTCAACTTTCTGTGGGAGGGCATAGTGAAGTATAAAGATCATCAAGTGAAGTCAGTTAGTGGTTGTGTTGTGTTTTTAGAGGTATATTTAAGAAATCTTAGATGCCATAATTAATTTGCCAAATACGAAAAATAAAATGACGTAGTAATTGTTTTTTTAATGAACAGTTGTTCTACTTTAGTGCTGTTTTGTGTGATCGGTGTTCCATGGACAGAATAGTTTGCCCTGTTATTGTATGGACCAAGGAAGATATTCGGCTCTTATTGAATTGGCGGAAAAAGTTTGGGGACATGACAAGTACTGAGGTTTGTTTTATTTTTTGTCTTGTTCACACATGTATTTAATTTTGTTTACGGTTAATTGAATATATTTTTATTGTCATTATGTATGATTGTTGTGCATATTTATTTTAGGTTCCAATGCGTGAATCAAATTTTCTGCAGCTCGAAAGAAATTTCCCTCATTTTGGACAAATCGAAGATGCTGGGCCGAGCACTGTTAATATGGAGGAAGCTTTTAGGGTACTAACACAGTGTGTCCACAGAATTGAACACAAAATGGATTCGTTCAATGTGAGAATGGAAATGGTTGAGAAGTCTTTGGAGGAATTGAGATCAAAGTCTCCGGTTGGTGAACCATCAAAACAACCATCTGATCCATGCCCGCCATCTCTGAGCTTGAAAATAGTAGAACCAACATGTCCAGTCAGAAAAACCAAGCCAACCACTGATGGAAAAAACAAAATGGTAATGGATAGCGACGAGGACTCTGTGGATCGCAGATTGAACCTGAGCCTCGATAAAATAATGGACTGGATGGGGACAAGAGAAGGAATCAATGAATTTCGTAAAGATCCTACCCACTTTGTCCCTATTCCACCACCTAATCTCCGAGATGAGGTACAGTTTTATAACGTCGTTTTCTTAAAATTAGTTCGATGATAACTCACTTATGAAGTAACTTACATATAAATTTATTTTTTATAAAGGATATAGACAAACCAGTTCAACTTAAGCAAGAACCTCAAACATCTACTAGTGTCAGTGTCCTGCCAACGCGACCAAGTAGGAATCGTAGGCTAGGCTGATATCAACTTTCACCATACGATCAAGTGTCCAGGGGAGCAAATCCCAAATATAAAGCTGGTCCGTTTCAAGTCAATGATCCAGTTACACTAGAAGAATTGAAGCTTATTCAATATGCTTTTAACAAAGAGGCTGACGGAAGGTAAAATTCAGAAGACTGAAATTAGTTTTCTGTATATAGTTGTTATGCTATACGACTAAAAAATTACCGCGTTTTGTCTTTAGTGAAATCATTGTTTCTAGTTACGGCGAAATCCTTAATCGGCATTCTTTATTGACTCTTTTGCCGGGGGCTTATCTATGTGGCGAGGTATTAGATTTCAACATTTGGTGACGTCACAATATATATTTGTCGTTTATTATATGTTATTATATATCTGAATCAATATGATCACTTTTAGGTGATTTCTATGAAAGCGCATCACCTCACCCTCATTCAGCAGGTGGTGGAGAAAGATGTGCCAATTAACTGGTATTTACCAACAAGATATTCGGTGAGTCTCGCCGGTACTTGTTGCATTGTGTTTTGGCTTCTTTATTGACAACTTCCTTATACAACGTTGTCTTTATTATGTGTAGCAAGCAGTTCTAATGGTCGGAGATGAGGTGGATTGTTTTGCAAGGGCAGCTAGATGTGGAAAGAATTTTATGCAATAGGTGCATAGGTGTCAAAAGGTTACTTTCTTAACCTTTAACTTATTTCAGTTTATACTAGTGTGCTTGGTGTATGACATTGACAATTGAAATGTCAGATTTATGTGCCAATAAACGATGAATCATCTCATTGGTAACTACTGATCGTGAATATCAGAAATACAAGTGCAGAAATATGGGATCCTCTTCCAGATCCCCGCAGTAATAGAAGACGGCACGATCAACCCATGCGCATTGTATCTTAATCATGTTCTTTTTTTTTCGTGATCTATTTAACATTATCAGTTATGTATATTGTGTTATATTCATATTCATAATATTGTCTGATTTTCGACATTGCCGACAGCTACATTCCTTGGATTGGATTCTGCAGCCCCAATTGCCAAGCAATATGCAACACGTGAAGTTTCAAGACTTTCCAATCAACCGGGGCATTGGAGTTCCAAAGCAAAGGAATGGATGTGACTGTGGGGATTATGTGATAAACTATATGGACAGCCCAGAATTTATTCCGAAGAAATCGTCAACTTTGGTACGACTATTCCAAACTTGTTTAATGGTTGAACTCAAAATTTTGTTAACTTCATAATTATATAAAACCTATTAATTATATGAAAGTAATATTAGTTTCCTTTCAAATTGACCAGTACACATCTGAGGATACACGGGGTAGGCTAGCCATTCAACTAATTAATTCTGCATTGAATCAAAATCGAGATAAATTGCTGGAACTAAGCAACGCACCATTTGCGATTCATGCTGTAATGGTGAACCCTGTACCCTCTCAAGTGCAAAAGCCATTTCACCAACAAAGCGACAACATTTGTAAGAAGAAGAAAGTTAACACGAGAACGCGCGCTTAAATATCGAACCATACTAGGGAATGATTATGCAAGTGATTGCATACTATTTTTTGTTGTAAGTTGTTTGAAACGTGTTGGGAGGTCATACCATGACTTATTTTGACTTCTTGCTTACGATGGTTGTAAAATCAATTTTAATGGAGAATTATCTTTAAATTTATGACATGGTTATGTATTCTCGGCGAAGACATTATTTAACTATAATGAACATATGCATGTTAACAGTGTTCACATCTCATCATTGGATATTGAACTGGTTGTCATGTTGGTACCTGATAATGGAATTCAAATGGTAATACATATTGACTCATTTTAATGGCACTGTTTAATGAGGCCACCAATAAAAAACATTAGAAAATTAGTTGCTTGCATGACCTAACAATGTTGGATTGACACCAGCAAAGGCTCCAGGATTCTGGGTGCTTGATGAATTGAATGAGGCAAAACAGTTTCCATCGACACTAAAATCAATACCACGAAAGTTATTTGCAATGAAATATCCAACAATGCAATAATTAAACACATGATAAAGAACTTGGGACATACCTTAGTTGGGTGCTATCATTCCCTTGAATAGGACAAGTTCATGCTGTATGCCCAACCTGACGACATTTTCCACACTTTCTGCTACACATTTCGCTTTAGACATAACGCCCTTGGTCTTTACAATTGCAGGATTACGAAGTTTTGTTCCCATCCGTAATTTTTTATTTGGGAGACCGTCTCGTTCAGATTGTTGTTCGTAAGTTAATGTTAGCCGATTGATTCCACCAACGCATTTTCATAGGCTTCAATGTTTTTTACTGCATTGTAGCACATTTTATTGCAAGCTGCAGACAATGCACTAAACTAGCCACCTCTGAAACATCGGTGTCAACTTTTAGTTTTGTGGTCCTTCAAGTATTGTGCTCCTTGGCTTTTTTTGTCCATCTACGAAGAACCATATTGTCAGGAATCTTTGCAATTTGTTCCACTTTCAAGATGTGAAACATATGCCTACAAGGAAGCCCAACAGACTCCATCATTTGACAAGAACATTGTATGTGGTTTTCTTGTAGATTGTAGATAACATTCCAACATGTTGTTGGTGTCCCAAATTCAGTCACTGTGTACAAAGCAGCATCGACAGCTTTGACAGTTTTTACTTCGATGACCACTCATTCTCGCAGTATCTCATCTCTAACCTTCGAAAAAACTCTTAACGGGAACAATTGTGCAGCATGTTTCTCTAGGCTCTGTAAGTGCGTTCTTAAGATAGGAGTACTGTATTTGATTTTGAACTCACCGGATGTTTCTGTGGTACGAATATTACGGAGAGCACGATCGATTTGTCGCACAAACTCATACAATTTTAGTTTATGTTAGACAAATCGGCTAAGATATGCATTCATACTTTCACTTCGTTGAGTGCTTCGCATACCAGCAAAGAATGTTCCTCTAAGATAAGCTTCCGCCCAGTTGCACTGCTTCAAATACATTTTCTGTACCCATGCATGTTGTTTAAGTGCGAATTGGGTTTCAAATTCAGCTACCGTCATAGGTGTTAACATCAAATCACGAAATTTTCTCGTAAAGTCTTCGTTCTTTAAATTAGCCTGTGCATTGCGCTCGAGATGCCAACAACAAAGACAATGGATGCACCCGGTAAACACTGTCTTTATTGCCTTCCACATTGCCTTGTCACCATCAATAATTACAGACACGGGCTTTCGGTTGCCCACAGTGGATAGGAAAGTTTGCAGCAGCCACGTGTATGAGTCAATTGTCTCATCTACGAGCAAAGCAAAACTGAAGACCGTTGTTCTGAAGTGATGGTTTGTTCCGACAAGTGTTACGAGGGGTTTATGATATGCATTAGTCTTATACGTTGCATCGAATGCCAACACATCACCAAAACACTGATAGTCATAACGAGCTACACAATCAGCCCAAAACAAATTTCGTAGTCTATTTTTATCATCTAGTGTGTACTCAAAGCAAAGCCCAGGGTCATGTTCAGATTTTGCCGCAAAGTATGCTATAGTTGTGTCTGAGTCAGAATCTCCAACCTCGGTATGAGTGGAAGCATCTAGCGTGTTTTGCATGTCTTTGCGTGTGAACCTTAAGTTTTGAGGCCCCTCTACCTGATCAGCCATGTAATCCATGAATTGGCAAGTCTTCACACCAACATGCCTTAATGCCTTTGCTTGCACAAGTTCTGCATCAGTAACCTTTTTATGTGAACGAATAAAATGAACTTCATTATTAGAAGCCAAATGATGGTTGTGCTCATGCCTGAATTCTTTGGCGATGTATTTACCAACTGATTCATCGTAATTCACTCGAAATGATGCCCGACACCCGGTTCGTGTTAGAGGTCGTGGTTCTCGCACCCTATTATAGTTTTCAGATTGTCTTTCATCTCTTACCCCTTCGAAATGACAAACCCAACGTCGAATTGTGATTCGTCCAGACTTTTTTCCGCGACGCATATCATCTTTCCTAACACCAAAACCAATCAATTGGGCATAATTGTTATACCACAGTTGTGCATCCTCTACTGAGTCGAAATGACTGCCAAGTACGTCCGACGCCTGTAAACCAACCTTTGGAGTAATGGATATTCCTAGGTTGCTGAAACTATGTGGGCTATTCATATTTAACCCCTGTTCAACCAAAACTTTGTTAATATCATAATTCACACCCTTTATCTTAATAATTTAATATAATAATAAATATGAAACCATCTATGGGAGCACAAATCTACTACTTAAATTACAGCACATACCTTTGTTGGAGAGAAACTTGACTTATGAAAAGTTGAAAACTAGGCACCAAAGACGTTCAACGAGATTTTAGAACATAGCATTTGAGACTATGTTTTGGAGTGACTGTGTTTTTTGTGAATAAGTCTTGTACATGAGCCTTAAGATAATCCCTCATTAATGGAGGGAAGGTAAGTTTTGTTTACATCATATTTATTACAAACCTAACCAACCACTCGGCTAACCGGTTATGAAAATTGGCTGACCGGATGCGAGGGACATGCTTGCTGTTAACAACCGGATAACCGGTTGTGAAATTCGGTTATCCAGATTCGAGGGACATGTTAATAACCGAATTGAAACGACTTACTGGACGAAATCGGATTACCAGTTGTGAAATCCGGTTATCCGAATTCGAGGGACATGTAAACCGAATTGAAACGGCTTACATGTCCCTCGAAACCGGATAACCGGTTGTGAAATCAGGTTATCCGGATTCGAGGGACAAACTTGCTGTCCACAACCAGAGAACCGGTTGTGAAATCCGGTTATCCGGATTCGAGGGACATGTAAACCGAATTGAAACGGCTTACTGGACGAAACCGGATAGCCGGTTATGCAAACCGAAAATCCGGATTCGCGTGGCTAGGTCACTGCCAACAACCGGTTAGCCAGTTAGGTATTTTCGGAAATCCAGAATCGCGAGTAGATAAACTGTTCATCTCCTCCTTTATCTTTCGGTAAACCGGAAAGCTTTCTCTCTCTATAACCGATTATTCCTCTATCGTTTTCTCTCCAAAATCCATCATTTTCACATGTTTTTTTTTGCAAATGGATCCATGAAACTTGTTTCCCATCCGTTCTTGTATCCAAAATCATCCTTCAAACCGTTTTTCAACCTCAAAATCAATAGATCCGAAATCGATTCTAGGGTTTAAGCTGAAACTTCTCTCTCTAGATTTCTCCCTTTGAAGCCGTTTTTGATCGAAATTGCTTCTCAAAATCTCTTTCCATCCTTATTATCTCCCTTCTCATTGATTTATTTCACTTCAAATTAATCAAACTTACCATGTCAAGCTCACGGCCGGTTCGAAGAAAAGGCAAAGAACCGGTTCAACATACCAACCGCTCACAACAAGTGGGGGGCACATCCAATCAAGCCAACTTTGAGGCCACACACTTTCAGAAGCACAAACATCTAGCCAAATGATTTCACCAACAGTTCATGACTCGTGAGGTACTCCAAACCTTTTTTGTTTTACCGGATTGGTTGAATAATCTTAGTAGTAGCAATAGAACTTTATTGCAATTGTTAGAAGATGTTGGTTGGCTTAATGCAATTTTTTTTTAGGAAAATGTATATCCCGACTTGGTGAAAGTGTTTTACTCGAATATGGATTGTTCTGCGGAGAAAGAGAATCGAGTAATCACCACAGTTAGAGGAGTTTCGATTGAGTTTGATGATTCAGAGTTGAACTCTATCCTAGGAACTTCCGATGATGGCCTAGAAATATTTTCACCTAGGAAACCTCCTGATATTGATGACTATGTTCATATTGATGCTGTTAAGAATATATGTCGTCGTATTGACCTTTCGGATGACGATTGTACTATCAATTTTCGCACCCGATGTCTTTGTCTTCAAACTCGGATATTACTTCGTTTTATTCAGAGTATTGTGCTTCCTAGATCAAGCCATTTGGATGAGGTTTCTCATATGGATGTTGCCTTGATTGATTGTATTCTTAGACATCGTCCAGTCGACTTAGGATACACCATTGTCCGAAACATGCTTAGTATACCTAAGTTGATTACTCGTTCCCTTCCGTATGGTCATTTCATCACCCGAATCCTTAAATACTTTAACGTCCCTATCGAAGAACCATCATGTAGGCCATCTGAGAGCATTGGGGATGAGGTTGTTAGTTCTTTAGGTTTTGAGTGTCGTAATGGCACTTGGGTGAAAGTCGCTGATAATAAGTTCACCTTTATTGCTCCAAGTTATGATCGGCCACTTAATACTGTGGTTCCAGTCCATCAGCTACCTGATTTTTTGCTTTCATTTCGGGGTCAGCGTAGAGGTCGAGTTCCTTCAGTGTCTCCCTTAGCTCCTGCACCTGCTTTACCACATCCCGAGCCTCCTACTTCTGAAGAAGTTACTCTTCAGCAGCTTATGGATGAGGTGAGGACACTCTCTGTGCGGCAGACTGAGTTTCACCAGCAGCAGCAACAACTTATTCATGGACATCGCCTCCTCTTTGAGCACTTCGGCATTCCATATCCGTATCCACCTCCATCATCACCATCCTCACCACCTCAGTAGTCTCTTATGCTTGTATTTGGACACACCTACATTTCATTATGATTTTGGATTATGTATTTGTTTTGAATGATATGGATTTGTTTTTATTGTTTGATATTTCATGGATAAATTACTGTTTTGAATTTCGAATTTGGACCTATTTGAAAATATTTAAATGTTTTCGGTCATTCTATAATTTATGATATTTTGGATCATATCTTAATTTCAGAAAGTTTTAGCTTTAATAAAGTAATAATTAGAAATTCTGAAATTGGACCTATATGAAAATTTTTATAACGTTTTGGGTCATAACCTAGTTTCGTACAGTTTTGAGGTCAAACTATATTTTAAAAACATAATTCATTGTAACACTTCACGTGGAATATACAACTTATCATGTAAAGTTGGTAACATGGACGTCAAACATGAAACGGCCAAGAATAATCGAGAATTTTGGCTTTATCCAAAACATGCAACATCATACGTCAAACATGAAATCCTACCGTCAGACATGCAATAACTGACGTTAAACATGAAACTTACAACACTTCACGTTAAATATGCAACTTATCACGTAAAGTTCACAACATGGACGTCAAACATGAAACGGGCGAGAATATTCGAGAATATTCTTTATTTTGGCTTTATTCAAGACATGCAACCTCTAACGTAAAACATACAAGTGTTACGTCGGACATGCAACAACTGACGTTAAACATGAAACTTGCAACCCTTCACGTTAAATATGCAACTTATCACGTAAAGTTCGCAACATGGACGTCAAACATGAAACGGGCAAGAATATTCGAGAATATTATTTATTTTGGCTTTATTCAACACATGCAACCTCTAACGTAAAACATGCAACTGTTATGTCGAACATGCAACAACTAACGTTAAACATGAAACTTACAACACTTCACGTGAAATATACGACTTATCACGTAAAGTTCACAACATAGACGTCAAACATGAAACGGGCAAGAATATTCGAGAATATTCTTTATTTTGGCTTTATTCAAGACATGCAACCTCTAACGTAAAACATGCAACTGTTACGTCGGACATGCAACAACTGACGTTAAACATGAAACTTGCAACACTTCATGTGAAATATACGACTTATCACGTAAAGTTCGCAACATGGACGTCAAACATGAAACAGGCGAGAATATTCGAGAATATTCTTTATTTTGGCTTTATTGAAGACATGCAACTTCTAACATAAAACATGCAACCGGTACGTCGGACATGCAACAACTGACGTTAAACATGAAACTTACAACACTTCACGCAAAATATGTAATTTATAACGTTAAGTTCGCAACTTCGACGTCAAACATGAAACGGACGAGAATATTCCGGAATATTATTTATTTTGGCTTTATTCAACACATGCAACATCGTACGTCAAACATGAAATCCAACCGTCGAATATGCAACAACTGACGTTAAACATTAAACTTACAACACTTCACGCGAAATTTGCAATTTATAACGTAAAGTTCGCAACTTTGATGTCAAACATGAAACGGACGAGAATATTCTGGAATATTTTTTATTTTGGCTTTATTCAACACATGCAACCTCTAATGTAAAACATGCAACTGTTACATCGGACATGTAACAACTGACGTTAAACATGAAATTTGCAACACTTAACGCAAAATATGCAACTTATCACGTAAAGTTCGCAGCTTCGACGTCAAACATGAAACGAACGACAATATTCCGAAATATTCTTTATTTTGGATTTATTCAACATATGCAACATCTTACGTCAAACATGCAATCGAGACGTCGGAGATGCAACAACTGACGTTAAATCTGAAATACTATTTTTTTCATTTTCAATTTCTTTATTTTTTAATTATATTTTATTGCATTATAGGGTTTCTATTATATTATTTAATTTGTTTATCTTTTGCTATTAATTATATTATAAAAAAATATTTTTGACATTTTATTTAATTTTTCATTTTTATATTATATTTTTAATATATTTTTTAAAAAAAATATGGTGCAACCGGTTTGTTAACCGGCTGCACCAAGTCTTTGGCTGCCAAATGGCAGCCAAAGACAGCTTGGCTCTCTTTTTGAGAGCCCGGCATGGTGCCGGGTACAAACCCAATGGCACTGTAGCCAAACCCTCTATTAAAATCCTGATGAAATTCAATGAGCGTGACATTATCTATTCAATTTTCATTTGTTCCTAGTAAAATACGAAATTCCCAACTAGTACACGTATTTGAATTGCTGTGAGTTGGATTCCTTATATCCTAACGACATGATCACTCATGTTTAACAATGAAACGGCAAACGGCAACTGAAATTAGAGCCAAGACGCCGAAATTGAAGTTTGTTCTTGTGAAAAGCATCATCTATTTCGTGTGCAAAGAAGGATCAATTTAATCAAACACAGGTTCTAGCTAAGACAACAACTCTTGTATTCACATACGCATAAATCAACTAAAATTAAAATAACGGTGGTTCCTTGCAGAACAAAACAGTAGACAGAGTGTAAAAGCTTTCAAGAAGTACGCACAAAACACATAGTATAAGCACGTCTCAGTTTAGCAGAGAGACCATTTGGGCACATTATATGTGTGTTCATGCCAGCCATATAGACATTGTTCACTGTGATAGCTACGGAATCATCATCATCTTCACCACTGCTGCCATTATCACCCACAGCTTCTGCATCATCTTCTCCTCTACATCCACTTGAGGACTGGAACCAGGAAAGCAAGAAGCACTACCAGATCGAACCAAGCTTTGGAGATTATGGAACCTGGAACCCAACACCAAGATCTAGAGGACCCTTTTCTGCCCCAGTTCCTAATGCGGAAAAATCATGTCGCACTTCTCTTCCCAATTCATTTCATTCTGATTTCCCCTTCCCCAACACTGCTTCATTGCCTTAGTGCAGTCATAGGGCACTCTTCTCATAATCCAACCAGTAATTTTCTTACAACTATTTTACCGAGTTTGCTAGGTTTGTACTTGTACGATAAAGGGGCTTGTATGGATTAGTGATGCATTCCAGGAACTACAATCCTCAAATATATTGCCCATGGTTTACACTATCACATTGCCTGTAAAAAGATTTTCCCCATAATTTTTCTTTAACAAATTGTATTGGGTACCATCCAAACAAGAAGCAACAAAGGTTTAATCTGGGATTCGATTCAGCCTATTCTATTATCAAGGCAAATTCTACACTATAAACAACATTATAACGAAAATCTTTATGCAACCTTTCTTGAAGTAAATCCCATATGTTCCGCATTAAAAAATATAGAAAGATAGATATATCAAGACAAGAACATGAGAGAAAAAAAATTATCATCTCATTGCAAAGAAACAACCAATAAACAAAATTTAAGACCAAAGTGTGTCCAGTAATATAAATAAATATGCATAAATATGAACCAAAAAGTGTATGACAAAAGAGTTCGACCACTAACTACAGCCATAAGCAATTCTATTTGTTCATTTGTATTTTGTAGGTCATACATATATATATATATATATATATATTTTAATAACAAACCTAGGACATACTTTATGATTATGACATAAAACAACATATCAAAAATAAAAATATTAAATATTAAACTAAAAGAAGCGAAATCAGTTTGCTGCTCCCATGCCCATATTGGAAGGCAATAAAGGATGGGTAGACACATGGTGCCTCTGCTTATCAAAGATTGTAGTTGTGATCAAGTTGTTTCGTACGTAGCATCAACCTAAAAAAAAGGAAGAACAAAAACCTGCTGCATGCATGATCACACTGCCTTGAGCGACTATCTGATGTCAAATTTTACCTATTTCAAAACAAATGAGCAATCAATTTTCTAATCAATTGATTATTAGAGCATTATCCAATCAAGCTTCACAAACACAATACCTTTAGATATTAAATAATCCAAAAGAATATTCATCCAAATTTCTTACTCATGATGCAATTTCAATTGAAAGAAAATTTGATGATCAAAATACTCACATCAGATGGACGGAAGACGGGCAAGAAATAGCGGCAGCCTTTTGAGCACGTTGCGCTTCACACCTATACAACTCCTTCATTTCCTTTTTCGCTCTCTGAGCTTCACGTCGTCCCTCCTTCACTGCAGCCTGCGTGCAGTACATGTCCTTATCAAATCACATTTAAGTGTACATAGATAAACAACATAAACCGAAGACAATATTTGAAATTTTGCAACCATCTGAAAACAAGCAAGAAGACTGTCCACAAACAATAAGGCGTACTAATATGTGGCACATGCACAAAAATATAACGAGAAATCTGGAGTAACAAGCAAATACATTTCGTTCTCTCTTCTCCTCTTTTGATTCTTGGCCATGCTGCTTCCTCGTCTGCTGTTCAGTTTTTGGGGCACCTGAAGACTTCACTTTTTCCCTAGCAGCTTTCCCACTAAGAGGCAGATAGTCCACAGGCAGCTTCTCCTTTCCTCCAAGGGATATGGAATGATTGGGTGCATTCAAGGCTCCAGAGAAGGTTTCAGCCAACTTTTTCTTTCTTGCTAACCCTGGAGCTATAATTTTCGTTGGATGGTTATCAAGGTTTGAATACGTAGAAACAATAGTCTCACAATCCCACTTTTCTGACTCATCACTACTTTCCTGCACAATGACTACCTCATCGTCTTCCCTTTCATTTTCATATTTTTCAGCATATTCCACACAACGACGAATAACATCATGTGCTGGAACTTTATAATCATCATCAATTTCCAATTCATCTTTTACATGGTCATTGAGGACAAGCTTGAGCTTATCCGCAAGACATTCATCTTCCTTAGCTATGTCACCATCATAACCATCCTCGCTATCAGTGCCATATTCTTGACATTCAAGCTGTAACAAACAAAGCAGCGTCAAATATGACAGAATATTAATTTAGACCCCGCTACAAAAAAAGAAATAATCCATAAAAAAGAAAAAAGAAAAGAAAAAATAGTGTGGTTGACTTGCAATCCAAAATTCTAATTATATATAAAATTTAAAAAAAATTGCTTAAGCTTTGGAGTTGATTGTGAAAGACAAACATAAAACACGAAGATTAACAAATTACTCAATGCATGAGAGATGCAATAATAAACATTAGAATCCATAGGAACTGGTAAACACTCATAAAAGTTGCTTAAGCTTTGGAGTTGATTGTGAAAGACAAACATAAACCAGAAAGATGACTTAAGAGTAATAAATTACTCAATGCATGAGAGATGCAATAATAAACCTTAGAATCCACAGGAACTAGTAAATGCTCATATACAATGCTCTATCATAAGAGCTCAATTACAATGTCATCAAATTCAAATTTTCTTACTAAAATGAGTTCTAACAATGGGAAAATTGTACTGCCAGTATGTTTCTGATTTTACTCAAACTAAACCAACCATTAATTTTCACTAATTAGTTCCTTGAAACCAGTCAATGAAGGATCTCAAGTAGAATGCTTCCTTATAACGGATTTGAAAACAGTAGCTGTTTAGCCTCCTAGCAACAGTCCATAAAATTGAAAGCTTTCTAATTCATAAGCTATTTTCCCTCACTCATGATTCTTAAAATCTCAATATGTCAGAAAAAACAATAATGAGTTATGAGCCATGCAGAAAACATGTCTAGATGCATGAATTAATCAGTGATCACTTGGTTGCCTCGTAATGAAATCTTAACGATCAAATTAAAAATCCACTCAGAAATAAAAACATAAAATAAAAGTAACTCTGGATAAAGAGCATAACCAAATCAAATTGTTCATCCAGAAGTCGACGCATCCATGGCTTCTCAATCACACCTTCATATCTTACTTCCTCCAAAACACGATTTCCTTCTTGAACTGCAATATGCCCATTGCTCAAAGTAAGATACCCATCAGCAGCAGCATCAACCACTTCATCAACAACTTTATATTCCTCAGACAAATTCAACTTCTCATCAATGCCTAAACTTATTCCTTATTCGGTACAATTCGCTTGTAAAACAAAATCCTCTTCCAAATCCTCAACATCAGAACCTAACGGTGACAAATAACTATCATCAAGCAACGCTGCCACTTCAGGATCAACTGCTCTCTGAACCTTAACATTAACTATCTTCGATGCCACACTATAAATTGACTTCTCATTAGCCTCATTCTCATTTTTCACTTCCAAAATTTTAACCCTTGAAGCATCATAAGCCTACAAAAAATGTAAATAGTTAAATAAATAACATTTGTCCCAATCGATAGCTAAATTTAACTGAAAAAAAAAAGTTTCAAAAATATCGAACCTTGATATCATGAGGGAGCTCATAGAGCTTGGACTTGGGGTTTTCATAAAAAGCAGACCCACCACTATTATTTTTAATTTCCCTTAAATGAGTTAAATAGTTATAGCCATCATCGGGAAACCCTAAATCTAGAATTTCTTTCCTTATACGCTCCGGCAGCGGAGCCGTTCCAGTGGGCGTACTAGTTCCTGCTTCATCATCATTGTCATCAGGTGCGTCAGCGAATATTGAATTGGAATCATCATAATTGTCATCTAAGGTGTTGACCGAGCAGGGATTGTTGTCGATTCGGACAAACACTCGGTCATTGCCTGGTATTGTTTCATCGAAGATGGGATCCGAGGAATCACGAGCAAGTAATTGGAAAGTAGCCGCTTTTTTCTTGTCGATAAATTTCTTCTTCTTGCCCATTTGTTTGAAAGATTGATGAAAGTTAGTGGAGAGTAAAGCAAGTGAGAGACTGAGAGTGACGAGACTAGAACGTGCACAGGCGGTGTTTCTCTATCAGTCTCTGTAAAAACAAAACAATTAATTCACTAATATTTTGAAGGATAGAATCCTAAAAAGTACAACTAACAACCATACGGAGGTGAGAAATATAAATAAGGAACAAAACGTAATTGAAGCTCAGCCGTGTAATAGGGTCGCAAAATCCGGATCCGAATTCGGATTCGCATTCAGATATGTAAAAAAGATGCAAATTTGGATACAGGTGGATATTCCGAATATTTAGATTTGTAAAAATAAAAATTTAATAATTTAATATATAATTTAAAAACTTAATAATTACTTAGTAATATCAAATAAAATTCAACCATAATTCAACAATTAATAATCAACATGAATAGTATACATAATCTCATAAATCTACAAATAAAATTTAATTTTTAATTTTTATTTCATTTTTAATAATATTTTTAATTAAAATTTTAATTTAAAATAAAATTTAATAATTTACCTAATAATATCAAATAAAATTCAATCATAATCTGACAATTAATAATTCAACATGAATAATATAAAACAACATCATAAATCTACAAATAAAATTTATTTTTTAATTTTTCATTTAATTTTTAATATATATTTTTAATTTAAAATAAAATTTATCTGGATCTGGTTTTCTGGATCCCAAAATTTCATATCAAGATCCGGGCCGAATCCAGATTTAATTGCCATCCCTATATGTAAACTTATTTGTATATTAGCCTTGAATTTTTCACACCAAGAAATTCAAGCTCGTGCTTGTTAATCTAGCAATGGTGATGGCAATGGGGTGGGTTCAGGTGGGCATCACCAAAATTGCTCAATAAATTATTCTACAATTGGCCTAGACAATTGTCTCCATATACTATTGACCATTTATTTTCCACCAATGAAATATATAATCACCGATTGATAGGAGCATTTAGCCATATTATAATTATAAAATATAGACATTAAGTTAAATTACTTGGCTCCTTGCAATATGTGCCTCGGTAGCAGCAAATTAGAAGCGACAGAAGGAAGCGGCAGCGACTGCGACAACAGACTGGAGTTTGGGAGATGGTAGCCCTGTTCACTTCTCGTTATCGACAGGCAGCATCTATTGGCGAAGAAAAGATCGTGGTTATTAGCAATAGGGGTGGGCATTTGGTTCGGTTTAGTCTGAACCGAGCCGAACCGAACTGAATTATGGCAATTTAGCTCGGTTTGGTTCGGAGTAAAAAATCAAATGGTTCAGAAATTCTGAACCATTTAGTTTTTTATTTGGTTCAGTTCAAAATTGAACCAAATGGTTCAAGAAAAAATTAAAATTAAAAAATAGTTCAGAATTTATTTATTTATTTATTTCTATTTGTTAGTTAATACATGATATTATATGTCATAGCATACATTTCATTTTATTGTTGAACATTATTATTTTAATTTATTATTATTAGATTTTATTATATTGGTTGTTAGATTTTATTATGTTGTTTATTGTTTGCTAATTTATAGACTCAAGATTATTGTTGTATTAATAGTGTATTATTATATTTTTTTATTGAATAATGAATATATAGGATAAAATCAAACCAAACCGAACTAAACCGAACCAAACCGAACCAAATTAATTTGGTTCGGTTCGGTTCGGTTCTATAATTTGGTTCGCATTTGGTTCATAAATTCATGAACCATTTGGTTTCAGTTTGGTTCGGTTCTAAGACTGAACCGAACCAAACTAAATAGTGCCCACCCGTAATTAGCAGGCGGCACCGCGACAATGAAGATTCGGCAGCAAAGGTCTTAAACTTGGTAGAGCCGTAGCAGTTTTCAACTTAGGGTTAGTGCCTGTTTGGTATTACTTATTTAATGGCTATAAGCACTTATTTAATCCCATAAGCTCTTATCATAATTTTTGTTATTGTTTGGTTGTTTTTCTAATAGACTTTTTAAAACTTAAATAAGTTATTTTGCCGCTACTAGAAAAAACTCAAGTTTTGGGCTTTTGAGAGTAGAGATTGAAAAACTATTCTTAAATGTTAAAATATCTAAAATATCCTCTACTTATTTAACAATCTTATTTTATTCTTTCATAACATAACTTTAAAAAGTTTGCCTATTAAAGTGATTTCATAAATTTTTAATAAAAACTCTTATTGACAATCAAACAACTAAAGTTTTTTGGATAAAAGCTCTACTAATAAAAGTTTTACTTAAATAAACTCTACTTGAAAAGTTGTACCAAACGGATCCTTAGTATTTGGGTTTTTGTGATTCAGGCATTTAGTAGCTACGGCAATTTAAATATGTTGTGGTGTGTGTACAGTGTATATTATATTAAAATTACAAAATGCCATTGAATTCGGTTAGGTACTGGTTTTGCAATTTTGATCGGAAAACTAAATTGAATCGATTCGGTTTCAGTATTAATCCATTTGATTTTTTTACTTAAAAAACCAAGTTGAAATCCAAAAAATCGAAATAAACTAGATATTTTTTTAGTCTGGTTTGCTTTTGTCCACCCTAAATATTAGAGTATTAGATAATAATTTAATTTTTTTAATATTTATTTCGGGTCGGGTTTGGGGCTCCAAAACTAAACTCGAATTTATTTTTTTGAATTGTTTGGGCCCTCGAACCCCACCCGAATCAATTGGGAGACGCAGGTATTGCTGCCTTTCCCATCTAGCAGTAAAATACGAAACAAGTTTTCAAATATAGTACCATAAAAATTTCGACAAACTGAATTGAAAATTTCAAAAATTGATGCGGCACAAAACCAAATATAGAAGGCAGCCAGATTAAAATTATATGAAACGACAAAGCATTGCCAGTAGATTCCAAGAGTGGCTCACTTGCAAGGCTTGTGGAACTTGAAGAAGGTGAAAACTCTTTGGTTTGTAATTGAGATGCAATTGGACTTAAATTTAGGTTTTACGTTTGGGTTATTATATTTTGGGCCTAACTATAACTTATTGAGTTGAGCTCCTAACATCCTTTAAAACTCTTATAAAATCTCATTATTATATTTATATGAAAATTACAAGAGACGATAAAACATTACGATAGTCAAATTTTAAACATGGTTTTTTTAGAATAAAATTCTTATCATTACGTAATTTATTTTCATTAGCTCAAGTATTTTTAAATTTCTAGAAAAATAATTATATCATAAATTAATTGGTAAATTTTGTTGTGCCCCCTACTAGAGTGACTATCTTCAAAATACCCCTCAAGGATACAAAAACATCATTGTACCCTTCAATTGTCGTGATCGCCTCGTTAAAGTTATAACCTTAGGGGGCAAAATCGTGGTTGAACAAATACCGTAACGAGAGTTAGCCTAAAGGAGCATGACATGTCAAATCAAGGCAGCCTTTCAACTACTCCGTAGAATTTTATAATATAATATATAGGGTAATATTTTATAATAAGTTATTTTCAAAATTTTTAATGAGAAAATATGTAAGTGGTTAAATGTAAAAACAGTAAAGTATCATTCTTTCTTGGTGCAAACCATCATCTTATTCACATTTATAGAAAGAAACTTCGAAACAAAGCATCAAAATAGTGGCTATAAATAACGCATTTCTGTTCAAAAGACTACCAAAAAAGTGACCATTGGAGAGTTGCTGTTGGTAACAACAATCTTACGATGGCAGAGATGAGGAATTTATTTTTTTCATTCAGTTATTTCCATTAAAATGAGGTTAGCAACAATTTTTTAAATGTAGGACAATATTAATTAGAACAATGATATGTACATATGAAAAATTTGTGATATTGTTGTTATTATTTAAAGGAAAATGGGTTTAAACCTTAGTTCTTAGTGAATTGGGACATTTTGTTTTCATTACCATTAACGAAATTTATTGTATATCCTTTAGAAATAAGTTGCTGGAGATAAAAAAAAAAGCATATACATTTTTTATGATTCTTTTATATAAATTGTCCTGAGTGGTTGTTTAGCAAACATAACTAAGAAATTGAGTTATTGATATTTGGTGATGGATATTTTGGTTTTGTTTTTCATTTTATGATATCATGCCTACGTTGGTGTTGTTATTGATATTTGTAATGCTTTTATTATGGAATGGGCACTTGAGAGTGAAAGGCTTCGTTAACTTTCTTAGTGAAACTTTTGAGGTTGGCCTCATTGACCCTAACTTTCTAAGTAGAGTTGTTATGATCAATACTGTAATGAAAAGAATGGTTGAGAGAAACAATTATAGAGATGAGAGATTTATTATTTAAGTTACACTTCCATGGAATTGGAAGAAGTGTTCAACAGATAATGATCATGAACTGTATCAGATATGGCACTTGTACAATGAGAAGAAGTACACAGAGATTGTGTTTGACATGACCATCATAGCACTTAATGTGACAAATGTAATTAAAGGAGGTTGTTTGAGGATAATACAAAAGATATTGTTGTTTGGCCTGATGCTGATCCTCAGAGTGTGCTATTTGTGTTTAAGAGGCAACCAACCTATAATGTTGAAGCACAACAACAAGTACATGCAATTGCTATTGGCAAAAAAAATGTGATAAAAGAAGGTCAGTGGCAAGAAAGAGTTCAAAAAGAATTCCAGAGACCAAAATTTTCAAGCTCTTCATTCCAGAACCAAAGTCCACAATTAAGGCCACCATTACAGCAGAAGATGATCTTTAAACACAAACTACAATTGAACTTGATACTACAATAAAAACTGATAATCCTAAAATACAAACCACAACTCAACCCACCATTACAATAGAAGTTGAATCGAAAACACAAACCATAACTCAACCTACCACTGTAGCAGAATCTGAACTTGAAATACAAACCATAACTTAATCCACTATTGCAGCAGAACCTGAGCTTGAAACATAAACCACAGCTCAAACCAATATCTTCAAGTCCAAACCACATCCGGATCCTACTGATGAATCCCCACCTGAAATTGAACCTGATATTCAAATTAGACAAAAAGTACTAGAGAAATTGAAGGCACATATTAGCAACACTATACAACCTAGGGTGTTTGATCCATTTGTCACACCTACAAAAGGGGCTACAGATAAAACATTCCCAAATTTTGATCGAGTCACAACATAATTACCACTATAGTTTGACCAAACCCCATTCCCAATACCAACAACAATAGTACCACCTTAGTTTGACAAAATCCTATTATCAATGCCTACATTTAACCATCCTTCAGGTGAGGGTGGTCTAGAAAAGGGTATTGATCAAGGTGAGACTAATTCATTTCACCTTTCAGAGCATAATGATCACTTATATAATTTTCATGTTGCTAATGAAGGCCTGGATGAGTTTGCAGTGGAAGTTGATGAGGAAGATGTTGAGGTTGTTCATCCACTACTCTCCCAATTCTTAAAGAATAATAAATCCTATAAGTCTAGAAGATTAATGGCTGCATATTCTCGATCAAAAGTACCAGCTAAAGAAGCAGAAGATACAGTGTCTACTCAGAATTTATCATCAGAGGTTGTGCAAACTGAACATTGTAAAAGAAAGGGGGAAAATGTCAGCAAGTCACCTATTACTATCATCCCTTCACATAGGCAAGCTAACAAGAGAAAGGTTGTTGTTGTCCAAATTGGACCTTTTCAAAGAATTGCAAATCAGAGGATGCCTCATTATTCTATAGTAAAGGCTTATAAGGAGACTGTAAAGAAGAAAAGAAAAACCAATTTTGTAGATTCTGAGCAAGTCATGAGCAAGCCCAAAGCAAGTAAGAAGAGTAAATCAAGTATGAAAGATTATGGTGCTGGTCCAATGAGACATGCAAAGAAAGATGATGAGATGCTACCAGGTGAGGAAATAAACTTCCACATCTGGTCTGAATTAGAAAATGACATGTGTGGTGCCACATGAGCATAAAGAGTCAGCCTGAAGACGAAGCTCAAAACGAAGAAGATGGTGACTTACTTGATGGATATGAAAATGATAACGGTGACTATGGGCCACTTTCAGACTCACTGGATAAGCATTCGTTTAGCAGGATGTCTCATGCATTGGGCGGGCAAATGTTCAGGGAGGGTACAAAACCAATAGAATTTAGAGAGGGAATGGTGTTTAAGAATTTTAGAGAATTTGCATGGGCTCTGAAGGATTACTGTATTCAACAAAGTTTCAGGGGTAAGAGGATCAAGTTCGAGAGAAAAAGGATTTTGTGTGGCTGCTATGCAGACAAGTGTCCATTTAGAGTCTATGCTGCAATCAATACACACACACTTTTAAAGGCCTCGATAACAATCCTGAGGTATCTGAAGCTTGGATAGCAAAAGTGCGGACACACTAGTGGATGATCTGAAGAAAATGCATGGGGTCACTGTTGTTCTATAAAATGTTTATAGGACAAAAAGAATAATTTTAAAATCAGCTGCTGGTGATGACCATGTTGACAGCTTCAAGTCATTGTGGGGTTATGCAAATGTCATCAAACAACAAATGTTATGGGCATTGGCCTTGTTAAGGGTGACAAAACATGATACACCTGCTGATAAGTGCGGGTTTCAAAGATTTATGGTGAGCTTCCCAAGCTTTAGATATGGGTTCAAGGAGGGTTGTAGGTCGTTCATAGGGCTTGATGGTTGTCACTTGAAGGGACCATTTGAAGGTGTGCTATTATCAGCAGTAAGTTTGGATGCAAATCATGGGATATTTCCCCTTGCAATTTGTATTTGTGAATCTGAAATACTTAAAGATGGATTTGGTTTTTAGGCCACTTGCAAGAGTATTTAGCTAATGACAGGCAGTTGACATTCATGACTGACAAACAAAAGGAAGTACTTAATGGACTTCATTTGGAGTTTACTGGAGCACAAAATAAGTTCTGTGCAAGACATGTGTTTGCAAACCTCAAGACAAGATTCCCTCAAGTAGAGTTGAACGATGGGTTTTGAAGGGCAGTTAGAGCACCAAGTAAAGATGTTTTTGTGAAGACAATAAATGGCATACGAAAAAATGATGAAGATGAATTTCAGTGGCTGAGAAAGTTAAACCCCAAGCATTAGTCAGTGCATGCCTTTGATAAGTTTTTAAAGTGTGATCATACAATAAACAACATGATAGAGAGTTGGAATGCATGGCTTGGTGAAATGAGGAAAGCACCATTTATAGCTTTGGTGGAGCACATTAGGAAGCGGATGATAAAAGCAATAACTGAGAGGAGAGAAACTTGTTTGAATTGCCTAAGTGATGTTCCTGCTTTTATTAACAAGAAGATGAATAGCATCATTACTAGAAAAGCACTGATTTATGATAGATCATGAGTGTATCATGAAGTTACAACATTTTTGTGATACATAACATGTATCATGCCTTCATGACGCATTCGTAACTGATATACAACAGACGTAAATTGATGATGGATAAATGTCATGGTTGATTAATTTAAATTTTTTAAAATTCAAAACAGCATGGCGTTTAAATTGTTTTATCTACATGACACAAACTTGTAATGGACTGTAATGAATTATTTAAAAAATATTTATTTTCAACATGTAATTTTTTATTTTTAAAATTTTAAATATTGCAAATTTGTCATTGCTAATTATTTAAAAATATTTCATTAATGTATAACTTAATTTGTATCCAAGATTTCCATTGTTAACTAATTAAAAAAAAGCACAATCGTTTGCTGTGGAACGAGTGAATGCCTTTTTTAATTGGATTATTTAAATTAAAAAAATAAAACGCCATCATTTTGCCTTAGTGTAGAACGAGTGAAAGCGTTTTAATTGAATAATTTAAACTAAAAAGAAAAGAAAAACACCATCGTTTTACTTTGGAAACAATGTTTCAACACTTAGAAAAAATTACTAAGTGTTGCAACGATTGCAGCCCCTTTTTCTTTTTCGTTCTCCACCCTCTCAAGCGCAAAAGAAGCATCTCGCTACTACGCCATATTTTTCACTCAATTGATGAAAACCTAATCACCCAATTGAAGAAAATCAATTGAACGAAGCACATCACAACCACCAAGCACCCATTACAAATTTACAAAATCTCTCCAACTGCCAAGCCTTTTGCACTAACATTTATTAGCCGTCACTCAACAACCCCTTATTCAAAACACCAATTGTTATTAGAAAATAAAGAGAAGAAGGAGATAAAGTAAGTTAATCAAAAGCCTCACTCAATTTTTTAATTTGCAATGTTATATCCCTGGCTGATTTTAAGTGGTAATGCATGTGATGGTTTTTAGATGTGGTGTTATTCTAATCAAACCTAATTAAATTTTAGCCGTGAAAATATATATAGATCCAATGGTTCCCTAAATAATTATTTTTAATGTTTGGTAGTGGTCCTGGTTCTTTATTTATTTTTTTTAGGTTTTACTACTTCTTATGTACTTGTTACAGTTAAAGATGTGGCCATAGGGTTGAGGCCACTATTATCACAAAAGAAGTTTTGGGTTTCTATTACTGCATGAGTGAAATTAAGATACCTTGAGGTTTGCATCCTTTGGCCCTATGGGTGGTACTGTCTATATTTCATTGGTTTTAAAAAAAATGGTGCGATTATGTGATAATTATGGTTATGGTTTTTGTGGTTGATTAATATCTAAATTGCTATGATCTTTGAAGATAGCTTGTTCATTTTGGTGTTATGATGTAATGCAAGTGCATTCATGTTCTTGCATTTCAAATTTAAATGATTTTAAGTGTTGCATGTGAAATTATGGTTGTGATTCTAATTATTTCTAATTTTCATGTCTAATTGGGATGGTTTAAGTAATTAATTTAATTGTTGTTTACTTGTTTTTGATTTTGTAAAGACCATTTGTAATCATTATGTATTAAGCCTTGAATTGCATGTGATTCTAATTTTGCATGGATTGTGTATACAGCTTCGGATTGTCTTTATGTGCATTAGGCTTCGCAAATGTTTATTGAGTTATCTTTTTGTGTAATTTGATAGTGTCATAAAGAAAACAATCAGTTTCTATATATTGTTTATTACAATAGGTTTGTTTGTGGTCCCCGAGCATTTTTTTTCTACAGATTGTGGACCTTGTTTGCTTATTATGTTTGTGGTCCTGGCTCTTTTTTCAAATAGTTAAAGGCACAATGAGGGCCTTTACGTGCTGCATTTTTAACACACATGGGTCCACTAAATTGTTTGATACTTGTGTGTTTTCGATTTTTATATTGTAAAGTTAAAAAAGAAAAACAATCAATATTGGGTTGAGCAAAAAGAATTAATGTCCAATTTCTTTTAGTTTATACATTCTTCAGATTAGAGACAAGTGATTATAAAATATTCGGCTAAAGAAAGGCATTTAAGCTGCATAATCAAGTAGGTAAATAGATATATGACTACTTTTCTGGAAATATATAATACTATTTTTTTGGTTGCTTGAGTACTATATGTCTATTTTTTATTCCATTTCCCTTGCACGACACTGCCTATTTCATTAAACTAATGAAAGTAAAGTCTATTTTGTTTTTGTGCATGTAAACTTAAATTTGATCATATGCAATTAAATATATACATGATCAGTAGCCAAAATTAAATACTAATCATCAGTAGCCAAAATTTAATATGTAATTAAATATATAACATCATCAGTAGCATATTTGGTTTTGTTACACTGATATAATAAAAATTTTATACTGGAGTTTTATTCTATGATAATAATGGGTGTTGATAGGGCTGGCTTTATTTTAATTTAAGTTATTCATAAATTATTGGCTATTGTTTTTATAATAATTGTCCTGGAACTTTAAAAAATGATAAGATTTTGCATGTATTTTGTCAATTTGTTTTTTCTAATATTTTATTACATTTTCACTTTTGTGTCAGGAGCTGTTTTTGGTTTATAAAATAGAAAAGTCTTAGATAACATGTGATAGATTGTCTGTGGAATATATTGTTGGTGTGGATATGTACATGGATTTTGCAATTGAAAATTCTGATAATGGTGATTTTATAAGGTGTCGTTGCATCAAATGTAAAAACCTGGCATCTTACCCTTCTTGGACAGTTAGTGACAATTTATTTTTTAAGGGTTTTGATGAGAGTTATACTATTTGGACTTGGCTTCGGGAAATCGAATCTGACATGACAAAATTGATATAGGTGACCAAGTTGACCTACAAAACATGTACCTTAATCAGGGTGAGGCTATAAACATGATTAATGATGCTTACAAGCATTTTTTTATGATGATCCTAAGGCTTTTAAATCCTTATTAGAAGATGCCGAGAAACCTTTGTATTCGAGCTCGCAAAAATATACTAGGTTAGGTGCATTGGTTAAGTTATACAACTTGAAGGGGAAATATGGTTGGTTCGATACTAGCTTTTCAAATTTATTGAGTCTCCTTGTTGACATGTTACTAGAGAACAATACATTGCCTAGGTGTGCATATGAGGCAAAAAACACTATGTCTGCTTTGAGCTTGCAATATGAAAAAATATATGCTTGCCCAAATGATTGCATACGGTATAGAAAGGAATACGATAACCTTTCTGAATGTCTTACTTGTGGAGTATCACGGTGGCAGAAAAAAGATGGTTTAAAGGAAAAATATAGGAAATGGGTTCCCGCAAAAGTTTTATGGTATTTTCCACTCATCCCTAGATTTAAGCGGCTGTTCCAATCACCACAAACTGCCAAGGACTTAACTTGGCATGCAAATGAAACAAAAGTTGATGGCAAGCTTTGTCATCCAACTGACTCACAAGCTTGGAAGTTAGTGGATGATAAATGGTCTTCCTTTGCATTTGAATATAGAAATATATGTCTTGCCCTTTCAGCTGATCCCTAAGTAGTACATACAGTTGTTGGCCAGTTGTCCTTATAACTTATAATCTTCCTTCATGATTGTGTATGAAAAGGAAATTCATGATGTTGTCATTATTGATTCTCGGACCACAACAACCAGGGAATGACATAGATGTGTTCCTAGCACCATTAATTGAGGACTTATATTCTGATGCAGAGCTTGGACCACAACAACCAAGGAATGACTCGGATGTGTTCCTAGCACCTTAATTGAGGACTTACAGTCTGATGCAGAGCAAGAAATTGAAGAAATCCTAATTAGATTGAAATTTATAATATTTAGCAATATTTTAATTCATTTGTATTCTAATTTAATTTAGTTTTCTATTTAGAGTCTTATTATTTATTGAGTAATATTCCTAATTTAGGTATCTTTTGGTGTTTGTTTGGTTTTTTTTGCTAAAATCAAAAAATAAAAAGGTAATAATGATATAAATGAAAGAACTGGGTCAAAATTGTGAATAAGCAAAATATAGGGTTATCCGCAACGGTGATCGAAAATTTGGACAAGGGTGGGCGGATCTAAAAGATTTCGGGTCGGTGAGTATGATGGTGGTGGTGGTTTGTCCGAAAAGTTCATGTGTTCGCCGGAATTTAGAGATAAAGGCAGCAGTTTTGGTGTTGGTTTCGATTCCGACGATTGGTTAGTCGATCGGCAGCGGGAAGGGGTAAGAAAGGTTGAGCTGATGGAGAGGAGTTGATTGATGATAGTGGTACTGGTTGACGCGCAACTGGACAGATAAACTACAGTGGCAGCCTTCGCAGTTGTTTTGGCTAATTTCCAGTGATTTCAGTGGTGGAATGGCGGAGCACGAGGCAAAATTTGATGGCCGGATTATTCTGACTCAGATGGTGGTGGCTGATCGTCTCAACGGAGACGAAAAATCAACGACAGTAGCCATAGACGGTGGTTGACGCGGCTGTTGTTTCTGCTGACTCTTTTTTTTCTGTTTTCTGAATTTTTTGTAAGTTAAATGGAAGAATCAAAAAGAGAAAAAGAAAAATGTTTGGCGGTAAATTGGTTAGCTTGGTGATACCAGGTCTTGGCTCTGATACCAAGTTAATACAGTGGAAGTTTAATGTTCAAAATATTCTATTGATTCTAGAGAATACCGGAATAAAAGAACATTTAAGTTCATATTGATTCGAAAGAATGCTGTGAATTTAAAAGTTAAGACTTGTTGATTCCGCAAAATATCGAGAATTAACTGAATTCAAATACTCACATAAAGTTTTGAAAATTGAAATATTATTGAAGTAAAAAATCTCTACTTATAAAAATTACAAAAGACACTTATTTATACTAACTAAGACTTATCCTAATTTGATTAGAAAACCTATTTTAATAAGACTTATACCTAAATTAGGAATATTACTCAGTAAATAATAAGACTATAAATAGGAAACCAAATAAATTAGAATATAAATTAATTAAAATATTCCTAAATATTATAAATTTCAATCTAATTAGGATTTCTTCAATTTCTTGCTCTGCATCATTCCCGTCAGGGTGGAGAAAATTCGTCCTTGAATTTTGCTTGGTGTAGTCTCCAAGATATTCTTTATTTCCTTAAGATTAATCTTTAAATTACAACGTCGATGCTGATGAATAACCCTGAACTTTCCAACCTTGGTGACTATATCCATCCAATCTGCCCAACAACGCGAGATAAAATCTTCAATAAATAATTTTTCTAAGAATACCTTGTCGTAACATCCCTCCAAGCTCTCAGAAAAACCAATAACAAAAGAGTGCTTCTTAAAATTTTCCAATTGTTGAAAAATCTTATAATACCTCTCCCCATTTGAATTGAGTGAATAATATGAGACTGTATCAATTGCTACTTCATCTTGTTCCACAAGATCAATATAGTCATCAAATTTTGGTGGTTGATCCAAATCGACGTATGTATGTGGAGAATTTGTTGTAGATGTGAATGGCCAATTAATAGTCTCCTTGGAAGGAATACTATTATCAAGTAATGCAAAGTTACCATTTTCGTTATTATTCTCATAACATGCATTATCACGAACAACTTCATCAAATCTATATGCTTGCTTTATGTGTAAAGATTTTCTATTTTGAAGTGTCTCTAAATCTTGAGCAATCGAACGCAAAATCCTCAACATCTTAACTAAAACATCTTCTATTAAGACAAAATCTTCACGCTAATGTTGTTTCATGATTCAATTTTTTTTCTTTTGTTTTTCTATTTTCTCTCTCTTTTTTTCCTTCTTTCTTTTCGTGTTTGTTTGGGTTTTTTTTGTTGCTAAAATCAAAAAATAAAAGGGCAATAATGGTACAAATGAAAGAGCTAGGTCAAAACTGTGAATAAGCAAAAGATAGGGTTATTGGTGACGGTGATCGAAAAATTTGGACAAGGGTGGGCGAATCTAAAAGATTTTAGGTCGGTGAGTATGATGATGGTGGTGGTTTGTCTGAAAAGTTGGTGTTTTAGCCGGAATTTAGAGATAAAGGCGGTAGTTTTGTTGTTGGTTTCGATTCTGGCAACAGGTTAGTCAATCGACGACGGGAATGGGTAAGAACGGTTGAGCTAATGGCGAGGAGTGGATTGATAATGGTGGTGCTGGCCGACGCACAGTTGAACATGCAAACTACAGCAGCGACCTTCACTGCTGTTTTAGCTAATTTCTGGTGATTTTAGTGGTGGAATAGCGGAGCACGAGCCAAAATTTTGTGGCCAAATTATTTTGACTCGGATGGTGGTGGCTGATCGTTTCGACGGCGACGGAAAATCGACGACGGCAGCAACGGACGATGGCTGACACGGCTGTCGTTTCTGTTGACTCTTTTTTTTCTGTTTTCTTTTTTTTTATGCTAAACGGAAAAATCAAAAAGGGAAAAAGAAAAAAGGTTTGGCGGTAAATGGGGTTAGATTGGTGATACCATGTTTTGGCTCTGATACCAAATTGATGTAGCAGAAGTTTAATATTCAAAATATTATGTTGATTCTAAAGAATACCAGAATAAAAGAACATTTAAATTTACATTGATTCAAAAAAATGCCGCGAATTTAAAAGTTAAGACTCGTTGATTCCGTAAAATATCGAGAATTAACTAAATTCAAATACTAACATAGAGTTTTGAAAACTGAAATATTATTGAACTAAAAAATCTCTGCTTGTAAAAGCTACAAAAGACACTTATTTATTCTAACTAAGACTTATCCTAATTTGATTAAAAAATCTATTTTAATAAGACTTATATCTAAATTAGGAATATTACTCGATAAACAATAAGACTCTAAATAGGAAACCAAATTAAATTAGAATACAAATTAATTAAAATATTCCTAAATATTATAAATTTCAATCTAATTAGGATTTCTTTAATTTCTTGCTCTGCATCACATTCTTTATAGGCTGTTGATGTTGAGGCATGTGATGCCTATAGAAAAGAATTCTTCAACTTGCAAGCTGTCTTACTATGGACGATCAATGACTTTCCAGCTTATGGAGATTTGTCTAGGTGTATGACAAAAGGGTATTACATTTGTCCAGATTGTGGGGAAGACATAACTCCATGTACATTGTCACATAGTAAGAAAAATGCTTATATGGGCCATAGGCATTTTCTTTCTAAGAACCATGAATTTTGATTTCAAAAAAAGGCCTTCAACAAAGAGGTGGAAGAACGAGACCCAACTAAATTATTAATAGGCCATGATGTGTGAGAACAAGTTAAAGGTATCAAGAACAAATGGGGAAAATGAACAAGCAAGAAGCGGAAAAGTGTTGATAATAGTAATATGAGCAACTGTTCGAAGAAGAAGTCAATATTCTTTGATTCAGAGTATTGGATACACTTGCTTGTTCGACATCAATTAGATGTTATTGACATTTAAAAAAATGTGTGTGAAAGCATCTGTGACACATTGTTGAATGTTCCAGGAAAAATAAAGGATGGTCTTAAATCAAGAATGGATCTTGGACCATTGAAAATTATAGACAAATTGGCATTTAATTTCTCATACAAGAATCACATTAAGCTTCCTCCAACTTCTTATGCCTTAATTAGAGAGGAGAAGAAAATGTTCTGTGAATGTTTGAGAAGCATTACTATTCATGATGGCTATTTTTCTAATATGAAAAATCTGGTATCTTTAAAGGAATGCAAGCTGCAGGGTCTCAAATCACATGATTGTCATGTGCTTGTGCAACAGCTTCTTGTGTTGCATTATAAACAATATTACCTGACCATGTACATGTTGCAATAATCAAATTCTGCTTTTTCTTTAATTCCATACGTGTTACAGTGATTGATGTTAGTGAACTGGATGAAATGGAAAAACACATAGTGGTGACATTATGTTTTCTGGAAAAGTGCTTTCCACATTCCTTTTTTGACATAATGGTTCACTTAACAATCTAACTTGTCTATGAGGCCAGACTTTGTGGTCCTATTTATTTGAGGTGGATGTATCCATTTGAGGGGAACATGAAAATAATCAAAGGATATGTTTGTAACCGTTATCGGTTTGAAATGTGCATTGCGGAATGCTATATTGTAGAAGAAGCTCTTGAATTTTGTGTTGAGTACTTATCGAACATGCAAACAATTGGGAATCCACCTGGGCACGTGAAAAACTCATCAATTCAAATGGCTATAGGTGGTTCTTGTTGAATATAAGTTGTTATCTAGAGCTCATTTGTATGTGTTGCAAAATACTGAAGAAGTTCAACCCTTCATTAGGTATTTGTAACTAAAATTCATGATTTTCACTGAACATTCATTTATTTTCAGTTCCAAAGTTTCATTGTTTTACTTCTTGTTAGTGAGCATATGGAGCACTTACAAGGTCAGTTTCCACGCAAAACAAAAGACAAAAAACGGTTGAAAGAACAATATAATTGCTTGTTTACGGATTGGTTATCGCAAAAGGTCAATATTTTGGCTAATCCTTGCACTCATCAGAATCTCTTTCATCAAATAATTCATTTCTTAAACTCATAATGTTTATTATAACATGTTAGGTCTCCAATCTGATGGACGATAATGAAAATGTATAAGATACATTACGGTGGTTAGCCCGAGGACCTTGACCACATGGGCTAAAGTATAGTGGTTATCGCATCGATGATTTTCAATTTCTAACACGAAAACATGATGAGAACCGGGTGACCCAAAATTGTGGCGTGACTGTTGTTGCAAAAACAATGCAAATAGCCACTTCAAAGGACAAAAATCCTAAAATTGGTGATACGACCTATTATGGAGTAATTGATGAGATTTGGCAACTTGACTACCATATGCTTAAGATAACTTTATTCAAGTGTGATTGGGTAAAAAATATGGGTTGTGTAAAAGTGAATGAGCTTGGCTTCACGTTGGTGGACCTCCATTGAATAGGCCATAAGTCTGATCCTTTTATTTTGGCTTCACAGGCCAAATAAGTATTTTATGTTACTGACCTAGTTGATAAGAATTGGTCAGTTGTTTGTTTCATGCCTTTTATAGGTATTCCCAATTTTGGAAATGATGTGGATGTGCATAGGAGCACATTCATTTCACCAAAGAATTACCAAGTATAACTAGAATTGATGCATGTAATAACGACAATCAAGTAGAATATGTATGGAAGAATGGTGAGGCCATTGAGATTGAATAGTGACAAGATCAACATTTTAGGGTATTAGTAGAACATAATTGGATGCTGTTAGAGTTAAAAGGTATTATATATTGAATTGTAATTATTAGTTTACTTGTAATTAACCTGCATTTTACATTTTTTTTAATGGCAAGCTAATACTCCGACTTTTTCTTTTCTCTTTTAATAACCAAGCTGATGTTAAAATTTTTCTTGGCTCTTTTTAGGTATAATAGAATAGATTTCGATGATGAACCTATCAGCGATAAAAAGAAGCAGGGTTACTCCAATGAAGATGATCAAGTGCTAAAAGGAGATGATGACTTTGATAATTTTGATGATTTACTTTGTTATCCTCCTCATTTGGAGGATGATGAAGATGCAGAACCTGGAAATGAAGAGGATCAATTTTCAAAAGATTTATCATCACAAAAAGGCTTGACTCTTAATCCTGATAATAAGAATTTGATAACTGAAAATGGAAAATTGTCGTGATATACAATAGATATGGTGTTCCCATTGGTCCAAAGGCCACTGCGCTATCCATTTTTCTTGGAGTGTTGGCTTGTGTTTCTATTCCAATCATCTTCAAGGATTGGAGATTAGTACCAGATAAATCTAAAAAAGTATTGTCGTCATTTGTTCAGGTATAAAATCTATTTTTTGTTAACTTTTCGATACTATAACCCGGTTTATCTACTGTTTTTCATACAATAAACCTTGCAAAAATGTTATTATGCAAAGGCGATTTCTCATTCATGAACGAAGTAAGAAGCAGGTGCTGTAATCTATTGGAAAGTCGTTCAGGAATTTTAAGTACACTTTGACTAATGAGTACATTTTTCTAAATAAGAATGATCGTAAAAAGTTGCGGAAACCTCCTTTACGATACTACTACATAAGACAAGACTATTAAGACTCGTTCGTCAAAGATCGTATTGATGATACGTTTGCAGTACGTAAATTAAATATTATTCAATATTTTCTTACAAGAAATTTTTATTGAATGCTATATTATACTAACGATTGAGTATAACATTTCATTGATACTGGTTTATGATTTATAGTAGAAAATAAGGAAGGAGAAGCAAAAAATACGTGCTAGTAACAAGTATAACCATTGTTTGAGTCAAAAAGGATATGCTGGTCTATTGGAAGAAATTATGAGTATGTTTATATTCTGAAATATATATGTTTGTTTGCATTCTTTTGCTTGTATTCTTTGCCTACATTTTCATTAGGTATAGCTTGAGGGGGCTTCTAATTTACTGCCCAACTTTAATTTTTCAGAGTGTTGAAATTGGTCATAGTAAAGATCAAATAGACAGAAGTGTAGCCTAGATCAGAGGTAGGAGAAAAACGAATGGGGGATATTATCCTAATGTTCAACTTATCTTTGATAGCCTTGTAAGTACTGGTTTGTATATATGTTATTGGAAACATTCTATTTTTTATATCATTATTTGATAAAAGGTGTTATTGAAGAATATTTAGATGAAGGCTGAATGGAATGTAAAAAGAATATCTTCAAGTTTAGATGGAAGAAATGATTTTCTTGCAAAAGCTTTGGGAAAGGCCCTAAAAAATGGCCATATGCAAGGGACCCACAATTTTGTAACCCTATCTCTTTATCCTATCTCTTTATTTTGACACTCCAAGTAATTATGATCCAATGAAAAAGGATAGATGGAAGTTGGAAGACTGGTTGGCAAAGCACGATGCAAATATTGAAGAGTTGTGGAAGGAAATTAGAAGGAAACCTAAGCATTATGACATCGGCAGCTCTAATACACCAATGAAGAGTGATTACAGGCATGATAGAGATCTCGAGATGAATGCTAAAGCCACTGCAGTTGATGAACAAGAGGTACTGCATAAACTATTTTGGTCTACATCATGATAAAGATAAAGGATAATTATCCTAAATTTCTTGTTTTTTAATCATGGAAATGGCCTTATAAGTTTCAAAACATAACTTGAATCAACATAAACATCTCCAAGAAAGAATAGTGGGGATCCAAAAAAGAAAAACAACAACCCCAACAAAAAAAGCATAAAACAACAATAAAGATACTGAAAGACTTTGGCAAATTCCCTGAGACTCCAAAGAAAAGAAAGGGCAACCCCAATAAAAAAAGACCCAAAACAGCAAACAACGAGCTGAGAGATTTTGGAAAACTCCCTTAAACTCTAAACACGAGACAGGGCAACCCCAAAAAGAAAAGTCCACAACTTGATAAAGCACTGGTTCAGAAGACCAAACTTGAAGATTGTGGTGATGCTGGCCCTATGGTTCCAAGCAGAAAGACAGGCCAAGCAATTGCTCAGAATCCAAGATTCAAATTCTTTTTAGCCTTATATAATATGAAGTTGCCTACCAGTGGAAATTACCTTTCTCATCCACTTGATAATGAGGTATTTAAAAGTGATTGTCTGGCTTATATTAGGAGGGATGATTGTTATGCATTTACTACCATAGAATGGTTAGGCCTTAATCACATGCATATCTATATGGCGTAAGTAATTTCTTTTTTCTTTTTTAATTATAAAAATCTATTAAAAGATTATATAAATATTTAATTCTTGCTTTTTGTGTGAATATCAGTTGCTTATATGACAAGTATCTAACTGATAAAATGAGCAAACTGTTTGACTTCATGAATCCTGGTCATGTTAGCCCCAGCAGAGTTGAAAATGCACTGAAAATGTGTATAACAAGGACACAAGCAATTGCTAATCGTTTGGCCAAAGCTCGCCCCTCTCAATTGATATTCATTCTTTACAATCTTGGGTAGTTTCATTTCCATTAATAAATAAATTGTTAATTTTCATTTCCTCTTACTTACACGTTGTTGCTCAATTATAAAGCTTATTGGATTCTTGTTGTGATAGATATGGCGGCAAAGATTGGATATTTCATGGATCCGAAAGTAAATAGTCTGGCGGAAGACATTAAAGAGTTGGTAATAAAGTAGGTATATCATCATTAAATCATCATAGAATGTTACATTCGTTATAAACATTTTAGTAGTTCTAACAGTAAGTTTTAAACTCCTAGTGGGATCAACATGTTTGCAACAACGAGCGGTAAAAAAAGAATGCACCTTGAATTCAAAATTTTACAGATAATACAATTTCCTTTTTTCCTATCATTTTAATTAACTACATGTTATAGCTTTTTAGGTACTTAGGTTGAGTTTTATTATTATAGGTTCCAAAACAACCTGATTCTTATGAATGTGGATATTATGTCATGCTGTATATGGGGGATATTATTGCTGATCCTAGTTTATTGCTCAACAATGTAAATGATATGTTTTATGTCCATTTTTTGTTAATATTTTTTGTCTATCATATTCGTTGTTAAATCATTTAGCCATTTGCATTTTAACAAAAAACCAGTTTACACTCAGACAGAAATGGCTGAGGTACGATATGAATGTATGAACTATATTTGAATTCTCATATAAGGTGAGGAGTTGTTTATTAAATACTTTGGTTAGTGTAGGCTTGTTTTGAGTTCTCATGTTCATTTACTTGGCTGTATTAGCTTGGTTTGAGAGCCAATTTTGATATGTCAATATAATATATAGTTGTTTTGGGTTGAGTTTGTAATTATGCTGGATTAGATTGGTTTGGTTTTGATGCTTCTCTGATGTAAACCTGACTAATGTCAGTATCAAACTACATTTAGTTTAATTAAACACAGCATTTAGTTTAACCACCAGAAGTGTGAATCTAGTGGCATTTGGTTTAGTTTATTTGATGTTTTCCAGCATCTCATTTGCATTTGGTTTTGTTGAATATGTTACTTGCATTCGATGGCAGTATGAGATTGTGTGGCATTTTATGGCAATTTGGTTTGTTCTTCGTGTTGATTCAAGATTGCTCTTGTTGTGCAGATGTTAATTCAAGCAGGGTTTATTGAGATGGCAGTTTGGTGCTTCATTTAGTTAATTGTTGCTAGTTTATTGAGATGGTTGATTCAAACAATGTTATTGGTTTTAGTTGTCTTGTTGGTGGTTTATAAAATCTGATTCACGATTGTTCATTTAAAAAATTGTAATCATTATTTTGGTAAACAAATTAATAATTGATGAAGTATTTATTTAACTATAATTGTTGTAGTTATTTTATTTCATACAGGATTATAATCCATGAAACTTGTGGATATGGGTTTGAGAATTATTGTATATGAATTATATATGTGCGTGTATGTGTGTGTGTAAAGCTTTTTTATTTATATAATAATTTAAAGGATATATTTTAATTTCTGCCAAAAATAATAAAAAATGGTGCCAATTTCATTGTTTCACGCCAAAAAATTATTTTAAAAATTGGTGCCAATTCAATTAATTCCCACAAAAAAATTAAAATATATTTCATTTACTGCCAAATTTCAGGAATTAATATTTAATTAAATAACAGTTATGAATGGGAAAATTTTGTAACAAATATTAGTCATGCGCGAAAATGTTTCATCAAACTAACAATGACAGAATCATGATAGATAATACGTCATGCTTACCCGGACATATAAAAACCGTCATGGTTTTTTTTTGTCACCGGAATCAATGATGATCGCTCAACCGTCATGCCATACGGAAGATGACGGGTAATACCCACCATAAAAGGCTTTTTTTTTCTAGTAGTGTGTGCTGAAGATTGGTAGAATTATCACATCATACTAGTAAGTGATGCCTTGTATAAAGTTGAAACAGGCCAAGAGTCTTATATTATCAACCTTGATGAGCATACATGTAATTGTTGGCTGTAGCATATTAGTGGCATACCTTGTCAACATGCAATGCCTTGTATAGCTCACATTATGGGTACTTATGAGAAGTATGTTGCTCCCTGTTTTCTAAATGATGCATAAGATGCTGTTATGGCATTATTCATCCATTGCCGGACAAATCTAAATGACCACAGGTTGAACTGATGAAATATTACCCCTAATTATTCAAAGACCACCTGGCAGGCCCAAGACATGTAGAAGAAAGAAGGCTGATGAACCACCAACACATAGAAGAACCTTGACAGTATGTTGTTCATACTGTCAAGATATTGGTCACAATTTAAAGGGCTGCCCTGTTGATCCAGCCAATGCACATAAGAAGATCAGGCATATATTTGTCAATTTGAGATTACTTATAATTTTTTCAATTTGTTTTAGTTACTATTAGGTTATCTTCAAATTAACCCCACCTAGAGTGACTATATATGAGGGGTAATTTGATGTTTTCACATTTTTTAGGTGTAAATTGAAGTTTTGTCACTATATATGGGGAGTAATATGAATTTAACCATATTCAAAAGATTGAGTATACTTACATTACAAAATTTCCTCCACGGTGCTTAATAGAAGCATTGTAAGAACTTGGAAGCAACCTCAAGCTCAAGAGCATCATTTATTGGAGTGAATGTTGCTAGAAACTCAACATTTGGTGGATCTACATCAGGAATGTGATGTTTGATAAATGATAATAAAGTTAAAACATAACTTTATTTACATGAATTAAACCTGTTAGTGATGGATGATGAAGAATTATGATTAGTAGCAGTTGAGCCATCACCTGGTACTTCAATGTATGTCCCAAAACAATCAACAAGGGGTTCAGCAACAAGGAAAGCACCAACTAAAAATGAAGCATCGGGAATAAGCAGAGCAAAAGAAAGACCAAGGAATACATCAACGGCAAGAAATGCAACTTTTATTCAGTTTTAAGTGCTACCAACAAGAGGCATTGAAATTAGAAAGGGAGGCAAATCTGATAAGGCCACTCCACAATCTGGCCCATTTTAAACAAAAAGAGATTTGAAGTGCAAAACAGTGATTGTAAGTTTTTTCTTTTTTCTTTAAAAATCAATCTTTTTATTTATATATAAGCTATTGTTTTGCCAATATGGTAACTACGAATTCGGGCTTTATGTTGCAGAGAAATACTGCTACAATAAATGATATGATATCAGCAGTATGGACATTTCTAGAAAATTGTGTTACTGATTTTGATATTTTCATACTTTTGAATACACTACTACGACAATGCACTATATATATGTAATTATGGCCCAATTGTAGACTTAAAAAAACTACGATGCAATATATGTGCTCATGTTTTTTTGGAATTGTTAATTTTATAATTTTATTAATTATTGAGGATAAATTACTATTTTTTGGGGGTTGTTGCAGTTAATATTTAATCTGTGATCCCTCGTCATAGAAGCTGAAAAGCCAAAATGTAATATGCTACTAGTGATGGTGAATATTGACTACAACAATATACGTGTAATATTTTATTGAACCGAAAATACATGGAAGTTCTTCATTCAACTATTTAATTTAATATATACTACTTTCTATCCTCATACTTTAGTTATGAGCAACACTAAGCATATACATCATGCAAAGTACCAGCATGAACAAGATAATATGTAGTGGCTGAATGATTGAATCTGATTTTGCAGCAAGCTTATTAATTCCCATCTCCTGCATCTTCTTGTCTTTAATTCTCATATCATCATCACCGTCCAAACCATCATGCAACTTTCTCAATCCTTTTATAACTACTTTATACTCATGCATACTTGGTTTCCACCACCTAAAGAAATTACAGCCTTTATTTTCACATTTGTAGTACAAATTCTTAGGATTTGCAGAGACTCTAAGATGTATACAGATGTGAGTTTACCGCAATCTCTTCATGTTTTATTTCTGAACTTGAGCACCTTCTCATTGATGTCCAACTTCTCATTTTCATTTTCATCTTCATCTTCATCTTCGACATCATATCAACTACCTCTTAAAGACGACATACCTACTGTTATTTCTTGATTTTTTTTGTTATGTCATGTTTGAGATTGTGCTAAGTATGAACATTATTCAGATCTGTAAAATAACGGTCAGTTTGATTTTTAAATTCAAATTGTTATAGTTATGGAGAGAGAATGATGATTTTTTTTTTAATTTTCAAAATGAGTGGTTGAAATCACTGTGCAAATCCCAGTAAAAAAGTGTTACTTTAATGAAATGCCTTGTAATTTTCTTGAATCCAAAGCTCAAATAAGGAATCAATTTAAAACTTTTTGACCAAACAAGTAAATATATATTTTTAATATTATAAGCCTAACGCTCCCACGTTCTTTGACAGAGATGTCACATCCATACTTTTGGTAAAACTCAAATGTTCACATAATAACACTGTTAGATAGAATATTCTGTTTCTTACAAGGACAATCCCGTAATTTAATTGGTCAACGTCAGTCAACCATTTAAAGTAACAACGATTGGGGGGTACAGTGATGTTTTCGTATCCTTGGGGGTATTCTGAAGACAATCACTGTAATAGGGGGCACAGTGGAACTTACCCTAAATTAATATTTAGATTTAAAATTTACAGATGTAAAGATTTAAGTTTTGTTAGATTCATAAGAGTAGTGCTACATATCTTAAATTTTTTATCTTAAAAGAATATTTCAAATGATGTGGCATCCATGAATTAATTGGTAAGACAATACAATTAATTCACTTGGATCTTTTAAAAAATTACCAACCACTCAATTAATAACACGTCATTTGAGATCAAATTTACGATAAAATTTAGGACGTCTACATTATTCAATTCATAATTGTCCTTTACGTGATTTCCAATAACAATATAACCATGTTCACACAAATGGGGTTATATCTTAAATTTTTTATCTCAAAAAAGTATTTCAAATGATGTAGTATCCATCAATTAGTTGGTGAGATAATACAATTAATTCACTTAAATCTTTTTAAAAATAACCAACCACTCAATTAATAATGAGATCAAATTTGGGATAAAAAATTTAGAATGTCTATGATTATTCAATTAACAATTTTATTTTACGTGATTTCTAATGACAATAGAACCTTGTTCACAAAAATGAGGTTATATAAGGATTTTAAAGAGGTGTAAAAAGAATTAATCAATCTTATTTGGGGCAGCGCGATTGCAGGCTGCATTACCAAAGAAAAGCCCACCTGGCCCATAGTAACCTAAATTTATAGCCCATGCTTCTAAACACATCAAAATTCGAACGTGAAGAAATATTTTTTTTCACTGTACAGAAGATAACATGATGAAACCAAACATCGTCCTATTGTTTGTTGAAGATTATCCGTTTAACGTTTCTTTGTAATAGGACATATAATAAATTTAAATATCAATATTTATGAAACCAGTGATAACACTGTTTTTCAAGTTTTATTTCACAAATTAAATTTTAAAATCCTTAGATTTGTGCAGGAGGAAAAAAAATTAACTAATTATGATCAAATCATAAGCGGGCGCTGTTTGATTGCAGACGGTAATGTTGAATTAAGTTTTGGACGAAACTCCATACGTCTATCTGCTTAATACCAAATCAAAATTAAGGATTTTCCTCCACTATAAAAGTTTATAATGAATAAATGTATATGAATTGTGAAAAAAAAATCTTGTATGGATTGCTAGTTAATTATATAGGTATGAAATTATTTCGGAAAAGATACAATAAAGCTCTTTGATGTTCACTGATGAAGAAAATAGATACAAAAAGGATATTTCAAGAACTAAAATGGGTGCTTGAAGGGAATTTATAAATTTAATATATTGTGAATGGGTTTCACCAAAAATTGGATTTATTGATATTAAGTATTTTATCGAGTCTAAATAGTTTCACCCAATTTTTAATTATCTATCGTTTACTTTTAATTTAAATTACCAAGAAGTACCAAAAAAAAAAAAAAGAATCCTAAAATTTCCTCCAATTTTGAACCGTAAAATTTAACAAGAAAGGATAACAGCTTCCCTCTCTCAAATTTGTACAGTTCTTCAACAGAGATGTTATTGGAAATATGGAACCATCCAAAAAGGGACAGAAAAACAGATTAATTTATTTATTGTTATTGTAGCTGTTGTTATTAAGATCAAAATATCAGAATTTTCCTTAATATTGTACATGCCTGAAGATTAATAAAATATCCCAAAAAGATCTTCGGTAAGAAGTAAGACCGCCGACATCTCGTGGTCGTGATTCTGAAAGCTGGACGACAACGTTTTGGGCGAATAAAACCTCATAAGGGAGAATGAGTAATAGCATCTGAGTCTCCAAGCTTAAGCGAATCATAACTAAGGATATAGTTTGTAATTGTTCTTACATAGGTCCCTACCGTAATGCCGTTTAGAGGTGATAATTTGGATAAGACACATTGTCTCTCGAGCACGGCGTTAGGGTTGACAAAATCTGGGTCTGGTCCAGGTTTGGTCTTTTCAGTTCCGGGCCCAAATACCAAAATATTGTTTCAGATCCAAATTTAAACACATATTTATTGCCTTCAAGTTTGGTATGGGTTCAACCTGGAAAAATTCAGGTTTTCAGATTGTGGGTTTTAAACTTGGATCACTTAATCAACTAAAAAAATTAAAGAAATCAAATACAAATACAAATCTCAATTCTAAAAAGATCAAACACAAATACAGATTCTAATTTCAATGATTCAAAGTAATAAAAACATTCACAAATACAAATCTATAACATAGATCTACAATTCAAACTGACGACTCACGCATTCAATATTTACGAACTTCAAGGATCTGCAACCGATGAAGTAACGAATGGAGGCTAATGATGATGAACACATCGCCACAACCGCGATTGCAATCGTGAAGGCAGACAAACGTCGACCAAAACCTATGAAATAGATAGACAAGCGACGGCCAGTGATGATGATGAACATGAAATACAGTGAAGGTGGCGAAGTAATGATGAGTGACAACAATGATTTGATGAAAAGAAGAGTTGAAGAGAGAGGAAAATAATACTCTGCTTTGGCTAGGGTGGCTGTGAAAGTGTCAAGATAATGAAGATTAGATGAAAGAGAAAGAGTTGAAGAGAATGGAAAAGAATGGCTTTGGTTTGGTGGCTGTAGCTGTAGAAGAGGGAATTAGGGCATTGCTGATTTTTCTTTCCTATTTATATTATAAAAATAATTAAAAAAATAATATTAAGATAAATATATCCGGGTCCGGGTTTCGGATTTCCGGGTTTACCCAAACCTGGAACCGGACCCGCATATATGCAGGTTGATAAAATCAATTTCGGATACCAAATTTGTTTTATTCCGGTGCAGTTTTACTCGGGTCCGGGCTAAGTTTGGGTTAAATTGCTATCCTTACATGGCGTGGCCCACTCTTTTCCTTCGTAACCTCTGTGTTGGATGGTTTATCCCACTTGAGAGTGGGGTCCTCTGCGAAAATTGAACCTAAGAACTCTGTTCACGTGACATGTGAGCACGACGCGAAGTCAAAAAATTTTAGTACACCGAATTAGATTAAATTTTTTTATAGATGAAATTTATCTTAATTTGTTTTTGAAAAGTTGCATAAATATATAAAACCATAGATAAATAAAGAAGGTAATTTAAATATAATTACACACTATTTAAGTTATACCTTATGATATTTCAAAGCATTAAATTAATTTATTATAGAATTTGAGTTGATAGTGTCTATACGTTTTTTTTTTATATAGATAGTTTAATAAAAAAAATTATAGATTTATAATATAATTTCTTTTGTCTATATTTAAACATGTTCTCATCTCCACTAATTTTTTTTATTATCTACCGATAAAATCTAATTTATCAAGCAATATATAAAATTTTTGAGTATTTAACAACAAAAAGAGTGTCTATAACATTAAAAATTTGGAAATTTCATAATTGAAAGGATCATGAAAATAAATAAGAAAAAATGTCTAAAAGTAATTAAAGACTATAAACCCTAACATTAAATTAATACTTTTGGGTTTTGAGAAATAATACCTTGTGAATTAAGCTCTTTTGATAAAAAAAAAAATACTAAATAAATAAGCGAATGATCAACTTCAAAGAATTAAAAGGAAAATAAGTGATAAATTTTTTGTCTTCACAACCTTGTTAAAGAAAGAAAGAAATTTATAAAATGAGATGAAAGTGAAGAGGAAGAAATTGGGTAAAATGATGATAGATGTTGCTTTCAAAAAATTAAAACAATGCTAGTAGTGGTAATTTAGTGAAATTACAATAGTGGCATTTTTATAAATACTACAGGGATAATTTTGAAAAATTGAAGTAGTGGTAGTTTTGTATATAAAATTATTTTTTTTTTAAAAATTTGGTCGGGCTAAAGCCCAGTTTAACTCATAAAGACTTTCACCGGTGCATAAAAATTGAAGTAGTGGTACTTTTGTATATAAAATTAATTTTTTTAAAAAATTTGGTGGGGCTAAAGCCCAATTTAACCCATAAAGACCTTTACCAGTGCATAAAAATATTTTATATGCACCAAAAGTACCATCAAGTCAAAATAATAAATAAAAGTAAATACTATTTTTTACAGATTGCGCGAATTGAATTATATTTTTAACATTCTTAATTAATGATACTTGGTGCTTGTTAATATTATATCATAATTTATCTCGTTTGTGGAAATTCTCATTTTATGTGGGCAAGTATTGGTTCAGACCGAATCACATTATTGATCGATCCAAACCAAACTGGTAAGGTTGGATTTGGTCGAAGTATTTTGCCCACTCGTAGTTATTTGAACTAATTATTAATATCCACCGGCTACAAACGTAATAAAGACTTAAACAGGGCACCAATGAAAAGGTTTGTAAACTACATTCTTGTTTTCAAGTTTATAAAAAAGATGAGGGATCTGGATGTTATTAACTAAAAAGAAAACGGAAATTAGATGAAGTCCAACCGAACCTGATCCTTTCAGAGAATGGCTTTAGCAAATTTGAGGCTTGAAGTATTTTCTGAAAGCGGTGCAAAGCGTTGTCTGGTTCGTTTCTATCTGCAAGAAAATCGTTAGAAAGCACATTTGCTTTTACATTGACGAAACAAAATCTCTCCCCAGACGAACTAAGAATACCCATGTCATTTTTTCTTGGCATTGTTTGTCAGAGGACCTAAATACTTCGACTCTTAACACTATCATATCTTCAATGGAGGCTGGTCGAAATTTGCTATCTTCACCTCCCTCATTTCCTTCACGAACCCGCGTGAAACACTCTCTGTCCTCCTCTGCTTCTTCGTCTTCTTCTTCTTCAGGTAACTTTTCTACTTCCTGTGTTTCTTTCTTTTGTTTTTATCTCTTTTCATGTTTCTTTTGCTACCCGGTTGGTGGTGTGAGGAATTATTTATCGCTTTCACATTCTATGAAATTTCTGTAGATGATGGGTAGCTGCTATGAATTTTCATTTTAAGTTGATGCACACTTTATGTTCATGTACCAATAAAGGGAAATGGGGAATCTGAACTATGTGTTATTGGGTTTGCATTGTATTTGTTTCACTATGTGTAGTTTGCTGCATAAGTAGATGCGTACGATAAGGTATATAATTGCAAACTTCAAGAGAGTGTGGATTTTTAATCCACAGTACTGTAGTACCAAACATACCCTTAGTTACAGTCTCAGTTATATTTTATCTTATTGTTCTATTTATGATGATGAGTCTATTTTAAGCATGATGATGGGTCGATATATTTAGAAATGGGATTTTCACAGGCGATCTTAGTGTCGGATGTTTTGCTTGCTAATTAATTGCTATAGTTGTCTTGAGTGTGTGCATGTGTTATGTACTTTGATTGTTTGGGGATATAGAGATTTCCTCTATTTTTGATGAAGCAAATGATAGGATTTGTTTGACCATTTTAATTTGTACATCGATAAATGTCTTGATCTTCTGTGAGATACTTAGAGATTTGTAGTGATTCTACTTTTTAGATAACATCTTGCATGTTTATGTGCATAACAAAGCAGTTTTGATGCATAATGAGCAATCAGCCCCTGCAGTTGCTTCTGTTCCAACTTCTTCTGTAGCTCGACATTTTCCTACCTCAGTTCTTTTGCAAGAACAGCGTGATGAGTATAGGCCTCTCTTACACATGTTTAAGGAAGACAAAACATCCCAGGTTAGACATTTGTTGCAAGTATTGAAATGCATATAAGTTAGAAATATGCAGATATATTGATGCATTCTCTTTTCAATGGGTTTTTCCTTTTCTGGAAAGTGGTTGAGAATTTCTTGTTTCTCTTCCTTTTGACATTGCCTACATTATTTGTCATCATCTTTTGCATTCCTCATGTTCCATTGCAGGCAACAAGTGATAGCAGGAATATAGAGACTGAGGCCTTTTTTGTTGAAGAAAAGAACTCTGGTGACTTGGATCAACTAGTGCAGGACCTTGAACACCAGTTTCTTCACTGGCCTGATTTGTGGAATTTGTAAGATAAAAATGGAAATACTTTTGTTGCTGTTTGGTTAACTTATTTGTCACTACAATTTTATTTTTGGATTTAATTTCATGGGACTTTTTTAATTTTTTTCTTTCAGGTCGCCACCCATGAAAAGGGGAGAAGATCCCTCTGTGTCCTTGACCATGCAGTCTCTTTCAAATGATACTGAGGAGTCTGTTGATGCTGAACCATTTGATGCAGTTGCCCTTGCTAGGAAGGCTTTGTCAGCCTCAAAAGAAGCAGCATCATTAGCTGAGAACCCCAAATTAAATGGTGCTGAATTTACTGATATATCGTTGACCAGGTTGTTATTCTAGTTGATTGCATTGTTCTCTTCTTAGATCTCATTTTAAGTTCAATTTCTCTGACGACTGATATTTTTAATTTTGGTTCCACTAGTTCATTGGGCTATCCACTTGAGGAGGTGAGAACGGTTCAGTCAACCCGGTTTTTGGAGAGACGATCAAAGAAAAGAAAGGTTTCTAAACCACAAGTAACAAATCATGAAACTTATAATTCTAGAAAGGCTTCTGTGAAGAAAAAGTTAAGTGAAGGGTTTGATCCTAATGATCCTCTCCGATTATTTTTGTGGGGTCCTGAAACAAGAAAACTTTTGACAGCTGACGAAGAGTTTGAATTGATTGCTCAAATACAGGTGCTTTTCAATTTTATTGCATTTATATGATTAAAATATGTGTAACTTCTTAATGGTCTTATTCGTGGGTTATTTAACAGGATTTAATACGATTAGAGAAGGAGAAGAGTAAGCTTCAATCTCAGTTTGGTCGTGAGCCCACCTTGATTGAATGGGCTAAAGCTGTTGGGCTAAGTTGTCGGGACTTGAAGTCGGAACTTCACTCTGGTAACAGCAGTAGAGAAAAGCTGATCAATGCAAATTTACGTTTGGTCGTTCATGTTGCCAAACAATATCAGGGCCGTGGTATCAGCCTTCATGATCTATTGCAGGTTAACCAAGCAACATTTAACTTCGGAAAATGGCTTTTGTTTTTTCAATATCACTGACAAGAATAATCATGTGAACCTGTGTTGGTTTAATCGAATACTTTAGATTTGACTGCTGCAACTTCTGCCCTAGGAGGTTCCAAGAACACCAATGATACAGGAGTTAAGTTTTTGGTGGTTTTGTTTGACATGTATTTTGGGTCTCATCTTGTCACTGTTGAAGGATTTGGGATGGTGAAAGATAAAGGGGTCTTCAAACATTAGTTTATTTTATGAACTTTACATATGTTGAATGCTGTCCAAACAGTGGTTTAAAATGTATCTCTTGCTTGTAGTTTTCCCCCAGCTATGGTTACCATTATATTGAACTTTTAGCAAACCAAATGATCAAATTGTTGTTCTTGATCCGTCATCTACACCTTTTGCTTGCATGTTTCTCACTGAGATTGAAATTGAATGCCATTGTCTGGTTTTGTTTCATTTGGCAGTTAAAAAATATAAGTTCTCGTATTAAAAAACTCCATGGCAATTAGAAATAATATTACATACAGAAACATGTCTGGATAATTGTGAAAAAGAATAAGAATAACATGATGTTTAATTAATAAAATATCTGCTATTTTTGTGAATCTCTTCTAGGAGGGAAGCATGGGCCTCATGAAGAGTGTTGAGAAGTTCAAACCACAAGCCGGTTGCCGATTTGCCAGTTATGCCTATTGGTGGGTAAGGCAAACAATTAGGAAGGCAATATTTCAACATTCCAGGACAATCCGTCTACCGGTAATGACATTTAATTTGTCTCCTATTTATATATTTAAGTTTTATGTTTTCAGTTCTTTGAATGCTTAAAAATAATTGAATGGAACTGAATGTCTGAATCTATTAGAATTACTCTTAAGTCTTATTATGTATGCATGGCAAGCCCCTCTTGTGATGGAATTTATTTGCTATGTGCAGGAGAATATATATACCCTCCTGAGCAAGGTACTGGAGGCAAAGAGATTATACATTCAAGAAGGAAATCATTCTCCAGACAAAGAAGACTTGGCAAGACGTGTTGGAATTACCGTTGAGAAGCTAGAAAGGTTGATATTCATAACAAGAATGCCACTCTCTATGCAACAGCCTGTTTGGGCAGACCAGGATACCACTTTTCAGGTAATGCCTCTTTTGTTATCACATTTGCCTTCTGATATTACCTAAACATACTTGTTTATGGTCATGAAATGATAGGGGACACTTGGGAGAATCTGTAGTATAGTGACCAACTCAATAGAAATGTTCTATTAAAGAGTTTTCTTTCCTTGATCTCAAAATCTACTGTTTCTATTGCATGCTTCGTATAACTAATCTGCGAGCAAATTTGGTATTCTGATGACTTGAACATGCTAGTCTACATTTCTGGATGCTGCAGGATAGCATATATCTTGCAAAATGTTCTGTGGTGTTTGGTAAGTCAGTTGTTTTTCAAAAATTTGATTAATAACACAATTTATGCTGTTGGAAAAAAGAAAAAAAGAAAGAAAAGAAGATATTAAAGACCAGGACTTGCTTTCAACTGAGTCTATCTTTCATCTGGAATTCTGTTTATTTGATTCCACAGACTGTTTCCAGCTCATTTTACTTGAACTCAATGCATAATGGCTCTATTGTGACAGCAAGTATATATTAATGTTCTGGTATAGGATATGCTACAACTTTGTTCTTGCTATTAGAGAGTACTTGTCAATGCTGATCTCGTATTTTAGTAACAGTTAATGGAGCATCAAAGTTATTAGGATTGTAGATTCAACTAAACTTTTGGTTCTTGTCTTCTTGGCGTCCCTTTTGTAAAGTTAAATTTACCTTTTAGTCCTCCTAACTTTGGTGAAATAAATATGAACATTATGGCAATTCCTTGTAATATACAGAGGATCAATTAATTTTTTTGTTACACTTGCAGGAGATTACTGCAGACACTGAGGTTGAGATCCCTGACATTAGTGTGCAAAAACAGCTGATGAGGCAGCATGTTCGCAACCTTCTAACTCTTCTCAATCCAAAAGACAGGTGTATAGTCAGGCTGAGATTTGGCATTGAAGACGGAAAACCAAAATCACTGTCTGAAGTAGGCAACATATTTGGATTATCTAAGGAAAGAGTGCGGCAGCTGGAGAGTCGAGCATTGTACAGGCTCAAGCAGTCCCTCGGGGGCAAGGCGAGTTATGGATATGCAGATCTACTTATTTAGAACTTTGGACACAAAGCTGTTTCATATTTAGTTTTGTAAAGTGGCTTTAAGCGTTAAGGTCATGACTCATAGTATAAACTAGCATACAGAAGGCTCCAAATGCACCAAAGTTGTATAATCTAACCGTGCTCTTATGCAGAAAATTATAAACAATCTGGAATTGAGTAGCCTTATATGTTACTCTAATTAAGCTAACCTAAGATAGTAATTTATGGTAGGTTTATGCTAATGTGTTAATAGTTGGCATACGAAGACAACTATATACGAGACTAACATGCTCAATACAATATGTTTTTGCTTTTATACTATAATGTTATCCTAATTATAATCTTAACATTTGAGTTTCTACTAATGTGAGAGTTTATTTGGTATTGCCGCAGTAGTCACTTACTAACAATTATATATGATAGCTTTTTTGGAATTGCGGCATTAGTCACTTATTAAACTTGGGAAATTTACAGTAATAACCATACAAGTTTTAATTTTTTTCATCTTAACCCCCCAAAAATATTTCTATCAATATTAGCCATAAAACAACTTTTGAGACCAAAATACCCCTACCTCATCTCTCCCCCAACACTCCCTTTCACTCATTTCTCCCAAACCGATCCAACTCCCATCATCGGCGGCGACATCAACCTTCGTCGGCGGCGGCTCCATCTCTCACCGGCATCCAATCTACGATCTACAACCTTAAAAAAAACCTAGGTTAGTCATTTATCTTATTTTCATTAATTTAAAATGAGATTTTAGAATAATAATAGTTATAGCTTGAGAATAATAGTGGTGGTGGTGATGTTTGTGGTGGTTGGTGGTGTTTGGGAGCATTGTTTTTCGATTTTGGAGTGTTATGGCTTAATTTTCGGGGTGGGGAGGGAGGGGGGCAGGGCGCGCGCGCGCGCCCATGCGCGCCCCGCTGTCGCACCAAATATGGTGTGACAGGCGAGCCTGTCGCACCAAAAATTAGAGTGCCTGTTTTTTTTTTAACGAGTATTTTTTTTAAATATAATGTAATAATTTTATAAATATTACAGATACATAGTGAAATCAGAATCGAAATCAGAATCACCAGATATCGAAGTAGGCAAGATGTATTTTCGTTATGCCGATCACTTTCCTAGTCGAATTTCGAGCATGTGTAAGTTATCTTCGGTCGTAAAAGCCATCGAGGAAAAATTAACAAAGCGGCAGTTGAGTATGTTCAAAAAGGATATATTTGGGCATTTCTTAGAGTGTCGAAGTTTTCCATTTAGTGGGGTAATTTTGCACAATCTTTTATTGAGGCAAGTGGCCCATGAAGAAGATAGCCGTGAGGATCAGTTATGGTTTCAAATTGACGAGCATTTGATTCGCTTGTCAATTGTCGAATGGTGCTTGGTTACTGGACTTTCATTTGGTGTTGATACCAATAAAAAAAATGATGAAATGGAGCAGAGGCTACGGAATACGTATTTTGGTGGTGTGCATCGTAAGATTAATGTGAACCAATTTGATGCAGTATTTAAGGAGTTAAAATTTGAGGAAATTGACGATATGGACGCATTAAAGATTGCGTTGTTTTATTTTACGGACAGAGTACTAAATGCAAGAAAAAATCACTGTCAAATCAATTTCGACTGGCTTGACCAAGTTGATGATATACAGTACTTTCGAAAGCGTCCATGGGGTCTATTGTCGTGGGAAATGATTTACGAGAGTCTTGACAATGCACTGTTCGAGAAAGACGAGAAATTTAAGAAGACTCGGTTAAAAAAAAAATTATTTGGATTCGGATCAAATTAATACAGTTTGAATGAATCTCCAAGGCTTGGTGCGACAGGCTGCCTGTCGCACCAAGCAAGGTGCGACAGGTGCCTGTCGCACCAAGTGTTGGTACGACAGGCAACCTGTCGCCAGATTCACCCATAGATTCACCCACGACTCAGTTAGCAAGACCAGAAAATAACTCATACCACTAAGTGATGCCGATTAGTGTTGGATTCGGATAGATTATGATCGGATTTCACTTTTTTCGTTGTTTTTTGCCGTCGCCGTTGGTTGATGATTAAGCTGCGTTTGGTTTGACGATATGGGAGAAAGATGATTGCTTTTGGTCTGTAAAGAAGGGTAATTTGGGGAGAAAGGCTTGTGTTTGACTAATGTTGATAGAAAAAAGTTGAGAGGGTTAGTTGTGAAAATAACAAAATATTTATGGTTATTTTCGTAAATTTACCATTAAACTTACCATGATTCTTGAAAAGTTAAGAAATTTTAAAAGAAAATGTAGACTCTTTATGGCAAGTATGTGAAACATCAACCTTAACTTGCATTTTGCTTTTATGTGGAACCCTAATCGTTAAAATAGAAATGTGTGAAAATGTGTTCCACACATTAAAGACATTCACCACAAGCCAGCCTCTTCACAAATCTCTTCGGGAAATCATCCACCGACCACTTGTTTTTTCAGGTTTTTAAAAAAATACACAATTTTTTTTTTTTTTTTTTTGCTGAAATTCACCTGAAGTTATATTTTTTTTTTCACTTGTCCACTTCCGTTTGAAGACCGTTAAGAAAACTAACGGAATATTGTGTAAATGACTTTTTTACCCTCAAATGTAAAAGATAATTTATCTACCGACCACATGTTTTTTTTCGTATTTTTTCAAAAATACACAATTCTAATTTTTTTTTTGTTGAACTCCACTTTAAGTTATATTGTTTTGTACCTGTCCACCACTATGTCATTGTGAAATGACAATTTTACCCTTGTGATGTTAGTAAAGTTCTAACGGTGTTATAACAAGAGTGGACCAATGAAAAAAATATTAACTTCAGGTGAAGCGCTGTAAAAAAAAAAAAAAGATTTGTGTATTTTTGAAAAATGGTGAAAAAACAGGTGGCGGTGGATAATTTCCCAATCTCCTAAATCCTAATATTCTCAGATGGCTTAGAGACGATACAATAAGCAAACACTAGAAAGTGCTTCAAATCTTGCCTCGTACTGTATCACCACAGCATCTCTTACATAGAAAATATATGACCCAATTAGACATAAAACTGATCCCACATTGCATAATGTTGAGTTATGTTTAAGGCCAACTATTTCTGATACAATAATGATATTCGTACAATAATGAGTACAATAGTGTGTACAACACGTTGCATTTTGGGCTTGCTTTAAATGCTCTCCCAAATCAAATAACTCGGCTCTCTCTTACATCTTGCTCACTCACTCTGTGTTCTCCCAAATTCAATCAGCCTTGTCTCTATTATATCATCTTCGGCATCCGCCCTGGTCTTATCACCGACAAACGCCGTAATAGACATTGTCAAGGCTTAGGGCCCTTCCCTCTGGGGGTAGGAAAATCATGATCGGGATAGCGGACCCAAAGCTATGGAACTTAGGTGTGGGTCTTTTGTCGAAATGGAGTAGCCTTACTTTTTTATTTATTTACCATGAATGGTAAATAAAAAAAGTATTCCGAACCCAAATCAGCATATATATATATATATATATATATATATATATATATATATATATAGACACACACACATATGCATACATACATACATACATACATACATACATACATACATACATACATACATACATACATACATACATACATACATACATATATATTTGTTTTACGCCCCGTAACTCTTCCTCAGCCGGGCTTGGGAAGAATAGGAGAGCAAGTATTAGTAGCATAGCAAAAATGCGTTCCTCGTCATTAATATGGTTGCTCACGGTAATTGTGGCCTCTCGGGAGAATCGATGACTGCATCTTTGATGGTAATTTCCTTCAATTCATTTCAATAATTTAAAATTTGTGTTATTTAGGGTTTAGAATTGGTGAATTATTTGTTAGGATTCAAAGTGTGTTCATGATTAAGCTATTCAAAATTTCGAAATAAAGAATTGGTGAATTATTTAATTTTTGTTATTATGAACTGGATTTCATATTGCTAGAGGAAGCAACTCTCTTTTTCTTATTTATTGTCACTATTTTATTCGGAATTGATATAATAATTTCATGTTGTTGGAGGAAACAAAGAATCGGTTTTATTCAAGATTGACATAAAAATTTGCAATTGATCATTATTTTTTGTAACTTAAAAGCATATAGAACTTATATATGGCTCTCTCTTTAGTAATCTTTTACTTTTTTAAGTTTGTTAATGTGAGTTATATTCATTTTGTAGAAGATAAAAAATATGGAAACAACTACTAAAGTTGAAGAGTTGGAGAAAATTGAAGAGGACGATGATTGGGATGTCATTTGATAATCGATAGTGATATTGAAATGCCTATTTATTACAGAAATTATGTTAAAAAGAAAAAGGTTTGCGGAGAAATAGCAAAAAAAGAGTGATGGAAGTATAAGACATCTGAGTTTTGCTTGTAGCTGAAGCGGTGAGACAAGAAGCTAAACAAGTCCATTAATATCTTAAGGCCCCAATCTAGTGGAAAAACATGTTGGAATGCTAAATTTAAAGGACGTTTAGAGGAAAATAGAAAGCGGAAGGTTCGAATTTTAAACCTTGAACACAACCATATAATATTGACTCCTACTAAGTCTAGGCACTTTCGATACAATAATAGTCTAGGTGCATATGCAAAAATGAATCTTAATGTAAATGATTGAGTAAGAACTAAAATGTGACACAACTATCACTCACTTGTTATTGAGTCGGGTGGTTATGAAAATGTGGCATTAATAAAAAGAGAGGACATATATCATGTTTAGAAAGAAAGATGATTATGGCTTGGAGATGGAGATGTCATTATTATTCAAGACTATTTTATGAAAATGCAAGTATAAGACAATAGGTTTCTCTTTTTTATGCCAGTAGATGCTGCGAGTTAATTAAAAAATGTATTTTCTATTGGGTCAAGGAGTTGGAAAGCCTGTAAAGAGCTTGGAGCATGGTTATTCTATTTTTTTATGATGTTGATTAATTTCACACAAGGACATTGAGATATTCATGTGGTTATTTCAGACTTGATTATCATGTATATCTAATTTTGCTCCTATCAAAATAATTACAGACCAAGACAGAGCAATGAAAAATATAATTGAGGATGCTTTTACCAATATTCAACATCGATGGTTTTTGTTTCTTTTTGTGGCATAGTTTTAGTTGTTTAAGATTCTAGTTTAGAGGAATTGTTTTCAGGTATGCCATTACAATCATGATATGCAATGACATATAAGTTTTTCTAGAAAAGTACATCCTATGAAGGCGAAAAAAATGATATAGGGTGAAAACGAGCCATGAGCTGTAAAGTTGCATAGATGAACCAAAGTGATATGAGAAAATATGTGTTAGTTTTGTAGATGTTGCAAACATGGTTACATCAGATGTTGAAGGTTTTAAACTTGTTTTAAATTAGATTTAGAATGTATAGAAAGACCTATCAAAGACAATTCAATGCGATGGTAACCAAACAAATGTTGTTACAGGTCAAGGAAGTTGTAGTGATAATGTGGGAGTAACAAAAAATGCAGCCGAAGGAATACATGATCTAGTAGATAACTATCCTAAAGATCATTTACCTTAGCATTGTCAAAGAAAAATGTCAAAAAAATTTACTAAATTTAAAAAAGGCATTAAGTAATGATGCAGAGTTAAGTTTTAGCATTAATTAAAATTGAATAATTTTATTACATAAGTAATTGATCATTTTTTTGACTTTGTAGGATAAACAAATAAACAATCAATTATCCTCTCAAGTGGCGACTATCATCCTAACAGAAGGAAGTAGCATTGATAGGAATATCTATGCAGATGGAATTCAGACTATTGTAATATAAGTTTTTTAGACTTTATAAGTATGATTTTTTTATTGTTTTATAAAAATTACATTAATGTATGTTTGTTTTAGGGTTCGATTAGTTTTTTATTTGTTCATCGCTATTGTAAATTTTCCATGATTATAACAAGATATTTATTTTTTGTATAACAGCAACTACAAATCCTGCTATATGTCTACATAATGCCTTATTCTTCCTCTTGCTTAGTTTATAGAGAAATTCAATATGGAAACTTTCAACAACTACTCTTTTAACAAGATAAAAAATATGGAGTTAATAAGGAATTTCGAAGTGATGTCACAAGCTTTATCGAAGAAGACTTGATAAAATGAATAGTTTCTTATATATGATCAGTCTTAAATTGAAAGCTTGATGTTGATCTGTTAATAACATAACAGGCATGCCCATTTTGCATTATCATCTTTGCACTTTTGTAATAGATTGATACATCTACACTTTTGTAACAAATTGATACCTCTGCACTCTTATAATAGATTGATTTCAATAATGTATGCTTATTTCATTTTACATGCTTGTACACACTAAAATTTTAAGATTTCAATAATAATAGTTTTGTTAACCAGGTTTTTAAGATAAAGTAAGGATTTATAGTGCTAGGCCTTGCATCTTGATTATACAGCTATGGTGAACTTGAACATTTCATTCTTCCACCTTGCAACAAAATTTTGCACACTCAAATTGTAACATTTCATTATAGGCTTTAATAAAATAAAAAAAATAAGAATACATGAATTAAATATAACAATTAATTTTAATACATACTAATATAGATACAATTATTTATGGGACATATTTTACAATAAAGCTTGCTGTCATTTTCTTAATTCATCCTTCATCAATTGCCTTTGATCTTCACAATGTTGTCTTCATTAAAGTTTTTTATAAAACAATTGAAATTTAAGAGAGAAACATTCCATTTGATACCTAAACTTGTAGACTCTAATAAGACATCAATTTTATTCTCACTACTATTTTGATCTTCCATTCATTAAAAGTTATTAGATTCACTTCTCTTTCGATCTTAAATCCATTCAAAAAGCCTTGCATCATTTGCACTTCCAAAACTTATGAGTCAGATTTTTTCCTGTACGTGAACTTCATAAGATTTTATAATAGTTGAAAACATTTTTCACAAGCTTCCAACTATGGGTTTGGATTTTCATTTATGCTAGAAGACGTTATGATTAAACAAATTTTCTACAAATATAAACAAAAATTAATCATATATCAACACAATTTATGATCATAGATTCCTAATTCACATGTAAGCTTAATCATTAATTGTCAACTCTATTCTCTAAAGTTGTCATATGCTTAATCTAGAACTAATACATTAATTAATATACGAAACTAAAGAAGCTTGATTACCAGCTTTGACCTTCTCAAGGGTTTCAGAGCTCACTTGTACCTCTCCATAAGCTACCACAGATGTGAAATTCCATAAAGTATCAATAGAACAACTCAAGGAAAGCAACACTAAAAGAACAAACAAAATGTTTGGTTTGGCAGTTTGAGCACGCATAAACACATATACAACAAAGTCAATTAAATTAAATTGCATTGGAACTATATTAAGAGCATATGCAAATGTAGTAATACTCCAAGTTTGTGAAGATTCTTTGCCAAGAGAGTAGAAACGAGAATGATAATTGCACAAATAGTATCAACAACCCAAGTGGGTGTCTGATTAAGCTCTCTCTCCTTAAACCCTGTAGTAGATGTTGCTATAGTTACAATAATATGTCCCACCAAAATAACATCCCATAAAAGAACAACAACATTTTCATTCTTTTCATCATCAAATTCTTAGATCCTCTCGGTCCTCAGATGAGTTAATTTAAAATTAGAAAAAAATTCAAAAAAGACATCTCTTCAAAGTCCGCATGCTTTAAATCTATCAGAAACTATTAAGGGTGTGCACTAAATTGAATGAACTAAATTAATTTTCCATTATCTTTAATTTAGCACATCCTATAAATAATTCACCAATTCTAAAACCTAAACGTCATAAATTTCAAATTAATGAAATGAATTGAGGAAATTGCCTTAAGTGTTGAGAATGTCGATTATGGTGGCTATTAGATATAAGACCATGGTGACAATCAGACATGAGGTGAAAGACAAGCTTGATAGTATTTAGAAGAAGAGAGATTGATGGAGTGAGAGAGAGCCTAGTTAGATGATTTGCACGTGATTTTTCTTTCGCTGGTATTTAAAAAGGTAAAATTCAATCTTCCCATCCTAGGGTGAGTATCTTTAAAATATACCCCAAGGATACGAAAGCATTAATTTACCCCCAAAATCTCGTGATCTCTTCATTAAAGTTAACATCTTAAAGGGCAAAATTGTGTTTGAAGAAATCTTGTAATGAGTGTTAGTATGGTGGAATGTCACTAATGGTATTGTTGTATGACATTTCAAACTCAGGCAGCCTTTCAACTACCCCCTAATTTTTTTATAATTTTATATTGGTTAATATCATAATAAGTAATTTTCAAAATTTTAATGAAAAAATACATAATTGGTTAAATGTAAAAATAGAAAAATATCCTTTCCTCTTGGCACAAACCATCATCTTGTTCACAATGTAAAGAGAGAAACTTTGAAACAGAACATCAAAATATTGGCCATAAACAATGCATTTTGGTTCGAAAGAGTACCAAAAAAGTGACCATTGGGGAATGCTTGCTGGAAACAACAACGTTATTATGGCTGAGGTTAATGAACTTTTTTTTTCATTAAGTTATTTTCATTAAAATGGGTTTAATAGAATTTGTTTTCTGATTAGGACAACATTAAGTAAAACAATGGCCTATACATATGAAAAATTTGTGCTATTACTATTATTATTTGAAACAATTGGGCTTAAACCCAATTCTTCGTGAATTGGGGCTTTTCGTTTTTATTATACCATTAACGAAAGTTATAGTATTTTCTATAGAAATGAGTTGTTGGAGACAAAAAAAAATAAAAAACATTTTCATTTGTATGACTATTAATATATATTGTTCTTAGTGGTTGTTTAGCAAACATAGCTAAGAAACTATGCTATTGATATATACGTTGCATGTTTCGGCGATGGATAGGGTTCGCTTTTCATTTTATGATATCATGTCTATGTCGGTGTTATTATTGATATTTGTTATGGATGCTTTTGTTATAGGAGGCGAACTTGAGGATGTAAGGCTTTGTAAACTTTCTTGGTGACATTTTTGAGGTTGGCGTCATTGACTTTAACTTTTTAGGTAAAGTTGTCCTGATCAATACTATAATTAAAAGAATGGTTTAGAGAAATAGTTATAAAGTTGCGAGATTCATTAATGAAGTTACCCTATCATAGAATGGAAAGAAGGGTACAATAAATAATGATCATAAGCTATATAAGAGATGACACCTATACAATGAGAAGAAGTATAGACAAATTTTGTTTGCTGTGAGCATTATAGCACTTAATGTGATGAATATGATTAAAAGGAGGTTGTTTAAGGATGATATATAGAAAATATTGTTACTGGGATTGATGCTGAACGTCAAAGTCTGTTATCTGTGTTTCAATGGCAACCAACTGAGAATGTTCAAGCACAACAATAGCTAAATGCAACTGCTATTGGAAAAAAGGCTCTAAAAAGAAGTCAGTGGCAAGAAAGAATCAAGGAAACCATATACAAAATTTTCCAAGCTCTCTATTTGATAACTCTATGAAATGAGAGTTATCATGACATTTTTAGACTTAAACCAATATTACTTAGAAAGTAAATGATGTGTTTTTATTACATGTTTAGTTACATTTTGCATGAGCATCTATTTAAGTTTAATTTTAATAAATTGATTGTGTTTTAGATCACTTTGTATTTTGATTATGTGCATGATTGTAGGTGATAAAAAAACTCAAGTTTTATTGTTGGAATGCTGCAACAACAAACTTGCAGAGATGACAAAGAACTTGACTATAGAGGAATTAAAACAAGTCTGAAATAGAGAAGATGTTGTAATCGTTACAGCAACAATCTAGGAGCAGCTGCAGACAAGATTACAGGCGTGTTAAATGACAAAGCAGCAACAGGTGGCACAAAAAGATATGTGATCTGAGGTTTCCAAAAAAAAAAAAAGACACGTGACCACATGCTTTTGGTTGCCCTAATCCCAAGATATAAAAAGAGCACACGTGAAAGAAATAGGAGAGAGCCGTTATTGAAGAAAAATAACAGAGAAAACAAAAGGAAAAAGAGAATAAGAGAGAGTTGAGGGCTGCAACAAGGGATTCCAGAAGAAAAAGAAAGAGATGTCGTGAAGACTTAACTCAATTCTTCATCTTTATTTTCTTATTTTCTTTTTTATATGAGAATGTGTTTGATGGCAGAAACAAGTATTGTTACTATTTCGATTGACCACCCATTTAGTGGATACTAGCTAAGAAGAAGCCTAAAACAAGTCTGACTGAGTGGAGCAAATTAAGACAATACATGATTTTAGATTAAGTTTCCCAAGTTAAGTTAATCTCGATTTGAATAGGATCATACTTGATCTAAGATTAGTGAAGAACTAGACATAAGGATTCACCTTGTAGGACAATTGGAATCTAGAACGTATAATGTTGTATCTAATGTTAGCATAACAATTAGTCACTATTAGGTTGCATATAGATATAAGATATCCAACATGCGACAGCTGATGACGTATGAGGGATTATGTCTAGTACTGTAGTAGATGCTGTAGCAACAAAATCGTAATTGGAAAAATAATCAATACCATTACGTAAGTTTAATCACTTAATTACTCATTTGCCATTGAATACATATGTGAGTTTAATTTGAGGTTTTCCTTATTGCATTTTTAATTTAGTTAGTTCATTAATTTCATTGATTATTTTATTTTAATTTAGACTGAAATTGCACTGTTAAGATTACTGTAGCAAGTCCTATAACATTAATCCCTGTGGAGACGATATGAATACTCATCATTATATTACTTGTTGTGTACACTTACACATTGACACCTATAGTAACACGCATCAACACTATTCCAGAACTAGAGTCCATAAATAAGCCTACCACTACAATAGAACATGATCTTGAAATATAAATTACAACTGAACTTGATATTACAATAAAAGTTGAACATGCTAAAGGTGATTTACATAAATTAAGACAATGATAGATCAACCACAAGATAGTAAATGAACAACCACAAGATACTATGCCTACTGAGAATTTACAATCAGAAATTCTCCAAATTGAACTTTCTAAAACAAAGCAAAAAAATTTAAGTAAATCACCTATTACTGTAACACATTTACATAGGTAAGCTAAAAAGAGAAAGGCCGCTGTTTTCCAAATCAAAGCTTCTTAAAGGATTGAAAATCAAAAGATGCCTTATCTTACTACAATAAAGGCTTATAAGAAGACTGTAAAGAAGAAAATAATGACTAACTTTGTAGATTCTAAGCAAGTCATGAGCAGGCCCAGGCCAAGTAAGAAGAGTAAATCAACCATAAATGATGTTAATGTTGGTCTATGAAGACATGTAGAAGAAGATGATGGGTTGTTACCATATGAGGAAATAGACTTCGACATTTGATCTAAACTTAAAGATGACATTTGTGGAGTTATAAAAGTGAATAATAGTCAGCATGAACACGAAGTTCAAAATGAAGAAGATGATGACTTGATGGATATCAATAGAATGTCTCATATGTTTGGTGGGCAAATGTTCAAAGAGGATATGAAATCAATAGAATTTAGAGAGGGAGTGATGTTCAACAATTTCATAGAATGTGCATGGGCTCTAAAGAATTTATGTATTCAAAAGAGTTTCAGGGTAGGAAGATCAAGCTTGAGAGAAATATGATTTTGTGTGGATGTTATACAGACAAGCGCCCATTTATGGTATATACAACACTTAAGAACTATGAAAAGTACTTTTATATTCGGTCTTTGAATAACATGCACACTTGTGAAGGCCTTGATGACAATTCTAAGACAATTGAAGCTTGGATAGCAAGAAAATACCACAATAAAGTACTTGCTGATCTAAGTATTGTTGTAAACATACTTGCAGATGATCTGAAGACAATACACAAGGTGATTGTTTATCTACAAAAGATTTACAAGGCAAAGAGAAGAATTTTAAAATCATCTGCTAGTGTTGACTATGTTGAAAGCTTCAAGTCATTGTAGGATTATGCAAATATAATCAAATAATAAATTCCAGGGGTACTGGCCTTGCTAAAGGTGACAAAGCATGACATACCTACTGATAAGTGCAAGTTTTAAAGTTTATGGTGAGCTTCCTAAGTCTTAGAGATGGCTTCAAAAAGGATTGCAAGTCATTCATTAGGCTCGATGGCTGTCACTTGAAGGGGCCATTTGAAAGTGTGTTGTGTTGTGCAAATTTTAATGTACTCGTAAGCGCACGAATCTATTGTAGTATAGATCAATGGTGACGAGTGTCGATCCCACGAGGAGGTGGATTTTAATTGTGTGTAGAATTAATTTTGTAAATGGGTGATTAGATTTGTGGTGGAAATGAATTGGAATATGCTAAAACTTAAATTAAAATGGCGAGAATAAATTCTAAAATTAGAATTGAAATGGCAAGAATAAATTGAAGAGAATTCTATTGAAATGACGTACTTGGGTATCTGGATCCGTATCAACATGCATCATAGGCTAAATAATCCTTATTAATGCCAGTTAAATCATGAGGGGGGAATCCACACCTCATGAACCACGCTCTAATCAATATGGTGCTAAGGGCTTATCGTGCCAAATAATAATAACCTTGTACTAGAGGGCCGATGAAACCAAGGCGGTACTAGACAAGATTAGTATTATTTGTCGACGAGAAGTCAAAACATCCACAAAAATTAGAGGGGAAGAGAAAGTAAATTTACCAAATCAAGCCCATGACACATGTTGAGACTTCACCTTCAACCCAAGCTTGAAAGAAAATTAGCCACTCATAATTGAACTAGGGGCAAAATGAGAATTTATTAAAATACGTAGAAAATACAAGATGGAGAAGGAATTACAGAGAATGGATCCCAAAAATGGATTCAGAGATATCCAATTAGGGGGGGGAGCCCCCTTTTTATAGATACATGGAGTAAATCATGGCCATCGGATTAAAAACAGTTTGGACGCTCAGTATTGCGCCACGTCATCAGTCAACAGTACGCGGTTTGACCACGTGGATGAATAGTAACACGGTTTGACCAGGGTGAACAGTGACGCGGTTTGCTTGAAAATAATCCTGTGTGATGCATGTACCGTACGCGAGATTTTTTGTCTACTGATATGCTGCCACGTCACCATCAACAGTACATAAGAATTTTAGCCCAACAGGATCGTGACACCTCATCAGTCAATGCCACATCATCGGTCAATGCCACGTCATCGATCCGTCTATGTGAACAGTGTCATGAACAGTAACGTAGACAGTACCGTACACGTGAATAGTACCGTACATGTGAATAGTGCCATTTTTCTTTTTATGCTCCTCTTAAGGTTTTCGACCGTCCTGAGTTCAAAAGTGATGTCCGTTTTGCCGTTTGATCTCTCATTTATTGTGAAATGACTATGATGCCCCTAAAATACATAAAATGCTTAATTAAAATAAAACACACGGAATTAAATCAAAAGAATGTTAAATACATAAAAGTAAGGGTGTTAGTAAAGGTTGTAGTGTAAAATGATGATTTTCTCCTTTATAAATATACATTTTCTAACACTCAACACACCCCCCAACCAGCTTATTGCTAGTCCCTAGCAAATAAAGTGAAAACAAAATTCAAATCCAAAATGATTTTTTTTTTTAAATAGAAACACTCGTGTTTATTCAATCAGATTAATGATAGCAATCAAATAAAAGTATAAGCATTATCTCTAGTCTAAAGAAACATCACACCCACATCAACCATCCACATGAATCAGCCCAGTAGACTTTGTTATAGCTACTTTCAAGAATGACATATCAAACCCCAAAATCTCACTGGAAGTAGTGACACTCTCACAAAGAAATTAAACCCAATAAAAATAGTCACTCCAATGAATGGTAATTGAGAGAAAATAATAAAGAAGTGATATCACATGCTCTCACCAAGATGAAAGAAATATGCCCTCAGCTTAGAAATAATACGATCTCAAGTCAAACAAAAATGCTAGTCAACCCATTTTATTTATCTCTTTTTCTTTTATTATTATGCACCACTACATCTTTTTAGCCCATATAACTAGCTTCTACTTCAAACTATAGTTCCCTAAAATCAAGAAGGACTTTTATTAGGACGTAACGTAGGCTAGGGACATGGCTAACACAGAAGGGAAATAAGAAAAACAAAGTGTATGTTTGAGAAAAATGCAGAGATATTTTTTTTTTTTTAAAGTTGCAAGGTGTATTTCACCTGTTGTTGTTATTTTTATTCTTTTGAAACAACAACTTTTGTTTTGTTGTTTTTTTTTTTTTTGGCATAACTTCACTGAACAAAATAATTATTTATATTTTCTCAAACATAAATAAGTGATGGAACTTATAAGACATCGGGTAATACTCCAAATCGGAGTGGGTCAAGATGATAAGTTGACAAAGAAAAGCAGAGATTTTTTTTTTTTTTAAAGGCTCAAAAGGGGTAACTATGGATATTTAATAAAAGGGATGGCTAGAAAGGCTCAAACGAATCAAAGATGGTCTTTCCATCGTCTTTTAGGGCTCTAAATAATTATCCATATCTACTAGTTAGATGGGTCTCCCAATGTAGCAACACACATTTTTTTTTTTATTTTACCATTTTTTTTAAAGGGTTAACTAAAAAGAAATCTAGAGATCGTGTATAAAATAATAAACTGCTAAGCTGTATAGAGAATGGGCAAAATGGTTACTCTCCAAGAAAATGATAGGCTCAACAACTCACTTGGCACTTATTTATGACATGTTCATTCCTTCAACCAACTCATATTTGTCTCCGACATCAACATGTAAAGTAGCAAACATAGCGTAACATCACTTAAGACCAAAGATAATATAAATACTAAAATTTGAAATTAATCATGTCATCCAATGTTAAAACAAATAACACAATTTTTTTTTTTGAAACAACATTCTACCCCCCAACCTATTCTAAACATGAAAGGAAAATATGCATGCAGAAATGTGAAAATGATGTAGAAAAATTAATTAGAAAAAGAATTTTTTTTTTTTAACTAAGAAGATGCGTTTCTAGAGGCACTACACTCCATATTCAGCCATCTTCGACTCAAAAATTTGAAAATATATATTTATAAAGGAGAAAGAGGAAGAAAACGATTTTTTTTTTTTAAACGATGAAGATGCGTTTCTAGAGTAACTACACTCCATATTCAGCCATCTTCAACACAAAACGTTAGCAACAGTTAGTTTATACAACAAAAAATCAGTAAAAACTTAACCAAGATTCTACAATTGTCGACTAGTCCCTCCCCCCAACCAGAACGAAACATTGTCCTCAATGTTTTAAAGAAAAGAAGTAGAGTTTAGAAGACATCACCTGGATGGTGCAACACAGAAGAAAATATTTACAGGCGGAGAGTTAAATCTAATTTGTACTTCTTACTGCGGCTACTGTTACCATCATTATTTGGTCGCTCTAACACAAAGGTCCAGGGGTCTGGCTCCGGTTTATAAACTTGTAACATATCAAGTAGCTCATTAGCAATGTGAGCACAAATAAAGAGTTTTTTCACATTAGAAGGAATGAAATAGTTTTTTATTGCATGGTTAAGAAATGCGATAAAGCCATCATAAAAGTTATTGACATTTAACAAACCGATGGGTTTCTGGTGGATGTGCAGATGGGCCCAAGATGCTAGTGTGATAAGTGCCTCTAGTGTTGCAAGATCTCCTGGAAGGAAAATAAAAGCATCAGCATGATTAAGCATTTCAGTTATTCTTTCTTGCATACCTGAGACGACTAACTCTTCTCCAGTTGATGAGTCAGACGAACTGCCCAATGGTTTTAGGACTCTTGGGATGACGCCTAACACTTGACTTCCTTTGATAAAAGCTGCTTCTGAGACCATTTTTGATAACCCTCGGTTACCTCCTTCATACACCAAATGTAATTTTCTCGCTGCTATGCTTCGACCAAGATCTATGGCTGCCTCAACGAACTCTTTATGTTTGCCATAGGTAAATCCAGAAAGCACACAAATGTTCTTGAATTGTCTATTGGGAGTAGCTGCCATTGTGATACTTCTCAAAAATAATTTGTGAGTGCTTGACAAAAATTAAATCACATTTAAGAATCTTGGTGACAGTGGATCACAGCTGTGAATGAGATAACATGTGAGTGTCAAATAACGCGTAAAGCACGTGGCTCGCGAGTCAAAAAGGAAACAGTAAAAAGGAAAAAGTAAACAGTAATAAAATTATTAAAGACAATAATACAAACGAGAAAACAACAGTAAAATAAAACAACAGTAAAGTAAAAGGATATTTACAGGTAGTTGCGACTGTGGCTCACATCTTCCTCTAGTTTTACGTCCATAAACGGCTTGAACGCCCTCTATGGGTCGAGGATAGGCTTCCCATCCAGTTTTCTTATAAACTGGCAAACATGGTCGTTTATAGTCAGATTCCCAAGACTAGATCGTGCATGCTCTTTCTGGAATAATGACCATAACTGGAGAATCGCTCCTTGCACATATCCACTGGGATGCGTTTCAAGAGACAGAAGGATATCATCCAATGACTCCTTATTCAAGCCATCCCTAATGAATTGAATCTTATCTTCTCTGTTATCAGACACCATTCCTAAAGAACATGGGTTTCTATCGCAACTCATTCTGGCACACTTATGACAAGCAACAGAAATTCTTCGAGCTCGTCGTTTTCTTGCGTAATTTCCTTTACCACAACCAGGCATGTATGCAATAAATTTAAGAGGTAACTCACCTGCCAATCGTACTTTAGCCTCGATTAACCAACGGATGTCTGCAGGTATGTTATTCCTCATGAGCAATCGCATGCGTTCAGACCGGGCTTTAGAGATTGTAAGGAGGGCATTCTGAGGAAGTGAAGGGAATCGCTTGTGAAGCTTTGCTAGAATCTCGTTTCTATCCATACAGTCGCCTCAGAATATTAGTTATTATGGGAAACTGAAGTAACCGACTTGATTGTCACGGAGTACCGTTATCCGCCACTTCACCGGGGTAACAAACTAAAGCACACAAACAGAAAAACAAATTAAAACACAAAAAGAAAATTAAAATCGTCCTCTTATTGAATTTACTTCAAGCTCCAACTGGATGTCGTAAACACTTTTCTCAATATCTCTGAGTTAGCTTTCTAAACCCTCAACATAGGCTACTAACTCTGGTGGTTGTAGAGCCCAAATGCGATGTGTTTTACAAAATTGAATCTGCCTTTTGAGATGAGTTTTGACACGTTGAAGTGGTTTAAGAATGTTCAGGAGGAATGGTCTAAGTAAGGTACTCATGATTAAAAATGATAAGAAAAAACTTAATAGTTAAACAAACACACTTATGCAAAAATAATTTCAATTAGCAAAAGAATAATATAAGAAAAGAAAAAAAAATCAAATCACCGAAAAGAAAAAAAAATCAATTCAAATCTGGTGGGTCACTCAAATTTATTTCGGTGTCTTCTCCATGTGGTTGGTGCTCTAGATAAGGCTTTAATCTTTGACCATTAACTTTAAATGTGACACCGTTCTTTGGGTCCTTAATTTCAATCGCCCCATGTGGAAAAATAGTATGAACAATAAATGGACCAGACCAATGAGAGCATAACTTACCTAGGAATAGGTGTAAGCGAGAATTGAACAAAAGCACTTTCTGACCTGGAGTGAAAGATTTTCTCATTATTTGCTTGTCGTGGAAGACTTTCATCCGTTGCTTGTAAATCTTGGCATTTTCGTATGCATCATTGCGAATTTCTTCAAGTTCTGCCAGCTGTAATCTTCTTTCTGAGCTGGCTTGCTGCATGTCAAAATTGAATTTCTTGATAGCCCAATATGCACGATGCTCGAGTTCCGCAGGTAGGTGGCAAGCTTTTCCATACGCTAGCCTGTAGGGTGACATCCCAATTGGGGTCTTGAAAGCCGTTCTATGATCCAAACTGAGTTTCAGTGGTTTTCTATACCTCAAGTGAAGTTTCTAGGTTGAATACAAGACTGATAATACCTTCACTCATTGAAAAAAGTAGACATTCGAGAAGCACTTGATCTTGTGATTGCCATGTTACGAAGTTTAGATTCTCCTCAAATTTGAGATCATCACCAACGCTTTGAGCAATATAAGAAGCAGGTGAGGTGATTGATTCATCCATAAACTTCTCAATTCTATTGCCTCGTATCGAATCCAAAACCTATGATCTCCATATCAGATAATTTGACTGGTCGAGCTTAACATGTGTATTAAAAGTGATTGAAACAGTTGATGAATTAACAATGGTGTTTTGAACTGGAGTTGAGGAAGAAGCTAGGTGTACTGATGCCATTAGGCGCTAATTCTAAGTTAAAGACTGAGGAATTGATGTTTGGATGCTAAAAAAATGAAAGAAAACTAAAGATGATTCAAGAATTATATTCCAGAACTTTTTAATTCATATTTTATAACTCAATTCATCAAAAATAAAAGTTGTTGAGGTGTTACTCAACTCATCTAACTAACTATTATAACATATTATATTAGCTTAAGGCTAACTAGCACATGCATGAGTAGCTTTATAACCATCTTATGCCAGCTGGCATTCCATATCATCAATTTGTAGTTGTTGACTACAGCTGTTGGAATTCTTTGCTCTACTCTCCATGTTGCTTATATGTGGTTCCTTAACAAAAAACATGATGCAAACGTCTAAATCCTCCTCATTTATTTCGATAATATCAATTGTGGCTATAGAAGAAAAAAGACAGAGGAAGAGCGACGGGTAAGGCTTCTGATGATACATCTACTCGTACCACCATCGCTACCTTCAATTTTGACTGCACTTATTATGGACAAGTAAAACTAAAATGGTAAAAGATGAGAGCTTACATGAGCAAAGTGGAAGAGACGGTTTAAAAGACGAAAAGGATTTGAGGGCAAATTGATATGAGATGCAAATAGTTTCAAATTTTGAAACTTTGGCATGGATAAAAGCAAATATATATCTCTATTAATCACTTCGTTCACAAAAAGAGATTATTGAAATTCAAAAACTCTCTTTACAAACTATGGGCATGTATTGATAGAGTATTTGATATGTGCCTTGGGATCCCACCTCAAGGTAAAATATGCTACTTCTGAGGTGCGTACTGAATCAATTAAAAGAAAGGCAAACCATAAGCCTAAAATCTAGAGGAGGCAATTAAGATGATAAAGATGGCTTCAAACACAATTATGACAGTCGACAAGGGTAATTTTTAGTTTCATTCTTGAGGTTTAAGGTCCTTTCACTTAGATAAATTGTATAAGGATATCTCCACTTTGCACCCCAACCATTAGTGTTAAGTCTAATTGACTGTTAATTGACTAAATAAATTACTAAAGTACCATTGCATTAATAAAACGATATTTTAGACATGTGCTGGGCATTGATCATTGACAAATTTGGCGCCAAATCATAATGAAATGCTCAATTACTTTTTAAAAAACTATTACTAAAATTAGTTTAAAACAAAAAAGGGTATATTTGACAATTAATTCGGTTATATAAAGTAAAATTTAAATAGAATTCAAAATTTATTATTGGATTTATTAAAGGGAGTAGTGTGGTAAGTCTATTTTATTTATTCAAAAGAAATCAAAACCAAACAGAAGAAGAAAAATGTCAAATGCAATCATATTAAAAAACATATAAACATAAAGAGCCCTTAACATCTTAATTGAACAAAATTAGTCTACTGACAAAGATGAGAAAACACTTTTCATAGGATATTTAGGAGAGACTGATGAACATTAAAACCAAGTAGAATGAAATTAATTTGCTCTGACAAATGTGTTGTCAAACTAGTCTCTAGCCAAATGTTTCAATAAGGAAAACCTTATAAATACTCATGAACTTGGCCACAAATGCTGCAAAAATTTATCACTAGGAGTACCGTTACAGAACTTATTTGGTTCATCTCAAAAGCAATACCAGTTCATGTAAATTTGTATAATAAATAGTTAACTTCTAGTTCAGTAAATGAAGATCAATGAGATCGGAAGGAGTTGTTTTTTGACAAAAGAAACATTCAAACTCAAAGAGGAGAGATCACACGCATAAAAGGAAAGTCTCAAGACGGTGAAGTTCAATTATTATGGTGTCAATTGGTGGTCACACAGTACTTACTAGTAGTAGATTATATCATAATAGTCTCCAGAAAGATGAAGTACCTTCAAGGTGAAATATGGCTTTATTTCGAAGACACATTTTGCATTCCTACAAAAATATAATAAACTAACACATGAGTAAAGAATACATAATAAAGCCAAAGAGAACATTATTATCCTTAGTGAGAACTAAGAACCTAGGCCTAGGAGACTCAGAGAATAGTCACTACCGCTACTTTAGAAGTGTCCCTACGTTTGTTTTCGAACAATTTTGAATACGTCTATAAAAGGGATGTTATCAGCCTAATATGAAGTTGAAATACTAGCTACGCAACCCAAGAGGGAGGTGAATTGGGTTTCTAAAAATTATGCAATACTTGAATAAAAATTAATACAAATCATAAAAAAATTCAAAATAATAATAAATAAACCAATCAAAATGTAAAGAGATAAGAGAAGAGAGATTCAAACACAAAGATTTTTACGTGGTTCGGTCAACCCCACCTACGTCCACGCCTCTAAGCTCACCGGGCTTGAGGATTCCACTATCCAAGCCTTTAAGGCTTCAAAAACTTTTACAATTGACTTCAGAGATGTCAATCAACCTTTACAACAAGAGATTATTCTAAATCCTTTAACCTAAGTGTTTGCCACACTCACACTTTCTCAAATACAAAATTTTTCTCACACACAATCTATGTGTTTACAAATATATGCCCAAGGTGTGATTTAAAGAATGAATGAATAAAGCTCAAGAAATATTGTATTCTCAATAATATGCTCTTTGATATTTGTTGGATTCACTTTGATTTAGATCTAATGTAGCCTTTTTATAGTTGGAGCTGAAAACTAACTGTTATTGAATTTTTGCACTAAGTCGGATCGTCATTAATCCTTATCAGGTCGCCGTTTTGACTTGAGCAAGTTACCATTGTGCTATAATTTCAAATTGTCAGATCACCGTTTTTCAGATGTCAGATCGCCGTTAGTTTTCAGAAACTAAACTTTAATTTTGCTCAATGTCGGTCAACCATTATCTCCTAAATAGTTAGCTGTTTGCTACAATGATTGTTATAGTGAAACTATTTTCCACAATTATAGTTTTTTTCCCAAACAATGGAACTTTAGCAGTATTATACAACCTCAGCTTCACTTTTATCTCATCTCAACACCATAAAAGGAAAAAAAAACAACAAACAATGGAACTTTCAATTACCTGGTGTTGAGTGTTAGAAAATGTATATTTATAAAGGAGAAAATCGTCATTTTACACTACAACCTTTACTAACAACCTTACTTTTATGTATTTAACCTTCTTTTGATTTAATTCCGTGTGATTTATTTTAATTAAGCATTTTATGTATTTTAGGGGCATCATAGTCATTTCACAATAAACGAGAGATCATATGGCAAAACGGACATCACTTTTGAAATCAGGACAGTCGAAAACCTTAGGAGGAGCATAAAAGGAAAAATGGCATTGTTCACATGTACGGTACTGTATACGTTACTGTTCACGACACTGTTCATATAGACGGACGATGATGTGGCATTGACCGATGATGTGGCATTGACTGATGAGGTGTCATGATCCTGTTGGACTAAAATTTTTATGTACTGTTGATGGTGACGTGGCAGCATATCAGTGGACAAAAAATCTCGTGTACGGTACATGCATCACACAGGATTATTTTCAACCAAACCGCGTTACTGTTCAACCCGAGTCAAACCATGTTACTGTTCATCCACGTGGTCAAACCGCGTACTGTTGACTGATGACGTGGTGCAATCCTGAGCGTCCAAACTGTTTTTAATCCGATGGCCATGATTTACTCCATGTATCTATAAAAAGGGGGCCTCCCCCCCCTAATTTGATATCTCTGAATCCATTTTTGGACTCTATTTTCTGTAATTCCTTCTCCATCTTGTATTTTCTACGTATTTTAATAAATTCCCATTTTACCCCTAGTTCAATTATGAGTAGCTAATTTTCTTTCAAGCTTGGGTTGAAGGTGAAGTCTCAACATGTGTCATGGGCTTTATTTGGTAAATTTATTTTCTATTCCCCTCTAATGTTTATGGATGATTTGACTTTTCGTCGACAAATAATAATAATCTTGTCTAGATACTGCCTTGGTTACACCGACTCTCTAGTACAAGGTTATTATTATTTGGCACGATAAGCCCTTAGCACCATATTGATTAGAGTGTGGTTCATGGGGTGTGGATTCCCCCCTCATGATTTAATTGGTATTAATAAGGAATATTTAGCTCATGGTGCATGTTGATACGGATCCAGATACCCAAGTACGTCATTTCAATAGAATTCTCTTCAATTTATTCTCGCCATTTCAATTCCAATTTTAGAATTTATTCTCGCCATTTTAATTTAAGTTTTAGCATATTCCAAATCATTTCCACCACAAATCCAATCACTCATTTACAAAATTAATTCTACACAATTAAAATCCACCTCCTCGTAGGATCGACACTCGTCACCATTGATCTATACTACAATAGATTCGTGCGCTTGCGAGTACATTAAAATTTGCACAACAAGTTTTTGGCGCCGTTGCCGGGGAGGTAAGTAATTTTGATTCATAGAATTAATTTTTGTGAATAATTCCATTTAATTGTTTTCTTGTATTTTTTTTCTTTAAAAAAAAAGAAAAAAAAAAGTGAATCTATATTTAAAGGTTAGTATTTCTTTTCTTTTTCTCTTCTTTAAAATTCTGTAATTTAATTTTCAATTTATTTTTCTTTGTAAATTTTTTTTTTTGGTTTATCTTATTAATTTATTTTTAGTTAATTTATTTTCACATATTTTTTTTAGTGTGTTTTTATAGTAAGGTTGTAATAGTGCAATAAGGTTAGTATCGTAACTTCTCCCTCTTCTTTATTTTTATTTGTTTTGCATGCATGGTCGAAGGTCATTATTACCTAATCTTGAACCTATAGACCTTGAACTTGAGAAAACACTTCGCACACACAAACATGTTAAAAATAAAATGGATTTGCAACCACAGGAGAGCCAATTTAAGGACTATTTTAGTCCCTTAGTTAATTTGAGCACATCATGTATAAGATACCCAAATGTAGCTGCTAAGAGCTTTGAACTAAAACCTAGTGTGCTAAATTGTCTCCCCACATTCTATAGCTTAGAAAATGAGGACCCATATAATCATCTGAATGATTTTCATGCTATTTGTCAAACATTTAAATATGAGAATTTTTCAGACGATGATGTTAAACTCATATTATTCCCGTTTTCTTTAAAGGATAGAGCTCGTTCATGGTTAAATACTTTGCCTGCTAATAGCATTACAACATGGGAACAAATGGTAACTAAATTTTTGAATAAATATTTTCCAGTGCATAAAACCAATGCTATTCGTAGGGAAATTTCAAAGTTTACACAGAGAGAAGACGAGCAATTTTTCAAAACATGGGAGCGATTCAATGGGCTACTCTTGAAGTGTCCACATCATGGGTACGAGAAATGGCACCAATGCTAATCCTTTTTGGAGGGATTATTGCCCAATGTGCAAGAATGGCTAATGGCAACAAGTGGAGGAGAGCTAATGTCAAAAAGTGCATCAGAAATTTGGGAATTCTTCCAGCGACAAGCAGATAATTCCCAACAACGGAGTCAATCACTCAGGAATACTAGAAGAATTAAGGGAGTAAATGAGGTTCACATTGGCGAGTCAACTTCAGGAATCAAAGAAGTCAAGGAGATGGTTGACGGTCTCGCTCAACAAATAGCATCGTTATCGACTGCTAAATCAACAGAGCCACATGACCATGACTCATACTCGGATCAAGCCAATGCCATAGGTGTAATGAGAAAACCATCAAATTACAACCCATACTCCAACACATATAACCCTGGATGGAGAGACCACCCCAATTTTTCATGGTCTCAAAGATTCCAACAGAATGGATCAGCAGCTCCAGCTCCACCAATGCAACTAATTCCTCAAAATCCTCAAGCCTCTCAGCCCCCATTTAGACTATTCAATCAAAACCAGAAATACTCTCAACCCAGACCATGGGAGGATTCATTCCAGAATCTCAAGAATCTTACACACTCTACCATTGAGCAACAGAATCACACCATTGATGGACTACGAAATGAATTGAGAGCGGGCTTCAACTCACAAGCCCAATCAGTTTCAAGCCTCGAGAAGATGGTAGGACAACTTGCTTCTTCAGTCCAAACCTTGGCAATGACTGTTGAGAAAGGTAAATTTTCAAGTCAACCAGTGCCTAATCCTAAAGGAGTGCATGAAGCAAGTACCAGTTCACCACAGCAGCATGGAGAGGTCAAAGCCGTCATGACCTTGCGACAAGGAAAAGAAGTCGACAACAAAGTGGAGATGTCGGTGACAAAAGAAAATCAAATTGTACCTGTAAATGCTGAGGACTCATCACCGGAGGGGAAAGAAGAAACCAACCCACGAGAATATGTTCCCAAAGCTCCATTTCCTCAGAGGTTAGCTAAAGGAAAGAAGGGAAAATCCACAGGTGAGATTCTTGAAATCTTCAAACAGGTAAGTGTCAACATCCCTTTGCTTAATGTTATAAAACAAATTCCATCTTATGCCAAGTTTCTTAAAGACCTTTGTACTAAAAGGAGAAATATGCATGTTCAAAAGAAGGCCTTTTTAACAGAAAACGTTAGTTCTATACTCCAACATAAAATTCCTCTAAAATGCAAAGACTCAGGCTCCCCCACTATCTCATGTAGTATAGGGAACCACACAATTGAGAATGCTTTGTTGGATTTAGGAGCTAGTGTAATTTTGTTGCCTTATTCAGTACTTGTGAAGCTTGGACTGGGAGAATTACACCCAACTCCAGTGGTGTTACAGCTTGCAGATCGATCCACGAAAATACCTCGTGGTATTGTGGAGGACGTGCTTATCCAGGTAGACAGGTTTTATTTTCCTGTTGATTTCATTGTAATTGACACTCAACCAACACAGGATTCAAGGAAGCACATCCCTATTATTCTAGGCCGACCTTTCTTGGCAACTGCGGATGCTCACATTCAATACAGGACTGGAAATATACAGTTGTCCTTCGGCAACATGACTATGGAGCTGAACATCTTCAACATTGCCAAACAGCCTCATAATGCAGATGATGGAATTGTTGATGTGGATTTAATAGAAACAATAGTTGATAATACTTTTCTTTCAAACCTTAGTGATGATCCTTTACAAACATGCTTAACTCACTTTGGTTTGGATTTTGATATTGACAGATCAGTCGATGAGGTCAACACCCTGCTTGACTCAGCACCATACATGGACACTAATAAATGGAAGTCAAGAGTTGAACAACTAGCACCATCAGAGAAAAAACTCATCCCATCATCAGAATCACCACCGAAACTTGAGCTAAAACCATTACCCAACACATTAGAATATGTATTTTTGGGAGAAGAAAGTACTCTAGCGGTAATCATTTCATCATCCCTCAATGACGAACAAAAAGGTAAGTTGTTGGACGTTTTAAAAGAGCACAAAGGAGCATTAGGATGTACCATAGCAGACATAAAAGGTATAAACCCAGTAGACTGCATGCATTACATTCACCTCGATGAAAATGCTAAACCTACTAGGGAAATGCAACGTCGTTTAAATCCTAATATGAAAGAAGTTGTTAGAACTGAAGTTCTTAAGCTATTAGATGCAGGTATCATTTACCCAATTTCTGATAGTTCATGGGTCAGTCCTGTGCAAGTTGTCCCCAAAAAGTTAGGAGTCACAGTAGTTACGAATGCTGATAATGAATTGATACCCACTAGAGTGACTACAGGATGGCGTGTATGCATTGATTATAGAAAGTTGAATTCTGTCACACGTAAAGACCATTTTCCTTTACCATTTATCGACCAAATGCTTGATAGATTGGCAGGCCATGAATTTTATTGCTTTCTAGATGGCTACTCAGGATATAATCAGATTCCCATAGCACCAAAAGATCAAGAGAAAACTACTTTCACTTGCCCTTTTGGCACATTTGCATATAGGAGAATGTCATTTGGATTATGTAATGCACCTGCTACATTTCAACGATGCATGTTGAGCATTTTTTCTGATATGGTTGAACGATTCCTTGAATTTTTTATGGATGATTTTTCTGTCTTTGGTGACTCGTTTGATCAATGTTTACATCATCTAACACTAGTTCTGCAGAGATGTATCGAGAAGAACTTAGTCTTAAATTGGGAGAAGTGCCATTTTATGGTAAAGCAAGGTATTGTTCTCGGTCATATCATTTCGAGCAAAGGTATTGAGGTTGACAAAGCCAAGGTGGATCTCATTTCTAATCTTCCTCCACCCAAAACAGTCAGAGAAGTAAGATCTTTCCTTGGGCATGCTGGTTTCTATAGACGTTTCATTAAAGATTTTAGCAAAGTTTCTAGACCCTTATGCAATTTACTTACTAAGGATGTACCTTTTATCTTTAATGATTCATGTCTTGTGGCTTTTGAAAAATTAAAGCAATTGTTGACATCATCACCCATCATTCAGGCCCCAAACTAGAGCTTACCATTTGAACCCATGTATGATGCATCTGATTATGCAGTAGGAGCAGTATTAGGATAAAGAGTTGATCGAATTCCTCATGTTATTTACTATGCTACTATGACATTCAATAATGCACAGTTGAATTATTCAACTACTGAAAAAGAAATGCTAGCAGTAGTGTTTGCATTGGAAAAATTTCAAACGTATCTCATTGGTTGTAAAATAATTGTATTCACAGATCATGCTGCTCTTAAATATCTTCTCACAAAAAAAGACACAAAAGCTAGACTAATTCGTTGGGTGTTACTTTTGCAGGAATTTGACTTGGAATTCAAGGATAAGAAAGGCACAGAAAATGTTGTGGCGGACCATCTCTCTCGTCTCCATTTTGACACAATTACAGAGCCATTAATATTGAATGAGTCATTTCCAGATGAACAATTAATGAGTGTGGAAGTATTACCTTGGTATGCTGATATAGTTAATTATCTTGTTACAGGTAAACTTCCAGAGCATTGGACCAAGCAAGACAAGGCTAAATTCTTTGCAGAAATAAAGAATTTCTTTTGGGATGACCCGTATTTGTTCAAGTATTGTGCAGATCAAATTGTTAGACAATGTGTCCCAGAAAGTGAAATTCAAAATATCCTTTCATTCTGCCATGAACAAGCTTGTGGAGGCCATTTCAGCGCTAAGAAAACAGCAACTAAAGTTTTACAATGTGGTTTCTATTGGCCAACTATATTTCGAGACGCTTACACTTTATGTTCTTCATGTGATAGGTGTCAACGAATGGGGAGCATTACACGAAGGAACATGATGCCACTAAATCCAATTTTAGTGGTTGAGATTTTTGACGTATGGGGTATCGACTTCATGGGACCATTTCTCTCTTCTTTTGGCCATCAATACATATTGGTTGCTGTTGACTACGTATCGAAATAGGTAGAAGCAATTCCATGTAGAACCAATGATCATAAGGTGGTGATAGGATTTTTGAAAAGCAACATTGTTTCACGCTTTGGATTCCCTCGAGCGATAATCAGTGATGGTGGAGCCCACTTTTGTAACAAAGCATTCAAAGCTCTTTTGACAAAGTATTCAATCACTCACAAAGTGGCAACCCCATATCATCCGCAAACCAGTGGCCGAGTTGAGATCTCCAATCGAGAAATAAAGCACATATTAGAAAAGACGGTGAGGCCAGACAAAAAAGATTGGTCATTAAGACTTGATGATGCATTATGGGCATATAGAACGACTTTCAAGACCCCGATTGGGATGTCACCCTACAGGCTAGTGTATGGAAAAGCTTCCCACCTACCTGTGGAACTCGAGCATCGTGCATATTGGGCCATCAAGAAATTCAATTTTGACATGCAGTAAGCCAGCTCAGAAAGAAGATTACAACTGGCAGAACTTGAAGAAATTCGCAATGATGCATACAAAAATGCCAAAATTTACAAGCAACGAATGAAAGTCTTTCATGACAAGCACATTATGAGAAAATCTTTTACTCCAGGTCAGAAAGTGCTTTTATTCAATTCTCGCTTGCACCTATTCCCAGGTAAGTTACACTCTTGATGGTCTGGCCCCTTTATTGTTCATACTGTTTTTTCACATGGGGCAATTGAAATTAAGGACCCAAAGAACGGTGTCATATTTAAAGTTAATGGTCAAAGATTAAAACCATATCTAGAGTACCAACTACATGGAGAGGATACCGAAATAAATTTGAGTGACCCACAATATTTGAATTGAATTTTTTTTCTTTTCGTTGATTTTATTTTTCTTTCTTTCTTTTCATTATTCTTTTGCTAATTGAAATTATTTTTGCATAAGTGTGTTTGTTTTACCATTAAGTTTTCTCTTCTCATTGTTAATCATGAGTACCATACTTAGACCATTCCTCCTAAACATTCTTAAACCACTTCAACGTGTCAAAACTCATCTCAAAAGGCAGATTCAATTTTGTAAAACACATCGTATTTGGACTCTGCAACCACCAGAGTTAGTAGCCTATGTTGAGGGTTTAGAAAGCCAACTCAGAGACATTGAGAGAAGTGTTTACGACATCCAATTGGAGCTTGAGGTAAATTCAATAAGAGGACGATTTTAATTTTCTTTGTGCGTTTTAATTTGTTTTTCTGTTTGTGTGCTTTAGTTTGTTACCCTGGTGAAGTGGCGGATAACGGTACTCCGTGACAATCAAGTCGGTTACTTCAGTTTTCTATAATAACTAACATTCTGAGGCGAAGGTATGGACAGAAACGAGATTCTAGCGAAGCTTCACAAGCGATTCCCTTCACTTCCTCATAATGCCCTCCTTACGATCTATAAAGCCCGGTCCGAACGCATGCGATTACTCATGAGGAATAACATACCTGCGGACATCCGTTGGTTAATCGAGGCTAAAGTACGATTGGCAGGTGAGTTACCTCCAAAATTTATTGCATACATGCCTAGTTGTGGTAAAGGAAATTATACAAGAAAATGACGAGCTCGAAGAATTTTTGTTGCTTGTCATAAGTGTGCCAGAATGAGTTGCGATAAAAATCCATGTTCTTTAGGAATGGTGTCTGATAACAGGGAAGATAATATTCAATTCATTAGGGATGGCTTGAATAAGGAGTCATTGGATGATATTCTTTTGTCTCTTGAAACGCATCCGAGTGGATATGTGGAAGGAGCGATTCTCCAGTTATGGCCATTATTCCAGAAAGAGCATGCACGATATAGTCTCGGGAATCTGACTATAAACGACCCTGTTTGCCAGTTTATAAGAAAACTTGATGGGAAGCCTATCCTCGACCCATAGAGGGCATTCAAGTCGTTTCTGGACGTAAAACCAGAGGAAGATGTGAGCCACAGTCGTAACTACCTGTAAATATCCTTTTACTTCACTGTTATTTTATCTTTTGCATTATTGTCTTTAATAATTTTATTTTATCATTATTTCTTTTTCTTTTTACTGTTTCCTTTTTGACTCACGAGCCATGTGCTTTACGCGTTATTTAACACTGACATGCTACCTCATACACAGCTGTGACCCACTGTCACCAAGACTCTTAAATGTGATTTCTTTTGTCAAACACTCACAATTTGTTTTTGAGAAGTATCCCAATGGCAGCTACTCCCAATAGACAATTCAAGAACATTTGTGTGCTTTATGGATTTACCTATGGCAAACATAAAGAGTTCGTTGAGGCAGCCATAGATCTTGGTCGAAGCATAGCAGCAAGAAAATTACACTTGGTGTATGGAGGAGGTAACCGAGGGTTATCAAAAATGGTCTCAGAAGCAGCTTTTATTAGAGGAAGTCAAGTGTTAGGCATCATCCCAAGAATCCTAAAACCATTGGGCAGTTCGTCTGACTCATCAACTGGAGAAGAGTTAGTCGTCTCAGGTTTGCAAGAAAGAATAACTGAAATGCTTAATCATGCTGATGCTTTTATTTTCCTTCCAGGAGATCTTGCAACACTAGAGGCACTTATCACACTAGCATCTTGGGCCCATCTTCACATTCACCAGAAACCCATCGGTTTGTTAAATGTCAATAACTTTTATGATGGCTTTATCGCATTTCTTAACCATGCAATAAAAAACTATTTCATTCCTTCCAATGTGAAAATTTTTTTTATTTGTGCTCACACTGCTAATGAGCTACTTGATCTGTTACAAGCTTATAAACTGGAGCCAGACCCCTGGACCTTTGTGTTGGAGCACCCAAATAATGATGGTAACAGTAGCCGCAGTAAAAAGTACAAATTAGATTTAACTCTCTGCCTGTAAATATTTTCTTCTGTGTTGCACCACCCAGGTGATGTCTTCTAAACTCTACTTCTTTCCTTGACAACATTGAGGACAATATTTCGTTCTGGTTGGGGGGAGGGAATAGTCGACAATTGTGGAATCTTGGTTAAGTTTTTACTAATTTTTTATTGTAGAATCTAACTGTTGCTAACCTTTTGGTTTGAAGATGGCCGAATATGGAGTGTAGTGACTCTAGAAACGCATCTTCATCGTTTGAAAAAAAAAATTCAGACATTTTCATTTTTCTTTATTATGTTTTGATGTTTATTTTTCTTCTTCTTTTTAATTTCTCCTTTATAAATATATACTTTCAAATTTTTTTGAGTCGAAGATGGCTGAATATGGAATGTAGTGCCTCTAGAAACACATCTTCTTAGTTAAAAAAAAAAAACATTTCTTTTTCTATCATTTTAAGTGTAACTTTTCTAATTAGTTTTTTTTTGCATCATTTTCACATTTCTACATGCATATTTTCCTTTCATGTTTAGAATAGGTTGGGGGGGAGAATAATGTTTAAAAAAAAAAATTTGTGTGATTTGTTTTAACATTGGATGACATGATTAATTTCAAATTTTAGTATTTGTATTATCTTTGGTCTTAAGTGATGTTACGCTATGTTTGCTACTTTACATATTGATGCCGGAGACAAATATGAGTAGCTTGAAGGAATGAACATGTCATAAATAAGTGCCAAGTGAGTTTTTGAGCCTATCATTTTTCTTGGAGAGTAACCCTTTTGCCCATTCTTTATACAGCTTAGCAGTTTATTATTGTATACACGATCTCTAGATTTCTTTTGAGTTAACCCTTAAAAATAAATAAATAAATAAATAAAAAAGAAAAAAAATGTGTGTTGCTACATTTGGAGGCCCATCTAACTAGCAGATATGGAAGATTATTTAGAGCCCTAAAAGACAATGGAAATGCCATTTTTTTTTATCCATTTGAGCCTTTCTAGCCATCCCTTTTGTGAAATATCCATAGTTAACCATTTTGAGCCTTTAAAAAAAAAAAAAACATTTTATTTGTTAAACTTATCATCTTGACCTACTCCGATTTGGAGTATTACCCGATGTCTTATAAGTTCCATCACCTATTTATGATTGAGAAAATGTAAATAAATATTTTGTATAGTGAAGTTATGCCCAACAAAAGCAAAAAAAAAATTATTGTTTCAAAAAAGAAAAAAATAACAATAATAGGAGAAATCCACCTTGCAACTTCCAAAAAAAAAAAATTCATCTGTATTTTTCTCAAACATACACTTTGTTTTCCTTATTTCCTTTCTTTGTTAGCCATGTCCCTAGCCTACGTTACGTCCTAATAAAAGTCCTTCTTAATTTTAGGGAACTATAGTCTGAAGTAGAAGCTAGTTATATGGGCTAAAAAGATGTAGTGATGCATAAAAAAAATAAATGAATAAATAAATTGGGTTGACTAGCATTTTTTATTTGACTTGAGATCGTATTATTTCTAAGTTGAGGGCATATTTCTTTCATCTTGGTGAGAGCATGTGATATCACTTCTTGATTATTTTCTCTCAATTACCATTCATTGGAGTGATTATTTTTATTGGGTTTAATTTCTTTGTGAGAATGTCACTACTTCCAGTGAGACTTTGGGGTTTGACATGTCATTCTTGAAAGTAGCTCTAACAAAGTCTACTGGGCTGATTCATGTGGATGATTGATGTGGGTGTGATGTTGCTTTAGACTGGAGATAATGCTTATACTTTTATTTGGTTGCTATCATTAATCTGATTTAATAAACACGAGTGTTTCAAAAAAAACATCATTTTGGATTTGAATTTTGTTTTCGCTTTATTTGCTAGGGACTAGCAATAAGCTGGTTGGGGGGTGTGTTGAGTGTTAGAAAATGTATATTTATAAAGGAGAAAATCGTCATTTTACACTACAACCTTTACTAACACCCTTACTTTTATGTATTTAACCTTCTTTTGATTTAATTCTGTGTGTTTTATTTTAATTAAGCATTTTATGTATTTTAGGGGCATCATAGTCATTTCACAATAAACGAGAGATCAAATGGCAAAACAGACATCACTTTTGAACTCAGGACGGTCGAAAACCTTAGGAGGAGCATAAAAGGAAAAATGGCACTGTTCACATGTACAGTACTATTCACATGTACGGTACTGTATACGTTACTGTCATGACACTGTTCACATAGACGGATGATGACGTGGCATTGACCAATGATGTGGCATTGACTGATGAGGTGTCACGATCATGTTGGACTAAAATTCTTATGTACTGTTGATGGTGACATGGCAGCATATCAGTGGACAAAAAATCTCGCGTACGGTACATGCATCACACAGGATTATTTTCAACCAAACCGCGTTACTGTTCAACCCGGGTCAAACCGTGTTACTGTTCATCCACATGGTCAAACCACGTACTGTTGACTGATGACGTGGCGCAATCCTGAGCGTCCAAACTGTTTTTAATCTGATGGCCATGATTTACTCCATGTATCTTATAAAAATGGAGCCTCCCCCCCCTAATTTGATATCTCTGAATCCATTTTTGGAATCCATTTTCTGTAATTCATTCTCCATCTTGTATTTTCTACGTTTTTTAATAAATTTCCATTTTGCCCCTAGTTCAATTATGAGTAGCTAATTTTCTTTCAAGCTTGGGTTGAAGGTGAAGTCTCAACATGTGTCATTGGCGTTATTTGGTAAATTTATTTTCTTTTCCCCTCTAATTTTTGTGGATGATTTGATTTTTCGTCGACAAATAATAATAATCTTGTCTAGATACCGCCTTGGTTACACCGGCTCTCTAGTACAAGGTTATTATTATTTGGCACGATAAGCCCTTAGCACCATATTGATTAGAGTGTGGTTCATGAGGTGTGGATTCCCCCCTCATGATTTAATTGGTATTAATAAGAAATATTTAGCCCATGGTGCATGTTGATACGGATCCAGATACCCAAGTACGTCATTTCAATAGAATTCTCTTCAATTTATTCTCGTCATTTCAATTCCAATTTTAGAATTTATTCTCGCCATTTTAATTTAAGTTTTAGCATATTCCAAATCATTTCCACCACAAATCCAATCACCCATTTACAAAATTAATTCTACACACAATTAAAATCCACCTCCTCGTGAGATCGACACTCGTCACCATTGATCTATACTACAATAGATTTGTGCGCTTGCGAGTACATTAAAATTTGCACAACACCTGGCACGCGACTCCATTGCGAGTAGAGGGGTTCTTGGTTGTTGCCGGTTGTTGACGGGTGTCGAATTAGTGAGAACTCTTACATCAGTTCCTATCGTGGTCGATTCTAGTTGCTTCCCTAACATCTTGTTGGTCACAGTAACAAATTTCCTCAATGCATTTCTTAAGGATTTTAATGGTGATTTGAATATGCATTTTCGATTTGTGAACATAAAAATGACCCAAATCATTGTTTTTGTTTTGGTGTAAAAACTGCTATACATGAGCATGCTTATGTTATTACTTAGTGGGTAACAAGACATTTCTTGCTGATCATATTAAAGATAAAGAAACTTGTATAATAAAAATGCTCTTGACGTCACAAGAGATTTAGAATAATATTGCTAGTGCCATTGCCATTGAGACCATGAATGCCGGTATTAATTAATGAGGCAGATGATGCACTATTTTGTGTTCAGATCAATGAAACTCGTGACGTATCGTTAACATCCATAGAGAAGTCTAAAATTCCTACCGTAACCTTCCAGCTATTATGTTATGGTCCATATTCCCATTGCCATTCAAGCTTAGTCTCTTTACTCTCAAATGTCCATGTAATTTCACAATATATATATATTAAAATCAACCCTTGATTCAGTATGTGTTGATCCCATTCTAAACAAAATAAAATTGCCAAGCACTAAAAACCTAACACACCCAATGAAATTTCTATTTCTACCTTTAAAGCCTTATTCTTTTACATCCATCAACAACATCTCGACCAATTTGATGTATTCAGAAATAGTAGAAAATGTACCAAAAAAATTAGTTAGGCAAATGCTTAGGAGCTACAACAATTAAAGATTGTGTCCAAGAAAAAATAAATGCAAAAATGCGTAGGGGAGGTGATCTAAATCAGACAATCAGGCTTAAGGATTGAAAGAGGTAGAACTCTATCTTCATTAATGCCTTAGACCTTGTTAATTTAAGAGTTAGAACCTAGGGAAATGCTACTGAGTTTCAACTAGACATGAAAATGCTTGTGCTGTCTTTGTCTTATTAAGTTCTCGTGCGCTCTCAACTGTTAGCACATTTGATCTAGAGCAGACATTGCTGGTAAGGATATCTTGAGTTTCCTTTTCGTATAAATTTTAGATATACCAGTCTGGAAACTATTCACATTGCTTATTAGCTCTGAATTCAATTTGGTTATCTCTATATAAATTATATTTTCTCAAAACTTCAACACGGCTACATGAAAAATAAGGGACTGCAAAAAATGCCCATTTGGTTAAATGTTTACCATTTTAAATTGAGGAGATCTTTTACTATATTTATTTCCGGAAATTAAGCATGTGCAATTGATAAGCCTGCTAGCTAATTGTAACACCATCTCATTAACTCCTTGGCCAGTGCATTTTAGTTATTTCTATTAGTGCTTCTCTGCCATTTCATCTTGGCAACGTGTAGCATATAACCAGTGCATCCTACTTTCATCTTGCATATGTAACATTATCAACTCGTCTGCCCACTTGATCCTATTTCATTCAATCGTATGCCTATCAAATGTTGTGCTCTGATACCACTTTTTATGCTCGGAATGCAGAATCAAGTGCACCAAATAATTACAAGAAAAATAAAGGACACAAGAATTTAACGTGGTATTCGGCAATATGCCTATGTCCAAGGGAGCAAAAGAAAATAATCGTATTACTAACAATAAGAGTACAAAATTTAAGTAAAGAAAATCTCAATTCCCAAAATCCAAATACATTCAGTACTCTCACACACACTTGAAAGAAAAAACATCTCAATTGAATACATTGTCCAATTGCACACTCTTTTAACAGTTCTACAACTGAATTATTATTCTCTCAAATTTAGGATGCCTACAAATGCAAAATGCAACTCTATTTATAGAGAGCATTTTTCACTGTTACAAGTCTGGTGCCCGCCTATCAATTGGGCCAATTTGTCAAATTGTCAAAGTTGTCATGAAATTGTCAAATTGCCACATGCTTCATCAATTCATTTGGCTTTAATTTTCCATGATTTTGGCCACATGCTTCACCAAAAATTCCAACATTACGACTAGAAGCTTCACCATCCATGTGACTTTTGACTTTCTAACAATTCTTTACCTCGGTGAAGATTTGTCCAAATCTAAGCCAACTACCAATAAACTATCATCCCCAAAGTAATCCTTCATTAAGATCCAAAATAGTACAACACTTCAACTGCTTATGTACCCAAAAATCTAGGATCAAGCCAATTGTAGTTCAAAAATTTCCCAAAATCAACAGATTCGAAGGATTTGAATTAGTTTTAAGCAATTTGAAACTTAACTTCAAAAATCACTTTTATCAACATATCTAATGGATTATCCTTGGTTTCGATCTTTTTTAATAACATAATACCGCTCTCGATAACCTCCCTCACATAATGATATTTCACGTCTATGTATTTTGTTCGAGCATGATATGTTTGGTTCTTCGTCAGGAATATCACGCTTTGGTTATCACATAAAACCTCAATGTTCTCTTGGATTACTCCCAAATTACCTAACAAGCCTTTCAACTAAATAGTTTTTTTTACAACCTCTGTTGTTGCCATGCACTCTACTTTCGTAGAAGAAAGAGCAATTGTCGACTGTAAAATTGATCTACAAATAATTGGACCTCCACCCAATGTGAATATGTATCTCGTTGTTGATCTTCTTTTGTCAAGGTCTCTAGCAAAATCAGAATCAATAAACAACACATTGTTGAGCACAATCCTTTTTTAACAATAATCCAACATTAACTGTCTCATACGGATACTGCAAGCTAATGGTGTTTTGCCTGGATTATGCATGTATTGACTAACAATACTCACGACTTGAGATATGCCAGGCCTTGTGCATACCATAACATACATAAGACTACCGATAACACTAACCACACCATATCACAAGCTATTATTCGTGCTCTTCTTGTGATACAAAACATGAAAAAGAGCTTAATTTGATACGACGAGCTAAAAGAGTAGAAATTGGTTTGGTTTTGTCATTCATACTAAACCTTTCTAGCACTTTCTTCAAATAAGACTTTTGAGTCAATCAAACACTCTTATTCTTTTTGTCCCTACGAATCTCCATCCTAAGTATTCTCTGTGCATGACCCAAGTCTTTCATCTCAAATTCAAAAGCCAGCTACTTCTTTAATCTTTCAATCTCACCTCTATTCTTCGAAGCTATAAGTGTATCGTCGACACAGAGTAAAAAATAGATGAAAGCTCCATCTTGTAGTCTTCTTAAATAAACACAGGATCGTGTTCACTTCTGATGAATTTATGCCCTTGTATTAATTGATCAAATCTCTTGTACCATTGCCTTAGTGATTGTTTCAGTTTGTACAAGGATTCAATCAATCTATACACATGATTTTCCTTTCTAGCAACTTTGAAACCACAAGGCTAAGTCATATAGATTTCCTCCTCTAAATCTCTATGTAAGAATACCGTCTTAACATCTAATTGAGCCAACTTTAACTCTTATTCAACTACCAAGGCAAGAAGGATATGAATAAAAGTATGGTTTACAACTGGAAAGAACAGTTCATTATAGTTAATACCTTCTTTCTGAGCCAAAACTTTTATTACAAGTCTTGCCTTGTATCGAAGAGTTGTTTGATTTGAATAACCCCGCTTCTTAGTATAGACCCATTTATTTCTACTATTTCTTTTACACTTTGGCAACTCTACAAGTTCCAAAGTTTGATTTTGATAAAGAGACTTCATTTCTCCTTCCATGGCTAATTTCCACTCTCCACTTTCGTTACTGCGTATAACTTCACTGAAAGTGTTGGGGATGTCATCATCAATAAATAGAAGTGCATAAGCTACCACCATGTCTTTAATAAGCCATTCGAGTTTCTTTATCACTCTTTTTGGTCTTTTCTTGCTATAATATCGCTTTCATCTTCTACATCTTTAGTTGTTTCTTCTTGTTATGGGAAATCAACAGAAACATCTTTTTTTTCAACTCTTGGGGTCACCTCCAAAGTTGAATTCTTCTATGATGTAGAACTAACTAGTACATATGGAGTCGCATCAAACTCCACCTGTTGTAATATCTCATTGGTCTCGTTCTCCACCTACTGAGAACTTGAAGCCTTCAACATAGAAGCTCTATCAAAAGTGACATCTTTGCTATACACAAACTTTTTATCTTCGAGATCTCAATGCTTGAGACCTTTAACTGCACCTTTGAATCCTAAAAAAATAGTCTTTCTTGTATGAGAATCGAGCTTATCATTCTTTACATAATTATAAACTAAACACCCAAACACACGAATGGAGTCATAGTCTTGTGCATGCTTTCCAAACCACATTTCCAAAGGAATTTTACCTTGAATTGCAGAATAAGATAACCAGTTTGTTAAGTGACTTGCCTAACTCACAACCTCAGCCCAAATCTTTTTATCTAAACCAACATTAGATAACATGCATCATACTTTCTCCAAAAAGTACAATTCATACGCTTAACCAAATCGTTTTGTTGCGGAATATGTCTCACTATGAAATATTTTTTTATACCCTTACTCTAGTATACTTGCAAGAATGGATCAGAAGTATATTTAGCCTCATTATCAAAATGCAATACTTTGATCTTTTCTGCTAGTTTTAGTCTCCACAAATTTCTCCATTTCACGAAAATATCTAAAACCTCATCCTTGGCTCGCATGGTGTACAGCCACACACATTTAGAGAAATCATCAATAAAAGAAACAAAATAATGGCTTCCATCAATTGATGCAATCTTAGTTGGCCCTCATATATCGCTGTAAACATAATCAATGATCTCACGAATATCGTGATAAGCCGTACCAAACTTGACCTCTATTTTCTTGCCTAGAACAAATTGCTCACAGAATTCCTGTTTACAGGTATTGGTACTTCTCAAAAGTTCATGCTTCATCAGAGACTGTTATTTAACATGTCCTAGCCGTACATGCCATAGCTTGGTGGTGTCATTGTACACCTCAGAAACATTAGTTTCATCGACTGTACCTCCTTTTAAATAGTACAAATTGTAATGCCAAAACCCTTGAAGAATCACCATAGCCCCATATGTGACTTTATTATGCCATCTTCAATGATAACTTTGTAGCCTTTAACCTTCAAGGCACCTACAGAAATTAGAATTTTCTTTAAAGTTGAAACATATCTAACTTCTTTCAGTTCTCTAATCATTCCGTCGAACATTTTGAGTCGAATTGTTCATATCCCCATTGTGTAACAAGGTTGATCATTCCCCATCATATTTGCTCTAGATTCCAGATCACATAAATCTGTAAACCATTCCCTTATAGGACACAAATGATAGGTTGCTCTAGTATCAAGTATCCACTCGCTCGAATTAGTCACGTATACTGCAAGCATAATATTTAGTGAATAAATAGAGTCTTCATCTTTACATGCCATATTCGAGGCTACTAGTTTCTTCCCATCTTTCTTCTGAGCCTTTGGATAATTTTTCCTCCAATGGCCCCTTTCATGACAAAAAGCACACTCATCTCAAGCTATATTTCTACTTCTCGATTTGGACCGAGAATTCTTTCCACTGCACTTCTTCTTTTTCTCCATCGTCCTTTCTCTGGCTAATAAAGCTTTAGATGATGCTCTTTTAGAATGTTTATCATTATTCTAAAATTTTCAAATTAGTCAATATTGTGCAGACATCTTTAAAGATGATTACGCTTTCCTATATAATAAAGTAGTCACAAAATGACTATATTCTTCTAGAAGTGAGTGTAGCAGAATCATAGCATTGACTTCATCCTTAATATCTTCATCAAGATTTTTCAAATCTGGAAGTAACTTCTCAAATCTTAAGACATGATCATGCATTAACACCCCATGCATAATTCGAATACCATACATGTGGCTCATTGTATGAAGGCAATTTTTAGGACTTTTCAGCATGTACTTTTCCTCTAATATACACCACAAAGTCATCGCACATTCCTCATTTTTCACTAGATATTTCACTTCCTTGGTCAAGTAAGATCTGATTTGACCATAACTTTTCTTTTTCATACAATCCCAAGTTTTTTTGTCATACAAGTGTTTTTTATTTTTCAAAACAATATCGAGATTGATTTAAATAAGAGCATCCATGACTCCGCGCCTCCACATGTCGAAGTTCATTTTTCCATTAAACTTTTCAACATCGATCTTCTGGCCTCTATAACAGGTGCTGAAGGGCATTGTTATAAGTCTCGCCTCCCACCTGAAGCGTCTCTTAGAGTAGGCTAGGTAGATCTCTCCCCACTTCTAGAGGTTTCACCTTCTACCATTTTCTTAATAAACTATTTCTACCTTAGAGATCAGTACGCATAAAAAAAATGCACCAGGAAAATTCCTAAAAAAGACTAGAGGGGTCACACCGATCCCACTTAAAACCCAGTCTCCTTAGACTCTTATCGCCTTTGTGACAAAACTTTCCTAAACATGCATAGATCCACACCATTGCACAAGCTACTAATCCTCCTAAGTACAAACCGTTGGCTCCACCGTATTCGTAAACAGTACCGTATATGTAAATCGTGTTGTATAAGTGAACAATACTATATATGTGAACAGTACCATCTACCCCAATTATGAACCGTCGGCTCTGATACATTTGTTGTGCTCGTAATGTGGAATCAAGCGCACCAAATAATCACAAGAAAAATAAAGGACACAAGAATTTAATGTGGTTTGGCAATATGCCTACTTCCACAAAACAAAATAATCATATTACTAATAATTATTAAAGTACAAAATTTGAGTAAAGAAAATCTCACTTCGCAGAACTCAAATACATCTAGTACTCGCACACATACTTGAAATGAAAAACCTCTCAATTAAACATACTCTTCAATTGCTCACTCTCTTAACAATTCTACAGCTGAATTGATATTTTCTCAAATTTGGGATGCTTACAAGTGCAAAATGCATCTCTATTTATAAAGAGCATTTTGCATTATTACAAGTTCGGTGCCCACCTATCAATTTGACCAATTTGTCAAATTGACATAATTGTTGTGAAATTGTCAAATTGCCACATGCTTCACCAATTCATTTGGCTCCAATTTTCCATGATTTCGGCCACATGCTTCACCAACAATTCCAATATTGCGGCTAGAAGCTTCCGCATGTATGTGATTTTTGACTTTCCAACATCAAAATCTTGCCTTTAGAGGACATCTCATCCTTGTAAACATAAATGAGGATCATTGGAGCCCTTTGAGTAGAGTTATAATACGTTATATTACACCATTGAATAAAATTCTTGGTTGAGCTTTTTCATGTTTCTCAGTATTCATTGTGTAAAAAAGATCTAAAATACGAAGTTCACGATAATTTGCAGAATCAACAGTACTTCAGGTTATTTCACTTTTCCGGATATTCTCGTATTCAACGAAGTATGGAAAAGATCGTTGGCCTATCAAATGGAGATGGATGTACCTGTCTGGAAACTATTCAGTAATTAGGACAAATGAGAACCGAAAATCAAGAAAAAGAAAAATGGTCGAATCTTATTTGCTTCGGGAAGTCAAAAAACTTCGCGTGCCAAAAGTTCAAAACTCTCCCTTTATTGGCAAGTATATAATGTTATACGATTATTGTAGGATCATCTGAAACCTTCAATTTTCCTTACTGAATGTTTATCGTGATGTGCAGCTGAATTTTAATTTTGGTTTTGGTGCCGGCTTTCCCATTCTCAGATGCTTTGAAGCTTCTGTGTTATCTGAAGGAGTGGACTTCAAATCCTGATAAGGCTCTTCCATTTCCATCAACAGATAAACAGAAACATCATCATTTATAAAGCCGTAATTATATGTACTTGCATTTATAATGTAGATTTGCTGGGGAATCAATCGCTTATTGTTATTTATTTCTTTTTCTAATTTCTTTTCTCCCCGTCTCTTTGTTGCTCTCTCCGTATTTGATAATTGGCATACCATTGGATATTATCTTGCCTTAAAAAATTCTGTATGTCATGAAAAAGATATAAAACATCAATATATTACTATGAAATTTTTTGCCTTACCTGTGGGAATGCAAGTAATAACTTGCAGTGCCCGTGGGTGTGTGTGTATTTTGGAGAATTCTCCCCGTACCCCTTTCTGTTTTTGCTGTAAGTTTAAGATTAATTTCTTCATTTCTTGCTAATAATCATTTTTGTAGCCTGTGCTTATTGAGGTAGATGTAATGCTGTTTTAATTTATGTGCAGGTTGAGCTTGTTTGCAGGGTTGTGGATACATCATCATCAATTAACTAGTAACCCATCTGCCAGACATGCGTTGACTGTTCTCTGAGACATTCTATATGCAATACCAAATCATGAACAAAATCATGTAGCTTAAGCTGTCCAATCACAATACCAAACATGGCAATATATCACTTGGTGTCTATTATTTATATATGAGATTTTCTAAAGCACAGCAATTATGTTGAATTGTCAAGGAAACCTATTTATTGGATTTGGAACAAAGCTAATTAACTTAACGATCCTTAGCTGAGTTGTTTCAAACTTGTATCAGCAACGCAAAGATACTCTAGTCCTGCCGCAATGGATCACCTAATTTGTTTTAAGTGTTATTATTTTCAGCTTGAACTGATTTATGAGAAACAAAGGTAAGAATTTATTTATTGCATTTGCCTTTCATTTCAACAATGAATGGTGCTACACATTCTAAATTTTTTACCCTAAAATAGTATCCTAAATTATGTGACATTTATCAAAAGAAGATTTTGACTTTCCATTCTGTTATTCTAAATTTTAATTAGGGGCCTGTCTGCATATTTTTGTAAACGTGATATATTTATGAAAATTTTGTCATGTGATTGCATTTAATGACTAACATAATGTGGCAGCTAGCGTTCGTGTTCTCAAAGCTGCATGCTTGTTGCAGACGCAGAAATTGGTTTGGAATTTTAAGGATTCAGAAGGGAGATATTTTGGGTGGGTGAAGGAGACAGCAGAGAAAGGTAAAGAAACTGAACACTTGGATGGGTCAGGTTGCTGTGAGAGTGCAAGAATGTTCAGATGCTTAGCCTTGAATGTGTTTCAACGAAGAATTAACTGCTTTGCAACTACTTACTGTAGAATTTCCATGGAAAAGTCTCTTATTTTGGGCCTTTATGTAACATTTTTATGATAGTATATATTGAAAGCAGGTCAGCTAATCTTCCTAAAAGTTTGAATAGGCATGCGCATTAGCTTTATGCTGATAGAAAATAAAATAAACTGGACACTAGTCTTACATAAGAAAAACAGGAAAATAAAATTCTTTAATTTGGTCTTGCAAAATGAAGCCTTTTTAGATTAAAAGAAACTGGGATCTGCCATGCTAGTGGGTGGAGATTCTGTTGTAAACCCGAACTCCTTGCAAACTTAAGCTATACAAGCCTCCATATCAACACTCAACCTCCATATTTGAAAGACCAAAGCAACTACCTCAGGCATCATCAACTTTACCAGTAAAATCAGTAAGGCATGAATTCATTTTGTTGTCAGCATACATTGACTTTGATACTCTCCTGTCGAAAGTCAGTTCGGTATTATAATATTGTCAGGAATATATTAAGTTAATTCTTTCAGATTTTAAGAACCCTTCAGAACTAAGACTTGGCTGTATGAAGGCTACCCACAAGTGAAGAACATAGTTTGTCATCAGGTGTAAGGCCTGATGCTATCATTTCATCATACAATCTAAAAGCTTCATCTGATCTCCCCTCCTTAGACAGACCAGTGATCAAGGTTGTGTAAGTGACTGCATTTGGAATAAAACCCTTTTCTATCATTTCATTAAACAGTATCATCGCCTCATCTAACTTTCCAAATACACGTTCACCATGTATAAGTGATGTGTATGTGTACACATCTGGCGTCATCCCCATTTCTTCCATTTTACATTTTAGCCGGTATGCTTGCTTAATATTCCCTTTCTTGCTATAACCATGAATCAGAGTGTTGTAAGTAAAAGAATTAGGTTTCACTCCCTTCATCTTCATATCTTCAAATAGCCATTTTGCCTCCTCTAGGTTCCCTTCCTTGCAACAAATGTCAATCAAAGTTGAGAAGTTCACCGTATTTAGAGCCAGACCCCTTTCCATCATGGTGAACAACCACTTTTTCGCTTCATTGTATCGTTTCACTTTACACAACCCGCTGGCTATTGTATTATAGGCAAAAGGACCAGCCTCAAAACCTTTTTTTTCCATGATAGCCATCACCTTCAAAGCTTCATCTATCATACCCTTTTTACAGTACCCATTCATGAGAGTATTGAATATCACTTCATTAACATCAAGCCCTTGTCGTTGCATGTCTTTGAGCAACATTTCAGCTGCCTCCAGCTGCCCGACTTTGCAAACACCATCAATCATAGCCCCATAAATGTGAGAATTCAGAACAATGCCTCTCTCAGTCAAATCATCAAATAGCGTGAATGCTCTCCTCATATTTCCTGATTTACAATTCCAACTAATAACTGTAGTATATACATGAACATCAGCTTCTACTCCTCTCTCACGCATTTCATCGAACATCTTCTCAACTTCAACCATCTTGCCTGAATTTCCATACCAATCAGTCAAAAGTGTGTATGTAACTACATTGTAAGCTACTTGATCTCTCTGCATCAAGCTCAACATTTCATTCACACCCACAGCATCCTTTCTTTTAACAAACCCATTTAAAAGCGTATTATAAGTATAAAGATTAGGCTTAATCCCTTTAACAACCATTTCATCCATCAAATCTCTAGCCATTTCAACATCTCCTCTCTTGCACAGCCCATCGATCATAATCGAAATTGAGTAAACCGTAATCTCCACATTGGCATCAACCATTTTTCGAAAAAATTTGAAACACATTTCAATATGATCACATCTCTTCAAAGCAAGCAGAAACGCAATGCAAGACCTTTCATCAATTTTTAACCCACTTCTTTCCATATAATCAAATACCCCCAAAGCATCTTCAAACAATCTGTTATCCGAATACACTCTAAACAACAAGTCACAGAATTTCTCAACAAATTTAGGCTGCTGATTACCGCTCTCAATCAAAGAAATTAAATTTACAATGGAACACCTAAGATTAGCATCAGTTACAATATAATTGAATACCTTTTTCATTTCAGCGAACTTCTGAGCCTCATAGAGTCTGCAAATGAGGGTTACATGGGCTTGAAGATCGGGTCTGTGTGAATACAGAGATGGGTTTTGGCGGAGAAAGTTGAAGAAGTGCAAGCAAGCATGAGGCGGAAGATTTGTGTCAGATAAAACAAGATGGGTAATGTGAGAATTGAGATTTGAGAGCAAAGATGGTGTCGTTTTGAAGGGTTCAATACCTGAGTTGAAAAGTGTTTTCGCTATTTGTGTAGAGATATCTTTGTAGGAGATTGAAGTAGGGTTCCTTACCGGAGTTTTGGCGAAGTATTGTACGAGTGTTTGAGTTGTCATCGTCCCTGTGCCTAAGCTCTTACCTCTTAGGTCGCTCTCTTTCTGGCTATTTTTTGAACAGAATTTTTTATTTCAATTTCAATTTCATTGTGTTGTATTTATATAAAAAATAATAATTAATAAATAAAATTTGTATTTTATTTTCTAACGTGTGTGGTTAAAAGCTAAGAGGTATGGCCCATTTTTAAATTTATATGAAATGGCAAACTTGCAAAATACTAGGGTGACAAATTTGTAAGCATAATAGTGGTAGATTTGTAAAATGAGTAATAACGGCTTTCAGTAGTAAAATCTAAAAATTTTCCCCAAATTTTAGCGTCGCCCTGCTCTTGATGTCCTCAACATTCTTTGTCGCTGTGATGGTGTACTTATAAATTAAAATAATTTTGTCCGAATTAACATTTTTGGTTAAATTAAAATATCATATGTTTCATGTGATTTATTTTTATTATTTTAAATACTCATTCAACTAATTCTATTACATCACATTAGTTTAGACAAATATAATTTATAAAAATATTTGTATATGTATTATTACATATTACTCATAAAATTAAATAAACAATAACATAAAATTATGAAGTTAAAGGAGCCAAAGATAATAACTAACTTAAGTATGTCAACGCTAAAAGAGTCATGGATAAACAAAATCTCTATAGTGACAAAATATAAGTAGGTAATTAGGATGTCAAAAATACATATCAAATAGGATATGAGTAACATAGGAACGAGGGCAGATTGGGTTTGAGCTTCACTTGAAAAGTCAAGAGACCGACTCGAAACCTGGATTTTATTAAAAAATTAAAAAAAACCTATATTTCTTTAAATAATAATATTTGTTAGGCTTACGTATTATCTATATTTGAAATTTTAAACACTAAAAGTCCATGTTTTCAAGTCTAATTTCATTAAAATAAAATTTAAAAATTACATATATATAAATGTTTTAATCCAAAATTTTAAAGTGCGGAAAATTTTGGGAAAGTTTTAAGCCTCTTAAACTCTATAATTTTAAAAATTTTCCCAAACTTTTCAAATAAAAAGTTAGGCCTAGGTGTTTAAAATTGTCATACCTAGACTTGCTTGGGTTTTTGCCATCCTTTAGCTGATTTATATCAGTTATATTATGAGGTTCTATTTAACAATTAAATTGTTAAATATATAAATTGGAGGATTAGAAGACTTATAGACAATATTCAAATTAAAGTTGCAGAGCAGAACCCTTCAAAGATTGGTAATTATCAATCCATCCCACACATATTTGTGTATAAATGAAACTTAAAGAAGCAGCCAAGAAGAGAGAGGCAAGACAACGGAGAAAAGATTTCTACCACTTCTCAACTTCTTGCAATACCATTCTAAGACTCCGACTCATCTATATCTCTCTCTACATCTTCAAAGCAGACATCACTATTTTTTTCACAACAATTTTAATTCAAGAGACTTAGGATGCGTTTGGGATTGAGGTGTTGTAACTTTTAAGTTATACCTGTTGTGAAAAAAAATTGTAACTATAAAACAAAAGTTAGTAATATATAGTAAATATACATTTTAAATAATAATTTTGACAAAATTATTAAAGATTTAATAGATTTTTCATGATACAAGTGAAAAACCACATCAACATAACTTCTAAGTTACAGCAGTTAATGTTTACTAAACACTTTAGTATTGTAACTTAAACTTCCCTGCGACTCGAACTGGGGAGCAAACCCAGTCAAGCCACTTAATTGATGTATTTTAAGCCACTAAAGTTTAATTGCTAGCATAATAAAATAAATAAATATTTTAAAAGACTTATAATTAATTATTATTAATGGTTACATATTGTTGGATTTAAATAGAAAGATGAAGAAACATGTACAAAGAATATCCACCAATATTTTAAATATTTTAGATAATAGAAAATATATAAAGATGAGGAATGGTGATAGCACATCAGTTCTTCTAATCCCAACTTTATATATATATATATATATAGATTTTCAACCACTGATTTTTCATGCTTCCATTAATTTCTATCAGTTGGATTTCAACCAATAATAGCTGCCGGCAGTTAGTTACAGAGTTGGGTAACTTGGGCGTCGCTACCTTCAAATACACAAAATAAAAATTTCTGAGTTTTCGACATAATCCTTTTTTTTTTTTTTTTTTGCTGCAAACCAGTTAGATACAAAGCTTGTCTAAAATATCTTTATTGAAGATTCCAATCAACAAGTGAGCTTGAAATAATTTTTAAATTTAGATTGTTGAGTTATACTCAATCATCCATAATTTGTTGCCATACACACACACACATATATATATAGTAATATGTAATTAAAATTTTATTAATTTTATATTCTTATTTAATAATTATCAATTAAAATTTTATAAAAAAATTAGTAAAAGGATCATCTCAATCTTGAATCCAAGTTCATTTTTCTAAAATCTTGCTAGCTTACAATTATTTGTATAGTCCCTAATAAAATGGAGTGACTAACCCCGCTGCAAGTTCACCAGTCATTCATTTGAGAAATTCTATAATACCTCAAAGATATCGTGTGAGTCATAAAATAAACAAGTAATATTATGATATGTGTACATTTTTTGAAGAACCATCATGTAATTGATGGTTATATAAAATTTAAATATACATGTCATACATGCATTAATCAGTTGTATTACTTCTGATGTACCACTCATTTTAATTGGAACATAGCTTACAACATTTTTCCAGTATGCCTTTTTAAAATCTTTACTAATAAGTTGGCAACATGACTAAATATGTGTTTTACATTATAAAATATATTTTATATGTTCTAAAATCATTACTATTAAAAGCTTAATAAATTTATATTTTATAAAACAAAAGAAATTAACATTGTTGGTGTTACTATTCCACCAAGGTGAAGGCGGCAGCAATGGCAACGGTGGTAGCAAGTAGCAGCGACAACAGTGGAAAATGAGAATTTTTGTTTTTATTTTTCAAATATATAAAGAAAGACAATGAGAATTTTAAAATTTGAGTGGAATAATATGATCATTCCTTCAGATTCCCATTCCAACCTCCTCCATTGGAATGAGAATCCTAATAATCATTCACAATTTCAAGTGGGGGCTGCCATTTTGATTCCAATTCTCCCTCTCATTTATGCAAGTAAACACATCATTTATTCTCATTTCTTGATTCATATTCTAATTGTTGATAAGTATACACACCATAAGTATATAATAAAATGTTATTTCAATTGCATTGATAGTATTAAAATCAAAATAGTATTAACATGACTTACATATAGGGATGGATATGAATATTTGATGGATAATATCCATCCAAAATCTTTTTGGATATGGATATGGATAATTTTAAAATTATCCAATTAGATATTGGATGGATATGGATAGTTGATGGATATCCAAAGTCCAATTCATTTATCCAATTTTAAGGTAAAAAAAACTTATATTGTAAAACTAAAAAGAAAAAAATAAAACGAATGTCATAGATTATTGATTTAGCAAACCCTCAGATTGTCACCAACCGCTCTTCACTCGCTAGTGCTCATCGCTCTTTGGCCGCTCATCATTCGTCGCTCATCTCTTCTCTTCTCTTTTCTCTCTGTCAATAAGGAAAAGGAACAAGCGGAGGCAAACCTGCAACTCAGATCTCTCTCTTTTGACTTCTATGTATATAACTCAAATCTCCCTCTTTTTCTTCACTTGCATTCCTCAAATTTTGTTTGATTCGTCGCCTTTGATCTGTAGTAATAATAGGCTGTGCTTCTTTTAAAAAAAAATTCGCAACATTCGTTTTTGGGGAAAAAAATATGTATAATGGTAAATATTTACCCTGTTTTTCTCTATTTATTTGCTCTGTTAACTTGTAGGGTTTTCATTATTAGTTTTTATTTTTTCTTCTCTCTCTTCGCTTCTCTTCTTTCTCAGCAGCTCTCACAATATCTCACCTTGAATTTTTCAATTGTAAGAACGTGTTCAACTTGACTTGAAGCCAACCAAAATGGAAACAATTTCTCTTCTCCCCATGTGCCCATAAATTTGTTTGTTTCCATCACTTTTTAGACCTTTTTAGATGCTTCATGGTCCATAAAAGCAACGTTTCTCACCTTTTAGAAATTTTTTTGCTCATATTTTGTATTGAATTTTGAGGAAATTGATCAACTTCTTATGATCTATGGGTTTTGTTAATTGGTTAATTTTTTTTAATTTGGTTTGTTTGATTGAAAAAAAAAAGTATAGTGTTGTTTGAATTTGGTTGAATATATAAAAAAGAGAGAGTTAATTTGGTCACTAAGAATCATCATTTCACTTATATACAAAATATAAAAAAAAAGAGTATGGTTGGATTGAATTTGGTTGAAGCATTTGGTGAGTCTAGTGTTGTTTCTAGTTCTAGTTCAGTTGTTATAGGCATGTTCGATGTGCAAAAATTTAATGCATTTAAAAGCTAACATATTCATAAACGAGCTATGTTGGAGTTAGATACTTACTTGGAAGAGGAGGATACGAGACTTCGATATTTTAATGTGGTGGAAGGTGAATAGAAGTAGGTATCCTATATTTTCATAGATTGCTAGAGATTTTTTGGCTGTTTCGGTCTCCATAGTTGCTTCTGGGTCTACTTTTAGTGCAGGTATTTTTAAGTTCACATCGTAGTAGACTTCATCTGAGTACATTAGAGGCCTTAATGTGTACACAGAATTGGATATGCTCAATTGAAAGGTATCAAATTTATCACACTTCTACACTTTATTTAATTTTGATAATATTTGTTTTCTTTATATTTCTTAAGTGTTTTTTCAGAAAAAAAAAAAAATTTGGTGGGATTCCTAAAGATAAGGTGATAAATGGAAAAGAAATGAAGGGAAAAGTGACTGATAATGATGATGAAGAGGAGACACAACCATGTTTTGAATAATATTTCTTTTTTCTTTTTCTAGTATGTGCTTGATGCTCATTTTGATGCTCAATTATGAATTATCATGGTCATAAATAATACAAATTATTTACTTGTTTAATTCTTTGTTTTAATTTGCAGATTAATGATGATGGTCAAGCTGGAGATTGAAAGCTTATATAAATTGTACAAGGCTTGTTAGAAGAATGAAGTTTTTGTGTTTAGTTTGAAATTAAGTTGTGATTTTGTATTATAATTTCTTTTTATGAATTTATAGCTTTGATTTTTTTATTTGAGATGTTTATTATTTTTATTTGATATTAGTATCTGATATTGGTTTAATTATTTCATATTATTATTTTTTATTTCATATTTTTGGTATTACTTTGTATGTAATAAAAAATAAATATCCATAGATATTCATATCCATATCCATGTCCAGCATTAAATGATGGATATGGATATTGATATATCTATCATGAATAATTAAGGATTTATACTTGGATGGTTAATATCCATCCACAATTGGATATTTGCCATCCCTACATACATATGTCAGTATAATTAGTCAATGGTCGTAGTTGTCATTAAATTGAAATTGTAACTTTAGTTATAATTAGAATTACCATTGGAATTGGAATTGTAATTATAATTGCAATGGTAATGGCAATTCTAATTGTAGTTTGAATTGAAATTGAACTTGTAATTTGAATTGGAGTTGCAATTGTAATTGAGATGAAATTGTTATCAATTGTAATTCTAATTCTAATTTGAATTAAGGATTGTAAAATTTTAGTTGGTACAAATATTACCCATATATGTGCAAACTTATAATTATCCATAATCTTCACATCCATCCATATCTAATTTTAGATGCTGGATGTGGATGTGGATGTATATGGATATCCGTATATATTATTTTTTTAAAATTAAAAAATCATACAAAATATTATTAAGTTAGCAACATGATTAACAATGTGTTTTACATTATAAAATTTAATTTATATTTCCTAAAATCATTACTATTAAAAGTAAATTAAATTTTAATTTTATAAAACAGAATAAATTAACATTATATATGTTATTGTTTTGCCACATTGGTCCCATTGCAGACAAAGATGAAGGTGGTAAAATCGTGACGATTTAGGTGCCATCAGACTCAGTTTTTTTTTTTTTTTTTAAACTGATTAAGCATCAGGTTACTGTATTACACAGAGATATATACAACTGCTATGACTGTTATGACAGCAAGTCATTACACTGATATTTACAATTAGATATATATACATGAGACTTACATTATTACATTTTTAGTCTATGAAGCACATGCCCAGCCAAATAGCCCTCACGGAGAAGGGATGTCTCTACTCCACTCGCATTTCATAAGGGAGAAAGACGTTATAAGTAGTCTCCACACAATTATATTTAATTGATGGAGGTTGAGTCAGTGGGGACTCGAACCATTACCCTCATAGTCATGCTTAATTTTGAGGACAATGGTTTACCACTGGGCTACAAACCCAAGTGGCGCTATCAGACTCAGTTTTATAATCTATACAGTGGTATTAATTTCTTTTTTTTTTTAAAAAAAAAGGTAAATGATGGTTGCAGAAATTCCACCCTAAAGAACAGTTGCAACTTAACTCCTTATAACGGTGTAGCGATAAGGGACATTGCCCACTGAACCAAACTCACTGTCAACCAACAAGTATGACCAAGGTGGCCGTGAATCTGAATGCACCACCGTTAGGCGATGGAATATGTTGCTGCTGCTACTTTGGGTGACCTTTCCACCACCACAGTCTACTTTGGGCCAATGAAATTAGTACTTTTCCATAAATCATATAATTTCGAAATTGGTGGTGCCAAATTCGTCATCGTTCAGCCACCTTGGCTCTACTTGTGATGGCTACATAACTGCCTAAATATTAGTGCCAGCGACTGCTTCAACAATATTATCAATAGTTTTGCGTTCCAGTCCTAATTTTGTAAATTAGAATTTTTTTTTTTAATTTTGATTCTAGGTAAAGGGTGGGTACTGGATAAATAAATAATATCCATGTCCATAAAATATCAAGTGATATAATTTTTAAAAATATTCATACTTCAATATAGAATATTTTGGATGGATATTATCTAATCCAAATTGAATGGATTTGATTGCAATCCCTCTTTGAAATTATAATTGTAATTGTAAGGATTATTCTATGACACAATGATACAACCACAAACTCTTGTACAAATTTATCTTCTACAAACTGATGTGTCATTAATTCATTGGTTGAATGAAAATATAAAATAATAGAAATAAATCTTGTGGGCCAAGAAATATTTAATTCAACCAATAAATTAACGCCACATCAGTTTGTACAAAATAAATTTGTACAAGAGTTTGTGGCTATATCATTACTCTTATTTTTTTTACAGCATCAATAATGTAACAAATGTGCCCTATTATATTTGGTCAACAACAGAAGATATTTGTATTAATAGAAGATATAGATCCTTTTAAAAAACTGTAATCCCTTAGCAAATTGATTTAAAAGATTTGTTACTAATTAAAAGAAGAAAAAGAAAGAGTTATATTCCCATTATGTAAGAAGTCATATAGTATCATAGAAAAATTCATAATTTTAATTGTAATATGAATTGTAATTACTCTATCAAAAAAAGGAATTGTAATTTTATTGTAATAAAATTACAATCGAAATTGGAATTAGTCAATGGTTGTAATTGTCATTGAACTAAAATTATAACCATAATTATAATTGGAATTACCATTGACATTGTTGTTTTAACTAGATACTGGGCAAGGAGAGAAACCCAGTTAAACACAATAAGTTTGTAAATGAAGGGGGTTGGGGTGCCTTAATTGATCGAGGCGTGTTGTCTACGTTGACCTTTTGTGAGGCATTAGAAAGAACAAAGAAGGGAGGTTGATTGAATGAATTTGGACTTATAGAGAAATGGTTCCAAGGTCTTTACTTAACTTGAAAAATTGTAGACAAAGAGGTTAGGGCTGCAGCCATGGTGGTTGACGACCATACTTGGATGCTCAAGTTAGTTTTAGGGGTTGTTTTGAGTGTGAAAATCTTGCAAGCTCTCAATAATGGCATTGCTCAAGGTAGAAGATGAGTCTTATCCTTTTTTGTGTGTTTATTGCTTAGAATTGCTTAGTAAGAAAGAGAAAACTTAAGCGTCCTTATATGGAGTACCCTAGGGTATTCTTGTCACCGTTTCACTTGGCCCAATTTTATTGGCACTTTTCTCTCTCTACACAACGATACTCCTATCCTTTGGCATTATGATCATTTGGGACTATAAAGCATGCTTGAAGAATAAGTTGGTTCATCATTTACACATTTTGTCCATAAAAAACACCCGTTGAAATTTGTTGGGTTGTCTAGCATGTCTCTACGGAGGTTACAATGCAATTGCTGGTGTGTTAGATAAGGACAAATGGTCCCAACTATTTTGGTAGGTCGTCTCTGGCTTTCGCAGGCATGGCAGCCCATCACTCACTCTTGTTTAGTAAATATCTCTTCATTGGTTCCTCATTTTCAATTAAGGATTCAATATTCTTTTTTATAATAATGACACTTCATGTCGTGATATTTTGGATATTTTCTCTAAACTTTTTTGTCCTTGTAAAGTAGCCTGTAGGCTCCAAATCCAATTGGCTTATCCACACAGTATGGCCTTTTTCAGTTCTTCTCAAACGAACCTTTAGAGCATACATTGGTGTCCTCAGTCACCTTCCATAAAACTAAATCTCCTTTGAATGATCTAGGGAGCACCGTCTTGTCATACATACTCAAGATGTGGTGTTGGTATGGCACTGTCCTTAACTATATTCTAGCCTTTTTCTCTACTATGAGGTCGAGATTAGAAGCAACTAAAGAGGTGTGCTCTATTTCATCAAAGTGTGTTGTCCTCTAGGAGGGTATCCCAATTTCTATTGGAATCTTTGCATCAGTTCCATACATAAAAAAAAATGGTGTCTCCCTAGTAGATACGTTATGGGTAGTCAGGTATGCCTATAAGATACTGCGTAACTCATCTAGCCATGCTATTTTCTTTTTCTCCAGCTTCTTTTTTAAGATACACTTGATGATCTTGTTGATAGTCTCCACTTGTCCATTGGTTGCAGGTGAGCTGGTGAAGCAAAATGGTTGGCTATCCTAAGTCTCGAACAGAAACTCCAGAATCTCTTGTTGTTAAACTACTTTCCATTGTCATTGAATTATGGAACTGGGGATGCCAAACCTACAGATGAGATATTTTCATATGAATTTGGTGGTTTTTTTGTGGTAATACTTGTTAACGGTTCTGTTTTAGCCTGCTTTATAAAGTAATATTCTGTGACAATGACATACTTCGCTTACCCCCTTCTAGTTGGCTTTGTGCCAATGAGATCTACACTTCAAATAGCAAAAGATTAGAGAGATAACATGTTCATTTCTCAAGGGGTAGATGGGGTGCCTTAGTAAATCTCTGGCATTTTTCACAGCTTCTCACCATTTTCTTATCATCCTCCCACATTATGGGCCGATAATATCCCTAACAAAAGGCTTTTTGTGCTAGCGACAATGCTCTTTAATGATTTGCCACAAATCCCCTCATGGATCTCTCTCATGACATACTTGGCCTGATTACTTCCCAAGCATTTCAAATATGAGAGGGTAAACCCTCTCCTATATTGAGTCTCTTGGATAAGGCAGTAACGTGCAGCCTTATACTTCAACTTTCTCGCTTCGTCTTTGTTCGTAGGCAACTCTCATTTCTCTGAGCTATGATTGGTTCCATCCAAGACTCCTCCATGGATGTTGCTCTAACCTTTTTCGGCCTAGACGAACAACACTAGGAGTGGGTATATATTTTACCATAATGGAACCAACTAATTAAGTTGCGCCAAAGGAGGACATCTTGGCCAAATTATTTGCTTTGCAATTCTCCATTCTTGGTACCCATTCTACATTAACTTCACAGAACTAAGATATCAACTCATTGGTTTTCCAAGGTACCCCTTTGTATTCTCTTTCTTGACTTGATGCTTTGAAGCGACTTGACTAACCATCAACTGAGAATCATTTTTAATATGGTCTCTCTTTGCTCCCAAGGCTTTTGACATTCTCAACCCAACGATGATAAATTCATATTCAGCTTCGTTATTTAAAGCTTTGAATCCAAATTCATTATATAACACAACTTCTCCTTGCCTGGGCTAATGATGATTACTTCTGCACCACTTCCATGTGAGTTAGAAGAGGCATTAACACATATTTTCCATACTTGTTTCTTCTTCTATCACTGATTTTACCTTGCTTGGCTATCCCAGGATTCCCTCACCCCAAAGTCATTGGCAAATTCTACTATGAATTAGGTAATAGGTCGAGCTTTGATGGCCGAGTGAGGCTTAAAGATGACGCTAAACTTGCTCAATTGAAGAGTCCAACTACTTTTGTGTTAGATCCAATGGTAATAGAACAAAAAACAAAAAAGAGGAGCATGGTGCACCCGTTGCATCGTAGCTGGATCTTATTATAAGTTGTAACTGTAATTGTTACGACTATTGTAATAGTACAATAATAGTTATAACTGTAACTGGAATTACAATCAAAATTAAAGTTGTAATTGTTCTTTGTACAAATACAACTATATTTGCAGTTTTACTTACAAGTAAGAATACAATTATAATTGTAATCGCACTTGCAATTGTAATTACAATTTACAATTGCTATTCAAATTATTGTTACAATTACAATTTTTTTATTGTTATTAAATATTATTATAATAACAACTGTAATTTGTTGATGGAATTAGGATTACATTTGTTATTGTAATTACTATTGTACTTGGAAGTGAAATTGGAATTACAACTAAATTTGTATTGTAATTGGAATTACAATTGAAATTAAAGTTTGTAATTTTTGTTCTAATTGAATTTAGAATTAATAATAAAATATTGAAATTGAAAATATTGATGTAGTTCTAGTAATTGCAATTGTAGCTGTAGTTAAAATTGAAATTGCGTCTCAACTTACAAATTATAAATAGAAATTAAATTCTAATTACTAAGTAGAACTGTTCAACAAATAATTATCTAAAAAAGTGGACCACCACCTTCTGTCGCTGGCGATTGCCCGCAGACTCTCAAGTCTCAATTGTATTCCATGACAACTTCTAGCGGCAGCTGAGTGTATAAGGTATCAAATCCGATTGTCTATATTTTTTTAAAATATTTATTACATGCGATCTGTCAATTGATCAAGTGCATGATAGTCTTAGCACGAATAAATGAATGATAGCTGCGGACTGCCAGTTGCGTAACTTAGCTGTCTTCAAATAAATTTGACTTTTTGTTTTGACATAATCCTATTTTTTTGAAATTAGTTAGATACAAAGTTTGTGTAAAACATCTTCATTGAAGATTCCAATCGACAAGTTGGCCTAACACTCACTTGCCAATATATATATATTTTAAGGGTCTTTCTATTGAAAAAAATTAAAATATTTCTCAAATATAACGTTAATTATATAATAAATAAACAATAACATGTGTGCGGCTGACCCACCCGAGTTGACCTCCTCACCATTTCGATTTGAACGTACCTTAAAGCATTTTTCTAGCATGCCTATCTTCCTACCGACTACGGCGACCATACAAAAGGTCCTGCGGTTTATTGAACTCTTGCTCTTAAGCAGAAAACGTTTTCTTGTGTCTTATTTAATTCAAGATTTATAATGGCACCCTCTTCAACGAAAACCCATGACCACGAGCAGCTGCATGTATTCTTCGTTCCTTTCATGTCGCCAGGCCACCAAATCCCGATGATCGATATGGCCAGAATCTTCGCCTCACGCGGCGTCAAGGCCACCATTCTCACCACTCCACTTAACATTTCTCGCTTTGAGTCCTCCATCAACCGCGACGACTACCACCACCACAATCCCATCAAACTTCTACTACTAAACTTCCCCTCCACTGCTGCAAACTTGCCACCCAATTGTGAAAATCTTGACGCGATCCCGTCGAGAGACCTCTCCTACAACTTCAGCAAAGCAATCATGATGTTACATCCCCAGGCCGACGATCTCGTCCGTCAATGTCAACCCGATGCCATCATATCCGATATGAACTTCCCTTGGACGGCCGAGATTGCCCGGAAGTACGGCATCCCACGTCTTGTTTTTCATGGAACTTGTTGTTTCTCTCTTTCCTTATCAGTCGCCGCTGCCCAACATAAGCCTAACGTGAACGTAAGCTCTGATACTGAAACGTTCTTGGTCCCCGGATTACCTCGACCGGTTTACATCACCCAGTCCCAGATGCCAGACCAGTTTTTTGGTAACACCGATTTGCAAGAGTTCTTCGAGAAGTTAATCAAAGCTGAGCGTAATTCGTATGGAGTTGTGGCTAATACGTTCTTTGAGATCGAACCGGATTATGTAAAACATTATGAGAAGGTTACGGGCAAAGTTGTGTATCCAGTCGGACCTGTTTCTCTTTTCAACACAAAGGCTATTGACATAGCCGAGAGAGGAAACGGAGGAGACAGAGGTAGTGTTGATGCAGACTACTGTGTTTCTTGGCTTGACTCCAGGGAACCCAACTCAGTGCTTTACGTTTGTTTTGGAAGCTTGTGTGAGTTTGCTGAGTCACAGCTTCTGGAGATTGCTCTGGGCCTCGAATCTTCAAATATTTGTTTCATTTGGGTTATTAAAAGTGATGCGTTTTTGTTATTGGATAAGGATTTTGAAGAGAGAGTTAAAGATAGAGGGCTTATAATAAAAGGTTGGGCGCCACAAGTTCTTATTTTGAACCACCCAGCAGTTGGTGGGTTCATGACTCACTGTGGGTGGAACTCAGTTCTTGAATCGGTGAGCTCAGGCGTGCCGATGATAACTTGGCCACTCTTTGCTGAGCAATTTTACAATGAGAATTTTGTATTAACTCACTGGAAAATCGGAGTTGGTGTTGGCGTAGAGAGCGGGTTGGCTTGGGGAGAAGAAGAAAAGATTGGTGTTTTGGTTCGGAGAGACCGAGTTGAGAAAGTGGTGTATCAGTTCATGATAAATGGTGGCGAAGAGGTTGAAGGAATGAGAAAACGAGCAAGAAAACTCAGTGAGTTGGCAAAGATAGCCGTAAGCAAAGGCGGCTCTTCTTATGTCAACGTGGGCCTTTTGATTGATGATCTTTTAAATCAAAAAGTTGAACGATTATCGAAGAAAAAGGAGAGCGTTGTTCAATTCGTGTAACTAACTAGTTGGGAAATTGTCTTTGTTCTTGTCATGTTCAATTTCTCGGTAATATTTTTGTTTGTACTCTATAACATGTTGCCCATACCTTTAACGCATTAAGTGTGTGTTTGGGAATGAGGTACCGTAACTTTTAAACTGCAGTTGCTGTGGAGTAAAAACTACAGTTGTGGAGTAGAAGTTGGGAAAAAAAAATTTGCTAAGTTGTCAAAACTCAACTACAAGTGTTATCAAACACCTTAATAATTGGGATTTGACAACCCAACTATCTCACCACACTTTCAAACGAGTTATAAACACAGGGACATCTAGTTCGGTTTTATTTTGTTATATTCTAAATAAATTATTTCAGTTCGATTTGGTTTGGTTAATAAGAACCAAATGGTCTAAAAAATGTGAACTGATCAATTTTTAATTTGAATTGAATCGAATTAAAAATTGAATTCAATTCAGTGTAAAAAAAGAGAGAGAAATTTCTATATATATATACATATATGTATTACACACACAATAATAATTTTTTATTGATATTTTTGCATAAAATATGAATTCAAATGAAAAGTATAAAATATATGATTAATATAAAAGAAAAATATTAAATTTCAAGAAACGAATCGTATAAAATCGAGTCCAACATAAGAACTTAACTAAAATAATTTAATTTGATTCGTAATTTCTTAAACTAATCAGATTCGGTTCGATTTCATTTTTAGAAAAAATCAAACCGAGTCGATTAATGCCCATGGGCCAGACGACACGCGGCATGGCACGTGTCCGTACAGCATGGCACGGCACAGCACGAGCACGTTTCAATGGAGCACGCGGCATGGCATGGCACGCATGTGGGCTGGGCTGGACTTAAAATTTTAGGCACGCAGGCCTTGAACGCTCGATTAGAGATGAGTTAAGCACGTTTTATTTTTTAATGAAAGTAAACTTAAAATTTTATAATTTTACAAATAACTTAAAATTAAATTTTTTAAATTCATTAAATTCATAGTATAAAAAATACTATAATTAATTTATATTAATAATTTATTAAATAAATAATTGATATAATGATTTTAATGAATAAAATCATAAATATTGTTGTAGAAAATATGAAATAGTCAATAAGCAAAAAGTGATGCCCCCATGAATGGGGAGCAACAGAATTATGCTCCCCCAGGAATGAGGAGCAGCAGAACCTTGCTCCCGCAAGAGTGAGGAGTATGAATAATGCTTGCACAAGAATGGGAAGTAGCAGAACCATGCTCCCCCATTCTGGGGGAGCAGGAATTTTACTTCCCCAGGAATCGGGGACAGAAATTATACTCCCCCAAGAATGGGGAGCAGCAGAACCATACTCCCTCAAGAATGGGGAGCAGGAATTATGCTCCCCCAAGAATGGGGAGCAACAAAACCATACTCCCCAAAAATGGGGAGCAGTAGAACCATGCTCCCCCAAGAGTGGGGAGCAAGAATTATGCTCCCCTAAGAATGGGGAGTAGGAATTATGCTTCCCAAAAAATTTGTATCAACAGTTTGGCGCCATTTGTGGGGAGCAGTATAAAGACTGTTATTAAGGTCGCATCAAACCCTCGGTAACCATGAGTCAGTGTAGTTATCACAACCGCAATAGCTGGTTGCCCTAATTTCCTTGTCCACCAAGAAGGTAGCGCAATAACGCTGGATCACATCAACCACTCGCGCACCAAGTGGCTAATTTAACGTAGAATATGGCCTAGGTTCTCCAATATATAGAGAACCAAGAACATAGAGCAAACTCAAATCCACTTTTACGAGAAGAAGAAGGGCTACATAATAACTTGCAAGATGCTTTACAAGATAACAATAATAGCTCACAATGGGTTCTTTAGAAAAACAACCCTACTAGATCAGCTAGAAGAGTAGAAACTCATGCAAGACATACTGATCACCTAAGAGACCTTCGACATATGCTATAAGCTAAGCAGGATTTGCACCATAAGCTGAATTCAAAACGTCAATATAAGAAGCATAAGTCAGAGAGCTCTAGTGCTAGTATTGGGTCGGCAAGTCTTGAAGCAGAATTGAAAAAAGCTTAAGAAACGGGTGAATGGGATAGAGAAACTTCCTGCAGAACCACTCTTAGAGGAGGTAGAACCACCATTCAATAAGGATATACTGGAGGCCCCATTGCCAGCAAAATTTAAGATTCCCCAAATAAAGTTATATGGAGGGGAAGAAGACCCAACTGAGCATCTGGAGACCTTTAAGTTGTAGATGGAATTGCAGGGGGCAACAGAGGCAGCCGTGTGTAAGGCTTTCTCCCTAACGCTTACAAGAGCAGCACGTAAGTGGTATAGGATTGTTGAAGCCTAGTTCTATCTCTTCATTTACCCAGCTTAGTCAGATGTTTATTAGTCAATTTGTGGGAGCAAGAGACCATCAGCTTCCCTCAACTCGCTTGTTATCAGTGAAGTAGGGCAAGGATGAGTCATTGAAAGACTATATTGTTTGTTTTAACAAAAAGGCAGTAAGAGTAGAAAATTGTATAGATGCGGTGGCATTAACTGGAATAATGACAGGCTTGCGACCAAGAAGATTTCATTACTCGCTTGCTAAGAATGCACCAAGGACTTTCACCGAGTTACTATCGAGAGCTCAAAAATAATCTAATGTTGATGAGCTGACCAATGCAAAGAAATGAGCAGACTCGGACCCTCAGAGGACAGGAGAAAAATGAAAAATGAAGGATGAGTAGGTTGAAAATTAGGATAAAAAAGAGTAAACCAAGAGAAAATAAGGGACCAAGAATCCCATAAAGCAGGTAGCTTGGGTACATGCCACTTAATGTACCAAAAGAACAGCTGCTTATGCATATAAGAGACCTAGATTTGTTACGGAAGCCCAAAGAAATTAGGACTGCACCAAATCAAAGAGATAGGAGCAAGTACTGTAGGTACCATAGAGATCATGATCATAATATTAATGATTGTTTTGATCTTAAAGAGGAAATAGAATCCTTAATTCAGCGAGTATATTTGAAAGACTTTTTAAAGAAAAAAAAAAGAGCTCAGGGATATTCAAAATGAAGCCCCATCTGATGCGCCACAAAATATTGCTACAGTAACACTCGAACATATAGAGAACCAAGAGGTTGTAGGAGGAGCCCCTATAAGAACTATATTTGATGGACTCGAAGGAGGAGATGACTCCAAAAAGGTAAGAAAAACTCATGTACGAGTGGTTCGAGTAGCACCAGGGGCTTTACCGGTAAATTTAGTGGGTAAACCCTCAAAAGAGGCTAGGATGGAACATGATACCATCACTTTCACAGAAAAAGATGCTAGAGGGATACACCAGCTTTGAGTTTCACTTCGTTGACGAAGCTTGTCTTTTTTCTTCCAACTATAGATGGTAGGCCTATATATTTTTCATGTCTAGATACCACATTAAGTTGGAAAATCCTCTTGATTGCTTCAACTCTGTCTCCTGGAACTTTGCCACTGAAAACTAAAAATGACTTATCGTAATTGAAGAGTTGTCCCGAGGCTGCAGCATAGCAATCAAATATGGCTTTTAAGTTCTTGCAATTGTCAATTGAAGCTTTTGTGAACACTAGGCTGTCATCAGCGAAAAGCAAATGGGAGATTGTGATCTATTTCCCGAATTTCAGCACTTGAATGAGATGATTTTGCTCTGCTTGTAGCAATATGTTGGAGAATGCTTCTGCATACAAAATGAACAAATATGGAGACAATAGGCAGCCTTGTCTAAGGCCTCGTTGAGGATAAATCTTCCCATTTGGATTTTCATTAATGATTACAAAGAAAGATGATGTGGTGATACGGTTCATTACCAAATCTACCCACTTATTTAGAAATCCTAACCTTATCATGATTTGCTTAAAAAAAACCCACTCCATTCTGTCATAGGCTTTGCTAATATCTAACTTTAAAGCCACTAACCCATTTCTTTTCCCTTTACTGTGCCTAATTTTATAGAGACATTCATAGCCAATAATGATGTTATCAGTAATAAGTCTATTGGGTATAAATGCACTCTGAGTGGGTGAAATAACCTGATCAAGGATATGCTTCATTCTATTTGCCATAGCCTTAGCAAAAATTCTGTAAATTACATTACAAAGACTGATGGATCTAAACTCGGTAACTTTTTTAGGCTTGTGAACTTTTGGAATTAAAGCAATATAAGTGTGGTTCAATTAGGAAAAAGTATCTTGCTCGTTCAGAATGTGCAAGCATGTTTCAATGATGCCATGTCCCACTACTTGCCAATGCTTCTAAAAAAATACGGCAGAAAACCCATCAGGTCCTGGGGCCTTTGTTGGGCACATTTAATTCAAAGCATTTGAGATTTCCTTAGCTGTGAAAGGTTGATCTAGCAAGTTCTTTATGTCTTAAGTCACTTTTGGCAGTAATCCCTCCAATGCAGCATCCATTTGAGCTTCACATGGGCTTGAAGAAGTAAAAATCTCTTGAAAGTACTCACAAAATTCCGCTTCCACTTCAGTACTCTCCTTTGTCCAGTTTCCTTGTTTATCCTCAATCCCTTAAATTTTATTCTTCCTCTTCCTTGCTGAAGCTTTGGCGTGAAAGCACTTAGTGTTTTTGTCTCTCTCCTTTAGCCAGTCAGCCCTTCGATCTTTGCTTCCAGTACATTTTTAATCAATCAACAAATTATTGATCCTTTTTCTCTAATCTTTTAATCTCATCACCACTGTCACAATGCTCAAAATTTTGTTTTACACTCCTTAGCTGCTTCATTAACCTTTCTAATTCTTTTTCTCGTCCCCCAAATTCTTGATTACTCTACCATTTAAGCCTAGCCATAGAGTTTTTAGCTGATTTTTAAAATTGAAGCACATGATTCCCATGACTACAATTCCCATATGTACTCCACTCCTCTTGGACAATGCTCTTGCAATCATCGTAAGCACTCTACATATCTTCGTAATGAACTCTAGGAAAAGACTTTCTAACATAATTCACACCTTTACCTCTCTATGGTACTTCCATTAGCACTGGGCAGTGATCAGAACCCACAATTAACAAATTTGTAGCTGGAGGATCATAGAAACTATTAACCCAATCTCTATTATATAAAAATTTGTCTAATCTCTCCTCAATAAGATGAGGGCTAAATCTATGGTTGGACCAAGTAAAATGATGGCCCATGCAGCCTAAATCCACTAAATTACAAGCTTGAACAACTTTTCTAAAGTTAGTCACCATATTCAGATTTCAGTCTTTGCCACCACACTTCTCATTTAGGTTCAAAATTTCATTAAAGTCACCAAAGCACAACCATGAGAGATTAGACAAACCTAATAGCCTTCGAAGTAGTGTCCAAGTATGTTGTTTTTGTTGCATTTCTGAATGACTGTAAACACCTATACACCTCCATTGCTTTCCATTTTCGAATTGGACTACAACATCTATATGATGGTTACTAAATGACTTAATGCTTGCATGAATATCTCTACTCCACCATAAAGCTAGTCCTCTTCTTAAGCCATTCATATTTACAACAAAACAACTCTCAAAATTCAGCCTTTCACACTCTTCCCTAGCTTGCACAACCAACAATTTGGTTTCATAGAAAAACAAAATTTGAGGTCTGTGTTTTTGGAGAATTTTCTTCGCTTTTAGGTGCACCTGGGTATTCCCCAAACACCAGACATTCCAACTTATATGTGGTCTTGATCCTTTATAACTCATATTTATTTCATAATGAATTTGTTTAGGTCTACAATGGACTCGATAACATGTCGAGATTTTTATCCTAAATCACGACGATAGAAGATTTCACATGAAAATTATGTGTCTTATGGATTTTATGTATTTTGCATATTTTACTTATTATCTTTTTGGGGAGAAACAAAAAACATGATAGTGGAATGCCACATGTCGATGAGGCGCTATGACGATCACTATACGCTCTTGGGGTACCCGACCTAATGGCCTACCCCATAAAACTAGGTACCTGGGGTACCCAGCCTATCCCTTATAACTCGGTACCCGGGGTGCCTGACCTACCCCTTACAACTTGGTACCTGGGGTCCTGGCCTACCTCTTATAACTTGACCTACCCCCTATAACTCGGTACCGGGGGTACCCAATAGACCAGATGCGAGGTGATCAAGGAAAAATATCTAAAACGTTGATCACAAGAAACGTCTCCATTGCTTAAAAAGAGAATATTCGATTTTGTGAAAATCAAATGTCAGAATATCATGTCGAAAAAGTGATGACAACCGACTGTCACCACTGCCAAAAAGTGAAGGACGTTGCCCCTAGGACAGTGGTCCCCAACAACTTTACTAGACAACCTCTGGTGAGGTATCTTGGACCACTTTCCAGCCCACACCACGTATCAAAAAGGATAAAGTACACCGTGAAACGCCTTCTTGCATCCCAAACATGCTCCCCAAATGGCCTAAAATAATAAAAAGGTAAAAGGACTACCAAAAATCACTGGAAATACGCCACGTGGCAACCGGGGTACTACATATATAAAAGCATTCAAGTTTCTTTTCATCATTCATGATCACACACACTCCACAAAAAAGACTTCTTCAACTTGAAACCACGATTTTAGAGGGCTGGCAAGCTCTCGTCACCATTAAAAAGCTTGAATTGCTGACTTGAGCATCAGAGTGTGAATGTCGGGGTACCCTAGCTTCACCACTAACCTCATTTCCATTGTTTTGTAGGCTTGAAACTTATTTCATAGGACCTCTCCTCCCGATTCTGACCTCTCGCTACCATCATCAGCCTCTATCCTCCTTAACATATTCGAATCTTAAAAATATTGCACACAACGACCTACGCTAGTTTCCCCATAAAATAAATTTATTGTTCTAGATAGGGTTTCCTCTTTACTTTGCACCCAAAATCTATCTAAAACATTATCTATTAATTTTTGTTGGTGGAAGGTTTTGGTACTTGACATATTTGAGACATTAAAAGTGCTTATCAATTGGAAGTTGATAATTTTTTGTGTTGAAATTATTTGACGTGTTTGCATGATTTTGTGCTTTCATCGATTGATAAATTGATTGAAGTGGTGAATTGGTTGCATCTCCATTATCATCTATATTTCGTATCTATTTTAATGGGTTAATTTCTTTTAAAAGTTCAATAAACATATAATTAAACAAAAGATAAACACAATTCCATAACCCCTAGCCACCATCACTATCACTATTTGAAGCCAGCACCCCAATAGCCCTTTGTTCGAATTGAACCCACCAGCAAATTCCTCAACAATTAATAACGGCTAACCAAAACCCCTCATTTATTTGATTTATTCTCCTAACAACAAATTGCAACTGAAGTTAAACTCTTCTATTTCTTAACGTTCCTCCTTCTTCAATTTGAATTATTTCCTTTCTAAAAACTAATAATAATAGAAAAATCATCATAATTAATTTGGTTTAGGGAGCTGAAATCTCAACCGCTTCATTTTTAACCTTCTCATTTTTATTCTTTATCAGTCATTCCAATTTACTTCCGATTTCTTGATTCCTATACCATACTTAAATTAATCTTTTTATTTTGATTTTGGTACTATCATATCAATCTCGCTTTTAAAATCAAATCAAAAAGGAGATTTTGGTTGGCAGCTATTGAAAAATTTCTAGTAGGATTCATAGGCTACGAAGGGCTAATCATGTGGTGGTTTGAGGTGGTGATAGTGGTGATGGAAGATGGTTAGGATTTTTTAATTTTTTTTTAAATTTTTATAAGGGTAATGTTGGAAATAAGTAAGTTGATTGAATAGTGGGAGCTAGTGAAAAAAATTGAGGGTGTCATATATCACTATAACATATTAAAAAAAAATTGTAAACCATGAAGGAGCTTCAAATTTTTAAATGGGCCAAACAAAACATATTCAAACACATTTTAAAACTAGAAGGACTAAAGCCGCTCTTGTGCGGATGCTAGGTCTGCTTATGCCATGGGTTGCCACAATTGAATTCCCCATTCCATACAGAGGACCAAAAGGTGCTATTAGGGGCATATCCCTTATGAAATATCAAGTCTAAACTTGTTGGGGAAGTAAGTTCTCACTCACTACTTTATTCATCTTTTCTCTCTTTTCTCTGGTCCAACTCTCATGGAGGCCCAAAGCTCCAAAAAAACCCCTCAAAGGCTCACCTTTGAAATGGCCTATGTTTTCAACTGATTTTGGGGTAAGAAAAGCCAAACCAATCTAGAACAATAAATTTGTTATTTTGAGGGGAGATGGGGTACCTCACTGGTTTATTGTGTGTTGGGCGGTGTATCTGAAATTTGTGGGAGGTGAGAAGGGGAGAGAGAGTGGTAACAATGGTGGAAGGTTAGAAACAAGAGAGGTGTCCTTCAAAATGAGCTTCACGCCTGCAAAACAGTGAAATAGAGGTTAGAGGTGAAGCCGGGGTACCCCGGCGTTCACACTCCGACGCTCAAGTTAGCAAACTCAAGCTTTTATGGCAAAGAGAGCTAGCTAGCCCTCTGTAAATTAGGGTTTAAGGTTGAAGAAAACCTCTTTTTTGGAGTGTGAGTATTTTTTGGGCGAATGAGAGCCTCCTCGAGAATGAAACCTAGGCGTCTTTATATATGGAGTACCTCAGTTGCCACGTGGCGTACCCTTTTTGGCTAACGTCCTTTTACCTCTTTATAATTTTTTGGGCCGTTATCTGCATGTTCGCGGCGTATCTCATCTTTTGGAAACGTGGCGTGCGCTGGAGAGTGGTCCAGGGTACCTCTGCAGTAGCTGTCGGGTAGGCGGCTGGGGACCACTGTCCTTGGGACAATGTCCTTCACTTTTGGCAGAGGTGGCAGGCGGCTGTCCCTCCTTTTAGCATGTCGTTTTTTATTCTTAATTCTGACAAAATCGAATAATATCTTTTAGGAGGCGGAGACGTTTCTCATGGCGGATATTTTCGGAGGTATCACGTGGTCGTGGGGTACCTCTAATTGTACGGGATACCTCTAATTGTGTAGGGTACCTCTATTTATATGGGGTACCTCTATTTACATGGGGTACCTCTAATTGTGTGGGGTACCTCTATTTATATGGGGTACCTCTATTTACATGGGGTACCTATAATTGTGTGGGAATCATTCCATTGGTTGACACGTGGCGCTTTATTGCTTTTCCTATTTTTCCCTCAAACAACATCCCCCTAGTTTCTTTTTGGCGAGAAATATTGGAGGCAAAAGAAACTCATTGTATAAGTGACACGTGGCGACGCGGCTGGACCGAAGGGTACCTTGCTTAGCTTCTTCCCTTGACTAAACTTTGTGTACTTCAAACTAAAAAATCTTCTCTTTGTCTTTTCCTTTTCCCGCTTTTTTTTTATTTTTAATTTTTATTTTTAATTTTTTTTTTTTACGATGAGAACAAACAGTTGTCTTCATGTCTCTCTCCCTTTTCTTGGGAAGTGGTAGCCGTCTGACATGCAATTTGAATTTTAAAAATACCAATCTTACTCAAACATCCCTGAATTCCTTTCTTGGGCAGCGTGTTCTGTCAGGTTGAATTAAAACTCCTGACGTGTGTCAATCTCCTCTCATTTATTTTGAAAATCCCCAAACGATCTCCAAAAATTTGATTATTTGCAGTAGCCTTTTTCTTTTATAATTTTGTCTCTTCTTCTAACTGCATCAACATTATCACAGGTAAAAAATTTTTATTTTTATTTTTATTTATTTTTTTACTTCCGTTCGTCTTCCCCTAGGTTTTATTCTTTCTTCCCTCTTTTTCTTTTATTTCCTTCTCCTTCCGTTTTCTTTCTTTCCCATTTTCTCTTCTTTCTCCATTTTCTTTCTTTCTTTCTTTCTTCTTTCTCTTTCTCTCTTGGCCGGCGTTGATCTGGTGCATTTTCTGGCGTGGATCTCGACTGCTGCAGTGGTGGTTTTGGGCTCCAGATCTGGTCGGTTCAAGGCAATTTTCCGGCGGCTCACGGCGAGATCTCGGTCCGGTGATACACACGGTAAACCTCCCTCCTTGTGCATTTGCAGTGGCGCTATTTTGCATACTCTGAGAAAAATTTATTTTTGTTTTTGTTTGTTTGTTTGTTTTTTTTTTTTGTGGTTGGTGTTTGCATTTGGTGGTTGATGTGTGGTGGGTGGTGCTTGGTATGAATATGTTGCTGTTTGGGGAACTTGTGGCTTGTTGGATGTGTTGTTGAGGGCTTGTGGATGTGTTGTTGGGGGCTTGTGGATGTGTTGTTGGGGAACTTGTGGCTTGTTGTTGGGGAACTTGTGGCTTGTTGGATGTATTGTTGGGGGTTTGTGGATGTATTGTTGGGGAACTTGTGGCTTGGTGGATATATTGTTGGGGGAAAGTAGATGGGCAAGAAACATACGGGACCCATGAGGAAGCGACATCCAGTTGGAGCTAGTAGGGTCGATAGCCCTCCTGCGGGTCCTTCTTCCCACATTTCCATTAGCGAGGGGGATAGGTCCCCACCTAGTACCTCTAGGAGTTGTGATGAAGAGTAGGAATCCATATTATACTAGGATTAATTTCCTTATTAACTAAAGTTTAAGACTTTTAAATTCCTTTCTAATTTAGAATTTTGTTTCCCTTTCAATTTAGGATTTTGTTTTACTTCATGAATTAGGATAATTACTACTATTATAAATAGCTCCCTCTTGTATCCTTTGAAGGTAGAATTTTGAGTTCAATAATATTTCAATTTTCAAATCTCTTTGTGAGTATTTGAACAATTAATTCTCGGTATTCTGAATCAACGAGTCTTAACCCCTAAGTTCGCGGTATTCTTTTGAATCAACATGAATTTAGTTGTTCTTTTATTCCGGTATTCTCTAGAATCAACGGAATATTTTGAACATTAAACTTCCGCTGCATCAGTTTGGTATCAGAGCTAAAACCTGGTCTCACCAATCTAACTCTATCTATCACCAAACCTTTCCTTTTTTCCTTTTTTGTTTTCTTCCGTTTAGCTTCATTATTAAAAAAAAAAAAACCGAAACAGAACAGAAAACAAAAGCTTCAGCCCGCGGCCACCGTCCAAGGCTGCCGGCTCTCGTTTTCCGTCACCGATCCGGACGCAACCACCACTAAACGGATCATAAATTGCCGGCCATCAAACCCCAAGCATCTTCCACCGTCGGTTAACCACAGATCGCCGGAAGCAAAGCCAAAACAGCCGCGATCGCCGCCACCTCCGTTCACCACTTTCCGGCGCGATTTGGCCAGAAGCACCACCATCAGTCCATTCCTCTCCATCAACTGAACCTTTCCCACCATTCCTCACCGCCGATCGACGCTCAAACCACCGGAAACCGAAGCCCTCCAAAACCGCCGGCTTTATCTATAATTTCCGGCCAAAACACCACTTTTTCGGACAAACCACCACCACCATCATACTTACCAACCCAAAATCTTTTAGATCCACCCATCCTTACTCGATTTCCGACCACCATCATTGGAAATCTAAAACTTTTGCTTAATTACAGTTTCAGCCTAAAATTTTTATTTACTTTCAGTTTAGCCCCACTACCTTTTTAAACCCGAATTTGAAAAAATACCTCCAAGAAAAGCTCATGATGATCATACTGCAACTTACAATCAAGAAGATGTTTCTAAAGATGAAGCCCTGGCTAGTATGACAGCCAGAATTGATATGTTAGCTGCACAAATGGCACGAATGGCAGAGTTACTTGACGAACGCCATCGTACTCCAGAACGTGAAGACAAATCAAGTGGAAGCTTTGCTAACCCATTCTCTGGGCGTCGACCTAGAACTAAGTCTACTGATGAAGAAGATGGGAATCTGGGTTGAGAATTGACATTCCTGAATTTCAAGGAAGTGGTCGACCTGAAGAATTATTGGATTGGATTAACGCCATTGAGAAGTTTTCGAATACAAAGAAGTTCCTGAAAATAAACTAGTTTCGCTTGCTGCAACTCGATTTCGTGGAAGAGCAGCAGCTTGGTGGCAACAAACTAAGCTCACAAGGATTAGGCAAGGCAAAAAGAAGATTAATTCTTGGGAAAAGTTCAAGAAGCACTTGCGTGGAGCATTCTTGCCTCATAATTACGCCAAACTGTTATACCAACAGCTACAAAATTTAAGGCAAGGTAATCGATCAGTGGATGATTACACTACATAATTTTATTGGTTGGTGGCACGCAATGACTTGACAGAGACAGAAGAACAACAGGTTTCCCGCTACATTGGAGGCCTACGATCTCAATTTCAAGACCAATTAAATTTACTTGACCCATACTCTGTTTCAGAGGCACACCAACAAGCCTTGCAGTTGGAGAAGCAATTTAGTTGACGTACTAATGACTCAAGCTTTCGGGGTGCTCGAAGTGTTGTTCGTGATAATTCAAACCCAACTTCCCAATTTCGTATTTTCACTCCTCCAAATCCTTCAAATAAAACTAGTAAGCCTAGTGAAATCGGTCAAAGCAGCAAAACCCAATCCTCGGGTTCGGGATTACGCTGTTTTAATTGCGCAGAAAATGGACACCGAATGACAGAATGTAAAAAGGGAGGAAAATATGGTAAAGGCTTATTCGTAGGCACAGAGGAAAGCGAAGACTATCAGGAGGAAGAAACTGAAGAGTTTACCGTAGAGCCAACTTTTGATAGTAGTGGTAGCGCTCAATCTGTTGAAGAACATGGTGATAGCGGACCAATGTTGATCGTGAACCGTGCATTCTTCACTCCTAAAGGTCAAGACAAAGACAAGTGGCTATGACAAAATATCTTTCAAACTACTTGCACAATTGGGGGTAAAGTATGTCGTATGGTCATAGACTTCGGCAGTTGCGAGAATGTCATTTCGGAAGAAGCCATAACAAAGCTAAATTTAAAGACAGAACCTCATCAAACTCCATACAAGCTCACATGGCTGAAGAAGGGAAATCAAGTGACAGTATCGAAACGTTGCTTAGTTTCCTTATCCATTGGTTCAATTTATAAAGACAAAATTTGGTGTGATATTGTGGCTATGGATGCTTGTCATTTATTACTGGGTAGACCTTGGCAATATGATCGAAACGTAGTGCATGATGGGAAGAGAAACACATACAGCTTTATGTTTAACAACACCAAGATCGTTCTCCTACCTAACAAGGAGTTTACTCTCCAGCAAGACTTGGGTAATTATTTGTTAGGCAAGAAGCAATTTATAGATGTTGTAGCAGAGACAAAGAGAGTCTACATTTTATTGGGAAAAGAGAGTAACGGTGATTCGAAGATTCCTGAAGCTGTGACACCTATTCTGGCGGAATTTCAAGATTTGTTCCCCAATGAGCTACCACAGGGTTTACCACCTCTTCGAGATATACAACACCAAATTGATTTGGTACCAGGTTCTACATTACCAAATCGACCTCATTATCGTATGAGTCCTACAGAACATGAGGAATTAAGGCGCCAAGTGGAAGAGTTACTAGGAAAGGGATTTATCCGTGAAAGTCTTAGTCCCTGTGCAGTCCCTGCTTTATTGACTCCAAAGAAAGATGGTTCTTGGAGGATGTGCGTGGACAGTCGAGCTATCAATAAAATTACAGTTCGATATCATTTTCCAATCCCTCGATTAGATGACTTGTTAGACCAACTCAGTGGAGCAACAATTTTTACCAAACTTGATTTGAAAAGTGGCTACCATCAAATTCGAATACGGCCTGGAGATGAATGGAAAACAACTTTTAAAATTCGCGAAGGGTTATACGAGTGGTTGGTAATGCCGTTTGGCTTATCCAATGCTCCGAGTACTTTTATGCGAGTCATGAATCAAGTTCTTTGCCCTTTCATTGGAAATTTTGTGGTTGTTTACTTCGATGATATACTTATATATAGCACCAGTCACGAGTTACATCTACAACATTTGAGAGAAGTGCTTTCAGCCTTAAGAGCAGCAAGTTTATACACAACAGTAAACAAGTGTATTTTCTTGACAGAGAAAATATTATTTTTGGGATATGTGGTGTCGAAGGATGGTATATCTGTTGACCAATCAAAAGTGGATGCTATTCGAGATTGGCCTTTGCCAACTACTTTATCCACCACCAGAAGTTTCCATGGATTGGCCTCTTTTTACAGGCGATTCATTCCTCATTTCAGTACTATTATGGCACCAATCACGGATTGCATGAAAGGAGGACAATTCTCTTGGACAGAGGCAACTACTAAGGTATTCAAGATTATCAAAGAAAAGTTGATTACTGCCTCAGTACTTGCTCTACCAGATTTTTCGCTCACTTTTGAGGTACATTGTGATGCTTCTAAGGTCGGCATTGGAGTTGTTCTTAGCCAACAGGGTAAGCCTATAGCTTATTTCAGTGAGAAGTTAAATGGAGCAAAGGCACACTACAGCACTTATGACGTGGAATTTTACGCAGTAGTCCAAGCGTTAAAACATTGGCGACATTATCTAATTCATAAAGACTTTGTTTTATACACTGACCATGCCACGTTAAAATACCTCAATAGTCAAGACAAGCTCTCTCACAGACATGCCACGTGGACAGCATTCCTTCAACAATTTACTTTTGTGGTGAAGCATACCTCTGGTGAATCCAACCGGGCAGCAGATGCACTTAGTCGACGAACTTCTTTATTGACACAGATGCATAATCAAGTTCTCGGATTTGACACATTTCGAGAGTTATATGCTTCTGATCCTTACTTTGCTCCTATATTAGAAGACGTTGTTGTAGGGTTTCGCTCAGATTATCATTTACATGACAAATTCCTTTTCAAGAGTAATCAGTTGTATGTTCCTGACTCAAGTTTGAGATTGAAAATCATTGCAGAGTTACATAACGAAGGGCACATGGGTCGTGACAAAACTCTGGCTCTAATAGCCAACACTTATTTTTGGCCTACTATGAAGCGTGAAGTCTATCACTATGTCGAGACTTGTCGCATTTGTCAAGTTTCCAAGGGTACAACAACTAATGCTGGTTTATATATGCCGCTGCCGATTCCAACACAACCTTGGGCTGACATTAGCATGGATTTTTTTTTGGGATTACCCCGCACTCAGAGGGGTATGGATTCAATATTTGTTGTTGTTGATTGATTCTCGAAAATGGCTCACTTCATTGCTTGCAAGAAGACTACAGACGCTTTGACTGTTGCTCGCCTATTCTTTAAGGAAGTCTATAGATTGCACGGTTTACCAAGTTCTATAGCATCTGACCAGGATATACGATTTCTTAACCATTTTTTGAAGACATTATGGAAGTTGACTAACACTCGCCTGAATTTTAGTAGTGCTTACCACCCACAAACAGATGGTCAAACTGAAGTTGTCAACCGCTCTTTAGGAAACCATCTACGTAGTCTAGTTGGCGATAACTTGAAGATGTGGGATCAGAAGTTATATCAAGTCGAGTTTACTTATAACCGTGCAGTTAAGCGTAGTACTGGTTTAAGCCCTTTTCAGGTGAATTACGGATATAATCCACGAGCTCCCATCGACTTGGCTCGAGTTCCAGATTTATTTCGCAAAAGTAGTAAATCAGAAGACTTTATTGAGCAACTTAAGAAAATTCATGAAACTACGCAAGAGTCTTTGAAGCAGACAACCGAAGGTTATAAAATTGTGGCAGACAAAAAACGTCGAGCTTTGGAATTTCAAGTGGGTGATCTTGTTTGGGCTGTCCTAACTAAAGATAGATTCTCAGTTGGTGAGTACAACAAGCTTTCTGCCAGGAAAATCGGCCCTTTGGAGATTATAGAGAAGATAAATCCTAATGCCTACAGATTAAAGCTTCTTAGTCATATCCGCACCGCAGATGTATTTAATGTCAAGCATTTTATTCCTTATAGAGGTGATCATGATGAAGATGTGGTTTCTGACACTCCGAATTCGAGGGCGAATTCTCTCCACCCTAGGGGGAATGATGAAGAGTAGGAATCCACATTATACTAGGATTAGTTTCCTTATTAACTAAAGTTTAAGACTTTTAAATTCCTTTCTAATTTAGAATTTTGTTTCCCTTTCAATTTAGGATTTTGTTTTACTTCATGAATTAGGATAATTACTACTATTATAAATAGCTCCCTCTTGTATCCTTTGAAGGTAGAATTTTGAGTTCAATAATATTTCAATTTTCAAACCACTTTGTGAGTATTTGAACAGTTAATTCTCGGTATTCTGAATCAACGAGTCTTAACCCCTAAGTTCGCGGTATTCTTTTGAATCAACGTGAATTTAGTTGTTCTTTTATTCCGGTATTCTCTAGAATCAACAGAATATTTTGAACATTAAACTTCCGCTGCATCAAGTTGCAACTCTCGTTCTGAGCTCCCTCCCCCTAGGAGTACCCCTCGTGTTAGCCCACGCTTTCCCAGTAAATGGCCTACCCCCCATCCTAAAAAAAAGAGTAAGCCATCCAAGCCCAAAGTTCCCGCTCGTTCCTCAGACCAACCTCCCAAATCTCCCCCTACCACACCTTCAAAATCTGGCAACCTTTTTTCCCTAGGCACTAGGAGGGCTACTTTGGAGGATTTGGAACAATTAGAGCCAAATACAATATTCCTTCGTCTGTCCAGCTTAGGGTACCCCATGTGGATGAGCGACCTGAGTGTCCGAAGTCTGATAGGATTGCTCTCCATATTGACCTCTTTGATCTAGGACTCTGCCTGCCCCTCCAACCTTTCTATATGAGAATGTTTAGTTACTTGGGGGTAGCTCCTAGGCAGCTGTCCCTTTCGGGGTGGAGGACGCTTACAGGCTTACATGTGTTATGGTTGGAGGTCTTGAAGCGCGACATTTCTGTTCGGGAGTTGAGGGGCCTTTACCAATTTAAAAATCCTAAGGGTCCCGGTGTTGCTTACTTCTCCCCTTGGGGTGATCACGGCTATATTGTTGAGGGGAACCCCGCCTTAAAGAAGGGTTACCGAAAGGGATGGTTTGTTGTCGAGGGTAGGTGGGGGACAGAAACTCTGGGTGAAAAGGGTAACCCCGTGGAGGTTCTCAATTCCTTCAATGCAGACTGTAAGTATCTTCCTTGTTTACGGTTCTTTATCGTAATATTTCGTATGAATGTCTCGCTAACCCTGGGTTCCATGCTTTTGTAGATGTGACGTGAACAAAAGGATCATGCCCACTTTAGGAGGTGGGGAAAGAGGTGAAGGAGTTTGTGGATAGGCTTCGAGGTGCACAAAAGGGTAGCGATGTGCTGGAGGAGAGTAGATTATGGAGAACGGGGCTAATTGACCGAAGTCCTCCACCTGCTCCCAGGGGTGACTCATGTATGATTCGGTGTCGAGGGGTACCCTATTATTATTTATGGGACTAGGGTACCCCGTTATCACCGCATCTTTATTTTGCTTCCCCGCTTTGCATTTCCCATTTTTGCTTTTGTAGTACTTAGTACTTGTCCGGCTAACATAACTTTTGTGCATTGGGTGCAGTTATGGAATCGGCTGGTGATGCTTTTGACGCCTTTTTCCAAGCGGTAGTGGGCGGTGCTTCTGGATCTCAGGATTCAGCGGTACCCCCGAAAGGCTCCCGGCCACCTCGAGTTCCTGGACCAAAGGGGAAATCTCAGGGTACCTCCCATAGCGGGTTGAAAGGTACCCCTCGCTCGAAGAAGAGAAAATTCGGACTGGTTTCCGCTTTTCCCGAGGAGTTGCGCGAAGGTGACCTAGACCCGGCTTCCAACAAGGAGGTTTCGCACTTGGCTCGCTGTTTTTACTACTCCGTTGAAAATGTTACCTCTGAGGTTGCTGAGGAGACTGACAAGATGAGTTTGAGCCAATGCTATGGTCAAGCACTTAGGGCTACCCAAGAGGTAGGCTTTCCTAGGGTACCCCGGGTGTACCCTTCATTTTTTTTTTTTTTTGCTTACTTAATCCTATTGCCATACACATATCCTTTTCATTTGAAAATTAAAGAAACTCTAAAGTTGCAACTAACCAATATAGGGCATTTGGAGTACCCCATTTAGCCTACCACACAAAAACATTAAAGAAAGCAAATAACAACAAAAGACTAGAGGTTAAGACACTGTCCTTTAGTAATATTTCCGTAGCATTGCAGCATTCCAGGGGTGCCTCACGATTGTGCCATCCAGGTGGAGTAGCCTGTATGCACCTGTCCCAACAGGTTTGTCGATGCGGTAGGGTTCTTCCCAATTTGCCCCAAAAGCGCCTTCGCAGGGTACCCTAGTGTTCTGAGTTACCCTTCTCAAGACCAAGTCTCCTTTCTTGAAGGATCGAGGGCGTACTCTTTTTTCATATAGACCCGAAATGCGATGCTGATATATAGTTGTCCTCAGTTCTGCTCTAGCCTTTTTTTCAACCACCAAATCAAGGTTTGAAGCAACCAAGGAGGTGTTCTCAGCCTCATCAAAGTATTCAACCCTGTGAGAGGGTACCCCGATTTCCGCTGGGATCACTGCGTCAACACCGAATGCGAGGGAAAACGGGGTCTCCCTGGTGGAGGTGTTTTGAGTAGTCCGGTAGGCCCACAGAACCCCTGGTAGCTCGTCTACCCATGCTCCATTTCTTTCTTCTAGCTTCTTCTTCAGGATACCTTTGATAATCTTGTTAACGGCTTCGACTTGCCCATTAGATTGGGGATGGGCAGGTGTAGCGAATCGGTTGGCTATCCCTAACTCCGAACAAAAACTTTAAAATTTTTCATTATCGAATTGCTTGCCATTATCACTAAGAATTGCATAGGGGATCCCAAATCTGCAAATGAGGTTCTTCCAAATGAATTCTGTGGTTTTCCTTTCTGTGATGCTTGTTAGTGGCTCTGCTTCCGCCCACTTTGTGAAATAATCTACCGCCACGATTGCATATTTTGCTTGCCCCCTCCCGATAGGTAACGGGCCAATGAGGTCTACTCCCCACATAGCGAATGGCCAATGGGAAGATATAACTGTTAGCTTCTCTGGGGGTAGGTGGGGTACCCTGGCAAACTTTTGGCATTTGTCACAGCTTCGTACCATATACTTGGCATCTTCCCACATGGTAGGCCAGTAGTACTCCTGACAGAGAGCTTTTTGCGCCAGTGATTGTGCTCCATAGTGATTGCCACAAATGCCCTCATGTATCTCCCTCATGACAAACTTGGCCTCGTCACTTCTCAAGCATTTAAGGTAAGGAAGAGTGAACCCTCTTCTGTATAGGGTATCCTGGATCATGCAATACTGCGCGGCTTTATACTTTAGTTTTCTTGCTTCACTTTTATCTGAGGGAATGTCTCCGTCCTTGAGGTACCTTATGATAGGCTCCATCCAAAGCACCTCGTTGGACAGTGATCCTACTTCCGAGGGCTCTGGGAGACCAACACTGGGTGCGGGTATGTGTTCTGTTGTGATGGGGCCAGATGACTGGGCTACCCCAAGGGATGCCATTTTCGCCAGGGTGTCGGATTCGCTGTTCTCCAGTCGGGGTACCTTTTCCACCTTAACCTCACAAAATTGGGACATCAACTCTTTGGTTTTTCCGAGGTACCCCTTCATGTTTTCCTCTTTCGCTTGATATTGTGCGGTAATTTGGCTTACTACCAACTGGGAGTCGCTCTTGACGTGTACCCTTTTTGCTCTCAAAGCCTTCGACATCCTCAACCCCGCTATGATGGCCTCGTATTCAGCTTCGTTGTTTGAAGCCTTAAATCCAAATTGCAGAGCATAGCATATTTTCACCTTGTTCGGGTCGATTATAATAACTCCCGCGCCACTTCCGTGTGAGTTAGAGGAACCATCCACATATATTTCCCAAACCTGCTCCCCTTCATCGGTGGGTGGGGTATCTAACATGTATCTCGGATCATCTTCACCACTTGAGTCATTGGCGAATTTCGCAATGAAATCAGCGACGGCCTGAGCTTTAATCGCCGAACGAGGCTTGAAGATGATGTCGAACGAGCTTAATTCGAGGGACCATCGGAGAAGCCTTCCGGACATGTCTAACTTCTGGAGGATTTGTCGGAGGGGAAGGTTGGTGACGACTACAATGGTGTGAGCCTGAAAATATGGTCTGAGCTTCCGTACGGAGACAACCAATGCCAAAATGATCTTCTCAGAGGTGGGGTACCTCTTTTCGGCATCAACTATAGCCTTACTAGTGTAGTAAATAGGTCGTTGTACCCCATTCTCATCTTCTCGGAGTAGCACAGAGCTGGTGGCATGCTCGGATACGGCGAGATACAACAAAAGCACCTCTCTCGGCTCAGGTTTGGCAAGTACTGGAGCATTCACGAGGTACCCCTTCAGTTCTTGGAAAGCCTCTTCGCAATCAGGTGTCTATTGGAGCTTCTTGCCGGTCTTCAAAGCTTTGAAAAATGGCTTACACCGGTCGGTAGCTTTGGAGATAAAGTGGCTCAAGGCAGCTACCCGGCCTGCCAAGCTTTGAACCTCCTTGATGGTGCTTGGCGATTTCACGTCAAGAACTGGGCGAATTTTATCGGGGTTGGCCTCAATCCCCCGTTGTTGTACCATGAACCCGAGAAACTTTCCCGAGGTGACCCCAAATGCACATTTTTCAGGGTTAAGCCGCATCGGGTGTCTTCTCAAAACGGTAAAGGTATCTCTGAGGTGCCCCAGGTGTTCCCCCGCATGCACCGATTTGGTGATCATGTCGTCTATGTACACCTCCATGGTACGCCCGATTTGTTCTTTGAAAATTTTGTTCGCTAGCCGCTGATAGGTAGCCCCAGCATTCTTCAAACCGAACGGCATAACCTTATAACAGTATAACCCATGGTTGGCGATGAAGGTTGTTTTCTCTTGATCGGGTTCATACATTGGGATTTGGTTGTAACCGGAGAAGGCGTCCATAAAACTAAGCATCTCATGCCCCGCTATTGCATCAACCAGCTGGTCTACCCGGGGAAGCGGGAAACTATCCTTGGGGCAAGACTTGTTCAAATCGGTGAAGTCCACGCACATACGCCACTTTCTGTTTGATTTCTTGACAAGAACAACGTTGGATACCCAATCGGGGTAAACTGCTTCCCGGATAAACCACGCTGCTAATAGGCGGTCTACCTCTTGTTCAATTGCATCGTACCTCTCTTGATTGAAGGCGCGACGCTTCTGTTTGACCGGTTTATTATGTGGGCTGACATTGAGTTTGTAACAAGAGAGGGAAGGTGGGATACCCGGCATATCCGAGTGGGACCAAGCGAATACATCATGGTGCTCATGTAGGAAGGTGATGAGCTTCTCTCTTTGTTCCTCCGAGAGGTTGGAGCCTACTTTCACTGTCTTTGTTGGGTCGGTGGCACAAATCGAGATTGAAATAAGGTCTTCAACTGGGGTACCCTGCTTTTCATCTTTCAATATTTGAGGATCCAAAGGTGCCTCAACTTCACATCTGGGCTCCTCCTGGTCCCCGTGGGGTACCCTCGAGCTATCCCCCATAACTGCTTCTACCCCCATTGGTGAAGACTCCAACTGTTTTCGTGGGTGGGCTACCTGAGGAGATTTTTTGAGTACTGCTCTCCGCTGTCTAGCAAGTGCTCACTTTGAGGGGGAAGGTGTGGGTTGGCTGCCACTGGGGTACCTCTTCATTGGCGGATCGGAAGCTATTTGGTAAGTGACTTTGGAGGCCACGGAATAACATCCACGAGCCGATTGCTGGTCCCCTTTAATGGTGATAACTTCTTGGGCGGCCGGGACTTTCATGGCGAGGTAGTGCATGGATACCACCGCTTTAGTTGCTACTAAGAACGGCCTACCCAATATAATATTGTAGGCACCCGGGTGATCTACAATAAGAAAATCAATCATATGAACAACACGGTGAGGTACCTTACCAAGTGTAACGGGCAGCATAATGATGCCCTTTGGTATAACCATATCTCCAGCGAACCCAATAAGAGGCGTAGCATAGGGGGTGATCTTTGGCGACTCAATCAATAGTTGATCCAAGGCGCTTTTGAAAATGATGTCAACGGGGCTGCCGGTATCTACGAGAGTTCTTGCTACCTTACCAGTGGCAACCTTCAACGTAATTACGAAGGCATCGTCGTGGGGGTACGAGATGCCCTCCGCATCTTTTTCTGTAAAAAGGATAGGCGGGGGATGGTGGGGTACCTTTGGTGTACCCCATTCATTAAGGTTGATTTCTTTGCCAATATTGGTGGTTATCGACAGCGATCTACTATAGCCTTTGATAGCCCTCCTAGATTGGCCTGCTAAAGTCGGTCCGCCCATGATTATCCGGACATACACGCCTTTCTTATGTCCCGGGGGTACCTCTCGTTCAGGACTGCCATCAGCTACCCGCTTGCCCTTATCCTGCTCCGCGGATTTCCGAGCTTCTCTCATGCCAGCAACAAATTCTTTGAGGTACCCGCTAAGAATCAAAGATTCAATTTCCTCTCGCAAGGTAAAACATTCAGCTGTGCTGTGACCGAAGTCCTCATGGAACTCACAATACTTCAGGCTACGCTTCATATTGGGGTACTTCTTCATTGGCTTAGGAGGACGGAGGAGGCCGCTATCCCGAATATGGTAGAAGATCTGCTCTGGAGATCGATTCAGTGGATGGTAAGATTCGTACCGAGGCCTCGGTGGTGGCTCTCGCTGATCCGGTGGCGGCGATCTTGGAGGTTGGGGTACCCTTACGGTACCCTGACCGTTATACCCTCGTCCCCGCAGGGTAGCTTGTGGGGGGCTCCGTGCTCGGAGTACCCGCGGTATTGGGGCCTCCACCCTCTTGGGCTTCTCCTTGTTCTTTGTAACATCGGCCTTATCTTCTTGGCACTTCAATTGGCATTTCTCGTCCATCTCCACCTGCTGCAATGCCCGGGAACGGGCTTCCCCATATGAAAGTGGGAGCTTCTTTTGAAAAGAACGCCATAACTTGCCCAACCGTAAATTTTTCTCAAATTTGGTCAATGTGTATTGGTTTCCAAAGGCTCCGGTTCGCAGCACCTCTTGGTGGAAACGACTCACATACTCCGCCAAAGGCTCGGCTTCCCCTTGCTTGGTAAAGGCAAGTTTGGAGGCTACCCTGTCTTGAGTGGAAGCGTAGGAAAACTCTTTAGTAAATTCGGATAACAATTGGTGTAGGGAAGATATGCTACCCGCTTTCAAAGAGCGAAACCATGACTTCGCAGGGCCCGTGAGTGTGTGTAAACATCCTACACATGGCGCTCTCATCTACACCATTGATAAGCATTTGGTCGCGGTATAGCTCAGCATGCTCCGAGGGATCAGTGGTACCCGAGTATTGGGGTATCTGAGGCATGGCGAACGCCTCGAGGAGAGTTGTCTTCCGAATCTCTATAGTGAATGGCGATTGGTAGGTCATTGGCGCGGGAGCAGCTGTGATGTTTTGCTTCTCGGATAGGAGCTTCACTTGGGCTTCTAGGTTCTCCATCTTTTCCACAAGTTCGAGGGGTACCCTCGGTGTACCCGATGATGTCGCCGCCATTTGAGAAGCTTTTTTGGCGTTTAACTTCTCACGGAGATCCTCGTAGGTGCGCTTTGCACGCCTCGTACCCTGGCTGCTGCGGGAATTGAAAGAGGCGGTGGAACGCTCGTCGCGGGAGCCCACGGTTTAAAACTTAGAACGGGTACCCGACGGCCTATGCTTTGGTTTGCTGGCCTCGGGTACCTCTTTTCTGACCATAGCTTGGTCGCCCATTTGAGGTGGTGTAGCATTTAGCGTCACTGGTGGAAGTGAACTTTCGGGTGCCCGAGATCCAACCGCCCTGAGTATTGCATGGGCAAGATCCTCGAAACGCTTGTGAGAAATAGGTTCCTCCTCTTGGCAAACACCCGTCGATTGCTTGATACCCTTGCCCTTGTTGATGCGGGCTACCCTTCTTGCCGGATCACTACCTTCACTGCTGCTGTCATCTCTCATCCTTGTAGGATCCCCCATTAAACATTCGGAAGGTACGTCGGGTGCCATGTATTGGAGTACACACAACAACTAGTTTGGTAACCACGGAGGAGGCTTTTTGTGCGACTCCCCACAGACGGCACCAATTGTTTTCAACTGATTTTGGGGTAAGAAAAGCCAAACCAATCTAGAACAATAAATTTGTTTTTTTGAGGGGAGATGGGGTACCTCACTGGTTTATTGTGTGTTGGGCGATGTATCTGAAATTCGTGGGAGGTGAGAAGGGGAGAGAGAGTGGTAACAATGGTGGAAGGTCAGAAACAAGAGAGGTGTCCTTCAAAATGAGCTTCACGCCTGCAAAACAGTGAAATAGAGGTTAGAGGTGAAGCCGGGGTACCCCGGAGTTCACACTCCGACGCTCAAGTTAGCAAACTCAAGCTTTTATGGCAAAGAGAGCTAGCTAGCCCTCCGTAAATTAGGGTTTAAAGTTGAAGAAAACCTCTTTTTTGGAGTGTGAGTATTTTTTGGGCGAATGAGAGCCTCCTCGAGAATGAAACCTAGGTGCCTTTATATATGGAGTACCTCAGCTGCCACGTGGCGTACCCTTTTTGGCTAACGTCCTTTTACCTCTTTATAATTTTTTGGGCCGTTATCTGCATGTTCGCGGCGTGTCTCATCTTTTGGAAACGTGGCGCGCGCTGGAGAATGGTCCAGGCTACCTCTGCAGTAGCTGTCGGGTAGGCGGCTGGGGACCACTGTCCTTGGGACAGTGTCCTTCACTTTTGGCAGAGGTGGCAGGCGGCAGTCCCTCCTTTTAGCAATTCATTTTTTATTCTTAATTCTGACAAAATCGAATAATATCTTTTAGGAGGCGGAGACGTTTCTCATGGCGGATATTTTCGGAGGTACCACGTGGTCGTTGGGTACCTCTAATTGTACGGGATACCTCTAATTGTGTGGGGTACCTCTATTTATATGGGGTACCTCTATTTACAAGGGGTACCTCTAATTGTATGGGGTACCTCTATTTACATGGGGTACCTCTATTTACATGGGGTACCTCTAATTGTGTGGGAATCATTCCATTGGTTGACACGTGACGCTTTATTGCCTTTCCTATTTTTTCCTCGAACAGCCTAGAAAGCAGCTTTCTAGCAAAATGTCTCAATTAATTTACCTCTGGCTCAACAAAAAAAATTCATCTCTGGCTCAACAAAAAATGAGCTAAAACAAATTAGAATTTAATAAATCTATAATACAAAATCAAAAGCAATAAAAAATGTTGTGAGTCTTTCCCAAGCAAAGTGAAAAATAATGAAAAAAGATTTTTCTTGTAAGAAAAAGAAAGAAATGCAATTAATAAACATCATAATGATAACTATAGACCAGTGATTTATCATTTAAGAATTTTGGGCACGTGCCGGAATATAGCATATAATTTCTTTTTACATAGCTACATATATCACGATCTCTTCTGCTTAAATCATATTAAATTATAAGTTAAACATGATTGATTTCTGGAAACTTTTGAAGACACTCCTTAAAACTCGTTTAAGATTTCTTTAAACTTTCAAAATTTAGTTTTCTTAGAAAATAACGTTTTTTTATAAATTTAAGCTGTACATGTGCAGTGTAATCAATGTTGTTAGAAATATATGACAACCGAGATTTATTTGTTTATTTTTTTCTAGAAAGAAAAAGTAATATAATAACATTCTGCCAACTAAAGAGCACTCACTCAAAAACTAAATCATAAACTTATAACATCATCCCGATTATTTATTTTAGTAATGCTAAAGGGATTAATTAATATCAATTCATTAACGAGGTCCAATAACCTCTACTTCAGCCTCAGAATTCTCACAAAGATAGCAAGCAAAGAGTGTTAAATCATATTCCAATTCACTTGACCCGAAGTGGGTAATTGCATCATTCTTAGGAATACACCAATGCATCCTAATTTCAGCCCTCAATTCAGCAAGCAAAATTGTTTCCTTCACCATGAACTTGGCTTCCTCATTGCAGAACTTCACTAGAAGATTGAACTCCCTAGGCAGTGGTGCAACTTTACGAAGTAACTCCGCAAAGGACTTAAATCCGTAATCAAGAATGGTTTCTTTCATTCGTTAAGACTTGATCGTTGAACTTCAGAGTTTGCCTCGCGACGTCCACATCCGTCAAGAATGGCTGTGGAAACAGAAATGAAGATCTTTGGGGTAGTCCTTCCCCTAATGATTCCCAAGGACATGGTTTCCTTGATTGATCAGAAGCTACACAAGTTAAGCTTTTCAGCAAATCACTTTAATTCCTTGTAAGCATTAGGGGTGTTCGCGGATCGGATTTTACGGATTGGACATCAATTCATACCAGATCCATGATTTTGCGGATTATAATTTTTCAATCCAATCCAATCCACGGATTGATAAAATTCAATTCAAAACCAATCCATACATCTGTGGATCGGATGCGGATTTGACTCAATCCATATCCAATCCATACGTCTGCGGATCGGATGCGGATTTGACTCAATCCATATCCAATCCACCATTTTGCACATTAGTTTTCGAATTAAAAATTTTTAGTTCTCTCCAACTAATGAAATAAAAAAAATCTAATATAAAAATAATTTTGCTACCAATTAAATTTAAAATTGAATAAAATTTAAATAAATTAATTGTTTAAATAAAGCTAAAATAATACATTTAAAGTTTTAAAATATAACACATCGAGACTAATTATTCAAATAAAGCTACAATAATATGTTCAAAGTTTCAAAATATAACACACCAAGCTTAATTGTTCAAATAAAGTTACAATAATATGTTAATATAACACCGAAATTAATTGTTGAAATAAAGCCACAATTAATTGAAATGGCAAAGTTTTGGAAACCAAACACAGTCTGATCCTTCACCAGGGCTGTTACGCCTGTCGAAAAGTGATGATTACGGAGCCGTCCACGATGGGAACTAGGAGGAGCCGTCCACGATGGGAACTAGGAGGAGCCGTCCACGATGGGAACTAGGAGAAGCCGTACGAGTGGTGATCTTGAAGGTTGTGATAGTGAAATTGTTCAGCTGGAACCAGTGAATGTGAAAGTGGCTCGATGGACTTGGGAAAGAAGATGGCTTGCTCTCGCTGTAATCGCGCGGCCGATGTCCTTCAAATCCGTGTCGAGAGTGTATCCAACCAGTATTGAATGTTGCTAGTGTGTGTGACGGCGGGGAAGCTTAGGATTTTTTGTTTGCAATTTGTTTGTGACTTGGCGTCATGTTACTTTGCTTTTGGGTGACTTTGCAAATTGTTAGTCACTTGGCGTTATGTTACTTTGCTTTTGCTAGTGTGTGTGACTTTGCTTTTATTTTGTTTTACAATATTTACAAGTTATATTGTATATTTGATTATTTAATTATTTTTCATTTTATATTATTATTGGGTAATGGCTAAGATATGTTATAGTGCTTATGTAACTATGTAATGTCACATTTATAATTTTTTAAATTAAATTTATAATAATTTTTTAATTATATATATATATATCCACTTGGAGCCATCTTCACATTAGACGAATAGGGGTTTCCTTTTGGGAAATATGGCTCTAATACCAAAACTTGTGGTTTTGTGAAAACAGAGGAAGGTTACTTCATTATATATATATATATATATATATATATATATATATTGTACACTCAATCTGCATGTACAACTCACCATATATATTGATATCAATATATATATATATATATATATATATATTGTGATAACCGTTGATGTTGTAGATGGTTTTTAGCTTAGGTTGTCTTATGGGGATTATGATGGATTTGTAGGATTAGCTCTCTGCATTAGAATAGGAATTGGAGGGTTCTCCGTAGAAGAGATGCTTGAGCTATCATCAGTTTCTGTTTCCTCGTCCCAGGCCGAAAGGCATCACGTTCCATTCTAGAGCAGGAAAGGTTGTACTATATATATATATATATATATATATATATATATATATATATATATATATATATATATATATTGTGTATATATAAAGGGGCATATTGACAGGCCTATATATACACTATAGGCCTGTCAATATGCCCCTTTACTTTATGTCACACACAAAATACATACGAATACAAATACACTATACAAATACAAGTATTACACAGGCTGTCCCCTAATTAAGGAACTCCTTGAATGCTGTGCCGAAGTACCAAACCAGTTCTGGGCTAGAGAACAACACTTTGTGTCTCTACCATATAAAGATGGATGGACCATGCCTCACCAGACAGCCTCTCATCCAGGCATGCCCCATGACGAAGAATTGTGTAAATCAGAGATCCAGGCCCTTATGGATCTAAAACTAATCAGGCCCTCTAAGTCTCATTAGGCCAGTCCAGCATTCTATGTCAACAAGCATTCAGAACAAATACGTGGAAAGAAGCGATTGGTGATAGACTACCGAAAGCTAAATGATTGCTTGCAAGACAAAAGGTACCCGATTCCACGGAGGACGCATCTTTTGAAATGCATTGCTGGAGCAAAGGTGTTCTCAAAGTTTGACATGAAGTCAGGCTTTTGGCAAATTGGAATCAAGGAAGAAGACAGACACAAGACAGCATTTGTGGTCCCCCATGGGCATTATGAATGGAACGTGATGCCTTTCGGCTTAAAGAATGCACCGTCAGAATTCCAAAACAGAATGGATGAGGTGTACAAATCCATTTCAGAATTCTGCCTTATCTACATCGATGATGCCCTTATCTTCAGCAACAGTGAGGAAGAACATACTGAACACCTGTCTCAATTCAAAGCTCTTACCTATAAACATGGGTTGGCTTTGTCAGAACCAAAGATGAAGATAGGACTTGATGAGGTAGACTTTTTGGGACTACACATCAAACAGGGATTCATCATTCCTCAGCCACATATTGCTGAAAAAATATCCCAGTTCCCAGACCAGCTGTCAACCAGAAAGCAAATCCAGTAATTCCTCGGGATAATCAATTATGCAGCAGACCATGTGCAGAACTACCAAAATATGGACAGCTCATCTTACAGACAGATGCTAGTGACCATTATTGGGGAGCACTATTGATAGAGGAATCCGAGGGAAACAGGAGAGTCTGTGGCTATAAATCTGGCCAGTTCAACGACGCTCAAAGCTAGCACATAGCTCTTGTGTCAATGAGAGCAGTAAGAGCTACCTGGCTATCTTCAGAGGGATTGACAAGTTCCTTGGGTTGAAAAACAGTCCATTTTTGGAGAGGGTGGAAATTTATATATATATATATATATATATATATATATATATATATATATATATATTGGATTTGTTGAGACCTGTTGTTTTTCTCATACTCATTAATCCATTGTGGTGGAAAAATGAGTTGGTTTTGCCTATTCTCCTCAAGCTCAAAAGAAACATACCTTCCCATAATCTCTTCCAGCGAGATTACAAGGTATAAACTTCAGGGATACAAGGGATTACACCTTGGAGCAATCATTCCTTTGTGATAAGGTTTAGTGTGAGTGTGACATAAAGTAAAGGAGTGAGTTGTAAAGTAGATTCCTTTGTGATAAGGTCTACAGTATGTAATAGTAGTTCCCTTGTGCCTATAAAAGGGAACCCTTGGTTTGTTGATAGGCATCGAGTCTTGGAGTGCAATATTGTATTTGGCAGCTCATGGCCATGCAAGAACACAGACCTGCCCATAACAAGAAGTGCCAAAGAGCCTTCGATCCGCATCCAAACCCGGACCAGATGCATGAAACTATCTTCAAGGTTGGTTGCACTTTTCACTATGTGATAGATGAGAACTCCAATTGGGGTCATTATGTCATTTGCGACATAACCCCTCAAGCTTACTACATCACATGGTACTGGCTCAACATATACCCCGTGGCAATACTGTTCGAACCAAACCTGATCCATACCAGCCGAAGATACGGTAAAGGAAGATGGTTCGATCGAATGTTCGCCCCCATCTTACAAGTCTGCAGTACTCCAGACCTTTAAAAGGCATCACATTCCATTCATAATGCCCATGGGGGACCACAAATGCTGTCTTGTGTCTGTCTTCTTCCTTGATTCCAATTTGCCAAAAGCCTGACTTCATGTCAAACTTTGAGAACACCTTTGCTCCAGCAATGCGTTTCAAAAGATGCGTCCTCCATGGAATCGGGTACCTTATGTCTTGCAAGCAATCAAGCAATCATTTAGCTTTCGGTAGTCTATCACCAATCGCTTCTTTCCACGTATTTGTTCTGAATGCTTGTTGACATAGAATGCTGGGCTAGCCCAATGAGACTTAGAGGGCCGGATGAGCTTTAGATCCATAAGGGCCTGGATCTCTGATTTGCACAATTCTTCGTCATGGGGCATGCCTGGATGAGAGGCTGTCTGGTGAGGCATGGTCCATCCATCTTTATATGGTAGAGACACAAAGTGTTGTTCTCTAGCCCATAACTGGTTTGGTACTTCGGCACAGCATTCAAGGAGTTCCTTAATTTGGGGTTCATATTTATGGATTGTTTAGTCAGAGCTGATAATACCTATTGAAGGGCAAGCCTACAATGTAAATCCAAAAAATATGTATAAACATCCTGATTTGGAAGCAATATTATAATGTTTAAACAGTGGATTACAATAAAAATCTGTTTTGGTATATTATAATATTAATATAAATATATATATATATTGCGGATTCACGGATTTCTGCGGATTTACAGAAGTAAATCCATATCCAATCCACCAATCCACGAATCAGATTTATACGGATCGGGTTGATCGAGTCGGACGGATTGAGCGGATCGGATTGGATTCTGAACACCCCTAGTAAGCATTAATATATAGAAATTGTTTTCACTAGATTTTTGTTAAGATCTGATTTGAACTAATTAGGTGATTCTTAGTGAATCTAGCTCTAATCCGAGTCAAACAAATTGATTTATATTTGGGGGAGGCTCAGTTAATAAGGGTTTGTGTTATGTTTTTCTTATGTTTGGGGCATTGGTATAGTTGAGGTGATTTGAATGATGGGCTGAGGAGATTATATGAGGGACAATAAGGAGAGCTCAGTGGAACTCGTGGGATTAATATAGAGATTGATATAAGAAGCTGAAGTGAGCTTAGGGATAGCTCAAGTGAACTTGAGAGATACTCAACGTAGTTGGGATAACTCATGTGAGCTCATCTATGAAATATGATATGAGCTACAAAATCATTAGAGTAACTAAAAATAAGTATAAAAATAAAGAAGATACATAATTTATGTAGTTCGGGCATTGGGTCTACATCCACAAAGTAACTTATCTCCAATCTACTGTAAATAAAAGTATTAATGATTTTCATGATATGGTGAAGCTTACTAAAGATTGTTTATGATGAATAACTACATGGGAAAAAATATAGGTAATGTGATGAAGTTCTTTATGGAGTTCTTAAAAAGTAGAAGAAACTCTAAAAATGATGGTAAAGAAGATAGAGCAGCTCGAAATTTCCAAAAGAGGATGAGAGAACAAAAAAAAGGATCATTCTATGTGCCTTTTGGTCAGTATATATTGGTTAGGTCTCTTATGGGCATTTTCATCTTTTCTATTACATGACGCCGCTCTAATGACTTGATCTTGATATTTTAGAGATTTTACTCAAATGAGCTTGCTGGTCAAGCAGTAAATGATGTTTTTCATTCGAAAATGCTATTTCCCCCTATTTGCGCCCCGAGTCAAACCCGAATTGAAGACTCACCATTTTGATTGAGCCAAAAACTTACTGTTTAGGGGAAAAATAAGAAAGTTAGCAGAACTTCAGTGCAATCCGAGGTACCCGACATGATTAGAGGTACCCAGCAAGATTAGAGGTATCTGGCTTAATTAGAGGTACCCCGCACAATTAGAGGTACCCGGCGTAATTAGAGGTACCCGGCGTGATTAGAGGTACCCCGCATAATTAGAAGTAACCGGCTTGATTAGAGGTACCCCACATAATTAGATGTACCCGGCGCAATTAGAGGTACCCTATACAAATAGAGGTACCCCGCACAATTAGGGATACCCCATATAAATTGAGGTACCCCACGTAATTCGAGGTACCCTGTAGATCAGATGTAAGAGAATCCTCCGAAAATATCCACCGTGAGAACGTCTCCATCTCTTAAAAGATATTATTTGATTTTGTCAGAATTAGGAATCAAGAACGTTGTACCAAAAGGAGGGGACAGCCGTCTGCTACCTCTGCCAAAAGTGAAGGACATTGTCCCAAGGATAGTGGTCCTCAGCCGCCTACCCGACAGCTACTGCAGAGGTACCCTGGACCACTCTTCAGCGCGCGCCACGTTTCCAAAGGATGAGATACGCCGCGAACATGCACATAACGGCCCAAAAATCACCAAAAGGTAAAAGGACGTTAGCCAAAAAGGGTACGCCACGTGGCAGCTGAGGTACTCCATATATAAAGGCGCCTAGGTTTCATTCTCCATCATGTTCTCACTCACCATTAACACTCACACTCCAAAAAATAGGTTTTCTTCAACCTTAAACCCTAATTTACAGAGGGCTAGCCAGCTCTCTTGACCATAAAAGCTTGAGTTTGCTAACTTGAACGTCGGAGTGTGAACGCTGGGGTACCCCGGCTTCACCTCTAACCTCTATTTCACTATTTTGCAGGCGTGGAGCCCATTTTGAAGGCCACCTCTCTTGGTTTTGAGCTATCTTCATTGTTACCACTTCATTTCCCTTTCTCACCTCCCCCAAATTTCAGGTACACCGCACTGCGCACAACAAACCAGTGAGGTACCCCATCTCCCTAAAAAATACAAATTCATTGTTCAAGATAGATTTTGGCTTTTCCTACCCCAAAATCTGTTGAAAACAATTGACGCCGTCTGTGGGGAGTCGCACAAAAAGCCTCCTCTGCGGTTACCAAACTAGTTGTTGTGTGTACTCCAATACATGGCACCCGACGTACCTCCCGAAGGTTTAATGGGGGATCCTACAAGGATGAGAGATGACAGCAATAGTGAAGGTAGTGATCCTGCAAGAAGGGTAGCCCGCATTAACAAGAGCAAGGGTATCAAGCAATCGACGGGTGTTCGCCAAGAGGAGGAACCTATTTCTCACAAGTGTTTCGAGGATCTTGCCCACGCAATACTTAGGGCGATTGGATCTCAGGCACCCGAAAGTTCACTTCCACCAGTGACGATAGATGATCCATCACCTCAAACAGGCGACCAAGCTATGGTCAGAAAGAGGTACCCAAGGCCAGCAAACCAAAGCATAGGCCATCGGGTACCCGTTCTAAGTTTCAAACCGTGGGCTCCCGCGACGAGCGTTCCACCACCTCTTGCAATTCCCGCAGCAGCCAGGGTACGAGGCGTGCAAAGCATACCCACGAAGATCTCCGTGAGAAGTTAAACGCCAAAAGGGCTTCTCAAATGGCGGCGACATCATCGGGTACACCGAGGGTACCCCTCGAACTTGTGGAAAAGATGGAAAACTTGGAAGCCCAAGTGAAGCTCCTCTCCGAGAAGTAAAACATCACAGCTGCTCCAACGCCGACGACCTACCAATCGCCATTCACTATGGAAATTCGGACGGCAGCTCTTCCCGAAGCATTCACCATGCCTCAGATACCCCAAAACTCGGGTAGCACTGGTCCCTTGGAGCATGCTGAGCTATACCGCGACCAAATGCTTATCAAGGGTGTAGATAAGAGTATCATGTGTAGGATGTTTACACACACTCACAGGCCCCGCGAAGTCGTGGTTTCGCTCTTTGAAAGCAGGTAGCATATCTTCTCTACACCAATTGTTATCCGAATTTTCTAAAGAGTTTTCCTACGCTTCCACTCAAGATAGGGTAGCCTCCAAACTTGCCTTTATCAAGCAAGGGGAAGCTGAACCTTTGGCGGAGTATGTGAGTCGTTTCCACTAAGAGGTGTTGCGAACCGGAGCATTTAGAAACCAACACACACTGACCCATTTCGAGAAAAATTTTGGTTGGGCAAGTTATGACGTTCCTTTCAAAAGAAGCGCCCACTTTCGTATGGGGAAGCCTGTTCCCGGGCGTTGCAGCAAGTGGAGATGGATGAGAAATGTCATTGGAAGCTCCAAGAAGATAAGGTCGAGGTCACAAAGAATAAAGAGAAGCCGAAGAGGACGGAAGCCCCAATACCAAGGGTACCCCGAATGCGGAGCCCTCCACGGGTTGCCCCGCGGGGACGAGTGTTTAACACTCAGAGTATCTCACGGGTACCCCAACCTCAAAGATTGCCACCACCAAAGCAGCAAGAGCCACCACCGAGGCCTCGGTGGTAGGGTACCCCATAACTAGTTACTCTAGAGTTATGCGGGGGTACCCCACGGGGACCAAATTAAGCCTAAATGTGAATTGGAGGCACCTTTGGATCCTCGAGTACCCAAAGATGAAAAACTGGGTACCCCGGTTGAAGACTCGATTTCAGTCTCGATTTAGGTCACCGATCCAACAAAGAAAAGTCATACTACTAGTAAAAGTATTGTTTATTATGATGCAAGAGGGTATCCAAAGATCACCTTACTCCAGGGTACCCGAGGTACCTGACCTATCCCCAATCATGATAATCTACTTAACATCAGAGCCGCATTTATCATTATTTATTCGCCATTTTTGATTCTGAGCGAAGGGTCGATCATGAGGTTTCAATCATTTCGCATATGGGTAGACGAGCAGCCACCTTCATCTTTATTTATGTTGTCTATTTTATTCCATGCGAATGGTGGATCATGAGGTTTCGACCATCTCGCATAAGGATAGGCGAGCAGCCACCTTCATCTTTATATATGTTGTCTATTTTATTCCATGCGAATAGTGGATCATGAGGTTTCGAATATCTCGCATAAGGGTAGGCGAGTAGCCACCTTTATCTCAATCTATATTGTCTATTTGATTCCAGCGAATGGTGGATCATGGGGTTTTCAACCATATCGCATAAGGGTAGGCGAGCAGCCACCTTTATCTCAATTTATGTTGTCTATTTGATTCTACGTGAATGGTGGATCATGAGATTTTCAACCATCTTGCATAAGAGTAGGCGAGCAGCCCACCTTTATTACTATTTGTCTTGCATATTTGATGTAGAGTGAATGGTGGATCATGAGGTTTTCCATCATCTCTCAAAAGGAATCGCCACAAGTTTTGTGAAGATTTGCGGCAAGCATTTCTCTAAAAATCGCCATACACTAATTAAGGGTACCTCCGATGTACCCCACGCCAGAAAGTCACTCCTCAAATACACCAAGAGGAACCCTAAGAAAGCTTGAGATAAGCAACAAGCATATCCGGAGGAATCACCATATGTTTGATGAAATTGGGTTGTTCCGCCATGAATTAACCGCAACAAGCATGTCTAAGTAAACCGCGATACACTGATGAAACAAGATTAAGGATACCCATAATACTCAGGTACCCTATGACAGAAAACCATTCCTCGTGTACACCAAGAGGAACTTTAAGAAAGCCTGAGATAAGCAGCAAGCATATTTGAAGGAATCGTCATATGTTTGATAAAATTGGGTTATCCCGCCATGAAGTAATAGATAGCTCAGGGATATCCAAGCTTAAGGGTACCCAAGGTACCCCATACGCCTTGTCAGTAATGCCGAACAAGGTTACATAGTAGGATGGTTATCTTTACCTTCATCATTTAGGATAAGGAGATAAAAAAATGTTAGAAATAGAAGAAACACAAGCGTCGGTATCAGGGGTACCTTATGGCGACTTCATCTGAGGTACCCCAGTTGATCTCCATGGGCTTTCAGACCAAGATGTGTGGGGAGCCCTGCTATTCTCAATTGCCTTCAAGATAGCTGGCTTATATACCTAGTTCTCTACTCTTGGCACCACCAGCCCCATATCAGCACTCCATTCCTCGGTCATGATGTGCTCAAAAGCATTGTCAACTATGTTCTTCTATCGAGGTACCAAGTCCTCAAGCTTAACTTAAAGCTCCTCAGGGTCTTCCACCTTATGGGTCTTCTCCTCTGAAACTTCATCAAAGTGTCCCCTCAAAGTCTTGTTCACTCTAGAGATCTTCCCTTCATGAGGGTACCCCTAGAGGCGTCCTCTATTCAGCTGCCCATCGAGCTAAAATTCATATCGCCACGTGTCGCTCCTACTTTTTATGTAAGTTTCTTTTGCCTCTAATACTTCTCGCCAAAAGAAACTAGGGGGATGTTGTTTGGGAGAAAAATAAGAAAGATAGCAGAACGCCACGTGTCGACGAATGAAATAACTTCAGTGCAATCCGAGGTACCCGACATGATTAGAGGTACCCCGCAAGATTAGAGGTATCTGGCTTAATTAGAGGTACCCCGCACAATTAGAGGTACCCGGCGTAATTAGAGATACCCAGCTTGATTAGAGGTACCCCGCATAATTAGAAGTAACCGGCTTGATTAGAGGCACCCCACATAATTAGATGTACCCGGCACAATTAGAGGTACCCTACACAAATAGAGGTACCCCGCACAATTAGGGGTACCCCACATAAATTGAGGTACCCCACGTAATTCGAGGTACCCTGTAGATCAGATGTAAGAGAATCCTTCGAAAATATCCGTCGTGAGAAACGTCTCAATCTCTTAAAAGATATTTTTTGATTTTGTCAGAATTAGGAATCAAGAACGTTGTACCAAAAGGAGGGGACAGCCGTCTGCTACCTCTGCCAAAAGTGAAGGACACTGTCTCAAGGATAGTGGTCCTCAGCCGCCTACCCGACAGCTACTGCAGAGGTACCCTGGACCACTCTTCAGCGCGCGCCATGTTTCCAAAGGATGAGATACGCCGCGAACATGCACATAATGGCCCAAAAATCACCAAAAGGTAAAAGGACGTTAGCCAAAAAGGGTACGCCACGTGGCAGCTGAGGTACTCCATATATAAAGGCGCCTAGGTTTCATTCTACATCATGTTCTCACTCACCATTAACACTCACACTCCAAAAAATAGGTTTTCTTCAACCTTAAACCCTAATTTACAGAGGGCTAGCCAGCTCTCTTGACCATAAAAGCTTGAGTTTGCTAACTTGAGCGTCGGAGTGTGAACGCTGGGGTACCCCGGCTTCATCTCTAACCTCTATTTCACTATTTTGCAGGCGTGGAGCCCATTTTGAAGGCCACCTCTCTTGGTTTTGAGCTTTCTCCATTGTTGCCACTTCATATCCCCTTCTCACCTCCCCCAAATTTCAGGTACACCGCACCACGCATAACAAACCAGTGAGGTACTCCATCTCCCCCAAAAATACAAATTCATTGTTCAAGATAGATTTTGGCTTTTCCTACCCCAAAATCTGTTGAAAACACTTACCATTTTGATGAAGCAAAAAACTCATTGTTTTAATGTCAAAACTATTTCCTTTTTCATAGCCACCATTAATCGAGGTCTCCAGCCACAACTCACAGCCATTACACGTGCCCAGCCACTGCTACGGCCACCACCAATAGTCACACGATAGTCGGTACTCACAAAGCTAACTCAAACCACAGACTACGACTCCCCATCACGCAATAGCCACATCCACAGCTCCTCACATCCATCATATAACAACCAATGGCCACAACCAATGCGATAGTTTTGCACCTAAGGTAGTGCTTCTGCACTTAATTTAGGAAGCTGCTAATTTATGTTTTAGCTTATTTGGGTTTTGGCTGATTTAGGGAACAATTACTTTAGAGTTGTCAAATTGCAACAATTATAATAATATCTGCTAATTTTGTAATGTTATTAGGAAGACAGGACGATTGAGTTTGTATTTGTGTGTGTGATAGACTGTTACTCCCGATAGTGTTTTTGTGTTTCTGTTGTTGTTTATGTCGACAATTAATTACTCTGTTTGTGTTTTTCGCTACATGATTTTTTTTTAAATTTTTGTTTCATCTCTAAGCTTTTGTAATCCAAAACATAAGATTTCAAACCTAAGAAATCGTAACAAGTGCGGTTGTTGCTAGTGTTACTGGTGCTGGTAATAATATTAGTATTATTAGTATTTTTGCAATTGCAATCTTTACTATTTCGCTGCATCAATGGCTACTGCTGATATGGATCACTCTATATTTTCCTGTTGATGAGGATCAATCTATGTTTTATTGCCATTTTCAAACGTAAAAATGATAATGTAGTTGAAAGGATGATCGTTTATACAAGTAGAAGAGGAAGTTTAGAATCTTATATGGGGCGTGATTAATTATTGGCTGGTAACAGGCAGTGTAGGAAAAGGAAAATTGAGTCACCATTACTTAATTGCAGTGAATTCCCAAGATGCTGTAAATTAAACTTCTAACACTAATGGAAAAAATGTTATTAACATTCCAAATTCATATAACAAAAGCCTTTCGCTAGCTAGCTTTTCTCTAGCCGCACATGCGAATGAGTTTTAAAGGGCTCATTGCATTTGTTTTAGACAAATTTTGAGGGGGTGGAAAAAGATAAAACCTATCCAGAATAATAAATTTGTTTTACGGGGAACCAAGGCACCTCACTAGTTTGTCGTGTGCGATATTTCTGAAATTCAGAGAGGGTGAGAAGGGTTGACTGAGCTGGTGATGGCAGTGAGTGGTCTAAATCAAGAAAAGAAGTCCTTCGAAATGAAATAGAGGTTAGAAGTGAAGCCGGGGTGCCGCGACATTCATACTCCGACGCTCAATTCAGCAACTCAAGCTTTTTTATGGTGAAGAAAGCTTGCCAGCCCTCTATAAATCGAGTTTTAAGGTTGAAGAAAGCTTATTTTGTGGAGTGTGAATGTTCATGAGTGAATGAATAAAATTAGAGAATAAAACCTGGACACCTTTACATATGGAGTACATCAGTTGCCACGTGGTGCATTATTTTATGGTTATTGGCTGTCCCTTTTCAGACCTTTCATGTCCTTTTACCTTTTTTATGATTTTTGGGTTGTTATGTGCATGCTTGGGAATCAAGAAGGCGTTCACGGTGTATCTTATCCTTTTAGGTACATGGTGCGCGCAGGAGAGTGGTCTAGGGTACCTCAGCAGTGGCTGTCTAGGAAGGCGGTTGAGGACCAATGTCCTTGGGGCAGCGTCCTTCACTTTTGGTAGAGGTGACAGGCGGCTGTCACCACTTTTCAGTACAATATTTTTAATATTTAATTCTGACAAAGTCAAATATTATCTTCAAGCGATGGAGACATTTCTCATGGCAGACTTTTCAGAGGACTTTTCTCGTTCGCTTCGAATCTGATCTGTTGGGTACCCCAGATATCGAGTTATGTTGGGTACCTCGAGTTATATGGGATACCTCATGTTACACTCGAGCCAGATGGGGTACCTTGAGTTATACTCGAGTTATGTGTGGTACCTCAAATTATGCGGGGTACCTGAAATTATACTCGAGTTATGTAGGGTACCTCGAATTATACTTGAGTTATGTAGGGTACCTCGAATTATTCTCGAGTTATGTGAGGTACCTCAAATTATGCGGGTACCTTGAATTATAGTCGAGGTATGTGGGGTATCTCGAATTATGCGGGGTACTTCGGGCTCTAAGTTAGATAGGGTGCCCCAGATGCGTACAGTGATTACTTGGAGTTATTCTACTCATCGACACGTGGCATTCTATTACTTTTCTTGTTTCTCCCCAAACAACATCCCCCATAATTTCTTTTTGGCAAAAAGTATTGAGGCAAAAGAAACTCGCACAAGAAGTATGAGCGACTCGCGGTGAGGTGAAGTTTAGCGTGATAGGCAACAGAATATGGAAAAATGGGGTACCTCACTTACCTTTTTTTAGGCTGACCACATTATTTTGCACGCCCAAAAACCGCTTCGTCATTTTCCTTTTCCTAATTTAACCAATCTCACTCTCCAAGTGTTTGGAGGGTTACTCTACGATACCTATAGTATATTAGGGTTAAGTACTACATTTCTTCTTTGGTTGACCTCTAGATACCCCACAAGAATGAAACCCAAGAGTGCCCCAAGACAGATGTGATAGCCCTTCATATTGATCTGAGACTTCATACATCCCTTTATTCAAGCCTTTAGATGTTATGGTTAGAATTATTCAAGAGAAATATTTCATCTAGAGAGTTGGAGGGGCTTTACAAAGGGAAAATGATTGTTGAGTGTGGATAGATAAGAGAGAGCTGGGCTGATTAATGAAACCCCTTTATCGACTTTTCAACATAGGCCATATACAGCTAGAAGGTGTTCTTGGGATACCCCTCTTTATCCAAAGTTTGCTTATGTTTTTTGCATTCCATTCCCCTCTATCTTCTTTTCTGCTATGGAGTCTAATATTCATGCAATTGACCCCTTTTTCTTTATGCACGGTAATTGGCAAATGTGGATTCTTCCTTAGATGACTCTAATGCCTTTTTTAACCGAACGAATGGCGGCTCCCTGGATATTCGGGTACCACTCCTTTTATAAGGTGTACCTGGTCTCTTCACATCTTAAAATCTGAACTAGGTCACGCAAAAGCTTAGACATTATTTTCTATCTTACATAGCAAAAGTTCTGGCACGGATGGGCCAAGTTGAAAGATGGCAGCTTAAGGGGTACCCCGAGAACCCAAAAAAGAAATATGGGCTCCCTCTCTTATTTGCTTTAGAAATGGCTGCCAATTTAGACAAGTTGAAGAGGGCAAAGCTGATTGACCCAAACTTTTCATCTGCTTTTGAGGATAAACCACCAAGTATGGGTAGAAAGTGTTGTGAGGGTACCCTACCATCACCCATATTTTGTTTTCTAGTGATTGCCAGGTATAGGTCGCTTTGGTGAGGACTTGAATGACTTTTTTAGCCATTTAAGAAGCAATTCGTTGATTATCCCGGGATCCATCTTATTTAAGGGTAGTTTTCCTTCATGTGCTTCAAGGACAAAAATAAAATCACAGGGGCTTATTTCCTTGCAACTTTAGAGGTACCCTCGACAGAAGAACATAGTTGACAATGCTTTCGAGCGTATTATGACTGAGGAATAGAGTGTTGATCTGGGGCTGGTAGTGCCAAGAATGGAGAAGTAGGTAGATAAACCGACTATCTTGAAGGCGATTGAGAATAGCAGAGTTTCCCGCACATCTCGGTCTGAAAGTCCACGGAGATCAATTAGGGTACCTCAGCTAAAATGACCATCAGGTACCCCTGATACCAATGCTTGCGCTTCTATTGTTTCTAGAACTTTTGTTGATTCTTCTTGATGTATTTGAGGAGTGACTTTCTGGCATGGGTACTTTGGATACCCTTCATCAGCATATGCGATTTTTTTAGAAATGCTTACCGTAAATATTAACAAAACTTGTGGCGATTCCTTTTAAAAGATGGTGGAAAACCTCATGATCCATTATTCATTCTAAATCAAATATGCAAGACAAATAATGATAAAGGTAGTTGTTCACCTACCATTCTGCAGTATGGTCGAAAATCTCATGATCCGTCATTCACTCAGAATCAAATATGGCGAACAAATAATGATAAAGGCGGCTACTAGCGTGCCCTTTTGCTGGGTCTGATGTTGAGTAGATTATAAGATCAGGAATAGTCAAGTACCTCGGGTACCCTGGAATAAGATAATCTCTAGATACCATCTTGCGTCATAATAAACAATACTCAACGACATATAAAGAGTTAGTTTAATGGTGAACATATTCTTATAGCATTTCAAGTTACTCATCCATATCAAAAAATCAAGAGGCAAATACAAGAGCACACACGATCAAACTTTGTAAAAGAAATGCATTCATAGAGAGTGGCGATATGGATCATTATATGACACTATTTTGTTATCCTAAGGAGAATATGGGGGATCCTGGGATCACTTGTTATTGTCATTAAAGGCTTAAGAAACTGACCAGTTTGGGGTACTTTGGAATAAGGTAATCTCTATATACCATCTTGCGTCATAATAAACAATACTCAACGATATATATAGAGTTAGTTTAATGGTGAACATATTCTTACAGCATTTCAAGCTACTCATCCATATCAAAAAATCGAGAGGCAAATACAAGAGCACACATTATCAAACTTTGAAAAGAAAATGCATTCATAGAGAGTGGCAATATGGATCATTATATGACACTATTTTGTTATCCTAAGGAGAAAATGAGGGATCCTAGGATCACTTGTTATTGTCATTAAAGGCTTAGGAAACTGACCAATTTTATGACTTTCTTCATTTTTTGAAGCTACATCAGCAACGTCATAAAAAGCAGCACACTTTTCTTTATATCGCTAATGTCGAATGCTTGAACTCCTCATTTTATTACTAACTTTCACTCTACTTTAGCATCTCCACACATCTTTCCTCTATCTTCGTAGGATATACTTCTCAAGAAGTAATTTTATACGGTTACGTATCAATACTTCAATGACGTGTTTACAAACAATCCATTTACATTCAAACATTGAACACGTATAACGAATTTCACCGTTGTCTTTTTCAAAAATAACTTTAAAAGTCTTCTCTTTACTCTTTCTATCATTTTCAATGACTTCATATTCTAATCCCCCACAACTGAAAACCTCACAATACATCTTATCTATTACCTCCTGTTGAAATTCTTGAAACTTGGAAATAATGTATACTTCCTCAACTTGTTTTTCCATTGCGAAACTGGTACAACATGGTATCTGTTGGCTGAAGTACTTAACACCTGCTTGCTATTCTTTCTCAATTTTACTTTCCATTGCTTTCTTATATTTCTCCACAAATTGCTTCAAAGTTATTTTTAAGTTAACATACCCATAAAAGAAAGCATTCATACTCTCACTACGTTGATTGGTTGACATGCCAACCCAAAAAGTTGTTTTAATAAAACATGGAACCTAAAGATATCTTTCCTCATATAAACTATTTAACCACTGATTATTACCAAGATCATGTTTATCTAACATGTCATGCCAAACTTCCTCAAATTCAACAGGAGTCTATGAATCATAAACAACATAATACAATAAAACTCTAATATCATAATATTCTACATACCTTTCCAACTTCTCAAGCACTTTCTTCAGGATATCCCACAAACACCATTGATGCCTAGTATTTAGAAAAGCAATCTCAATTGCATTTTTCATTGTTTTATCTTAGTCTGTGATGATCCTAAGAAGAGGAGAGCCAAACATACATGATAGTCATGTGTCAAATAACCACGTAAATGTCTCTGTATGCTCATATGAAATCAACCCACATCCTAACAATATAGAATGACCGGGATGATTAACTCCAACAAAAGGAGCAAATGGCATGTCATACTTATTTGTAAGGTATGTGGTGTCAAATGTAACAAAATCTCCAAAGTCTTTGTGGGCTACCTTGTTCCTTAGATTTGCCCAAAATACATTTTTTAACCGACCATCCTCATCCAGGTCAAGACTGAAGAAAAATCCATCATTTTCTACTTGCATTTTCTTAAAATAATTTTGAATTGCAGCAACATCCCCTTCTCTGAGCCTTAACAACAATAGACTTGAAAGCCACCAACCTCAACAACAATAGACTTGAAACTTTGAGTCATTTTAATTCCTGCTTCATTTATTTCAAGCTACTTTTTTACATAAGGACTAATGGTACGATTGCATCGATAATACCTACTCTTACTCGGACTTACTGTTTCACCTACAAGTAAATGTCACATATCTCATACTTCCATCATCCCATTTTTTACAAGATTTCCATCACTGGAAAGCTCTCTTGTTGGCCATAAGATTTGTAATATTCAAAAATTTCATCAGGACTATTAAAACACATCCCAACCTTAGGTTTAACAACTTTTTCCACCAATTTTTCATTATTTCCTTGAAAATCAGCCTCTTGTAAATCCTGCAATTCTTCCACTTCATCAACCTCGTCCATTATTGGTGCAAATTAAAATAATTCAAAATATTATTAATTAATTATCACAAATTAATTAAATTTAGAAAAAAAATAATATAGAAACAATTGGTCATGATTTAGCTCGTGAATCAAAATGAAACATCTCAAAATTCAATTAAATTTAGAAACAAATTAAAATAATTCAAAATATTATTAATTAATTATCCCAAATTCATTAAATTTATAAACAATAATATAAAAACAAATGCTCACGATTCAAAATGAAACAGCTCAAGATTCATTAAATTTAGAAAAAAATTCAAAATATTATTAATTAATTATCCCAAATTGATTAAATTTAGAAACAATAATATAGAAACAAATGCTCATGATTCAAAATGAAATAGCTCAAGATTCAATTCAAAATGAAACAGCTCAAGATTCAATTCAAAATGAAACAGCTCAAGATTCAAGTAAATGTTGAGGAACCAATACGTTATCGTATGGTAAAGCCCACGTCCAAATTGAAACTCAACTTTGAGGAACCAATCAAATCTCCACTGTAAACGTTGAAACTCAACTTTCAAGGAAAATGTTCCTAACCATTGCAATTTGAGGTACATCTTTATTCAAGCTTTTACTTTTGTTTTTTTCACATTTATCTAACCTAAATCCAAATGGCCAGAATGAAGAAAACAATTAAAGGGTTTTGTAGCTGGAGTGCTATAGTTGAAACTGAAATTGAAGAAGAAAGCATATACTCGACATAGGGCTCAAATTAAAAAAATTCATTGTCAAACGACGTCGTGTAGTTGCAATGAAAATTGAAGGAGAAAGTAAATGCTCGAAACAGCGCTGGTGCTCAAATTAAAAAAAAAAATTAATATCAAAACAATGTCGTTTTTTGGGGATTTTTAGGGTTTGACTAGGATTTGACCCGATGCAAACATCAATGCTGTTTTCATTTAAACCCTTGTCCACATTGCGCTTGTTGACTAGTCGGCTCTGCTGCCTCTGTGAATGCCTCTACAGATCAATTTTTTTATTGATTTCTTGTTCTTAGGCTAAAAGATAAAGAACTTTTACTCATTAATGTTGACATTTAGGAAGCACACATATGGCACAAAAATATCTTAATTTCTTTTTTATTTTTTCCCTTTGAGGTAAGTTAATTCTACGAAGACTATATTCTTCCCTAATTGGCTCATCTAGAGCAACTGAGGTGTCACTTTTACCACCAATAAGTTTCTTATTTATTATTCCTTTACCATGTGTCAGCTTGCAACTTACACATAAATATTCTTCTAAATTTACCCACAGAGGCCTAAACAGAAATGATGTAGCTCTTTCTATCCATCACATATAAGTGTCTCAATATTAAGAGTAGTGATACTAAAAAGCACTTCATGTTTATTATAAATGCATTTTTGGTAGATAATCACATATTTTGTTCTGTTTGGTTTTGATTTTGAAAATGAATAAACTGATTGGTTTTTATCAAACCGAGTCGAACCGACAACAAGCATATCCGTTTCATTAAACCAAACCGAACCAACAGCAAACCGATCGGTTTATGATTAAAATTTTTAAAAAGAAATATTGAAATTCCTAAAATCGACAAACCGCCCTTCGGCCTTTTTATCTATTTTTCTTCTTAGGACCTAAAGCTAAAACTAATAAATCGTCAATCGACCCCTTCACATCCGTCTTTCTGGGCTGCGCCGCTGAATCGCTGTCGTTCGTCCGTCCGACGCTGGCTCGTCGCTGCGCGTACTTTTTGTATCTGATTAGCTTTCTTTATAACATGCGATATTAGGATTAGGGTTTTTTATTATAGGCCTCTGAATTGGCGTCCGGTGTACTCTGTTCTATTATAGTCGTATTGAAAGTTAAAGGCCAAGTATTTTCCTTGTTTGTTGGTTTTTTGTTATTATTATCATTATTATTGAGTGCTTTTTCCTACCAATTTATTTGTTATCTTCCATTCAGTGCTGTACAATTAACGATTATTATATTGATTGTGCTACATACAGTATTTGATTTCAATTTGATGCTTCTCAAGGAATAAAAAGAAAAAGAAAAAAGATCAGTTGAAACGTTTGTAAAAATATATCAGTAAATATATGATTAAAAAACCCTTTTGATTGGAAGAAAAAAGCAAAAATCAGAAAAAGAATTTTGAAAAATAATTGTAATGGGGAGCAGTAACGGGCAGCGATTGGGCATTACAGAGCCCATATCATTGGCAGGACCAACGGATGATGATTTGATGAGGACCCGCAAGCTTGAAAAGGTTTCAGTTTTGAATTTTGGAATTCATTGTTCTTAATTTTGGTTATGGCTCTTCAATTGATTTTGCACAACTTTTTTTTTGTGTTTCAGTACTTGCGGGATGTGAATTTATATGAGAGTCAGGAAGAGGCTGTTAGTAGAGAGGAAGTGCTTGGGAGACTAGACCAGGTTTTATCTCTTTCCTCAACTCTCAGTTTTATATTGTTATGTTTATGGTTAGCTGAATGGTCCAAGTACCCATGATCAAGCTGTTTTGTTGGTAGGTTTCGTTCAAAATGTTTTGAACAAAAATAAAGGTTAAGAGGGGAGGAAAATGATGAAAAATCTTAGGTTTAAGTTTTTTACTTTGATGGAGAATGTCAGAAATGTCTTTGCTAATTTTGAACCTTTTTATGATGTTGTAAAATTAACAGATTGTGAAGATATGGGTTAAGAAAATTAGTCGTGCAAAAGGTTTGAACGACCAACTGCTTCAAGAAGCAAATGCCAAGATATTTACCTTTGGTTCTTATCGGCTTGGGGTATGATAAATATTCTGTAGGTTACTTTTTTTGTGATTCTCCTTTCCCTATGCTTATGATTATTAATTATGCTTACATGACCATTGATTGGGTGTCCCTGTACTTGTATAATTGGGATTATTTCAATCAGAGATTTTGTCTTGTAAAAGTAATAGAACCTGTCCTCGTTTTTGGAAGATTAAGTTCATTTTTTGTTTTATAGGAAGTTTCTGGCGACAATGATTATCCTTAATATTAAGAAAAGATTGGTGGTGACTATAGAAGTCTTAGTTGCTTCTGAACCTGTTGGTGTAACATGCATTAAGATTTATGCAAGACAAAAAAAATGTTTTTATGGTCAAACCTCAAAGCAGAGAAATGATGTGGGAAATATTTTAGACATATGTGAGCAAGATGCTATGCAAGATGCTATCTTATGAAGCTTATTTTTTATTTTTCATGTTAATAGGTGCACGGTCCCGGTGCGGATATAGACACACTTTGTGTGGGACCTAGGCATGCAACACGAGAAGTAAGATCAGCTCTTGTATTGATGGTTCAACAATTTTAGTTTTAGTGTAGGTTGAATTGTTTGATGAACTTAAGAGTGGTTCTCTGCATTGGCTGTAGGAAGACTTCTTTGGTGAGCTACATCAAATGCTTACAGAGATGCCTGAAGTTACAGAATTGCACCCGGTGCCTGATGCTCATGTTCCAGTTATGAAATTCAAGTTCAGTGGTGTTTCCATTGATCTTCTTTATGCAAGACTCTCTCTTTGGGTTATTCCTGAAGTAAGTGCTGGCTTATCGAAGCAATAACTTATCTTTTGTGATTCCACATTGACAAAAGAATGCCTCCTTTATTGCCTTTTAGTTACACATTATTAATATTTGTTCATTTACCTTTTTAGTTATTATTATTGTTTCAATCACTGGAATGGAATGTTTTTACTATGGCTTCAATTTCCAAGGTGGCCCTAGTGTTAGGTATACATGGTTAACTCCGTACTTGAAACAGTGAACTTCTAATACTGTTGTCTTCTGCAATTGCAACATATTCTACTTTTTGGAGATTTTAACTGATAAACAATCAACATAATATTAGTAATAATTGACTCTTATTGGAAAGATATTCTGCCTTGAAAGGAAGAAGAAAAAGGGGTTTTATGGAACTTTGCAGTCTTAGCTATTTTTTGGTCTTATGGAATGAAAGAAACCTGAGAATCTTTGATAGCAAAGTTGGGGAAGATCTTTCACATCTATAGGACAAAGTGAAGTTCTGGGCTTCCCTCTGGGCTGTTGTTACTGCTGAATTAAAGATATTTCTTTCCTTTCTATTTTGCTTATTTGGTAAGCTGCTGTATCCTAAAAGGGTTGCATCCACAGCAAGCTGTGCTGTTTTTGGGTTTTTGGGCTATTTTTGCTCTGTATATTGCGTTCTTTTCTTTTTCTTTGGGCTTCTCGTCCATATTTTAGTGGATTTGTTGTCCCATTGATCTTTGTGCATCTCTCTTATAGTTTAATATATCATCTATTGTTTCTTAGCAAAAAAAAAAAAAAAAAAAATATATCACCTTTTTTCGGCCCACTTTTATACTTGTACATGCTACAAGCACCGTAGCAAGATAAATAACAATGATTTTCTCTCAATTTGAGTAGTGACGAGTACAACTTTGAGGTTTATCATATATCCAGGCATATTCTCTGATAAGTGCAGGGATGTGTCCTCAGAATCACAATCTTATAAAAGCCATAATCTGTAATGCATGTCAGAGCTATACTGTGTCTGTGGTCAGGCTTAAAGGATAAATATGAAACAGTTCAAATAGTGGATGAAAAGGATGATAGTTTTGTTTAGATAGCTGCTCCTATGAAATTGAGCATGACTGAATTAGCTGGGATTCCCAGATCCTATGGGTAGGATGACTATTTAATTATTGGAAATGAGATGAAGATGGACCTTTGGACTCTGTATTTGCTTGGCCACACCAATAATCTTAAGGTTGATGAATTCTCTAATTGGCTTTGAGTTTGTATTTTCATGTGGCAAGAGGGGGTTGCTACTAGAAGTTAGAACCATTGCTGCATTTTGGACAGGTAACGATAGGTTAAGGTTGAGGTATGTAGAGTCAATCAATAAGTCAGAACACGAGGCATACTTCTTGCTAGTGGAAACGTTGGTGAGATTTTAAAGATCATTTTTATGAATTTTAGGTTGTGGTGAGGGATTGGTTTTGGTCGAAGTGATTGCTTTGTGATTGGTTTTTATTTTTTTAACTGTTTATTTATTTATTTATTCATTTTCAATATTAATTTTTTCCCTTATGTAGCATTTGCCTTTGCATTTTCCCTGACAAGCATGATCTCCTTAGAAAACCAGAGTAAAGTTCTTTAAACAATCATTTACTTCATCGATATCATGCTCCTATGTTGTATAAAATTCCTTATGTTGTAAATTTATGAGTAACAGTGTACCCGCTAATAGCCGTTTCTAATATTTTAATACTGTTACAGGACTTAGATATTTCACAAGACTCAATTCTGCAGAATGCAGATGAACAGACAGTTCGTAGTCTTAATGGTTGTAGAGTTACTGACCAGATTTTGCGTTTGGTTCCAAAAATACAGGTTGTGGCTATTGGTTTTAAAATTTTCTGATCTAATGAATTTCAGATTCTGTTTATTTATTTATTTTTTAATCTATTATGTTGTCTGTGTGTATGTTTCTGTTTCTTGTGGTGTAGAATTTCCGCACGACATTGAGATGCATGAGATTTTGGGCTAAGCGTCGTGGTGTTTATTCAAATGTACGGAAGATCACTTATTGAGAAGATTTGAATACATCCCTTAATTAACTATGGTTCGCACTGTTCGATTTCATAGTTTTGATTAGTACTCCACTTGTGGTACTGTTTGTTTTGTCATGAACAGGTTGCGGGGTTTCTTGGTGGTATAAACTGGGCATTGCTTGTTGCTCGGATATGTCAACTATATCCTAATGCAGTGCCCAGTATGTTGGTTTCTCGGTTCTTCAGGGTTTATACTCAGTGGCGCTGGCCAAATCCAGTCTTGCTTTGTGCCATAGAGGAGGGGTCACTTGGTCTTCAAGTTTGGGATCCGAGAAGAAATCCAAAGGATAAGTATCATTTGATGCCTATAATAACTCCAGCTTATCCTTGCATGAATTCCAGCTATAATGTGTCAACAAGTACCTTGCGGATTATGATGGATGAATTTCAGCGAGGACATGAAATTTGTGAGGTATGATCCATGGTACAAGCCGCTATTTCTCATTTTTCCATTTCAGGGTGGCATGTGAATCGGGAGATAACAAATTCCATAAATGTTTTTGCTGTTCGTTTAATTCATGTAAAATTCTCTTGAACGCCACCTTTTGTATCAATATGTTTTTACTACATTACTAAGTTGTTCTGGTGACTTGGAGTGCCCAGAACTATAACATGGATAAATGGAATTATCTTTCTGAAATGGGTTCCATCAAGTCTGCTACATTGAGCCTTACTTTGGAGCACAGGGGAAAGATTGACGTTCTTGTTTTGATAATGACCATCTCTGCATATATGGTTATATGATTGAATTTTGGCTTATGTTTATTTGAGATTGCAGGCTATGGAAAAAAATGAAGCTGATGTTGATTGGGATACCCTTTTTGAGCCTTTCACCTTTTTTGAAGCATATAAAAATTATCTACGGATAGATATCTCTGCAGAAAATGCTGATGATTTAAGAAATTGGAAAGGTTGGGTTGAGTCTCGGCTCCGTCAGCTTACATTGAAGGTTAATGCCACAACTCTTCATACATGGCTGTTTGCATTTTTCACTTCTATAAAGGTGACCCTAATTTTGTTATTTCTGTGACTTAGATTGAAAGGCATACTTACAATATGCTTCAGTGCCACCCGCATCCAGGTGATTTTTCTGACAAATCAAAACCTTTATATTGCTCATACTTCATGGGCTTGCAGCGGAAACAAGGAGTTCCTGTTGGTGAAGGTGAACAGTTTGATATTAGGTTAACTGTGAAGGAGTTTAAGCAAGCTGTCAGCATGTACACGTTACGGAAGCCTGGAATGCAGATTAGTGTTGCTCATGTTACACGTAGGAACTTACCTAACTTTGTATTTCCGGGTGGGGTTCGACCTTCTCGTCCTTCAAAAGGAACTTGGGATAGTAGGCGGGCTTTGGAACGTAAGGTGTCAAGCCATACTAAACCAGGAGCAGATGATGGAAGGAAGAGAAAACAGACGGATGATAATGTAGATACTCACTTGAGAAATGCCAAGTGCCATGCCACAATGCCTTCCTCTAGTGGGGAATTTCGTGAGGGTAGCCCTATTGTGAGCACGATAAGTTCATCTTCTATAAATTTACAGTTTGAACATATGGACGCAAATGAGTTAGTGGGATCAAATAGAGAAAAAGTTGAGAATAATTTGACAGACAGCATAAGAGATTCTAGAAATTCAGTGGAGGTTTCCTCGCATAATGGTAAAGTAGATGGACCCATGATAGGTGATCCTCGTAATAAAGGCCTATCATTTAATTCATCAAACTCTAAAGATGCTGAAAAGCTGGCAATTGAGAAGATAATGTCTGGTCCATATGTTGCTGACCAAGCTTTTCCACTAGAACTTGATCAGCTTGAAGATGATTTGGAACTTAAAAATCAAGCCAAAGATTTTGCAGGGAGCACACAAAACAACTCTTTGGGGTCTTGTGCAGTAAATATAGCAGCAGAAGCAACACTAACATCAATGAATGGAGGCAGTTCTTCCTCTGCTTTATCCCCAAATGGGGGCTTAGGGGAGCTTGAGGTCTTGTCTGCTGACCTTATAACTTCAATTGGTGCCTTTAAAGTTTCAACATTTCTATGAGGATAAATTTCTTTTTAGCCCCCAATAAGAATGATAATCTTCAATTTATCCCCCAAAAGAGTGAAAATATCAATTTACCCCCATTTTTGTTGGAAAGATGCAGATTAATGGGCGGTGTGATTATTAACTTTATTTTTGTCTACTCAACAGTAAATGGGGATAAATTGATGTTTTAAACCATGGGTGTAAATTAAAGATTGTCATTCTAAGTGGGGAGTAAATCAAAGTTTACCCGTTCTATATAATTATCTCACTGGATTGTTCTGCTCTGATTTTCAACCCTATTATGCTTACAGTTATTTGGTTCCATTTTGGTTACATTTATTTGAGAAAATGTCATGGGTTTCTGAATTTTTCAACCTTAGGGAGTAACTAATTTTTATCTTTTTTCCTTCGTAAGGAAAAGGACTATAGTAGGGTTGGCAAAACTCGGGTCCGGGTATTGCAATGCCCAGACCCAGCCTGGATATTTTTAGATGCTCGGGTCGGGCTTTTTGCTTTAATCCGGGTACCCGGATTTTATATTTTTTAATATTATGTGTATATTTTTTTTGGTAATTTTATAAGTTTTAAATTTATTTCAATAAAATTTGACTTGAAAATATAAACTTTAAGTGTTTAAAACTTTATATATGTATAATAAATGAGTCAAATAAATATAAATATTTAAAATAATATATTTTATAATAATTTTTTTAATAAAATCTGGGTTCCGGGTTTATCAAGTGATGCCCAAGACCGGCCCGGCTTCATACCCAGGCCGGGTAATACCCAACCCACAATGCCCGGGTGTGGTCCAGGTCCGTACCGGGCGGGTATTTTTGCCACCCCTAGACTACAGGCATGAAATAATGAAATAGACATTAAATTTTGTAGGAGCAAGGTGTAAGTGATTTTGTTTTGATTATAGTCATTGCAATATGAAAGCTCTTTAGTTCGTCAGGTGATATTCACTAATAAGTGTGCACCAATGTGGTATTAGATCTGGTCAGGATGACTGTAACAGCTAGAGAGTTAATAAAGTGACATTTGATGGAGAACACAGACTGTTTTTAGATGCTATTGAAAAATAAAAAAATATACAATAATTCAGTCTTTTGCTAATATGCTATGCGGATTATCTTGCTATGATCACTGCAAGTGAACTGACTGTTGTTTTTCCCCCCAACTCTCTGTTTCATTCATTTAAGCCTGTGGAACTGACAGCGCCTTTCTCAAATGTGATCCCTTCTGCACCTGTGCCGCAGCGTAAGCCGCTAATCAGGTAACTAATGGTTCCAATTTTTATCAAAGAATAAGTCAACTTGTTCATACGATGCAATTGATTGTGTTTTTGCAATCGATTGTATTTTAATGATTCGGAATGTACTATAGTTTCATCTTTTTCCTTGACTGCTATCTTTTCTTTATACTCTTCTACAATTTCTTTATTTTTATTTTTTAACTTTTTTGTCCAAAAGTCCAAATGAATCTTATAAAGTGAGTCTATTAAGCTTCCCCTGGATTGACTGCATTTGACTATTCCATTCTCTTTAACAAGCATCTGAATATGTTACCTTCTTCTGTTCGCAGGTTGAACTTCACTTCCTTGAACAAGGCGACGTAAAGGGGATTTCAGGGGACTTCAAGTCTCAGCTGGAGCCTCGAGCATTACTTCATCTGGATGACTTGTTAAAATCTGTGTTTAGCATGAAGTATATAATTTTATTTTCTACTGTTGTAATAGTAGTAAGTATTAATGATCAATAATTTTTTAGCGCATTTCTTCTACTTTTGTTCGTAGTTAATGTGTATTGATTGTCATATGAATGTGGTTGTTAGGCAGCAGCCGTTCTACTTTGTATTAACAAGCCTGTTTGAAATTATATGCACCCTATCAATGAGCATAATCCTACCAAGGCAAAATTTTGGGGCAATTGTGTCATTAATTCAAACCTCAAGGGGTATCTATTAAAATATTTCAATTTTTATTTACTCGTGGAACAAGAGTGGGTTCTTTATCATTGCTATATGAAGTTCGTATAATTGTATCCCAAAAAATGTGGTATATTTTGCGCCGTTCAATCAATATAGATCATAATATATGATCGAATAACGAAGCTAATTTATGTAAAATTTTGCATTCAAATTTTGTAAGCATTATGGTATTGGTGTTATTGAGGTACACAATTACTAAATTCATAATATCTAACAATACATCGTTTTAAATTTTGTCAAGCATATTTTAAAAGAAATTGTACCAACAAGATTTTTACCCCTTCTAATGTGAAGATCTATTTGTTTAAGCTTTTTGCACTTCATATTGCTAAATGTTACATAAACATTTACAACTTGACCTGTCCAATTATTGGAAAACGAAGCTCTCTAGAAAGTATATCTAAAAAATTATCGAAGCCTGTTACCTAGTTGGACCTCTTGCAGTAAAAATAAATAAGATGTTAATTTTGTAAAAATAAATAAGATTTTAATTTTACATTATAATTTAGGACTAAAAATAAGAGACCTAAAAGATAATGTTAGTTGGGTTTTGTCTACTCTTTCTTTCAATAAATTGAAGTTATTTAAATCTGTATATTGATTAAGCTCGATAATCATAACAACACGCTGCTATTATTCGTTGGATTTGTTGGCTGAATCAAACGGAGAAAATTAATGGAAGCAAGAAAAATCAGTGGTGGAAAATGGGACTAATTTCCACCGACATGAAAATACAACCATCATTTGTCGCTTCATGCTTTATAAGTCATCATTTATCACATTTGGAATGCTATAACTTCTAAAATAATTGCTATTAGTTGTTCTATAGAAATAATCAGCTGTGAAAAGAATAAGTTAAGTGTTTGGTAAGTTTTTTTTTTAAAAGTACTGTGAGTTTTGAAAGCAGTTATGGACGTTTAATAAATTTTACTATTAAATTGCTGAAAGAAAACAAATAACTAAAATGTACATAATGTAGGATAAAATTTACTTATACTTATAAAAATATGTACGTATAAAATTTTTAATTGTGTATTATAATAATTTTTACTAAAAATAAAATGTATAATATATTAATTTTATTTTATTTTTATTTTTAATCTTAAAAGAATTGATAATTGAATTTATAATACAGTGAAACAAATTTAATAATAATTCAACCAACAAATTGATATCAATAAATTTATATTGATGAATTATAATAAAAATTTATTAAAATATTGATTTTGTTTCCAATTTGAATAAGGATAATTTTGGGTTTAGAAAATAATTTTAAGGATATTTATGGAATTGTATTAAAGGATAAAATTGATTCTCAAAATTAAAATTTAAAAGCTACTCCTTTTCTGCTTTTTAAAATTAGCTGTAAGAGGAGTTGGTGTTAACAAAAGTGATTTTGATTTTTTTTTACCAAACACTAAAATTAGTTTTTAAATTTTTAAAATCACTTTTAACACTCTCAAAAGCAATCCCAAACAGGTCCTTTGTGTTATATACATATATATGGCTTTCTCTTTTTTTTTCCCACACGGACACACTGTTAAGCCGTATAATTTAATAGAATTAGTTTTTAATACTTTTAAACTGCAAAGTTTAATAGTGTATTGTAAATTAACTCTATTAAGTTGCACGGCTTAACAACGTGTCCGCATTACCAAAAAAAATAATGAGGGCGCTCACAACTAAGAATAATTATATATACATACATACAAACATACTCGCACACATATACACATATAATCATTCTCAAGTGTAAGGGGCCCTCTTTTTTTTTTTTAATGCGGACATGTTATTAAGTCATGTGCTTTAATAGTGTATTACACACACACACACAAACTTCAATAATTTGGATATTTGACCAAGTAAATAATTGTATTACCTTACAGTACTTTTTCAATATATAAAGACAAACTCACCCTTGATAATTCTGTGTTTCACAAAATAATACTTAGAAAAGAACATTTTCAATAATTTTTTTAATATAAATATAAGCATATTTCTGAAAGTGATTTATATACAAGTGCCAAGAAAAATTTATAGTTAACATTTCTTAATGAGAAATTTAAACAAAGAAAAAATGTCAAGATTTTTTAGGAACTTTTTTTTTATAAATTGAATTTATAATCTCATGTTTTGGTGTCTAACTTGACTCCAATTTTCATAAAATTTGTCCAAAATGTTCGAAACTACAAAAGAAATTAAAAAAAAAGTGTATTTCAAAAAAATAACTTAATTATTCCCAAAAAATCTAGTCTTTGATTTGTTTTAAACAAATCGAGTGAACATTAAAAAATTTGTCGTAATATCTCTTGTAATGGCTATTTTATTAATCGTACAAATCAATTCAAGGGGTATGTTTAATAGTCTTTCAAACTAACATTGCTAGATGTAACAACAAAATAAATGGAAGGATGGGGTTATTTGAACCCACCAATGTAAAAGAAAATTTATTATTCAAAATCTAAAATTTAAAAATCTCAAAATTATCCTTCACTAATCTCTTTTTCTCCCTACCTTACAATTGCATATTCTCTCTCACTCACCCATTTTACGAACTAAATACTCAACGACACTGATAGATGCCTCGGGTCAAACCCCAAGTCAAGGCCCGAAGCTTTAGTAAAACGACGTCGTTTGTGGATTTTTTTTCTTGTTTCAATTTTCCTTCAAACGACGTCGTTTTGCTTGAGCATTATAGCTCTGTATCAAACTCATCTTTCTCTTGTAATAATAATAATAATAAAACTCATCTTTCTCTTTCAATTTTCGTTTCACCAAAGAACCCAACTACATAACCCCAACTGCAAAACCCCTCAAGTTGTTATCTTCCTTCTGTAGAACCCATCTTTCTCTTTCAATTTTGTTATGCCAAAACACTAGGAAGAAATATAACGTACCTGCAGAATCGAATAAATAATTGAACAAGGGAGGCTTGCAGATTTAGTTAAAGCATAATGTCCAAAGTGATAGTTCCTGTTAAGATAATAGAATTAGTTAAGATGGTTTAGTTAGTTAAGCTTGGTTATTAGCTTAGTTAATTTGATTAAGTAAGTTTGTTGTGACTGTTGACTTGGCAGCTGAGCTGGAGGAAGTTAGTTATGTTGTTAGCTCAAATTCGATGATTCATATTCATTTTCTCTTGTTATCTTTTCTCTGCCTTTCTCTGTAATTTTCTTAGAAACCAAACAAACACTTTGCAAATTAACATGGTATTAGAGCTCAACTAAAAGCAAAAATGGCGTCTCTAAGCTCAAATTCAAACACAACAACCTTTGTTTCTTCATTTACTTTCAATTCACCTATTAAGCTCGATCGATCAAACTACACAATCTGGAAATCTCAGATTCTCTCTTCAGTGCGTGCAATTGGTCTTGAAGATCATCTTGATAGCTCCAAATCAAAATGAATCAGAAAACTCTGAAATTGAAACTCAAACAAATCCACCATTCACTACTTGGAAGAGGAAGGATCATATGTTGTTGAGTTGGATGCTGTCTTCTATAAATCTTGAGATTCTCAATCTTGTTGTAAACTCTAAAACTTCACTTAAACTCTGGACTAGTCTTGAATAACAATTTGGATATGAAACTTTTGCTAAAAAGGTTCACCTCAAGATGATGCTTAATAATCATATAACAGGTTCAATGTCTATGACTGAATTCTTTGGAAAATTGAAAACAATAACTGATGATTTGGCTATTGCTGGAAGTCCTATTAGCTCTCTAGATTTTATCACACATTTGATCTCTAGACTAGGTCAACCATATTATCCTATGGTTGTGTATATTGAAGCAAATCTTGCTAAAATGACTGTTAATGAAGCCTACACCATGCTTTTGACTCATGAAGCTAGATTAGAAGCACATTAGTTAAGTGCTAGCAAGGAAACTAAATTGAACTATGCGGCTAATGTTGCTCAAACTGGAACTAATACTAAATTTGGAGGTCAGTATAATGCTAACTGGATTAAGAATGTCAATAACAATAGTGGTGGTAGAGGAGCTTATGGCAGAGGCTTTTTACAAGGTCGAGGAAGAGGAAATTGGACTGGTAGCTGGAATAATGCACAGTCTGGAAATTATCAAGGCAAAGGTGGCTATAGTGTTAATAATGCCAATAACTTTAGTGTTAACAATGGTAATTTTGGTGATAATAGTGGCTTCACTAATGGAAAAGGTGTTTTAGATCCGAATAGAGCAGTTGCGATTTGTCAAATCTACTTTAAGCCAAAGCTTACTGCAGCTGAATGCAAGAATAGGTTCAACAAAGAGTTTGTGTCTTATTATAATCCATATTCAGGCTATAACTCATATTAGAATCCTAGACCAAGAGCTTCCTATCCAAATTCAGATCCAAGAGCTGCTTTTTTGACAACTTTTGAAGGTGACATGGCTGACCAAAGCTGGTATGTTGATAGTGGGGCAACACATCATCTCACCAACAACCTGCAGAAGTTGAACCTTGGAAGGGAATATTCAGGTAATCAGTTATTGCATGTTGGTAATGGCCAAGATTGCATATTACACACATTGGATATACTTGTCTTCCTACATCCTGTGATTCATTTATACATTTACAAGATATTTTATGTGTACCTCATCTCACTAAAAATCTCATAAGCATTTCCAAATTACTTGAAGATAGCAATTTAGTCATTCAGTTTGTGTGCCAATATGTGTTTTATTAAGGACAAGAAGAAGGGAGTGCATCTGGCTCAAGGGTTTGCTAGAGGAAGACTGTATAAGCTGCTGTCTAAGCATGACTTCCTCTCAAGTTCATGTGTTACCAACAATAATCCTTGTTTTGTGCTTTCTGTTTTCAACTAGTCAGCTTGTAATCTTTTCTGGTTTATCTTTGAATAAAGCTTCTACTCAAACAAGTAATCCTCAGAGTCATATAAGCACTGTCAATTCAGTGATGTCTGCCAATATGTTACACCAAAGATTTGGTCATTCTAATAAACATGTATTAAAGAGCATATTATCTTCTCTTGCATCTCATTATCCTGTATCTGTTCCTGATTTTTGTGATGCTTGTCAATATGGTAAAATTCATCAATTTCCTTTCTACTTCACAAGCATCAAAACAAAAGCTCCTTTAGAACTTGTGCATACTGATCTTTGGGGTCCAGCATCTATACCATCACTACATGGATATAGATATTACATGAGTTTTGTAGATGACTACAGCAGGTACTGCATGATTTTTCCCATAACACTTAAGTCAGAGGCTTTAGATACATTCAAATATTTCAAAACCTTAGTTGAAAAACAACTTGATCTCTCTTTGAAGTTTATAGTTTGACTGAGGAGGAGAATAGAAAAGCTTTGAACAATTTCTTGAGACAGAAGGGGTACATTTTAGATATAGTTGTCCTCACACACATTACCAAAATGGTGTAGTTGAGAGAAAGCATAGGCATATTGTAGAAACTGGATTGACACTTCTTGCTCCAGCCAAAATGCCTTTATCTTTTTGGTGGGAATCATTTCATACAGCTTCTTTTCTCATTAACAAAATGCCAACACCAGTGTTGAATAATGTTTCATCTAATACAAAACTTCATGGCCGATTACCAGACTATAAATTCCTTAGAACATTTGGTTGCTCTTGTTTTCCTCTTCTCAACCTTTATAATAAACATAAACTCAATTTTCACACGCAAAAATGCCTAATGATTGGTTATAGTCCTATACACAAGGGATATAAATTTCTTGATTCCACTGGTAAAACATACATTGCTAGACATGTCCAGTTCAATGAATCAGAATTCCCTTATTCTGAACTCTTTCTTTCTACAAAGCCTTATTCACAAATGCCATCAGTCTAACCAAATCAAGTTTCATTCTCAAGTATTCCAATTACAGAAGTCATTTAAGATAGCAACAATGCACAATCCTCTGTCATTTCTTCACTTCCAGATGCAGAACCTGATTCTAGTCATGCCCATACACCTTCAACACATTAATCTCCAAGACATTCTTCTCAAAATTCATCACCCACATACAAGATCATCAATCAGTACAAGCACCACCAGTTCAGAATGTTTATCCCATTACTACCATATCAAAAGTCGGTGTGTTTAAGCCCAAAACATACTTAACAGTGGAAGAGTAATTTGATGCATTACAAAATAATGAAACCTGGGTTCTTATCCCTCCAGGAACAGCTGGGAAGATTGTTGGAAACAAATGGGTGTTCAGAGTTAAATATAACCCTGATGGTAGCATATCAAAGTACAAAGCAAGATTAGTTGCCAAGGGGTTTCATTAGAGACAAGATGTGGATTTTTTTTAAACATTTAGTCTAGTTGTAAAGCTCTGCACAATCAGAATGATTTTGAGTCTTACTGTTATGAATCACTGGACAATTAGGCAGCTAGATGTCAATAATGCCTTCCTTAATGTCATTCTTACAGAAGATGTTTTTATGCATCAGCCTGAGGGTTTTATTCATCCTCAATTTCCAACTCATGTGTGTAAAATCACCAAGGCACTCTATGGCCTTAAACAGGCACCAAGAGCCTGGTATGACAGGCTAAAAACTTCTTTGATTTAGTGGGGTTTTGTGACATGTAAATCAGATACCTCATTATTTATTCATCATGTGGCAGGAGAAATAATTGTCGCACTCATTTATATAGATGATATTGATCACTGGCTCAAATCCTAAATTTGTAGAGAAGGTTATACACCAGTTGGGTGCAGAGTTTTCCTTGAAAGATCTTAGGGAATTTAATTACTTTCTTGGTCTTAAGGTAACCCCAAGTGTTGAAGGACTGCACCTGTCACAAACTAAATATATTGGGGATTTGCTCAAGAAAGCTCAAATGGTGAATTGTAAGGGCTGTCCAACCCCCAGAAAAGTTGGTCAAAGACAAGGGTGCAGCTTTTGAAAACCCCTCTTTATATGTGAGTCTGGTTTTTTCATTACAATATGTTACACTAACAAGGCCTGAAATTGCCTTCAAAGTGAACAAACTCAGCCAATTTCTTTCTAATCCATTAGTATTTCATTGGCAAACTTGCAAAAGGGTGCTGAGGTATCTACAACATACAACATATTATGGTTTACAATTTTACTCATCTGGATCACTTACCCTTACAACTTTCTCAGATGCTGATTGGGGATCAGACCTGGAGGATAGGAAATCAGTAGGGGGATATTGTGTTTACTTAGGCAACAACTTGATATCATGGTCTTCTAATAACCAACATATAGTGTCTAGAAGCACAGTTGAATCAGAATACAGAGCATTGGCTTTAAAAACATCAGAGGTATTGTGGATCACTTATATTTTTAAACAATTAAAGGTGTCTTTCTTGCAGTCTCGAGTTCTTTACTGTGATAACAAAAGTGCAGAAGCCTTGGCTAGCAATCGTAAGTATCATTCCAAGACTAAACATATTGAGCTTGATTTACATTTTATTCAAGAGCATGTATCTAGAAAGGAGCTGCAAATTAATCATGTTCCAAGTTGTGATCAGGTAGCAAATATTCTTACTAAACCATTAGCATTTGATCAGTTTCATTATCTACGGTCCAAGTTTAATGTTCTTCCCATATCTTAAGCATGAGGGGGGGCTGTTAAGATAATAGAATTAGTTAAGATGGTTTAGTTAGTTAAGCTTGGTGATTAGCTTAGTTAATTTGATTAAGTAAGTTTGTTGTGACTGCCGACTTGGCAGCTGAGCTGGAAGAAGTTAATTATGTTGTTAACTCAATACAAGTAGCATGTAGAAGATTTGAGATGCGTGTATAAATACATTCTTGTAAATCATTTGATCATAATTCAATGATTCAGATTCATTTTCTCTTGTTATCTTTTCTCTGCCTTTCTCAATAATTTTCTTAGCAACTAAACAAACACTTTACAAATTAACAGTTCCACATATAGTAAACCTTCCTACAGGGTTGTCAGTTCCATTCCATTATAATTTGAAAACAATGATTACGTAGTTGAAAACAAATTTAGTTTTTATATAATATGTTGAGTCAAAAATTTCAATTTGTTACTTACAATTACTAATCTCTGTCACTGGTGGCAGTGGTGATGGTAGTGGGGGTGGCTGGTTGTCGGTGGTCGCAGTCCCAATGGCTGTGAATGAATGGATTTCGAATTCTGGATGGCGGATTGTGGACTTTGAATGGTTGTGTTGTAGTTGATTGATAAAGGAAAGAGGCTTGGCAAAAAGGTGCGTTTTGCGGGTTAATAAAAAATGGTGCGTTTCATTTTCGGGGTTTGACCCGGTGTAAATATCATTTTTGAATACTCAATTTCACTCTTTTTTTAATTCATTTTTGTAAGTATATCATGACCTATATTTCATTTTTTTTTATATATATAAGAACTTTTGTCTTGATATTCATTAGCTCTTATGTCTGGTAAAAATTAATTTCTTAACCATTATTAATTTTCATGGCTGATAAAAATTTGTTAATGTTTATTTTTAATTGGTAGGTCATGTCCCTTTTAATTAGTGATACCAATTATTTGTAGCTAAAAAAATATATCTGAATGAATTTATATGAATTTTTGAAATTGAGAAGAGAAAGAGAAGAATGGATTAGCTAAGTAATTTTTTCAAAAATTATTTATATAAAAAGTCCTTAATTAAAAAGAGGGTATGGAGAAGAAATCGATAGGTTCAAATAATCCCACCCTAAATGAAATTGAAGGTGCAATGACTAGTAAAAAATTAATTGGAGCATGCTGGCATATGTTAGAACATTTGGGGCTCGAAAAAATTAAGTTCTATTTTTTCAAACGGCTTGCAACCTGTTACTTCAGTCATTTGACCCTCCAATGAACTCCATGTGTCATCTCCTTATTTATTAACTTGTTATTTCATGGTCTGCGACTAACAAATAATGTAAGGGAGCAGGGTCCTTGAAGTGAAAGAAAAAATATGAAGGTCGGGTTTTTTCTTTTAAATAAAATCTGAACAAACTTAAATTAATCTGAATTCTGAATAGAGCTGAATTTCTGAATATGAAGGATGTGTTTTTTTTTTTTAAATCACTAAAAATAATTATTAAGTTGTTTGTTTTTTTAACTTAAAAATATAAAAATCAAAATTCTTACTCCTATGACTTTACAATTTATAAATATTAAACAAATAATAAACATATCTAAGAACATAATAAGATAATACATTATTATAACATAATCCTGTTCAATTGAATAGTATATGTTAATAAATTTTATTATTGCTTATGATGTTTTATATGAAAAATTCATAAAAAAATTATGAAGATAAATAATGTTAATTTGAAGAAAATAAAAGGGAAACACCTGTTTCTTCCATATTTTGGACCTTAGCTCCATGGAACAATATGCTACTGCTGAAACATAGAAGAATTGAAATCTTAGATCAAAACACTATGTATGGATGGTATGAACTGCTTAAACAAGAATTCTTGAACAGCGAACCACCAGAGCTATTACTAACTACATCAAAAAATTTCCATTAATGAAAGATAAAGATGTAAATCTATTGGAAAATAAAAAATACGCATGTCGGATGAAATGGTTGTTGCTATCTGCTCCAATAACGAATCATTGGTTTAACTGAATAACTAAATAAAATAGATAGACCCTTCTCTTCGTCTCAGGTCAATGGATCTTCTCAATTGGAAGATCCCCTATATGGAAATAATAATAATAATAGTCTACTACTATATTATGACAAGTTATCATGGATTAAATTTTATTTAAGTAAGGATTAAAGTTAATTAATTAGATAGAGATTTCTTGGAGAACATCTTTTAATGATGCCATTCAACCTTTTTAGATTAAATAAAAAGCAAAAAAAAATTGGTTTAATAATTTAATGACTGAAGATTTTCATTAAATTAGAAAAACATACAAACTTAATGACTTAACTAATCAAAATTAAGCGTATTAATTCATTAAATTGAAAAAAAAAAAGCCCATAAAAATGGAAGAGAGTAAACTCATGGACTTTATATTGTATACTGAAGCTTGAAGGCCTTTTAGTGTTTGATATTGAGGTTAAACAACTATAACTTTTAAGCTATAGTACTAAAATATTTGGTAAACACTAGCTGCTATAACTTAGAAATAAAGTTGATTTAATCCCGTATATATATGATGAAAAATCTATAATATCTATAATATCTTTATTATCTTTATCAAAATTATTATTTAAAATCATATTTATTATATACTATTAATTTTTATTTTATAGTTACCATTTTTATTTCAGTAGTTGTAACTTAAAAAGTACAACATCTTAATGCTAAACAAGGCCTGAATCTAGTACAAATAGGTTGGTCAATGATCGAAGTGTATCGCATATATTTTTTTGTCTTAAAGTTGAGTCTCGCCATCAATGGGTCCATTCCATGATGGCTTTATTTATGCTCTCTTATTATTTATTTTTTTATAACGAAATTTAGATTTGTTTTGTAAATTTACCTTAAATTAATTAAACTAATTAATTTAAATGAAAGTATTACAGAAAGCAAGTGTGTCCCAACACTTACAATCACTCAACTTGATTTTATAAAAAGGATTAGAAATAAATTTCTCTTACACAATGTGTATGATTACAAACGAAAGCTCAATGTGTGAATAAATGAAATTAATACACAAATTTTATGCTCAGATTGCTCATTGATAACAATAGTTGTCTCTCTTTATTTAAATTTGATTTAATCCATTTTATAGTTAGAGCAGAAAATTAGCCGTTATTGACTTTCTAATGATAACTGGCTTGCCACTTTATGTTAATAGGTTTGCCACTTGATGTTATCGTTATAGTCAAAGATTTGAATTTTTACACATCTGGTTTGTTGCTTTTCATTTTTTGGTTAGTCATTTTTACTTTGGGGAGCTTCTACCTGATAACCGGTTTGCTAGTTTGGTAAATCCGGTTAGCCGCTTGCTATAGTGAAACAATTATTTTTCAAAATTATAATTTTACCTTAAAACTTTATAAAATTATATTATGGCCCAAATCTTTATAGAACTTTGCAAATAGGTGCACTTCCAGAATTTTAAAACAATACTTGCTTATTTCAAAGTTCTCAAAACTTTTCAATTAAACCATAAACTTGAAAACAACCAATTTCATAAAATCATTTTCTTGTTTAAAAAACATAATGTGTAATTCCTTATTTATCCAAAACATGTGATTTGTTATCATCAAAATTATCATTTTATAGCCATATAGGCTAACAATCTCCGGCTTTTTTTATGATGACAAAACACATTATAAAATTTTTATTTAGTAATCAAAAACTCCCTGAAAGATTAAAAACTGATTTGAATCTTAATTATCATTTTCATCTAAATAAATGCAAGATTAGAAACTAATTTGAAAAAGATTTTTTTTTTAAAAAAAAAAGCTCCCCCTGCATGAATGCATATTTTTCATAACAAATAGTTACATATCATAGCTCCCCTTCATCATCAAAAAGAGTAAAATACTCCCTTTATCAAGCATCAAAAACTCGAGACAAGCACATTAGTTCCACATTATCCAAAACATAAGTGAAAAACAGGACAAACAATCATATCAAATCCACATAATCCAAAACAGAATGAAAATCATAACAAATATCCATAAACATCCACATAATCTAAAATATTAAATAAAAGAACATAAAGCAGTAAATGTTGGTGTGTACAATACAAGCATAAGAGAAAAAGACTACTGAGGTAGTTATGGAGGTGGAAACAAACATGGAATTCCAAAATGCTCAAAGAGGAGGCGCTCTGTGAATGAGCTGCTGATGCTGCTGTGAGAGACGTTGGTGCTCCTCAAGAATGTGCTGCTGAAAGTTAGTCTACTACAAAGAAAGTGTCCTCACCACATCCATAAGCTGCTGAAGAGTGACCTCGTCAGAGGCAGGAGGTTCTGGAGGTGGTACAGTAGATGCAGAAGCATCAAGATCATATGCAAATACAGGAAGGTTCTGACGTCTATGCTGACCCCAAAAAGGAAGCGAAAAATCAGGAAGCTGGTCAGCGGGAACTACATTATTGAGAGGACGATTATCACTCGGAGCAATCATAGTGTACTTATTGTCAGTGAACTTTACCCATGCTCTATTACACCACTCAAATCCTAAAGCACATACGGTTTTATCCCCTATACTCTTAGAGGGTTTATATGATGGTTCATTGATGGGCACCTTAAAGTATTTAAGGATTCGGGTGATGAAATAACCATATGAAAGGGAATGGGAATCAAGTTGGGTATGGAAAGCATGGTGCGTATAATAGTGTACCCAAGGTTAACTGGACGATGCCTAAGGATAGAATCAATCAATGGAACATCCATGTAGGAAACCTCATCTAAGTGCCCTGACTTAGGAAGAACAATGGTTTGAATAAGACGAAGTAAAAGTCGGGATTAGAGGCATAGACATTGAGTATGGAAATGGATGTTACAGACTTCAGCAGAAAGATTAATACGCCTACATATGTTTCTAATAACATCAACATGAACAAAATTATCAATGTTAAGAGCTTTCCTAGTAGAAAAGATTTCTAAGCCAGTATTGGAGGTTCCTTGGATAGAATTCAACTCCATATTATCAAATTCAATCAAAACTCCTCCAACATTGGTGATTACAAGATCTTCTCCGCGGAAGTATCCATATTCGAGTAAAATACTTTCACCAAGTCGGGATACACATTCTCCTCAATCACAAGAGCATTAATCCAATCAACTTCTTCCAATCAGTTAAAATATAGAGGTAAGAAATATCTTACGGGTTATGAATTTTTGGCAAAAACACTTGGCAAAACACTTGTCTAGGAAGTGCCTGGATTCAAAATCAAACTGATTGGAAGTGCCCCCTTCCTGGTGTGGTCGTTTGTGTGGTGGAACATGTTCTTTCTCTTTTCCTCTACTCGGCCTTGAACTAGACATTATAATATTTGAGTTATTTGAAGATAAATGAACTAATTAAAAGGAATATAATGAAGTTTAAAAGTAATATGTGCGTTCAATTTGGGTAAAAGTTGACTTAAAAAAGAAGAATTTAGAGAGAGAAAAATTGGGTAAAAACCTAGGTTAGATTTGGGATCTTGTGATTTTGATGATGAAAATGAGTTTGGAAGATGATTTTGAGCGCAATGAATGACGGTGAATGATTTTTGTGAATCAATTTTTTGTAAAACATATGAAAATGGTGGATTTTAAAGTAAGAATGAGAGAGGGAAAAAATAATTTTTAGAGAGAGAAAAAACCAAATTACCCACTAAAGAGGAAAAAGATTAACAGACTTTAAAAACACCAATCCGGCTTATTGCTTTTCACTATCCGGCTGACCAATTTTTTTCCAGTGAGTGAATATTACGAAAACGATTTACCGTTTTTCCCTAACTGGCTGACTGATTTTGTCCAGTGAGTAAACATTACGAAAACAGTTTACCAGTTTTCTCTATCCGGCTGTCCGGTTTTGTCGAGTAAGTCGTCCTTGAGAAAACAACTTACCAATTGGTTACAATCGATATGCCGATTTTGCTTCAGAAGTCATTCTGCCTCTTATTGAATTTTGGTTAACTAGTTAACTTGTATTGTGCACACCAATTTATTTTTGGCTTAAAACTTGATCGATTTTAAATCATTTTGCAATTCAAAACTTTTCAATAAGCCATTTAATGCATGAAACATGAATGCATATAAAAGCAAATATATCAAATATATTAATCATATCAATCAATAATGCCATACAAATAAAATCATAATTTAAGATGCAACATTCATCATTCCAAGCTCATGTCTTATCTTTATGAACTGCTCTTCACTATGGGGTTTTGTAAAGATATCTGCAAGTTAATTTTTAGTAGAAATAAATTTAATTACAACATCTCCTTTTTAACATGATCTCTTATGAAATGATGTCTAATCTCTATACGTTTAGTACTAGAATACTGAATGAGATTTTTCAATAGATTGATAGCACTAGTATTGTCACACAAGATAAGTATTTGCTCAAGATTAATACCATAGTCTCTAAGGGTTTGTTTCATCCAAAGGGCTTGTGCATAACAACTACCTGCGGCAATATATTTAGCCTTGGTGTTTGAAAGTGCAATCGAATTTTGTTTCTTTCTAAAGATGTGTTAGTAAAGGTGGATAAATTTATTTTTACAGTGGACTTCATTGTGTTGGACTTTGAAGCAGAAAAAGAAGTGCTAATTATTCTTAGTAGACCTTTCTTAGCCACTGGAAAAACCCTCATTGATGTACAAAAAGGAGAACTGACCATAAGGGTGAATGATCAACAAGTCACATTCAATATACTAGATGCTACAAAGAATCCCGATGAGATTGAAGATTGTAATTTCATCAGTGTTGTGGACATTGCTATGGCAAAAAGGTTAAATAGTTACTGTAGCTAAAAAGAGATCAAAGCTGCTAACTTTGAAGAGCTTGAAGAAGAAGATACTGCAGCAGCACACATAGCATAGATAAGAGAAAGGCAACCAGTGAGGCATGACAGAACTTTTGAACCTTTAGACCTCTCAAAAAGAGAAGTAAAACAATCTATACCATCTGTTGAATCACCACCCCATTTTAGAATTGAAAATATTACCTTCACATTTAAAGTATGTTTATCTAGGTAAAAACAATACAGTTCCCGTAATCATTTAATTACTTTGAATGTAGGTCAAGAGAAAAGCCTAATGGAAGTGTTGGGTAGATACAAGAAAGCTATTAGATAGACCATGGCAGATATAAAAGGAATCAGCCCATCCATATACATGCACAAAATTTTACTTGAAGACAACTACAACAATTTAGTAGAATAACAGAGGCGATTAAACCCTATCATGAAAGAAGTTGTGAAGAATGAGATCATAAAATGGCTTGATGTTGGGATCATCTACCCAATATCAGACAGTTCATGGGTGAGTCCAGTGATGTGTGTGCTAAAGAAGGGTGGTGTGACTATTGTAGCAAATGAAAAGAATTAATCCATACAAGAACAGTGACTAGATGGAGAGTTTGTATGGATTATAGGAAGCTAAATAAAACCACAAGGAAGTACCACTTTCCATTGCCCTTCATAGATCAAATACTAGATAAACTTGCTGGAAAAGATTACTACTGTTTCTTAAATGGTTATTCAGGACACAACCAAATTGCTATAGCACCAGAAGATCAAGAGAAGACAACATTCACTTGTCCTTATGGAACCTTTTGTGGGGTACAATTTTCTCACTTAAATATAATAGAATTTATTTTAAGCTAATAAACTCCCTTAAGTATTATAATAATAATATAAAATATTTAATTCTAAGTAATGATGACATAAACAATGACATAAGTAATGATGATATAAGCAATGAAATAAGTGATGATGTAAGAGATGTATGTAGAGAAAGTTAAGAATTCTACAATTTAGTAAGTTATTTATGAAGGTTAGTCTCAACCATTGATCAAGATTTATGGTGGCAAAATCCTAACCATCCATTAGCTCTAAGAAATCCTATAAATACCCCTTACCCCCTTTCATTTTCAATGCAACCAAGAAATTTCATTCTCTTCTATTCTAAGTCATAATATCAAGAGTAGAGAAATCCTCAATTTAGAAAGGTCTAAAGAAGTCAAGGTCAAGAAGTAAGAAACACTTCAATTGCAATGTAGGGACAAAATTCTTTTCTTACTTAACTTCATTTTTAACCATTCTTTTATGTTGTGATGATTATTATGATGTGATAAGTTATAATCTAAATTCTTATATGGTCGGCTATGCCGTCTAATCTATGATAGTTAATTATGTTATGGCCGGCTCTGCCGCCTAATCTATGATACTTAGTTATATTATGGTCGGCTCTGCTGCCTAAACTATGATACTTAATTATATTATGATCGGCTCTGCCGCCTAATTTATGATACTTAGTTATGTTATGGTCGGCTTTGCCACCTAATCTGTGATGTTTGTACTTAATTATGCTATGGTCAACTATGCCGCATGTATTAAATAATCTTATTCTTAAATAGTGTTGTGTGTTGATTCTGTTTTACATCTTAAAACTTCAAATGTTATGACACAAGTTGCATTGGATACATGTATATCATGGATTACATTATGAAGATGTTTCAGAAAATGAATTTATGAAAAATAGGTGGTTGTACTACCAGGTGGCAAAGTTTCTAAGGAGGGCAAGCCCTCAAAGCTAAGTAAAAAGAAATCTTTTGGGGATGGCGATACATAATGCCCAAAAGATCAACTAATGAGACCCAAGGACATATTGTTTAAAGACTAAAAGTTCCAGCCTTGTAGTTATAAGCAATATTAGACATTAGAATCATCCGACCAAGTACCAGCTCCATTCTCATCTCTTGTTCTACTGGTGAAGAAAAAAGACAGATCTTGGAGGTTTTGCACGGATTACAGAGCACTTAATGCAGCCACTATCAATGATCAATTTCCAATCCTATCAGTGGATGATATATTGGATGAATTACATGGAGCGACCTACTTCATTAAACTGGATTTACAAGTAGGTTACCACCAAGTACGAGTCCACACACCTGATATTTTGAATACTGATTTTAGAACTCACAGTGGGCATTTTGAGTATCAGGTTATGCCTTTCGATTTATGTAATGCCCCTCTAACCTTTCAAACTACTATGAATTCTATATTTCGCCCATATTTCTGCAAATTCATATTAGTTTTCTATTATGATATATTGATCTATAGTCCTACCTGGGACTTGCATTTAAGTCATGTACGAACTGCGTTAGGATATTGAAACATCACTACTTTTTTGTCAAAGTAAACAAATGTGACTGTGGCAAGCAGAAGCTGGAGTATTTGGGCTACATGGTAATGCCTCAAGGAGTGAAGGTTGACAACAAAAAAAATTGAGGCCATGTTGGCATGGTCAACACATGCTAATATTACTGAATTGCATGGATTCTTAAGTTTGACAGGTTATTACAGAAAGTTCATTCGAAACTATGGGTTGATAGCTCGTCCTCTCACAATTCTTCTCAGAAAGGGTTGTTTTAAGTGGAGTGAAGAGGCAGATGAGGCATTTACAAAGCTCAAACAAGAGATAACAACCACACCAATCCTTGCCATGCCCGACTTCACCGAGCCATTCATTATTGAGACTGACGCTTCAGGAGATGGAATTGGGGCTGTTTTAAGTCAACAAGGTCGATAGCATTAATGAGTAGAGCTTTGGGTGTTACCAAAGGGTCATGGTCTATCTATACTAAAGAAATACTCGCAATTATTGAGGTAATCCGAACTTGGAGACTATACATCCTAGGCCGCAAATTCTTTATTCAAATTTATCAAAAGAGTCTCAAATATTTTTAAGATTAGCGTGTGACCACTCCCGAACAAACAAAAGTGGGTAGCCAAACTCCTCAGATACGATTATAAGATCATTTACAGGCCTGGACGTGAAAATTCAGCAACTGATGCTTTATCCCAATGAGCGGACAGTCCTCTTTCAATTCCACTAGTTATTTCATAGGTATCTCTATGGGATTATATGCGCAAGGCAACAAAAGATGATGAGTATATGTAGAAAATATTCCAGCAGGCAGCAAAGGATCCCACAAGGAGTTACTCAGTAAAAGATGGACTGTGTTTTTACAAGAATAGAGTGGTCGTTCTTACTACACTACGTGCAGAACTTCTACAGGAATTTCATGATAGAAAAATGGCTAGGCATTTCGGAGTGCTAAGGACTTTCAAGCGACTAGCTCATTTTTATTGGCCCTCTATGCACAATTCCATCCAAGATTACACAGTGTGTGACCTGCCAGAAAATGAAATCAGATACTCTAGCACTAGCTGGGCTACTTCAACCACTTCTTATCCCTTGTCAGGTATAGGATGGTATCTCCTTAGATTTTATTGAAGGATTGTCTTCTTCACAGGGCAAAGATAATATTATGGTGGTTGTGGATAGATTAAGTAAGAATGCCCACTTTACTGCTTAGTCTCATTCTTTTTCTGTAAAGATTATTGCTGAGAAATTTGTGGAGAATATCATAAAACTTCATGGGATGCCAAAGTCTATAATAACTGATAAAGATCTTATTTTTGTTAGCAAATTTTTGCAAGAAATTTTCACCATGTCAGGTACTAAATTGAAGTTGAGTTCCTCTTATCATCCACAAACGGACGGCTAAACGGTGGTAGTAAATCGCTGTGTTGAGTAGTACTTGCGCTGTTTTTTTCCATCAATGGCCTCAAAAGTGGTACAGTTATTTGCCATAGGCTGAGTATTGGTACAACACCACATTCCATTATTCTACAAGCATGACTCCGTTTCAAGCTTTATATGGTAGGCTCCCTCCTTCAATTCCGTTGTATAAAGATGGCTTGTCCTGAGTTAATGAGGTAGATCAGAATCTTCTTAACAGAGATGAAGTGGGCCAGCAATTAAAGACAAATCTAGCAGCAGCCGCAAGAATTAAGCACATAACTGATCAGAAGTGGAGAGATGTGGAACTTCAGGTTGGTGACTTGGTGCCACTAAAATTTCATCCCTATCATCAGCATATTGTGTTCAAACGTGCACGTCAAAATCTTGCATGTCGGTTCTATGGTCATTTCATGATTGAACAAAAGCTGGGCGAAGTGGCTTATAGATTATCCTTGCCTCCTGAAGCCAAAGTTCATCATGTTTTTCATGTTTCACTCTTAAAGAAATTTGTTGGAAATTCTCTGCCTACTATTATTGAATTGCCACCAATTTCATATGAGGGGATCATTCAAGTTGAACCTGAAAAATTACTAGATAATCGCTGGATTAAATAAGGTGACAAATTTGTAGAAGAGTTCTTGGTGAAGTGGAAACATCTACCTGCTGAAGATGCTACGTGGGAGAATTTTCAGTCGCTCAAGTCCTAATTTCCTACATTGGACCTTGGGGACAAGGTCTCATTTAGCGGGGGAGTATTGATAGACCACTTAGGAGGACTACATGTGTTGCTAAGAAACATCAAGTCCTTGCATTGAATAAGGAATTTTAGCTGAGTTTGTTACTACATTTCAGCTTTGGTTTTTCAGTTTTTGTTTTGAATTTTGAATAAGTAATTGCACGTTGTGTTCTATTGCAGTTAGTTTCCTTAAGTGTAAGAAGTTAGTTCTAAAGTTCAGGGATGAGTTGCTAATCAGAGCATTATTTTTATAGACAACCAAGGAGATCAGCTAGAGTTTCAAAGCCTAGCAGCAAGCTTGTGGACTTTGTTTGACCATGCAAACCATGCCCATGCAAGCCATGCAATTGATCTCCCACGTAAATCTTTCATGCAAGTTAGTTTGAATAAGAGCATGTGAGGACTGTGGGCAATTGATATTGGAGTAAATTGAGGAGAAGACTACGTCAAAGTTGTTGTCGAGAATCAAGTTGATTTATTTTCTGGTTTTATCTAGTTGTTAATAAGGATTTGATTTGGCTGGATTTGAGCCAAGATTTTAGGCTACAAATCACTAGTATCCTTTATGTTTATCTGTATAAATAAGCAGCAACCATGACGAATAAAGGGAAGAAAATTAGTCAAAACAAATACTGGTTGTTCATACCATAAATTGAACGAATATCAGGCATTGCTTTTCTGTATTTAATCGGGGCCTATCATTGGTATCAGAGTAGGAGTTTTGCAATGTCTACCAACAAAGAGAGAATTAAACGTGTCAAAACCAAACTTGGCAGAATGCAGAATGAGATACAACGATTAGGTCAGGGAATGAATGACAAATTTCACCACCTGGAGGCCATGATCAACAAGCTAACTGAGACATTTGGCCAATCCCAAAGAGCCCCAAACCAGCACGATCAAACAAGCACTTCACGAATGGGTCAAGGAGAGAGTGTAGGGGAACGACAGCTGATTCCTCCACGAGTTGCCAAACTTGATTTTCCCAAATATTCAGGAGATTACACTACAGAGTGGGTCAATCGTGTCACACAATTTTTTGATTATCAAGAAACTAGTGTGGACCAGAGAGTTGTCCTAGCATCTTACCACCTTGAAAGAGAAGCCAACCAGTGGTGGTAATGGTTGTGTCGCGCCTACCAAGAAGATGGACAAGCAGTAACATGGAACACATTTGTCGATGAGTTGTGGGCGCGTTTCGGACCGACGGAATGTGAAGATTTTGACGAGGCCTTATCTCACGTGCAACAAACTGGAACATTGCGAGACTATCAAAAAGAGTTTGAGAGGCTGGGCAACAAGGTTCACGGATGGACTCAGCGGGCGTTAGTAGGCACCTTCATGGAAGGACTCAAACCCGAGATTTCGGAGGAGATCCGCTTGTTGCGACCAAAAACTCTTAAGGAGGCCATCAGCCTAGCACGGATGAAAGATGAACAGATCGTGCGATAGCGAAAATTAATCCGACCAACATTTTCCAATCGGGCAGCGACAACATCACCAATTGTCAATAAGAACTCACCGGCAACACCATTCAAGACGCTTACCTGGGAGGAGATACAACGTCGACGGGCACAGGGTTTGTGCTTCAACTGCAATGAGAAATTCACGACAGGTCATCGGTGTACTAAGGCTCAACTTCTAATTTTAGAAGCCGAGGAAGAATCTGAGGAAACTCTCGAAACAGTGCCAACTGAGGAAGCATCCTACGATCCCAAGATCACCTTCTATGCCTTAACCGGCTGGACGACACCACAAACGATGTGCGTTAAGGCAAAAATCGGGCCATATGAAATTATCGTGTTGATTGACAGTGGATCAACACATAATTTTATAAGCACCCGCCTAGCAAACGTGCTGAAACTCCCTATTGTACCAACGACTGCGTTTCCTGTCAAAGTTGCAAATAGTGAAAAATTGGCGTGTCAAGGGAAGTTTGAGAATATACAAATTCTAATCCAAGATATTCCATTTTCTCTAATGGTCTACGCGCTGCCCATATTAGGATTAGATTTGGTATTGGGAGTACAGTGGCTCGAAGAATTGGGAACAGTAGAATGCAACTGGAAATCTCTCACTATGAATTTCAATTGGAACAATAGGCCACGACATCTACAAGGGCTCAATCCTCAGTCTCTACAAACGGCAACAGTAGCGGAGGTTAATAAAGAGATTAAACAGGGACATGAGGCATTTGCAATTTGCTTCCAATTACAGTTGGAAGAGGTCACAGCACCAGCGGCAATGCAGGGGCTTTTACGAAATTACAAGGAGTTATTTCAGGAACCAACTCAACTTCCTCCTAAGCGTGAAATTGACCATTGTATCACGCTTAAAGAGGGTACAGAGCCTATCAACATCAGACCCTATCGCTACGCACACTTCCAAAAAGAAGAAATAGAAAAGCAGGTGCAGGAGATGCTTAATTCGGGATTAATAAGGCCTAGCACCAGTCCTTTCTCATCGTCGGTAGTACTTGTCAAAAAAAAAAAATGGAAGCTGGAGGTTTTGTACAGATTACCGCGCCCTCAATGACGCCACGATCAAGGACCGGTTTCCAATCCCAACCGTCAACGATATGCTCGACGAGCTCTACGGAGCCACCTATTTTATGAAGCTGGACCTCCGTGCCGGTTACCACCAAGTTCGAGTCAATCCACCGAATATTCACAAGACCGCGTTCCGCACCCACAATGGCCACTATGAATATCTAGTCATGCTATTCGGATTATGCAATGCGCCGTCAACCTTTCAGGCGATCATGAACTTCATTTTTCGGCCATTTCTCAAGAAGTTTATTTTGGTTTTTTTTTATGACATACTGATTTACAGTCCTACTTGAGACAGTCATCTTGATGATGTCAAACAGGCAATGGAGATTCTCAAGCAACAAAAGTTTTTTATCAAATCCAGCAAATGCACATTCGGACAGCAGGAACTCGAGTACTTGGGACATATTGTCACGTGTCATGGCGTCAAAGTAGACAACAAAAAAATTGCTGCCATGCTCTCTTGGCCCGCGCCACAAACCATAACAGAGCTATGAGGATTTCTCGGATTCACCGGATATTACTGAAAGTTTGTGCAAGGATATGGAGTCATTGCTCGGCCTTTAACCAACTTACTAAAAAAAAATCAATTTGGCTGGAGTGAGGAAGCAGAAGAAGCCTTTCGGAGACTCAAACAAGTAATGTCCAGCACCCCTACATTGGCTATGCCAAACTTCCAAGACACTTTTATTATCGAAGCAGATGCATCAGGAGACGAAATTGGGGCTATTCTACGACAACAGGGCAGGCCAATGGCATTTATGAGCCGTGCATTAGGTGTCTCAAAACAATCTTGGTCTATTTACGCCAAAGAAATGTTGGCCATACTTGAAGCAATATGGATGTGGAGACCGTATATTTTGGGGCAGAAATTTATAATCTGAACTGACCAGCAGAGTCTCAAGTACCTATTGGAACAAAAAGCGGCGACCCCTGAGCAATAAAAGTGGTTGGCAAAGCTCATGGGCTATGAATATGAAATCCTATATCGGCCGGGACGGGACAACACTGCCGTCGGCGCCCTCTCGCGGTAACCCGACAGCCCAATGATGAATTATTTATTTATGCCACAAGTAACTATTTGGGAAGAAATTAAGACAGCTGCAACAGGTGACGATTACATTCAACGAGTTACCACACTTGCTGAAACTCAACCAGTGGGACCGTACACAACAAAGAATGGATTAGTTTTCTATAATGGGTGGGTTGTAGTCCTTCACCAGATACGTGACAAATTGATGTTTGAAGCCCACAGCACTAGAATCGGAGGCCATTCTGGAGTCTTGTGTACTTATAAGAGGTTGGCCCAGCAGTTCTATTGGCAGGCTATGTTTCGTACGGTACAACAATACGTTAATAATTGTGAGACTTGCCAACGCACAAAAGCCGCCACTTTCAGACCAACCGGGCTACTTCAGCCACTGCCCATACCCTGCCAAGTTTGGGATGACATTACGTTGGATATTATTGAAGGGCTATCGATGTCACAGGGCAAGAACACCATCTTCGTTGTCGTCGATAGACTCAGCAAATCAGCACACTTCATGTCTTTGTCTCATCCCTTCTCAACAAAGACAGTGGCCGAACAGTTCATAGAAGGCATATTCAAGTTGCATGGCATGCCAAAATCCATTGTGAGTGATCAGGATCCAATCTTCATCAGCAACTTCTGGCAGGAGTTTTTCAAAATGTCGGGTAAAAAACTCAGCATGAGTTCGGCTTATCACCCACAATCCGACGGTCAGACCGAGGTAATTAACCAATGTCTCGCGCAGTACCTATGGAGTTTTGTTCATCAGTGGCCGCGTAAGTGGCATGAATATCTACCTTGGGCTGAATACTGGTATAACACGACATATCTCATATCCACGGGCATGACACCTTTCAAGGCACGGTATGGCCGGGACCCTCCCATGGTTCTGCAATATCATGTGGGCACCTCACCGGTCAACGAGGTTGATAAAGTCTTGTTGACCATAAATGAGTTACTCGCCCAACTCAACCGTAATTTGGCTGTTGCCACCAATAGCATGAAACAAACAGCTGATAAGCGTCGTAGAGATGTGCAGTTTCACAAAAATGATTTGGTGTTTTTAAAACTTCAACCGTATCGACAAACCTCTGTGTTTAAGCGGGCGCATCAAAAGTTAGCAAGCAAGTTTTTTGGGCCCTATCGTGTTCTGGAGAAAATCGAGACCGTCGCCTACAAACTGCAGTTGCCTGCCGGTGCCCGTGTTCATCCAGTGTTCCATGTGTCCTTGCTCAAGAAAGCAATGGGAGACTTGTCCGAGAATGGCAGCGACATCCCTCCAATTGATGATGAGGGTGTGCTAATGCTTGAACCTGCTGAAATTTTAGACACACGATGGTTGAAGCGTGGCAGGAAATTCATTGAACAAAGTTTAGTACGTTGGAACAAATTGCCGGCCGAGGAGGCTACGTGGGAAGATTCAACCGTAATCCAGCAGCAGTTTCCATCTATGACCCTTGAGGACAAGGGTCCTCTTCCTGGCGGGGGCATTGACAGACAACCAAGGAGATCAGCTAGAGTTCCAAAGCCTAGCAGCAAGCTTGTGGACTTTGTTTGACCATGCAAACCATGCCCATGCAAGCCATGCAATTGATCTCCCACGTAAATCTTTCATGCAAGTTAGTTTGAATAAGAGCACGTGAGGACTGTGGGCAATTGATATTGGAGTAAATTGAGGAGAAGACTACGTCAAAGTTGTTGCCGAGAATCAAGTTAATTTATTTTCTGTTTTTATCTAGTTGTTAATAAGGATTTGATTTGGCTGGATTTGAGCCAAGATTTTAGGCTACAAATCACTGATATCCTTTATGTTTATCTGCATAAATAAGCAGCAACCATGACGAATAAAGGGAAAAAATTAGTCAAAACAAATACTAGTTGTTCATACCATAAATTGAACGAATATCAGGCATTGCTTTTCTATATTTGATCGGGACCTATCATATTTATGTAACTGTTTTTGGCCTGAAATAATACAAGTCGAATTTGGTTTCATAATTAAGTGGTCTGATTTTCACCCTAAGAAGATTAAATATTTTCTGGTTTAAATTGTTCCCTGGCTGGGACCTATCATGAACTCTCTTATCGAATAGAATCAAAGTGATTCTTTTATCTTTAGCATGTGGGTCATCTATAAAAGAAAAAACTCTACACGTTCAAACGATTGAAGACTTTAGAGCAAATATCACTGATATATCTCTTTGTTTACTGTGCTTAGCACATCTATGTCGCAATGGGGTAGTCTTTCAATCTTCATCGTTCTATATCAATTTCATAGGCAAAGCTTCTTTATATATTTGGTTTCTATGGGAGAGGAGGTCGTTTGTCATAGTGGAGGGAATCTACGTAGAAGCGGCAAGCAATTTGGTGCAGTGAAAAGATTTCATAGAGTCACATTAAACAAGAAGTCCAGCGGTGCTAGTTGAGTATTAATTAGGATGGTTATAACAAGGAGGCTGCAAAATAGTAAGAGGGAGTCTAAATATAAGTATCCACAAGGTTGTATCGACATATCCTTTAGTGAATTATTCAAATTCTAAGCTTGGCTTTGTGGATGTTGAAATTTAAACTCTGAAACACATAAAAATCCTTCTGTGTTCTTTATTGTTCCGCACTTTTAATATCCTCATTTTAACAGTTTAATTAACATTTAATTAAAGTTAGTAAACCTATCGAACCGGATCTTTCACATCCTAATAATGCGCACATCCCAAATGTATTTCTAAAATAATTAATTGCATTATATATCTATACAATTGCATAAGATTTGCATGAAAATTATTGTAATATCTACTCTTACTAATTAGCAAGTAATGTCTGGAAGGGATTGAGAATGTTTTACATATGACTAGTTTTATCAATGTTGAATCAGGTGAAGGCACTTTTAACACCTGTTCTACTTTTGAAAGACCCATGATTATAGAAAAGAATTCTCATCATATCATAAGATTCCCGCTGTTGAAATTTAAAGGTTACATGGTAGATTGGATCGAATACGCCCTTATAGAATAAATTGGGTTTGTGAGAGAGAGCTTATGCATGCAATGATGTTGCCTCAATTTATTGTTACCAATAACGACGTTTCGAAATTAATCATGGCTGGCGCCCTTGGCCTGTAAATTAATTCTCCGTGATCTAATTAGCCTGTACAATTGTTTTGAAAGTAATATTCTTTAGAAAATGGCAACAAGACAAGGAAAAGGGGAGAGAAGAAAATTAAAAAACAAAAAATCCATTTCTAGATATGATTAAGTATATACGTTTCTTTACATATTTATGCTACTTCTGTAGAAGATCATAAAATAATATACTATGCACGTATTTATATATCCTCAGTGTTGCCGATGCCCTAAGCAGATTAAAATAAGAAAATTGTTGAATACAAGATCATTGTATAAATTATAATCAATGAAAAGGATACATGAATTATGCAAATCAATCATTCAATAAGAAAATGTGATCTTATTGCAGTTGTAAATAAAACAAATAGATGAAGGCAGATTTGGGTCACTAAATTATATGTTCCTCTTGTTTTATAGCAGTTACCTGACGATGGCCGTTCAAGAAGGTTTGATTCGGTAATTAAAAAGAAACGGGTTAACGGAAAGATCTAAAGCACTCGAGACAAAATTTAGCTAAGGGCACCAACGGAAATAATTAGGATCAATTTTGAATTACCCCTGCCTAGAGTGACTATATTCAATTTACCTCTAAATTTAGGAAAACAATAATTTATCTCTCAAATAATGTTAATTTTAACAATTGACTGACATTAACTTAGTAAATATGACATTGCCCCAAACAATAACAAAATATGTTAATTGTGTTTTGTGCTCAATGTTAGGCAACGTTTGTTTTTTATCTAAAATTTTAATGGATCTGAATTTTTCTGAAGCCTAAATAGGTCTAAATATGAAAATCTGAATGATATGTTTATTTTCTCTCTTTTTAATATCTGAATATAAACGGCCTCTTATTTATTTTAAATAAAAAATATTAAAAATAATTATTCAACATTTATGTCCTCGCAAATTAAAACAAAAAGATTAGATTTTATAGTTTAGGAAATAATTATATTTTATAAAGATATTTCTAGAATATAATATTTACTTCTCATTCATATCTTTTTCTATTAAAATAAAAATCATAAAAGTTTGTCTTTTCTATTTAGATATAAATCTCTGAAAATCAGACATAAGTCATAAAAAAAAAAACAATCAAATTATAGAAAAAACAAATTTTAGACATAAGCAATGAATAGCAAGATCTGCTCCAAGATCTAGATATGGTTGCTGCCCTGTTTGTAGTCCGTTGGTTTCGTCAGATGGAATTGATGATGGTTGATTGGTGATTGATTTTGGGGTAAATTGAAGATATTCACTCAAGTTGAAATTTACCTAAATAATTATAATGGAAAGACATATTACAATCATGGGCTCTCATTTTGTTTCGAGTAAAATACTAATAGGATCACAATTACGGGCAAATACTTGATTTAGGGCAAGAGAATTCTCGATGTGTATAGCACTTACATTTGTTTGTTTGTTTGGCAAGTTCAAATTGATTTTTTAACCATACAATTTAAGAATTTGAATTTAAATGGCTTATCAAAAAAAAAATCTACTTAAAATTACCGAGATAAGATCTCTGAATGGCTTATTACATCACATTTGTTATTCGCCCAAATGAAATTGGCATAAAGAAATTCTACAACTTGGATACATTTTATATTTTCAAACAAGAAAGAGAGACAATTCATAACCTGTAGTTTTGCTAGAGACGGTCGTTAATAAATTGGCTTAAGAAAAACAAAATTTGAAATCTCTCGCGAAATGCGAAAGGGCAAAGAGCGTCTACATCAACCTGTAACGCGAAAAACAGTGTGTGCATACCACATAAGTTCGAATTCTTATCTTGTTATTTGACTCGGTGCTGGAAAAGGGGACGAAAAAATCTTTATTTATTAAGAAAAAAGAGGAAATGATAAAAGGACCTGTCATATATGACAAGAAAATTGTCCAGTTATTCTTGGAAAGTGAAAAATAAAAACTGAGTTGTATTGTTTAGTTATGAGTGGAAAATTGATACCTTATAATCATTGGGTGGAAAATTGAATTGGGAAGCATAGGAAGGCAACTTTTTCTGTGAAAGCATGTGGATCTAACTGATCTGAAAAATTGGCTAAGACTTATATTATTAACTCAAAAGCACCTCCTAATTGTCACGGGATATTTTTTTTTTTCCTTATCACGAAGAGTTGAGAGTGGCTTAAGGCATATATTATTAGCCTGTTACTCTCTGTTGATATGTGCATTCACCTGTTAAGATAGTGTGAGGTCACTCATGCACAAGTTTTGTTTTGATACCATTTAGGAATTCATGGACCTTACTCATACCAAAAGTTAGCTCAAAATTTTAGAGTTGCCTCAAGTTCAGATGTCATATAGAGATTAACAGGTATAATTTTTACTCAAAAAGTTTAGAATTACTTTAAGGTTATCTTATTAGTTCAGTAACTAAAGTCACGTGAGAAGGCAACGTAGATTCACTCATAAGTATTGTGGATTTGAAACTATATAGAAGTTCATGAGCTTAATTGACCACACAGAAAAACTAGCATTAGAGAAAGAGGAAACGAAAAAAGAAACAAAAGTTTTAAAAATGATAATGATTATTGATAAAAAATTACTGACAATCAAGATTTTGTTACCTTTTATACATATAATACGTAATTACCAAAAGAGGCAAAACTAGGTATATAATAAAATTTTAATATCTAAAATTAAAAGAAAAAAAACAGCATGAAATCCTGATATCTGGATATAAAATAAAAAGCCCAAAAGAAACAAACTTAAAAATAAGGCTACAGTCTTTAAATTTAAATTGCAATTTGAGGCCCAAAGAAATAGAACTTATGAAAAATCCGTTGGTCTTTTAATATATAATGTTAAATGTCTACATTTATTTTTCTGTAAGCTTTAAAAATATATATTAATATGCTCAAAATGAAAACTTATTAAGTTACAATCCTAAAAAGAAGTACAAAGGGCATGTCCAATATCAAGCTCAAACATATAAAATTATCCAAGACTTACATTATGTACAACAACTGTTTTAAGCACAAGATATTTACCGTCTAGGTACCAAATTCAACTTTGCAATAAACAATAATCTATAGAGCTTGTATCATGAGACAATCAGTTATAAAAAAAAGTACAGACAAAGTGACCTTTTGTATACGCAGTGAGACTCATTTGCCTCAACATCGGTCTTTCAACATGAACTGTTGGGATCCCCACCAATTAATTTTAAATTCAATCCTAATCTAATCTAATATATACACCAATACAACCTTGAAAACCAAATACTTAAAGCTTCTTCTTTCTCTTCATTCTGAAGAAACTCAAACCTTAATCATGGCAGATACTGAAAACACCCCAGGAAACTCCATGCATGGAGTTTCAGCCAAAGAAAAAGCCTTTGCCTTCTCAGTTGCCTCTCCAATTATGCCCACAGACCCAACTGCAAAATTCAAACTCCCAGTGGATTCAGAGCACAAAGCCAAAGTCTTCAAGATTTTTTCTTTAGCCAGTCCACACATGACCACTTTCCACCTCTCTTGGCTCTCCTTCTTCACTTGCTTCGTCTCCACTTTCGCCGCCGCTCCCTTAGTGCCCATCATCAGAGACAACCTAAACCTCATAAAGACCGATATTGGAAACGCTGGCATTGCTTCTGTGTCTGGCAGCATCTTCTCCAGGCTTGTAATGGGTGCAGTCTGTGACCTATTAGGCCCCCGTTACGGCTGCGCATTTCTTATCATGTTATCAGCCCCGACTGTGTTTTCCATGGTCTTTGTTTCATCCGCCAGAGGATACATAGCCGCCAGATTCATGATCGGATTTTCTCTTGCGACATTCGTGTCGTGTCAGTACTGGATGAGTACGATGTTTAATGGCAAGATAATTGGACTGGTTAATGGCACTGCTGCTGGCTGGGGAAATATGGGTGGTGGGATTACTCAGCTTCTTATGCCATTCATTTATGAGCTGATTAGGCGAGCTGGAGCAACGCCGTTTACGGCTTGGAGGATTGCGTTTTTTGCGCCTGGATGTTTACATGTGATCATGGGGATTTTAGTATTGACTTTAGGCCAAGATTTGCCTGATGGAAACCTCAATACCTTGCAGAAGAAAGGAGACGTTCCAAAGGATAAGTTCCCTAAGGTAAGAATGTATATTTAACCACCAATCACTTCAATGGATTTTACTTGGGAGAAAATTAGATTATGAGAGGTATCTGATCCGAATTTTTTTATTATACATTTTTATAAAGCCAACACTAAAATCATATATATTAACACTAAATCTTTTGTTTTGGTTTACCAACTATATTCCTATTATATTTTGATTCAATACTCATATGAGATTTGTGCTGATCGTTTTATAATAATATTGTAATTGGTTATTTTCGATAGTAATATATGTATTTGTTACTAAATCTCAACCATTAAAATTAGAACTCAACTCAGGATTCAAATTTTTATTAAAAATATTTTTTTGATGGATTAAGAATTTCACCTAATCTTTTTCTCTCCTAGTCTCTTCTAGTGTTTTAAATCTAGCGAAAAAACTGGTTTGATTGTAAATAAACTGAAATAAATTGGCTTGAATAGTCAACATCAAAATTCGAAATTCAATCTTAAAAAAAAAAAAATAGGAGAGTATCCTTATCTTTTTTTATAGGACATAATTTTGTTTGCTGATTGAGTAATTTTAACTTAATTTGTCTTAAATCGGCTTAGTTTGTCTGCAGGTTCTTTGGTACGCCATCACAAACTATAGAACATGGATTTTTGTTCTTCTTTATGGCATGTCATTGGGTATTGAATTGACCATCGACAACGTCATTGCTGAATACTTCTTTGACAGGTTCAATCTCTAATTAAACTTGCTGATAAGGACTAGAGAATGTTAACAAAGACAAATACTAAAACATGAAAGAACAATACTTATTAATTTCTGCACCATAGGTTTAACCTCAAGCTCCACACGGCCGGCGTCATAGCTGCAACCTTCGGCATGGCCAACATCTTTGCTCGCCCCTTGGGTGGTCTCATGTCCGACATGGCGGCTCGCCCATTCGGCATGCGCGGCCGGCTTTGGAACCTCTATATAGTCCAAACCCTAGGAGGCATTTTCTGCATCTGTTTAGGCCGAGCCTCAACTCTCCCTCTCTCAATCCTTTCCATGATCCTCTTCTCTATCACCACACAAGCTGCCTGCGGCGCCACATTTGGGATCATCCCCTTCATCTCTCGACGTTCACTTGGTGTCATTTCTGGCCTCACCGGTGCCGGTGGCAACTTCGGCTCTGGTTTAACCCAGTTGTTGTTCTTCACGAGTTCCAGACACTCGACGGCTACTGGGATTTCCTTGATGGGGATAATGATAGTCTGCTGTACTTTTCCGGTGGCCTTGGTGCATTTTCCGCAATGGGGGAGCATGTTTTTGCCGGCGACGAAAGATAGCGAGAAATCAAAAGAAGAATATTATTATGGAGCAGAGTGGAATGAGGAAGAGAAGCAGAGAGGGCTGCACCACGGGAGTCTTAAGTTCGCAGAGAATAGCCGGTCTGAGAGAGGAAAGAGAGTTGGTTCTGATCCTACACCAATCTCTGCTACTCCTGCTCCTGTGTAGACAGTGCATATGGTGATGTGATATATGTCTCTTGATTAAACTTGAAGTTAATCATGGCTTTGGAAACTAAAAAAGTTCCAAGTGTATAAATACATAATCATTCCCACTTGCGAAAATTCGCATTTTAAAAATTTATAAAATCATTTTATAACATTGTAAAATTTTATAATGTAGTACAAAATCTTAAATCTATGTTTTATAAATAGTAATATTATAACTAAAAATTTTTTTATACAAATTATTATGATCATATATATATATATATATATATCTTCTAATAAGATAATCTCGTACTTCATAAAATGAGGACAACTTTCATAGTATTATAAAAATATTTACAACGTTGTAAATATATGAAAAAGCACATTTGTAAAGTTTTGAAAGATTTCACAATATTGTGAAAGTCTTCCCCCATTTTATAAAGTATGAAATTTCCTTAGAAGAAAATTGTTAATAGAGTGGAGCTATTGGCACTCCTCAAAAGTACTGTCAAGACCCCTTTTCTTTTTGTACCCGTCAAAATATTAAAATGAATATAATTTTTTCTAATGACACCTCCCTTATTCCGTAAACAACCTTCTTAAATTTAGAAGTTGAGAAGATGATGGTTAATTGCAGAAAAGCAGCTGAGTTTTGCAAATATTTCCTTGAATTTGCTTTTTTTAAAAAAGAAAGAGATTGGATTCACAAGCAAGAAGGCTAATAATAGAGAAAGGAGAGAAAACTCTAGGTTATCGTCAAAGCAAGATGATTTCACTTGCAGATCTTTGAAAAATAATGGAGAAAGTTGATGAGTTTAAAAAGAAGATGAATTCTTGAAAGAAAAAAAAACCAAGTTATTGCAGTTATCACAATGGCACAAATGATGCATCAATAATAAACTAATGAATTTTGAGAACCATGAGAGTTGTATTTGAAGGAGCAAGACAATGATCGGTGATTGTTCTTCACAAACGTAACAACAAAATTATGAATATTAAAATAAATAAAAATAGGATTTGGGACCCATATGCAATAATAAGTTCTTTGCACTTCTTCCACTATTTTGAATTGGACTGAAAAATTAATAAAAAAAAAAAGATATTCTACATGTGGGTGCCAAGAGTTCGTATTATGAAGTCTGTAGTTGCAGGTGTAAAATGTTTGCACTGATAAGATGAAATTGTATGGAGGTTTCATGTAATTCTACACAAGGATAAAATTATAAATTCAAAAAAGAGGTTTCATTAGGATATTAAAGGGGTGCTAATAGCATCACTCTTGTTAATATATATACCTACTTTTGGGCTCAGCCGAGCCCTTCTTCTCGCTAGTCAAGTTTTCTACAAAGGCCCACACTATCCTTCAAGCCTAGACCCATCCCGACACCAACCATGGCCGGCGGCTTTAAAATTCATTTGGAAAAAGAAAAATTATGACATTAACAAAATTGATGAACTTTACTCTCAAACCTTGGAATTATTTTCAGCCAAAGATTTTTATTCATACAAAATATTTAAAAAGATTTATTGCAACTTGCGAAGATAATCATATATTTGATTTCAGACTTGCAAGAACACGTTACAATTTAATTCAATTACAAACTACATTGAACTATAATTAAAAAAAAGCAATTCAAATTTGAAAGTATATTTTATATTTGTAACATTGCATAACATTATGTAACATTATAAATTCAATTTACTTGAATAAGGTTCATACTATAACTATTTAACTTGATAAATAAAAACAGAAAAATATTAAGTATGGTTGCACTATCTTACTGTTGGTGGTAAAACATAGGCCAGAGGTACTAAGGACGTGACACATGGGGAACGTGATTCAGGCCTGTAATAAAAGATGAAGACAAGTTGAGAAGGAAGGACGAAAGGGGAAGATCTCGACAAATCAGCCTCAACCACCTAAACTGCCTAAGAGTAACAAAAAATTACCTCATACAAAATAAGACACGTGGTGACGGAACAGTTACAACAATGCCAACGCCATTAGGCCACGTAATAACATACGGTCTCCATCTGAGCTATCTCCAAATCATCGTTTTGTGAGCTGCCAAAGTCAAGACTGAAAAAGGGAGACCATGGATGGACAAGCTAACTGCACCACCCCCTTAATTGGTTCATTCAAAATGGGTTAATTAGAGTGAAAGGCACACTATCAGCAAAGTCTGTCTCAAATGGATAGCTGTCCAGATCAAACAAGCTTAAAGGCTCCCACAAAAGGAGCCAAATTACTCTTAAGACCTTACCTGAGGAGGGGAATCACCAATAATGGCTCATCACGTGTACGTAAAGGTGCCCTCAAAGACACTTCACTTTAAAAGAATAGGTCAGTCTCACGAAGCGGTAAGTTCACTCACTTACAAATCAATCAAAATCTCTTACTCTAAGGTTTTCTATGAAAAACCCTCTCTCCCTCCAACCTCCTACTGACTTAACTGTCAGAGTGCCATTACCGGTCATCGTCGGCATCACCTCTAACAGCTATTCCTTGTGATTTCAGGTTCGTCTCAGCCATCGTCGTCCTCAAAAATCCATTTATAGACAGCCTAACATCCATCTTGACTAGAAAATCACCTTCTGCAGGGAAGCTCTCATAGTGTTTTGGGTTGAACCAAAGTCAATCCAAAATATTTTGGTGCCATCTGGTGGGTTCAAACAAGAGGCCATTGTTCCAACGTCCATTGACAAAGAGAGCTCCTTATCTTCAAATACCTATCAAGTCAAAATCACACCTACCCATTTTCTCATACAAAGCGACCCTCTTCTCTAATAAAGTCATATCTATATCCAAAAACCTTCGTCTTTTGCCCATAACCTTCTTTAATCATAAAGATATTTTTTTTTCGCACAAAAGTCTATCATTTACCCATAAAAACACCTCCATGACCCATAAAACATATTTGTCAACGACCATAAGAAGTTGACAACCACCAAGAAAACATCATTGGGGGAAAAGATCAACAATCTCAAACCATACCCAATCAAACTCATACTACCATAGGCAAAGCCCTAGTCAAGCAACACCCCAAAAGGGAGAAACCTTTAACTCGAGCTGATGTCCAGCAACTTATATAAGATGCCCTTCCAAGTTATTTTACACACCACCTTACCAAACAAAGTCGTCACCAACCCGGCCACTGAATGACATAGCCTTGGTAGCCCCATTTACTAAAGCAGCGACAAGTTGAGCCCCTCAAAATGGCTCAAGGTGGAACTTGTACATAATAAGGATGTTTGCTTCACTGCCACAAGCTACACCACTAGAGGAAGGCTGAGGTAGCATCTTTATCTTGTCTTTGCTGACCTCTACGACAAGTTGAATGTCAAGTACTAACGAGATGAAGAAGAATTGGCCGAGAATCGGTTATTTACTAAGGACATCCTAGCTGAATTATGCCATCTACGTGATAAGGTAGATAGGATGGCAAAAGCGAAAGAGACCGCCCTAGAAGATCTTCCCCTTGCAACTCTCCATTCTCTACTCACAACGCAAATGGTCACTACTAGTCTCTCCAAAGACTTCATCATACCTAAAATATCTCTCTATGAAGGTCACACAGACCCCACCAAACACCTAGAGAACTATGAGGGATTAGGGGCATCTCCAACAATGCAATCTGTCATCTTTTTCCCCACATCCTAAAAGGTGCTGCCAAGGCGTGGTTAAAAAGCCTTCCTTATTAGAGCGTTTCATTATAGGTACAACTGCAGCAGGATTTTTTCACTTAATTTTGATACATAAGAAAAAAAGAGTAGGGGTTCTCAGGCTTATCATAGATCATGCAGAGGGAGGGTGAGTTATTAAATAGTTATATGAAGCATTTTCACGAGAATGTCATGCATGTTGGTCTCTACAGTGAAGGTAGAATGTCTATAAAAAGTTCATTAAGCACAATAAGCCAAAGACATATGTGGCTATGCACCATCGGACCCTTGAGCTAATTGACATTGAAGAGCGTTGCACCATAAAAAAATATGAAATGGCCCAACTACCACGAATACACAATCATAAAAAGCATGGATCTAATTGGCATTCACCGCCTCCCTTTATGTGAAGTGGGCTATATCACAGTCTTATTTCATAAAAAAGACTAGGCCAACCCAAACTGGAGGGTCGTCCCTGACTCCTAGACCACTATTGACCTGATCATTCCCCGCAGTGTCCCGCTGCCCGCACTACAAAAAGCTCAACACTATACAAAAGCAAATCTTTTTTCATATTAAGCATAAAAGCTTACTTAAAGAGCCCCCACCAATCAGGAAAAGTGCACAACCGAGATGAACTGACAAGTACTGTGTATTTTATAGAGACTTCGGTCTACTACTTTTGAATGCTACGCTCTCTACTATGAGATCCAAACACTCATCAAATATGGCATACTAATGGAATTTCTCACTGATGTTTGATGAATGTGTGAGGAAATATGGCGACACAATAGAGATGATATTTCTAATGCACTTTCCCCATGGAAATTGAGCAGCAGGACACCAACCCCTAAACTCAAGAGTCAACATTATTACTGGGGTACCTACTATTGCAGGCACGTCTAACTGTACAACGAAAGTTATGCAAGAAGTACCATCTAAGCTTTCCTCCATAGTCATGAAGTCCACCTCACTTACACGGTCCTCAATCACCAAGTCTCATACACAATGCTAATTATCTTCTTTGATGATGATGTCGGAGGAATACCCTACCCCCATGATGACACACTTGTGGTAGCAATGGATATTGCCTTGCACAATGTGGCAAGAATTGTGGTCGACACAGAAAGCTCAGCAAATATCACCTTTGTCGATGCTTTGTGACTTATAAATATCAAGTCAGTAAAGATGCGGCCATGGAGAACCCCACTGGTGGGATTTGTAGGCGAGATAATCATGCCTGAGGGAATTGTATCCTTATCAGTTACTATCACTAATAGTTATCACCATGTTGTTCACCTTGTCAATTTTTTTATTATTTACAAGGAACGTGCCTACAACTGCATTATTAGCTGCCTATAAATGACCACATCTCAATGTGCCATATTCATTCATTATTTGACTATGAAGGTTCATTCTTCAACAAGGATCATGACCATTAAAAGCTGTCAAAAAATAGCTTGAAAATGTTATTCTGTTGTAACTAAAAGGACATTTCATATTGCCTCTGTGGCACAAGCAGAGTCTCATTATCGTCGGCACTAGTAAATTCCTAGAGAACCAAGACTTCTAATCAAAAGAAGACCCCGTTGAAGTAAAGTCAATCATGGGAACTCATTTCTTTCTTGTCCACCTCAAGAGAACCTCTCCACACATGCTAAAACCATCCTTTTATATACAGAGAACCTCACATCCGCCTACAGTCAATCCTCCACACATGCTAAAACCATTCATCCATTTATAGAAAACCTCCCTATATATGCTCAAACCATCCTTTCACTTATAGAGAACCTCTTCACATATGCTCAAACCATCCCCCCACGCACAAAGAAATCCTCGTACATGTTGAAACTATCCCTTTGCCTACAGAGAACCTTCCCACATATGGTACCACCTGTAGAGAGCCTTCCCATATACTCTATGACCATCCATCCTGCACCTATCAAGATCATCACTTGCTCCCACGAGACCAGCGTAATGCTAGAGGTAGCTACTACCACTTTAGTACAGCAAGAAATGGACTTCACACTTGACTCAAGGCTCTGTAAAGATGTCACAAAGGGGGAACTAGCCAAGACAATGATATGTGTGCAAGTCTATGCAGATGACCCCTCTTACACAATCAATATCGATGGTAACATGACTAAACTAGATACCAAATCAATATCTTCAGGTGTACAAGGATGTTTTTGCATACGCACACGAGGACATGCTAGAAATCGACCCCAAGATATCTTCTAACAGGCTCAGCATGAACTCCCTTTCGCCCTGTCTAGCAAACATACCGTGCATTCAACTAAGAACATTACTATACAATAGACAGAGAAATTGACAAACTCCTCAAGGCAGGCTTCATTTGAGAAGCAAAGTACGTCAAATGCGTCTCTAATATGGTCTTGGTGAAAAAGGCCTACTGATAACTCTATGAAATTAGAGTTATTATGGCAATTCTAGACTTAAATCAAGACCACTTAGAGAGTAAATGATGTGTTTTTATTACATTTTGGTTATGTTTTGTATAAACATCCATTTTAGTTTAGTCTTTAAAGTAATTTATGCTCAAAACATGTGCATAATTGTAGGTTTTCCGAAGTTTATAATCCATGAAGGGATGCTGAGGCATTAGGCTAGCAATAAGGAGAAAGAATATGCAGTGTTATATGTTGAGTGTTAGAAAATGCATATTTATAAAGGAGAAAATCGTCATTTTACACTACAAGTTTTACTAACACCTTTACTTTTATGAATTTAACCTTCTTTTGATTTAATTCCATGTGTTTTATTTTAATTAAGTATTTTATGTATTTTAGGGGCATTATAGTCATTTCACAATAAAGGAGAGATCAGACGGCAAAACGGACATCACTTTTGAACTCAGGACGGTCGAAAACCTTAGGAGGAGCATAAAAAGAAAAATGGCACTATTCACATGTACAGTACTATTCACGTGTACGGTACTGTCTACGTTACTGTTCACGACACTGTTCACATAGACGGATCGATGACGTGGCATTGACCGATGATGTGGCATTAACTGATGAGGTGTCACGATCCTGTTGGACTAAAATTCTTATGTACTGTTGATGGTGACGTGGCAGCATATCAGTGGACGAAAAATCTCGCGTACGGTGCATGCATCACACAGGATTATTTTCAACCAAACCGCGTTACTGTTCATCCGGGTCAAACCGTGTTACTGTTCATCCGCGTGGTCAAACCGTGGACTGTTGACTGATGACGTGGCGCAATCCTGAGCGTCCAAACTGTTTTTAATCCGATGGCCATGATTTACTCCATGTATCTATAAAAAGGGGGCCTCCCCCCCCTAATTTGATCTCTCTGAATCCATTTTTAGGATCCATTTTCTGTAATTCCTTCTCCATCTTGTATTTTCTTTGTATTTTAATAAATTCCCATTTTGCCCTTAGTTCAATTATGAGTGGCTAATTTTCTTTCAAGCTTGGGTTGAAGGTGAAGTCTCAACATGTGTCATGGGCTTTATTTGGTAAATTTATTTTCTTTTCCCCTCTAGTTTTTGTGGATGATTTGACTTATCGTCGACAAATAATAATAATCTTGTCTAGATACCGCCTTGGTTACACCGGCTCTCTAGTATAAGGTTATTATTATTTGGCACGATAAGCCCTTAGCACCATATTGATTAGAGCGTGGTTCATGAGATGTGGATTCCCCCCTCATGATTTAATTGCTATTAATAAGGAATATTTAGCCCATGATGCATGTTGATACGGATCCAAATACCCAAGTACGTTATTTCAATAGATTTCTCTTCAATTTACTCTCGCCATTGCAATTCCAGTTTTAGAATTTATTATCGCCATTTCAATTCCAATTTTAGGATAATTTAAATCACTTCCACCACAATTCCAACCACCCATTTACAAAATTAATTCTACATATAATTAAAATCCACCTCCTCGTGGGATCGACACTCGTCACCATTAGTCATACTACAATAGATTCGTGCGCTTGCGAGTACATTAAAATTTGCACAACATTATAGTCGTTGCTAGAGCAACCATTACTACAACAATCCTGGAACAACAAGGGAGAAAACTTAGCGCGGGATAGCAGCAGAATTGCGAACTGCAGTTTCCTAATTTGACTCATGTATGCCAGTTGGGTATAAATACTACAGAAAATTAAAATAAAATAAAAAATTAGACCGTTAAAACTAATTCCCAAATCACAATGAACAATCAATCCTCGGCAACGGCGCTAAAAACTTGTCGGGTATAAATACTAATGCTATTGGTGTCAATGTGCAAGTGTACACAACAAGCAATAAAGTGATGAGTATTCAAGATCGTCTCCACAGGGATTGATGTTATCAGATTTGCTACAGCAATCTTAACAGCGCAGATTTTGTTCTAAATTAAAATAAACAATTAATGAAACTAATGTACTAATTAAAATAAAAACGCAATAAATAAAATGCAACAAAGTAAACTATCACGTCAAACTCAAGGATAAAACTAATGGGAATATATAGTAGTTGAGTGAATAAACTCTCCTAATGGTCTTGACTATTTTCTAATGGTTGGCTCGGTTGCTGCAGTATCTGCTACAGCACTGGGCAGAATCTTTATGCATCCTTAGCCGTCGCATGTTGGATATTTTATATCTATATGTAACATAACAATGATCAATTGTTATGCCAACATAAGATATAACATTACACGCTTAGGTTCTATTTACCCTACTAGGTGAATCCCTATGTCTAGTTCATCACTAATTTTAGATTAAGCATGACCCTTTTGAGATAAGTTAAACTCAATCCAGGAAACTCAATCTAAAACCAAGTATTGCTCTGATATGTTCCACTAAGATAGGCCATTTTGCGGCTCTCTCCTAACTTGTATCATTAAATGGCTGATCAACCGAAATAATGAATAAAAATAAATACTTTCAAAACAAACTGCTACAGCAAACATGCAGCAACACATATATTCAGTCAATAAACCATCAAGATTGTTATCACTTAACCACAAATAAATTTAGTTCATGGTTTGTAAAAGAAAAATAAAGAACAAAGTTTCAGCCATGAAACACATCCCCATAAATAAATAGAAAACGAGAAAACAAGAGAAGAATAAGAAGGATTGAGCTCCCAATTGATTTCTGCAAATTCCCCTCTTGTGCAGCCCTTAATCTCTCTCTTGAATCTTGTTTTTCTTTTGTTTATTTGTGTTTTTCTCCTTGGGTGACGGCTCTCTTTAATCCTTATGATGTGTGCTTCTTTTATAGTTGAAAATTAGGGTAAACGGAAGCCTAGGGCGAGCATAAGTCAGATTAGGAAGCTGCAGATCACAATTCTGCAAGTATCCCGCACGAAATTTTCTCTGTCGTTGTTCCAGGATTGCTACAGCAACTACACTGTTCCAGATTGGTTTCAATTCTTTTATAACCATGTTCTTCCTCCTTTTTGCCAGCCTATTGCATCAACATTCCTTCCATGGATTATAAGCTTCTAGAAACCTACAATTATGCACACAATTTAAGCACGAATTACTTTAAATTAAGCAAAACTCATTAAGACTAAACTAAAATGAATATTTATGCAAAATGTAACAAAAATGCAATAGAAACACATCATTTACTCTCGAAGTATTATTGATTTAAGTCTAAAAGTGCCATGATAACTCTCATTTCATAGAGTTATCACACCCCCAAACTTAAATTGTTACTTGTCCTCAAGTAATGACAACAACACTCACTCTATAATCATACAATCATGCAACAAATAACTTAACTTTGTCATTAAATTTGCAAGGATTCTTCCACCCTCAGATCACACTCTTAATCATACAAAATTGCCATAGTAGTTCAAGTTTTAGACTTAGGCCTCATTCTGCCCAGAGTGTGTGTGTGCCACTTTGATCAAATTCCAGAGGTGCTACAACATTACAGAGACATTGTATATAATTCAAAGGTAGAACACAAATATATTCACATATATGGGAGCAGAAATCACAAATATACTCAAACTGTGCTACAACAATAATAAATTTTTTTTTTCAATTAAACCCTTCAATGCAACATTGAGCTTTCATGTGAATGTCTATCACTTGTAATGACGAAACCTAATTACTCATTCAAAGTACATGTCAGAGTTGCTACAGCAACACATTTAGGATGTTATATCTAGGTCTTACCTTTGGACGCCTTTGACTCAAGGCTGAACATGGGGCTCATGAACAGACCAAGTTACTCAATATCCTAGGCAGCGGACATCTTTATTTTTTATTCCTTCATCACAATTTTTTGTTTTTTTTTCTTTTTTTTATATATAATTGCTGCAACACTACTCATAGTTCTTGTTGCCTTTGGACTCAAGTTTGCATATGGAGTGCATACTCAACCCTGGTTACTCAGCAACTTAAACCATTAGAGCAGGATTTATTTCATAACAGGCACAGTCCAACAAAAATTTTCCCCCAAACTTGAGATATTTTCTACTCTTTTTTTTTTGTTTTCCTGGTTCTGCTACAACATTCTCATAAAACTCAACCAAAGTCTAAGTGTCGGGACAGAATTTTAACCTCCATCTATAACTATCTCTACTTGGCATTCTCATAGATATTGAATAACATTCAATTTATCTTCATTAGGTTTTCAAATCCATACACAAATATTAGATAACAGAGCTTCACACAACACACAACACACAACACAAACGTAAACACATGCACTCAGAAACACAACCCCCCCCCCCCCCAAACTTGAGTGGTGTTGTGTCCTCACAATCACACAAAACAAAACCACATAAACCAGACATGCATACACTAAATAAAAGGACATATAGAATGAATTAGAAAATTAAAACTAAATGAAAGAAAAGTTTTGCAGAAAGAAGTAAAATAAACTAGCAGGTAGGGGGGTACTCCCCTGTTGCTGGAAGCACTGCTACAGCATAGGCTGTAAAGGGTCACTTTTTCTTTGATCAACTTCTCAAACGCTCCTTATCATAAAATATGATCAATCCATTTGCTGCTGTAAAAGCAAGAATGCCTCTGTTGTTTGAGAATCTTCTGTTATGTCATACTGTAAGTGATGCTGCAGCAATTCCCTCCTGCTCTTTTTACCCATATTTTTTTTTACTTGCTGCAATGTAACATAAAGACAAAAAAATCAGATGCACACTTAAAATAACAAAAAGACAATTTAAATAATTTAAAAGCTAAATTCAATGCCTTAAAAACTTGAAACAACTTCCCTTATTGGGTTGCCTCCCAATTAGCGCTTAATTTTAGGTCTTTCAGTCTGACTTTTCTTGTTTCCTCAACCTGGATCCTTCAAGAACTGATCCTTCTTTAGGTTGTTCACATCATCTCCTATATAGTGCTTCACTCTCGGCTTATTAACCTTGAATTCTTATTGGTCTGGAGTGAGTTCCCTTTGTTGGATTTGCTCGTCAATTCTGAAGGGTTGCTTCTCCCCTGACCATGCTATGTTAGCTGCTCCATGCTCTTCACCATCAAGTTCTTCAAATGTTACAACATTGATTTCTTCCTTACTGCATCAATTGTGTAATCTCTCTACTACAACAAAGTCCACAATAGTAATAAAATTACAATCTTCAATCTCACCGGGACTCTTCATGGCATCCAGTACATTGAATGTAACTTGCTGGTCATTCACCCTCATGGTTAATTCTTCTTTTTTAACATCAATTAAAGTCTTTCCCGTGGCTAAGAAAGGTCTCCCTAGAATGATTGGCACTTCTTTGTCTGCCTCAAAGTCTAGCACAATGAAATCCACTGGAAAAATAAATTTATCTACCTTCACCAACACATCTTCAATCTTTTCTTCTGGATAGGCATGAGATCTGTCAGTAAGTTGTAGAGTCACCGTTGTTGGTCTACATTCACCAACTCCCAATTGCTTAAACATTGATAAAGGCATGAGGTTGATGCTAGCCCCCAGATCACAAAGTGCTTTGCCACTGTATTTAGTGCCTATAAAGCATGGGATTATGAAGCTTCCTGGATCCTTCATCTTCTGTGGTATCTTACTCTGAAGCATTCGGCTGCACTCTTGTGTTAGAGCAACTGTCTCAAATTCTCCAAGTCTTTTTTTTTTTTTGTCAAGATATCCTTTAAAAATTTCGCATAGTTTGGCATTTGCTCTAGAGCTTCCACAAAAGGGATATTGATATGTAGTTGTTTCAGCACTCCCAAGATTTTGTTGAACTACTTGTCTTGTTGCTGTCTTTGGAATCTTTGAGGAAAGAGTGGTGGATGCTTAAACTGCTGTGCTGCAGCAGGTTGTGCAGATTGCTTCTCTTTTACTCTACTCGGGTCTGTTACTGTTGGTGCTGTAGCTTCTTCACCACCAGGTGCTGGATCATAACTTTTTACAGATACTGTAGTAGAACTGTATTGATTTGCATTCTGAAAAGTGGAAGACTGTGACTATTCTCTACTTGAGTGTCTTTTTGGCCTTTGTTGAACTCAATTCTTCTTTTTGGCACACCAACTGAATTATCAACATCCTTTCCAGATCTCAAGTTAATCAATTTGCAATGCTCTTTCCCTTCTCTTCTTGGGTTCTCTGTGTTGCTGGGTAAACTGCCCTGAGGTCTGTTGCTTACTGTTGTAGCAAGCTGTTCAATTTGATTTTCCAAGTTTCTCAAATATGCAGCATGACTTTCGACAACCGCTTCATTCTTCACAATATAATCCTTAATCAAAACTTCAAGGGAGCTAAGTTGATCATTGTTGATGCTTCTTTGCTCTTGATTTTGTTGATAAAATCCAGGTGGTTGAGCAGGTCTGTTCTGTCCACTGAATGCTGCAGCAGGCTGATTTTGATTATTCCATGAAAAGTTCGGATGCTGTCTCCATCCAGGGTTGTAAGTGTTTGAATATAGATTGTCCTAGTTCTGTCTATTGAAGCTGCCAACATAATTGACTGAAGCTGGATTCCTAGGACAATTATCAAATAAGTGTCCATCTTCACAATAAACACAAGAGATCTCGGCAACTTGGTTAACAGTTGCTGGAGCAGTAGTCATAGCCTTTACCATCTTTGTTAATGAAGTTACTTGGGCTGACAATGATGTCAAGGCATCTACGTTATGGGCTCCTCATGTTCCTCTTGCTGCAGCTTGTCTGGTTGATGGCCACTGATAGTTATTGTTGGCTATCCTCTCCAAAATTTCATAAGCCTCATTGTAAGACTTAGATAACAAGGCCCCATTTGCTGAAGCATCCACCATCAATCTAGTGCTTTGGTTGAGACCATTATATAAAGTTTCCAATTGTATGCAGCAAGGAATACCATGATGAGGACATCTTCTGAGTAACTCCTTAAATCTTTCCCATGCATCATACAAGCTCTCATCTTTAAGTTGATGGAAAGATGTTATCTCATTCCTTAATTTTGCATTCTTGGTTGGCGGGAAGTATTTCATCAAAAATTTATCAGCCAAGTCATTCTATGTAGTGATAGAATCTGGTAGTAGAGAATTCAACCATGCTTTTGCTCGATCTCTCAAAGAAAACGGGAAAAGTCTGAGTCTCAATGCTTCCTGAGATGCTCCAGCAATCTTGAAAGCATCACTCACTTCCAAAAATAGCTTAAGATGTAGATGAGGATCTTTTGATGGTTGTCCATTAAATTGTCCCACTATTTGTAGCATCTGAAACATCACTGGTTTGAGCTCAAAATTGTCATCTTAAACGTCAGGTCTAACTATTCCCGGATGTATGGCTTGAGGAGTCAACACTGCGTAGTCTCGAATGGCTCTATCTCTATCGTTCGCCATGTGAATAATGTTGTTGTTCCCTGGTTGCCTTTGAACACATTGTCCGTTCAGACCTTCATGTACATTGACTGGTTGTATCCCCTCTCTACGGTTCAAGTTTCTCAAATCTTGCAAATCAACCATTGCTACAGCAGTTTGTAATTCCCGATGCTCTCTTCTCAATCTCCTTACAGTTCTTTCAATTTCTGGATCAAACTGGAAGTTAACAGATTTATATTTGCGCATGCAAGGGTTGCTAGATCACCTATGTCAACAAAATAAACAAATTAAAATAAAATAAAAAATTAGACCGTTAAAACTAATTTCTCAAATCACAATGAACAATCAATCCTCGGCAACGGCGCCAAAAACTTGTTGGGTATAAATACTAATGCTATTGGTGTCAATGTGCAAGTGTACACAACAAGCAATAAAGTGATGAGTATTCAAGATCGTCTCCACAGGGATTGATGTTATCAAATTTGCGACAGCAATCTTAACAGTGCAGATTTTGTTCTAAATTAAAATAAACAATTAATGAAACTAATGTACTAATTAAAATAAAAACGCAATAAATAAAATGCAACAAAGTAAACTATCACGTCAAGCTCAAGGATAAAACTAATGGGAATATATAGTAGTTGAGTGAATAAACTCTCCTAATGGTCTTGACTATTTTCTAATGGTTGGCTTGGTTGCTGCAGTATCTGCTACAGCACTGGGCAGAATCTTTATGCATCCTTAGCCGTCGCATGTTGGATATTTTATATCTATATGTAACCTAACAGTGATCAATTATTATGCCAATATAAGATATAACATTACACGCTTAGGTTCTATTTACCCTACTAGGTGAATCCCTATGTCTATATCATCACTAATTTTAGATTAAGCATGACCCTTTTGGGATAAGTTAAACTCAATCCAGGAAACCCAATCTAAAACCAAGTATTGCTCTGATATGTTCCACTAAGATAGGCCAGTTTGCAGCTCTCTCCTAACTTGTATCATTAAATGGCTGATCAACCGAAATAATGAATAAAAATAAATACTATCAAAACAAACTGCTACAGCAAACATACAACAATACATATATTCAGTCAATAAACCATCAAGATTTTTTATCACTCAACCACAAATAAATTTAGTTCATGGTTTGTAAAAGAAAAATAAATAACAAAGTTTCAGCCATGAAACACATCCCCATAAATAAATAGAAAACGAGAAAACAAGAGAAGAATAAGAAGGATTGAGCTCCCAATTGATTTCTGTAAATTCTCCTCTTGTGCAGCCCTTAATCTCTCTCTTGAATCTTTTTTTTTTTTTGTTTCTTTGTGTTTTTCTCCTTGGGTGACGGCTCTCTTTAATCCTTATGATGTGTGCTTCTTTTATAGTTGAAAATTAGGGTAAACGGAAGCCTAGGGCGCGCATAAGTCAGATTAGGAAACTGCATATTGCAATTCTGCAAGTATCCTGCACGGAATTTTCTCTGTCGTTGTTCCAGGATTGCTACAGCAACTGCACTGTTCCAGATTTGTTTCAATTCTTTTATAGCCATGTTCTTCCTCCTTTTTGCCATCCTATTGCATCAACATTCCTTCCATGAATTATAAGCTTCTAGAAACCTACAATTATGTACACAATTTAAGCACGAATTACTTTAAATTAAGCAAAACTCATTAAGACTAAACTAAAATGAATATTTATGCAAAATGTAACAAAAATGCAATAGAAACACATCATTTACTCTAGAAGTATTATTGATTTAAGTCTAAAAGTGCTATGATAACTCTCATTTCATAGAGTTATCAACGCCCTAGGCTTTTGTTTACCTTAGTTTTCAGTTATAAAAATGGGCGTGCATCAGATAAAACAGCGGCAAAGAATTAACATTGAAAAAAATGAAGAGATAAAGAAGAAGAATATCATAATTCAAGGGAACCGATGCTGCATTATTGAAGAATCCAGCAGAATTATTTGGATTCACATTTTGTCGTTCTCCACTTATTCTTTTCTTCACTCTTTGATTGAACCAATGTATTTTGTGACGAATATATTGATGTTTTCTTTTCTCTTTCAAAATATGAACTAAACTTACTTGTAGTTGAGTGACAAACAATCTAATGGGTTCTTAACTGTTCTTATGAGTTGCTATATAATTGCTATATCATTTTACTCTAGTAGCTATTATTATAACTATTATTTCGGTTGACCACTCATTTAATGGTTCAAATTAAGATAGAGCCGCAAAAGGGCTAGTCTTAGTGGATATTATTAGAGTAATACTTGATCTTAACTTCAAATCTTATCTTGAATCCCGTAAGGGCAATACTTGAAGTTAAGATTTGTGACAAACTAGACATAGGTACTCACCTTGTAGGGTGGAGAGAATATATGTTCGTAATGCCATGCCGAAGGTAGAATAGCAACTAGTCATTGCTAAAATACTTAAGGGTATAAGAATTCCAACACGCGACAACTGAGGATGCAAAGTAATTCCGCCCAGTGCTATGGACAGTGTTGTAGCAACTGGTGTTAATTTGATGAAAAACAGTCAACCCATAAAAAGAGTTTGATCATTCAACTACCTTATTCTCATTTGATTCTTCTACGCAATTTATTTACTTTATTTCATCACTGCATTATTTCATTTTATTTTCCCACAATTATAAATTTCGACAGTAAACAACTTCACATTTGTTCATTCAAAATAAAGATATATTGCACTATTGTGATTACTGTAGCATTTCTGGTAACATCAATCCCTGTGGAGACGATCTTGAATACTTATCACTTTATTACTTGTTGTGTACACTTGCACATTGGCATCAATAGCATTTGATTAAAAATTCACCAACACCTACGATAAATGGTGCATGTCGACTTCACAAATCTTAAAGAAGCTTGTCCGAAGGACAATTTCTTATTTCCCTGAATCAACCAATTAATGGATGCCCTAGCAAGACATGAGTTACTAAGCTTCATGGATGCCTTATCCGAATATAACCAAATCAGGATGCACTAAATAGATGAAGAAAAAATGGCTTTTATCATTCACAGCGGATTGTATTGTTATCGAGTCATATTATTCGTCCAAAAGAATGCAGGTGCCACTTATCAACGCTTAGTCAACATGTTGTTCAAAGACCAGTTGGGGAAGACAGTGGAGGTTTATATTGATGGTATGATCACATTATTCACCCGAGCCAGCAACTATGTACGAGATCTCCAAAGCACCTTCTAAATATTACGAGACAATCACATGAAATTGAACTCTTAGAAATGAGCATTTGGCATATTGTTGGGGAAATTATTAGGATTTATAGTGCAACCTAAAGGCATTAAAGCCAACCCCGACAAAATCAAAGCATTCCTAAAAATATGGTCCCTGCTTAATGTCAAGGAAGTTCAAAGCCTAGCTAGAAAGGTAGCAGCCCTCAATCGTTTCATCTCAAGGGCTACCGACAAATGCCAACATTTCTTCAAAGCTTTAAAAGGCGGGTAGAAGATGCAATGGACCCCCGAGTGTGAGGACACTTTGCAAGAGCTAAAAGCTCAGTAACTCCTTTTGCTGGTAAAGCCTAAACTTAGGGATGTATTACTCCCCTGCCTGGCAGTCTCAGAAACAGCCACTAATTTTGTACTAATATGAGAAGGCAGTGATAGTGTGCAGCACCCCCATTTACTACACAAGCAAGGCCATGAGCGATGCTAAGAAAATGTATTTAATCTAGAAAAAATGTATTTTAATTTTGGTTATATTTGCAAGAAAAATTTAGATCTATTTTAAAGCACGCTGATAACTCTATGAAATGAGAGTTATCATGACACTTTTAAACTTAAATTAATATTACTTAGAGAGTAAATGATGTATTTTTATTACATTTTAGTTACATTTGGCATGAACATCCATCTTAGTTTATTTTCAATAAATTGAGTTTGCATTAGATTATTTTGTGCTTAGATTATTTTGTGCTTAGATTATGAGCATAATTGTGGTTGATCGAAAAGCTCAAGTTTCAAGGATGAAATGTTGCTGTAACAAACTTGTAGAGATAATGAAAGAACTTAGCTACAAAAGAGTTAAAACAAGTCTGGAACGGTGAAGATACTGTAGTCGTTGCTGCAGTAATCATGAAGTAATGACAGGCTCGATTTCGCCTGCAATAACTAAAAGATTGCAATCTGAAGTTTCCAAAAATGAAGGATACACGCCACACACTTTCGGTTACCCTAATTCTAAGTTATAAAAAGAGCACGCATAAAAAGAAAAAAGGAGAGCCATCACTGAAGGAAAAATAACAAAGGGTAATTTTTAAAATCCTCCCCTGAGGTTTGGGCTTGTTGTAAGTAGATGGCGAGAATCTGTTTATTTGTAAAAAAAACCCCTACCGTCAGTTAATTTTTACATTGGCCATTAGTTGATTGTGCAAAGAAAATATTATCCCAAGTGCAACCACTACGTTTCTTCGTCAAACTCAGATCTAAACAGAAACCCACTTCAAAACTTCTACCAATAGTGGCAAACTACACCAAAACCCAGCGTATAGTCCTCTTAATCGACCTGAATCCTCTCCTTCATCTCCAATACCAAGAGCCATACATGATTACTCTTTTAGCCGTAGTGAAAACCCTAATCTCATTCTCGCCTCTCCGTTCCTCTCTTTTCTCTTTCAAATCCTTCTTCTCCTCCCCACTTATCTTCTCCTCAAAGCTCCCCTTCCATTCTCTCTCTCTATCCTTTGACCGTCCCGATTCCACCTTCCAATCTCTCCAATCTCTACTCCTTAACCCAGCTCTAAACCACAATTTTTCCAAAGCGTCGTCATTTCTGCCGCAGGGGTTAAATGTTGTCGCGCCCATACGTCAGCTCGTTCACGACCACGCGTGGGACTCTGTGATTTGTTATGATTCGGTTAATAACGGTAAAATTCTTGATGAGTCTGCTGGTATAAAGTCGAGTTTAGTGGTTTTGTTTTCTCCAATTATCGAGTCTATGAAGTTTTTGAGTAAATTCTTGGATGTCAATGTGAGTGATGAGTGTTTGACTAATGTGGGATCATTTAAGAGTAAGTTCAGCGCGTTGTTTGAGAGTGTAAACGATGCGTATTGTAGTAAGGACATTCATTTTAGTTGGGTAACGTTAAGTGTGATCTAGGATTGGAATTAGAGTCTAGTAGTGATGCTAGTGTCAATGACTTTGGAGAGAAAAATGGGTTTTTTGAGTGTGGGATTAAGGATATGGGTTGGGGGTTTTGCTCTAGTGATTCACTTGTTTTGGGTTCTTCTCTTGTTCATTTTGGGTTGATTTATCTGATAATCGGGGTTTCTTCATGTTTGTTTGGTAGTAATAACAATTATTGTGAAGCAACGCTGAGTCTTTAGATATTAGATGTTAGCGGGAAGCCTTTAGAATGCAAATGTTGTGAACTTTAGCTGTTCAATATGGAGAAGAATTGATTTGCGGACTATTTGGCGATGGAATCATTAAACTTCGTGTTACAGCAGTGTATAGATGTGAGGAAGCTGTAAAATTTTAGGGGATGTTAGTAGATCCCATTCTTGATCCTGAAAGCACTGTGATAAAATTAAAAGAAGTCTACTTTGCCAAAGAATGCAATAGCTCATAGAAGTTGCAAAAGATTGAGAAATTAGCTACTATTCTCAAGGCAACGAAAGTTGCAAAAGATTTTTTTTATTGCGAAATGTCAACAATGCCCACAACTACCCAAATGGCAACCAAGCGGAGCAAAACATAGGGGTTTTTTACAAATAAATGGATTCTCGCCATCTACTTGCAACAAGCCCAAACTTCAGGAGAGGTTTTTAAAAATTACCCAAATAATAGAGGAAAAATAAAAAAAATTGAGAATAAAAAATATTGGATGGCAAATAAAAAATATTGGATGGCTGTGATAAAGGATTCAAGGAGAAAACAAAGGAGAAATCACCAAGACTAAATAGAACACAATTCTTCTTCTTATTTTTCTTGTTTTTATTTATTTATGGGGATGTACTTGATGGCTAAAATGATTTTATTTATTATTTTATCGCAAATCACGAACTGAATTCTATTGTCGTTCAGTGATAAACAATCTTAATGGTTGTTTGACTGATATATGTGTGTTGCTTTGTATTTGCTATCCTAATTTTATTAATTGCAATTCCTTATTTCGGCTGACCACCCATTTAATGGATACTAGCTAAGAAAAAGCCTAAAAAAGGTCTAACTTAGTGGAACAACTTAAGTAATACTTGGTTTTAAATTGAGTTTCCTAAGTTGAGAAAATCGCAATTTGAATAGGGACATGTTTGATCTAAAATTAGTGAAGAACTAGACGTAGGGATTCACCATGTATGATAAATGGAACCTAGAACACATAATGTTATATCTAATGTTAGCATAGCAACAAGTCACTGTTAGGTTGCATTAGGTATAAGATATCCAACATGCGACAGCTGAGGATGCATGAGGGATTTTGCCAAGTGTTCTAGTAAAAGAATTTTAATTAGAAAAAAAATCAACACCATTAAGTGAAGTTTATTCCTATTGAGTTCGTCCTTATGTTTGACATGAGAATTTTTCTTTTTGAGTTTTATTTATTGCATTTTTATTTTAATTAGTTTATTAGTTTTACTAATTGTTTTATTTCAATTTAGATTGAAATTGCACTATTAACATTATTGTAGCAAATCTAATAACATCAATCCTTGTGGAGATGATCTGAATACTCATCGTTATATTACTTGTTGTGTATACTTGCACATTGACACATTTAGTAACAGAAATCACCCAACAAGTTTTTGGCGTCATTGCTAGGGATTGATTGTTCATTATGATTTGTGATTAATCTTAATCGGTGCTAATTTTTACTTTTATTTAATTCATTTATATTGTTGACAGAAGTGCTCTAACAACCATTCCAAGTGCAAATATAAACCTGTTGAATTCTAGTTTGATTCAAAAATTGAAATAACTGTAAGGAGATTGAGAAAAGAGCAAAGAAATTTAAAAGCTGCTGTAACAATAGATGATTTGCAAGATATGGGGAATTTAAACCTCCAAGAAGAAATACAACCTAAATGCACAAAGAGGTCAAGAAGGTCAGAATGGGCTGGTTATTTATGGGTAACCAAAGAATAACAATATTATCCTTATGGCAGATGATAAAAATAGAGCTATAAGAGATTATGCAATGTTGACTCCTCAAGCCATAAACCTTGGAATAGTTAGACCCGAAGTGCAAGCTGATAATTTTGGGCTCAAACCAGTGATGTTTTAAATACTTTAAACAGTGGGTCAATTCAATGGGTTACCATAAAAAAATCCTCATCTACACCTTAAACTGTTTTTTGAAGTAAGTGATGCTTTTAAGATTGTTGAAGCATCATAAAAAGCATTAAGGCTCAGACTTTTCTCATTTTCTTTAAGGGATCGAACAAGAGAACGGCTGAATTTGAAATAGTTGCTCTAACACAAGAGTGCAGCCGAATGCTTCAGACTAAAATACCGCAGAAGATTAAGGATCCAGGAAGCTTCACAATCCCATGCTCCATAGGCACTAAATACAGTGGCAAAGCACTCTGTGATCTAGGGGCTAGCATCAATCTCATGCCTTTATCAGTGTTTGAGCAATTAGGAGTTGGTGAATATAGACCAACAACAGTGACTTTACAACTTACTAACAGATCTCATGTCTATTCAGAAGGGAAGATTGAAGATGTATTGGTGATGGTGGATAAATTTATTTTCCCAGTGGATTTTTTAGTGCTAGATTTTGAGGTAGAAAAATATGTGCTAATTATTCTAGGAAGACCTTTCTTAGCTATAGAAAAGACATTAATTGATGTGCAAAAAGGAGAGTTGACTATGGAGATGAATGACTAGCAAGTTACATTCAATGTGATAGATGTCATGAAGAGTCCCAATGAGGTTGAAGACTGTAATTTTATCAGTGTTGTAGACTTTGCTGTAGCATAAAGATTAAACAGTTGCTACAGTAAGAAGGAAATCAATGTTGTAACATTTGAAGAATTTGATGATGAAGATCGTGAAGCAGTTAACATAGCATAGTCAGGGGAGAAGCAACCTGTAAGAAAGAAAAAAATTCTAAATCTTTAGACCTCTTAAACAGATCAAGAGAAGAGCTTGGTGGATGTGATAGGGAGATACAAGAAGATTATTGGATGAAGGACCCCACATGAGCAAACAATGATGGTCAAGCTGAAGGACCTAAAATTAATCACTAATTGGGAGGCAACCAATAAGTAGGGAAGTTATTTTGCATATTTTTCATTCACAGCTTTTGTCATTTTGAATTGATTATTTAATTTCTTTTCTTCCTTTTTATTTTCTTGCAGTACATATAAAAAATAATAATAATAAAGGGCTAAGAAACTAGCATGAGTTGTTGCAGCATTACATACAACAAGGAAATTGGGCAATGGTTCTCGTACATCAGGACAATTTATCGCTATTGTTTTAACATCGAAATTAATTATTGCTGCAGCAGTGATTTTTTTTTACCGTTGCAGTGACAAAGCCATGAAAATTTTTCTTACCGTTGAGAGTTTTGTCAAGATGAAGTCAGTAGACCTGAGTTATAGATAAGGAAGGATTGTGCAATCCCTCAATTACCGTGATACTTAACCTTTCCTTTTAAAAGGCGAGAAGCATTCTCCAGGACATCATTGCCAGCATTATTGTTGAAGAGTCTGCTACAACAAAACATCCAACACCAGGGGAGTATCTCCTGCCAGCCTATTTTAATTTTCTTTAACATCTGAAACTTTTCTTTTATTTAGTTGTTGTTTATTGATCAAGTTGCATTTCTTGCTTGTTAATATATGCATATTTGTTTTGGTTTTAATTTGTGTGCTAGTGAGGACACAACACCTCTCAAGTTTGGGGGGGTTATGTTATTATGTATTGTATTTATGAGTGCATGTGTTTGTGTTGTGTGTTATGTGAAGCTCTGTTATCTACTATTTGTTTATGGATTTAAAAACCTAATGAAGATAAATTGAGTGTCATTCAGTATTTGAGAATGCCAAGTAGGGATAGTTATAAATGGAGGTTGAAATTTTGTCTCAGTACTTAGATTTTGGTTGAGTTTCATGGGTATGTTGTAGCAGAGCCAGGGCAAAAACATTGAGGGTAGAAAAAATCTAAAGTTTGGGGGAAATTTTTTTGTTAAACTATGCTTGTTATAAAATAAATTCTGCTCCAATGGCTTAAGTTGCTGAGTAACCAGGGCTAAGTATGTATCCCATATGCAGACTTAAGTCCAAAGGCAATAAGAAGCTATGAGCATTGTTGTAGCATCTAGTGACTGAAAAAAAAAATTAAATAAATAAAGGTCCTCTGTCTAGGATATTGAGTAGCCAGGTCTGTTCATGAGCCTCATGTTCAGCTTTGAGTTAAAGGTGTCCATAGATAAGACTATGTTGTGAGCATTGCCGCAACAACTCTGATTTGTGCATTGGTTGAGTAATTGGGTATCATCACCACAAGTGATAGCATTCACATGAAAAATCAATGATATATTAAAGAGAATTTCATTGATAAAAAAAAAAAAACATTTTGTTGTAGCACAGTTTGAACTTATTAGTGACCTTTGTTCCCCTGATATGAATGAACTTATAATCTACCTCTGAGTTATAAATAATGTTTGTGCAATGCTACAGTATCTCAGGAACTTTATCAAAGTGCACACACAAACTTTGGATGGGACAAGGCTTAAGTCTAGAACTAACTTACTATGGCAATTTTGCATGATTAAGAGTGTGATTTGAGGGTTGAAGAATCCTTACAAATTTGATTACAGAGCTAAGTTATTTGCTGCATGATTGTGTGATTAAGGCGTTAGTGTTGTTGTCATTACTTGAGGACAAGTAATGGTTTAAGTTTGGGGGTGTGATAACTCTATGAAATGAGAGTTATCATGACACTTTTGGACTTAAATCACCATTACTTAGAAAGTAAATGATATGCTTTTATTGCATTTTAGTTATATTTTGCATAAACATCTATCTTAGTTTATTTTTAATCAATTTTGTTTGATTTATAATAATTTGTGTGCTTAGATCTTATGCATAATTGTAGGTGATCGGAACCTCAAATTTTAAGAAAAGAATGTTACTGTAATAAGCCTGTAAAAATAAGGAAAGAACTTGACCACAGAAGAATTGGAACAAATCTGGAACAATGTAGTTGTTGTAGCCATTGTTGTAACAACTGTTGCTATAGCATCGTTGCTGTAGCAATCCTGGAACAACGACAAAGAAAATTTCACACGAGATATTTAGAATATTGCGATCTGTAGTTTCTTAATCTGGAAGATACGCGCCCTAGGCTTTTGTTTACCCTAATTTTCAACTATAAAAGGAGCACACATCACAAGGAAAGGGGAGCCGTTACCCAACGAGAAAAACCACAATGAAACAAAAGACAAACAGAATTCAAGAGAGAGATTGAAGGTTGTACAAGAGGATAATTTCCAGAAATCAATCGAGAACTCAGTCCTTCTTATTTTTCTCTTGTTTTCTTATTTACTTTTTAGTCATGAGGATGTGTTTGATGGCTGAAACTTTGTTATTTATATTTCTTTTACAAACCATGAACTAAATTTATTTGGGGTTGAGTGATAAACAATCTTGATGGTTTATTGACTTAATCTGTGTGTTGTTGCATGTTTGCTATAGCATTTTGTTTTGATAGTATTTATTTCTATTTATTATTTTGGTTGATCACCCATTTAATGATACTAGATAAGAAAGAGCCACAAAATGGCATATCTTAGTGGAACATATCAGAACTATACATGGTTTTAGATTGGGTTTCTTAGATTGAGTTTAACTTGATTCCAAAAGGGTCATGCTTAATCTAAAATTAGTGATGAACTAGATATAGAGATTTATCTTGTAGGGTAATTAGAACCTAAGCGTGTAATGTTATATTTTTCGTTGGCATAACAACTGATTACTGTTAGGTTGCATATAGATAAAAGATATCCAACATGCGACAGCTGAGGATACATAACGATTCTGCCCAGTGCTGTGGCAGATGCTGTAATAACCGAGCCAAACATTAGAAAAATAGTCAAAACCATTAAATGAGTTTAATCAACTACTTCATTCCCATTAGTTTTATCCTTATGTGTGACGTGAGAATTTATTTATTTCCATTTTTATTTATTACATTTTATTTCAATTAATTTATTAGTTTTATTACCTGTTTTATTTTTAATTAAAGCAAAACTGTACTGTTGAGATTGCTATAGCAAATTTAATAACATCAATCCTTGTGGAGACGATCTTGAATACTCATCATTATATTACTTCTTATGTACACTTGCACATTGACACCCATAGCATTAGAATTTATACCAACAATGGGGCATTCTAACAGTAATTATATACGTGAAAAAAATTTGTAAGAGGATAGAACCCTTGGTGGAGAAGGTCCATATGAGGTCGAATGGGTTCTCAAATCTAGAGTTTGCATATTACTGCACCTCAATGGAAGGAAGGTTGAGCACCCCTAAACACCACCGTGCTTAGAGCATATAATAAGGGTAGCCGATCTCTAAAAAGGCTAGTATAGCTATTTACTTTACAGTTTCTACCTTACTTTTATTTTCTATTTTATACTTAGTGATAACCAAGGAAAAAGCCTCTTTTGACTCCTACTGAACCGCACTCAATTTGAGAACTAAATTTGGATGAGAAGTGCATGATACCCCTTTCTCAAACATTCAAATAAGGCAGAGATGCCGCCTTTTCCTTAATGAGGCGTAGATGCCGCCTCTTCCTCTATGAGGTGTAGATGCCGCCTCTTTCTCAAACATTCAGATGAAGAGTACATGCTGCCTCTTTCTCAACCATTTAGGTGAATCCTATATGTCGCCTCTTTTTCAACCATTCGGGTGAGGCATGCACATCGACTCTTTCTGAATGGGGAAGTATTATTGAGAAGATATACGTATCAAGCTATTTATTTTATTTCCCAACATTGTAGCAACATGCAAAAGGGAGTATCACCGTGTTACTCATGCATACTCTCTAGACTACACTACAAGAGTCCCCATATGATAGGATCGACCCTAGATGACGCAATTAAAGACCAAGGAATGTCTATTATAAAGGTCCTCGTATGATGGGATTAACCTCAAATAATGCATGAAAAGGACTAGCGAATCTCTATTATAAGAGTCGCCACATGATGGGATCAACCTCACATGACGCGGTAAAGAGACCAGGGAATCTCCATTATAAGGTTCATCACATAATGGGATCAACCCTACATGATGCGGTGAAGAGACCGAGGAATCTCTATTATAAAGGTACCCGCATGATAAGATTAACCCATGTAACGCAGTGAAAGGACCGGCCAATATCCATTGTGATGGTCCTTGCATTATGGGATCAACACCACTAGGCAATCTCTATTATAAGGGCTCCCGTATAATGAAATTAATCACACATGACATGGTTAAAAGATCAGGCAATCTCTATTATAAGGGCCTTCGTATAACAGGATCAACCCCATAAGACATTCAAGAGACATCATGGTCTTCATTGCCTCCTAAATATGGGTCTGCACGTGATGGGGATATCCTATGTGGTGTTCAAAGGACCCTGTAATCTCCAATATCTCTGTTATAAGGGCCTGATTAGTGTTAAAAATTGTATATTTATTAAGGGGTAAAAATGTTATTTTGTGCTATTAATATAATTTATATTTGTAATTGTGTAACATATTGTGAATTTCTAATTATTTTTCTAAATATTTGATTTTGTATATTTTTGTGTGTTTATTAGGTAAAAATAATAATTTCATGCAATTTGAGGCTCCAAACAAATGTACGGATGTCAAATTTGAATTCCGAAAGTCCGAGAAATTATATCATTGTCGAGGAGGATCCAAGACTTTTGTTGTAAATTTTTAAGTTTTTACCACGGTAAATGTGCTAATTGTAAAATTATAAGTTTTTATCATATTATGTATGGTAATTGTTAGTGGAATGTGTTGGATGTGTTTGAGTGGATTAAGTTAGGTTTATGTTTTATTAGTGGGACAAATGTAAGGCTAAGATGTAATTAGATTTATCTATTTGTGTAGTGCGGATTTACCATGTATTAGTATAAATAGAGAGGGGGGGAACACATCTCTTCATACCTTCTCTTCTCTTCTTTCCCCCCAAATACTTCTTCTCATCTCTCTTTGTAATATATTTTCAATCAATAAAATTAGTTTTATTTCAATTTTCAAATTCTATTTTTTAATTATGTGTTTTTCAATTTTAATAATTTCCTTTATTTAAAAAATATTTAGCTAAATATTAGTAGTTAGGGAAAGGTGAAACTCTTAGTAAAAATATGGTTCAATCAAATTCTATTTTTAATTTTATAAATTAAATTGTTTTCTATTTAATTTTATCCATATTTTATATTTTGAAATTTTGATTTACTGTAGACAAACATGGGAGTTTGGCACAATGAATTTTTAATATCGTAGTATAAAGTATGGTAAAATTGTTTTTTGATTTATTATAGACAAATTAAGTTTTGGCACATTAAGTTCTTAATTCATAATAAAATAAATAGGAAAATAATTTTAATTTATACAATTAATCTTTGGGAAATAAAATAAAAAGAATTTGTTAAATTATATTTATTATTAGGAGTGGATTCATAACCCCAACTAATTCAATTTCATAGTTTTTCTTAAACTAAATTGTATATTTTTTTTTATAAACTTAAATAAACAATTTAAATCCTTTCTCTGAGGATCGACCTCGAATTTACCGAGTTATAATATAACAAGAAACTCTTATACTTAGGAGTTAGAAATCACTTTTAAATCGTGTCAGAGCCTGTGCATGATGGGAACACCCCATATATGCAAGGGATCCCGCACTCCCCACAGAAGGAGTATCTCTCCAGACACTGTGCATGCTCAGGATCATCCAATGTAACGGTGATGTAAATGCCCTAAGCGAGTCCCAGGCATGACAAATCTAAAAGAGGGTGCAAAGATAAATTCTCTGCCCAGCACAACGAAACACATATGCCCTAGGGATGTCAAAGAGCCCCAGGCATGGCAAACACCCGACAGGTGTAGTAAATATAAATGCTCTGCCTGGTGAGGCAAATAATACATGGCCCAGACGCAACACATAAAATAGATGCCCTGAGTGCGGCACATAATGCAAACTCCCTAAGTGCTGCAGTAATGCCCCAAGCGCGGGACATGATGCAAGTTCCTCAAGCATGGTAAATAATGCAAACTCTCCTAGATGCAGCGATAAATTACAGAATCATACTAAAAATGGCTCTTTTATTCTATCTCATGCCCCCATCGCCAAAACCATTGCCTGTAACAAAGTCCCTAAGCCTGTATCTCCATGCCAAGCTAATTAGCTAGAGTTGAACTTGAATAGTGAGGAGGGTCGGTACCTATAAGACCCTCCTTTAAAGAACCTAAGGAAGATCCCCCCTTCTAATTTAGGAAAATTAAGAAGTGTTGAGGAATATGGAGGCCCCAATGGGGTAAAAACAGCTAAATACTAGACTTTGAGCCTGTGCTCCAAATTGAGCACCTCCTCTTTAGCTTTTCATTGGCTCTTTTTGCTTCGCCATTGGCAGAACCCAGCAGCTTCTTGAAGGAGTTGCTCCCCTCGTAGGACCTCTATCTAGAACCTCTCCTTGTGGACTTGATCACCTTTATTATCAGCTAGAGTTCTACTCCAACATCTTACTGGAAACATGGGCATGAAGCATAACAGTCTATACATGACCAAAAAATGAGGATGAGAAAAAAAAAAGGGATTGTATGAGATGTCAGCTAACCAAAGTCATGGAAAGAGCAAATTGGGGCCACCCTAAAGAGAGCTCTTCATAGCTTACTCTAACGGTTGATGCTGCGAGGCCTTCTTAGCAAAATGCAAAAACTTAGACTTTCTTAATGTAGTTTGCGTGAGGATAAGGAAGAAGACCATCAACAACTGGCTTTTTCCTCTTGTCAGCGGTTGATATGGTTTTGCAGCTAGGACTAAGCCTCAAGATGCTCTCAGGAGTAGATGAAAAAGCCTTTTAAAAAAAGCTCACTCCGAACAACGCCTGGGCATCGCCTCTATATCCCTCGGGGAAGATCCTCCAACCGAACCTGTTACTCCTTTAGTAGAATCAGAAACTCCTTTCTAACTGACTTGCAGAAGATCTCTTCTCGCCTTGGACATCTCCCACTTGGAAGCACTCTCTGGTAAAAAAAAACACAAGAGAAATAGGGTTAGAACATTGTTAAAGACAGCGTCCGATGCCCAGGATAAAGGAAAAATACTCAGCCTCGATGCTGTAAGGAGCTATCCCCATAACAATTATCCCCAATGAGAAGATTTCCCCACGTCATGATCGCTCAAGTAAAAATTTAGTGTCCTTCACCTCACTATTAGCTAATGAAGATTAGAGGGATCTTTTCAGTGGTAAAATATAGACGAAAGTTATTGATAGCATGATGCATGGGGAGTATGATTCAAAACCATGACAAAAGAAAAAAAGGAAGCTGAGAAAGGAGGATGAAGGGGAAGACCTCGAAGAAGTGGGAAGATCTCACATGGGGAATGTGACTCCAGACTATAGTAAAGAATGAAATGAAAGTTGAGAAAGGAAAGTCGACAAAGGGAAGATGAAAAGGGGAAGCTGAAATGAAAAGATCTCGAGAAGGCAGTGTCAAACACCTGAGTTGTTAGAGAATAACAGAATATACCTCCTACTATGCATGCGCCACTGCATGGCAATACAGTCCCCACTTAAGCTGCCTCTTAAATACCCCCTTGCAAGCTGCCTAAGTCAGAGGTAAAGGGGACTATGGATAGCCCACCAACATCCTCTCTAAGAAGGTCAAGTGCTCTTCGACCTAATTGGATCATTTAAAATAAGTCAATTAGCGTCAGGGGCACACTGCCAGCATAAGTTGCTTTTAAATTGGTTAGTTGTCAACTCAAGTACACTGAATAGCTTAATGAAAGAGGCCAAATTACCTAAAAACCCTACCTGAGGAGGAAATTCCCCAACAGAGGCCTGCCACATGTCATAGTGACTCAAAAAGATGCCCTCAGGGGCACTCTACATAGAAAGTTCAAGATAGTCTCACAGAAGAGTAAGTGACTCATTCACCTGAAAAACACTCAATTTTCTTCTTGTTCTAGGTTTTCTTTAAAATCCCCCACTCCATCCTACCTCCCACTGACCTGACCGTCAGAGTGTTGTCATCGACCACTGCCAGCGTCGCCTTTAACAACAGTTTCTTGTGATTTTAAGGCCTCCCCAGTTATCACTGTCCCCAGGCAATCATCTCCAAGAAGTTCAATCATCATCTTCTCTAGAAAACTACCTCCAGAAGGAAGAATTGACAGTTGCAGAGAAGCTATCATAGTGTTTTGGGTTGAATTAAAATTGGACTAGAACAAAATGTTAACATTTATGTATCCATAAAGTTGATTTTGATGATAACAAACAAAATTAAGAATGATTAAGTTTTTAAAAACTCAAATTGTTTTTTATACATTTTAAATAAATCATTATTTTCACATTATAAAGGTTTTATATTTAATGGAAAATGATTTTATAAAATTGGTTGTTTTACAAGTTTATGATCTAATTGAAATAGTTTTGAAAACTTTGAAATCGATAAATATTACTTGGAATTCTGGATAAGGACTTATTTGAAAAGTTTCATAACATTTTGGGTGATATCATAATTTCATAAAGTTTTGAGAATAACAAGCATTATATAGAAATTCTGAAATTGGACCTTTGTGAAAAGTTTTATAACGTTTTAGGCCATAGTGTAATTCTATAAAGTTTTGGGCTAAAATTATAATTTTAGAAAATAGTTCATTGTAGACGGCACTGTAGCAAAGCAGCTAACCGGATGTTACAAAGCGGCAATCTGGTTATGGGTAGAAACTCACTAGAATAAAAGCGGCTAACTGGATTCAACAAAGCGGCATATCAGATGTTCAAAAATTTAAATTTTTGAACATAACGGTAACATAAAGCGACTAACCGGATTCACAAAGGCAGCAAACCGGTTATCATCAGAAAGTCAATAACAGCTAGTTTTCTTCTTCAACTATAAATTGGCTTAAATCAAACTCATTTTAAGTGATGCAACCGTTGATATTTTGAGCATTTTCTCTGCAAATCTATGAGCATAAACTTTGTGTATTCATTTCATTTATTCACACATATTGGGCTTTCATTTGTATTCAAACACATTGTGTGAGAGAAAGTTTTGTAATCCTTTTTGTAAAATCAAATTGAGAGATTGTAAGTGTTGAGATACACTTGGGTTAAGAGAATTGTGATAATCTCTTGTTGTAAAGGTCCATTGACACCTTGGAAGTCAATTGTAAGTGTTTGAAACCTTGAAAGGCTTGGATAGTTAAATCCTCAAGCCCAGTGTGCTTGGAGACGTGAACGTAGGCGGGGATTGTCAAATTACATAAAAATCCTTGTGTTTGTTTTCTCTTCCCTTACCCTTTTATTTTTGTGATTTATTGAATTTATTGCTTTCGATTTCTTTAAGGCATTAGATTGAAATATTGTGTGATTTGCTTGCTTAATTTTTAAAAACTTAATTTACCCCCCTCTTGGGTTGCATAACTTGTATTTCACAAAATCTATTGCATATCTTATATTAGATGTTTTTCCTTTTTTCTTTGAATAAAAATCTCCTAATTCCACTAGAATTTAAAAGGAAAAATAGTCAAACTACAGTATCCGATTCAAGAACAGCCTTGACCCTTTGAATATATGAGATCCCAACTATATATATTTACTGTTATTTTTTCCTGTTTACTTTAAATTATGTGGTGAAGAAGTTGTGTTCGGTATTTACATGGAGGGCCCACAATATATACTGTCATCGACATATAGCAAGTGAAGGAAAAAAATGTAAAATAAAAATGTAATGATCGCAGTTGGTTAATTATAGCCCTAGATGGGAAAAGTTTAAACAAGTACCATTGCAAATGATGCCGAAGATGATAAACAATTAGGTGTTAGATCAAGAGAGATGGCGACCCATCAATTAAGAGGTCTTCTAACTAAGACCAAAAAGTCGAATTCAAACTGGCTTAGCACATGGCAGGCCCCATTTTCAGAATCTCTGACTCTCTTTTTTGAGATTTGCACACGAGTGAACATTATGATTTATGACATTAACGTTACAAAACCTTATTCCAAAACCCTAGCTATTCTCTGCTTAATCTTCTTGAAGTTCCTATTTCTTCTTCTTACTCACTATTTCTTTTACTTTTCTTTTCTTTTTTTAATATTTTTTTCAGAAATAGCAGGTGGTGGATAAAATTAAAATTAATTTTTTAACCTTCATTTTTTAAATTTTAAATTCAAATAACCAATCAAATAAAATTATTTAAAAAACGTTGGATCAAGTTCATGAAAACTTCTTCCTCTCCTCTATCATAGAAAAGCAAATCATTTTTACGATAATTCATGCGTGCTAATCATTTAATTAAGAATTTAATGCAGACATGTTAGTGATTGAGGAATAATTTCCAAGATTTTGTATCTTAGTGCTAGTACAATTGAAGTAATCTTTAACTACGAGAAACAACTGCCCATCTAAAAAACAAATAGTAGCATGGGCAGTTAGCAAATTCTTGGGCAGAACAATTGGTAATGCATGACAAGAAAAAGACATGAGCTGTACTATTGCGTGGAGCTGTTGAATGATCATTAGTTTACCACTAAAATCCCTTTTAGTGGCAAGGCATCACACAATTATTTTGAATAGGGCAAGGCATCACATAAGTCGTGCCACTAGCTATAATTCATCCCCAAAAACTATTATAAAAGTTGAGGGTTAGTTAAGTTTTATGATACTTTTAGTGAATGTGAGATATTTTATTTATGAAGTAATAATATTTAACTCCCTTAATTTATCTCTCCAGTTCTTACTTTTTAATTAATTCATTTATTTTTAAAATTAGTTTGATTAAAGGATAAAAAACTAATTATTATATTTTCTCTCTCATATATAGTTCTTATTGTTGTTTGCCAATTGATTGATACAGGCGACATATAGCTGTCGTTGCAAAATGGATCAACCAATAAGTTCTGTAGTAAGGAAATTGCAAATGCCGAGCACATCTGATCATATCCGCGGATGAACGGGTCTACTGCTTTCGTGATTATTTGTTCTCGAAGCTTTACAAATGTTTCTGGTTAGTTTAATACAATGAAGAAACTAACAAGATTTATGTCATCATAACCAAATCTTGTTACTTTCAATAATGAGTAAATTAAGATTGATGTTTCTTTATTTTAAATTATTCTTTTTATTTTTTAATAAGTATAATTTTGAAAACAAATCGGATAAATTAAAAAGTGAGAACAAATTAGATAAACTAAGGGATTAAATATCATTATTCTTACCTATCATCCCATCACGTGTAAAGATAGCGTGGGTCTATTCTCAAATGAGTTTAAAAGTGGTGATATTTGACCCCTCAGTTTATTTCACAAATCTTATTTTTTAATAAATTCCACCTAATTATAAGATTACCCTTATTAAAAAATAATTTATCAAAATAATTTTAATATTTTCTTTTTCTCTCACTTAAAAATTCTATCCCTCTCTCTTTCAAGTTTTGAGCAGAATTTTTTTTTTTCAATTTAAGCCGCATAAGAAAGATACGTTAACTTGACAAACACGATTCAACTGACAAATGCCAAATGGTATGAAACAGAAAATAAACTAGACATAATTCTCCAATAGATCTTTAAAACCCCAATCCACCATTTTTCTTTTCCTTTTTTCTTTTTTTTGGGGGACAGAAACCCCAATCTACCATTAAGTTATTAGAAAGAAACTAGTACTAAATCTCTGCAACCGAAACAATTAACTCCAAAAACTCAGCACGGCTGAATTTGGTAAGTATCCATTTCCTATTGACAATATTCTTTAGATTTCTAAGTTGTATGCAGTGATGGATTGATGATGATGGTGATATTAAACTTGGGATGATGATGATAATAATGATCAAGAGAGAGAAGAAAGTAAAATAAAAATAATAACTATTTTTTAATAAGAATAATTTTAGAAATAAATGAGTTAAAGTGAAAAGTGGGGATGAAGAGATAAATTAAGAAGGTTAAAAATCATTATTCTAAGTTTGGTTCTAATATTATAGAAGTTCATGGACTAATAACTTATACTTAAATGCTAGTTTAAGAGTTGAAGATTACTCAAACTTATATTCTTAACTAAGTAACTAAATTTTATTTCAATAACTAATCTCAATCTGAAATATTTTCCTATCAAAAGGTTTGCTCATATTGATAGATACCGATTGAAAGCCTACTCCCAAAAACAACGATAAACATTTTTTTATATAAAATAAATGAATAAATAATATATGTAGTCGTGGACCTACAGCTGGAGGCTGGTCTAATCTAGGAAAAAAATTATTTATACTCCTTATGTTTTCAGTAATTTTATATAATAGAATTTTTATTTTCTTCAAATATGTTCCTAATTTAATTATATATTTTTTTCAATTGGAATTAGTAACTTATTGTATAAAATTATTAAATTATATATTTATTAAATAAATTGTAATTATTATACAGCCAAAATGTTATTTCGGCTTTAAAAGTATTTACTTCTCAAAAATAAATCTTTAAAGGTATTTACAAAAATAATATTTAGTAACAATTAACAACATTTTTATAATTTTATGGTTTATTTCCTTCACAAGCATACTTGCTCTGTTTCTTTCCATTATATCAAATTATTCAAAGATTTCACATTCTTTATCAATAAATCGAAAAGCAGTTTTAAAAATAATTTTTATGGTACAATTTTAATAATTTTAATCATAAACTTGTTTGTTGCATCCTTACCAACCTTTTATTAAATAAATGTATTTTGTTAAGAGATTTGATACTGGGCATTGTTTGGTATATGTGATTTTTCTACTTTTTTATATGCATCGAACATTGACACAAATATGGATAATTCATAGAATTCATAGAATTTATAAAATAGTCCGGACTGATCAAAGTTCTGGTCAACCCCGGGATATATTCATAGAATTGATTGATTGAATACGGAAAATGAAGCTGAAAATAGAGCACGTATATCAAGAACTGTATAAATCTTGTCTCATCCAAGGCCATAGCAATATGACATTGAATGTTAATTTAAATTGAGAGGAAACAACCTCAAGTAAGTTCTAAAGCATGAAATAGGAAATACTGACAGTGTATATGCAAGAATAATAGTACTTTTTTCGTACGTCACAAATCAATTCAAATTTGAAGGTACACAGTTTTACATTATCCTAATGAAGTAATGAATCTTGCATTGTAACTATACATGTTCAACTTATATTTTATGCGAACGTTGCGTAGATAAAGATAAACAAGGATTAGATCTCTATATGTGTGTGTGTATTATAATTTGTGATGAGTTAAAATGCTGTAACGAATTAATGATGATAAATATTCATCATCCAGTGAAAATTATATACAATTGTAGCTTCATAGTATTGTATAGCAGATGTTAAGGAGATTATAATTCATTGACTGAAAATAGTTCTTAAGCTGACTCTAAATATAAGTTAGATCTTTGAACTTGTATATATGGTATTAAAGGTAAACTCATGCATAATTTGGCTAGCTATACTATTTGTCTACGTGACAATAATTAAATAAAAAGTTTAGCATGCAAGAGACGGCACTATTAAGCAAGATTATTCTACATCGATAAGGAATAATTCATGGCAATTTTTTGAGTATGAGGTTGATGAATTAGGCTAATAAACTTCTTTAGCTTTGAAACTAAATTTTATAACATGCTAATATCTACATTAGAAAAATTATACTATGAGGTAAATTAGACAGGATAACACTGGTCCATACTGTATATTATATGATGCAAAATGCTGGTGGGTTTCAATATCTACAGTGATCGATACATATAATTTAAAGGAGCCCAACCCAGACACAAGACACACAAAGAGGCAGCCATATTCTACAATATAACCTAATAGACCAAACCAAACTCATATCCTTTACAAATTCAACCAATTAAGCTCTTCCTCCTCTTACCTTTCTGCTAGCTAATAGCAGCAGTAACACTAGCTAGCTAGTAGCTTTAATTTATTCATGGCAGGTAAGGAGAAAAACACAAGCTTTGCTGATAATACTAATCAAAATTCGTGCGACCCTTGTAGATCTTTCGGTCAGAAGTGCAGTCATCTTGTGAAGAAGCAGCGTGCAAAATTCTACATCCTCCGCCGTTGCATTGCAATGCTTGTCTGCTGGCGTGAACGTGGCGATCCTTGAGTTTCTTCTGTACTTTGTTATAATTCATCGCTTAATTATTATTATTGATCTCTCTCTCGACTCTCTCTCTCTATATATATAGGAGTGTGATATATTTTGCAATTGTGTAGCTGGTCATTTTAATTAAGAGAACTCAAGTATATATAGTATTGATGGATTTATTAATTAGCTTCTCAAATAAATAAATTATTGTAGATCTGTCCAGATTTTGATATTTTAGTTCTGTTGGAGCTTGATTGATTTCCCTTACTTCTCTTTCATTTGAAAGAACGATTATGAAGAGGATTTAAGGTCTGTTAGAAAATTCTCAAAGTGAGCTAATAACCAATTGATGAAAGAACTATGATTTTTTTCTGCTGGATAAGAAAAGTAATTACTTCAAATAGAAATTTTAGATTCTCATTTCTTTTTTCATTTTGTTTATTTTTTGCACTGGTTCTTCGCATGACATTTTAATTGGTTGCAGAGAAAGTGAAGAATTTTTTTTTTTTTTGGGAGTAATATGGAAGATGCAAAAACTATATCTATTGATATTGTATCATTGGTTTGCAGAGAAAATAAAAGAACTAAACTGAATATTCATTTCTTACTTTGCAGCTGCTTTTTACTTTTTCTTTTCTTTTCATATCAATCAAACTGATTGTATGATTAACTTCATTTGATAAAATTGATGATTGTTTCTTAGACATAGGAACACTTCATCTGTAATGAAGAAGAGAAGACAATTGTTTAATTTTTTATTTTGTTTTGTTTTCTCAAATTGGCTGCCCATCACACACCCTCAACTTTCAAATTGTATATGATTTGTCAATTCAGACAATGTAATCACAAGGACTGAGATGCTAAGGGAACATCAGACAAGAGCAAGGCGAAAGTTTTATAATTATATTGTTGGGGCCATCTTTCAATTTTTAGTCTTATTGTGTCCTCAAATCCCACCATATTTTGCTTAAATGTTTCTCCGTGTGAAACAAAATCCAACGGCCACGATCAACTGGAGCGGATGGCCAGATATGATCACCCATTATGCTAAAATAGTAAAATATAACTCAATGATACAAATTAACTGTTATTTAATTAACTAATTAAACTAATTGGAATATTGCTTTATATTTTTTATTATGAGATTATCTTTATACCACCGCGTTATATACAGACTAGTTGATCTGGACCAATATGAGATTACTTCTATAACACCTGTCATGAGACTAGTTTTGAGAACTATATATGTATTGAATTAATGTAATGGTCACAAGTCACTGTGTACTGGGGATGTATATGTACATGCATGCCTAGGCTAATTAATTTTCAAAGAAAAATGGACCTAACTTTGACTACTATTCGTAGAACTTATTAATGGAAAAATAATAAAGGATGGTGCATAGAAAGGCGAAAAGAATAATCAATGCCGTTGATTTAAACACTGGATGAACTAAAAGCATAAGAGAAATGCACATAAATAAAACCTCAACTTTTCGATGTGGGACATATATATATCTGTATTTTTCCTCGATAAATGACACCATTTCTATGGCCAAAAAAAGGCAGCGGGTACCTCAATCAGCAGAAGGGAAGACGGTTATGGTTAAAATTGAAAAGTTGAAGATAGCAAAAGGCAATCGGTTATTAGTTGTTACCGTGACCGTTAAAAGGCCAAAAAAAGGCAAAATACAGTTCAACCCCAACTATTCACTTTAATGGACAATTAAACCCTTTTTTTAAAAGAATACGCATCCAAAAACCCATCGGAGATGAGATTATCCCCATCAGACCCCGATCACTTGCAAACCAGTGTTGTAAAAAAGTTACAAATACGATATTATCTCTATTGTCTCTTTAACATCCTGTACTAATTTTTTTAAACTGGTCTTTGTTGAAAAAATATACTCTTTAAAAGTATATGTGTTTATTTAATTATAATAAATATTTTTTCTGATTAATAAAATTAATGAGATATTTTATTCAAATATCTTAATTGCATTAATATTTTGATCAAAGTCCATTTAATTATATTATATGTATTTATATGATCACCGTGTGGATTCACAGAAGACATAAATATAAGTTATCTTATGATTAAATAAAATTAGTTCACAGTTGATAAATAAAGTTGGACATTTTATTTAGATATAGACTGTAATGAATTCATTGAATTATTTGTCTTAATCATGTATGAATTTATTAATGTAGTACGACTACATTGAACATGATCACATATGAGATTTAATTAACCTTGAAATGACTGTCATACTTATTAAATCTCATAGGCATTGATTTTACTGTAATCTTAATCTTGAGTTAATTATGATTTCATGATTGTAATTGTTATTCCATTTGAGTTACCAATGGGCACGATACATTCTTGTGGTCAAGATTACCCGGTATCTTGGTGGGAGCAATTATGAGTATTGGAGTTATGGATTATGGATTAACAATATAGAATTTGTACAACACATCTCTTGATGGGTTTTCGGCACTTGATCATAGAATTCTCTGGCTAGAGTGTGTCAACATATTTAGTATGTTGAAAATGATCATTAGAGAAAAGTAGTAAGTATCAAGGAATAAGATGTAATTAAATTGATTGGACAGTTGAGATATCGATTTAATTAATGATGTGGTACAAATGATTGTGCAGTAAAGAAATCAATGTGGCTTGGGACGAATTATTATTCGAGCATACAATTATGGAGGTCAATTCCAATCTTTTAGTATAGTAGATTTGGAATTAAATAATTAGGCTAGTTTAATTACAGACCTAATTGTTATAGCCACTATTGTATGTTCCCAAATGATCCCCGGGTTAGCTCATTTAATTGACTACGCCACTACTAGATTAATAAGCAAGATAACTAGTTATTTGGGTCAAAAGCCTAAATATATCATTTAGTGGGAGGCTCCATTTAATTAGCTTGTGAGTAAGGGGTCTTATATTATTTTACAATGTGGATCCCCTATAGAAAAAGTAAGTAACGTAGGTTTTTATTTTCATTATTTGGAACCTAGGGTTTTCACTAAAGGTAGATATAAAAAGGCTTATTTTCTCTAAAGAAAGAGAGAGCAGTCACTTTATACAGATCAGAGAAAAAGATTTTTATCTCTATTGTTGAGAGAAAAATTTTCTTGTGCTAGTTGCTTTGGTAGTGATAAAAGCGCCTACACGTCAAGTACATATCAAACCTGAGTCATAACCTGGAAGATCATTGGTGCCAGTTCATGTTCTAACAAGCGTGGTGGTGACGGATCGTGATCTAACAGGAGTGGTGGTGACGGATCGTGATCTGAGAGCCTAAATCATTTCAGCAGAAAAAGCCAAATCGGATTTTCATGGTACGATTTCTAGATTACAAATTCTTATATATTGTATGAGAGCGATCTTAAAATATTTTATAAAAATTTAAAAAACTGATCTTTCCCCAACATCTTTGACATGTTAAAAAGTAGTATAAAATCTATTTGTATATAAGTTTAGCTCTAATTTCATATAGAAGCACATGAGTTTAATTCATAGTCAAAAGTAAGCTCATAGACTGAGAGCTGTCTAAACTTACATATTTAGTCCAAAAACTATATCATATCATCTAAGGTGGGATTATCCCCTCATATTGTTTAGTTTCGTTATTGTATTTAACATTTAATTTTAAACTAATTTAAACATGTTTTTGGGACAAAATTTAAACCTCTCGCCAATAATGATTTGACATATGTCAACAGCAACGATGTCAATGGCTATCATCACCAAGCGCAATGACGGTGAGCTTAGGGAACATTGAGCATACAGTCGCAATCTAATCTTTTTTGTATATACACGTATGGTCTGTTTTACGACCGGAGCAACAAAGAAGTCACACGCCGACATCAACCACTGTGATGAGTCAAGGCGTGCACTCGCTTCATGTCGTCACATAACCGACCCGCAATTGTGTAGATCTCGAAAGCTGAAGCCCCCTCAGTCCACTATGAGTGCGTTCGGTACATGTATTATATTATATTATATTATATTATTTTAAGATTGGTGTATTATATTATATTGTATTGTATTAGCATTATATTATAATAATACTATACAATGTTTGGTACTACACTGTACTGTAATAAATTTTTTAATTAATTTAAATTAAATATTATACTATATTATATTATATTAATATACTTAAATTGTATTAATATTTTATATTATTATTAATTTTAAATTAATATTATTTAAATTTATTCATATTTAACTATTTATTATTAGTTATAATAAATTATAAATTTATTAATAAATTATAATGTAAAAAAATAATATAATATAATAATATTGAATAATAAATTACATGTTTATTAATTTATATTAATAATTAAAATATAAAAATAATATTAAATTAAAAGTTATATTTAATAATAATAATTATTATTATTATTATTATTAAGCAAAAGTCAAAAAGCAAGACTCCAGCACAGTTGCAAAAGCAAAAAGGGAGAGAGAGAAAAAAAAAAAAAAAAACAAAACAAGCAGCAGTTGCCACATTAAGTTAAACCCAACTGTGAGTCGGGTTTAGCTAATGCGGCAACTGCCGCATTAGTTTGGGCTTTTAATGTGGTGACCCTGTAACTTTTTATTTGCCAAACATGAGTTTGTGTAAAATTAATACAATGCGGGGCTTTAATTCAACAACCAAACAAGCCCTATAGTTATTGTTGGTAACCCATGTCAACAATACTAAGACTTGTCTGATTAATACTATTAATACTATTGTTGATGACCTATCTTTTGGCTCAAGTGATTTTTTTAATATAGTATTAGAGTTAGGGTTTCAAATTCAATTTCTTCAATGTTCAAATTCTTTAAATTATTTTTTTCAATTTCTTAGCTCATTTTTGGGCTCTTGTCTTTCGACTCATCTACGTACAAGCTTTTGTCTTAAGTTTTTGTTCACACTTCATGTGAAAGGCTTATGAAGACATGTCTTAATTACTTTATTAGGCTCTTACCACCAACTTAAACTTTTAATTCAAGTGGTTTATCTTACAAATATCACATTGTTTAGAATATCTACGTATTATCATTTTTTAATTTATTTTCAGTATTTATCAAGTGGTTGAATTGTGTCATTTGTCATTAATTTGAAAAATTTTAATTTAATTAAAGCTAAACCTTAAGTCAAATGGTCTTATTTAAAAAAAAAATTCAAATGATAGTAATTGTAATATTAACGGAGGACTTTTCATCCAAAGTTGCAACATTTACTTTTCTTCTTTTTTTTTTTTATTTGAAAGGGCAACATTTACTTTCTTGTGAATGAAACAACTTTTTAAGAGGAATTTATGGCGTTGTTATTAGTCCTTGAAGAAAAATTTTATAATGCCGTAATTAAAATTACGGCATCAATGTCGTAATAGACATAAATATTATAAATTACATGTAAAACTAGTAAATGTAAAGTGAAACTAGTAAATTTATACAAGATTATTAATTATTTGAAAAATTAACATCGTTTCTATAGAATTTTAGTGAAAATTATTTTATTTATTTAATAAAAGTATTTTTTAATTAAACTAAGAAAAAAATTACTCATTAATTAAATAAAACAATTATAATGAAACAAAGTGGAATAAGTTTTATTGAATTATTTTAACCATAAATTCTATACGTATTCTAGGACATTTGTATACTTTTTTTTCTCATTTCTATAATAATATCTATTTATTACACAAGTTAATTAAGCACAATTATTTATATTGATATGGATCAAGCAAAAACAAAATAAAAAAATATTTTTATTTTACTAGACACATTTATGATATATCAATAAAATTAGATCTAATTCTGAGTCTTATGCATACTTCATTTAGTTTCAAACTTTTTACCTATACTTAGAGACCATTTAGGGTTGTTGAGGAAGTGTTGAAAGATGCAAAATAACCTCATCTTACAACAACTACGAAAGATATTAAAATAATTATTTTTTCAAAATCCAATTTTGAGAATAAATTTCATCCTGAATAAAACATCACATGTATTACATAAATGCAAAACTAGCATTATTCAATTTAAATAAAAATAAAAATAAATATATAAGGTAATAAATATTATAATGAGTTTTTATTTTATAATTGTGAATTTATTTTTGGCAGTAACTCTTATATTAATTTATTTATTTTACCTTTTATTCATAAGTTTTAGGCATAATCTACAAAACTTATGTTTTATTTTGCATTTAATGTTGATTTACTTGTTTTATGTTATATATGTAAGTTTTCGTTTCATTTATCAGTAATACATCAAATTACCAGCTTTATATTAATTTACTTGTTTTATCTTCCTCTTACAAGCCTTATGTTCTATATCCAAAATTTGTGTTTTATTTTACAATTAGTGTTGATTTACTAGTTTTAAGTTATATTTGCAAGTTTTTGTTTTGTTTACTAGTAGTACATCAATTTACTAGTTTTATATTAATTTACTTTGTTTTATCTTCTATTTATGAATCTTATGTTTAATTTATAAAAATTGTGTTTTATTTTGCAATTAATGTTGATTTACGAGTTTTATGTTATATTTACAAGTTTTCATTTTATTTACTAATAATACGTCAATTATCAGTTTTAGATTAATTTATTTCTAAAATTTATATTTTATTTTACAACTAATGTTGATTTACAAGTTTTAAATATATTTTTTAAGTTACAATTTTTATGATTCGTTTACATAATTTATGTTTAACTACGGTATTAATGTTGTAACTTTAATCACGACATGATAGAATGACTTGTCATTCAAACATCTTTCCACAATAGTTGGTTAAATCTCTATAATGTGATTCTTTGATGATGGTTGGACCTTAAGTAGAGTTAATTTTAATTAATTGGGAAATTATCTCCTCACCATTTTTGTTTTGTTATATGTACATCTAACCACCACAAGATTTTGACATGGTCTCCACCTTTGTTTTTAAGCTTGTATCAATAAACCACTTTAACATTAAAAATAACCATTTTAGCCCTAAATGAATTGAAAGATAATTTTATTCTACAAAATTTTAAAAAATAGAAAATTATAATTACAAGAATACCTTAAATTCAATAAAAAAAATAAATCTCAAATTCTAAGATGATAATTTTTAAATGAAATTATAATTATAAAAAATTAACATCTTGTAATTATAATTTCATTTAATCTTATAATTAAATTAAGTATAGGGAAGTTTACAAAAATTAACATGAAGAGAAAAACTTCCCAATAATTAATATTAAGGAACTTCGCCATGCAAATTAAATGAAATTACAGTATAACCTTTATAAATTAATAATGTCAGGACCATAGAAATTTATTAATTTAGAGAGATATTAATTAATCGATAAATTAATAATTTATTAATTTATAGAGTGTGTTCACAGTACAAAGAACTAACATTTAATTGATTGAAAATTCATTGTATTTTACAAATATAATCAATAGAATTTAAATAAATTTGTGAAACAAATAAATAATGTATTAATTTACAATAGACTCATATTTTAATAAATTGATATAGTCAGTTACATTTGTAATTTCACAGTATTTGTAATTTCTACAATTATTAATTTATGATATAAATGGAACCATAGAGTTATATAGGAGTTCTCAGAAAAATTATTATCTTATTAATTTATCAAAATTATTAATTTAGCTTCAGGGCCCAAGTTGGGACCGCAAAAAATTATTATATTATAGAGATTATTAATTTATCGAGTATTAATTTATAGAGGTTATACTGTATAATCACAAAAAATCAATATGATAATTTTTTAAATGACATTATAATTATAAAAATTAACATATTGGATTTGAAATTTATTTATTTTATTAAATTTAGGGGTATTTTTATAATTATAATTTTTTATTTTTCAAAAGTTTGTAGAAAAAAACGATCATTTAATTCATTTAGGGATAAAAATGGTTATTTTTTATTGTCAAATTGGTTGATTGATACAAGTTTAAAAACAAAGGTGGTGCAAAGAGCATGTCAAAATTTTGTTATGGTTAGATGTACAAATGACAAAATAAAGGTGGTGTAGAGATAATTTCTCTAATTAATTTCTCTTGATTCTTCAAAATAGATGGCTCACTACAAGGATATGATCAGCAAGATGAATACTCAGTGTTTTAATATTTTCTAGGATAATAGTAATTTTGTTCATCTATCTGGTTAATCTTGGATATAGTGATATGTTTATTTGATCATAAATTGTTTAGCTTGTCCTTTTATAATAATCTCGATCTTCTACTATTATACGATATCTCGTAAGAGTAAGACTAATTATATCTCTAATTAAGTTATAATTCTTTTTATTTATTTTGAATAAATTGCTCGCCCGACGAATTTAATTAAAAATAAAACAAGATTTTCTAACAGATAGGGGCGTGAATCTGTATCTCTTAACTATAGGGATCTAGATGTCCTAAAAAGAAAAAAGAAACCAAAATTTAAGGGCGAAACCGTCATGCTCCCACATAATTAATTATAAACAGTAACATTAAAGGAAAACGACTAGTAGTTGTTATAGTGTTAAAAAGATAAGAGAAAGGTGGAAATGGGACCATGTTTGTATGGAAATGTCAGCCGACAGCGAGAATCCTTAGAGAAAAAAAGAAGAGAAGTTGAAGGAGGGAAGGGTTAAAGTGTGTTCGTACGACACATAACGTGTGCCTGCAGCAGCAGTTTTTTTTTTTTTTGAAATGAAAATATAGCTTTCATTGATTGAAACTGGGAAATAAGGACACAATTTGCGGAGGGAATGATCCCTCCCAAAAAACAGAGTTTTCAAACTCTAAAGCTTTCTTGGCTAGATCATGGGCTGTGACATTACATTCTCTTGGTGTATATTGAATTGAAAACTGATTCGAACTCTGGATGCTTTCTTGGATGTCTGCAATTAACCACGAGGTTTCTGTTATGCTGACTTTCTTGCTCAATGTTAAGTCTACCACTTCTTGCGAGTCTGTTTCTATGATCATTGGGGAGAACCCTGCCCTCTGAGCACTCTTAATACCCAGGATTACAGCTTCAGCTTCCATGTGAGTACTGCTGAGCTGAAAACATGATTGTTGGACTGCAGCTGCCACTACCTCTCCATTAGAATTTCTTATAATCACACCCAACCCAGCTATTTGGTCTTTAACATTCACTGCTGCATCCACGTTAATTTTAAACCAGCCAGCAGTTGCTCTCCCATTCTCAGTGGCTCACAGCCCGCTCGTGCGGCCCCTTTAATTAATTTTAACCTTTGGATCCCACCATCGCCAATCACCATCCATCTTTTCTTTTCTTTGTTTCTTCATATTTCATCTCCTGCTTTATTTACACTCCATCGATCTGCCCACCCATTTCCTGCTCTCATATCCTTCCATGATAAATCCATCAAATTTGTAAGTTTGCTTCTTAGTCTTACTTTGTAAAAACGTATATAAGAAATTCTACCTAAGTTTAATAGTGTTATAGTGTTGGTATGATGGAATAATGTTGCTTTGAAAAAATATATCTTTATATGTGGAGTGTACTCAGATTCGTTAATGTAAGTGGTACTATACACAACAGTTGAGAATGAATATTGGATTAAGTATTTAAGGTTTGGGCAATTCTCAAGTCTTAAAGTTATTTTTCAATAAGTGTAATGCTGATGATCTTCTATATAGTATCTTAGAGTGGACTCACGCTATCTTACCACTTGACTAGGACTAATTAAATATTAGTTTGCACATGATGCAGAGTATTAGGGAATTTAATTCCTACATCAGCTAAGATTAAAAATCTTATATTAAGTATATAAGACTTGCACATGCTCTTTACTCTTGAGTTAGCTTTTGAATATCCATTAGACCTATGAGCTTCTATAGTTAATATGCGCGTATCTTTATACGTGGGATCATTCTATTAGATGGAGGATATACATGTACATAATAAATAAAATAGAAACACTCCTTTGTTGCTCTTTCAACATACGAAAATGTAAAACATTATAATGTCGTCATAATAGGCTTTTGAATTCTTTATAAAATATTCTCTAAGAACTTGATCAAATAGTTTTTAAATAGTTTTATTTGATTAGGTACTTGAATTTGAATCGCGTGGAAAGATAGAAATTAAAACCCTTCAGCTTTTTTAAAAACATCATTTTTTATCAAAGAAAAAAAAATCTTTTTGCCCGACCAATTAATTTCAAGTTGAGATGATAAAACTAAATAAATATTGGTGTAACAAGTACATCCAATTATAGTCTATTACACATTTTGAAGTTTGTTTCCACATTCCATTTATATCAAATTAGGCAAAATGTACATGTATTGTTTCCACATTCCATTTCTGTTCTTTTATTTCATCCTGTATTTTTAAAACTTTGCAATTGGTTGACATCTCATACTGTCAAGTTTAGATTCGAATTTCTTGTGACTAAAAATACCCCGGTGGTTTCAAATAGTAAGCTAAAAGTATGTTGGCCGTTTCATCATTTATGCATGCATAGCATTATTCGAAGGGCAGAAAAGGTGTGGGACCAAAAGATGAAGGGGTAACACGTGCAATCCTGACAAGGTTGAAAAATAGATGTTACCGAGTGAAAGAGATGTGCTTCCGTGGTAGCCTTCCAAGTCTTTCCACGTGAGGACGCACGTGTGTGTAGAAAAGGACTCGAGTAGAGAGTAAAGTGGAAGTGAAAATGTGTGTTGAATGTGACGGTCCCACTCATTTACACATTCATTTCTTTTCATCTCTTTTTAGGTTATCTTCTCCAAGCACTTGTCAGTTGTCGCATTATTTATTAGGTTTTTAGATTCTTTTTGCAATTTTATTTTTTGTTGTTCTGGTAATTAAATGGCCACTTTGGGGATCCTCTGTGTGTGTTACAATTGATATCTTTGATAAATCAAGATGTGGACAGCCGTTGAGCAATTTGACTTGTGATATGCTGATCATTGTTTGTTAGATTGCTATGTAATGAGGTAATATGAAAACTATCGAAATGTATATAATAAAAAAGTGAATTTTGAAGAGGAAAAGCAGCTATTTGGTAAAAGAATAAATATAAGTTATTTAATTTATAGTCAATGAGAATAAGTATTTATTTATATATCAGAAAAATGACAGTTATACCTCTACAATTTGTGAAAATAATCATAGGAGTCCCTAAATTTTTTACAAGGGACACCAAGACCCCCCTCCATTAACTTTTACTGTTAGTTTGGATGGAAAATGTTAAATTTATTATTATACCCTTATGTTGCACTTACTTTTTTTTAAATTGAATAAATAAATATTTGACAAATGTGGCTCCAGATAATAACATTGATTTACAATTTTGTCCGTATATGAAATTATGAAATTAAAAAAAATATTGTCTTATAGAATCATTGTCGATGAGATTTTTAAGTTACATCTATACCCTTGTGAATCATTTTAATCACACAAATATCCTTAAAATATAATCCATTTTTACAATTTTGATACCAATTGCAATATTTTAAAATATAATCCATTAATTCTAGCTAGGTGATTGCATTTTCCCATGAAAAATCAATTTTAATTCAATCACGTTCCATTGTTCATTAATCCATCAAGCTCATTTCATGGAAATAAAATTTGTCAGGTTCAAAATCAATGGCAAATACTCATGAAAAAGTGAATGGAGACATGATATTCAAGAACAAGTCATGTTGTTGCAATAGTTGAGCTGTTACATGCTGTTGCAATAGTTGAGTTGTTACAAACGAAATGACCTGGATATATCAGCTCAATTCAAATGCACCACAAAGTCTGATTAAAAAATGTCTACGATCCAAATGCATCATATCCATATCCATTATCAAATTAATATGATTTCCTACTCTTTGTGGCTGTAACTGTGATTGTCTTTCAGATTGAGTGGCATTTAGTTACTTTGCTACCTGCACATTACCATATGACAGGAAGACAATAAAGTAACTTATTGCAGTTAATACAATAGATAATTTCAAATTTTAAGTTAACATAATTCAAAATAAAGAATGTACCTGAAATGAACTTTCTACAGGGTTTTTACAAGACCTTTTGTTGTGCCCTATACCACTGCAGTTAATGCACTTGACAGTTTGCTTATTCTTCCTTTTCCTAAGCAGTTCATTCAGTTCCTTTTTTCTTGCATGTTTTTTCGCCCTGCCAACTTGCACTAATATTTCTGGTGGGGATGCCACTAATTTGATATGCCCCACAACCACATATTCTTTTATCTAGATCAACTACAAAAGATTCATGAGTGGTATCATCAATTATTTCCAAATCATAATCATCTGCCTCTAAAACCTTGCATGTCCTTCCTTCTTCCCTATTCAAATCTAGTTTCTTCTGGACATTAGGGGGTAGTCTACCCTTCCATGTCATAACCTCTTTCATTCTCTTATGCAATCTCCTCATTACTTTCCTTCTAATATAATCCATGAGAGTCAGCACTTGACTACCCCTATGCTCTTTTAACTAACCATTCCATGACTCTGTCATATTATTAGTCACATGATCAGACTTTGCAAGATGATTCAAAGCATGTCTGACCAAAACAGAGTTCTAAACACTTGTTCAGGCCATTTACTCCTCACATTTGCAAATAAATGCCTAGCACAATATCTAACAGTAGATCTAGGCCAGAACTCTGCCAAACTAGCCAATAAGCTCTTTTGCCTATTTGTCATAAAGGTAACAAGAATATCATCTTCAATTTCAAGCCACTCCCTCAAAATGCTAAGGAACCACTTCCAAGTCTTTGAACTCTTCATCTCACAAATGCACACAACAATAGGGAAAACGTCACTATTTGCATATAAGGAAACCACTGACAACATAATTCCACCATAAGGCTCCTTCAAATGACACCCATCAATACCAACAAAACCACTTGCAACCCTTAATAAACCCATTCTTCAAAGCTAGAAAACTAAGCATAAACCTTTGGAACTTAACTTTGTTAGGTTTACCCTCATCCATTCATTGTAGCCAGACAAGTACTCCTGGGTTTGTTTGTTTCAAGATTGCTTCATAGTTCTTTAGCAACTGATAAGACTCTGAATGACTTCCACTATTTCTAATCTTGGTATTCTTTTTAGTTGTTAATCTTCTTAATACTACAATGTAATCCTTATTTATGTGTCATCTCTTTATGCATTGGTTTTAGGGGCATTGTAGTATTATTCTTCAATGAGGTCTAAAAATAATTGACAATCTAGTACATAGAAGCCTTTTTTGTCTTAGAGTTTCTGTCACATGTGTGATTCTTATTGAGTTGTTGAATTCTAAAAATAGTTCCAAACTTTACCCTAGCTGCATAAATGTACCATGTACATGGAACTCTTTCTTCAGTCTCACCTATACATCTAGCCTTGAATCTCCTCTTTTCATTCTTAAGTTTAACAATATCAAATCCTTACTCAATTAGATAATTTTTTAACACTCCTCTAAACTCAATCACAGTGTCAAACTCATCTCCAATTGAAAATATCACTATATCAGCTTACCATCTGGACCAACCTTGCTTTTCCGTGTTTCTACAAATTTTTTAACCAAACAAATTGGTATATCTTCATCCGATTCAATTGAATATCCTTCATCTCTATCATCAGACTCATAATTGGACAAAACCTCATCATTCTCACTATCCTCAGTATCATTTTCACCTCGATCATCTATATTTTCTCCATCCTCTTGAACATTATGCCTATCCTCTTCAATAAACAAATCATCATCATTGTCATCGTTTTCCTAAAATGCTTCTTCTTCTCCAAATTTAACAACATCATCTTCTTCAACATATAATTGTGTTTGACCTGCTAATCTTTCATTTTGACTTTATGCTGGCTCACCTATTTGCATTAGCTCATGGTTATTGTGTTCGAAGGGTTGTTGTTGTTGGCTGACATGTCATTTGGTGGAATTGGGTATGTTGGTGGGCTTGAAAATTTTGGGTTAGTTGGTGAGCTTACAAACATTAGAATAGTGGTGGGCGCTGTTCTTGTGTAGTTTCGGTGGATTGTATATGAAAAGGACAAAACATCCGAAATCAACATTTCATACACACATCAAATGATCATCTTAAGCAACAATCCACAAAAAAACTAACATGACATCAATTAATTCCATACATTTTTAAACCCAAAAGTAAACAATACTTCTAACCCATTCAATATACAATTCAAACCTCCTTTAAAATTAATAAGCAATACATATTATAACAACCAGCAAATAAAATAAATGATTGGCTTTATGTACATTAATTTTTAAAATTGTTTTATATAAAGAAATTTTTAAAGGAAAGTGAAATTTGTCTACTTCAAAATCTTATTATTTTCCTTTAATTTGATCTGCTACTGCCACCAAATCCTAATATCAATCTCTAACCCATTTTTCAATATATGCACAAATCAATTGAAGCACTGGACAAAATTTATCATGAACATTAAAAAAATATAAAACACAAAACAAAACCCACAAACATTTGCCAAAGCCCCTGAAAACTTGCAACCCATGGACGAATTCTTAAGCCATGTGCTTGCAAATTAGTATATCATCATTTACTTGGTTGAAATAAACAAATAAGTAAAAGCAAATAAAGAGAAAGTTCAATTTTTCTTACCTTGCATTACTAGACAAGTACTTTGTAAACTTCAATAGTACATTGGTGACTGTGAAATCCTCCTTCAAAACCACTGATTATTCAATTTCTATATATCCTACTTTTAGTTCGAAAAGGATAAAAAATAATCTAATAATATGGGTTAGGTTTTTTGTTCTATAGAAGTGCGTTGGAGAAGATGATGAATGGTAAAATATGTTTTAATTGGCATACGAGTATAAACTTTTGTCCAATTAAGTCATGACATGTGGCATTGATTAGATACTTACATGTAATGTCCAATTAGCATATTTAAAATTAGGGATCTCCTAAGTTACATGCATGTAACATATAATTCTCTCACATTAATAGTGAGTGAGCCCACATCATTTACTATTTATATGAGAGGATTGTAAGTTACATACATATAACTTAGCATTAGCCTTAAAATTATAAGTAAATCCAAAGTAAAAGTACCGAAATACCTTTTTTTCCATCAAAACTAAAAGTAAAAATTAACGGAAAGGGGGTCTTGGTGTCCTTTGTGAAAAACTTGAGGGTCCCATAACCATTTCCACAAATTATAGAGATGTAGTTATCCTTTTCCCTTATATATTTTTAAAAAAGTGTGAGATATAAAAAATAAATTGGAATAAACAGTAAACTTTATAACACGCATAGGGTAGTACACTATGACAAATTTTTATTAGTGCTACTCTTACAATTTTCATGATACTTTGTTATCTTCATAATGTAAAAATTTACCATGAATAAAAGCTCATTTCAACAACAAAAGAATTATTAGTTTTTGCTGACATTTTGATGTTAAAGTAGTAATGAGGTATTGTGAAACTATAGGAGCTAAATAATAAAAATTGAATTTTTAAGGGAAAAACGACTATTTGTATTTGGTATAAAAATAAATATAGGTTATTTGATTCATAGTGAATGAGAATAAATATTTATTTATGTATTTAAAGAAAATGAGAACTTTATTTTTTAAAAAAAGGATTCTATTGGTCAAAAGGCACTGTAATGAGTTTATTAGTTAAAATATGCATAACACTCATACAAATATTAGTCGTATTTGGCAAATAGGCAATGGAAATCTGCCTGCATTATACGTGAGGAAATTTTGAGCAACACTAGGGGTCACCAATTAAACTCATAGATCACACGGACAAATATAAGCAAGACAATCGATTGCTCACTAATTAGGCCAAATGGTGTGTTTAGAGTGGGATAAATGATCATTTAGTTCATGTATTTTGATTTAAGTGTCTGTTTAGTTTTTATACTTAAAAAAAATACATCATGACACCCTTGATGTTAAACATGTTATACTCCTATCCTTATTTTAAAAAAATAACAATAATACCTTACAACAAGAAACAAAATGATAATTTATCATTTTTTAATTCTTGGGGGTGTTAATGAAAAGAAAAAAAATGATAATTTATCAAAATGACCTTATTCCCAAATTTTTATATTATTATTTTAATTTTAGAATTAATTTGTTAAATTAACGTTTTATAATATAATTGTTATAAGATTGTTGCAAAGATGTTAAACATTGCTTTTAGTTGACCGATATTAAACTATTTATAAATAATTATTTGCAAGATTATTGCACGCATACAAAAGGTATTAGTTCTTTCATATTAATGTCTAATAGTTAATTTGTTAAAATTAACCTTTTTAAAGATAAAATAATTAATGTTAACAATATTATTGCGAGGATTGTAAAACCAAGAAAAAGTAAAGATAAGAATATAACATATTTAATTGTAAGAGTGTTTGAGATATTTTTTAAAATATAATGACTAAACAGATACTTAAGTCAAAATATAAGGACTAAACAAATATTTAGCCTCCAGAGTGCTGCGCCGTACTATACTATACTGGATTGTATTAAGATATATTAAAATATAATAAGGTATTATATTTAATGTAGAATGAATTGTATAATATATTTTGAATTTAAACTATTATTGATTAATACTTATATTATTTTTCATTTTTTCCAATAAAATCAAATAATTACTTCGCCCGTCTATCACCGGTTCGTGTAAAATTCGGTATTGTTACAATTCTCATTGTTGACCGTCCACAAGTGGCTATATGCTATTAGAGGTGAGCTCGGGGTTTAGATTATATCGAATTATAGACATTTTTATTTTGTTTAATGAAAGATTAAGTGTGTGTTTGGGATTGAGGTTGAGCAGCTGTAACTTTTAAGTTACAACACTAAAGTGTTAGGTAAACACTAGCTGTTGTAGCTTGGAAACTATATTAATATGATTTTTCACTTGTATAATAAAAAATCTATTATATCTTTAATAATTTTGTCAAAATTATTATTTAAAATTTATTTACTATATATTATTAATTTTTATTTTATAATCACAACTTTTTTTCCACAGCAATTGTAACTTAAAAGTTACAGCACCTCAATCTCAAACGCACAAAGTGATGTGGTGGGGTACATAGTATGCTCTCTCACGACATGATTGACATGCATGACTATGATATGATGTGCTTCCTCTCTCCATTATTATTTATACGGTAATCGGCATATTATATGATTTGATGTGTTTGTTACCACTATGGTTTCTTCTGTAATGTATTTGATGATTTCCAGCCATCCATGTCCCCTCCTCCTCCTATCACATAAAGCAAAGCTGCTTTTGGTTTTAAAATAAAAAAAAATTGAACACATTAAAAATATTTTCTTCGGATCCAAAAGGAATTTTCGAAATTGCCATTTTAGCATATGTCATGAATTTTCTTCTTTAAACTATCAAAACCACTTTAATTTAATAAAAAATGATTAAGTAAACTCTTAAATTATCAATAAGGTACATTAAGATCCTATTTTGACTATAATACTCTTTGTAAATAGTAACAAAAAAAATTAATTTTAAATTTTTTTAATAAATAGAAATATAATTTAAATAGTTTAATTTGTCAAGTATACTAATAATATTAGTATATTTTTAAACACAAAATAATTTTTAAAATGTAATTTATTTTATTTATTTTAATAATGTATTTGTACTTATTATAAAATTAAATAAATATTTGGATTAAATAGATTTTAAAATCAATAAAGTATATCTCATGTATTAATTTACAAAAATAATTTTATATAATATTGAAAATAATTTAAATCTTTAAATATTTATTTCAATATTATGTTATATTTGTTATAAATTTTAGGTTCATATAATATAAGATTGTAAAGTAATAATTTTTTAAATATTGAAATTATTTTTAAATGTAAATATTGCTGCATTTATTCTAATATTATAATTCTATTTATTATAAAACATTGGAGTCAATTTTTTTGAATTAATATAGCCAAAGGATATTATAATCAATATGGGGTCTTGACGTCCTTACTTGAAAACTTGAGAGTCGAAATGACCATTTCCTTGGTGTCCTTACTTAAAAACTTGAGAGTGTACATGACCATTTTCCTAAACTTTGGAAATATACGTATCCTGTTCCCAAATTCATATTACTTTTAATAATTTCAAATAAAGAATAAATTAGAATAATTAACCAATTAAATCCTCATTAATTATTTAATCTTATGTCACAAAAGCACACATTTTGAACAATTTGATAATTTAATTTATACAGGTAAAATAATTAAACTAAAATTAAGTTAAACCAAGATTAATGAACAACAATGGTCAAGAGACTTATGTAAATCAAGGGATTTAATCGATTAATTGTTTAAACTTTTTCTTGATTTATCTTGATTTTAACTTTTAAAGACATGTGAACTTTTATAAATAATTTTTTCAAATGGGGTGGATTTCTACAAATTTTAGGGTGGGAATATCCCCTTGAAATAAACCTGACAAAGTGAGGAGAAAATACATTAAAATGAAAAAGAGCATACAATCAAACAGCAAATAAAATAGCCAAAACACTCAAGAAGAAACAAAAAGCAGAATATCAATCGAAACAATACTATGAATTCCTAAGGTTATCCTTAATTTCACATGAACGGTCTAAAACAAAAACTAAACATACATATTAAATCAAAACAGTAAGGGCAACCAAACATACAAGCTCAAAGAGAAGAAAATGATGTTGCTGTAAATAAAAATGCATTTGAAACAATATATTAAAAGGTAGGTTTATTTAAACCCATCAAATTTCTCTCTGTACTCATTTTGAAAAAAAAATTATTAAAAATTTAAAATTTTAAAATCTCAAAATTATATTTCATTAATCTTCTCCTTCTACCTTACAATTACATATTCACTCTCTACTTTTACATTCTACAAACAAAACACTCAATTTTTCTTTTTTTTGAAGTCTTTTCTTCTTTTTTTTAATTTTCCTAAGCCTTTTTATGATTGGTTTTGGGAGGCTTAAAAGTGATTTTGAAAGCTAAAAGTTAATTTTATTATTTAGTAAATGTTTTAGAAATTAATTTTAGCAAAATCACCCCATCCTATTACAGATTTTGAAAAGTAAAGGAGTAGCTTTTTAAAATCTGATTTTGAGAATAAATTTTATACTTAGTAAAATTTTGTCTATATCCTCATATATATTATAGAAATCCAAAATTATCCTTATTAATTAGGAAATAAATTCATTAACTTTAAAGAATTATTATTATAGTTTATTGCCAATTATATTGAGATAACAAAATAAAAAATAAAATATTTATTTTAGTTATCAATATATATACACAATAAAAAATCAATATATATACACAATAAAAAATATTTTATATACATATTTATAAATGTATAAATAAAATTTAATCAATATTATTTTCAATTCAATTATTTATATTTTTGCAGTAATTTAATAGTAAGATTTTCTAAATATATATGATTGCTTTTAAAACTCACAACACTTTTAAAAACAAATCTTACCAAATATTTAATTGATTCTCTTTATAACTGATTATTTTTTATTGCACATCTAACAACAATTATTTTAAAAGCTACATAATCACCAAACTAGCCCTTAGTATATCATGATTTATATTTCATACATTTTATATATAAGAAATTTTTTCTTGATATTTATTAATTATGTTTGGTAAAAATTAATTTCTTCACATTTCATGGCTAATAAAAATTTGTTGATGGTCATCTTTAAATTGTGGGTTTTGCTCCTCTTAGTTAGTGATACTAACTATTTGCAGCTAAAAGAATATCTGAATAAATTAATGAGAATTTGTGAAATTGGGAAGAGAAAGAAAAGAAATGGTTAATTAAATAATTTTTGAGAAAATTATTTAGATAATAAAAATTTTAAATAAAAACATGGTGTAGAAAATAAATTTGTGGATTTAAATAGCCCATCCCATATTAAAATAAAAGCAATAAAAACATATTTACTTGTTTCTCTGAAAATATTATGACAATGTAAGAGAATGAGAAAATCAAATATAATTTTTTCTTTTAAATTTATATAATTATTTTTTAAAATATATCTAATGTATAGTAACAAAATTAAGTGATATAATTGTTACAATTTTCAAAAAGAAATTACTTAGTATATATCTATGTATTTTAAAGAATATAAAATTAATTAATGTATCATAAATAATATAAATATATATTTTTTAAAATTAATCTTATTAGTTATTACCAAAGCACATTAAAATAATATTAACGTATTGTTAAAAATTTAAAATAAAATTATATAAGATGACATATGTTAACTAGCGATTTAATAGCACATGTGGTCCTTAAATCGTAATAACATATTTTAATGGGACTCATATAAAATGAAAACACAAAACATCAAAGTGCTACTTCATCCTTTCCTTCAAAAAATAGGAAAATCGGAATATTGAAAAATGAAAACAACACGTAAGGATGGCTATACTAGTAGGGGATGGCCAAATCTGGATTCAAATGCGGATATAAATGCATCGGCAATTGGATTTAAATTAATATTCCTATATTTGTGAATCTAAAAAAAATGCAGTATTATCCAAACAGATTCCAGGTGGATTTTCTAGATATTTGAATTTGCATACTGAAAATGTAAAATCCTTGCTTTACGACTCTCTTCACCAATCTCTTCGGCCATGTTGAACAAATAATTCGAAAACATAATTAAAGCAAGCTAGTGATCAGATTTCACTACAAAACCAAACACAAAATAATACAATTAGTAGCTCTGAAGTTGAATGAACCCAAATTTAAATTACCTCAATACCCACTAATATTTTAAAAGTACCTGTCTAATTCATTAGAGCATTTTCACAAACACAATTTCAGCATCAAAACCCGGTGACAAAAAAATTGATTTTGAAATCAAAACGAAAAATAATATCATATTATATGACAATATGAAATAACAAACAATATATTTCACCACTAAATCCCTATAATACCACATGCAGATTTAGAGAAATGAGCTTCTTCAAATTGAAAGGGATGCCATTTTTAGATCACGTTGAGCAGCAATGGAGCAGCGACAACGTGGACAAAACACGTGAGCAGCAATGGTGAGGACAATAGTTGTTGACATGGAAGTTAGTCATTTGTACCACCTCGATGAAGTTAGTATCTCCAAGGGAGAAATTAGGATCCCTCAAAGGCAAGAACAAAGATCACCAAGTGAGAATTAAGGACCCCTCAAGGTAGGAAATAAGGAACTCTCGATCGAGGCCATGAATTGGTCAAACAGATTGAGCCAGTAGAGCGGAAATGTGGGGATAAGGGTTATCAATAGAAAAGAATCATGAAAATACGATAAAAATGGACGAAGAAGTTGACTACCAAACCACCAAGTGCAAGTAGGGGACGACCCTCATTCCTAAAAACATGTTCCACTTTCTTCTCAAAAAAACCCCAGGGTCAGATCATACCAGTTGTGCCATCATCTCATGACCTCCTAAAATACAGAAGATGAAGTCAATAACTCCTAACATTCACCAAAATAAGGGGATCCACTCACCTAAAAATATGGCATACTATCAATATTCCATTATTCCCTCAAAGAGCTGGAGGTAAGTTCACTAAAACTCCAATTTTATGATTCAACTTGAATTCTTTAGCCAGTGACTTAAGCATCAGAGTAAGATCGTTGGAAACCCCTTTTCCAGCCCAATTTCAACGCTTTTTGTTTGTCAGTGTGTGTGTAGGTATATCTCCATCTGTTGCACTTGGAGTTTGACCCTAGGCAAGAAAAAATTAGGTATCAATAATAATGACAAGCAAAAATAAAAAAGGAAGACAACAATTGTCTTCTCTACAGTCAGCAAGGAGAAGCACTGATATTAACTAAAAATACTAATTTATTGATAACTTTTGAACCTAAATGCTCGTTAGAAACAAGAGCCAAAGAGCCCAATAGTGACCAAGGGGTTGTTTGTTCTTTTTCTAAAGTTTGAATTCTAATTTATTTTTAGATATTTGAAGTTTTAGTTTGTTCATTTTCTATAACTTATGTTTGATTATAAGATGTTTAAGTCTGAATGCAAAAACTTAAATATTTTGATTTTTATCTGAATGACAAAACATCTTAATGGATCTTTAATAGTCTCTCTCATTAATATAACTTTTAAACATATTTATTACCTATTATATAAATTATCCTTTTATAATTTTTTATTTATCATTTTTGTTTTGTTTTGTGCATATTCAACTATCAAATTTTTTATTATAAATGAGAATTTTAAACACAATAAGACTTTATGTGAGTGTGTTTCATAATATTCTTATCTCATTGTAGTTATAATTTCTATTTTTCTAATAGATTTTGAATATTATTTAATACATTAATTTAACTTCAAATTATTAAACAATTCTTAGTTGGCTTACGTAATTAACAAGAAAAATTATTATAAAATACATTAAAACAATGCTATAAATATTGTATATTAATGTCAAATACATGTGTTAGATGCATTTTTTTTTATTTTTCATCTTTTGTTAAAGTACGTATTATCAAATTTTTTAAATAATCAAATAATATATTTATAACTTGTCACATGTTTACCAAATAAATAAAAGTATTGTTAACATTTAAGAGGTTATATATGTCAAAATGTCATATTTTAGATGGTTTCTTTATAAAAAAAACAAACAACTTAACATTTATATTCAAATATTGAAAAATAAAAATAAACATATCATTCAAATATATGCATTCAGACCTATTCAGACTTCAATCAAATTCAGACTTAGTTAGATTTCAGACCAAAAAAAAAAAAAAAAAAGAACAAACACTACCTAAGCCAACACTTCAAACAAATCTAAATAATTAAAAAAGCTAATCGAAACAATTTAAAACACCTAAAATAGCTAATCGAAACAATCCAAAAATAACTGAAAATAAAATATTGCCAAAAATAAAATGGTCATTACATTCCCTACTAGAAGCCTTGACCTTAAGGCTTAAGCAAAGGAAACTTCTCATGTATCTCAAATGCATCCTCCTAAGTCATATCTTCAGGAAAGGAGTTGGAACAATGAACCAACCACTGCACCACTAGACAATTATTTTTCCTGACTATTCTTCTGTCAAAAATAGAAACATGTTCTAACTATAGGTGTTCATCTTCCTACATTGTTAGTAACTCTAATTAGAGTGACATCATCTTCAACTTTTTTCTTTGAACACGGAGCATGAGAAATAGGATAATTTTTGACTTTATAGACATGTCTAACCTATAAGGAACCTATCTAATCTTTTTAATAACTTTATAAGGCTCATAGAATCTGGGAGACAACTTCTTGTTGTCATTTTTTAACAAGTTTGCTTGTTTATAAGATTGCAACTGGAGAAATACTATATCACCCACCTCAAATTTCCTCTTAGACTTCTTCTTATTATCATACAGTTTCGTTCGAACTTAAGCATCCATCAAATTGGCTTTCAATAGACTATCATAGCATCCATATCCTTTAAGCTCAAATTAACAACTGCCATAGTAGACTTACGTGGAATATAAGCAGTATACGAAGGAAGTGGCTCGCCATAAACAACTTCAAACGGTGTCCTTTAAAGTTGAAAAATGATAAAAAGTACTATACTATCATTCAGATAAAGGAAGCCATTTCACCCATTCATTTGGCCCTAACATTCGTCATGCATCACATATATTGTTCTAAGCACTTGTTAACCATTTCAGGTTGACCGTTAATTTGAGGATGGTATGCAGTGCTCATCAATAAGTTCACATGTAGTAAGGAAAACATGTTTTACCAAAAGTACTATTGAAAACTTTATCTCAGTCACTAGCTATAGAATTTGGCAAACCAGACAACTTATACACATTATCTAGAAAAAGCTGGGCAACATTAAGAGCAATATATGGATGACTTAAAGGCATGAAATATACATACTCACTTGGCCTATCCACCACCACGAAAATAAATTGCTTACAACCTTGAATATCAGTCCAATTATGCTTAAAAATTGGTAAAGGCTACAAAAAATCAGAAGATAATACATTTTCATGTTTATTCCTTTGGCAAATGTCACAAGCTGCCATAAAAGAACAAATATCCGTTTGCATCTTTTTCCAATAAAAAAGTTTGACTACAAGAAAAATGTCATTTAGCTACAAAACGTATTGCAACAAAACACTTAAATTTTGTGGCTTATTAGTTTTCACCACGGAAAAATATTTGTTACTATTTTGTCGCCCTATAGCTATGGCATTTCATATTTACCCACAAAATAAAGATTTTGTAGCTCATGAATATTAACAATGGTAAATTTTTGTGGTAAAAAATCATTACAAAAGTCACATGCCTCACTATTTAACACAAAATATTTGTCTTTGTCTTCATGGGTAAACATTGGTTTATGGCTAAAAGTAAAGCATTTAGCCATCAAACTCGTTGTGACTGAATGTGACAACCTTTAGCCACAAAGTGTTTGTGGTGAATTTGCCAACCTTTGGCCACGAAGTGGTTTTGTCACCAATTATTCTATTTGGCAACACTGATCATTATGGTAAATAACGATGTTGTGGTTAAATGTGTAATCATTAGCCACGATCTGTTTGTGGCGAATTTAACAATAATTTGCTATGAAATTTATTTGGGACTAATTAGTTCTGTTGGGTTAAATGCAATGTTTTAGCCACAAAAATTTAATAAGTAAACATTCTTAAGATTTTTTGTGACAACATCTTACTCAAATAGGATACATGTCTGCTCTTTTGTTTAAGCACATCTCATATGCCTTCCTTTGATGCATCATATTCAAGAACAAAGGTTTTCTGGAAATTCGGCATAGCTAAAACAAGTGCTATCCACATTGCTAACTTCAAGCTATTAGAAGCATCTTTTACAGTTTGATTCCATAAGAAATTTTCCTTTTAAAGCAAATCTGCTAGTATCTAGTGAGACCCAAGAATCCACGCAACGTTGTTAGTGTGTTCGGAGATGGCCAACATTTCATACTTTCAATCTTGGCAGTGTCGGTGGCAACTTCTTGCTAAAAAATCAATGTCCCAAATATTCTACTTGTTGTTGCCAAAAGAACACTTTGATTTTTTTTTTTAGGAAAAGATGATCTTTTAGAAGCACCTCCAACACTAACTCCAAATTCTTCATGTTAAGTCCATTATTTATAGAGTTGGCATCTTATGGCAAGTCTAGTTAAATTGAAATTTTATTTATTGCATATCTTGTAATAGGGATTAATTTATTAATTCCCTAATTTAGTGAGATTCTAATTTATTAGGAATATTTGTTTCCTAATTTAATTATATGTTTAATTTAGAAAGTCAATTAATGATGGGATTCTATAATTGGCACATGATATCTATTTAAAGCAAGAAGTTGGTTCAAAAGGAAGTTCATTAAATGCTCTAGATATTTCTTGAGAGACAAGAAAGGTAAAAAGATCATATTTATTCATATTCAGATTCGTGGGAATTACAAGAGGAAAGAAACTCTTATTTGAAAAAAATTCAAGTCTTTTAAGACTTGTTATTTTTGTGAAACCCTAGTGCCTATATAAAGAGACATATTTCACAATTAAAGGTACGCACAACACAGAGCATAAAGAAAAGAAGCAAAATTCGGCCTCCTCCATAGAGATACTTTTTATGCAAATTTTAATATACTCACAGGCGTACGAGTCTATTGAATTATAAATTAGGAATAAAAGCCACAGGGACTATTAATTTTTAGGAAAGTAAAATTTAATCTAAACTAATTATAACTCTACTCTAATTGAAATAAAAAAAGTTTTGTTTGAGAAAATTTAAGCTAAAGATGCAAGTAATTTAATACAAGAATTTAAGAGATTGAAGCTATCAGGGTTTCAAAGTACATCATAATTTAACTCAGTAATTATCTAATTACCAACTAATTCCCAATTTTAGAATGACAACTTGAAATTAATCTATATCTACTCATAAATATAACAATTAGGCCCAATTAAAAAAAATCTTATATTGGTTCTTTTTCTCTTTAGTAGTATGATATCTAAGTATCTCATATAAACAATATTGAATAATAAAGAGGTAGAGTTTTCCTACGCATTCTGCGTAAACAATTTAATAAAAGATATAAAATCAAAGAACTCTTGTAGCAAGGCCAATCCAACTACTTGAACTAGGGTTTTTAGTTGAAACATGGCAACTTGACTTTTTATGGCATCTTTTTATCTGTTTACAAAGCATCAAAGAAATCTTCTCGTAATCCTTGAGTTCTGGCCACCAAATCTTCAAACTGTTCTTCGTAAATCCTTACTGTTGAAGTCTGCCTTAACTTAGTAAGATGACTAACTGGATTATCATAGTTACCTAGACTAAATGCGAAATTAAATATGTAGAAAATTTCTTTCAACTAGGTTCTGCTGCAACCACCTCATACACTTAAAACCACTCTAATGCTTTTCCTTCAAAATAAATGGTTGCCACAACTACCATATCAATTCTTCCACCCCACTTTACTTGAAAATCATTCACACTCATAGACCCAACCACTAAGATTTTCTCTCTCAAATGTTGGAAAATTAAATTTGAAAAATCTCGTTTGAGACTTATACATACCAAAACTCACCCCAGTTTTTCACCTTCTAGAAATACTACTCCTACCTTCCAATAATGTTTTTGAAGTCCTTGATGTACCCATCATCTGATCAAGTTTAGGATTGATCGCTGCCATCATCTGAGAAAACTCTTTTCCATTACTTGTTAGTCAGAAGCCTCTTTCAATTGATGTATTAATTCCTCCAAAAGTTGTTGATCTTGTGCTCTAGTTTCTACCACCATTTTTTTGTGGTGCTAGATTGTTGCTCAGATATTAATGAAACAACAAGACGAAGAAACATTAATTTTGATTAAATGCTCTTTATAAGCAAGCACTAAAGAGCCTAATAATGGCTAAGCCACAAATCAAAGAAAGAGACACTCCAAACAAATTAAATAATTAAAACTGCAGTAGCTAATCAAAACAATCCCAAAATAACCCAAAATAAAATATTGTTAAAAATAAAACGTCATTACACAAGGCGAAGAGTTTAGGCCAATAGAGTTAGATTTGATACTTGAGGATTTCATTTTAATGGGTGGCGGGTTTAACTCTTGACATTAGGGTTAGGGATTTTAAAATAGGCTTATACACTTAATTTAATTTTTTTAATCTTTTTTATTTTCAAATATCCGAATGCATGTATTTGTAATTACATATTCAATTGAATCTGTATCTGCATTTGTGTGGATCTTGATTCTTTACATCCAAATTCACAGGCAAAGCTGGATATTTTTGCTATCCTTAACTATGCATATTTTTACTTTTATAACTTAAAACAAACAAAAAATGATTATCAAAATAGTAATGTTTCGAATCGTAATATTTGACTTTCAATTTAAGTTTTAATTGATATGATATTTATCTATTGAATGCTAAAATAAAATAATAAGTAATTTTATATTCATCATTCAATAAATGATTAACACATAGTATTAAGACTCAAGTTTAGACTCGATATTAGGATTCCAAGTATTATTGTTGTTGAAAAGAATAATACCAAACGGTCATTCCTCTATAACTTTTTTAGAGTGGCTTTTGAGACTTTGGGATTGTAAAAACAAATATGATGAGGTTATGATCAAAGCTTGAAGATCCAATAACAAGCAAGGACAACTATGCATTACTAAAGAAAGAGTACAACACTAATTAACTCAAAATGTACTATTATTTCAATTTATCATGTTTGTTGGAGAAAAATTAGTTTTTTTAAATTTTTATAAAACCTTTTAAGATCGCTCTCATACAATATATAAGAATTTGTAATCTAAAAATCGTACCTTGAAAATCCGATTTGGCTTTTTCCGCTGAAGTGATTTAGGCTCCCAGATCACGATCTGTCACCACCACTCCTGTTAGATCACGATTCGTCACCACCACGCTTGTTAGATCACGAACTGTCACCAATGATCTTCCAGGTTATGACTCAGGTTTGATCTGCACTTGACGTGTGGGCGCATTTATCACTACTAAAGCAACTAGCACGAGAAAATTTTTCTCTCAACAATAGAGCGAAAAATCTTTTTCTCTGATCTGTATAAAGTGGCTGCTCGCTTTCTTTTAAAGAAAATAAGCCTTTTTATATCCCTCTTTAGTGAAAACCCTAAGCTCTAAATAATGAAAATCAAAAGCCAAGTTACTTGCTTTTTTCCATAGGGGGCCCATCTTGTAAAATAACATAAAGCCTCTTACATACAAGCATATTAAATGGAGCATCCCACTAAATGATATATTTAGACTTTTGACCCAAATAGCTAGTAATCTTGCTTATTAATCCAGTAATGGTGCAGTCAATTAAATAAGCTAACCCGAGGATCATTTGGGAACATACAATAGTGGCTATAATAATTAGACTTGTAATTAAACTAGCCCAATTATTTAATTCCAAATCTACTCCACTAAAAGATTGGAACTGACCTCCATAATTGTATACTCGAATAATAATTTGTCCCAAGCCACATTGATTTCTTTACTGCATAATCCTTTGTACCACATCGTTAATTAAATCGACATCTCAACTGTTCAATCGATTTAATTACATCTTATTTCTTGATACTTACTGGTTTTCTCTAATGATCATTTTCAACATACTAAATATGTTGACACACTCTTGCCAGAGAATTCTATGATCAAGTGTCGAAAACTCATCAAGAGATGTGTTGTACAAATTCTATATTGTTAATCTATAACTCCAATACTCATAAATGCTCCCACCAAGATACCGGGTAATCTAAACTACAAGTATGTGTCATGCCTATTGGTAACTCAAATGGAATAACAATTACAATCATGAAATCATAATTAATTCAAGATTAAGATTACAGTAAAATCAATGCCTATGAGATTTAATAAGTCTGACAATTATTACAAAGTTAATTAAATCTCATATGTGATCCTGTTCAATGTAGTCGTACTACATCAATAAATTCATACATGATTAAGACAAATCATTCAATGAATTTATTACAGTCTATACCTAAATAAAGTGCCCAACTTTATTTATCAACTGCGAACTAAATTTATTTAATCATAAGATAACTTTTTTTCAATCTTTTTAACATTAAATAGGGTAAATTGATATTTTCACACTTCTGGGGGGTAAATTTAAGATTACTATTTCAAATTTTATTTAGAACATAAGAGTAAATGGGGGTGCATTGATATATATATATATATATAGGACTCGCCTACGTTGCAACAGTTGCAACGTACCAGGATTTTTGTCTTTTTGTGACTTCAGCTCTTCACCGTCCGATTTAATGGAAAAGTAGCGTCCACGGTAAGTATGTGTCTATTTGGTAATTAACGTTATAGTCCCTATGTTTTTTAAAAATTCAAAAACGTTAAAGAGTTACAACTTTTAATGTATAAGTCCGAATTGTCTCAAAATTGTCAATAATTAGACAATTAAATTAGGAGAAATTTCATTAACATTTTCATTGTTAAAAATACAAAATAAATAAAATTAATTTTTGAATAAACTTAAAATTATTAAAAATTAATTCAAAAATAATTCCTAATTTCTGCATCTCATCCATCTCATGTACCATGAACTAGAACTGAAAGTAATTAAAAAAATAAAAAAATAATCATAGAATGAAATAATAGATATCGTCAGTTCAAGTTAGAAAAGCATTAACCAATTATTCTTTTCATTAGCCTAAGCCATTAATTTGGTTTAGTACCTGGAGGCTGGAACTTCAACGTAAAATAATAAAAAATGTAATTTCAAATTATTAATTTAAATTTCAACCCAAATTGTAGTGAAAATTTTCAATTACTACTATTTTTTATGATGTTATATTAGTATGTCAATGTTTAATATTCAAAATAGTAAGAATATGTTTAACATATTAACATTTGCAAAAGAGTAGAAGAATAAAATTCATAATTATGATACTTCGATTCTAATCAAATTATATTGATATGAATTAATTCAATAAGCCTATACACCCAAATAAGCTAAATAATAGGAGCTTTACTATTCCTAAGTTATACATTGTAGATTATTATAACAATCGTAGATTATTATAACTTTGTTAATTAACATAACATTCTCAAACAACTAATTAAAACTTTTTTGCCAATTAAAGTTGGTAGAAAAAATCGAATCCCAATCGGAATCCCAAATCATGTACCAAATGGTACATGATACGGTATATGACTTAAAAAATAATTAAAATAAATAAGAATTTGAGATTAAATTTATTCTTATTAAAACTCGGGACTAGTCAGGACTTCAATCGGGATCCCGATGGAATCCTAATTATATCAAATTGTTTTAATTTTCTAATTTAATTAAAATGTTAAAAAAAATTCCAAAATTTGGCCAAAGCCCAAACTCAATACTTGCTTTTGTACTCCTTTAGGCTAATAATTAATAGCTTATGGTTTATATTTTTTGATTCATTAGATTATTTTAATTAAAATAACCATTAAGCAAATAATAATAATTATTATTATTAATTAATTAATAATAATAATAATATTTATTATTATTATAACACAATTCTCAAATGATGTCAGGTTGGCTCTTGTTAATTTTAATTTGTTGATTAATGATTTGAAAATGGAAAAGAATTGGGCCACCTATGGAGTGGAGGGAAAGAATGAGAGAGGAAAATAAAATTATAGTTAAAAATCAATTGAAAATAAAAAGGAAAGCAAGAAGTCAAATGAAATTTACCACACAAAAAGACAAAAGTTGTGGTACCTTGCAACAGATCCATATATATCTTCATAACATTAAATGGGGTAAATTGAAGTTTTCACACTTTTGGAGGTAAATTGAAGATTGGTAATTTAAATAAGAGGTAAATTGAACTTTTTCCTTAGGAAAATGGGTGGAGATATTTTAACCTTATAATTTGCATAAACCCACTGCATTTTTAACAGCTATTTACAAAATATTCACCTTATTCTTTCAAATTTTAAATATAGAAATTTTAAACCAATTAATCAATTAGATCCATTTTTTTTCTTTTTTACTAAGTCTTGAATATCATTGACCACTAATGTTCCTTTAACATAAATTTAATTTGATTATTTTACTTTTAATAATCATATTAATAAAGTAGTAGCAATAAATCATTTTAAAAATATTAATTTTATATAAAAATGGTAAAGTAAAAATATTTGTATGTATTTTGGTAATTTTACCATATAGGGGTTAAATAGTGAAATTCAATATGTGTTAGAGATACCTTAATGGCTAATTTATGGTCAAGAACAGAAGCACAAAAGGAATAATAAGGATTTAATTGGTTCATTGTCGTTTGATTAGGATTTAATTGGTTGATTGTAAAAAAAATTTCTTTATTTAAATTGTTAAAAATATTGTGAATATTTTATAATTATGTTTTAAATATTGGGGTGGTTTTACACATTCTTAGGGGTGAAAAATCACCACCCTAAAAAAAGAGGGATGATATCTCCACCCACATTTTTTGTGAATCCACCCCATTTTCAAAAAAAATAATTATAAAAGTTGCATATTATTTTTTAAATTTTCAAATCAAGAAGAGTTTTGGAGAATTAATTAATTAAATATATGTTAATTCACTTTTTTGTGACTTAAATTGATTTAGTATATTTGATTACAAAGATTGTTTTGACATAAATTTAAATTGATTATTTTACCCTTATAAAGTAAAATTATCAAAAATTTACTTTAATTTCAATATTTTTCTAATTTATACCAAACTCATTGTTTCTAATAGTACTTTATTAGTGTGATTATTATTTTTTAATTAAACCAATATAGTGTCTTGATAGTACAATTCTTATGTAAATTATTAGGCTATCAAATAATAATTAGGTTTCATTTAAAAATATTAGATTATAAGTTGCATTATTAAATACCTAAATTATTAGATATAATAACTCATGTTTTATGAGGGTAATTTTGTCTTTTTATATCATAATAATAATAAAATAGTAAAATAAAACTTTTATTAAAATTTATGATTAAAGATGGTCAAAGATCCAAAGAAAAAAATTAATAGAAGGATTTAATTAATTAACTGTACAAAACTTTTATTAATTTGTATTCTTTAAGAATATTGTGAACTCATTGTAATTATTTTCTAGAAGTGGGGGGATTTACAAAAATAGTGGGGTGGAAAAATCTCCAACCCTAAAAAATGATAAAAAAACCTTGGAATATATCATCACCCTCTTCTTCCAAAGCTCATAAAAAACCCTACTAAAAACAATTTTAACTTTTAACTTTATTTGTTGCACCTTTTGCGATTTTACCAATTTTTAGAGTAAATTTTATTGTGTTGCTAAATATATTGACTATTAATCCGCCCCCAATTATTCGAAAAGTTATTAGTACAACGCCACAATGTAAATTTCTTTGCTTATTTGAATGGTTTGACCATGGTTGATTGATAAAAATACATAATTGCATGCCTATGATATCATCTAATATCAACAAAAAAGACAACAACTAAAACTGTGAGAAAAAAAAATGGTATTTTTATAATTCTAATTTCTTTCCTACTTCTTATCTTAATATACGAATTCAAAACTTGCTAAACAAATATGCAAGCATAGGAATCTATTTAGATTATCTTGCACCTAGCATTACAGTTTGATCAAATGTCAGAATTAAAAGATTAAGAGATAAAAGTATACTCTCAGTCTGTCCCTCAACAACAATTGTATTATTTTCATAAAAATAAAATTAATTAATTTATACAATCGATTTACTATTAAGCTCTTTTTCAGTAATTATCATCTATAAATCACACTGCTAATATATCTTTGCCCATATTCAAGCAGAAAATATTAGCTCGAGTGATTATTTTCATATTCGTACTCCTGTAAAGCTAGTTTGCTATCCTTTTAAATGTTTAGTGAAAACGGGCTTAAAAACTTTTGTATATCACATTTGCCAAAGTGTTTTTTTATTTAAAAAAGAAGGTTTACTAAATTTTTTTATTTGGCTAAAAAATAGAATTTTAAAGTACTTAAAACGAAAATGGAACTTCAATTTCTATCTATATAATTTATTTCAGATCAACGACCGATTTTCATAATTTAGGAAGTTCATTGGGAACTATTTAAAAATATTTTAAAATCTGAGAATGTGGACCTAAATGTAATATTTTCAAAGTTTTGTGGACTATTCAGAAAGTATTTCAAAGTTTTGGGAATATTAAGAATTTCAGATTTCTTTTTGCTCGAGTCCAGAGTACATAGGTTCTTGTTGGAATTACAGTTTACCGAAACAGAATTTCAATTTTGCTAAAATGAATTTCATTTTGTGCAAAAAAATTAGGGATGATGGAGTGACACGTAAGCAAATAAAATTCCAGTGTTTCGCATTAGAATTTGAGCAATGTTATTAGTACATAAAATTACACATGACAGAGAAAGTGAAAACACCGGTATATAGAGGGAAAATTCTATGATGCCGTAATGAAAATTACGGCATCAATACCGTGATAAAAATAAATATTATAAATTACACATAAAATTAGTAAATGTAAAATAAAATCAGTAAATTCATACAAGATTATTAATTATTTAAAAAATTAACATTGTTTGTACATAATTTTAGTGCAAAATATTTTATTCATTTACAAAAAATATTTTCTTTAATTAAAAAATTATTCATTAATTAAACAAAATAATATACTAAAAAAGTGGAATAAGTTTTATTGAATTGGTTACCATAAATTCTATATTTATTCTTGCACATTTGTATATTTTTTTCCCCCATTTTCTATAATGATATCTATTTATTACACATGTTAATTAAGCGCAATTATTTATCTTGATGTGGATCAAGTAAAAAAAAAATAAAAAAGATATTCTTATATTACTAGACACATATATGATATATCAATAAAATTATATCTAATTTTGAGTATTATGTATACTTTATGTAGTTTCATACTTTTTACTTGTTTTTGAAGACCATTTAGGGTTCAACAACAACGAATTTTTATTTTACAATTGTGGACCTTTTTTTTTTGTTTTACATTAACTCTTATAATTACTTATTTTGCCTTTTATTCATAAGTTTTAGGCATAATTTACAAACTTTATGTTTTATTTTACATTTAATGTTGATTTACTTGTTTTATGTTATATTTATAAGTTTTCATTTTATTTACCAGTAATACATCAATTTATTAGCTTTAGAGTAATTTACTTATTTTACCTTCCTTTTACAAGTCTTATATTTTATTTCCAAAATTTATGTTTTATTTTATAGTTAGTGTTGATTTACTAGTTTTATATAATGTTTGCAAGTTTTTGTTTTGTTTGATAGTAATAAATTAATTTACTAGTTTATATTAATTTACTTATTTTACTTTCTATTTACAAGTCTTATGTTCTATTTCCAAAATTTATGTTTTATTTTATGCTTAATGTTGATTTACTAGTTTTATGTTATATTTGTAAATTTTTATTTTATTTATCAGTAATACATTAATTTATCAGTTTTATAGTAATTTACTTGTTCTACCTTGTATTTACAAGTGTTTTATTTCATTTTCAAAATTTATGTTTTATTTTATAGTTAATGTTGATTTATGAGTTTTATGTTATATTTGTAAGTTTTTTGTTTTATTTACTAATAGTAGATCAATTTACTAATTTTATACTAATTTACTCGTTTTACCTTTCATTTACAAGTCTTTTGTTCAATTTCTATACTTTATGTTTTATTTTATAGTTAATGTTGATTTACAAGTTTTATGTTAAATTTATAAATTTTATGTTTCATTTACATAATTTATATTTAATTACGATATTGATGCCGTAACTTTAATCACGGCATTATAGAATGACCCGTATATAAAGATAAAATAAATAAAGTGAATGAATTTATTTTTTAGTGAAATATTTATTGTCTTTAGGGTCATGTACAATTTTTTAGAATTTCGAAAAATGACTCAAATGATGAGCTATTTTTAAAAATCTATATGTAAACTCTTTTTCTAACTATTAAAACAATCATTTCTCACAAACATTTACTTATTCAAAACACTTAAAATACTCTTGAACTCTCACTTACTTTCGTTCATAATTTTATATAAACATAATTTTATATTTTTGAATCAGTAATTAATGACAAAATCATGTAAGGACAAGTGGAGATAGCTCAGCACTGAGTTTAAGTTTTTCAAAATCCTATTTTCAGTTTTAACCAAAAATTTTTATTTGCTTTTAATAATATACATAAAATATGCTTAAAGTTATATTTTTATCACCAAAAACACTTTAAGGGAGCGTGTTATAGTAAAAAATTAAATAAAAAAAAAATACTTCAGAAAAAATTACATCTTCCCCGCTGGATTCAAGATTTGACACTGGCCATCATCAACAATGCTCGTTACTCAGATGAAATTACGTTACAAGTCAAAATTGTTTAATATTTCCATCTCACACATTTTGTTTACCCACCCCTCATCTAGAAAATAATTATACAAAGTTCACATAATTTTTAAAAATTTTAAGTAAAGAGGAATTTTAGAAAATTAATTAATTAAATTTTATATTAATTTTTTTGACTTAGACTTATTATATTTGACTACTAAAGAGTAAAGATTGTTTCGGTTTAAGTTTAAATTGACTATTTTATTCTTATAAGATAAAAGTATAAAATAAGTTAATTTAACTTTAACTTTTATACAAAATTCATTATTTCTAAATGATGTGTCAATAATACTTTATTCGTATGATTATTAATTTTTAATTAAATATCATATTGTCTTTGTGGTACAATACATATGTAAATTATTGGACTGTCAAGTTATGTAAATTTTACATGTAGGGTATTGAAAATCATTAGATTTTGTTTAAAAATATTAGATTATAATTCATAAATTAAGTACCTAAAAGTATTAAGTACAAGAACATATATTATTGGGGCAATTTGTTCATTCCATATTATAAGTAAAAATAGTTAAATAAAACTTATGATGAATAAATTTGAATGGTCAAAGAAAGTTAAAGAAATCTAAGTGAGAAAAATTTTTTTAGTATAATCTATATTTGTTAATAGTAATGTGCTTGAGTTTGTTTTAGTCAAATATAATGATTTTTTTTTACTGTATTATTATAATTGTATTTTTAATCAAATTTAGTACAAAAATAGAAATGTATTTTATTTATTATAATACTTTTGTTTTTTGGGCTAAGATCTTTTGAGTTATTTAGGTTATTTTAGTAATTATATTGAGTTTAATTTAAATGAGTAATGGATCCAATAAAGTTAATGGTAATTTTGTCAGAATGAGTATGTGATAATAGTTGTTAAAATAATTAGATGCGTGGCAAAATTTGCTGAAACATTTTGGGGGGCTACGAAAAATAACCCATCAATCAAAGAGTAAACATCAGTGCAAGGACAATTATGCGTTAGCAAACAAACAGGAGTACAACACTCAACTCAGAAGTGTTGCTGTCTCAAATTTTCATGTGGGCTTGTCTCCCATAAAGTGGCTTAGTCTAATCAAATACCCAACTTGTTATCGTTCATCACAATTCAATCAAACATGTGTTTAGCTTTCCCCCCTTTTCCCATCATTTTATGTTTTGCTTTACTTGAAGGAACATGATTCTCCTTCCATTTTTTCGGTTGGAAGAGGACATGACCCCCCCATTGTCCTGCAACACTTGAAACCTTCCCAGCTTGGATCCGAAACAATGGCTTTCTGTGTCTCGGCCTAGGTTTAATGTTTCCGAGCCCGAGCCAGGCCAGGCCCGGACTTAATGTTTCCAAGCCTGAACCCCGCCTTGGCTCAGTCAGTACACTATAAAATTTAAAAAAGAAAAATTCAAATTCAAATTCAAGTTATAAATATTAGCTTGTTGTGCATTTGATTAATTTACTTTTTTTGAATGGTGGTAAGTGGTTTTATGGACGAAGCTACAATGCCCCGGGTATATGGTACGCTTGTTTTTGGTAAATTACTTTGTAGTCCCTCATATTTGCTGAAAGGTGAAAAAATTAGAAGTTTTAAAATTTTAATATGTAAGTCCAAAATATTTCTACTATTTACACTTAAGAGTATATTTCTATTATTTATATTTGAATACTAAACCATAATTGATTATTATGAATTTTTTAACATTGGTCATATTATTATTGATAAATTAAAATTTAATTACATATTTAAATTATTTATTATTGATTAAATATATTTTATATTGTTTATAAAAACTGTTTAATATTATTAATAAATTAATATATTTTATTATATATTTAAATTATTTATTACAGATTAAATTAATATTATATTATTTTTATAAAAAAAAAAGATCAATTGATCAAAATATAAAATTTAAAAATTATCCAAAATTATTTGTCAAACTTTTGATTATTTTACTTTTTTGAAAAACAATAGAGATGTCAATGTTAAAAATCAAATAGAATACATCCATGTCGTTGAAGTAAATTTTGCGTTAGATCTAATGGGCAACTCATATATGGACAAAATGTGGGGTACCATGCACCAAGTGCACAGTAGCTGGACCCTTCTTTTAAATCACACTACTTCATAGACCAAAGAATCAATAGTAGGACTTTTGTTGATCAAAAACTCTACTTCTAAAATATGATGGTTTTAATTAAAACTATTTTATTAAGTTAGAATAAAGAAACAAAAATAGAGGATAGAGTTCATGGGTGCTAAACTGCTAATTAGGAATAAAAAAAGAAATAAATGAAATTCAGTTATCGTACACAAAGAAGATAATAATATCAAAATAAAAAAAATATTTAATTAAATATACATTACGAATTACGCAACTTGTTCATTAATAATATTATTGGAAACATTTAATTTAGGCATGTGCATGTTTGTTATGGTCATATATTATTATTGTTAATAAATTAATATATATTTATCATGTATTCTTTTTTAATTGACATATTCAAATAATTATTGTATATTAAATAGATATTATGTTAACAAAATATTTATTAAAGCGTGTTAATTTTTCGTGTATTTTAAAATTTTTACATGAGATTACATTATTGTCCATACACTATACTCATGCAAATAGTCAAACTAGGTCAATAGATTTAATTGTAAAAAAATTTGAAACAATCTGGACATATATGTCAACATTTAGAAAAGTTTACCTTTTCTAATTTTTCAGAAAACATCAGTGATGACAATGTTAATAACCATACAAACCCATCTACACGGCCATGCAACTCTTTAGTTAGATTTAATGATTAAATCACTAAATGACAAAATAGGGGTACCAAACACCAGTTGCAAAGTAGCAGGACCCGTGGTTTTATATTTGGTTTCTATTCACTTGTATTTAATTAACTCGGTTGTATGAAATATATTTGCTTGTACTTGACTTTCAATTTTATTTTCATGTTATCTTATTATACTAAGTGCTAGTGTTACATAACCAAATACTTTGTTAACAAAATTTTAAATAAATTTCATATACAACCGAATTGAACGTGAAGATTGGACAATATTAATAAGGAAGTAAGATTTAAGAACATGATATTATAAAAACATATCAAAGTTGCTTTCTAAGAAATATAAAAATTTATAAACAATTAAAAGTAGGCTCAAAAAGAAAAATGATAATTGAACCCCCTCAAATTATCTTATCGGCCCGCACTTATTAATTTATCTTATTATTTTTTCTAGAAATATTCTTATTAAAAAAACTATTATTTTTGTTTTTTCTTATTTTCTCTCTCTCTCTCTCCACTCCTCTCTCTTTCTCTCTCTACCATAAACATCATCTCCACTACCTATTTTTATCAACAAGTTCATCATCACCACCACTAGCTATCTTCTTCATCACCTATATTAATATATATTGAGTTTTAATGTTGGATTTTATTAAATTTTATGAACAAGTGATGGATTTTGTTATCATTAATGATATTAATTTTTATTTTGTGTGATAATATAAGATTTATTTAATTTTAATTTGGGATTAGATTCGGAGTTAATATTTGGTTCAATTAAAAAAAAAAAGAGAAATGAGAGGTTAATCTATTGAGAACTGCAAAGAAGAAAAAATAATTATTTTTGATTATTTTTATTTTGCAACAAAGATAATTTTGTAATAAATAATATTAATTAAAAGTATAGGATAATAAAATAAATTGAATGAATAAAAAATCGCCACTCAGCTAAAAAAAAGCATGGGCCGGACCTGGGCTAGGACCAAAGGAAGAAACAAGCTTTTTCTCGAGCTCGGATATCATGAATCTTCTAGAGCGCCCTATCCCATTAACACCCCTAGATAATTAAAAGAAGTCAGATTATTTATTCTGTTTATGTAAAAGTGAATCCCTATTGGCTGATAACATTTAAAATCTCAGAAGCTGTTCAAATTCAAGATTTATTGTTGAGTACAAGCTAAAGAACTCAAAATTTCAAAAAAGAAAACATAATAATGACACCAGCTAATAAATATACCTTTTAAATTTGCTTCCAGAATCGGGCAAAAGTACATCAATGGATAATGAAAAAATCAATTCATATTTTACTATTACTAAAGAATTGATCTTCTTGCTTTTTCTTAAAAAAAAAAAGTATATATTTTCTCCCAATCCATACCTCTAATAGTTACATATTTAGGTAGTGTTTACTTTTTGGATTGAAGTGAGAATTCTGAGGAGTGGGAATCCTAGGATTGGGAGTGTGGAGTGGGAGTGAGAGTAGGTTATTTACTTGCACTGAAATAGAAGTATAGAATGGAGATCAGAATTCAATTTATGTGTTTACTTTATCTTGAATTGAGAGTAAATAGTTTTAAATTATAATTTTATCTTTATGTAAAGAATTATAGTTTTTAATTACAAAGTTAATAAAAATATATTTAATGAATAAACATTTATTTTATTATATTTGTAAATTTATAATAATTATTAATATTCTTAATTATGAACATCACAATTTTTTTTTAATTTTAATTATATAAATTAAAAATTGTTGATAAGGGCAATATAAATGAAATATTTTTACTATTAACATAGTATGAAATTAATATTTTCTTAGAATAAACTATTTATTAGTATTAATTATTAATATTAAATAAATATAATACTATTATTTTTAAACAAATATAATAATATTATATTTTCAAATAAAGATTGTATATAGTAATATTATTAATTCTCTATTAATATAATATTATTATTTTTAAGTAAATTAAACTTAGAATCAAACCCAATTATTATTTAGTTAAATATAATAATATTATTTAAATATTTATTAAATATAGTTATAGTAAATTTAATAAAAAGAAGGGTAAATATAAAATGAAACATTATTTTATTTTATATAATTATATTAAATTTATTAATATAATATTATTTAGTACAAAATTAATATTTTCTTAGAATAAACTATTTATTATTATTACTTATTAATATTAAATAAATATAGTACTATTATTTTTAAAATAAATATAATAATATTATATTATTAAATAAAGATAGCATATATTTATTAATTCTCTATTAATATAATAATATTATTTTTAAGTACTTTTAACTTATAATCAATGTAAATTATTATTTAGTTAAATATAATTATATTATTTAAATAAATATAATTATAAATTATTTTATTAAATTAAATTAAAAACAAAGGATAGAAAAGAGAGAGGTAGGAGTGGATTCCCACTCCCACCTCTCCCCATGGGAGTCCCACTCCCACTCCCCACTCCAAAAATGAGTGGGGCCCATGAAATGAGATTCCCAGTTCCTCTCTATTTTATTGAAGTAAACACTCGAGTGGAATGAATTCACACTCCTCACTCCAGAAAGTAAACACTGCCTTATTACTTTAATTGAAGATTGGAGATGACAACAAAATAAACATTACCTTCTTTTTTTATAAACTCCTAACTAAAAAATATTTGCCAATAAAAATTATTTTGTAAAAAGCTATGAAATGAGAAACAAATATCAAACCAAAGACCAATGTCAGATACATTGTTCAGAGACATAGCCATCCTAATCAGAAATTTAAGGTTCTTTATAAGAAATATGCCAAGTGAGTTGCATTTCAGCACAACCATAACCATGTATGCATCTCAACAAGAAAAAGTCCAAACAATACTAGCATTTAACTTAAATCTTGCAGAGTTTCATTTCATCCATTATAATCAAAATAGAGAATTGCGTTCCAGCAGCCTAAACTCATTTAACCTTTTCGGCTTTATGGCAGAAACATTGAAGCTTTTGACAAATCATATGGCGAATCGTCAAATACATATGTAAACCAACATCAGCATAAATTAGACAGCAAACTGATAGACTTTAAACATGGAGATAATCTAACTGTAAAGATCGTCGTCATCTGCGCCACCTGCAGAAGACGCAAAAGGATCTGATCCGCCATCAGCACCAGGGGGAGCAGCATCAGGAAACCTAAATTCACTTCCAAACCCTCTTGACTGCTGCAATGTTTGAGCAAATGCTTGGTATTTGCGTATGTCAGCATCACTGACACTTCTACGAGCATACTTCATTGATTCCTCGAAATGCACAGCTTTAATCTCAGCCACTTCATCCTCTACATCCTCCTCCATTGCCTCTGGGTTCTCACTTCTCCTCCTCTCCCTCTCAATATCCTGGAACAAAGAACAAAGGCACAATTATTAAGGTATGTTATGAACGCCATAGGTGTTTTCTCCTCAGTACTTAAAGGAAAATAAAGTGACAAGATTAGCAAGAACATACTTTCTCGATATTCTCTCGGATGGCATATTTGCAAGCCCGCTGGCATATTTCAGTAATATCTGCACCACTAAAGCCTTGGGTGTACTTAGCAAGAGCTCTGAGGTCAACATCTTTGGACACCGGTGATTTCCTCAAGCAAGCCTTGAAAATTTGAAGGCGAGATTCCTCATCAGGGAGAGGGATATAAATCAACTGGTCAAGACGGCCTGGACGGAGAAGGGCAGGATCTATGATATCTGGTCGGTTGGTGGCTCCAATAATGAAGACAGTTTTCTTTGCGGACATGCCATCCATCTCTGTCAGAAGCTGGTTCAAAACCCTATCAGCAGCACCTCCAGCATCTCCAACACTGCTTCCTCTCTGCGAGCAGCAGCAAAAAATGTAACTCAGATGCAAAATATAGATTAAATAGCCACCGTACAATAACTAAATTACACGAGCCTTAACAATTACATGTGCTTTTATGATTCAAACTAATTAAATATACACGCAACAAGAGTCATTTCATTTCATCTGCCAAATAACGCAATTGCAAAAAGTACAAAACCACCACCAGCCATTCTCATCATCAGCCAATGTTAGAATAACAATAAATTCTTTGTACATTTTATTCCTAGATCTATCATAAAAGCCATATACTTGCCATAGAAGCTCAATGCTATAGATTTGTACCAAATTCACAAATAGTCATCACAACTTAAAAGAAGTTTCAAGTATTTGCAAAAAGATTAAAACAAACCTGGGTAGCAATCGAATCAAGTTCATCAAAAAATAGAACGCAGGGAGCTGATTGACGGGCCTTGTCGAAAATTTCTCGTACATTGGCTTCACTCTCTCCAAACCACATTGTAAGCAACTCAGGACCCTTGACACTAATGAAATTTGCCTGACACTCATTGGCAATAGCTTTGGCCAGAAGGGTTTTCCCACATCCAGGAGGACCATAGAAAAGCACTCCCTTTGATGGGGACATGCCAAACTTCTCAAATTTCTCAGGATGCTCCACTGGATATTGAACAGTCTGCAAGAATAAAAAATTCATTAAAAAAGAGTTGCATGAATGAGATCATGAAAGAAGGGGACACATTCCATGCAGCAATCAGAGTTACCTCTTGAAGCTCTCTCTTAACATTCTCAAGGCCACCGATATCCTCCCAGTTGACATTGGGAACTTCAACAACCTGACCGTATAACTCTTAATTAGAAACCCGAAAAGTGAAAAAAGTACATCAGGAGCTCTAAATCACTAGAAATGCCTTGCTAATACTCACAGTTTCACGCAGAGCAGATGGATTGCTTGTTCCAAGAGCAGTCTTAAAATGTTCATCTGTCACTGCCATAGAATTGAGTATCTCAGCATCTATGGTTTCATCTTCTAAG